>CM070545.1:3094177-4352439 GCA_036346405.1 Phyllostachys edulis | reverse complement strand
TGATGGGTTTCACGTAATCGTGACTGATTCCAACCTTCATCCAGAGAGTTCATATGTACCATCAACCATCAGACAACTATCAACACCAACACGTAGGAATCACCGGTCAGTGTTGCAGTACCTTCACGTAGCTGCAAGTAAAAATGTCGTTGATTGAGTTAATACACCAAGACTTGTACCGTGGGTTCTACGTAATTGCGACTCTTTGACTAGCGACTCGAGAAATTTTGTACGTAATTACGACCCATGACTTGCAAGTCGACCGCCTGAATGCTGAATTGCTGAATTGCTGATGCTGATGCTGATGCTTACATAGCGGAAGCGAGAGGAAAAGGCCCATCCATGGGGCCCAGAACATTCGAGAGGTCCATCAGCACAGTGCTTAACGGCCTGACGCAATGCATTATATTTATATACCAGCGGAAAGCATTGACACGAAGGACCATGGGCTAAAAAAGGCAGCGCTATCTCATGCCGGCCCGTCTTCAGGTCGTCGATCATTTTGCAGTGTAAGGCCCACTGTGTAAGTTTTGGCATGTCAGCGTATAGCGATCTAGTTCAGAATATATACCAGACAAGTTACAAGTAGCAGTCTGACGAGTAGACAGACGGTCGGGCAGTAGTGATAATATGCCACGCACAGGCTCACCGGACTGCTACTGTGAGCTAGCTACGTATCAAGACTGCGAAATGATGTATACAACCCATTTTATTATGAGTCTAGAGTAACAAACAAAGCTCAATATAAAAAACGACATGAAGCTATACAACTAGAAGGCAATTGAAACTTCAACTCAATTATTACAAATCCTATGACTAAGCCTCTGTTATGAATAGCATTTGTATTCATTATGAGGCTAATGGACTAATATATATACAAGTACATGGTGGCATATATGTAAGGAACCCCTTATACAACAGGGTAAATACGTATGTATATAACACATCTAACACCCCCCCCCAAAAAAAAAACTTATGGTGAATCAACAACATTAAGTTTGGAGAGATAGAAGTCAAAGCTTTGAGCTCTCACGCTTCTGGAAGAAGTTTGCCACCAAGTTCTAAAGGCACATACATCAAGAGCAATAATCTGTCTCCGCACTGTGGTCGCATATAGGAAGCATCAACACTAATATGCTTTGTAAGCTCATGCTTCACCGGATTTGAAGCAATGCTAATAGCCCTTATATCGCCGATGAAAGAGGAGTAGGTGCTAAACCGAAACACCAAAATCCTCAAGTAACTACTATAGCCAAGTAACCTCCGCAATCAACAAAGCCATAGTCGCAACTCACCTCAAAGACTCAACGAGAAATCATTGCTCGCTTTTTAGTCTTTCAAGCAATGAAAGAACCACCAAGAAAAACACAATAAGCAGAGAGAGACCCATGACGAGTGATCACTAGCCTGTGGCATCGAATATGCCTGAGTCAGAAAGAGTCGGAGCAGAGGAAAAAGCAGACGACGAGTGATGGTTCCACAAAGATATCATAGAATACGAAGAAGATGACTATAGTGGAGCTGAGTGGGAGTAGAAACAAATTGACTCAAGATATGCACAAGGTACGAAATATCAGGACGAGTGACACCCAGATAAACAAAACTCCCAACAAGGTGACGATAGCAAGTAGAATCAGCAAGAGGCTCACCATCAATGGGCCTAAGATGAACATTAAGCTCCATAGGAGTCTCAAATGATGTCCGATCAAGAAAAGAAGCACGATCAAGAAGATCCTGAATATACTTTTCTTGGGATGATAGAAGCCCTCAGTGTAGAAGTAACCTCAACCCTAAGAAAGTAGCTAAGAGGCCCAGACGTACATAAGAAATCGCTCATTAAGACGCTCCTTCACAAAGGTGATGTACTGAGAATCATCTCCAGTAATGATTATATCATCAACATATAAAAGGAGAAGCGTCCGACTACGAGGCGAAGTGTGAATAAAGAGAGCAGGATCATGAGCACTGGCAGAGAAACCAACGCAGTGACAACAGAAGAGAAACGATCAAACTAAGCACGAGGAGCTTGCTTGAGGTCAGAAGAGATCGACGAAGGCGACAAACCATACCTCAGAATGTAATACCGGTGGTGATCGTGATATAAACCTCTTCACGCAATTTTGCCATTGAGAAAGGCATTCTTCACTTCAAGCCGAGAGATGGACCATGCCCGAATGGACACCGCAAAGAAGAAGAGTGCGAACAAGGGTCATGTGAGTCACATGAGCAAATGTCTCATCATAATCACGACCATGCTCCTCGCTGAAAACCACGTACACAAGATGAGCCTTGTAGCGCCAAGAGAACCATCGAACGAGTCTTAATCTTGTAGACCCACGTGCACGTGATAGGAGTAACATGCGCAGAAAAGGACAAGATCCCACGCATCAAGACGCTAAGGGCAACAATCTCTCTCGCCATCGCATAACGCCACCTCGATGAACAAGAGTATCACGATAAGAAGTCGGTTCGCAAGAACCGCTAAACAAAAGCGCCAGGGAGGCCGAATAGACCGGGCGATCACGGGGCATATTGAGGAGATGTCAAGAAGATGAACCGAGAGGATAAGAAGGACGAAGGCCGGAAGAGCCTCTCGGAGAGGGTGACGGGGCGAGACGGTGAAGGAGGAACCAAGAGGCCAAAGGCCGTGATGGAGGTGTGGTGACTATGGGAGTGGCAGAAAAGTCGAAAGAAAGCGGCTCGACAAGCGGCGCCGAGGTGGAAGGAGAAGGACGGGGGTAGAAAGGACGAGACTCATCAAAAGTGACGTCCTGAGAAACCCGCATCCATCGGCCAACAGGATCTCAACAACGATATCCCTTATGCTCAGCACTATAGCCCAGAAAAACGCACTCCACGGACCGAAAGCAAATAACTTGCGCGCCACGAGGGCGAGAAGAACATAGCACACACATCCAAAGAGGTGAAGACTAGAATAGTCAGGAGTCTTGCCACAGAGACGCTCAACTGGGATCCCACCCTGAAGAGCAAAAGAAGGCTGAATATTAATCAGGAAAGTGGCAGTAGAAACACCTCACTTAGAAGTTTGGTGGGACAATGTAGCAAGCATAAAAGCACGAGCTGTCCTCAAGAAGATAACGATGCTTCTATTCAGCCACACCATTTCGGGCATGAGCACCGGGGCAAGAAAACTGAGAGAGATTGCCCTGCTCCGCAAGAAAACCACGAAGGACTCCTGACAAGTATTCCCTAGCAGAGTCAGCACGAAAAACACGAATAGGAGAATCAAACTGAGTACGGATCATGCTAGCAAAAGTCTTGTAGATGGATAAAACCTCACTACGAGATGATATAAAGTATATCCATGTGTGGCGAGAAAAATCATCAATAAAAATTATATAATATCGATGACCTCTTTTCGAAACAAAAGGAGCTGGACCCCATACATCAAAATAAACAAGATCAAAAGGACGCTGTGACACTGACTCACTGGAAGGATAAGAAAGTTGAAGCTGTTTACCAAGCTTACAACCCTGACAAGTTAGACAAACATCACCAGACACAGACCCTAAAGATCACGACGAAGTAAAGAAGCTAGACGTGATCTACAAAGATGTCCCAAACGATGATACCACTGAGCAAAAGATGCAGTAGAGGATGCAGCAGAAGCGGCGCATTTACGGTGGAGGTGACAAGACCGGCAGGCGGCGGAAGAAAGACGGCTGCCGGAGGCGCCCCCGGCGCCCCAAGCAAGGAGGGGAGGTACGACCACCCGAGGTCGGGCGCGCCCCCAGCCAGACTCGGGAGCGATGGGAGAAGGCAAGCCCCGCCTCGACCCTCGGTCTTTGCCGATGCCGTGCGTGTGTGGCCGAACTGGCCGAGATGGGCCGAATCGCCATACCTAAAAAAAATTCAGTTTTTTGGGGTGCCTGCACCACAGCACCCACTGCCCCACGATAATGGAACATATATTCCAATGTCAGGCAAAGATAGAAAGTAAGTAATCTTTGGTCTTTCCATTAAGCAACACACACACACACATACATATATGCCATCACTATTTGAGATAGATTATCGATTTTTTTATTAATTAACCCTTTTTAATTTTTATTTTAAAGTTAACCCTCAGACTTTATTTTCAATTCACCCCTTTGTTCACTCAACCACTCGTGGCGTGACAAACCAACGCCACGCCATAGGATAAGTTCGCTAAATAGCACTTTTGGTCACGCCATCGTCGTGGCGTGACCAAACAACACTATCACGCCATGGGTGGCGGCGTGATGCATGCGCCACGGGTGATGGTGTGACCAAAGGAGATCGAATGGAAATAAAGTACGCCGAGAGTTAACTTTAAAATAAAATTTTAAAAAGGATTAATTAATATAAAAATTCTAGATTATCATTTATCACAGCATATTGCTTTGCTATCTCTCGCAAATGGACTCTAGCGAGATTGATTTGTTCAGAGTTACATAACCAGTAGAGGAAGACATAGAGCAAGAGAAAGTAGCACCATGAAGAAAACGTTGAAAATTGCATGGGCAAGCAAGAAACTCATGTCCCAGAGGGCCTAAAATGAGTAGTATATCGTCATTGGTCTTGGACTCTTGGTCCTCAAAGCAAATCCATGACCATGATGGTTATATGACGAATTTACAGCATTTATCTTTTGTGCAAAAATAATAATAAGGCATTCATCGTAACATGGCAAGCAAGAAGTGGATCGGTGATTGACTAACGCACAGAATAGCATCTCCTAATCAACAATACACAACGGTAAGACTTTCAAAGTAACTCTATTAACCAAACATCAAGAACATTTCTTGTTGGCTAAATATTCTGCTCGTGTCATGACATACGTATTAGGGTGCAAACGGAGCGGATACGACGGATATCGCTCATCCCGTATCTTTTTCCATATTTTTTCTCGGATTCGAATCGACACGGACAAAGGCCGGATACTGAATATTTAATGTGGATAGTCTCGTCACGAATACGGAGCTTAATACGTGCTTGTTTAATACGGATTGTCTCGGTCACGAATACTTATTCGGATATTGCGTGAAAACATAAACCATATATATCGCACAAATAAAGATCAATCAACAATACTATATGTCCAAAATGCAACTAGATTAGTAGTTTAACAAACAAATTTAAATATATCACACAATAACATAGGCTATTTAAGCAAGTAGTAGTAACTACTAACTAACAAGTAGCAAGTACATGATGGGCTAAGTAAACAAGTGTAACTACTAACTAGTAAGTCACAAGTTCACATCGAGATTATATTTAACTAAGTATTAGTGACTTGATTGAGCCCTATAAAAGTATGTTGTATTTACCTATAGCCCGTATCAAAGAGATTATATTTAACTAAGTATTAGTGACTTGATTAAGCCCTTCTTTTTAAAAAAAAGAGATAAGATAAGATAAAGCTCTATAAAAGCACATTGTATTTACCTATAGTCCATTGATTTGTAATAGAAGCACGGTCAAATCCATTTGCCTATATTGGACCGCCTTGATCTCATTCTTGGTAGGCAACTTTCCTACGAAACACGCACTAATTAAGTCACGATATGACAAAACATGCATTTGTCATTTGTCCAAGAAACATATTTGAGATTCAATTATACATGGTTGTAATATATGGATATACTAATATGTAATGAGAATGTGTTATCTTTAGTATCTCCTAAATTGGTACATTTTATCGCTTTTCTTACATAAGTTGAAACAAATGTTATCATAAAATATTTACAAAGACAATGTAAAACTAGTCAAAAAATATTTGAGATATATGCAATATCTAACAAATAGATGTAAGAATGGATCGATCAAAATTTCATCCTAAATCATCTAAAATATTATGTTGTTTAATAATCTATGTGTGAGGTCGAATTAGATGAAAGAAATTTTGCAAAGTTTCATTGTGCCATGGCATACAATTGATGTGGCAATTTACTCTAGAGTACAATTATTTGTAATCAAGAATAGATGTCTTTTGCCATACATGGCATTCAACCTTAATAATCATAGGCTTGAAAAAGGAAGAAGTAAAATACAAGGCGACAACGTAACTTGAATAAAGAAATAGAAACGCCTTTAGAATTTCTCAAAGAAAAGGTGATTTCGGTCTCATAATCACATAGTGAAAGATTACTCTATACCTGTGAAACATTGGTCACCAGTCTAGTGAGCATGTAGACTAGAGCAACTTGGTAGTACAATACTTTCTTGAACCAATGGGCCCATGAAATTCTGGAAAGGCTCTTATTCGACGATGTTGATTTAACCTAAAGAATTAAAATTTATTTAAAAGTGCCAAAAAATGAGAGGAAATACCTAGTGAAAGTTAAGAACTTTTTCGTAAGAGCATGACATTAGAATTATAAAACCCAGAAGTGATAAGAAGGTTTTGATCTTACCCTGAGCATCGACATCAAAAGGATCAACATACATTAAAGCCTGCAAAAAATCATGTTATTAATGACTTGGCCTACTATTATTCCACAAGTTAGCAAAACAAAGACACCAAGAAAGGAACATGAACTACCAAGTACCAAACCATCTGGATATACCAAAATAGAATAACAAAGCGTCACTTGTAACAACCTAAAATCTTTTCTTGTGCTAAGAAAGAAAACAATGGATAAGTGACAACCTGATCCATGCCTTGTGCAAGCATACTACTTAAATTTTTGAAGAAGAGAATCAGTATTATTATCCAAACATGCACAACTTGTTATATTATAGTGCACCATGGATTAATTACATTTGTAGCCAGCAATCCTCCTACTTGCCTGTTGCTATGACTTGACTCTTGAAGTCGCTCCAACACAAGGACAACTTTGATCCATGCCCGCCCGCATCGTAGCGATAGCACAATGCGGTCTTCGGGTCATTGAAGCGAGTATTGAGACCCCCACCGTGAGTCCGTGACATGGATGAGATGACCTCCTCTTGTTGGTGATGTAAGGTCTTGCCCACTCCACCGTGTGTGTTGTCCAGATGGGCGGTTCTTGTCCAGAGACGCGCCCAGCAAAAGAACTCCGAAGAACAACACCGTAGTCAGAGACATCACTCTTTGCGGTCAAATGACCTGTGCAAAATGTGGCAAAAGCACACAAAGTTGCCGCCACCATATGCATGAAAATCGTTCTTTACTTTTACCATTAGAGCATGTGCACAATTGTAGCTTAAAGAGCAAGATGAGGCAAGTTAGTGATGAGAACTTGTGTGTTGACTTGAGTGGAAGGAAGATGTAACTAACCACAATTTCTCGATTTTGAGGTAGTTCGTGCATGAACCAAACCGAGCATCTAGTAATCCTTTTGGACTAACCAAAGATGTGGCAACTAGCAAGCATAAAGTGCCGCTTTTGATTAGTATAATGGTGTGCGCCGATGTTTTCCCTTTACAGATGTCATGCATCATACAACACATTCTTTAAGTATTTAAATAATAATCATCACATGAATGAAACAACAATTGTCAATCTAAAGGGATTGTCCACAGACATACGTCAGGCTTCTTTCCTAGTGAGTCATGTTCTTTCTCGCTAAAAAATAATTTATACCCTTAATTGCTATAGAGAAATGTGTTCCTTTAAACAAAGGTGCATCTAAGCACAATGAAGAGCCACCCATATAAGACTAAGTGAGCAATGCTGGTTTTTTTCTTCTTTTTTCTAGGAAGTGAGCAATGCTGTTCTTGAACATGAATCCTCAAAATTAGTTACAAAGACAATGCTAAAAAAGAATGGAGCTTCATCCCACCCCACCTCGCTTTTTTTCAAAGATACTAATTAATATCTTATTTCATCCATGTCACTAAGATAAGATGCATGAAAAGGATAGACAAACAATATGATTCTATTAGTTGGTTGGTAAGGCACGCTACAAAGATTACCCGTCACGAGATATTCAGAGCAAAGATAGCTTGTGTCCCCATGACCCTTGTAGAGACATGACTTTTATCACCGCTTGGACCATCTTTTGCCAAGCCAAAATCGAGAGTTTTGCATTATATTCTGTATGCAAATCGAAGAAGGACAAAAAACCTTTAGACCAAAGCTCATTTGACTTGCACGTATTGTAGAGACCGATTTGCATGCACACCGAGTCGATAAGAACATTGGAGGTCTTGAAATCACAAGAATAACTTTAGCTTGATCGCTATGCAGAAAGCGAGTCCTTTAGCGACCTCAAGCGCAACCTTCATCCGTAGATTCCATGGCGGCGGTTGGAAGTGCGAACCTCCGCAATATCATAGCATTGTCACTCACTCATTTCCAACAAAGAAGAATGAAACATATCATGCACATGAGGACATCACACTAGAAAATTTGAGAACTTACTCTCGAAAAGATGATGCTCCAAGTGCCTCTTGGCATGAACTCGCACATGAGGAGCCATTGCTCGTCCTCCAAGCAAGACTCCAAGAAGCTTCACAAGATTTGGGTGGGATAATGAGAGACCATGTGGAGGTGTCCCCATGTTTGTGATGAGTAATTGACGGTCGGTTTAGTGAGTTTGAGTTTGTTTCGGGTATTCGAGGGTTGAGTACCTTTATCTGTGCTAATGTGGTTTATGCTGCTTGCGGCGGTGCTATGTGATGGTTTGTTTGTCTGCAGTGATCGCAGGACTTGAGCTAGGTCATGGTGAGGCGAAGAGGACCGGACTAGGCACAGGAGGTGTTGAGGTCCGTGACGGTCGAGTTGCCAAAGATGATCGAGGCTACCGAGGTGGTTATGAAGTCGGGAGACGAGGAACCTGAATCGCCTGTGACGGATACGACGGGCGATGACGAAGCGGACGGGACTAGACTCGTGGAGGAGTCGAGGTCCAGACGGTCAAGATACTGGATGCGAAGCTTCGAAGGTGCTTGAGGGCAATTTGGTAAATTGACTCAAGCAAATGAGAGGAGGGTGGATTTCCCTCCAAAATCTGGTTGTTGACTTTTGCCTCATATGGATGTGAGAAATGGAGTGGATGTGGTATGCCACTTCTTGAATTTCCTATTGAGGCAGTGGTCTCTCCTTTTGTCTCAAGTGTAGCAGGAGGTAGAGATAGTAAATGGAGTCTGCGTGGGTGTTGTGTAGAAAAAAGTGTGTGTGCAAGATGAGAGCTGTGTACTGAGAGGTGTAGAGCTAGTGCGTGTGTGTGCTGAAATGAAGAGTTGGTCTGTGTGTAAGTTCCAGAGTAATCATTCCTCTGTAAGCTTACATGGTTATGTAGCAATCTTTTGAGTCTCCCGCGTGTGTGTGTGTCTTTGAAATGGGGAGAAATGCGAGAGGCCTTGGCGGCGGTTGTTTTACATGTTTGATCACCGCCTCTTTGATCTGCTTTTGTTTTTGTTGATCTGCTTATCTAGCTCTGAAAAATCAGTTCATTGCGCGGCTTGTTCGTCTTTGCAGATTTTCCTTGAGTGCTTGTTGGATAGGATCCAGGAATAGGAGCTGCCGGCTATCGCTTCGATTGACGATCTGCAGCTTTCTTTGCTTGAGTTTATTTTCTTGCCGATTCTCGTTGGCTTCTTCTGTTGAGTTGTCAGTAAAATCTGGATCGGGGCGATCCAGAAGCTCCCGCAAGAAACTCTGTAGCGCCCTGTTGTGTAGCTCCTATAAGAGTAGAAGCTCCAGCTTGTAGGTCAGTCGCGAGACATGAGCAGATCGTGCTATAGTGTTATCAAGAGAGTTTTGTAGATGATTAAGCTCTTTTTATTTTTGAGTGAATCCAAAAAAAAATCTGCCATCGGTTGATTGTTGTTTTTGCTTTGTACGTGAGGTTTTGGGGCTTCATGTGTTGTGCTAGTGGTGGCTCTACATGATGGGCTTGTGGCGGCTGTTTGATGCAGCTGCTTGATGTTGGCTTTGCTTGCTTTGGGTTGATGCAGCACACGCAGTGCATGATCTTAACGGCAGCTTGTAGCCTTGTGAGTAAGGTCTTGGTGTTTATTTTATTGATGCGCTTGACTGAGTCTCGGATTAGTGCCATCGTTGTCGCTTTAAGTTTTGTTTATCTTGGTCGTCTCCGTAGGTGGTGTGCGCATCGTAAACTAGGTGATTAGTTTAGATCTTGAATACGCTTCTTTTGTAGCCTTTCTTTGTTTTGGATTATTGTATTACCGTGAGTTGCCTTTGATGCGAGCACTATGTTGTGTGATGTTAAATCAGATTGTGCTTGGCCGAGGGTCTGCGAGCTCTGTTAGGGATCATCATCTGCACCATCGGTTGTGAACTGAATCCCTGCATTGAGTTTGTTTTTATTCACCTAGAGTTGTTCCTTCCTGTGCGTGTTGAAATGACTTGATGTTGCATAGACCATTTTTGATTGCTGGTCGACTTGGCTCTTGTGCGGTCTTGAGTTATTTTTGGTCTTTTGCTTCGGGGTTTGATCGGATTCAACACAGGTCATCCGCTGTGCCTGTATACAGATCTTCATAGCCTTTATAGCTATTGGAGTGAAAGTAGTGTTGAGTTCGATCGAGGTGAAAAATAGAGAAAGCGTCTATTCACCCCCCCTCTAGTCGTCTTTCCGGTCCTACAGATAATTGCCCAAGGTAATTGACCTCAGCCTACAAGGTTTTTGCAGAGACATTAAATCACCTCTGCCTCACAGGGACGTGGTAGGGAGCTGCGTGCGCCCAGATCTGTCAGGATGCAATGAGGAGTAGGCGCGCCAGATCTGCACGGGACGTGGTAGGGGAGCCTGCAGCGTGAGGGAGGAGGGACGCAGTGGGGGGCGTGGGTGGGGGAGGTGGAGATGAGGAGGGAGCCAGGGAGAGGTGAGGGAGGGAGGAGGCGGGCCGCTGGCGGCGAGGGAGGAGGAGGCGGCGACGGGCAGGAGGGAGGAGGAGGCGGAGGTGGAGGCTGGCTGGTGGAGGAGGTCGATAGATGACGATCGAGGAGGGACCGCAGGAGGGAAAGGGAGGCGGCGGGAGGAGAAATGGCGCGGCAAGCAGTGAGGGTTAGGGTTAGGGGAGCTGGGAGCTGGGCGCGGGAGGGAGGACCGCGCTCTGTGCGGGGGCGGGAGAATGGCTGGATATGGTGGTTTTGATGCTCGGGCAGTTCGGATAGTCAACCGGATAGTCTTCGGATAGATCCGAATTAATTCCCGGATAGTTTCGAATTTACCGGATATCATTTTACCGAATCCGAATTAGTATCCGGTAAAAAAATATCCGAATCCGAAAAAAAAATCCGGATATCCGGGAAAAGACTCCGAATTTTGCCCACATTTATTCGGTCGGTCGGTCGGTCGGGAATTATCCGCTCCATTTGCACCCCCGAAAACGTTGAAAATTGCATGGGCAAGCAAGAAACTCATGTCCTGTAGGCCTAAAATGAGTAGTATACTGGTCAGTTGGTCTTGGACTCTTGGTCCTCAAAGCAAATCCATGACCATGATGGTTATATGACAGAATTTACAGGCATTTATCTTTTGTGCAAAAATAATAATAAGGCATTCATCAGAACATGGCAAGCAAGAAGTGGACTGGTGATTGACTAACGCACAGGAATAGCATCTCCTAATCAACAATACACAACGGTAAGACTTTCAAAGTAACTCTATTAACCAAACATCAAGAACATTTCTTGTTGGCTAAATATTCCTGTTCAGGTCATGACATACAGATACACTTCAACCCTAAATAAAATATTCAAGGAATGTTTTTTTTTTGTTAATGATGTAAGTCTCTGCAACTAAGAATGAAATACATGAAGTCCAAGATCCAGTGGGCGTGGCCAGGTGGGTTCTAGGCAAAGGGAAGAGCAGAAAGCGTGCAACATTTTGATCAGCCCCAGAATTACAAGTAATTTTTTAAAAAAGAATCTTATGATCATTATCACAACCACTGCTACCATGTTTTGTTTGTACAATCAAAAGGGAAGCACCAGCTTTTCCATAGCGAAAGGGCAGGCGCCTCGGTCAAATGGCGTGCAGAGAAACCCACGTAGCTCACGAGCACTCGAGCAGTAGCAGCCCCACATCTCAAAATCACATTAAAACTGCTCCTATAACCCAAAAAAGGTGTTCTTTTTGGGAAACAAATCAAGAACACACACACACACACCCCAAAAGATTTAACACTTCGAAAACAAGTTGCAGTTGCATGCACGATGACATCTAGCGAGTCCTCCATTTGGGCAACCACATGGTATGCCTCAAGATTTGGGGATAAAGCGGCCTTTTGGGGCTTTAGAAAATCTTAAAATTTAAGGAATCTAGGTTTCTTGTTTGGTTAGACAGGGAGGATGCACTGAGGACATTGGACCAGGTGTCCAACAATATAATCAATGGTTTATGGGGGCAGATTTAGATCTATCATCTTTATTCCCCCCATCCTTTATTGTCCTTAAGCTTAATATATCCATTGCATGAATTTACACTCTAAATATTTGGTTTTCTCAAAATATAATCAATAGCTAGTAAATAAATCTCGAAACAAGAGCTACATGTGACCACAGCTGAACTACATAAGAATTATTATTGGTATTTGATTATTGCAGCCATAGTTCTTTGCTATTCTGTTTTATTTGTTCCAGTCCAATATCTCCCCTATCCAACTTCTATATCATTAGGGCATACACTAAATAGTGTAGTAGTAGTAGTACCAATGTACCACCCATTCATATCCTACCACACAGTAGAATAAGAAAAAGGAATGTAGACTACTATATGTGCTACTCAGACAAGATATTCACCATTTGTATTTTAGTACAGGGATCATGAGTACTCGCTCTCCCTTACCCCTCCCATTATTATTTGAGCATGCATGCATATATGCTACATTAACACAAGAATGGAGTGATGTATGTTCATGTTTGCACAACTAGATCATGAAAATAGTAAGCACTGTGATAGCCTATCGGCGATGATCTCATCCACATGATCTTGGTTTGGGCAGCTAACACGTGTACCAACTTCAAAGATCAAGACCGGAGCATTGGATCTACCATTGATCCTACCATTGCCTACATTTTCATAAGTCATCGCCTAAAAAGAAGAAGAAAAAGCAAGACAATACTAAGGGTGCACAATCGGTTTCATCGAGTTAAGCTTGATAAGATTCCTAGAGTGGAAACTAGAAAATGTAATAAATAGATTAAAAAATGTAATAAATAGATTATTTTAGGCTAAAGATGCAGTGGTCATAGAAAGAGGTATGTGTCCCCATCTCCAGCTCTTGTAGCAGCTAATGAATCTTGCACATAGATATGAGAGTGTGATTAATCAAACCATTAACAAGGAGTTAAGGATTGACACGAAGCACCAGCAAGCAACAATCGTTACTAACCGGAGTAGATAAGGTAGACGGTGGTGCCCTTGGCGTGCCATCAAGTCGAGTTTCAAGTGCCTGCATATTTGTTTGCACATTGCCATACATTAGCCAAGTACGAAAATATATATTTTTTTTTGCATATCACTTTGTTATTGTACTAGCAGGCTCCAACTAACCTGGAGCATTCGCTCTAACCGTTGCCTAGCCTCGATTTCATCTTGTAGCCTTGTCTCAAGCTGAGAATACATGTCAGCTGATGGTCGCAGTTGTCTTTGAGAGTGTACTTCATCCGTGATCCAATTACTCGTTGTTCGGACCTCCGAGAGGGTTGTCGGTGTGCTAATGTAGCCGACACCCATGAAGAAATGACCATGTTTCTTCCCCTTTCCAGCCTTGTAAATAGCAGTCGCGTCTAGTGGTGAATTCATTACGTCGTAGTCCGGGCCATGAATCTCCTTAGCAGCGTTAGTATATGCAGCCTGTTGGACAAAATCATTAGGGAGCGAAAATCATCAGGGACAAAATCATCAGAAACCGTACCAAGTTCTCTGTTGCGCGCTGGCTACACAAGGTGCCCTCCTGATCACCCCTCCTAACTTCTACATATGCCTCTACATCGGAAACAGGCATCTGCTTCTTCTTTTCCTACACCCAAAAAAAACCACGGCGGTCAATAAATATGTATCTATAACATACAATCAATATGAACATGCTGACCTACCATGTTTTTCTTGTAACAAGTCATGGAGGAGCTGCCTTGAAGATGTGCTGCCCCGCCCATCAACAATCTCCGCTCCCTAGCAACACGAGAGGCCTCTAACCATTGTTCGTTGCACCACCTCTTTTGGGCAATTTGCTACCATGCATCTTCACACTTCTGGGCCTACCAAGGTATTGTCTAAATTAACCAAGTGTTAAATATAAATAAACTAGAATTGATTGTAATCAAGGACATCATTTGTACAGTTGGTTACTTGCATGTACTCCAAAGTGATATACGTTTGGCAAGCCTCGGCCCTATGAATTTGCTTTCCAAGGACTTGTGTGTGGTAATAGATCACCGCTTGGATATGTACTTCGTAGATCATCTGTGGGATCAGCTTCTTAATAGAATTACGCACCACTCTCCTAGAATCACTTCCCGTCCCTCAAATTTCATCTAAACTACCACTACAATCGGCATATATTGGAAACAAATAAATGTGTAAGATTAGCCTTTGTGCATGCCAATGTAGTAAAATACCAACATCCAAGTAATTAATAATGCTCGAGACATCACTAGATAATGTGTAAGATTAGCAAATTATCTAGAATTCTAGACTCAGATTCATTGGTGCAATATAGATCTATTTACCTATACACACCTTTGTTGCTAAATGCACACTATATGCCACAATCTGAAATTATACTTGCAATAGGACATCATTTGTTGTGGAACTTCTCCCGTAACATTCTCATATGTAATGTATTACTTAAGGCTTAAGTTTGATTAAATCAATCATTCAGAGATATCCACAAAGACAAGCAAACTGAAAACCGTGAAGTCATTCATAATATGAACATCGCATTGTGCTTGATATTCCCTTAGCTAAGGCACATGCAAATATATTGGCTTAGCAGAGTCAGTCTTTGCATAATCGCCAACCGAGCAAAGAATCGATAAAAATTGTCGATGAATGCACTGCCAATAAGAATGATTTATATATGTAAGAAAATAAGAATGAGTTGTAGTGCACCATTCTACTCTGCCCAGTTGAGTAATCAAACCAAGATGAAGGACTTTCACCAAGTTACAATCCACGGTTATACTGATGTAATAACACTGAAGTTCAGAAATCATCAAGATACATTGGTTTGCTTTCACTTTGTTCAGGATAAATGGCAACGTTCCAATACTGGACCCTTGAGTTCTCAGTTCTATAAAAAAAATGATGAGTTGGTACAGTGTGAAAAAGAACTACTTATGTTAATTATTTTCATGAATGCATGATGCTGCCTCATATTTCTCAATGAATCCTTGATATGAATGCTGCTGCTTGTACAAGATATGAATGTTCAAAGATTGTAAAATGTTCAGAAATGTATAATTTTTCAGAGAAGTGTACATGTTTTGTATATTGTGTATGGCCTAGTACTGGTCGCTTTTTTTTGGTTACCAGTGTACTGTGTAAATGTTAACGTTTGAGTGCATCCTGTCTAAATTCATATGCAACCATATCTGATATACTGATTATGTAGGTTACCATTTTGATTTGTTCGTGACAAAGTAAGACCAATTGTATTTCATACTTTCACTGAAAGGAGTAAGAAACAAATAGGCTAAAGTGTTAAAACCAAGGTTTTTAGAGTCAACCTTCTACAAAATGCTTCCCTCAGCTTAGGACGAGGTGCCCATGAAAAAAATAGTGTGAATGGTGAACTAAATCATTGTTAGTCTACATCTCTCACCCCCGCCTTCTTCTCGTCATTGCCTGCATATTAGTTTTTTTGAGGTATGGAAGTAAGTGGGCTAAATTAGTGAAAGTGCAAACAGTTACTTACGTGTCGCCAACAGGAATGATGACAGTCTTGTCCTCCTCTCGGGTTGGTCGTGGTGGCAGGTTCACAGGTCCTCGCAACCAAAAATCTTGTGTTGTAGTACTGCCCTCCGCCTCAGGGTGCTCATCCTCCTCACCCTCTTCCTCACTAGGATGATACTCATCATCCACATCATCAGCACACGAGGGCTGCAGGGTACAGGAGCCTGATCTACTAGAGGTAGGCCCCATACTGCCCCCTCGAGGGACCGCGGCTGCTCCTCTGCATCCATCACATGATGCTGCCACTTTGGAAAACAGACGTCTGCCTCGACTAGAATATGTTGCCTCTTTGACGCCACTCATTTTTTGGTGTCCTGAAATGAAATGAAATAAATCAATTAATATAGTGCAATGAAGTAAGCTCATAGAAAGACGTAATATAACGTAATCAAGTAAGCTCATACAAAAAATTAAAAACATGCAGCAAATAGATGGAAGACGTACAAGATCATGCTTAGAAGTAGTCATCTACAATGGGATCCTCCGCAGATGGGCCCTCTAAAAAGTCATCGTCACTATCATGAGGTATTGACTCAACCTCATCCCCTTTAGTGCCATCAATGTCTAAGCGATTAAGCAGTTCCAAGTCCTCTTGGTTTACAACCTCATCGGCATCGATTTGAATGTCATCTATGTGATCGTCCTCTTTCCCCAATTATTATTTGAAAAGTCCCTGGCAGCCCATCTTCTTGAAAGAATAGGTCAACACCACTGTTGGTCTCGATGGTGTAATCATGCTTACTAGGGGTAGGTAGTTTACCATATGGTTGCACCTTATGTATTACCCACCAATCCACTAGACTACTCATAGTTTTGCATGGGTACGGGATGTAGTATACTTGGGTGGCTTGCTGAGCCACAATAAATGGGTCATTGCCTGGTAAGACTAATTGATGTGCAACTACAACTAGCCCAAGTGATGTGTCCCGTCTGACTCCCCTAAACAGATGGAACCAATGGCATTTGAATAACATAAGTTTCAGAGGTTTGCTACCATGGAAATATAGTTCAATTATTTCTTCAATTACTCCATAGTATTCAATAGGTGTATTGCACCCATCCTGCCCTTTAGTCACCAATCCACTATTAATTGTTGTTGCATTAGGCCGTTCCCTATCAAGTGTCGATGTTCGGAAGCGGTACCCATTCACATCGTAGGTACTATAGGACAGCACCCGAGAGTGGCATCCTTGAGCAACAACATAAATAGAATGGGTTTTATGTATTAGTTCCTCTTTACTTAGTAAATATTATGTGCAAGGGGGACTAGCTAATAGAGAAGTTACTTTTTGATAGAACCAAGTCGGGAAATTCGGTTTGTAATTCCCAACACCCTTGCTAAGAAGGGTCTCAATTTGTTTTTCGGATGGGTCTCGACGTTGCTTCCACTCGCTCCTAACAAATTCCCTATAGTCAACAAGACAAGTAGATTAAAACACTCATGCATCAATTATTGGGAAAAAATAATTGTTGCATACCTAATGTAATCATCCACTTCGGAGAGGTTGGTAAAGACATACAACATCGCAGTCAACCACTCATCCCGCGATAAAACTTTGGGAGTACCACCGCTTGAAGTGTCACCTCTTCCAGTGAAGAGGCTAAGTTGGCAATCATTTTGAGGGATGCCAATATTGTATCGTGAGGTTCAATTGTGCACTGTGTGAACATTGTCAGCAAAGTATATTGATGTGAAATGAGAAATTTCCTCAAGTATGTACGCCTCAGCTATGGATGCTGCAACACGCGATCGATTTTTTGCTTTGCCTCGTAGTTCCTGTTGTTCCCTCTCAATTGGATACATCCACTGGCTTTGCACTAGTCCCCCCATCCTAGCTTCGTAGGAGAGATGGAGAATCAAATGTTGCATTGGATTGAAGAAGCCAGATGGAAAGATCTTTTCCAACTTGCAAAGCAACACAGGTACTTCACGCTCCATAATTGACATCACCATGGGATCTATCTCTTTCGCACATAGTTGTTGATAAAAGAAGCTCAACTCCACCATCACTTGTCAAACACACTCGGGGACGTAGCCACGAATCATCACAGGCAAAAGGTGTTCCATGAATATGTGGTAGTCATGGCGCTTTAGGCCATTGATGCGCTTGGTTGCTAAATTCACTCCTCTCCTTAGATTTGCTGCATACCCATCAGGAAACTTTAGGGTCTGAAACTATTCCAAAATCTCCTTCCTCTGAACCCTAGTTAGGCAATAACTAGCTCTTGGCTTCTCCCACTTGCCAGTAGCTGCCTTGTGGATCATATTCAGAGAGGGCCTATTGCAAAGCTCCTCCTGATCAAGGCGAGCCTTCACATTGTCCTTCGTCTTGTCTGAAATATCAAAGAATGTGCTAAATATGGCCTCTGCAACATTCTTCTCATTATGCATTGCATCTATGTTATAGGGAAGAATGAGCTTATGGAAGTATGGTAGCCGCCACAAACTTGGAATGTGAGTCCAATTGTGCTCCTCGCTATATTTCTCAAACCCATCACCATCATCAAGAGGCTTCAAAGCATCTAGCCGTGCACGAACTTCCTCACCTGCCAGACGATGTGGTGGTCCACTGCGGACAGCAATATTGGCCCTAAATCCATTTGTGTCACTTCTGAATTCATGGTCAATTGGAAGGAATTGACGATGACGATCGAAGGAGTGCTTGCGACCATTCTTTAGCCAACAGCCACGCAACGTCTCCCTACAGATTGGGCATGGCATCTTCACATGTATACACCACCCGCAGAATATCTCGTACGCCGGGAAGTCATACATAGATGTGTGGTACATGACCCACATGGTAAAGTTCTGTTTCAATGCCCGATCATATGTTACTATGCCTTGTTCCCAAGCATGTAACAATTCATCCACCACCGGCTCTATGAATACACTCATATTCTTCCGTGGGTATTCCGGGCCAGGGATTATTAAGGAAAGGAATATGTTCTGCTTCTGCATGCAAATGCCGAGTGGGAGGTTAAGGGGAATGACAAACACAGACCAACAGCTGTATGGCGCAGCCCCCATACCAAATGGGTTAAACCCATCAGTTGCAATTGCAATTCGAACATTCCGAGGCTCCGCGGCAAACTCTACATAGTCGCGGTCAAATTGGTTCTATGCTTCACTATCAAATGAGTGGACCATCTTGTCATCATGGTACCGACGACCATACTTGTGCCATACCATTTGTTTGGCAGAAACCTCAGACATGTATAACCGTTGGATTCGTGGCACAAATGATAGATAGCAAAGTATTTTTCTGCCAATAGGAAGCTGCCTCTTCTGACCATCACCGGAGTCAACCTCAACAAACCTAGACTCACCACACTTATCACTGTGATCTTTGTCCACGTCCTCATTCCTAAAAAGCATGCAATGATTTGGACAAACATCTATCTTCTCATATGGCATATTTAGTGCGCTTATCAATTTCTTGGCCTCATACAAGTTAGCGGGCAGTTTGTGACCATCTGGGAGAAGGGTGCTAAACATGCTTAAGAATGCATCAAAGCTAGCAATACTTGTGCTGAACTGAGACTTGACAACAAGTATTCGTGTGATGGCATCTAGTTGGGACACCTGTGTTTGCCCATGAAGTGGTTGACTCGCTGCGGACAACATATCAAAGAAAGCCCTTGTTGCAGGCTCCGGTTCTTCCTCTACAGGTGGCCCATATGCATCACGCACATCATCTAGCATGTCTTCTATCCTACTCTTATTGTTGCCGCCATCGTCCATTTCTTCCCTTAGCACATCTGATCTACTACGTTGTGACTCACCGTGATAGACCCACACGGTATAGCTTGGCCTAAATCCGTATTTGCACAAGTGTGCGGTCATTGTTTCCCTCATTTGTGGCCGTGTGTTCGAACAACAAGAACAAAGGCACAACACACCCCGTCCATTACTCATAGCAAATGCTTGATCCACAAAATTTGTCGACTTTTCCATCCATTCTTGGCTACAGTCACCCATCTCTCTACGCCTAGTGTACATCCAACTACGATCCTCAGCCATCCTAGTGTGCAAAACATAATGCATATTTTAATCCGACTTTTATTTATGTCAAAAATTACAACTACAGAGCTAGCTAGAAGCTACCATAGGATGCATGCCCTATATATGTACACTAAAACAGATTGACATGAAGACAATATACATGATCAACAGAGCATAAAAACACTTTCTTTCAATATATATGAATACCATTATAAATTAATACCATTATTTATTAAAACGTTAATGTAGTATTGTAATGACAGCATATCAATCCACCATAAACGCACAACACAAAAGAAAATAAGCAAACTTTATTTCTTTTTCCACTTATCCACTACCTTATAGTAGTTCTTGGGTGCCGAGGGAGCCGAGGAGTCTGCGGTGGGAAGATGGTCAATTGTGTGTGCGGTGGAGGCAACGGGGGAAGTGCCAAGTGAATTGAGATCTACGGCGGCGGTACCACTGTAGGCAAGTACCAGAAAACAATCAAGCCTCAGCGAACCGTAGTATCTACGGACTAGGGACTGTATTGAAAACAAAGTAAGCAACAATATCCATAGAGGATAGCAACTTAAATGTCATGGCAACATTCCAACAAATGGTAGATATATCCATGGAACTGTAGAAGCATGCAAGACAAGTTCATTAAACATGTTACAGTACATAATTAAGAAAATGTAAGTTTGTAACCAACTTTTTTGTTGCCAATAGAATTTCAATGAATATGGATAGTTCATATGCAAATATGTGCAGATATGGAACATAAAAAGAACACTAGACAAGATTAGGTTTCATGTAGCAAAGAACCAAAGCCATATGTGATAAGAGCCCAATAACAAGAAAGCAAAATTCTCAATTTCACCTGTCATTTCTAGTCAGTTTATTTGCACCATTCATAGAAAAGCAGAAAAAAAAACTCTACTATGCATAGAATTGGCACTACTACAAAACAAGCTATAGAAGACGCCTCATCACAGACGGTTCCAAAGGAACCGTCTGTGATATGTAACTATCACAGACGGTTTTTAAATAGAATCGTTTGTGATACGTCACAGACGGTTCTTGTTAAGAACCATCTGTGATAATTTGAGTCATCACAAACGGTTATTGTTAAGAACCATCTGTGAAGTATCACAGATGGTTCTATTTACAAACCGTCTGTGATGTCTCTGTATATCATAGACGGTTTATATTAAAATCGAAGAGTAAGGAAAATTTCAAGCCATGGTAAAATCAGAGAGTAAGAAAAATTTCAAGTCATGGTAAAATCCAAGTCACAGACGATTTTTAATACAAACCATATGTGATGAGATACTTATCACTGACGGTTTGTATTAAGAACCGTCTGTGATGAGACTTATCACAGACGGTTCGCCATACGAACCGTCTGTGATATGTCATCACAGACGGTTTTTGATACGAACCGTCTGTGATTCGCAGCTGACGAACCGTCTGTGATATGTCATCACAGACGGTTTTTGATACGAACCGTCTGTGATTCGCAGCGCGGGAGTTCAAAATTTGAACGCGTGCGCGGGAGGCAAAATATTTTGGTGTTCTCCTTAAATATCCCAACGGCGGGAGGCCACCCCAGCCTTGTCTTCCATGGGGAGGGTGAGTGGTACTTCTTCAGCCCCGGGACCGCAAGTATCCCAATGGCGTTCGCCCCAACCGCGCCACCGACTCCGGCTACTAGAAGGCCTCCCGCCTTGTGCCTGGGCTTGGTCCCTCCTCATGGCTTCATTCCCCCTCCCCTTGTTGGTTATATTTGTTTGTACGTGCAATCTTCATTTATTCATTTTGATTTGTGATGCTAGTTATGCATGCATGGTGAGGCGTTGGAGGTGGACTATCATGGCTTACTGAGGTACAATACTACTCCCCTCTATCTATTCTCTCTACACTTTGCTCTGCGATGTGGGAATGCATGATGATATGGGCTATTGTTAGTGTTCTGATGGAATGGATTGGTTCACCATGTTGGTTCGGCTAAGGCCAAAATAATAGTGGGAGGGGAAAGATGGTGAGTACCTTGCTTGGTCAGATTTGGATGGTGATGATGGTGCTGTGGTGATGGGGGTGTTCTCTGGTGTACTCACCGCATCTGCATATATACGATCTTCTTCCCTCTTTTTTTCAACTGCGTGCTCGCGTGCAACTGGACAAGTAACGAGGAAGCTGCTTAGTTCTCATGCAGGTTTGAGCAGCAGCAAGCAATCCGATTTTTTTTGCAGTGAAAATAGCTATCACAGACGGTTCTTATTCAGAACCATCTATGAAAATAGACTATCACAGACGGTTCTTGTTTACAACCGTCTGTGATAGCTATTTTATAGACGGTTCTGAATAAGAACCGTCTGTGATAGCTATTTTCACAGACGGTTTTAAAACCGTCTGTGATAACCGCCTGTTATCACAGAAGCATAAATACAGACGGTTCACAAAACCGTCTATGATGACGGTTTAGAACCATCTGTGATGACGTTTTGTGTAGTAGTGTGGGTGAGGAAATTATCTCACCATCTCTCAACCATCATGTCCAAATCTCCTTACATGCATATATACTAATTTAACTATATAAGGAAAATTTGTGATTCTTCTTTACGTATAGTCCTTGATAGGAGGGTTTGACATGGTACGAAGACTCAATTGTAGCAAACTGTGGCAACAAACCAAAGAAACCAAAAAAAATATTTGAGTAGTAAAGACCTATCATATGAATTACCATAATGCATACATGCTCCATTCCTCCCATAGAAACATCCTAATTTACATAAGGTGATGCCATAATGTCGGCCAATAGGGTAAAATATTGCTACTGCAAGAAAGCTGTTGTTCAAACTTCATATGATCTCTTTTATAAAAGGAAATAATAGATTGTGGTCACATTTTGGTTTTCTCAAGCACTATACTACTACGCATGCCTCATATGATCATCTTTTAACAAAAAAAAGCTAAATAATGTATATGTACATATACGTACAACATCTCGTGATCTTCCAAATTAAAAGCTAGAACTTCTCACAATATATTAGATTATCAACCATATAAATGAGTAAATAAGAAGTGCTACAAATGACTGCCGTTAGTAAATTTCAATCAATAATGTGAGGTTGACATGTTTGTCTAGGCATGTATATTTTTTTAGAGGGAAAAGGTGAACCATATCATTTGCCAATTGATAGTGTATATAGTTCGTTTAAAACACAATCGTGCATTCATAAGCACCCAATTAAATTGTGTGATTGAGCAAAATATTTCATGTTAATCTACTCTTTCTGCTATTAAGTATATTTGCAGATTTTCGCTCACTTTTATCTTGAGTGCTACTTTATTATTGCATTAGTCATTCAAAAGCTCCTAGAGCATACTAATTGAATTGCAAGGCCAAAGGAAATACTATATTACAAACAAAAAAGAAGCATCATTAGGGAAAATTCCTATAAAATTCTTGCTGATTTGGGCAAAGAAACTTACCACGGCACAACATACGCCCTTTGTCAGTTGTTGTGGGATTTGTGTGGTCGAGGAGGGGGGGGGGCGGCGGCAGCGTCGGCGGATGAGAAGGAGGATGGAGGCCTTGGCTGTTGTGGCAGCGGCAAACGAGGAGGATGCGACGGCGAAGGAGGATGACAACGCTGTCAGGTACGGAGGCGTGCGGCAGACAACGACATAGACGACGGAAGAGGGGCGGGACGTCGATGTCGGGTGCGGCGGCGGCGGACGAGGAGGCCGGCGGCATCGGCGTTGGATGAGATGGAGGCGGAGGCGATGGAGGAGGGGGGCGGCGGGGTCGGGATCTGAGAGAGACGAGGAGAGGGGGCAGCGGGGTCGGGATCTGAGAGGGAGGTAGAGGGGGGTGACGGGGTCGGGATCGGAGAGGGAGGTGGAGGGACGGGCAAGGGGTCGGGATCGGAGAGGGAGGTGGAGGGATGGGTGGCGGGTCGGGATCGGGGAGGGGGCGGGGGTCGGGATCGGAGAGGAGGTGGAGGGGGCGGAGGAGGGAGGCGGGGGTCGGGATCGGAGAGGGAGGTTGTAATACCCCAAATATCAATTGGAGAAAATATTATTTGGGAGATGGAAATTTATTCAATATCGATTGTAACAAAGTTTAGAGATGGAATTAAGTTCAAAATTCAGAATTTTAGGAAAAGAATGGGCCGCCAACCCATATTCGAGAGGAGAGGAGCCGGCCATAGTGGCCCAAGGCCCATGAGTGGGTCGGGCACCCATTAGAAGGCAAGGGAGGGAGGGACCAAACCCTAGCCACTCCTTGCTACAGAGCCGATGCACTACATGAGCTGTGCTACAAGATGGCGGTGTGCTCTGATGCTCGCCTCCCGCCGCTTCTCCTCTTCCCGGTGCCACCCTCCCCTGCCGCCATCGGGAAGAAGAAAGGAGAAGGGACTAGGAGAGGAGCTTTTTGAGGATAGATTATCATCTTCCCACGGATCTTCAAGGGTAACGAAGTGCTTTCCCCACTGTTTGTTGATGATTAGAGGCGAATTCGATTAATTGGGTTGGATCGTTTTGCTGCCGGTAGATGTTCAATTCTATCCAGTACCTTGCGGGGTCGATTTCGGATTCTTAGAGGCCGAATTGGGGATGCCCATCTCCTGGAGATATCTAGATAACATGTTAGCTTTCCGTGGCCGCCAAGAACACCTAATTCTGACATACAGATCAAAAGTTATGATAGTTTTATTCCTTCTATCCAGAATTCTGACGTGATTGATCTGTTAATTTGTCTTTAAGATATGTTTATGTTAAAGGCAAATTAAGGGTTTCCATCCAACTAGGTTATTTTATAATGTTTTATAACCTTTCCAGAATGATAAAGAGCGCCCTAATCGGAGTTGTAGATCAAAAGTTGTGATCTGTTCTTTACTGCTGTCCGTTTCTTCTGGGCAGAATCTGTCTTTTAAGTTCATCTGCCTGTAGTATATTGATTTTGGCCGAATTGGGTTATCTCACCAACTAGGTTTTCGTAGATATGTTCGTTAAGTTTCCATAGGATCTGGGTTCACCTCGTTCCGAGTCCCAGATCGTTAGATATGAGTGATTCCGTGCTGCTGTCCAGAATCAGTTCCATGATTGTGTCGTCTGTTTTCATATTAGACCTAATTAGTTAATTGTGGATTTGTAGGATCAAGGATAACCGACTAGAGGGGGAGTGAATAGGAGGTTTTTAAACTTTTTAACAATTTAACAATTTAGTCAATTAATAACTTAGTCTAAACAAGTTATACTTCTAGCTAGGCAAATTAATCACAATAAACAAGCTAGAAATATAAATGCGGAAAGTAAAGACTAGAGATAACCACAAAGACACGCCGATGTTTTTCCCGTGGTATCGAAGATTTGCCGGTCTTCACTAGTCCACGTTGAGGAAGCTTGACGTCTCAAGCCGGCTCCACGAATTAAGCCTTTCCTCAAATCACTATGGTTGTTCTTCCTCCGCTCCGGAGATGGCGAACACCGAACCACTCACAAGCTTGCACCGGGCCTCTTCACAATCTTATTTGAAGAGATCACCGTGCTCCACCACCAACCGTCTAGGAGTGCGACAACACTCCAAGAGTAATAGATCAAGGTCTTCACTTGACGGCACTCAAGTGCACATGGATCAACTAGGAGAATGAATGCACTTGAATGTATCTCAACAAGCTCACAATGAATGCACAAGAGTATTTTTGAGTGTTGAGTGAATGCAAGGACTCTCAAGGCTCTATGAATGTCAAATGGGCACTAGCAGCCTTGACTTGAGCAGTTGGGGGGTATTTATAGCCCCCACCAACAATTATGACCGTTGGAGACGAAATCCAAGTTCTCAGGCAAAATCGAACGATCAAGAAGACAAAGTGCGATGCGACCGCACCGACTAAGCACGACCAACGACTAGAACAGATACTAAAAAAGGAAAAAGCTAGCCGTTGAATACACAGTCGGAACGACCGCAGGCAAATGCGCGGTACGTCCGATTTGCCCCGGTCGTACCGTTTCTATGAGCGGTACGACCGTTCGTAGGGTTTCATGATTTGCTGAAGATTTGCAGTGGTTCTGGAAATATTGTACCGTCGTATAAAAATCGGAATGACCGCAGGCCAGTACGACCGTTCCCTAAGTGCGGAACGTCCGATTTCCAGATGAATTTTTGAGCAGATTTGCACTTGTTCTGTTTTTATTGAACCGCCTCACAAATTTCGGAACGACCGCACAACGGTACGACCGTTGCCCATGAGCGGTACGACCGATTTCCATGAGAGATTCTGAGGCAATTTGCAACGCTTCTAGTTTTATGGAACCGCCAACTAAAATGCGGAATGACCGCGATGCGGTACGACCGGTCAAGGACCCAGTCGTTCCGCTTGAACACTTAATTGGTTGTTCCCTTCAAAATGCGGTACTACCGTCAAGTAAAGTCCGGTCATACCGCACCAAGCGGTACGACCGCAAGTATAACTGCGGTACTACCGATTTTGGACAGAAGCACTTAGAACTTTTCAATTTGATTTCAAGTTAAAATTCAAATGCATGCATGATCCTAAATTGATCCATATGGCACAAGAACATGGTATCAAGCTACTAGCCATGATCCCTCTTAATAGTACGGTGTTTATCCTATAATTCGATCTTTCATCCAAAACTCCTAGACCGGTAAAATGGAAAAAGAGATCCTAGACTACTTGTACCTTGTCTTTGAGCCAAAAGATCCTCGTGTAGTCTATTTTGCATGTCACTTTGCATCAACACGTTCACCGATGGGATTTAACCTTGTAAATACTCAATAAACATGTTAATCTCATATTCACATATTGTCATTAATTACCAAAACAATTTTTAGGGCCTAGATGCTTTCGGGGTTGTCGGAGGCGTTGTAGAACGTTAATGGAAGTGTCTGTTATATGTTGTTCTTATTTGAGTATATATTGTGTAGGAGGAGAGGCTTCAGTTTAGAAGCACCGCCATTGCCTACTAACGCGTTGCATCGCGAAGGCAAGTACTTTGATGTTCGATAATTAGAAACTATTGAATGCTTGATGTTGATATTGTGTTTTTCTAAGATCCATGATAATATTTAATGTTCATGTTCCTTCCATATGTGTTATCTCCATGATTAGAGAGCATGTCTTTTCAATATAAATATTGCATTCCATGCATCCATTATTCATGTTTCATCCACGGGAGTGGATTAAAAAGACCCATCAATTCCAATATGGGCACGTAAGACCCACCATTTCAATGTGGGCAGATTGGGACACCCGTATGAAATGTTCTTCATACGGGACTTGAATCCCCGCATTTTGTTAAATGCGGGCTTAGGTGAACACCGACGGGTGTGTCACTAGCAATACCGGTATATGCATGTGTGTAGTCCCTTCATTTCATTCATTCAAATATTCGTTCTGTGATTTATTCATATCCTTCAATGATGTTGGCTTGATCATGTTTGTTGTATGTCCCATTTATTCATCAGACTTGCCGAGTCTCTGACTCATTCTTGTGTTGTTTGTTTATTTTAGGTGATTATTGATATTGGCTCTATTGGGAGGGAGTAGACACGCACTACTCATTCACTTCACCCTATTCAAGTCCAAGATTATGATTTAGTTTTATCTTTCATTCGTTATTGATGAACTGTAATAAATAAATTTAGATGATGAATGATATCTATTGCTATGTTATGGTTAATTCAGTAGTACTTGTGATATTTGATTATTCCTTCGATAGTTATTGCTTAGATTCGGACTATATTCATGACATGGTCCTATTGAATATTGATCTCTTTTTGTCATTAGATGAGAAGGTGTTCTAATTCTTCCACATTATGGTTGTATGTTAGATTATTTAGGTAACATCTTGGCTTCCGAATAGCCAGGGTGTTACAGAGGTGGAGGGGGGCGGCGGGGTCGGGATAAACTGCGATGGAGGTGGGGATGTTGGGGAATGAATGCTAGGGTTAGCACGCGGGCCGGGGTCAGACTCGGACTAGGACGCCCGCGCAACGAAAAAAATGCGCGTGGCTGGGAAAAAAATTGGCGCCATGTTTCCCGAGTGTACGCAACAAATAGACACTCGGGAATACATTTCAACCCGTTCTGACTGCGTCGACGTCCCGTTTTCGAGCGGCCGAGTGCTTCCCCGTCGTAGTTTCCTAAGTGTAATATAGAACACTCGGTAAACTAATGCCCACCGAGTGCTTTCTTACTTTCCCGAGTGCTCTCGTAAGCACTTGGGATATTCCCGAGTGTTTCTTGTAAGACACTCGGGATAAATATAAGCACTCGGGATATTACCTATTTCTGGTAGTGCAGAATGGCATTGCAAATCCGACGCCAAAGCCCAAATTTCGATTTAAGAGAAATAAAACATTGAGGGTACTTTCCAATGATACGTAAGCAATGTATTTCAGGTCCTTTATAGGGAAGACATATCATAGAGAAAGATAATTCTAATTCTCTTATATCATATCGGGTAGGTTGTGGTATTTCATTGCTACAAACCTATCTTATTGTAAAATAAGACATGTCATTTGGATACTTTTCTTCAACTCAAAGTATTTTGATACAAATAGTTCGAGTTACTTTCTGAAAGAAAATAAGTCGGATTATGGGACCGGAGAGATTTTTTCTCTTCCATTATCTAAAAAGGTTAAAAATATGTATCAATTATTTTTAGATGATGTCTTCGTAGTAGAGTTCAACAAAATGTTTGAACTTGACATATCTGGAGCAGCAGGAGATTAATATATGCTACAATATTATTATTTTCCATGCTAAAACGATCAATTCCACGGTTCTATTAATTTTAAGCTATCTTTGTTCACTAAGGTGCCCCTCAGGTTTTCTTTTCTACATTTGTTTCTTTTCTCGTTGAAACTTCTTTAGTTAGTATGACATGATAGTACAAACCCAATAAACTGTCACTGTTCATATAAATCGGGTATATCATAAATTATTTGTATATACTTGCTTAGTGTATTCTTGACTTTTTGTAGGCATCATGGTCTTGAAATAATCCATGCTCTTCACTCTTCAGGTGGTGTTGTCATCCACTGCAGACAATGAGGTGTGTGTACAACGAAGGCAATGATAACCTCTGGCCGGGTATGAACGATGGCACTGGATAGTTCGATTGTAGAAGCTCATGAGTTTGCTATGCAAAGCCTGAATCAGACTGAACACTCTAGGAGCTGCATTTTGTTTTAATGATTTTTTAGCTTTCTTACATGTATCTTATTTGTCGATAAAGGTGTCAATTAAAATCCCTATAGATGTTGTTCTGCTCTTCTGAATTTGTAGGGTTCATATCCTTTTACGCTATGGCATCGGACATGGTGAGGAAGTGACCTTTAGATGTAATTTTTTTAAAAAAAACTTCAGCGCATCAAAGCTAGCTGGCGGCAGCGTAGCGCTGGAACATATCTAGTAAGACGTGCAGCGCCACATGGTGTACGATGCGTGCGTGAAAGGATTTGAGCGCCACATGGTACAGCCTGCAAGACCACCATAGCTGAGCAGTAACAAAATTACATCTGTTCACGCGGCCACGCCTGGGCTGCTTCCTCTTCGCATGAAAACAACATCAAGCTGCGTCTCTGCGCTAGCCGGCATTCACGTGCACGGCGGGTCGGGTTCGCACACAGCTACGCAAAGGTATTAACAATTCTGCAATGCGATTGGTCGGTCATACATTCATAATGCACAGTAAACGAAAGTCAGAAATAACCAAATAAGCAACAAAACTACAGCAGTACGCTCATGTTCCAGAGCTTGTACGTTGATCCAACAAGTACTTGTATACTAGTATAATACAGATAAGGTGGTAAGGCTTGACGCATGAATTAAAGCACTGCACAAATGATATACTAATGATTAACCCATACGTACAATACTTGAGAAGTAACGGCTACAGAAATGTACAAGGCGTATTACACCTGAATAGCCTGCACGTGGAAACAGTCTGCCACCTTCAGATCAAGTCCACGAAGCTCTTGCAGATTTAACGAACCATTTGCCGAGCCGACCCCATCTCGTCATAATGGCCGCTGCAAATCCGACGCCAAAGCCCAGCCCGACGAAGAGAAACAAAACAACATCAACATGCTTCGAGGACTTGTATAAATGTGCTTCACTTGGAGTATAAGGTGAAGCGCCACATGGATTAGACAATGGCAGTCCACACAGTCCTGCATTCCCTTCGAATGAACTGTTGTCAAATGTAAAGAATTAGCGTGATTGTGGTATCTTTCCCACCAACTGATTGTCCGACAAGTTCAGGATGCTAAGAAACGTGAGGTTTGTGAGATCCCGTGGAATCTCCCCTGAGAGTCGGTTACCAGACAAGTCTAGTGACTCCAGATCAGTCATGCCGCCAAGTTGGGCTGGGATCTGTCCCGTGAAGGCATTGTGCGACATGTTCAGTATACGTAGTGAAACAAGTCTTCCAATTGATTCAGGAATGGCACCTTCCAACCTATTATTTGAAAAGTCAATTGCTGTTAAGCTAGTCAAGATCTTTTCAAATGTCACATAGAGCCCCTTGTATGAGATCTCAGTAGAATCTTGATAGAATTCCCCATGATATGATAAGTTTTGAGCAAGGACAATATCTCCGGTACTGTTGAATTTGGCCATCATTGATTTTAACTGTCCAAACCATTCTGAACTCAAATTGCCGGAGAAGTTGTTTGAGGCAAGATCAATAATTTGCAAGCTAGAGAAGTACTCCCTGGATTGGTGATGCCCAACAATATCACCTATGGAACCATAGAATCGGTTGGATCTCAATATAAGAACATAAAGATTGGAAAGCCCCCTCAGCCAAGATGGGAAAGTATCAACTATTAGATTGTTTCCGATGTCAAGAACCTCCAAGTGACTGCAGTAAGAAAATGCCCTTGGAAGCTGTCCTTCAATCTTATTGCCATGTAAATCTATTGTCTGGAAAGTACATCCACTTGTAATGTTGGATGGCAACACCCCTTCAAAGTGATTCTCCCTCAAATTTAATACGCTTGGTTGAACATTTTCTATCAGACAGGGTGGAATCGGCCCGCTAAAGTTGTTATATGACAGGTCAAGGACTTCCAGCGTGGAATTGCAAATTGAATGCGATATATGTCCATTTATACTATTGTTGGACATCCTGAGAAAAAAGGTGCCGCTAAGATATAAAGTGAAATTTGGAAGAACCGAAGAGAAATTATTGTTTGAATAATCCAAGAATTCTCCCGAGGAGTTTGGCATAGGAAGCTGCCCCTGGAGCCTGTTGGAACTAAGATCAAGCATGTCGAATGGAATATTCAGTAGGGAGCACACTGGTGAAGTAAGTTGCATACCGGTGAACATGTTGTGTGAAAGATTTAAATATGCATATTCACTGCTCCATCTCCCCATATCCAATTTGGTATATCCCCACCGAGTTTATTGGATGAGAGGTCCAAATAACGCAAATCGTTAAGATGTGTTAAAATGCTTGGAAATTTGGATATATTGCAACACGCAAGTCCTAACCAGGCAAGTCTAGAGGAAGAGTTAAAGCGCTCATCCATGACAGACAACTTATTGTGTGAAAGGATCAAATATTGGAGCTTTGTTAACCTCCAAAATGAGGTAAGGTCCACCAAGCCTATCAAGTTGTTCCGTCCAATATCTAGATACTCTAGGTGTGAAAATGTCACATCGAACTCCCGTATGTGCCCAGAAAGTTGGTTCCGCGAAAGATCTATGGTTCGTAACGCTGGCATAGTGAAAAATGACGCAAGAATTTCCCCTGCAGAAAGAGTTAAATTTTCAGGAATGTGCCCAATTATGTTGAGGCAAACAAAAAACATTGAACGAATTTGCTAATGCCTGCATCTGACCGCTAGCATCCCCATCCTCTCCCTCGTTCCCCATTTCTCACACGCGACTCAAGAGGAGAGGAAACCCTACAATCTCACGCGGCGTGCGTCCGTTGACCCACCCCCACCGTCGCACTGCTCCATCGGCACAGCCTCCACCGTCGGCTAGGGCTCCGAGGTCACATCCGACGCAACCAATTTCTCCGCAAGCATCACTGACCTAAAATCATCAACCTAGCGCCGCCATGCCCGGTGGCCACCCACCAGCTCTAGCGCCGCCGCTGGGAGCCGCCGAATCTAGTCTGTTTCACGCGCCGCCATGGCCGTGACCCCGTCGGCGACTAAGCCCACTATGGATGTGACAAGGAGGTGGTATGCGAAAGTTCTGAATTGAAACGATTTTTTTTCAAATGATTTGAAAGTTTTTAAATCATTTTTAAAAAATCGTAAGTTTTTGTATAAAAAGTTTTTCAAACCCAAACTTTTTGAATCATTTGAAAGTTTTGAATTGGAAGTTTTGTTTATCTTTTTTGAAAGTTTTTCGAGTCAGGTTGAAACGGCGTCCGTGAGTGGCTTCGCTCATGGGCGCCCTTAGGATAGTGATCCTCTTGTAGACTAATGACGTGTTAAAAGGCGAAATAGAGACATGTTATGGTCAAATTTCAAGGATATTTTTTAAGTGAACAATTTTCAGGGATATCAATATAAATAGACTAATAACAAATTAAGGAATTAATGTCACACCGCGTTGTGTAACTAATTAACATAATTTAATGGAGGTGGCTACTTTGAGAACTTTTAGCTAAACTAGATAGTCAGTACCTTAATTTTCTTGTGCCTGTGGGGGTTATTTTTTCATTATTTGGTGGCTTAGTTCGAAATGTCAAACAGAATATATAGTAGTGTTTGAATTTGTATACATAGTCTTACCGCTTAGACGATTGTCTGAGAGATCTAATTCAATCAACTTATTCAAATTAGCAATTGAACTTGGTATCCTCCCAGAAAAGTTGCAACTTGCAAGTTGTAGTGATGTCAGCTCCTTGAGTTGCCCAACTGCATATGGTATTGGCCCAGAAAGTTGAGAACTAGAGATTTCCAAACTTTTCAAGTTAGTGAGGTTGCCAATTGCAGATGGCACTGGCCCATCAATCTGGCAATCAAAGATCCGCAATATTTCCAAGTTTCTAAGAAAACCAACTGTAGATGGTATTGGCCCAGAAAAATCAGAATTATCTATAGTTAGGCTTATCAAATTCACGAGATTACCAATTGAAGATGGCATTGGCCCTAAAAACCCACAACTATCAATATACAATCTTCTTAAATTTGTGAGATTGCCAATTGCAGATGGCATTGAGTCATGTAGTCTACAATCATAGAATTCCAGGCTTTCCAAGTCCATGAGATTGCCAATTGCAGATAGTATTAGCCTGGTGAGGTTGCAGTCATTGATTGTCAAGCTCCTCAAGCTCTTGAGGTTGACGATGGAGGAAGGCATTGTGCTAGAGAAGTCAAATTCGGAGAGCTCCAAGCTTGTCAAGTTCTTTAGGTCTCCGATCAATGAAAATATTGATCCCAATTCTCTTAAGAAGCCCAGCCCAGTGAGACACAATTGGCTTATAGACCCAAACATATCAAACGAAGAGAGGAAATGACTAGAAATAAATTTCCCATCCAGACCCAACTCTTTCAATGACTTGAAATTGCTAGAAGAGCTCGGTTTAGCATAGGACAAGTCGGTCCTATCTAGTCTCAAAGTCTCTAAAGAACTCGCATTAGAAAAGTTTGGCAAATTCCCTGAAAGATTCATATTCTCGGACAAATCAAGGACCCTTAGATTTTTCGATTGGAAGATTCTACGAGGGAACCACCCCTCAAGATTAGTATTACCAAGTTGAAGCACACTTAAATTGACAAAATCCGTGAAGAACTCTGGAAATGGACCAGCAGAGATACCATCGTTGTATTGGAGATTGATCACAGTTAGAGAGCTAAGGCTCGAAAGGGACCGGTGAATTGGACCATGAAGAGAACACCACTCCAAGCTAAGAACCTGAAGATGAGGAACGGATTTAGCTAGAGCATTGCACCACTCTTCTCCGCTACTATATATGAACACTTCATTAAGGTAGAGCTCTCTCAAATTGCTGAGGTTCCGCACTATGGTTTGAAAATTAGATACCGAGAGCGAGTTAGATGTGCCAACAAAACTGTTGTCGTCATAATAATAATGATTAGAAAGATCCAAAGAGATAAGGTTCACAAGTTGGCCGATGCCAATAGGTATCTCGCCCGAGAAGCCCGAACTGGAGAGGTTGAGGTGGGTGAGTAAGGAAAGCTTCTCGAATCCAACATCTGGCATGCTATATCTGTAAAAATAATTCGTGCTAAGATTAAGCATTCGTAGGGAGGTAAGATTAAAGAACATAGGGTTGAGGCCACGACTATAGAATTCGTGGGGATGAGGTACCTGTATCCAAAAAAGTCATTCATGCTAAGGTCGAGTGTTCGGAGGGAGGTAAGATTAAAGACCACAGGGTTAAGGCCACGGCTATAGAATCCACGCCCACTGAGATCAAGAACGGTGACATGGCCCGAGGAGTTGCTGCAGCCGACGCCCTCCCAGAGACAACAGTCGGTGCCGACTTGCCAAGATGGAAGGGTGTTGGTGGAGTCATCGAAGGATAAGGACTGCTTTAGTTTGATCAGAACCTTAGCCTGATCTGGACGACATTGGACAGGAGCACTGTGGTGAGTGATGTTACCATTAGCATGGGCGCTAGAGGTGGCGAGTATGTGGAGTTGTGCAAGAAAGAGCAGTAATGCCCAACCAACAGAAGCCATTACCTAGAGTGATCTAACACATGTATTAACTCTTAACAGGATATGAAAAAGAGGAGATGTGTTCGTACTTCCAAAGAGGCACATGCATATATAATGGTAGTATACGTAGTGACGGATTTGTGAGATGGAGATTTAATTACACTTTTTAAGCAAGTCTTCCCGGAAGTCCTCGACGAATAAGATTGAGCTCATGGAGTTGATGGTCTTAATTTGAAAATTCAAAGTCGTGGCATGCAGGTACGTCAAGTAGGAGTAAGATATAGGAGTGATTGGTCAGGAAAGGAAAGATTCAAATAACGCAAGACTTCTTACTATGTGTGAGATGAGTTTTATTTACGTAATCGTGACTGGCTCTTACCCTACCCTGGCCGTGAGAGATACACCGAGAAAGGGAAGCTCCCCAATGCAAGACTTGCAGTACTTACGTGTACCATGGGTTCTACGTAATTGCGGCCCTCGACAGAACCTTTAGCATTGAGTTAATAAAACTATCAACCCCGGGTCAGTGTTGCAGTACCTACAGGTAGCTGCAAGTAAAAATGTCGTTGATTGAGTTAATACACCAAGACTTGTGGCCTATACGTGTACCGTGGGTTCTACGTAATTGCGACTCTTTCACTAGCGACTCGAGAAATTTTGTACGTAATTACGACCCATGACTTGCAAGTCGACCGCCTGAATGCTGAATTGCTGATGCTGATGCTTACTAGCAGAGTAAGACAGGAGAACAAGCAGCACATAGCGGAAACGAGAGGGAAAAGGCGGTCTCCATAGCATCGGGTAACCATATGTGAAGAGGGAATTGTGCAGATTAAAGTGTTGAATTGCAACACTATGTGGCCTCGCTGTAAAGGCCCAGCACAGGGCTTAACGGCCTGACGCAATGCATTATATTGAGGAGGCCTCGGAAAGCATTGACACGAAGGACCATGGGCTAAAAAGGCCGCGCAATCTCATGACTGAAAGGCAAAACCCCCCTCAAATCTCATGCTGGCCCGTCATCAGGTCGTCAATCATTTTGCAGTGTAAGGCCCACTATGTAAGTTTTTGGCATACCAGCGTATGCCAAAAACACCGGACGGTCGGGCTCACCGGACTGCTACTGTGAGCTAGCTATGTATCAAGACTGCGAAATGATACTGTAACTCGCTATAAACCACCGAGCCACGTGATACATCGTCGTCAAACAGGTAGCGTTGCCTTTTTAGACCCACATATATATAGCCGTTTCCAACGACCAAAATGGCATACAATAATTCACTTGTAGGCTGCAACAAAGACTAGTCCATGTAGATGTAGGAGTACAACAGTCAAATGCACTGACTTCAATAACAAAGGATTAGCGTTGAGGTTTGGCAGGACGTACGGCGTACGCGAAGCCGAAAACAAAAGGAAGTTCGGTGAAGAGCTAGCAGCCGGACCGACGAGACGAGAGCGACGCCGTTGGTATCTTAAGTCTGTCATGTAGGCAAAATGATGATGTGGTATCATAGTTAATGAAGAGAGATGGTACTCTAGTATCTAATCTGGATACCGGTTCGGTCTCGAAATCCAACGCATAAAATTTATTGTGATCGATCCCGTGCATTGGGAAGATCATGCATGTATTGCTTTAGTACATACCACAAATAAGCTACAATGCTCAAATACCAGTAAAGATCATGCATGTAATTAAATGAAACAATGTAGTAGAGAGAAACTAAAACAGGATATGGAGTATGTCTTAGGCAGGATATGGAGTATGTCTTACCCATGACCATATAGAACTTCAAATGGAGTTTTACCCAATGTTGAATGATACGCAATGTAGTAGAGAGAAACTAAAACAGGATATGGAGTATGTCTTAGGCAGAGTCCACTGAATTCCAGCCGTGTAAGATGAATGTTCACGATGTAAGAGAAAATTGCAACACTCAGCTAGAATAGAATCGATGGGTCGACCGTCGACATGCTATGCGCAAACACATCCAAGCATTACTCCATATACCATGCTAACCTGTACCTGCAAATGAAAATCGTGATCAGAAAGTGAAGGATCTCAACTGTTTGATTCTGCTGAATGTGATGATGAATGAATGCATGCATGCAGCCGTCGGTGAGACCAAGGCCATCGACATCAACCCAGGCAAGCTCCAGTGCTAAAGCAAGAGAGGTCTCTCCGGGCTCTACACCTGCGACGACATCGTGAAGAAGTGCGACCCCGTCTGCAAGAACTGCGCCGTCGTGAAGACGTACCCTGTCAAGCTGTTCAAGTGCACCGACACCTTCCTCGGCGAGTGTGGACCCGCGTGCAAGAAGAACTAAGCTCAGTGGGCTGCACCCTTATTTGTGGTTTGTGCTTGTTCATGCAGGCATGCTCTCGATGCTATACGTGAAACAATAAGCCGTTGTTTGCATATGTACGCAATAAAAGTGATGTAACTGGCAGGTGTTGTGCGTGTGATACTTCTGTTTCCTTGAGAGGGGACATGAGACTGTTTATGTTATCTTGTTTTAATGCATCTATCTTATCTTTGAAACAACTGTGTTTTAATCACAACACGCACACATGTTAGTACCACTACTACACAAAAGATCATCACAAACGATTCTAAACCGTTATCATAGACGGTTTCTGTCCGTCTGAATGTATGTGTCTATGATAACAGTCGGTTATCACAGACGGTTTTTGAGCCGTCTGTGATAATTCACAGTACAGACGGTTTTCTGGTATAAACCGTCTGTGAAAACCTACTATTACAGACGGCTTGTACAAAAAACTGTTTGTAATACGTCGGCCATCACAGACATTTATATGTATCAACCGTCTGTGATTGGAGACATATCATAGACGGTTAGTAAAAATAACCGTCTGTGATATCTGGCATATCACAGACGGCTGTTGGTGGTAGCCGTCTGTGATTAGATACATATCACGTGGAATGGTACGCTGCCGCTCTCTTTCGCCGCCTGCTGGGTGATGATCGCCTTCAGCTTGAACCGCGGGTATTTGGGCATGCACTAAACTCTGATACCAAGTGTTAGCCCAGATTAAGAAACACACTCCTGGGAACTTAGTGGTTGACGCACGCGAGAGTTGGAGGAAGAAGATCGATAGAGCAATTTTCTATTCACTATTCTCTTACGTAAAACTAGCAAGGTGTCCCGCGCATTTGCGTGGCTAGATTTGTTTTAAAGTTTTTAATGTCAAATGATATAACTTAGATACTTGAGAATATATTTATGTATCTCGTAGCTATTTAGATTTTTAAGATATCGTAAACATTAGAAATGATAATAGAAACTTGAAGAAAAACATAATTTAAGGAACGTAACTGATGTATGAGTTTTGATGGAAGAAAATTTCTAGCACAATAAATTAACCACTCTCCATCATATATGCATCACGTAGTTGTATGCCCTTATTTTTTTCTCCACTGGTTACTCTTTTCCAAAAATATTTGTATGCACATGTACCTTTGTTAATCTCAAGTAATACGTTGATTATATATACAACAAATTATCTTATTAGTTTACATGGCATTAGGGTACCTTGCCCACGTATACACTAATGTATCATGGGTGACCTACCTTGAACTTATCTTCCCTCATGTCGGTTGCCCTATCGAACCGTGTGTCTTCTATCTCTTCTCCCCGCCATAATTTTTCTGCTTCAATCCCCAACAGCAAGTCCAATTCTTGATCGATATCTCTCAGCTGCTACCCCTTCCGATGCAATACTCTACCACATAGTTATCTTCTACTTCTCTCTAATTATTGTTTAATACTAACCGTTGTGAAATCAACACGCATACGTGCAAATGTCGCTGATCCTTGCCGGGGACACCATCCGCACTTTCTCTGGTGGCCTCGAGCTTATTCCTTACTATTGCACCATCTCTACTATGAGCTCTCTGCTCCTTTGTTTATGTACGCTTGTGTTTATATTCGTATGGACACATGCATGTATATACACATGACGATATTATACTTGCTCGATGTCTTCTTCTACCATGTTGGTCGCTCCTCTTCGACGTTGTCCAACTCAACGATGTGGCTTCCTTACTAACTACTATGACCTCCCATCTTCACTAATATCGGTATGTTTGCTTTAGTTGCTGTCTAACGATATGGATTTTTTTGCCATCGCCGGCAACGTCGTGTCACCAACGATGGCAATTCCTAGCTACGCGATAACCCCATATCGTCGATAGCTCGTCTTCAATGCAAAGTTTCATCTCCTCTTTTCTAGAGCTTCCCTATCATTAAGCTTCTTTGGCCACTGACTTCTTCAACAGCGCTGATGCCCACTACTTATCGTCACAACACTTGGCTCCTTCGACTTCGGCCTTTCTCTTCGGTAGCTCCAACGAGTAGCACGACATTGTCCTCGTGAAATGGCTAAGGTGAGCAGCATGATATTGTTCTTATATTCGTCGTCGCTGCCGCGGCTCTTCATTTCCTTGTGGATCAATGTCTTCTTGTAGGACAGATCGACATAATTACACTCTTTTGTGGTCTCATCTGACACCATTCGTGGTATTCTCATTATAACTTATATTTAATTTATTCGAATTTTTAGTTATTCAAGGATTTTACTTTGGAATTAGTATGGAAATATAATTTCAAATTTTCTTTTATTTTTGTCCCTAATTTAAGTTATTTTTGTTGGAATTCATATACTAATCCAATTGTTAATTTTTATGCGGGATTAAATTTATTTATGGATTTTAATTTGGAATTAGCATCAAAATCAAATTGCCAATTTTAATTTATTTTTATTCCAAATAGCGATTATTTTTGTTGAAATTTGTACAACAATCCAATTGTGATTTTTGTTTAATTTTTATTCTGGTTATATTTATTTAGGATTTTACTTAGGAATTAGTATGTAAATCAAATTGATAATGTTATTTTTTTGTTCAATTTTAGTTATTTAAATATATTACTTTGGAATTCATATAGAAATCAAATTGCAAATTTCCTTTTATTTTTATCCCAAATTTCAATTAGTTTTGTTAGAATTTGCATACTAATCCAATTGCTAATGTTTTACAAAATTATTCGAATTACTGATTATTAAGGTTTTTATTTTGGAATTAGTATTGAAATCAAATTTCTTATTTTATTTTTAATTCCAAAATCTAGGTATTTTTGTTGGAATTAGTATACTAAACAAAAATTATTTTGAATTATATTTTTTTAGGAATTTTACTTAGGAATTAGTATCAAAATCAATTTGCTATTTTTATTTTGTGTTTTATTTGATTCTAGTTATTTTTTGTTGGAATTAGTGTAGTAATCTAATTACTAATTTTTTATTTTTATTCCAAATTTATTTATCTAGTGATTTTACTTAGGAATTAGTATCAAAATTAAGTTGCTAATTTTATGTTATTTTTTCTTCGAATTTTAGTTATTTTACGTTGTACTTGAGATGGACTCTTATTTCTATATTGTACCTGACATTGACTTTTTCCTTTAATCTAAATCGTTATAATTTGGATCCCCCATAATCAATGGTGCGGATGAATTCGTATGGAAATAGAATTTTAAACTTTCTTTTATTTTTTGTCCCTAATTTAAGTTATTTTTTGTTGGAATTCATATACTAATCCCATTATTATTTTTTATTTAAGTTTTATGCCAAATTAAATTTATTTATGTATTTTAATTTAGAATTCACGTCAAAATCAAATTACCAATTTTAATTTATTTTTACTCCAAATAGCAGTTATTTTTTGTTGAAGTTCATACAACAACCCAATTGCGATTTTTGTTTAATTTTTATTCCTAGTTATATTTATTTAGGATTTTACTTAGGAATTCATATGTAAATCAAATTGATAATGTTATTTTTTTTCGAATTTTAGTTATTTAAATATTTTACTTTGGAATTTATATGGAAATCAAATTGCAAATTTTCTTTTTATTTTTATCCCAAGTTTCAATTATTTTTGTTGGAATTAGTATAATAATCCAATTGCTAATTTTTTATAAAAATTATTCTTAATTACAGTTATTAGGGTTTTTATTTTGGAATTCATATTGAAATCAAATTTCTTATTTTATTTTTAATTCCAAAATCTAGGTATTTTGTTGGAATTAGTATACTAATAAAAAATATTTTGAATTATATATTTTTAGGAATTTTACTTAGGAATTAGTATCAAAATCAATTTGCTATTTTTATTTTTTATTTGAATTCGAGTTTTTTTTGTTGGAATTAGTGTACTAATCCAATTACTAATTTTTTATTTCAAATTATGTTTATCTAGTGATTTTACCTAGGAACTCGTATCAAAATTAAGTTGATTATTTTATTTTATTTTTTATTCCGAATTTTAGTTATTTTTATGTCGTACGTGAGATGGACCCTTATTTCTATATTGTACCTGACATGGACTCTTTTTTTTAATCTAGATCGTTATAATCTTGACTCATCATAATCAACGGTGTAGATGTTTCTCCTTTCTCACCGATTAACGTGGGAATTTCTAGCCTTTGAGAGCGAACGTGGTGACTTTTTTTCTATAGCTTTAATAATATAATAGATAAATAGATAGATAGATAGATAGATAGATAGATAACGCTGTTCTACAACCGGAATACTAATCGATGTTCCAAAAGAAATTTCAGCTAAGGAATCGGTTTCACGCCATCCCGCGATCCGCCGAAGCAGGACTTAACTAACACCACGACACGCACACCAACGCACTCGGCTCCTGCAAACTCGGTCAAGCAACAATACCTGAATGGGTCAGGATTACAAGCAACAGAATACTGATAATAAGCAACAATACTGTCAACTCACATATAATTAACTGTGCTGATTAGTAAACCGAAATATTATGCGATATCTATCTGCTCATGCTATATGAATATGAGCAAGACTTTTTGACACACTGCGTGGGGTAGGCCGGAGCAAGTTCTGGACCCCTTCATTTGCTCAGAAGTGATGGATAGTTGGATACATCTCGCTTTGCAGCTCCTTTTACTTTTGATGGTCAAGTTACCATTAACTTATGCTGCATTCCAGCTGAGTTGCTACAAGATTTATGACGATGATAGTGTCACTTCAGTCCATCTTGGACCATGCTGATGAGGATGATAGGACATTGAAGAATGCAAATGCATTCTACAACTCGCAGCCAGGAGTCAAAGACTCATAACAAATTAATATCCCCAGAAATATAATAATATTCGATCGCTGGCATGGCACGGCAAAATGCCGCCATGTTTCGGTCTCCACACCTATACATAGAGTTGCTCTATTGTGCTTTGGCCGGCAGCAACAACATAAAGCATTCTACACAAATAAGATCGAGGGAACAAGAGCAGAGCTCTGCAGAAAACGTTTAGAAGCAACGATGAAGAGTAGCACGCTCATGCTGATCCTGGTTCTCCAGGCCGTCCTGGTCATGGGAATCTTTGCTGCTGTGGCTAAAGAAAATGCTTTGACGCTGAAAATTTCACCTTGGCTGCTGGGTAGTTTGCTTGCCATTTTGAGATGCCAGTGATATCCAGTGGCGGATGCACCATGGGAGCACCATGGGGGCTCGAGGAGGTTGGAGCATTGGTCCGCTCGCCGGTGGACTGTACTGGAGCCTAGTGGATTAGATAAACTGCATGCGAGGTCATCGTAATCAGATTTTTGAAGTCGCTATCAAGCGGATAGACTTGTAGATCATCTTGCCATCTTGGGGGTCGGCCAATCACTACCAGTTCACTTGCTGAGCACAAACACGTCCAAACATGGCTCCATCATGCCAACCTGTTTCTGCGTCCCGTCGCCGCGGAGCATACATAGCACATACGTAGAACTGGATAGGCTTGAAACCGAAAAGAGTACAAAAATCTAACCCAATTATTTGCCGCGTAATTGTTACATCTATATATATGATCAAAACGAGTAGAAAATCTGTGATGTTTAGGTGGTTAATTAACTGATCTGAATGGACGCGTGCAGCCGTGGGGGAGAACGAACAAGGGCAACAGGGAGACCAACGGGGCAAGCTCAAGTGCTGCAGCGACTGCAACTTCTCCTTCTCGGGCTCTACACCTGCGACGACATCGTGAAGACGTACCCTGTCAAGATGTTCAAGTGCACCGACACCTTCCTCGGCCCCCCCGCCCCCCGTGCAAGAAGAACTATAAGATTGAGATGAGATGAGATGAGCAGAGCCATATATCGTGCTCGTGCGTGCATGTACACCACGTACGCCAACAATACGCCATCGTTGCTTGGATATACATGTACGCAATAAGTGACGGTGTAGCTCGTTGGTGCGCTAGTTCTTCATGCGTCAACACCTGTCTGTATGACTGTATGTGTGACTACCTTACCTGCTCGATCGAGCTGCAATAAAACTCACCGCAGTTATCTACTACTGTCCTCTGCTCTCAAATACGATGTGTATTTGCGTACTGCTTGATCCACTATTGGCGTACTATAGACACATGCATATATATATATACATACCTTTTTTTTATTTCTAGTACTGTGCATCAACCAACAACATATATGTATACGTAGTTGCATACACGAGTAGTCTGAGTAGATGCCGAGGTGCGCCAAGGGCACGCCATTGCTCTGGCGTATCTTGTTTGGTTGCGTCTTGTTGATTAAAGCATAGGTTGATTCATCTGCAACATACTGCACGTACGTGTGGTTTTTGTTAGAGTATATTGGCATATCTCTATATTTGGTAGTTTCCTGCATGCATGACGTTTTCTCTTTCGAGAGATCACGCGTTCACATGATAGATGTGTTCACATGATAACTGTAATATATATATAACTCATGTACTCTGATTTCTACAATAGAAGATAGCATAACTTTCCTCGCTTACATAGTATCAGAGCGGTGTCGCTCCTGAGCCGCCGTCTCCACAGCTTCCGCCGCGCCGTCCCTAGGAAATGATCTCGTCTCCATGATCTCTCCCGGGGGCTACGCAACCCATAGTTTAATTCGTGTCGCTAATCATCCGACCGGTACCAATTAGAGTTTTCCCCGGTCATCTTCAGATCAGATTTTCTCTATAAAAAATTTCTGATCATAGAGCGGTTTGTGTTGCCCTGCCGACCCGTCGACGTTCCTTGGCTCCGGACTTCACCGCCTTGGCTTCGACCTCTTCGGCACCTCCTCTTCTCCGATGACGTCGTGGCGTGACGCGGCACGCTCGTCGACACGGCCCTCCCTCCACGGCCTTCCGAGTGCCCCGTCTACCGTCGTCATCACGCTGGATCATCATCGTCGACCCGTTGTCCGCGAGTACGAGCCGTCGTACCACCGGGAGCCCGCACTTGTGGTCATGCCATCGACATACACGGGCTGCCGCTGCATCGCCCCTTCGGGCTGCAGTGTCGCTGCCCGGGGTCACCATTGCCATCGTCGACGCCACCGTCTTCGTCAACGCTGATCAGGTCCTTCTCTAGTGCCGTCGCTCGCAGTCCCGATGCTCCCATTGCAATTGCGGAGGGATGTCAGTCCGATGGTTCCCCACCTTCGGCTTCCTCTCCAGTCTGACCGTCCGCGACGCTCTTGCTGTCCGCGACGCTACCGCTACGAATGCGAGGGGATGTTAGAGTGTATTGGCATATCTCTATATTTGGTAGTTTCCTGCATGCATGGCGCTTTCTCTTCCGAGGAATCACACGTTCACATGATAGCTATAGTCTATATATATATATATATATATATATATATATATATATATATATATGTGTGTGTGTGTGTGTGTGTGTGTGTGTGTGTGTGTGTGTGTGTGTGTGTGTGTGTGTGTGTGACTCATGTACTCTGATTTCTACAATCAAAGATAGTGTAACTTTCCTCGCTTACAGTTTTATTTAGGCTGACTGGAGTACACAAGGTGATATGCATGCATAACACTGTGCTTACGTTGTTAACTCCCTGACACCAGAAGGAATCAACGCAAGCAGGTGCATGCCAGACCACCGGCGTTTCGTAATTCTGTGCATGCCCTAAGGGTGTGTTTGGTTGCCTGTATGGGGTTGACTCGCATGAGTAGATACAAGTTTTTATGTATTTGGTTGCTTGGTTAGGTGGGTGAGTCTGGCTGAGTGGATGCAAGATTCCCTCTCGGGCCAAGCCCGAGGGAAACGCTCGATTCGAGCTTCCCTCCTCAGCCAGGCTGAACGTATGCAGGCTGGCCAGCACTTGTGAGTATGTTCACCTTCTTCTGCGTCAGATACAGGTAACCAAACAACGTCTCAGCACAGCCTGGCTCAACAGAAACAGGCAACCAAACAACTCACCATTGCATCCACTCAGCCTGATTAAGTTCAGCCTGGATGATATATACAGATCAGACTAAAGACATACAGACAACCAAACACACCCTTAGTTCTTGCATGGGGGCCCACACTCGCCCATGAAGGTTTGGGTGCACTTGAACTTGCTGACGATGTCGTCGCAGGTGTAGAGCGAAGAGAAGAAGTTGCAGTGGCCGCAGCACTTGAGATCGCCACTGCTGGTGTCCTGGTTGCCCTTGCTCTTCCCACGGTCGACGGCTGCATTTTTTATATATAATGAAAGTACAATTCCCGACGGCTGCACCAATTAGGGATGCATACAGTCAGATGGCTGCATGTATTTGTGCATTCTGATTAGTTAACAGCTTAAAACATCACTAGTTTTTCTACTCATTTTTCAGAAGCTAAATGTGTTTTTACGAAAAGAGCGTACATAATCATATTATCTTTCGACCACATTGTACAGAAGCACGATATAAGACATTACTGGCAACTTAAAAAGGCAAATATAATATTGTGAAGCAGCCTGGGTGATTTTCTCAGCACCAAGAAAACGTTCCATTTTATTTAGCCACAGCTGCAAAGATTCCCATGACCAGAACGGCCTGGAGAACCAGGATCACCAACAGCGTGCTACTCTTCATCGTCTAATGCTCTACTTTTATGTTGTTGTTTTGCCAAAGCACAATGGAGCAGCCCTACCATGCTTTCGATCGAATAATTTTATTTTTGGGTGGACTAGTCAGCACAGACTGTCACGCGAGTTAGTCAGTACTATGCAGATGAGTAGGTGCACAAGGAGCAAAACAGAAGTACAGATCTCCCGATTCCCGATGGTACTTCCAGTAGAAAGTAAAATAACTTCAGCTAGGATAATAACACTTAGGCTATTATTTGTAACATGAATTCGCGGGAAAACGTTTTTAGAGGAATCAAACTGATATGTGCAAAACACTTAGGCCCTGACATGGCAGACACAACTTTGACGATCCGATCCACCGCCCCGGTGAGTCATGCCATATTGTTAGAATAAAGTTTTCTATGCGTAAGAGCATCTATAATAGTCTGGGTCACTTGTTACTAAGGGATATACATATTAGTATTTAAGTGATATAAAGGAGAGATAGTGAGGAGATAAGATGAACTTGTTTCTATATGAAGAAACAAGCAAATTGTTGATATTAAGATATAAGAAATAACAAAATAGCTATTGGAGATTTGCTTATTACCTAAAAACTTGTTTTGTTGGAAGCAATTAAAGTCTTAGATACAAGCTCAAGAACCAATCCATTAGAAGACTTGTTTCTTTTTTATTAAATTGAATACTCTCTCTTCTCTTAGCAACAAGTTAGAAAACAAATTATTATAGATACTCTAACTGATTAACTTAGATAATTAAGCAGTCGTCACGTGGATCATGCACGTCACTCGTAGGTGGGAGCCGACCGTTCAGTAATAATGACAATTAATATAGTACCAATTTAGTACTGGCTGGTAACTTAGGGCATCTATAATACAGGGGTAGCCTTAAACATATGTTTAAAGAAATACAACCTCTGTTCAAGGATATATGACGTTTTGGATATCTACACGGTCTTCAACATGTAATTTTGACCATTACTTTTTCTATGAATATGTTCATAAAATAATATAAAATTATTATATTATGAAAATATTTTTCATTAATAATATAATGATGTCATTTTCACATGATAAATACAAATAATTGTTTTACATATTAGTGATCAAAGTTGAGAAAAGTTAACTACATGTTTTCTAAAACGTCATATATTTCTGAACGGAGGGAGTAGAATATAGTCATATCATCAAGTGCATATGTAAGATCCATCTTCTCTAATGCAAGCGCCTCTTTGTAGGTGCTTGGATGGTTCTATTATCTATTAATTAGAGGTAGTCACATGTATGTAAATCTCTTGTGCCTCCTCAAGCAGCTCAAGCCAGCGGCGGCGACAGTAGGGAGGAAGGGAAGGAGGTGAGGGCGCCGGGGGGGGGGTCAACTGATCTGGCTAGTGGCGGAGCTAGAAAACTTTTAATGAAAGTGCACACTTTATACACAAGTCTTAAATTTTGTTCAATTGATTCATGCTTAGCCTGATTACCTATATACTCGGCAGGATTTTTCAATTTATTTTTTAGATGTGCCGATGCATACCAGACACACCATCTAGCTCCGCCCCTAGATTTGGCTATCCGTGGCCATGCAACAATTCCACCGTGAGTGTCCGACCGTGATCCGGTCGTCCACGCACATTAAACACATCTGTGAGAGTATTGGAAATGTGTTTGTATCAGGTGCTATTGAAAATAAAAACTGGACGCGAAACTAGAAAGAGATTAACTGAAAAATCTAGAAAATAGTGTTTTCTGGTTTTAAGAAGATGTCTGACCAGCCAAACCATGGAGGTCAGATCGTCCCTTACTTGGCGTTCAAACCAACCAAGGGGATTTTGTGGTTGAGCTTCGTGGTTTTTGCTCAATTCTTCAACTGTGATTTTGAGATTTTGATCTATGGTTTTTGCTCAATTCTTTTACTATTGGAGTGAAATAATAATAAATTTTTAAAAGCAAAAAGATAGACTTCTAGTCATCCTCTTTAGTCGCGACACGGTCCAAACAGACCACTGAAAAGAAGAGGCACAGGACGCTGAGCCTCGTTATGCACAGAAAGATTGATTGTACTTTCGCTAGTGCGATCCTAATGTGCTGCTTGCTAGTCATATTCCGATTGGGGCATGCAATTCTTCAGATTGGCCTACCAGCTTTTTTTACAGCTCATCCACATATTCGTCGATAGGATATTGTAAAAGGAGAAGACAATGATCGTAGAATAATATTAAAAAGCTAACTTTCAATGGATTTTTTTTAAGGTACACATCCATAGATCTAATGGTTCTTATTTAATGGGTCGACCTATTACCTGGTATGGGTAATAGGTTACCTATCACCTTGTGAAGATTATCTTTATTAATTAATGGTAACTAAAAATGATCAAAATGGGAAGAATCAATGCATAAATGGAAAGAAGTCACTAGAGTTGTTACCATGATGAAATGGTGGATTAGGGCTGGTCAAATGGGCGGCCCGGCATGAACACGATGCAGCCTAGCACATCTAAGCATGGTTCATCGTAGCCTGGCTATTAGGTGGGCCGTGCCATGCTGGCCCACGTACCGAAGAGACGGCTCAGGCATGGCCCATCGTCCATTCGTGCCGTGTCAGATTGGCACGAGTCCGTTTAGCCTAACAGGCATTTTCAGCACGCTTAGCCCGTTAGTCCCGAACAAATAAAAAAATCAGAAAAAATTCCAAAAAAACAAGAAAATGTGTAGAATTCAGAAATAGATATGAAAATTGTAAAAAAAAAAGACAAGCATATTAAAAATGTAATAAAGAGCTTTATTGTGTTCAAATTGTTGTCTCGTTAAAACCTTTGCCAAGTAAAAACTCAATATGAGAAAACTTTGGCAAAGAAAAAAAGAGTACAACCTATAGCTCTACATGCATGCTTGTTCTACGTATCGTTGTTTAGGTACAGATTTTCAAACACCCCCGACAACTGTGGATTTTTCACAGAGTGTTGTGTTCGTGAATCAGCTTGTTCCCAGTCCTTCACAATTAGAACCATCTCCACCATCTCACTTGTGAGACTTGTTCTTCTCTCCTCCAATATTCTTCTAGAAAGACTGAAAGCAGACTCAGAGAAAACCGTCGAGACATGAACAGTTAACATATCACGTGCAAGTATGGATAGCACGGGGTATGTTAACTTATGGGCTTGCCACCATTGCAAAATTTCGAAGCCTTCTGAGTTAAAATCCACCATATCGCTGTCTAGATAAGTGGATAGTTCTCCGCTCCTTGTGGTTCTTGGCTGAGTAGGCAGCGGTGTAGAAGAAGAAGACCTGGATCTAGAGGAAAAGCCATCAAAGATCTTGCCCTACATATTTGTCTTGCTACTTGAGGCGGGGGTTACTGGAGGTCGTTGTGAGCGGACTCCCCGAAACTTATTTTCATACATTTGGTAAACCTCGTATAACCAAGAACGAATTTCTACAAAATAGTTAGCACAGTCTAGCCTTGTAGCATCACTAAGAAGAACAAGTACACTACCAAATGCATCAATTTTACCTCTAGGATCTAAAATAAATGCAAATACATATAGATAAGGGATTTCTCTCCAATATTTAAGGTATTTAGTTTTCATAACAACAATAGCATCGCGTAAAACTAAGTCATTTTCATATATTTTCAATTGAGTAACAATCTATAAAATACTATGTACAATGATAGGAGATGTTGGATAGTACACAGCGGACAAAGCAACAGTGGTCTCATAATTTTTTTTCTAAAAACTGTAGTATCTTCTCAGCAACGAATCAATGTTGCTCAGTCAATAGTATACTAACGTCAGTGCTCTGATACTGCGTTTGAATAAAAACAGAAAAAATGCTCTTATATGGTAAAAGACTCTTAAGTATCAGGTAAATAGGGTTTCAACTTACCGGCATGTTCAAACCGAACTTTCTTAGACGTACACCTATAGCCCTACAGAAGTTCTTATATTATGCTATTCTTACGTTAGAATTATTCAAGAAAGAAATCGCATCGCGAAAAGCTTTAATATACGGACTCAATATCTTCAAACCACATTTGACTATAAGGTTAATAATATGACAAGCACTTCGTTGATGTAGTAAGAAGGAATCGGCGTATGTATTCAACACAGGAATAAGAGTATCTATGGCCCTAGAGTTCAAAGCGACATTGTCTAAAGTAATTGAGAATATTTTGTCTGTAAGACCAAAATCTTACACGACTTTGATAATACAGTCCGCAATATTTTCACCTGTGTGTGCTATATCAATTAATTTCAAACCTACAATTCTCTTCTCCATTACCCAATTGTCATTAACATAATTAGAAACCACACTAAGATAATCCTCCCTAACCCGATCACTCCATATGTCCAAGGTCAGGGCCACCGAAAATGTACACATACTTACTAGTTCCTTTATTTTATTACGACGTTCATTGTAGTATTTTACTAGATCCCTAGTTGTTGTCTGTCTAGAAATAGAAGAAAATCTAGGATTGTGCGCAGTATTAATATAATTTTGGAAAGCAGCAAACTCGCTAAAGCCTAACGGTAAATCCTTAGAAGCAATTAAACGACAGAGAGATTGACGGGCTAACTCAAGATCGTAGTCCCAGCTACGTACCGTACCGTCGGGGTTGTACTGCAACTGCATTTGCCTCATCACCAATCTTTTCTTAGCCTTACATCTTGTTGCATGTCTAAGCAAGTGCCCTGTTCCACTTGTAGATAGGGCTGGAAAAATGACTCAAGGCTCGCGAGCTGGCTTGGCTCATAACGAGCTCGAGCCGGCTCGGCTCGGGCTCGTGAATTTTTTAGCTGAGGTGAGCCACATGTCCAGCTCGAAAAAAAATTGAGCCGAGCTCGAGCCATTCGTGAGCCTCGTTTGGCTCGTGCAGGAAGGCCCAATCGCCCCCAGCCCAACCCAGGCCACTAACACTAACACACTCCCTCCTGTGACTCCCGTCCCTATCCCCAATTCCCCATCCCCATCCCCATCCCCATCCCCATCCCCAATTCCCCATCCCCTTCCTCTCCCTGTCCACTGCTCTTGGCGTCATCTTCATCTCCCTGCTTTGGCACTGTCTCCCTCATCGTCTTCCTCGCCTGCATGGTCGCTCGGCTCTTCCTCTACTTCCTCCGTGACGAGCCGATCTCCCTCTACGGCCGCATCGTCAGGGATGGCATCATGCTCGCCACCCTCTCGACGGTCATACTCGTCCTTCTCCTGCTCATAGGCGCCATTGCTAGCATCCTCACCTCGCTGCTTGTCGGCCTTGTGCTCATCCTGCTACACGCTCTGCCGTACCACCCTGCAGACAATATCGACGAGGAGGCTGGGCAGTAGTACACCCCCATCCCGCCGCAGCCCACGTACTACTGTGAGCAGCTCCACATCTTCTTGCTTCTTGTTGGTTCTTGGTTTGTGATCTGTCGGAGCAGCTGCTAATTCTTTACTGAATTCATTGCAGCTGTTCTTGATCCATTTGTGCACTTGTTAATAAATAATAATGTGATGAATTGGTGTTCTTGTTATGATTTATCTTACAATTGGCTCGGTTGAATTCAAACATTTCTTATCTTTAGATGATTTATTAGTGAAATTAATAAATTATCACCAATAATTCGATTGTGTAGTAGATGAATTAGGCAAGAAGTGATCAATTTGGAGTCAAGACTGAGAGCCTCAAACATCCTCTGGCTCTGATGTAGCCTCGAGCTGAGCTGCCGAAGATTGCCTGTTCCTGGCTTGCGAGGGCTCGTGAGCCAACTCGAGCCTTCAGTCGAGTCGAGCCGCCCTCCTGGCTCGTACTCAGAACGAGTCGAGCCGAGCCTACTATTCAAACGAGCTTGAGCAAGCCTGGCTCGGCTCGGCTCATTTCTAGCCCTACCTGTAACCTTGCAGACAACATATTGCGACAAAATTTTGCAACTAGCACATGGTACCTTATTTCTCTGTGCGTCTTGCTTAGTTGTCCTGTCGAAATTCTCCCACACTACCATGTAGACGACCTCGACCTCTTTGCTCCAGTTGGCATGGAGCTTGATGCTGCCGTAGAGCCTGATGACGGAACTCCACCTTGCTCTTTCGGTTGGCTTGAGGCGGCTGCAGCCGCCTCCATGGATGCAATTTCCTCTAGTGAAAGTCCGTAATCACCAAGAGCAAAGTTGTCATAACTGTCCATAACCAAAACTTCAAGATCGAAACTAACACAATTATTGTTACTTTCATCTTAGCATAACAAGTACTAACAATAAAAGTATGCAAAAAATATAATTGTACCTCTTTTGTTGACTTGCTGTCGAAAACTGAGTTTTCCAAAATTTGGGAAAGTTTTTTTGAATTTTGCCAAATTATCTCACAACGAATTTGAATTTGCACAACAGAATTTCAAAGAGAGATTAGGGAATAGAGGGGTGCTGAATGAGGGGGGTATGGTGGCTATTTATAGGGAAAATTTCGGGATGTTTTGAATTTTTGTGCTATTTTTAAAGACCAAAACGGTAAAAAAAAGGGCAAAAAATGCAACGTTCGAAATTTAGTCAGGCTGTGCCATACCAAGCATGGCCTATGAGCCCGCCTGCCCGGCCTGCCCCGTTGCCCACTGCCCATGCCTGGTCTGCCCGCCTCCTCCTCTTTTCCCATGCCCGGCTGCCCCGCCTGCCCACTTACCCTATCCACTGCGCGGCATTGCTAGTGCCATCAGCCTTCTTAGAGTGCCTCCTGTGACTTTGCTCACACCGGCTTGCCTCGGCGTTGGCTGCCGCGGCTTTGCCTCCATGCTGATATTGCCACATCGCTACCTCCTGGCCTTCTTTCTCCCTGCCGGCACCGCCCCCTCCCTGCCTTCTCCTTCCTCTGCAGTCCGCGCCAGCACCGCCCACACCCAGCCCTCCTCCTTCTTCTCCCTCAATTCCGACCACCGGCCCTGCCCCGCCCTCCTCTCCTCCGGCACAGCTCCTTGGTGCCTCCTGCTCCTTGGCGGACCCTCTGCTTTCGCGTCTTGTGTGGGCGTGCAGGCTTCGTCTTGTGCTCGCACAACCCGTCCTTGTTAGGTGTCGTGTCGGGCCGGCCTATCGTGTCGGGGTGGCGCCCCAAGCATGACCCGAGCTATTGTCTTTGTGCCGGCCGCCCATAAATAATACAGGCCATTACGTGCTGGTTGGACCAACATTCTTTGTGCCTTGGGCTGGCTCGACAGGCACGACCCATCTGGACAGCTCTAGGGTCGATCATACATGGTGTTTTGGTTATTTAAGCATAGCATGAAAATATGTTTGAAATAATTCTAGCATTAAAAGCTGATTTTTTTTATCCTTTGGATTTGAAATTTCCTTGATTTTTTTATTTTCAAATTATGTTTAATTCAAGTAAGATATTGTACCTTTATCTCTACTACCAAGTTTAAACTGCGTTTGTTATCAAATTGAAGATCAAATTTGCATGCAAACTTGCACTTGTAGACATGTATATATGTACGTACAAGTTATATCGTTTTGGCTAGCCTCCCTAAGATGTATGCGTGTAGCACTTGTAGACAAGTATATATGTACTACAAGTTATGTCGTTTTGGCTAGCCTCCCTAAGAGCATCTAAAATAGTTTGTTTCTTTGCTTATTACTAAGAGGAGAGAGAGTACTTAATCTAATAAAAAAATAAGCATTTCAATGGATTGTTTCTTAAGTTTGTATCTAAGATTTTAATTGCAACTTTAATTGCTACCCACAAAATAAGTTTTTAGGTAACAAGCAAGTCTCCAATGGCTATTTTATTGCTTCTTGTGTCTTGGTATCAACAACTTGCTTGTTTCTTCATCTAGAAACAAACAACCTTCTTTTCTCACCATCTCTCCTCCACATCACCTAAATGCTGATATGTCTATCTCTTAGTAACAAGTGACATGAACTATTGTAGATGCTCTAAGATGTATGTGTGTAGCACTTGTAGACAAGTGTATACATACATACAAGGAAGCCGATTAATTTGATGACCGTATGCATGCTCGTAGCATCTTTTTTTTTAATATCATGTAACGGAAGATGGTGAAGTAGGAAGGTGCAGTGTTTGCCGCTCGGATTAATTTAGACATGCTGATTTATTGGAAGGTCATTAGTTAACATACTAGATATGGTGAACCAGTTACGACCGAGTAACCTACTGTAGCAGGTCACACATGCATAAGATCAAAAGAAGTCTTCATCAATAGACAAACGGTTAGGACCTAGAGACTCCTACCTCTAAGAGGGTCGGACGGTGTACTATAAGAGCATCTTTAGTGTATCGAACCGATTCAGGTTCAAATACATGTCGCCTAAGCATGTATGGAACTGGTCACTTTTTGCTCTAGTGTATTGATCCATTCCATTATTGAAGTGGGACTCACATTGTATTAAAATAAGAAAAGAAATAAAAAAATCCTTCTTTCTCCCTTACCGCATCCTCCATCTCGTCATCTTCCTTCCCATCCTCTCTCTCTCTCTCTCTCTCTCTCAGTCTTGATTCCCTCCACCACCAACGCTCTTGGCCGGTTCACCCAATCCCCTCCCCCCTCCACTGCCGCCAACAGCCGAGGTCCAGACGAGCATCACGAGCTTGTGGCTATGGCGGCGAGTGGCGACGATGCTAGAAGACCGACACAGGGGCGACAAGGTCGAGCAGCGGCGACGACTTCCTTCAACGTCCGACAGCGGTACAACTACCTCGATCCAACGATGGTGAGATCCAAGCAGCGACGTCCTCGATTTGGAGATGATGCCATGGCTACCTCGATACAGTGGCGCGGCGGCGATGTCCTCAATCCGACGACCGCGACACGACTACCTCGATCCAACGGTGCGGTGGCGACATCCTCGATCCTAGTCGTGGCGCGCATGAGGTGACAACGACGATGAGCGTGCTGACAGGTGGGACTACACGAGTTGTTCATTGGTTGGCATTGACTCGTAAGTTAGGTTCAGTTCCAGAATCTTTTTTGTTGGAATTGATGGCTTCAACGTATTGAATTAATTCAATGTCTTCTTTTTCATCACTTGAATCGGCTAAAACGCAACATTGCAGATGGTCTACAAGACCTCAACTTTCAATATGGTTATCTGAACCTACTATCAAAGATCATGCAAAGAAAGAAAGAGATCATACAAAGAAGGGAGGACTAAGTAGAACTGTCACATGACTCGCATCATAAGCATCAGTTATAAATTCACCGAAGAACCACTACTCCTACAAAATTTAAATATCACTCCCAGGATGTTTTTAAGGCAAGTATGGCCCTATGGCTATTATCTTTGGATTTATATCAAAAGTTTAGTACAATCACCCAGCGATTTACAGAAGGGACCTTGGAAAATATGGAAATTACAGAGCAAGCCTTAGATTTGAGAAGAAAGGACTAAAAAGAAAGACAAATTTGGATATATACCACTCTAAAACATAGCAATTGGAAAAATGCCATCCAACTTCTTAAAATTAGGAATATGCCACTGCGGTTTCTAATTGGTTTGATATATGCCATTACCCCCTATTTTCTCACATTTCCTATCATTTTCTCTTCTTTTCCCATTAATCCTCAAGTGATTTTCTGCTTTTGCCCCTGCCTATTTGGATCGAGCCAGTTCAAGCCATCAACAACATCAACTAGAGTCGCCAAGCAGGCGCTCGGCAAACAAAGACGGGCGATGTCGACGCGACCGTTTAGGCACCCATGACCCGTTTAGGCCGATTACTATTAAATGCCGTGCCAAGCTAACCGGAGCATGGTCCGTCGACCATTAAATCTTTGTCTTAGGACCAACACGAGCCCGTTTAGCCCATCGAGCCAAGTGTGGCCCGTTTAGCTCGTTTGACACGATAGAATGAAACAAATCCAAAAAAATAAAATAAAAATCCAGGAAAAAATTAGAAAAATGTGTAGAATTGAAGTAGACATGAAAATTGAAAAAAATGAGATAAGCACATTGAAAATGTAATAGAATTTTATTAATATTCAAATAGCTAGCTCGTTAAAACATTTGTCATTTAGCTCATAAGACATGAAAAATTGAAAAACATGTAAAACAATCCTAGAATATATATATATATATATATATATATATATATATATATATATATATATATAAAGAAACCAAAATAAATTTATATGTACTTATAAAATGAACTATATAAAATTTAAAAACTACAAAATAAAACCATATAAGTATTAAAAATGGAAAGAAATCATATAAATACTAATAAATAAAAACAAATTATATATGTATATTAAAACAGTGTTGTGCCTAACGGGTTGTCTTTGTCTTAGTCTTTGTGCTTGGATCGTCTTGTGGCTACCATCGTCTTTGGGGTGATGGCCCAGCACGACACACGGCCTACCCTTGAATAATCAGTTTGTCTTGGAGTGCTGGCCGGACGGCAGTGTTATGCCTCGGGCAGCTCGTGAGCACGACTTTGTTTAACCCGACTCTAACATCAACCGAACCACATCAAGACCAAAACATCTCTTCTTTCTTGAACCAGAACATAGCGAGCTCGAACAGAATTTTTTTATTTAATCCTTTTTTATTAATATTTTAAAATTAATCCCTCACAAACTTTATTTCCAATTCTAACCCCTTTGGTCACACTACCTCTCGTGGCGTGACCAAACAATACTGTCACGCCACAAGAGGTGACGTGACCAAAGGTGCCACGCAAGCCCTCGACCGCGTGCCGTGCCAGCGTGGAGCTTGCGTGGCACCTATAAGGCTATAACGCCGGGCCTCATGGCGTGACAAGGCATATGGTCACGTCATGAGATTTGGCGTGATAGTGGGGACTTATACTCGGGCAGCTCGGCCCGTTCCTCATTTTTCCTATCTTCTCTCGACTCCCTTCTCTACTGTTGCCGCTGCCGCTGAGGACCCATTCCAACCCTAGCCGCCGCCGCTGCTCGCGCCGCTCCTCGCACCGCCGGAGGCCGCCTTTCTTCCTCCCGTGGCGGGCTCCTCCGCCAGCTCTCCTCCAGCGTGCCCTCGTGCCGCCGGGTCCTCCTCCCGTGGCCTCCCTCCCCCGATCCTCCTCCCCGCGCCGCCTCCCCATGCCGGTCCTCTGCTCCCCCTCACGGCTTCTTCTCCCAGATCGAGTTATACATTTTGAGACAATGTGTTGAAATGGGCAGACAGTGTAGTATATAGATTCATGCTTATGTGTGATTGAGTAGTTGTTGCAATATGTGCGAATGCTTGATGATGGGTACACTGCATATCATTGTTGCAATATGTGCGAATGCTTGATGATGGGTACACTACATATCATTGTTGCAATATGAGTGACCGTAGTTGTTGCAATATGTGCGAATGCTTGATCATGGGTACATTGTATACCCATGAATCACATTCTCATTGTACACTGCATATGCCTGATCCTCACTGTAACGACCCACCTTTAGGGCACCCGAGAGGTCCTCCATGACCTTCTGGAAAGTCCATCAGGACCTCCCAGGAGGTCCACAAAGGACCTCTCGGACGATCCTAAGACCTCCCGGGAGGTCAGCGGGACCTCTGGAGGTCGAGAGAACATAACCCGAGAGGGTCTTGGAGCCGAGGAGCACTCACGGACTGCCACGCCCGCGATCGAGAGAAAACAAGGAGGTCTCGAGGACACCCCAAAACCACCAGCGACCCTCCGGAGGAGGTCGTGGAGGTCGAGACCACCTCGGAACCTCACACGTTCATCCCATCGTGAGAACATAGAGGTCAGAGCTTGCTCGGGGTCCCCAGTAGTCTTGAGCTAGTCCCAAGGATCATGGCTAGCTCTTCACAGCAACAATAGTGGTAACATTTCAACAATACAAGCTTTATTAATATCAACAAAGTTGTTTACAAAGGGAGGCTTACTAGCCACAAGTTATCACACAATGAGAAGAACATACTAGACCACCCAATATACCACAGTAATCGGTTGGAGGGCGCAATCCTAGTCGTCGGGACCACTTGGCCCATCAGCAGATCACCGAGAGCTTCCATTTCTGCTAAAGACAACAACAAGCAAGAGTGAGCATAACAACCGTGCTGCAAAGTTACACCGTTGGATAACAAAATGACATGCATAATGGATATCACAATGGAAGGCTTAATATGGTTGATTTGCATAAAGCCATGTTTATTTCAAACACATGTATTAAGTTCTAAAGGCGATAATACAATAATTAAAATTCATTTTATCAAATCAGTTTTTCAGTTGGATAACATTCATCATAAGATGGTGAAGGATACCCTCCTGACATTAGGCTCCCAGCCCAACCCATGGGATAAAATCCCAAAAACAGATTTGAAATTCATTTCTGGAAATTCCCAAAGTCAACAACTAACTTCAAGTGGCCTTTGCCAGCACGTCCATGACCGCGGACACGGCTATTCGAATAGATTTCACTCTGCGAGAGGTTGTGCACTTTACCCACACGACATGAGTACTCTAGTTTGTTTGGTATCTTGTGAGTGCCACCTCTCACTTAGAAGGTAAGAGGTCTAGAGTTCATGACAAGGCCTTTACAATGCATTGCTCCACCACGCCTTTCCTTGCTAAGGTTTCACCCCCTATGGATAGCAATCCGTGAAGCCCCTCTTGCACCGATGGGAGCGATGGGTTATAAAGACCATTGGCCAAACAAGACCTCCCACACCTCCAATGGAGCGACATATGGTAGAGTTTTGCAAATTAATCGGCCAGTCCCACGCCCCTTGGAGACATGTGGTTGCACGGTTTTGGCATAGCCCATTATAGGCATGGCATCGGTGGCTCAAAGACCGGTCCTCAAATGACTAGGCGACTTCCACAAACCCTGGGCATCGATCTATCATAACGACACGATCCGTGCATAAACTTGCACCAACCAAGCCAACCAATTAGCCCAGTCTAAATCCATTTCCTTTTCTTTGCTTCCCTAGCAATACTTTCATACCTCCATGACAACCCAATGTCATGGTTAAAACATTAAGAAAACAGTTGGTCATGTTGGTAAAGATTTCCCCAAATCAATACTTTTGGTCTAAGCAAGACTAAGCATAGGTTTTCAAATGATCTGGCTCACACTCTCTGCATGTACCAAGTTTGACCTAGAGGTGACAACTGTTCACCCAAAACCAACAATAGCCATACCAAGGAGATCGGCATAACTATGAATTTAAAAGCAGTATTGAAATAACTTGGTAGAAATAGGCATGCAATAGACATTAAAACAGAACATAAATAATTTGAATTATTGGGTGCAATATGATCAAAAGTGTAACTTGCCTCTTGCTTGATAGCTTAAGATTCTAATTTCTCACAGCTCTGGCGCTCGGGAAACGTCAAGATCTACACGGCAAGGGAACATATTCAGACCAAGCTCCAAATAAAGAACCAACAAAGACGCAAGCAAAGAATCATAAGAACTCGGAGGAACCTCAAAATTCAATTAACGAGAGGAGGTCTAAATTTCAGATTAGGGTCTTAGGGAGTAGGTCTAAGCTTACCAGAGGAGGGTGGTCTTTGGCAAAAGACCCTAAAGGAGTGATCACGGCAATGAAATAGAGAGGCCCTGAGGATTAATTTCTGCGCAAGGTCCAGAGAGGAGGTCCTCATACGAGGGCCATAGGAATCCAGAAGGTGTCCACCAGGGGAGGTCCTGTGAAGGACACGATCACCTTCAGTCGATGGTGAACACAGAGTGGAAGCAGATTACCAAAGGAACTTACGAGGACAAGAGGTAATGGACGGAAGGGAAGGTTGTGAGAGCCAAGTCTTCCCTGGACAGCCACTGGACGAAAGCCAGGATGGTGAATGTGAAAAGGGTAAAATGGTAGAGCTCCCTGGACTAATTATAGGCAAAAAGGGGTGAAGAAAACTAGACACATACGTGCCAGGGATAAGTATAAAAATGAGTCAAAAGTGGGTGAATGTCAGGGCAGGTGTCACCACCACCCTGGGTAAAAGGTACGAGGAAGGACAACTTAGGTTGCTATGGGAAGGAACAAAGAAAAATGTCAGAGTACCACTACGTGACCACATTCAAAGTAGACACCACGTATACAATTGCATTTAATGTGACAAGACATGCATTAAATGCCCAAAATACTAACGTGGCGGAGGAAATGAGAATGACCAAGACTGGCGAGTGGGGCCATCAACCTAAAACAGTTGGGTCAAAATAGGGAGGTCTTGCCCTTGAGAGGAGGTCTAAGAAACTAAGAGGTCTTGATATACACAAAGGAGGTCCGAACATGGGGAGGTCCAAATACACATGGAGGAGATCCACGTGGCGAGGTTCGGACAACCAGACTTCATCAAAGGAGTCCGCGACTCAAGGAGGTCTGAAGTTGAGGAGGTCCAGACATGCGGAGGAGGTGCGGACATGGGAGGTCTGACGGTCGGGATCAACAATGAGGTCTGACGGTGAGGATCTCTTCAAGAGAGGTCTCGCGAGGAGGTCTGAGCCAGTTTAAGAGGCCTCGGAGGTCTTGGACAGAGGTCCAAGAACTACCAAGAGGTCCGTGGTTGAAATTAATAACACGTTGAGGTGCAGGCGGTTGGATCTCCGAAGGGAGGTCCAATAGCCAAGGTCAACAAGGAAGGGGAGGTCCCAGAGAGAAATAATGCACGGGGAGGTCTGGGCCTTTGGATTCAAAGTGAGAAGAGGTCCAAACCGTTGGATTCAACCAAAAGGAGAAGGTCCAGACAGTGGGGTTCCAAGAACGAGGGATTCCACGGAGGAGATCCACAAAAGGTGGTCCAACAGGAGTTCATGAGTTAAGGCAACTCAAAGGAGGCTCCAACCTCTAGGGTGAGATCAAAAGCCGTGACAGTTAGAATGAACCCTAAAGAGTTCCTTTCGGCCAAGAAGAAATGTCTAGGGGTTCGAATGAACTCAGGAGGTTTGAAGGCATATAAGAAGTCCACTGGAATACAAAGAGGTTCGAATGAAAAGTGGTCTGGCATAGAAAGGTGCCCAGGCAATAAGAAGTTTAGACTTAAGAGAAGTCTGAACAGAAAAGAGGTCTGATCCAAAGAGATTCAAACCAACAAAGAGATTCAAAGTAATCAAACTTAAAGGGAAAGGTCTGAACGAATGGGAGAGAGGTCCTAAAGAATGGTATTACCGTGAATTGGGGTGGTATCTGAGATTGCACTAGAAGGACCTTTCCAAAGAGAAGGCTACAAGGATCGGGGCAAAAGGAGTCAAGTGATCACCAAGAGATTCACAAGAGCATAGAAGGAACTCAAGTGGTTATAAAGGGAGACCTAGACCTGAAGAGGTCTAAGTCGAGAAGGAGATCTGGACCAGAAGGTCCAGGGCACTTAGGAGATCTAGACCTAAAGAGGTCCTGGATCCTTGGATGATGATCACGAGAGGTCAGAGCAGTTCGAGCCTCCACATGGGAGGTCCGACGGCTCGAGGGAAATCGAAGGGGTCCCATTGAGCACAAAGGTGGATCAATCGAATGCAAAGAAGATCCAATTGGCCATGTAGGTTCAAGTGAATTACCCATGTTCGGTGAGCAAAAGGGAGACTCAAGCAAAAGATGTGAGAGGAGGTGCAGCTAGATCGAGAAACAAGGAGGTGCAGGCACAAGAATATGCCCAACAGAAGATTGTGGTCTAGGATCAAGAGATCCGCACAACAACAAAGGTCAAACAAGAGGGACGGTGCGGACATATAAAAATGTCCAAATAGATGAAGGAAAAGAAATCCTATCAAAAAAGGAAAATAACTCGAGAGAGCTAGAGCTACATCAAAAGAACCAAACTTTGATTTAGTTGAAGTTTAGCTTAGTCATTTTAAACATCCCAAATTCTGAAATTCTCAAGTTAAGCTTTGAATTATCATCAAAATCAAATGGTTCTTTTTATTTTGAAAATTTTTCAAAAAGGCTCTAAAAATCAGGGTGTTACACTCACTACTACTACGGTCCGACGAGATATTGCAAAGAGGATCGGTTAGCTCTGTTGGATCGTTTGAAATACTCAATGATGATATTAGTGTAAATACTGAAATTGATGTGATAAGAGGATTTAGACTTGAGCTCTAATTGGATTACATACTATTGTCTCTTGTTTTGCCAGTTTATTACTTTCGTGTGGATCAGATTGTTTTGAACCTCCTGGTTGTGGAGATTTTGAGCAATTCAATTTGTCAAACACTCCTGTTAGCAAATTGTTGTTATTACTGATGTTGTGATCTAGTTCTGTGAATATTGTGGAGTACTGTTATGTGATCTCCAGTCTGGCCGAAAGTACATCCTGTAGTCGCTTGTTTGACACTTTGAGATATATGCTGAGGTATATGCTGATGTTGTTTGTATTCAATTTGTGCATGATGAGCATTCTGTTCCATTTAGATGGCCATATTCTGAGAGCCACATTCATAAAATAAATCTTATGTCATTTATGCCACGTAACTGGTTTTGGAAATTTGCTTTATTTATAATTATTAATGCTGGGATTTTTTGTTTCAATTATTTGTAAGGGTTCATCAAGTTTGCTATTATTTTGTATATGCTAGAATAACTGTTGTGGTTGAGTGTCTTTTGTGTATGTGAGAATAAATGTTGTGTTTCAGTTATCTATATCTTATTGCCTTGACCAACAAGGTGATAATTTGATGGTTTTATATGTTGAGTATGGCTGCACTAGTGACAATTGTCTATATTACAAGAATTTCTGTCATTGTTAAATCATAATCAGAGCGCAAAGGTTTCATGCAGATTAATTACTATCAAGTTTGTGAGCTCTATCGTAGCACTATCATAAGGATATTATACCACTTGTTTGTTTGCAATTTGACAATTTGTATGCGTGTTTGATATATATTTTTGGTTGAAGTTGAATTACGTGCTGTTATGTTTACAATTGGTTAATAATATATTATGAAGCCTAAAATGGATGTAAGTCATATGTATGATATTCCTCTGATTGTAAAGGCGCCTCATCACCTTTAATGCTAGTTATTTGATGTGTTATCAAATTGCAAGTTATTTACATAAATATTGTCGTGTCAAACTATATGCGATTTTATATATGTGCAGGACTACAACTTTTTCTACTTGAAAAATGTTTGATTCTAGTAAACCGTACATGTTTTTGTGGTTGTATAAGTCTCCGTGATTCCTGAGTTCCCACTTATCTACATGCATGTGTGTACTATGTAGTCATTTTAGGATTAGTAAACTTGTTTTAATTTTGCTTAGTATCAAATAGTAACAATACTACTTTCAGATTTTGCTTAGTGTAGATAACAAAATTAAAATCCTCTGATTATTTTCTTGGTGCATAATTTGAGGTGAAAACGAAAACAAGCAGGTGTTGGTTAACTATTTACAAGGTAGGACAACAATTTTGGTTAACCTTCAATACGATGTCGTGCAGAATTAGTTAACCAAAAAAATTTATGAAAGGACTAGTATAGAAGAAGTAAAATAAAGGTTGACTTACCTCCTTTACGCATATAAGATTTTCGAGCGAGTGGTTCGTGGCACTCGGCGTGTAGTTACGTGTACCCAGGAGCGAAGTCCTGGGCGTACTCAGGAATGAGCCCTGAGCGGTCCCAAACACGTGGTTTGGACGGTCTCGAGAACGAGATCTCGAGTGTACCTAGGCACGTGGATCTAGGGTAGTGTAGGTCGCACTCAAAGGCAAGCTCTGAGCGGTCCCAAACACGTGGTTTGGGCGGTCTCGAGAACGGAATCTCGGCGTGGTGAGCACGAGACTCGAGTAGTGTAGGTTTTGGATCTTTTGCATCTCCTTGTTTCTTGGTGTTATTCGTCCACTGTGTATGGCCTAACACACCTGAAGACATTGTGAAACGACCCGTCAATTATGCATATGTTTGTGTCGTTAAACTGCTAGCACGTCTCAGGAAACTGAGCTTTTGTTATGTCCAATGTTGATTGTGATATTTCGTGCTTGCTGTATTTCGTTCATATGGCATGCGGTACTAAATTTGCAATATTTTGTTGGATGTAGATGGTCGTGATTGTACGTGTATTTACTGGTGGGGCCCTTAGCCAAACTAGAAGTTATGTCGACTTCGGTGGCATGGACTTGACAACTCTTGTGACTAGGATTAAGTCGACATTTGGATGGGATGACCCTGGGGTCGTTGTCGGATTGCAAGGACGATATGACGCAGGGTTGGGTTCTAAGATGCACGCCTTTTTGGTGCCAATTCTGTCCGCCGATGATTGGGACATGTACAAGGAAATTGTGCTCGTATCTTAGGTCCGGGTGTTGGAGGTGGCGGTGGAAAGGACAATCGTTGTTGAGGATTTGCCAGATAATTTGGATGTGGTGAATGGCAACACGGAGGAACAAGACCCATTGCCCATCATTCATGAGCCCCAATGGAAGAGCGACCTTCCGAAGAGTTCGTTAGCGTGAGTCGTACCAACCATGACCCCTTGTCGGTGGATCTGCTTGTATCTTCCCCGCTGTGACACCCTGATTTTCAGAGCCTTTTTGAAAAATTTTCAAAATAAAAAGAACCATTTTGTTTTGATGAGAATTCAAAGCTTAACTTGATAATTTTCAGAATTTGGGTATTTAAAATGATTAAACCAAACTTCAACTAACCCTTTAGTTTGGTTCTTTTGGTGTTACTTGAGCTCTCTGGAGCTATCCCTTCCTTTCTCTGCTAGTTCTGCCCTCCTCTTAAGCTTAGCCCTTTTCTTTCCCGACCTCCCTCCTGTTTAACCTTGTCAAATCTTCCCCGTATTGTGTTCGGATTCCTTTATTTCAGACCATGTTTTTGTTGGCTCGAATCTCCTTGGTTTAGACCCCCTTAGGTCTAGACCTCCTCTCTAGTTCCTCTTCAGTGTTTGACCCCTCCTTCGGGTCACAAGTACCCCGGAGAAGTCCTAAACTCAGGTTTGTGTTTCAAATACCTTTGATCTCTGAAATCTAAAGTTTGGATTGAGCTCCCCTTCTGGATCTCTCTCTGGATTGGGCATTCCATTATGCCTGCACCCTCTTGTGTCTGGAACCCTCTTGCGAGTCCGCACCTCTTGTGTGTCTAGGCCGCCTGTATCTGGACCACCTTTTGTTGGTTTGAATCTCTTCAAGGTTTAGACCTTCTTCTTTGCTGGACATTTCTTTTATGACCGGACTCCCTCCCTTCTTTGGAAAGCTCCTTTTGGACCGACCTCTCTCTCGCGTTCATTTGGACCTCCTGTGTCCACTTGAGCTTCCCTCTTGTTCACATAAACCTCTTGTGTTCACCTAGACTTTTTGTGTGTTCCTAAGGACCTCCTTGGTCCTTCACTCTGGCAGTCAGGACCCCCCGGGTTCATCCTAACCGCCCAGACCTCCTTTGGACCACTTTCTGTGGATCTCCTCCGTTGGACCCCTCTCCCTTAGAAACCTCTCCGTCCAAACCTCCCTTCGTATGGGATCTAATGGCCCAGACCTCTCCTTCGTTTGGATCCAAAGGTCCAGACCTCCTTTGTGTTGTTCTCCCCTGGTCCAGACCTCCTTGGGTCTAGACCACCCAAATGCATGGACCTCCCTGGGTCCAATTCTCCCTCTCGGGTCTTCTCTGGCTTACAACATCTCCTTACCTTTATTGGACCTCCCCGTGTCCTTCAGGACCTCCCCATATCCTCTAGGACCTCCCCTTACCTTTATTGGACCTCCCCGTGTCCTTCCGGACCTCCCCGGGTCCTCCAGGACCTCCTCCTTGCCTATTTGCATCTCTATTGATTGTGAGTCGTCCGATTTGCATTGGACGGTTTGATCCTGGTGAGACAGTCGGATGGTCCGAACGTCCCACCCTCCCTGAGCCTTAGATCATTCTGGGCGGTCCGATCGAAATCCAGCAGTCCCGACCTTCTCCTTGTAAATCTGGACCGTTAAGACCCCCCCCCCCTTGGAGATCTTAACCATCCAGACCTCCTCCTTGTAAATCTGGACCGTTAAGACCCCCCCCCCTTGGAGATCTTAACCGTCCAGACCTCCTCCTTGTAAATCTGGACCGTTAAGACCTCCCCTTTGGAGATCTTAACCGCCCAGACCTCCCTCCTTGAACATCTGGACCGTTAAGACCTCCCCCTTGGAGATCTTAACTGTCCAGGCCTCCTCCCTTGAAGATCTAGCCGTCAAGACCTCCCCTTTAGAGATCTTGGCCGTCCAGACCTCCCCTTTTGGTAGATCCGACCGTTAGGACCTCCCCTTGGAAAATCCTAACCGTTCAGACCTCCCCTGGATTTGATCCTACGGCTCTAGACCTCCCTTGCGGGTGAGGTTCTCCTCTTACCTTTGTGGACCTCCCCGTTTGCCATTGATCTTGACCGTTTGGACCTCCACTTTGGAGATCCAACCGTCAGGACCTCCCCTGCCGGTGAGGACCTCCTCCTAGCTCTTGCGGACCTCCTTTGATGCACTTAATCTTGGCCGTTTGGACCTCCCTTTGGAGATCCAATCTGTCAGACCTCCCGTGGGTGAGGATCTCCCTTGTTCCTGCAAGACCTCCTCAAGGTCATTGCAGGGACCTCCTCCATGGTCTTGGCAGACCTCAGATTAAGCGATCACACCCGATTTTCTTTACCTTTGACTGAGTCCTTGGGCAAGGAAGTCTCCACAGCATTTAATGTATGTTGTATCACATTAAATGCTCCCACCTTTGCAGTACTCCTATCATACCATTATCACATTCCTTGCCTACTCCCATTGTCCTCCTTATCAACTCCTGAGGACCCATATTCTGGGTCATGTGCATTGGCTCCAGCTATATATAGTTGGGGTAGTCCTCCTTTCTCACTTTCTTCTTCATTTCTCCTCTCTGTCTCAACCGAACACTCTCTGGACCTCCTCCAACAAGTTCTTGGACATCCTCTCTTGAGTCCTAAGACCTCTCCAGCGAGCTCCTTGGACCTCCTCTTGACCTCCCAACCTCTCTGTTGGTTTTGTATCTAAGTTTATTTGGAGTTCTTTGGATCTTGCTTGAGCTTTATTTGAATATTTGGTTTTCGCGTGTACATTGTCAAGAGCGTGGGGAGCCCGAGTTCTGTGAGGGAGAGAAAGAAGCTCAAGACTTTGACCAAGACAAGTTACACTCTTGATCATGTTGTACCCAATATTTCAAATTACTTATGTCGTATTCAAAGATGTATGTATGTTTACTTTACTAAGTATTTCAATGCCTATCTTTCAATTCATAGTTATGCCTACTGCTTGGTATGACCTCTGTCCATGTTGAATCAACCTCATTGTCACCCTAGATAAAACCTGGTTCTTGCAATAGTGAGGACTCGAAGCTTTTAAAGAAAATGAAATGCTTAGTCTTGCTTAGACCAAAATCTTGATTTGTGAGTTTTGACCAAAAACATCACTTAATCAAATAATTTGGGCCGTGGCATTGGTGTGCCATGGAAATTTCGGCCATGACATTGGTGTGTCATGGAGGTTTTACAAATGGCCATGGCATTGGTGTGCCATGGAGGTTTAAAAGGCAAAGTAAATGAAAAATGGTTTTGACTTGGGCGAGGCTAGTTGTTTGGTTGATGCATGTCTATGCACGGGGGTCGTGTGATCCGATGCCCCAGGGTTGAGGTTTGTCGTCCAAGTCGGTTAAGGACCGGTCTTTGAGACACCACTTGCTAAGCCTATAATGGGCTATGCCAAAATTGTGCAACCACATATCTCCAGTGTGGGGCGTGGGATCTGGCTAATTAAATTGCAAAGCTCTATCGTGGTTCATCCTGTTGATGCGGTGGGTTGTCATGTTACGACTGTTGTAGTCCCACCTAGCATAAGAGGGGGCACCCCATTAACCCGGCGGGTTTCTATCCAAAGGGGGGATCTGCAAAACCTTAATGGGGGTGAACTGCGTTGGAGCAATGCATTGTAAAGGCCTTGTCATGTGCTCTAGACCTCTCACCAAAGGAAGTGTGAGGTGGTATCGACGGATGCCAAGCAAACTAGAGAATTCATGTCATGTGGGTAAAGTGTACAACCTCTGCAGAGTGTAAATCTATTCGAATAGCCGTGTCCGCGGTCATGGACGTGCTGGCAATGTCACTCAAAGTTAGCTCTTAATTTTGGTTTTCAAAAGAATTATGGAACTGATTTTGGTGGTTTAACCAAATTGGGTTTGGGCGGGAAGCCATGTGCAGGAGGGTATCCTTCACCATCTTTATGATGAATGCTATCCAACTGAAAATGGATTTCACAAAAACGAATTTTAATTATTGTATCCTGCCTTGAAACTTAATACTTGTATTTGAAATAAAATTGGCTTTATACAAATCAACCCTAATATGCTTTCCCTTGACATATCCCTATGCATGTCATTCTGTTAATTGACGGGTGTAACTTGCGAGCACGGTTGTTGTGCTCACTCTTGCTTGATTCATATATTGAGCAGATGAAGACTCCTATGATGATGAAGACGATCAACTCAATTGGGCCGCGCCCTCCAGCCAGTCACCTATGGTGTAATGGGTGGACACTGCTTTTGTTTTTTCGCTGTGTTTGTGTGCTCTCGGTTGTTGGAGCTTGTAAGCAACCCCTTGTAATCAAACCTCCTTTTGTGTTAATAAAGTTCTGTGGATGTTTCGCTGTCACTTGCTTGATGTGAGAACTGGTCAATGATCCTTGGGGACCAGTTTAGATCGCAGTGGACTTTCGGCTCATCCTCAAGCCTCACGACCTCCTCGGGTTGGCTCCTTTCGGACCTCCCCGAGTAGCGTGTGGAGTTTGAGGAGGTCTGAGGTCCAACGACCTCCTCAGGGTCGGGACCCCAGACCTCCGAGTGGTTCTATCGGACCTCTCGGGAGGTCTGGAGGTCCTACCGGGATGTCCTCTCGGGACGTCCTGGGAAGTCCTTTACAGGCCTCCTAGGAGGTCCTGAGGGAGCTCTCGGGATGTCCTGGGGGGTCCCTTTTTGGACCTCCCAGGAGGTTCTAAGGGACCTCCCGGGTGAGCCCAGGGCCGGGTCGTGACACCCGCAACGTGTTATTGACCATGTGACTGATTTCAATGGTGCTGTAATGAACAACGAGCTTGAGGAGGAGTTGTTTCGCGATGGAACAACCCGTGAAGAGGAGTCTGACGAAGGATGGAACTCGACCGAAGATGAGGCTCCGGCACCTCTTTTCTCCGCAGAGGAAGGCAGGGTTCTTCACAGTGTAATGGGTGAGGTCCCATCGGTGTATTCTTTCGATGATGTCAGTATGGTTGATAAGGCGGTTTGTGCTAATGGGTTGAGGAGTAGGGATGGCATTGCGGACCCGGAGAATGACATAATACGAAAGAACTTGTTGTTTCCAACCATGGAGGACATGAAGGTTTGGCTGCAAAAATACTCAGTGCGGCACCATCATCCGTTCATAGTGCAATACTCCGATGTGAACAAAAGGTACACTGTGAGGTGCGAAAGGGGGTGCGGATGGAAGGTATGGGGCCGCAATACAAGGGACAACCAATGGAAAATAGCGAATGTGAAGCAGCCTCACACTTGTGGGACCGCACAAGTGTCCGGGGAGCACCTCCAAGCGACCGCAAATTTCATTACTAGGCGTATTATGACGGTTGTGTCTGTCGATCCTGATGTGTCCGTTGCCACCCTTATCGAGGTTATCTACGGGTTCATTAAGTACCGTGTGAAGTACGAGAAAGCATGGAGGGCAAAGTAGAGAGTGATGCAGTTATTGTGGGGTGATTGAAAGGAGGCTTACGGTTTGCTTCCTCAAATCCTAACTGCTATGCAGGCCAAGAATCCGGGCATGGTGTTTCACCCTTGGCATGGCAACCGTATGGAACTCGATGGAGGGGTTATGAAACATGTCCTTCGGCGGTGTATTGGTCCTTTGGGTAATGCATAGAGGCCTTCAAACACCGCAGACTGTCTTATCTGTTGTGTTGCATTCTTGACGGGAAGTACTATGGTGCCTTGATGCTCGCCGTGGGTATTGATCACGAGGACCAATGATTCCATTAGCATTCGCATTGACATAGGGTGAGAACAATTCAAGCCGGGAATGGTTCTGGATATAGTTCGCTCGCCTCGTTGGGCACGGGCGACGAGAGTTTGCATCATCTCGGATAAGCACCATGGCATTACGAGCGCCAGAAGAGCGGACTTGATGGACACCCGGATGTGCTACATAGGTGGTGCATGCGTCATTTAGCGGCTAATTTCTTTAAGCAATGCAGCAGGGAAGATCTCACCAAAAAGTTCAAACTGTTGTGCGGATGCTTGGAGAAGAGGGAATTCGAGGTCAAGTTGATGGGTGAGGTCTTGACCAACGAGCGGGGTAAGTCGTGGTTGGAGGAGATCTTCGTGCAGAAGGAGAAGTGGGCACGAGCATACGATAAAGATGGTCATCGGTATGGAATGATGACAACGAACATATCGGAGGTGTTCAACAACGTTATTCGGGGCATCCGTGCGATGCCAATATCTGCTATCTTGGAGTACTCGTTTGAAAGACCAACAAGTACTTTGTGGATCGGTGGACCAGCAAAGGATGCATTTAACGCCGTGAAGTTGGGGTGTAGCTCTTGCCAAGCACCTTGCTATCGCGAGGCCGAGTCATGCAATCGGGAGGCGAGGAATCGATCCTATTAAGCATATATCTGCCGTCAAAGCGTACCGAGAACACATCGATAGGGGCAAAGCGTTACGGTGGCGAAACCATAGAGTGAACTCGACCGAGGAGATCAGACTTGCATGGTCCCGACGTTCTTTGCATGTCCCATGCTCTCACGTCATCACCGCTTTGTCGCGTCTTGCGATGTAAGTCACCTTACCTTCATTCGTTAGAATTCTTGAAGCAAGCCACGATACAGACTTGGGAGAAGCGATTCGAGCCTTACCTAGATCCCTCGCATTGGCCACCGTACGTGGGGGAGGAATACATTCCCGACGTAAACATGATGAACAAGCTATGCGGCCAAAGGAAGAGGAAGAGACTTCGTAATGACATGGACCTCGCACAGCAAGGCGGTAAGGACATGTACTCTCTAGGGGACTTCAACGACGCCAGCAGCACCAACAAGTGCTCGGAGTGCCACGAGCACGGACACACAAGGGCAAAGCACGTTAGTAGGGATTCCCAGCCGCGCAGGGTCAGGCGGCGGTGCTCACATGTCGCCCCACCTGCTTGAGGTATCCAATGCTGTTGTTCCGCAAAAATGGTTGTTCTTCACGTATATAGTACTTTCATTTGCAGTTCACATATTGTTTTGAACGTCATGTGTACTTACTTTCATTTTGCATTCTCTACATTGTTTTGTACCTCATGTGATCTTACAAAAATCCTATCCTGTAATGTAGGATGCATGAAGACGCCGCATGTCTGCGTTGCTCCTCTCGAATCTGACGACGACCACCGCTCTCGCCGCATAGCCCAGGGTGGTCAGGTGAGATTTGCTACTCTTGTACTCCATCGTGCTTGTTGTTTCACTTATTTATTTACGTATCTCTCTTGCAGGTACTCCAGCCACTTCGCCCTCAGACCCACACCCCCCTAGATAGGGATGAGTGGAACGAGCCAGTGTAAGTGGTGTGACAGGACTTAGCCCCGGCAGCGATGGCCCTTTTGGGCAAGCCCTCTAGCACATGAAGCATTTTGGCGTGGCAGCACGTTTTTGCCACGCCGTTCGAATGGCGTGACAATACGATCTGTCACGCCGGTAAGTGGCGTGACAGGACTTAGCCCTAGCAGCGATGGCCCTTTTTGGGCAATCCCTCTGGCACATGAAGCATTTTGGCGTGGCAGCACGTTTTTGCCATGCCGCTCAGGGTGGCGTGACAATACAATCCTGTCACGCCCGGGTAAGTGGCGTGATAGGACTTAGCCCCGGCAGTGATGGCCCTTTTTGGCAAGCCCTCTGGCACACGAAGCATTTTGGCGTGGCGGAATGTTTTGGCCACGCCGTGAATGGTGGCGTGACAAGGGTTAGGGTTTTAGGTTTTTAGATTCAGGGTTAGGGTTAGGGTTTTAGGTTTTTAGGGTTAGGGTTTTAGGTGTTTAGGTCGAGGTTCAGGGTCAGGGTTAGGGTTTTATATTGAGGGTCAGGGTTATGTCAAGGGTCAGGGTTAGGGTTAGGGCTTTAGGTTTTTAGGGTTAGGGTTAGGGTTTTAGGTTCATGGTTAGGGTTAGGGTCTTAGGTTTATAGGTCAAGGGTCAGGGTTAGGGTTTTAGGTTAAGGGTCAGTGTTAGGTTTAGGTTCAGGGTTAGGGTTAGGGTTAGGGTTTTAGGTTTTTAGGTTCAGGGTTAGGGTTAGGGTTTTATGTTTTTAGGGTTAGGGTTTTAGGTGTTTAGGTTGAGGTTCAGGGTCAGGGTTAGGGTTTTAGATTGAGGGTCAGGGTTAGGTCAAGGGTCAGGTTAGGGCTTTAGGTTTTTAGGGTTAGGGTTATGGTGGTTTTTAGGTTCAGGGTTAGGGTTAGGGTTTCAGGTTTATAGGTCAAGGGTCAGGGTTAGGGTTTTAGGTTAAGGGTCAGGGTTAGGGTTTCAGATTGAGGGTTAGGGTTAGGGTTAAAGTCTTAGGTTTATTGGTTCAGGGTTAGGGTTAGGGTTAAAGTCTTAGGTATATTGGTTCAGGGTTAGGGTTAGGGTTTTATGTTTAGGTCTAAGTTTAGGGTTTAGGTTTAGGGTTAGACTTTTCAGACCGATAAGACATCACTCTGCAAAGCAAGACAGGACTCTGCATAAAATTAACCACACCATGCGCAGTGATAAGACCAAATGAGTCAGCTTTGCGTAGTGACAAGCCCACACGGGGTAGCTTTTCGCAGAGATAAGACCAAAGGAGAGATGACCTCTCGCAAAGACAATCATCCTTTCTCCGAGCGAATATCACTTACCTTTCTACTTGCAACTCATTACAGATCGATCGACAACCCCGACCCTCGCCAGTTTTCGGATCGGCGTGATAACACTCTCGTCTTTTCTTGCAGAGTAATGTCTTTTCGCTCGAAAAAGCGGTGAGGCGACGAGTTGTCACCGCAAAAGTCATCCCGCCTTGTCTTGTCACCGCAAGGTCAGTCTCCTTTGGCCTTGTCAACGCAATGTTTGCACCATGTGGTCTTGTCACTTCGCAAAAGCTGCCCGTCCGATCTTGTCCTTTGCGCAAAGGTCATCTCTTTTGGTATTGTCATTTGCGCAAAAGTCGCCTGTTGCTCTTATCTCTGCACAAAAGCAGCATACCCGTTAGGTCTTGTCATCTAAAACCTAACACATTACCCCATCGGTCTTGGCCTCTCGCGGGCTATAAAATGTGCCCCATGCTCCGAAGGACCACTTCATCCTTCAAACCGTAGAAAGAAGAACCTTCTCCGTCATACACTAACATACCATGGCAGACGCCGAGGACCAGATCCAACCGGTCGCCAAGCAAGACCTTCGCTGAAAGGAGGAGGACTTGACCCTAACTACGGTTGGTGCCGAACAAGCGTGCCCAACCTAAGTGGCGAAATGCGGACACGGGGAGGACGCTTATCGTCGCGGTCGTGAAGCGACCCTTTCGATGGCGGACGACGTTTCTTCCGATGCCCATACTGGGGTAAATAGTTTTGTTCAGTTACTTCTCGCTAATACATCCTCCATACTAAACGTCCTTACAAGCAGATGGTGAAATACAACTTACCATTGGATCGATCCTCCGGCGCTTACTATGTTGCGAGGCACGTGGATATATTGTGGAACCGAATCTTTGATTTGGAGGCGCAAATTGAAGATCTCAAGGAGCAAAATGATGACCTCCACTAACAGATGCAGCGCGGAGGGGCAACGAGGAGGTCGTGAACATAGGAAGTTCCTATGATCCCACATGCTGCTGCGCCAACCCTAGCTGCATATGTGCGTGCCACTACAACGACGGCCACCACGCCTGGAGGCGCCCACCGAGAACACTCCATGTGGGTTGTACGAGGCACCTTTCCGTACTAGTTCCCTGAAGGTCTAATTTATTTCCATTCAAAAAAGGCGCATATGTATCGTAGGAGAACTTCGGTTTATAGCATCGTGCATGATGTTGTTTCTTATGCATGTAACCAAACCCTGTGTGCCATGTTATTCCAAGCTTTGTTATGAAGTCTATTTTAAATCGCAACTTTAAATCTCGTCGTCTTTTCGTTTTCAATTCTTCGCGTAGTAAGGCATCCAACAACATGACAAAAACGAGTTCCGGAAGTTTACGGTTTGGTCTACGACCACAAACCTATGATTCCAGTAGGATGTCTGCACACACCTATCATTCCACTAGGATGTCTACGCATCTTTCATCAACGATACTGTCTACGCATCTTTCCACTAGGATGTATACTCATTTTTTCCAGGATGCATTATGTATCACTTCTGGGACACGCCCTAAAAATATTGTAAAGTGTCTAAGGTTTTCAAAGCACAAAAAGATTACAGGTCTATATATTCTATTTACTCTCAGCTAAAAAGGATGGTGTTATATTTGCTTACGTAGAGAGGTCTCTATTTTCAAGTTGTGAATAGAGACATATTATATGTACATGGCATTATGTACCACCGTATCTTCAACTGTTTTTGATACAAATAGAATCCAAACAAACTGGAATAGCCCCTGTCACGCCGTGATACATGGCGTGACAACTGCGATCTGTCACGCCAAGACATAAGGCGTGACAATTGGTCTCTGTCACGCCAAGAAAAAAGGCGTGACAGGTGCCACGCAAGCCCTCCACGCTGACGCGGCGCGCGGGCGAGGGCTTACGTGGCACTTTTGGCCACGCCGCCACTGGTGGCGTGACAGTTCTATTTGGTCACGCCACGGGAGGTGGCGTGATCAAAAGGGTCAGATTTAGAAATAAAGTTCACAAGGGGTTAATTTTAAAATATTATTAAAAAAAGGATTAAATAAAAAAAATCGCTCGAGCAAGAAAACGGACATCATTTGAATATGAATAAAAATGCATTGGTTGCAACCGTGGAGGATTAGACCTATGACGTCTGCTATCACCACCACCAAGCTGCATCCTTCGATTTTGTTTGGGTAGGCGGCTTCGTATCCACACAAACTAGATTGCAAAAGCGGCTTGTGGCCGAAGACATGGCGGCAATCGAACAATGGCAAGAACATCATACAGGGGAGGGCGAACGTGATGAGGTAGGGGAGCGCATGAGGATGTGGCCGACACTGCACTGGCGACGGTGCATGACCAGCCGGGCGGGCGCATGAGCTAGTGTTGGGGTTGGGTTCCATCCAATTGATTTGGTTTGAATCAAGTACTCTATGGTTCCATCCATGTGGTTTAGTTCGATCAGTTTTTTTTAAAATAATATATTTTTAAAGAAGATAATTACAAAAATGTGTCAACTGGCGACAGGAAACTATCGCTAGTTGAACTGGCGACAGGTACATATCGCCATTTGAAACGGCGCCAGATACCTGTCGCAAGTTAAACTAGCGACAGGTACTTCAAACCCTAATCTGATTTGTCTACTTGTGATTTTCATAGATTTTGAATGGTACGAAATCTATTAGACTCGCAATGATATTTTGTGATTGTCGTATGTTGTTCTAGTGCGGTGAATTCCTAAAGAATTTTGCGAGGACGATTGAGGTATCAATGATTCGTAAATAGGAAGGTAAGTGATATTGCGATGCGCCCGGGAATTCGTACACTTGCTCATGTACATGCACAACATATTATTGCTACCTATTGCCATTTCAACTGGCAACATGGAGATGTCACCAGTTGAACTGGCGACAGGACCATATGCTGGTTGGTGTGTTTGTTATTTTTGTAGTTTTGGAACGGTACGAAATATATTAGTGATGCGTCAGTTAGAAGGTAAGTTATATTGTGACGCGCTAGAGAATTTTGTGAGGACGATTGAGGTATTAATGATTCGTAAGTAGGAAGGTAAGTTATATTGCAATGCAATAGAGAATTCACACACGGTGCACAATATTGGAGAAATGGCGTAACGATAACAACACGATAGTTGATCCGACAAGAGGGGTTATATGGCACACAGGCTAACGAACTAAGGACGGTACATGCACGACTTTAAGGAATTAGAAATACATGGGACATATGGACGAAGAGGGTCGGACTACTGCGTGGACCGGAGCCATTTGCCCTTCCTTGCGAGCTCGGCGTTGTACTCCTCGTCGACCGCCTTGGCCTTGGCTGCCATTTTCCTCTTTTTCTCACGCTCCCTCTCGCGAGCCTCGCGCTCCCGGCGCCTGCACGCCTCGAGATGGGCCTATGCCTCCCGCCGGATACGCTAGTTGTGCTCTTCGATGCAGCGCTTCTCCTCCCTCCTCTCGCGGTCCCTTTTGGCATCCCACTCCTCGCAGTCGAGAGTCCACTGGTCCACGTAGTAGTCAGTTCTTACTTTAAAAATAATTTTTGGTGTTAACAAAATAATTATCACACAAAAATGTAAACCTAATTTAGGTTACTCAGCAATTTAAACATATTTATAATAGGCTCTTTTAATTTAGAGGATATTTTTAAATATTTTTCAAGTGCAAATATAGACAATAAACAAAGTTCTTCCTATTTTCCTAGTTTCGTAGTTTAAAATTAATTTTCGACATTAACAATATAATTACCACACACAAATGGGAAGCTAAATAAAGCTGATATTATTTTTTACATATTTCTAATAGATGTCTTCATATTTTTGCTGATTTATCCTAAATCGTTCGGCTGCTTTAACATTCATAACATGTGTACGATGAACTACACTATACAAATCTCAAATAATGTAGTACATAATTTGACTACAATTATCTAATCTACTTAATTCTATGTCGCTATTCTACTTAATTCTAGTCGTTATTCTACATAATTCTATGTCACTGTTCTACTTAATTCTAGTCACCATTCTACTTAATTTTATATCGCTATTCTACTTAATTCTATGACTTAATTTTACTTGCTACAGCTCAAATAATGTACTTAATTCTACATAACTTGACATAATGTACAAAGTTTCAAAAAATATGTACCTGCAAGATGGCCGGCCTACCGGATCTGATGCTTTGTCAATCTTTTTACTCCGCGACGAACTAGCAGAACTTCGCTACCTTTTTTTCTCCTCCTCTCCTCCTCGCTTTTGTTTTTTTTTCTGGAATTAAAATGAGGTTTGGAGGATTTTTTTGGGGGATTTTATAGATGAACTAGCGACAAGGACCCATTTTTGTAATTTTTAGGGTGGCTATTTATTTTTGTAAATATCTTGTAAAAAATATTATTTTAAAAAATCGTTCAATTAGCAATGCAATGGCAAAATGGGTAGTTCACATGAGGATAAATGGGAAAAGAGAAGAAAAGAATGGAAAATAAGGGAAATTAGGAGATATTGGCGTATATGAAAGGAGAAAAAAAAACCGGAATGGCATATTCTTGATTTTAAGAAACTATGTGGCATTTCTCTAATTTTCATATTTCGAGGTGGCGTATATCCAATTTGCCCTCAATATATATCGATTTTTTTTATTAATTAATATTTTTTTGAATTTTATTTTTAAGTTAACCCTCGACGCACTTTATTTTCAATTCTGACTCCTTTGGTCACACCACTACTCGCGACGTGACAAAATAACACTGTCACGCCAGCCAATTTCTAATCAAACTTTTGTCACGCCACTGGAAGCGGTGTGACAGTGTTATTTGGTCACGCTATAACCAGTGACGTGACAAAAAATGTTGTTTTGGGGACTTATCCTGACGCGTGGCAGTGTTGTTTTGTCATGCCACCACTCGTGACGTGATCAAAGGGGTCAGAATTGGAAAAAAAAAGTGTATCGGAGGTTAACTTTAAAATAAAATTCAAAAAAAGGTTAATTAATAATAAAAAAAAGTTCGTTGCCCGCAAGTAAAATCGGAGGGAAAAAAAGAGCCCGGAAAAGGAAAAAGGAAAACTGCGAGCGATGCACACTTGGACGCAGCGCCTGTTGGCCGCGGCGACAACGGCCGCGCTCCTCCTCGCCGCCGCCTGCGCGGCCGCCTCCGCGCTCGACGCCTTCCACGCCCCCTCCGTCCAAGCCCAAGCCCATGTATCCATCTATTCTTCTTCTCGCTTGTTTAACTCTTCCATACTCGAGCAATCTTCAATTTAAACCCTCGAAATCGCGAGCGTTCACCTGTTCACATCATATTGCTGTGCGTAAATTAGTTCTGTGATTTGCGGTAATCTGTATTGCCCGTTGTACTACTCTATGTAGCAATGCAAAATTATTACGATTGGCCAAAAAATCTTGATAGGGTTTAGAGTTCTGTGTTGTTTCGAGGTCGTTGATGCGGTGAACTGGTGGAATTTGAGCGGTTCTAGGGTCCTGGCGTATTTTTTTGATAGTGTCATTGAAGCTAGGTCAAGTATCTAGACACTGATTCCTCGATCTAGTGTTTAGAAGTTCTAAAGGTTGTTGTACATTGAGCATGTTTGCTTTTGGTCATGGTAAAAATTGTTAATCTATCTGAGTACTAGTTAAACTTATATAGCAATGCCCACATACAATCTCTTTGCTGGTTCTAATTCTAATTTTGCGTTGCAAACTTGTAGAAACATGTTGCAGTGAATTCTCTTGCTTATTGATGTGCTCATGTATGTTATCTTGTAGGTTACAAAGATAAATCGATTCCACAAACAGCTCAATGGAAATGACAAGGTTTGTGTCTTTACTCTTTTTTTTTCCCGGTTTCATGAAGTTCTTTCATCTAGAAATAAGACCATCATGACATCATGTTTTCTATCTTGATTAATGGGATAAGCTTACAGTTAGCCAAATCACTGGTTAAGAGTAGTTCTGTGTGAAATAGAGTAAGATTTCACTATGTTGTATTTTGTTACTATCTTCTCTGTTGTATGCCACCGTTGTCCTAGATCTATCTTGTTATGATTTAGCTTTCCTTTCTCATTAAGTAGGCAAATCTGTAAACCATAAAGCTTAAATAGAGCTATTTTTCTCCATTGTGTGGTATGATAAAATTTGCTTGGTCAAAAACGCAAGTTTTCTAGATTACGAATTAATAGTTGAAAACATGCTTTTCTCTCTTTCCATGAAAGCTGCATTGTACTCTGGAACCAATAAATAATTTCTAATCGCGAACCTTTGCGCTGCGAAGGCTGCATGCAAGACACTTTACACTTCACACCTACTGAACAAAATCAGTCAAGTTCCAATGGCATGAATTCTACAGGCATATACAGCAGTAAGTTTCCAAAATAGTGTTTTTTCACTTTGATATCTTGAACAGAGTCATCTATACCAATGCAGTGAAATTATTTCACAGCTACTAATCTGCACATTTATTAGACTGGCATGATGATTTGCACATGCTATTACTATCATTCCTTCACACAATGCTGCAATCAGATGCATCACATATATTATATATATCATGTTACTTCCCATGCAACTCCATTGACAAATTTATAAATTTGTGTGCCAGGTGACATTGACCTTCAATGTATCTGCAAATTTGGAATCACTATTCACTTGGAACACAAAGCAGGTGATATTTTCATTTCAGCAGAATGTGCAGTACTGAGCTAACTATGTTTTGAATGTGTAGAAGCTCAGTAAATCGAGCACATATATATGTCTGTGTGCCTGACAAACAATAATAGATGTATTTCACAAGTAATATTGCTCAAGTGGCTAACATTTGTAAAAACCAATTCCGTATTAAATTGAGTTATTGATTGTTAATTTTGTTATACTACTACACTAGTGTAACTAATCTCTGTTCCAGTATCTGTAGTATACTCCAAATTGTATTTAAAGGAAATATGTCCATCTATATTCAGAAGAAATTGATAGTACCCTCGGCCCTCACAAAAAAAACAAAAAAAAAGATAGTATGATTTTTCTTATGAAAGTTTCCTTGGAAAATTTAAGTTCTGGGTTGCTAACAGAAGCATCATAAGAAGAGAATCTTCTGCTTATGGTCTTTCTGCACTGAAAGCTGTGCTGTTGCGAACCTTTTTTTTTTGGTCAATTTGGCAACACAGAAGGATTATAAAGAAAATAGCTAATCAAGACTCAAGAGAATGTTTTTTAATGCTGAGAGTTGTGTTGTGGCTAATAGTACATAGGAAAATGTATTCTCGCAATGAACAGAGTCAACAGACAAGGCAGAGACTTGAGGCAGCTCACAGATCATTTTACTGTGCAATTTGTGACTGCTATGCTCAATTTAGAAACACTACCTAACTTTATCACTGCAACCATGATTTAGTTCTGTCATAACTACTGCCTCTGTGAAACCACTAATACAATGCTATTGCAACTAGCAACGATGGTCATTGATGAAAACACAGAATGCTATTGACTTATTGTGACAAACATATTTGATGTAGGATGATCAATACTTCCATCACAGCACTACCCTCCATCTTTAATATTAGCTCCAGTTCACGGTATAGGCAGCCAGTAACTTTGTTGTTTTTGATACAGGTCTTTGTCTTTCTGACTGCTGAGTATGAAAATTCGAAGAATTCCCTGAACCAGGTATGCTAGTATTCACATTTGATCCTGGTCAACATATTCTGTGTGCTAATATCTGTATGTTTTCAAGAACAGACAACTGGTTGGAATCAACAATTGCTCGAAATATGAAGTCTTCCTTTTGTCACCTTAGGATAAATGAACAGCTTTTACCTGGGCTGCCATCCTGTGCATATAGTAAAAAATATTGAACTGATTGGAGAATACACTCAAGAATTAAATATTGCTCGCGGTCTTGGTTACACTGATGCTACTGGCATTTTCATGGACACTTGTTTTCGTTACCTGAGTCTGATAAAAGTTGTAAACCTTCTCAGTCATGACGGACCAATTATATCTAGAAGTTCAATACCACACGAGACTTGAAATGTTCACGTTATTGCCCTTCTCTTTGGTACCAATGGCATTTTTTTCCTCTAGTTTAGGAGGATCTCGCCAGCTACATTACTAGAGCTACAACATACAAGTGTAACTAGTCGATGTTATTATATAATCTTGTCATTCTCTTGGTTTTGTAACCTCCTTAGTCCTTGTACCCAGTCAAAGTGCGCCGTATAATTTGAAAGAGGGAGTAAAGTCTAGAAAGTTGTTTAAGATCTGCACTATTAGCCCTTGCATACTTGCAAGTTACAACTTACCATCCACTGGCTCTAGTTTCTTCGAAAAAGAGTGGCTTAGGCTGGAGTGTTATGCGTAAAAACAGGCTTATTCTGGTAATATGCCTACGCTTTAAACATCACTAAGAATATCTGGCTAAGATCTGTAGTGATGCTCTGGCACATGTATTTAGTGTACCGTGATACTGCCTTTTCTTTTGCCAAAAAAAATATAACTTTCCATCTAGTTGTTCCAACAAGTAATTCTCAGGCTATTTAGTTGAATATATCATGAAGCTCGCCAATTCACACTCTAGTGCTTGGTGGATCCATGCTTTTGTTCAAATTATTCCATTTGACAGGTTTCGTTATGGGACCATATAATACCTGACAAAGACCACGCAAATCTGCAACTGGAAGTGAAGAGCAAGTATCCTCTGATTGACCAGGTAAAGCTTCATTCCTGCTTCATCACTTGACTGTTACATTACATGCATTACCTGAATTTCTCTTGACAAGATGCATTTCCTCTCATCAGGGAAGCAGTTTGCGGGGGAAGAAAGCTCAGCTTGTTCTTCACTGGCATATCATGCCGAACGCCGGTGTAATGATCAGAGATAGGATGCCTATTTCGGAGTTCAATCTGCCAGATGCCTATACTTCTTGAAAGCAAAATTGTATTAATCTGATGAATTATCAATTGTGTAGTAGGCTCACAATTGTAGATCTGGGAACAATCCTCTAAGAACATGAAGCATTCACTGCACTCAAGGTATTGTTCTTAAATTCTAATTTGGCATGCATATTTGATCAATTGAACTAAGATATATATCGATGACACGAACACACACACATATGGAATATAGATAACCGATAACGGATCAAGCAGTGAACATCATGGGGCTTGTGAACGACAAATGAGTGCACTGATTTTTATTCGAACTCGATAGCTTATCGCGTACATATCAAAAACAGAAAGAAAGAAAGAAAGAAAACAAGGGCTTATTATAGCATGGGCAAGCACAAATGCCCAAGGAAATTACTCATCTGCTCTCATCCACCCAGTGAGCTTAGTGTCTATTTACCCCCAAGCCTGCACGCCGGTCAAACCGGCTGAACACTGACAGCATACGAAACAAAGAGTTCACTCTCCAAAATCTTTAACAATGATGCCAATTATTTGATCTAGGACCAAACTACATTAACTACATTGTCTCTACAAAAGGGCATGTATCCCTTCGCCAAATCCCAAGATCCATTCAGCCACCAAGTTGACATCTCTCAAAGCTGCAAGAAACAGAGACGAATATCAACCGTAGTGCAGCATTAGTGTTGATATTTTTAAAAGTACCTATTACACACTGTCTTGTACTGGTCTCTAGAGTGAAAGCAAAGCAACCACCTACTACAACTGACAATCCCAGGTCAAAACATTCACGATAAGAGGTGAGATAGACAGAGAGAGAGAGAGTAGTACACGAACCAGAGCCAGGAATGATTGATTCCATGCGCAAAATAGGCCAATAATGCACGCCACATTTCCTCCATTTGTCCAACTTGGCTGGCTCCAAATCTTTTGACCCCAGATCACCAGAGTCAGAGGCGCTCTGCCCTCTGTCATCCTCAGCATCTTGGGCTCAGCTCAGGTAACCACGTGAGAGCGACCCTCCACTGGACCCTGCGCTGCAGACAGAGCCTGCACGCCGCTCGCCAGGGAAACGTCTAGAAAATGGGAGGAGTTTACCATGTCGTCCGGCACCAAGTCAGACGCTGTCGTGGAAGAAGATTTTTGTCTCAACTCGAGGAGCTGTACACCGTGCGGTGTACCTGGATCAGCTTTGGATCTTCTCTTGTGAGCACTTGTCATCATTAACTGTTTAGCACACGCTAATGATTTTGATATCTTGTTTTCGCCGTATGTAAGCAATTAGCACGAGTTCTATCACAGATCTCGACCGATCTGATCCAGCCATTGCTATTAATTGCAGCGAAAATACTGCTATACGTCGTGGAAATTGGTCTGGAACTTGGAAGAGCACACGACGTTGTGGAATTATCTACTGGCACTAGTACCGATTTGACTTGGGGTGTCACTGGCGATGGGGGCTGTCTACTTGCTGGGAACACGAATCATGGTTGATGGATCCCGTCAAATTCGATTTCATCTGATGCAGCCCGAACAGATGATCATTCAAAGACCGCAATAACTGTCGAGCCGTGCGCTGGTGCAACTCTTCTAAATTCTAATCTGATTAGATATCGTTGTTGCTGTGAGCCTGTGAGGTGCGTCATGCTAGCGATCTGTGTCTGCGCACGGCACGGCTGCACCATGAAGTGAAGTGATCGGCAGATCGATCGATCGATCGACCGAGCGGGGCGGTGGTGCCTTGCCTTGGCCCTTGGGTCTCCATCGATGAATAGCAGCGGGGATTGAAGATTCAACGAACGAACCGGCAATAACTCCTCTTCAAACACGCTACTTGCGCTGCCTGCCGCCACCCACTGTTTTGCTCGAACTTTTTTTTATTAATTAACTTTTTTAATTTTATTTTAAAGTTAACCTCCAGCGCACTTTATTTCCAATTCTGACCCCTTTGGTCACGCCACAGATGGTGACGTGATAAAACAACACTGTCACGCGTCAGGATAAATCCCCAAAATAGCACTTTTGTCACGCCACTAGTTGTGGCGTGACCAAATAACACTATCAAGCTACTTCCAGTAGCGTAACAAGAGTTTGACCAGAAATGAGCTGGCATGACAGTGCTGTTTTGTCATGCCACGGCGTGGTCAAAGGGGTCAGAATTGGAAATAAAGTGTGTCGGGGGTTAACTTTAAAATAAAATTCAAAAAAGGTTAATTAATAATAAAAAATCGTTTTGTGCTGCGGCAATTGCATTTTTTTTATAAAAAAATAGTACTGTTTAAAGCGTTATTTAGCAAAAATGGCGTTCTCGTCGCGATGTTTGCAACAATAATACTCGACACCGTTCCTAGGTGGTACAGACGGCTGCCGTGCTGCCTCATTCGTCCCAGGGAGGGATGGAACCGTCACGTCGCCCCCTCGTCTATCCCAGATAGGGACAGAGCTACCACATCACCTACCACCTCGCTCGTCCGTCTGTCTCAGAGAAGGATCCGCTGTCACGTCCGCTTGTCCGTCCGTCTTAGGAACGGCCCTGCCCCGTCCGTCCTTCCTTGGAAGGACGCGCTGAAAGCGCCTGCTTATATATGTAGTTAATTATAGTTATGGACCGCCTGGCTATGCATCTCGTAATGCATGTAGATCTGTACATTAAAGGCCTTTTTGATACATTATGATTTGACCCATTCCCTTCAGATTAAGTTAGAATTTGACCTAAAATCCATTCCAATCTAAAAGGATTGATTATAATTTCTCTATATCCAAACAAACCCTAGGTATATATGATTACACCGGCTTAGTCGATCGAGTTAGAGCACAATTAACTAGTAGCAGTTTGACTTGCATGCACTATGTACAGTAGTAGATAGTAGGATGAGCTCATGCAACCGTGCCGAACACACACAGTACGTGGTTCAGTTTGTAGTTATACAAGCACACAAATCCCTATCTCACTCTGCAATTCTGCATATATGAGTACTTAATATGACATGTGATGACATCGACCTAATCAAAATCTTTTTAATTATTAACACATGCACGCATATGCTATGTACTCTCTCACACACATAGTCAGATCTATCAACTTCCTGTATATATTAATGACTAAGAAATAGTATTTTCATAGCTGAACTAATGCACAATTAATGGGTAGCCGCTGCTTTATTGATCGAATCCTTTGTTTAATTTGTTACTTGCTTCAAGTCACTAGCTAGTACCTCTGTTTTTCTTTAATTGACGTTGACCAATAGAATTTAGCACTACCGGACGTCTATTAAAAAAACAGAGGAAGTAACTTTCTACTTAAGTGCTTGGATTAATTATGTATAGTAGCTAGTATGTGAGAGGAAACAGCTGGATCCTTGCCACACTGGTGCAGTAGCTAATGACGGGCAACAATTAATTCATCAATCGTCCTCAGGCTCTAGCTTTAACTGACAGTATGTGTCATGCATCAGATTAACTCGAATTAGCACTTTTGCATCGGCGAGCGCACGTGCACTATACCATGATATAGTATTAAAGGCAATTAAATTGCCAAAGAAAAATGCTTTGCAAAGCAAATTATCTGCTGGAAAAGACATTCCCGGTACTTATTGCTTGCCTGGTAAAGTACTGCCGGGAAAGATATTCCCTAGCAGATATGTGATTTCCCGGAAGTTAAGTGCCTTAGATAAGTTGGTTTTCCCCCGCAGTTAAGGTTTTCCCGACAATTAAGGCTTCCCCGGCAGTTAGAGTTTTACCGGCAGTTAGATGTATTGCCAGCAGTTAACTGCTCTCGATTGTCAGTTTTCCCCCCGGCAATTAACTGCCCTCGATTGTTAGTTTTTCCCCGACAGTTAAGGTTTTCCCGGCAGTTAAGGCTTCCCGCAGTTAGAGTTTCCCGGCGATTAGATATATTGCCGGCGAGCTAATCGCCTCGATTGTCGATTTTTCCGGCATTTAGACGTATTGCCGGCAATTAACTGCCCTCAATTGTCAGTTTTTCCCCGGCAGTTAGACGTATTGCCGGTAGTTAACTACCCTCGATTGTTTTTTGCACCATTTAACCATAAGCAGCTCCATGGCTTATCACCTTAGCAATCAAGAAAGCTTCTGAATCGTGTCAGCTTTCATTATAAGTCTATGTTTAGTGATAAAGCATGGCACTTAACAACAATAACAAATGCTAGCTGCACCTAGCCGTCCATACTCTTTCAAGCATATACGGGTGCTTTCGGCTCATCCGTCCCAGGGAAGGACGGACAGACCAGCGACGTGGCAGCGGATCCATCCCTGGGACAGACGGATGAGCGGACGTGGCGGCTCCGTCCCTCTCTGGGACGGATGAGGGGGCGACATGGCGGTTCCGTCCCTCCCTAGGACGGACGACGGCAACCGTCTGTGCCACTCAGAGACTGTGTCGAGCGCTATTTTTGCAAAAATCGTAGCGAAGATGTTATTTTTGCTAATAACACTCCAAACAGTGATCTTTTGGAGAGAAAAATCGCAATTATAGCAGGCGTACCATCCAAACATTCATCTTCGAGGGGTCTTCCGCTAGAGTTGGTACTTAAATCACCCGACGGATTTCACCATATCTTTTCATTGGTTCCTTTATATGGTGTAGATTGTCACCTTAATCCTCTAGTTTAATTGTCTTGTTTATTTTGCATCCGATAGATGTTCTCCCTACCCCTTGCACCTATCATTCTGAAGAAAAAAATTAGATTGTTTTCAACTTCTTTGCGACAGCGCACACTACTACAAAAAAACAAATCACGAACGGTTTGGAAACATCACAACATACGGTTTCCTAGACCGTCTATTTTTGTGGGTCAGTAATACCCTAAGGGCATTACAGATGATTTTTGAACCGTCTGTGATAACCCTGATAGCATTTATCACAAACGGTTCTTACTATGAACCGTCTATGATAGTTCATTATCACAGACTGTTCTTACTATGAATCATATGTGATAGTCTATTATCACAAACGGTTCTAGTTAAAAACCATATGTGATAGTTATACTGTATATTACAAGATGGTGATCTCGTTCTCATAAATAGGCCTGGACTAAAAGAGACCTATTTATGAGAACGAGATCACCATCATGCAATAGAACTGTTTATGGGAATCAATCAGAATACAGGAAATGAATGAAATAGTGCAAGACCACACATTATATGATCTTTATGACCCACACTGACCACGCATATTGGCTTTACTTTAAAGGAAATTTTCTGCTAAACCAATTTATATACTTTACTTTACCTGCAAATGTGATCCAACACTACCACATGGACTGTGTCAACACTACCTGCAAAAGTAAAGCAGTTAGTGGACAACACCTTGTTATAACTTACAAGGAAGCAGAAAAGGGGACTGTGCTACACCATTTGGAAAGTTAGGTGCATGTATTGATGAACAACATGAATCGGTGCTTTGTCCGTCGCGGCCGTGGGAGAGGTCGATGACGGGGAGGAGACGGCAGAGGAGGAGGCTGGTGGGCGCTGGTCGGCCGGGAAGATGAAGAAGTCCAGTGATGAAGGAGAGGCCGGATATCACCGTCGATGAAGAAGAGGCGGCGCTGGTCGGGCGAAAAGACAAAGAGGTCCGCCTCTGGTTGAGGCACGACAGTGACACTGCACAAGACACTCTTACCACAAGAGTGCCTTGTGCAGTGAATTGTGGCGTCACAACCGGAGGCAGAGGAGCTCACCACGCTGCTTCGGTTTGGGAGAGGCGGCGAAATCAGTCTGGAGTAGTTGGACGCGTGTAGACAGCATATATAAGGGGATTTGGGTAGCGGAACCGATCTGGAGTAGTTGAGAGGTTGTGGCGCCGCTTCGGTTTGAAAGTTTGGGCAACACCAAAACATTTCATCGCCTGCGCACGCGTTCTAAAATTTCCGCCCGAATCACAAACGGTTTCAAAAAAACACCGTCTGTGATACTTCACAGACAATTTTTAATATAAACTGTCTGTGATATTACCTCTTCACAGACGGTTTTTAGCTCAGCCTATAACATAGACGGTAGCTAAACCAAAATTGTTTGTGATTGTATTTAATACTGACGGTTTTGGTTAACCATCTGTGATAAAACGTTCAGTAATAACTTTTTTTTTGTAGTGAGCAACTTCACATCGATGATGGAATTAATCATCCAGCGACGAAGTCCCCCATCCAAATGCGGAATCAAATAGGTCAATTTGTATCCTAGGGAGTGTTATCTTTTGTGCGATGGAGGGATCGGATCATGGCGAATTTTCTTGTCAATACAGTTGTAGTTAAAATAAGATGGAGCAATTTTGGTGGTTTCCGTTTCTTGTTAAGTACCCTATTTGGGCATTTTTGTTGTTCTTGCAAAAAATACTATCCTCAACCAGGGACGAAAGTACTTGAGCCCACCCGGTGTCACAGGATACCGGGTCCCTTAGAAAAAATATTAGATATTATCATGTATATACTATGCGTGCACCTTTAGCCTAAAAGCTATGCACTCCGGTTCAGCTCAACCTCCGGTCTCTTGCAGTCTTTTACCATATAAATTACTATTTAATATAGTGTTTCTTAATAATTATATATGATATTATATGTACGGTGAAGTGGTGACTAGTTTGCCGAGACCGTTTCTCTGTCGCCACAGGCACAGCAGCTACAGACCAACTTCCATCACCGCTGTTGCCATCGTGTCTTCTCTGTTCTTCGTGGTTCCCGCCGCCACGAGCGACCGCTGTTTTGAGTGTTACTCAAGGAAAGAGAAATGTGGATGTGAGTGCACTACAACATATGCAATTTTCGCCAACAGTTATTTGTAATTCCAACAACCCTGACCTATGAAATAAACCGGTTGCCAATAGCCTTGTTGGCAAAAGCTTGACCGACTGCACTTTCATATAAGATTGGACAGTACCGATAGCGTTGCCATGTATGTGCCTATGTGGTTAGTTGCAAAATCGAAGAAGCAATATTATGGACTATATGTGACAGTGTTGCTGGAAATGTCTATTTCACTGTTGAAAGGGTTGTCGGTGGTAGGAATCAAGGGATTGGAATATTAAAGTTGTATGCATGTTTAATTGCGTGTATTCAAATTTTCTGACATATGATACATAGACTCAAAAAACAAATATACTTTTTAACACAGTTTTTCAGAAAAACAAAGATACATATATTTTTAGTGTATTGTGAAATTTTGATTTTGAATAGAAATCTCATTGCAAGACAAAACTAATTCACCTGGCTTAGGTAACGAAGAGCATGGATGACAATTGTGTGCGATCACCCACGTGCCCGAGGGCAAATCTCCTAATGGAGCCGGGCACAGGCGGCTTTCTTTGCGCATGGGCATGGAAATGGGTGCCGGCATGGGTGAGCTCCACATGTGCCCGTTACGCCCGTTTACCCGCCAACCCACATTGACAGGTGGGCCCGAAGAAACCCTAACCCCAATCCCCAACTGACACATGCACTCCGCAGTCCGCACTCCATCGGCCGTCACTCCTTCACTCGGCCACCATCCCCAATCCCCAATCTCCCGAGCCCGCGCCATCTCCATCCTGCTACTCGGAGGACATGGCCTTCTTGGCAAGCCCGCACCGCCATCCTGGGGCGACCCCCTCCTGCTCTGGACATGGATGGTGGCTCAGTCGCTGCTCCGTCGCCTCACGTTGCGCGGCCCCGCCGACCTTCATCGATGTTGTTCGCCCGCCAGGGGACTCTAGTGTTTTGTGCGGCAGTAGCACCATCTTCATCACCCCACCACCTCTGATCTCCACAAGTATAGATGTCTACTCCTTCCGATTTGTTGTGGGTTTGTTCAATTCGGCCTTGATCTTTGCTCAATTTTAGGGTTGCTCTGACTGGGGGTTGTGTAGTGCGAGCGGATCAGGCAGAGTCAGTGGCGGAGCCACCATCGGTGCTAGTCAGGGCTCAAGCACCAGCTCTGGCCGTTGGACCCCTAGCACCAACTCCTTTCTCTGGCTCTGACCGCGTGGGCGTGTGGCGGGCACACGGGCATGCCCGCGAGCGATGGGCATGGACGAGGTTCTCTGCCCGTCGCCCTTCGCAGGCATGCCCGTGAGGAAGTTATAGGTTGGCAGACATGGATATGGATAAGCACTACTCATGCCCACCCCATTTGATTGACATCCCTAATGAAGACAAGTGCCACTAACAAACTATATCTAACCCCACAGGTGCAGCAGCAACTTTTAGCCGTATCATGCTACAATAAATAATATGATGGCTTTTAAGGAAAAATAATTTGATGTTTATCTAGCCATCTCATAAGGCCGAAGCCCGCCCCATAAAGCTATGTGTGCCCTAGCAGCCTCCCACCACTGCTTATATCTAGTCCTATATTGCGCCACCCCTCCATCAACAATACACTCGCTGCATCGACACTGCTTTTTTTTTCTTTCCAACATGCTGGACTGTTAGGGGCTTGGGGCTGGCGATCATGTCGATCAGTGAACCCAGCTACCTACGACCGTTCGCTGCAGGTCATCGTGGGCGTTGAAGCCCATGGCTAGTCGACGATGGTGGCCAAGAGAGGTCGGGGATGCGTGTGCGGCGGCCGCATTCAATGCAGTAAAGGCACACGGCGATGTGCGATATTCCTCCACCACCATAGGTAATAAGCTTAATTGATCCTCTCGTTTCCAATCTATTCTACGACGAACCAATTATTTCTATTGAAAAATCATCACATGATTCAATAACTGCAGATCTGGCATCAATCACCTACCCAGTATACTAGTAAATCTTCGTCAAGGCCAACGGGTGGATCTACAATCGAACATCTACCCGGCAATTTCACCATTGTCTTCCTAGACTTCTCAATTAGGCTGAAGTCGATCCTACATGCTAGCTAGATATATTTAGTCATGAAGCAGTACTCATTTCTTCAAGTTATATATGGTATCTCATTCGATCAGTAAAAGGTCTATTGGATTTTGAAGTTTGGAATTCTCTATTTGCTATAGATGTGAATACACGGATTTTTTTTCCCTAAAACCTGGATAGATGCAAATGTTTGGATGTGCTAATATGCAGGTCTCGATGGTGAATGTGTTAGTATATATCTACAAAACAATTAAATCATATATGGCTAATGCAATTAAAAATAATAATATTGCAAATAATGAACTATATATTACTCAATAGCACTGTCACAAACAATTGAACAACTCGGCGATAGCACTGTCAGATATGTAATATCTATTACTAACAGCCCTGTCGGTGCAAGCAGGACCACGATGGCATGTACGACTAAAGCCTTCATCTTAGTTGTATCCGTCTTCGACACCACCCAGTTAGAAGAGGCTCCGGCCATTTTTTAGCTAAGGTTGGTTTGGATTTGGAAAAGCTTAGAAGGAGAGGATGGTTTGGTCGGCGGCGGAGAAGGCAAGGGCTCGAGGAACAGTTGAAGCGTATGGAGAAAAGTAAGAACCCTAAAACCACCCCCGCAGTAAGTTTTTATTGCCGCACACTTGAGTTAAAGATCGCGGTAGCCCAACAGTTAACACCTCTTCGGAAACTGCTCCAACAGACATGTCTGTGAGGATCAATCGAGATTCTTTAATTTGTCTTTTCTAGAAAACCGAGTTTGTCTTTACTACTCAAGTGAAATTACCTTCTTAACCAAATCTATTCCTGATCAAATGAAATACAAGTCGGAAATGCTTTACTTTCGACCATCATTCTACGACCACCCTGTAGTCGTAAGATATTCTACGACCTCTTTTCCAAGTAAGTCATTTTCACGTGAAGTTGGAGGGCTAGATAACGAGGATATAACAATCCCCATTTAATTATTTATCTGTAATTCTTATTATAGATGTTAATACGCCATACTGGTCTTAAGTATACCCCCTTAATAATCTTAAGGGAGAAACTTAGCTATCAGGTTGTGAGTCTTTCCATGACTGCCTCATAGTCATAAGTCCTTCTACGACCATGACATAGTCGTAAGTTATTCTACGACCACCTTGTGGTCGTGGAATCTTCTACAGCTAGCTTGGCTTCAACTAGCTTGGTTACGACAACCTACTGATTGTTAAAGCATGCCGAATTGTGGGCCTAATCGATTGGGGAGTCTTATGCGTCGTGCTTAAGGCTCGATGCAGTTAATATACACAGTTATTCTTTGGAATAATTACACGTGTTATCTTTCTCTCTCTGGTGATAACTGCTTGGCGATGTGGGGGATATCACTTCGCTAACAATAACCTCCATCAAGTGGTTTATCATTTGGAACGTTGAAACGACTCTTGGCATAGAGCAACTGCCACCCCTTTATACAATATAAAAAGGCTGAAGTCAGAAGATGGAAGGGGGAGTACAAGCAATCAGGAGCACAAGACATCAAGCATTAGTCTTTCTCTTGATTGTAATTAGCACATTCAATATAGCCACATGGGAGTAGGGTTGTTATTCTCTCCAGAGAAAGCCTAAATCTAGACTTTTTAGTTAATCTCTATCTAGTTTCGCATCCAGTTTTCATTTTCAATGGCATCTGGTACAAACACATTCCCAAACACTCTCACACATGTGTTTGGTGTCCCTTTACCCCAAACCTGCACGCCGGTCAAACCAGCTAAACCCTAACAACAGGCAAAACAGAGAGTTCACACCCCAAAATCCTTAACAACGATGTCAATTATTCATCACATGATCTAGGACCAAATTGTTGGAAATGTGGATAACATTTTAATTCTAGATTTTATTATGAGGCAAATATCACAAATAACTAGTGATGCATAAATCGATACTAACAGCAGGCTACTCATTGCACCTCTAAATATACTCAATAAAAGATTTATAACAGAAAAGTCTGGTCGTAAGATCAACTTACAGTCGAGCTTGATGAAGAACAGGAAGCAGTGCAGATTGTAGACGTCGCAGTGCAGCAAGCAGTCACGTAGATGCGCTGCCTAGAAACCTTATTGGCGACCCGTGCAAATGAACTATATGACAATGGTTCGGAGATACCGTTCACCCTCCTTTCCGGTGCACGCCGAGGAAAAGGGACAGCTTGGTTCAAAACAGCATAACCCACCAGCACAAGAGGACTGAAAGGAAGAAGAAGAATTCTTGGAATCGAAAAAGATCACTTTTGGTCTAGACCTCTCGAAAACCTTTTAAGGATCGAGTCAATTACTCTCTAGTAACTGCTCAATAAATCACATATTAGAACACTAGTAACTGCTAATTAAAAACCAATTAATGGTAATTAAGCAGAATTTATCATATCCTGATTATACGATGGTCTTCAACTTTGACCACTGGTCTACAGCTTTGACCACATTCTCTAAGAGAGGTCCAAGAGAATCTCCCGAAGAGGTCCAAGGATACTACAGTGTTCCGACCACACTCTCTTGGAGTGATCCAAGGGAGGTACAAAAGATCTCTTCGAGGTCCAAGATGATCTCCACACTCCAAGGGAGGTCCAAGAGAAATCTCCAAGAGGGGTCCAAGGAAAACTCTCACTAGTCATATGGAACACTTGATTTGAGAGAGAGAGAAATGCACGGTTAGCAAAAGAAAGGTGGACTTGGTTCATGACACGTTCACGGTCGCAAGTCACAAGTCACGCGACTGCCATGCGAATAAACACGGGCGCGTGCGTACGTGCGTGTGTGTGACTTTAGTTATATTCTTACTTATATCACCCCATGACATGTATCACATATATCAAGAGGTGGTAAGAACTCCACTTTATAAATTGCTCTTCCACTACTTAATTAAACAGTATGGGACTGAACCACACATACTTTAAAATTTAAGAATAAATAGATCTTTACAAATAAGGATCTAATTCTAACACAAACTACATTGTCTCTGCAAAAGGGCATGTATCCCTTGGCCAAATCTGAAGATCCAATCCGCCACCAAGTTGACATCTCTCAAAGCTGCAAGAAACAGAGATGAATATCAACCGCAGTGCAGCATTCGTGCTGATATTTTGAAAAGTACCTATTACACAGTGTCTTGGTACTGGTCTCTGGAGTGAAAGCAAAGCAACCACCTACTACAACTGACAATCCCAGGTCAAAGATAAAAACATTCACGATAAGAGGTGAGATAGACAGAGAGAGAGAGTGGTACACGAACCAGAGCCAGGAATGATTGATTCCATGCGCAAAATAGGCCAATAATGCACGCCTCGTTTCCTCCATTTGTCCAACTTGGCTGGCTCCAATCTTTTGACCCCAGATCACCAGTCAGAGGCGCTCTGCCCTCTGTCTGCCTCAGCCTCTTGGGCTCAGCTCAGGTAACCACGTGAGAGCGACCCTCCACTGGACCCTGCGCTGCAGACAGAGCCTGCACGCCGCTCGCCAGGGAAACGTTGAGAAAATGGGAGGAGTTTACCATGTCGTCCGGCACCAAATCAGACGCTGTCGTGGAAGAATATTTTTGTCTCAACTCGAGGAGCTGTACACCGTGCGGCGTACCTGGATCAGCTTTGGATCTTCTCTTGTGAGCACTTGTCATCATTAACTGTTTAGCACACGCTAATGATTTCCATATCTTGTTTTCGCCGTATGTAAGCAATTAGCACGAGTTCTATCACTGATCTCGACCGATCTGATCCAGCCATTGCTATTAATTGCAGCGAAAATACTGCTATACGTCGTGGAAATTGGTCTGGAACTTGGAAGAGCACACGACGTTGTGGAATTATCTACTGGCACTAGTACCGATTTGACTTGGGGTGTCACTGGCGATGGGGGCTGTCTACTTGCTGGGAACACGAATCATGGTTGATGGATCCCGTCAAATTCGATTTCATCTGATGCAGCCCGAACAGATGATCATTCAAAGACCGCAATAACTGTCGAGCCGTGCGCTTGTGTAACTCTTCTAAATTCTAATCTGATTAGCCATCGTTGTTGCTGTGAGGTGCGTCACGCTAGCGATCTGTGTCTGCACGGCACGGCTGCACCATGAAGTGAAGTGATCGGCATCTCGATCGATCGACCGTGCGGGGCGGTGGTGCCTTGCCTTAGCCCTTGGGTCTCCATCGATGAATAGCAGCGGGGATTGAAGATTCAACGAACGAACCAGCAATAACTCCTCTTCAAACACGCAACTTGCGCTGCCTGCCGCCACCAACTGTTTTGCGCTGCGGCAATTGCATCAGGCATACCATCCATACATCCATCTATAAATAAAATAAAATAAAATATTAAAATCAAAAAAATAAAATAAAATATTAAAATCAAAACTATATCAATTTGAAGAAAAACTCGGTAAGATCCACCCCTACCTTGGCCCTTGGGTCTCCATCGAGAAATAGCAGCAGGGATTGAAGATTCAACGAACGAACCAGCAATAACTCCTCTTTAAACACGCAACTTGCACTGCCTACCGCCACCAACTGTTTTGCGCTGCGGCAATTGTAGGATGTTTTTTTTTAAAAAAATAGCACTGTTTGAAACGTTATTAGCAAAAACGGCGTTCTCGACATAGTTTTTGCAAAAGTAACACTCGACACCATCCCTAGATGGTACGGACAGCTGCCGTACCGCCACATCCTAGGGAGGAATGGAACCGTCACGTCGCCCCCTCGTCTGTCTCAGATAGGAACGGAGCTGTCATGTCGCCTACCACCTCGCTCGTCCGTCCGTCTCAGGGACGGATCCACTGCCACGTCCACTCGTCCGTCCGTCTCGGCTCTGCCCCGTCCGTCCTTCCCGTCCTGCCCAGGAGGACGCGCTGAAAGCGCCTACGTATATATGTAGTTAATTATAGTCATGGACCGCCTGGCTATGCATCTGGTAATGCATGCAGATTTGTACATTAAAGGCCTGTTTAGATACATTATGATCCGACTCATTTCCTTCGGATTAAGTCGAAATTTGAACTAAAATTCATTCTAATCCAAAAAGATGGATTATAATCCCTTCCTATCTAAAAAAACCCTAAGTATATATGATTAGACCGGCTTGGTCGATCGAGTTAGAGCACAATTAACTAATTAACTAGTACCAGTTTGACATGCATGCACTATGTACAGTAGTAGATAGTAGGATGAGCTCATGCAACCGTGCCAAACACACACAGTACGTGGTTCAGTTTGTAGTTATACTAGCACACAAATCCCTATCTCGCTCTGCAATTCTGCATATATGAGTACTTAATTTGACATGTGATGATATCGACCTAATCAAAATCTTTTTAATTATTAACACATGCACGCATATGCTATGTACTCTCTCTCACACACAGTCAGATCTATCAACTTCCTGTATATATTAAGGACTAAGAAATAGTATTTTCATGGCTGAACTAATGCACAATTAATGGGTAGCCGCTGCTTTATTGATCGAATCCTTTGTTTAATTTGTTACTTGCTTCAAGTCACTAGCTAGTAACTTTCTACTGAAGCACTTGGATTAATTATATATAGTAGCTAGTATGTGAGAGGAAGCAGTTGGATCCTTGCCACACTGGTGCAGTACCTAGTGACGTGCAACAATTAATTCATCGATCGTCCTCCGGCTCTAGCTTTAACTGACAGTATGTGTCATGCATCAGATTAACTCGAATTAGCACTCTTGCATCGGCGAGCGCGACGTACTACACCATGGCATAGTATTAAGGATAATTAAACTATCAAAAAAAAGTATTTTGCAAAGCAAATTATCTGCTGGGAAAGATATTCCCCGACACTCATTGCTTGCCTGGTAAAGTGTTGTCGGGAAAGACATTCCCCGACAGATATATGGTTTCCCGGCCGTTAAGTGTCCTAGACAAGTTGGTTTTCCCACGCCGCCATCGAAGTGCCATGGTTGAATCTGCAGTGTACTCGTAAGAGTACCGTAGCAGCCGGAACATCCGAATGAAGTGGTAGTTTGAGTCAATAAGTTGGACGAGTCTTTTGAATTGTGGAGAGATTCTAGGAGGTCGTGGCATGAGAATAGGTCCTAGTAGAGTTAGTGGGTGCGTGGAGTACAGGTCGTGTGACTTTATATGCATGAGGCTTATTTAAGCCGAGTATTTCATGTTAAAGAAAAAGAGTAGAAGCAATAGAGATTGAGTGATTCAATCCAAGGAGCTTCTTCTTTGTGTGTATTTTATCTATGGGTGCGGGCTATTCGCGAGCCCACTAAATCTGCGCTTCTATTTTAAGTGTATTTAAGTGACAGCTCGCATAGCCCACAATTTAGCCTACGTAGTCGTATTGGAAACCTCCGTCCTGCATCTTGATGCAGACAAATTACTTGCCTAGTCTTGCATTATATCTAGTAGATTGGTGCATCGCTTCTTCTCTGGGCTGGTGTATCCAAAATACCCACTTCACTTTCACTACACCATATCATAGCAACTCCAGTAGGCAAAGACTATTGGCAAAGAACACATAAAACTTTTGTCTTCCGTAGAGAATCAACTGAATGGCATGGGTGAAATTTTGTATATGTAAATTGCATGCCCACCACCAACTTTGCCGGTTCTTACTATCGAAGCAGATGGTGGAAGAAGGCACCAGCTTAACCTATGTATCACCAGAACTGGCGCAGATTAAACCCATGGAAATTCCTCCAGATCAAAGTACCCTAGACGATCGATCCCATCTGATCATCAACTTACACCATAAACACGCAAATCGATCGGTCCAACAGAAGAGATGGAAGCTAGGGATTAGTACTCATGGATCGATCGAGCGGTCTTACACAAACTACTTAATTTAATGGAGATCGATCGATACGCATTAATTTACACTTGATTCAGCTCCTAATTCGGTAACTCCTCTTGTAAAGAGAAGATTCAAACTGGACGATTAACTCGATCCTGCAGGTTATTTTCATGTCCAGCCATGTGCTAAGTGCCAATGCCTTAAGACAAAAGGAAGACAACAAGTGCTAGTTATGTGAAACTTGCTTGGACAAAGCAGCCGTGGAAGTGCAGCCTGACAAGCGACACCCCCATGCAGCGCTCGCTGTTCATAGCGGTTGTCACCGTGCTCTTGATGGTGGACAGCGCATTGGGGCACGAAGTTGTAGACAGGTCGGTGCCGCATATCTCGCATAAACTCTTTGCGAGATGTCACCATTGCCTGCTTAATGTTTGACGGACAGCCGTTCGCAAAAGCGGGCTAGCCGCAACAAGTCCCGCTTTCATCCTGAATTTTATCCTCCTCTGTGTGTTTATCCAGTGAGTGATTTCAGAGAGAGAGAGAGAGAAAAAAAAAAGAGAGAGAGGATTGAGTGATTCAATCCCAACAGAGGATGCGAGCGCGCCGGTCGCATTCCATGCAGTAAAGGCACACGGCGGTGTGCAATATTCCTCCACCACCACAAGTAATAAGCTTAATTGATCATCTCGTTTCCAATCTAGTCTACGACGAACCAATTATTTCTATTGAAAAATCATCACATGATTCAATAACTGCAGATCTGGCATCAATCACCTACCCAGTATACGAGTAAATCTTCGTAAAGGCCAACGGGTGCATCTACAATCGAACATCTACCCGGCAATTTCACCATTGTCTTCCGAGACTTCTCAATTAGGCTGAAGTCGATCCTACGTGCTATCTAGATATATTTAGTCAAGAAGTTGTACTCATTTCTTCAAGTTATATATGGTATGTCATTCAATCAGTAAAAGTTCCATTGGATTTTGCCGAAAATCAGAAAAAAAAATAGTTAGGTATAACGAACTATCACAGATGGTTTTATCGTATAAACTGTCTGTGAAGGCTGACTATCACAGACGATTTTCACCAACAACCGTCTGTGATATGTCGGATATCATATACGGTTATTTTTTATTAACTGTCTGTGATATGTCTCCAATCACAGACGATTTGTCAATAGAATCGTCTGTGATATCCTACATATCACAGACGATTGTTGGTGAAAACCGTCTGTGATAGTAGGCCTTCACAGATGGTTTCAATAAAAAAAACTGTCTGGGTTGTTACTTATCACAGACGGCTCAAAAACCATCTGTGATAACCGTCTATTATCACAGACACATAAATTCAGATGGTTCAAAAACCGTCTATGATGACGATTTGGAGTCGTCTGTGATGACCCTCTCTGTAGTAGTGTCTATTACTGACAGCCCTGTTGGTGCAAGCAGGACCACGATGGCATGTACAACCAAACGACAAGGTGAAGCACCGACAGATTGCATTTTTAGAAAAAGAGATTACCAATATGGTTGTTGGTATTGTATCTCTATCCCTCGCAGAGTATCACCAACAGGAAATCCCCGTCAGTCGGTTGTCGACAAAATACATACCCGACAGTTTTTGTGCCTTTGCTAAGAGTCTCTAGTTGTTGGTGTTTCCGGAGTATGTTGTAGTGGTGACATGGCACAATCAACTTCATGGAAAGGAACTATAACAACCCAATTTTTTGAGTTTAAAATAGTTTTGAGTAGTTTAGTCCCTTAGAAAATTTCACCAAATTTTATTTGAATTTAATAAAGCTTAAATGGGACTTTCAAGTGTCAAAAAAATTAATGTGACTAGTCTAAAGATTAATTAAATCCAAAACTATTTTATTTCACTTCTTTGTGCTTGGAAATATTTTCCAGATTTTTCTGGAATTTTTCTGAGTTCATTTGCTATTTTTCTATTTGCCATTTGGATTTTCTGGTATTTCTAAAATACAAAGACTATTTAAAATCTCAGGAAATCCTTTGAGTCATAATCCTATTTTCCCGGCCCATTTCGCCTACTTCTGGCCCATCTCCACGTGCAGCCCGCTTCCCTCTCTCTCCCGCTTGGCTGCGCCCTTGGCCGAACCTATCAGTCGCACACATGGCATGTGTAACACAAATCCATCCTAGCCACTGTCACTGATGTGTGGGCCCCACTGTGTTATTGTTCATCATCTCCGACTCGGTTACGAGCTGGACTTCGCCGCCGCTCAGATTTCTGGGCGTGCATGCCAGGGACTCTCCCAGCCGCCAAACTATAAAGGGACGGGTAGCCCTCGACCTCTGCATCCCAACCATAGCTGCCTCCGCTCAGGTCCCAAGCCCTAGCCGTCGGAATTGCGTCGAGAAGAAAAGCCGACGTCGAAACCCTCGTCACTGTGTTCCTCCGCCGTCAGTGCACCCTAAGCCTCATCGTCACCACCACTGGCATCTCAAGGACCTAATCTACACCTCCTGTCCCTTGATTTCGTCGGAACCTAGTTTTCGTTAAAGACCATGCTCCTCCACCACTTCGACCTTGCTACCGGCCAACTTCGTCATCCCCTTGCATCCGTGAGTGCACCATCGAGTTCACTGTCGCACCAACTACCCAATGTGCACCTCCACTTGCTTCGTTGTGGCCTCGAAAGCCGACGACCATAAGTTCCCAAGCCACGTCGTCGTCGAGTTGACGTGGAGGCCATGTGTCAGCCACGTGTCTGCCATGTCATCATCCACCTCAGTCTCATGTCCATGTGTCTGCCACGTCAGTGTTGCGTCAGCCTCACTCGCAACCGCATCAGAACCAATCCACGTGCACTTGGTAGACCACCCACTGACATGTGGACCCGACATGTTAGTCAACTGTTCCATGCACCCGTGAGCCATAGAACAGTAGACCGAAGCCATGGACCCGGTCCATAGACCGTGGGTCCCACCTGTCAGCCTCTATTCCCTATTTTTTGTATTTTCTTTTAATTCTGAAATTCATTGCTGAGGTCATGCTGATGCAATATTTCAGAATTTCCTTTAGAAATAAAATTATAAAAAATTGAAATAGTATTTTCTTTCTCTTTTATTAGATTTAAATCTTCGGAGAGCCCATTCTTCCTCACACGAACTCTGATTGAGCTCATTTAAGTTTCTAAATTCGTCTAAATTCAAGCCCTGTCTTTCTGTGATTTTTATTTAATTTTTAGAGTTTGTTTGTTGCTCTATTTTGTATTTATTTGGGTTTTCACTTTCGTTTGTGAGTAGACATTGATACTTCGGGAGCTTTCAAGGAAGGAGGAGTTGATCAAGCTCAGGACCAGTACTAAGACTTGTTTCAAGGCAAGTTGTACCTTTGATCATGTTGAACCTAGTTTTCTAAAATTATTTTGACTCAAATTGTTGTATGTTATTTCAGGTATTTAGTTCTTTAAATGCTTTGGGATTAGCTATACACCTACTTAATTATATCCACCTTACTCATTGTATTATCATGATCTTTTGTCACTCTAGCTTGGTTAATTATTAGTTGGTATCATTATAGCACCAACGTGGGTTGGTTAGATACAAATAGTCTGCTTAGCTATGCAACGGGTTATTGATATTGTTTTGAGTTACAAATCTAAACTTGACTAAGTGAACGTGGAATGCTTTGTGAAAAGTTGTGTGCAGTATGTTGTCACTCATGGATGACATTTGTTGCATTGAACCAACAGGATGGGGAAAAATTTAGACCGAGACAAGTGGATAGAATTGTGATATGGTGGAGTTGTGTGCATTTGGGAAAATATGAACATTGGAATTGAAAGTGGTTTGGCAATTTTGCATTGGTCAACTAAGGACTTAACTTTGTGCGTCATTGAACTGAGTCATAACTGTACGACCACATGTCTGGTATGAGACATGCCTAACTTAGTAAGTTATGGATTCTTGACATTAATCGCTCAGGCAGATAGGTTATGTTGTGTGCCAGGGTGGAGATGTGATTCTGTCTGTGTGACGATTCATATTTATGAGTGATTCGCCGTATCCAGATCCAACGGTGTGCGCATGTAAAAGCGCAAATGTCCGGTCGCCAAAGCTTTCAGGGCAGTGGCGGAGAAATGGGGGCTGGAAGGGGCCTGGCCGCCCCTCTCGATCTTGAACATGCACACTGAACTTAGTACTCCCTCTGTTTTTTTTTAATTGACACTGACAAAGCTATTCCTTTCTTGTAGGACGTCAAGTATTTAAGAAAGAAGGGAGTACTAAACTACTAATGAGTGAATTATTAGTTCTTTAAGATACTAAGCATATGCACATTAGAGACTCTTAGTGGAATCTGATAGTCACAACTCACAGATTTTGGGGCGCATAATGATACTTTAAACTAAATATTTACATATTTTATTTTAAATTGTAGATAACACTATTGATTAAAGAGCAGTGCGATGTTTTGATTACTCGCATTCACCGCCCCATAATTCCTCTAAACCATTCACATCTCTCATATTTTCGCGGAAGCACAATTATTTGAGTTGGACTACATCAGCAACTAGAAGGCCCGTGTCACGTCGTCGTGGCAAGGAACTAAAGCAAAGGGATGATTAGGCATAACCAATATACTGGTTTCCAAAAGGAAATTACGCTCAAGTTAAGCTCTATTGAAATTTTAATACACACAATCCGCTTAGCAGCGGTATAGCTAAATTTAAGTCTCTCTCTCTCTCTCTCTCTCTCTCTATATATATATATATATATATGAAAATGGTATGTTACTCTGGAAATGCGTACTCATACCTCTTATATACCACTTAAATCATATGATGATACCTCTTTATCTATTTGTGCATACTCTAATAATAATTATAAGATACCTTAAAGTGAGTTCCATGAAATTTTTTATTAAATTCCACTTTTTATAGCAAACTTTGTGTATATACTTCTTTTATATATGAAAAAGAGTATATAGCAAAAAAACAAATGGCTCGAATGAATTTTTTTAATCAAATCGCATTGGAGTATCTTATAAATGATACTTAAGTTATATATTCTTTATCATTTTCAGTATACTTAAATACCAATTATAAGATACTCCAATGTGACTTAATTGATAAAATTTCATTGCAGCCTTTTATTTTTGCTATATACCCCTTTTCATTTATAAAAGAAGTATATACATAGATTTTGCTATAAAAAGTGGCATTTAATGAAATTTTTCATGAAGCCCACTTTGGAGTATCTTGTAATTATTATTGGAGTTTGTTCAAACTAACAAAGAGATATCATCATACAATTTAAGTGGTATATGAGAGGTGGCAATACGTGTGTGTGTGTAGGACGTCTGTTTCGTACTCCCGAGAGTACATACTCCCACTTCGAATATACCACTTAAACGAACGTATTATACTTTTTATCATTTTTAATATACTTAAATATCAATTAAAAGATACCCCAATGCGACTTGATTGAAAATTTTTCATTGGAGTCCTTTATTTTTGCTATATACCCTTTTCATATATAAAAGAAGTATATACACAAATTTTACTATAAAAATGGACTTTAATGAATTTTTTCATAGAACTCACTTTGGAGTATCTTATCATCATTATTAGAGTATACTCGAATAGATAAAGAGATATCATCATACGATTTAAATGATATATTAGAAGTGGGAGTACCATACCAATTGGCATTGTGTTATACATACTATGTTGGAAACTAATGAATTCATACTTGACCGTGGCCCCTTATGGCCAAATCCTGGCTCCGCCCCGGTTTCAGGGAAAGCTCAACAGAAATGGCGTGGACGGCCAGCCGCAGCACATGCGATGGAGCATGCGAACGAAGGATGGCAACGTGTAAGCGCAAGCGTCGACGTCGCGGCGTACCAGCGCGCGGCCGGTCGTAGAATAGGATAGCTACACCATCCACTGATCCACCGCGCCGTGCCGTGCTCTCTGTGCTGCCTGTGCGGCGCGCACTGGGATCGGATAGCGCCGTCGCCGCTTCATGCATGTACACATCGTCCCCCCTCCTTTCCATCCCCAACTCGCGTCCAAGGCACACACGCACACGCGGGCCCGAGAGGAGCGGAACAAAGCGTGGCTCACGCGCCACAGGGTGCGAAGCCGCGGGTCTCATCGGGAACCTTATCTCCATCGCGCGGCCGCCTCGCCACACACACCACAGCCGCGCGCGGCCGAATGACCCCTTCTCGCAGAGCGAGACGGACGGACGAGACAAGGGGACGGATGGGTACGACACGGATACCAAGTATCCATGAGTCGGTACGTATTTGCAGTACCTCGTCATGTGTCATGTGGGGTTCAAGTTTTTGTTTAGCGCAAGGCAACAACCTGCCGCCCTTCCCTCGCTCCACATTAGCCAAAAGGGCGCCTAGGAAGAGACAAGCGCACGGCATGGGTGGCACAGACACCACAAACAGTCACGCACTGCCCTGTGGGCTGTGTAGTGAGATGATGCCTAGTCATCACAATATACACACACTATCATATGATGCTGGAGCTCAGAAGAAAATCTCCACTTCAGCAGTAGTAATATAGTACCCATACCAGTGCATCACCAAGTTCGTGCTCATAAACAAATCACTACTACGTTGAACCAAGACGAAGCCTAGGAGCAGCGTGTCGGATCTGGCTACACCTCACATATTTCTAAAATACTCCCACGACCTGCCCTCCAGCGTCCAGGATTAGCAACATGATCACAGCATGGATCTGGCTACACCTCATATATTTCTAAAATACTCCACCACGACCTGCCCTCCAGCGACCAGGATTAGCAACACGATCACAGCGTAAGTCTCTCGCCATATTATTAGTCAAACTAATACACAAACAGTGAATCGCATACAAATGAGACGATTGCAAGAGTAAAGAGACAGATCTCAAAGCAAGAGGTGTAATGTAATGCAACCTTATTTTCTTTAAATAACAATAGCCTCAAGACTTGGCTTGTCCACTATAATGTCTTGACAAACATACCAAATAACATTAAGGAACATAACATACCAGCTATAACTTGCCATAATGTAACCTACCAAAATTACCTCTCCGGACGCTAATGTGCTTGGGAGTATCCGAGGGAAAACAGAAATCTCTTGGGCACGGGCAGATCGGATTGCCCGGGGAAAAACCCAAGAAATCTCCTCCCCTCCCAATTAACACTCACTCACAGGCCCATCACACCAACATCAATAACCTTTAACAATCTTAATTCACACGCAGAAATCCACTGTCTTCAAGAACTCATCGATGCCAGGGATAAAGTCGCAGACAGGCACCTCCGGGAAGTCGATGTCGTCGAGGTCAAGGTCAAGGTCAAGCTCCAGCTCCTCGTCCGCGAAGTCTCCAAGCAGGTCCTGTTCGCCATCCAAGTAAGCCGGCACCTCAGAAACATCAAGAGCATCGAGCCCAGCACGGAAGTCCATCGGGTCTATGTCCGGCAGCTGTAGCCCGCGCAGAAGATCCTGGTAGAACTCTGGGTCGTCCGGTAGCTCGGCCGCCGGATTGGGGGTTGGAGTTGGCTCCGGCGACATGGGCTTGGGCGCTGGCTCAGGCATAGTGGCTTCCAGGACGGAGGACGGCGAGGGGTGGGCGAATGGAGCAGCCGAGGTGGAGGACGACGAGGATGCAGTCGGGGAAGAGGTGGCCGAAGAAGCAGGTGAGGCCGCGACCACAGGCTGGCCACGGCGGCGACATTTCTCCTCGGCAAAACTCCGGGAGGCAGACTGGTAGGCGGCTGAGGCGGCGTCAGCGGTATCGAAGGTGCCAAGCCACTGCCTCGTGCCGGTGAACGGGTTGCGGATCTCGGCCGCCCACTTGCCCCACTTGCGGAGCCGCACCCCACGGTAACTCGCCGCCTTCCCGGCGTTGGCACAGGCAGCAACAGTGGCCGCCGGGGTGGCCGGCTTTGCCGATGCCTTGCCAATGAACAGCTCAAAGTAGCGCTTGGTATCAGCGCCGGCGGCGGCCTCCTCGTCGTCCGAGTCCGAGTCCGTCGCGTCGGGGTCCTCGAACACGAAGCGGATGCGGCGCCTTGGCTGCACCGCCGCCGCCGGCTGCGGCTTGGAGAAAGCAGCGGAGGGTTTTGGGCCAAAACCAGACAGCTTCTTGGTGTTGGGCTTCTTCGCCAGCGCCTTCTTGAGGAGAACCTGCTGCTTGTTCAACGGGGCCATTGCTCTTCTAACTCTGCCGGAAAGAACTCTAAAATTTCTCGCCAAAATTGCCAAAACTGAAGGGGGAAAAACTCTAAAAAGGGGAACTTTTTTTCTCTTGTGTGCAAAAATTTGACGGAGCCGAGCGCGAATGGATCGAATCCGTCAGTCTCCTCGACAGAAGCCGCACGGCCCTATGTGGAGGAACCCGGAATACTTCATCCCGAACCCGTCCCTGCAGCACCACAAGAAACAACAATCCGTCAAAACCCCATGAAAACCCCCACCAAGAACCACCTAGATCTGGACGAACAGGCCGATAAATCACTGTCAAAACCTCCCAGATCGGTTGAAAACTGTGCAGAAAGATGGAATTTTTATAGGGGAGAGGCGCACGGACCTGAGCATCGACGAGGACTTGTTCCAGCCGTAAAGACCCTGGTGCATAGATCGGCGGGGGCAGGCGAGGACGTGTCGGAGGAGGACGGCGACGACGGCGGCGACGAGGAGCACGACTACCAGATCGGAGAAGGGGCAAGAAGACATATACGAGAGGTGGTGCGCGTGGGGACTCGCGGCTTCTTCTTCTCCGACCGACGGCGTCGTCGTCGTCGCCTCCGGCCTCCCTCGCACTCGCTAAAACCCCGACCCAAAGCGGCGAGAGGAGCAAAAGGGGTTGGGCTCCTCTCCGACGACGATATTTAATCCCCTTTCACTGCAACGGAAATCTTCCCCTGCAACCACTCCTCACGCAGTTTGTTTCATCCTACCAAACTGACACATGGGGCCATACCCCACTTGGCTCCACATGTCACACGGAAGTTGCGCTTAACAGGAAGAGAAAAAGGAACGCGTGGTATTCTGGCGTTTTCTGTACTAGAGATTTGTGAATAATCGTTTGTTACCGCCGAAGTGACAGGTGGGCCTACGCAAGAAACAGGACCCACTGTCAGTAAGAAAACGTGTACATCCACCAGTAAACAACTGTACCGCGCAATCGTCCCCAAGCATGCTGAGGTTTAGGCTGACATGTGGGCCCAGGTAGTCTGCCCCCACCGATCATGGCGATAAGCACGAAACGCTAGTGGTGGATGTACACGTTTTTGCGAGGCTTCATACACGGATGTGAATGGATGGTCGACGAGGAGAGGCGGCGCGGCGAATGATAAATGCTTCGCCTACACTCCTGCCTGTCGATACCAGGGCGTGCCAATGACAGGTGGGACCACCGTGCTTTCCGGCCCACTGACTGGGCACTGCATAGTGACCAGATCTAGCTGTGGGGTTTATGGGGGGAGGGGATTGGGATTCTATATTTCTATGGTTGAGATGCCGCAGCTCGCGCCAAACCGCGCAGTGTTAACGACAATTAGTTTTCTGAAACGTCAAGAGACCCTGATTTCCTGGGGATATTTTTCAGGAAAAAATCCTGCGAATAAATGCTATCGGGAAGATTAACAGGCAGCAGCACGGGCCCGCATGTCAGAGTTGGGAAAGATGAGCTGTGCAGGCTCTGGAAGCGTTGCGGCAGCTTGAGGGCCAAGCAGGCTAAAGGGGAGATAAAATGGAATGGAATATTTTGTTCTTTGGCGAAAAGTCAAGAAACGAAAGGCCGAATAGATATGGTGTGGTGTGGTTCACTTTTTCGAACCGTGCCACATTTGACACGTATAGATGTTTTGTGTGAGAATCTCGTCAGCCACCGACGCTACGTTTGACATTTTCTGATCATTTGTTTTGTAGTCACCATTTTCTCGTGGCATCGGATATCTGAGGCGTGTCATACCTTAAACATAAAGGAAATGTTTCATTTCTCCCAAAAGCATTTTGACTTTTTGGATAAGAGAATCAAATATAGATATGCTCCATGAAGCAGCCCGTGGGGCTGCCTGCTGTTTTTTTTTCCCAGCTTTACTGTAGGAGCATGGCTTATTGTGTTTCCATAACGGATGATTCTCGCTTTAAAATACATTGATGGCATCAAAAATGTTTCCTTGTTCAAATAATAGTGCTGTTCGAATGCAATAATGATGGGACATTAATTTTTTTGGGGAATGCGATTACTCATTTCCTCTGCATTGGAAAAGATATGCAAGAAGGGAATTATTAATACCAAAAAGAAAAGGAACGGGAGTCGTCCTAGTGAGAGCGACGGGGGCATCTGTAGTGGTTTGATGGCACGGCCCCGAGAGGCGTGCTTGTGTGGGACTCTTTGGCGGCGCAACGAGTTTTTGGCTCATCCCTCCTATCGTGCTCTCTGTCCGCAACAGCTGGCCACGTTGACTATTTAGCATTGTTTGCACTATTTGCATCGATATTCAAACACCTATTTGCGTCATTGTTCAGCACGGTAGCGCAGCGCCGATTTCTTTCGCTCTGCATACAAGATGCGAGGCAGGAATATAGCTGAATCCTACTGCAGGTTCTTTATATCATTTTTTCAGCAACGTCTTTCGCAATATCATTTTTTTAATTGTGTACGAGTGAAAACTAATTTCACTATTACAAATAAATAGAGAACATAAAAATTCGACGGCCAGGTCAGGTGCGTGCGTATGCCATGCCCTGGGGCAGTGGACTCTGATGGGACCCGAATGACCGAATGGAAGTGCGAGCGAAGGTTACTTTTGTTAAGAAACTGGGCCCAAGCTGGCAGCCCTAGCCCATGATGGTCCCTCTCATCCATCTAATAGCCAATATAAAGGAGGAGGAACTCCAACCATCAGATATAGTTTCTGTAAGAAGCGATAAAGAAAAAGTTTATAAATCCATCATATCTCTGTGTTTAATCTACTATTCTATTCTTGCATTGTTCTCACGATTCTGAGTTTGTCAACAAGGTAATCGCTCGGACTGGCCTCGCTAGTGACGGTTCCTCAACACGTTATCAGCACGAACGACTCTCCTCGGATCCAAAGGTAACCATTGTAGCACGACACTCGTAGATCGAATCGTTTTTTCTATATTGCTTTCAATTTTGCAAATTTGGCTTTCTAGATTGTACTCAACGGTGCAAATACGCTCTAATCTACCGCGAGCCAACTTCAAGTCGCCAGCATAATGCCGATTGGTAGATTATATGGAAAAGTGGATGTCGATTATACCACAAATTGGAAATCGCAAATACGTTCTAATCTACCACGAGCCGACTTGAAGTCGCCAGCTAAGCCGATCGGTAATTGCATGAACGATAATTGCTTGAATAATAGTACTCGGATGAACAGTATACACATGGCATGAACACAAACAAGGAAAAAATCGTCGTACTATAGAGCAAGCGCCACCACTAGCCCGAGCCGCCCGCCACCACACCGCCGCATGCACACGCAGATCGCCGCAAACGCAATTTCGACCGCCCCCGCCGAAGACGCCGCCTTTCCGCATGCCAGCCGGCCGCACTTCGCCGCACGCGCCATCGGGCCGACCATCTCGATCAAGTCTTGCCCTTCCGCGTCTCGAAGACGCACCACCACCGGCTCGGGCCGCCCTCCGCGCCTCGCACCGCATGACCTCCTGGGCGGCCACCGCCTCCGCATGTGTGGCACTACCATTGCCGCTTGCGCTAAGAACCCGCCAGACGGTGTGGCCTATAGCCGCCGCCATACAGGAGTAGGGATGGGCGCTTCGCCGACCACGCGCTTTGTCTATTCGACACCGCCGCCATACGGCGCCACCTTGAGACGCCAAGATAGGCACCAAATACCCGCTTGAACCACGCCTGCTGCTCCGCCTTCTCATAATACATACGACCACCTGACGCAAGACTGCTTGCAAGGCCGCCGAAGCCATGCCGCCACTTCGAACAAAGGCTGCCGCCATTGCCATCCCTACCCCGTCGACTCTTTTGAACTAGACGAAGTGGGTTAGTTTTTGGGCCAAAGAAGGCAAAGCGGGCCAGGAGCCCAGGAGGTCCGGCCGAAAGAAAAACAAAAAAAAACCCAATTTTGCAGAAAGTCCTTCGAGATTCTGAAAATTACGGGGATACTTACGCGAATAAGGAATTTTTGCAAGAAGGCCCTCGGGCTCTCAAAAAATTGCGCATAAAATTTTCTCTAAACAAAAAATTAGCAATTTAGCCTCTGAAAATTGCAGAATTCGCCGAAAATTCATTTTTCAGCGGAAAAGGGCCTCAGGAATTCAAATTTTGAATCTGATTTGGCATTTGAAGCACATTTAACTTTTTTTATTGTTATATCTATGCAATTTATATACTATATTTACTGTTTTGATTATCTGTGATTGTTTATATTGCTTTTAATCACTGAAAATAGCAGTAAATCACGAAAATAGCATAGAATAATACAAGAAAATCATGAGAATCTTTGCAACCATTTTATGCAAATTACCAGCAGTAATCTTATGAACTCTTTGCATGAATATACAGATTACTGGCATTACAAACCGGTAGTTCGAAGAGCTGGCCCAGCATGGCTAGAATTACTTGACTTTGGCATCATATGTCGAGATCGTACTTGGAGCCAAAAAGCTATGTGCTGCTATCGAACTTGGCACCTCAAAGGATGTCACTCCAACTGCTAAGGAAAATAATCAGACAGTTCATTTCCTCAGACACCATCTCTGCATAACGCTCAAGAATGGGTCTATGGCAAAGAAGAACGTACTAGCTTTATGGACCGCCCTAAAGAAGCGGTTCGAGAAATTGAAGTACACCATCCTTCCTCGTGCAGAGTAGGAATGGAGTCGATTATGTTTTGCTGACTACAAGACCGTGGGGGAGTACAACTCGCTTTGCCGAAATTTGTACCGATCTTGACTCGTGGTAAGGCAATCACAGATAAGGAGAAGACTGAGAAAACCCTTTCTACCTTTCACCCGAATGCGGTGCAATCTGACGAGGATTAAAACCTCTATGTATTAATTTAATACATAAAAGACCATACGTCTTCATGGTCGTAACCCCTAAGGCTAACGACCTCACTGGTCGTAAGGATTCCAGAGGTTACACGATGAGTACCCTGGTCGGACTAGGCTTCGACCAGATAGCTGCTCGGAAAAGCTATGAACTGGCACCCTTTACCGTATGATGAATGGAACACGTGCTGAATGTTCCATACCATGCGATGATATACAAGACACTGACAATAAACCACCCTACGGTTAAGCTTTTCACAGGAACTTAACCGCAAGGTAGTTAACACATTGTTAACTACCTTGCGCCTCCAACCAGTCGTAACGTTTCACCAGGGACGCCTTCTCCAGGAGTAACTGCCGTCTCTTCGGGAGTTATTTAATGGTGGAGCGCAGAAGACAAAAGGGCAAGTGCAAACAACAACAGAAGACACACATATCGAGGCAACACAGAAGCCAAAGTAGTAGCAAACAAATCAGTCTTTAAGCCTGATTACTTTGCCTAGCATTCAATACATTCTGTGTAATTAGAGATAGTCCTTAGTCAGGTCTTGTAATTCCAGTTCATATTAATAAAGAGCAGCCTCTATTCTCTCCTAGGATACTCCACGTCATTTTCCTCTTTTTATTTCGTAAGATCGGCGACTCGATCGTCGACACAATCCACACGCAACTACCGTCAAGACAGCTGTAAGGAGTATGCCGAACTGATTGACATCATGCAAGTTGCGGAAATTTAAGATGAGGTTCTAAGGAGGAACTACATCTCACAGACGCCTAGTAGAAAAGTTGGCAATGAAGTCAACGCTAGCAGCTACAAGGTGAGGAAGCCTCACTTAAAGGAAAGAGGCAATAAGGGTAAGGTTATGGGTTGCAAGTGCAAGCAGAATGCCCAAGCTAAGAAGGGCCAATGAAAGAAGCGCGATGAGAAGCCCTATGGCCAGTAGAACAAAAGTTGCTACAAATGTGGTACATGGGGACATTGGTCACGTGTTTGCCGTGAGCCGCAACACGTGATTGATGCTTTCAGGGCTAAGAAGAAGGGCAAAGGACAGCATGAGGCACACCTCGCCATTGCAGGCACAGAGAATCCACAGTCATTGGTTGCACCCATGGATGTGGATAGCCTAGCAGCAGCCCCCATCACACCTTCTTTGGATATCGCAGCGGTTGCAACTGTAGTGCCAAAGAAGAGAAGATGGACATGGAGCAAATTCAGACAGAAGTTTCTTCATACTTCGCTGATTCGATCTAGTGCACGTATTGCACTTAAAAATTTTTATAGTCATTTGCAGTTTATGGTTATGGTAGAATATTGAATTATTGAATAATGGTTGTAAGCTCTAGGAGAGCAAATAATTACATTCTTCTGATGAATCCTACAAGACTTTTCCCGTATTAATAATAGCAAGTCATGTTCTGTTTTGGAGTATTTTATTTATGTGTGGATTACTTCCTACCCCATATTACTTCCTTCACGCAATGCACCGGAGAGGGTTGAAGTACCAAAGAAAATTAAAGGTATCCCTAATCCCGTCCAGATGCCTCAGAATAAAAGGACGAGAACTCTGACCCCTCGAATCCCAAGTAACCAGGGAGGCCTGGCAAAAAAGGATAAGAAGGACTTGAAACAACCGATCACTGAAGTTCCCCATAATAAGAAGAGGAGCCAGTTAAGACCTGGCACCAATATGAAACCTTTAGTAAAACACATACCAGATTTAAATATTCCCACGGAGGGAGACATCAGCATGGATGTGTGCACACACGTTGGAGCTGCAAAACTAAAGAGACTTACCCCCGCTATTAGAAGTAGCGGCAAACGAGTAGAAGCATTAGAAGAATCGCCCCATGAAGAAATAGCTATAAATTATATGACCACGGGGGAATCTATTTATAGAACAATAGCCAATGTCGATATTTGTTTTGCAAAGAAAATTGCCACAATCATCAATCTTGATCCAGAGACCTGCATCGCTCGCTGAATGTAAGAAAAGATCAGATTGGGAAGATTGGAAGAAGACAATGGAAGCAGAATTATTATCTTTGAATAAAATAGAGGTGTTTGGGCCTATAAGCCGCACGTCTCCCCATGTGCACCCCGTAGGACATAAGTGGGTATTTGTTTGAAAGAGAAATGAAAACAATGAAGTTGTAAGATATAAAGTAAGGATTGTTGCACAAGGTTTCACTCAACGACCAGGAGTTGATTATGACGAAACCTATTCCCTGATCATAGGCGGAACCACCTTTAGATATTTAATCTCCATGGCAGTAAACTTGAATTTACAAATGAAATTGATGGATGTGGTAAGTGCATACCTTTATGGAAACTTGGATTCGAACATTTATATGAAGGTATCCCTGTCCCAAACCAAGATAAAGTAAATAGAAATCTGTACAGTGTGCAACTCAGAAAGTCACTGTATGGATTGAAGCAATTAGACAGAATGTGGTATAATCGCTTAAGGGACTTTCTCTGCAAGAAAGGCTACACGAACAATGAGGATTGTCCCTGTGTATTTATACGAAGATCTCAGGATGAATTTGGTATAATCTCAGTATATGTAGATAATCTGAATATCATCGGGACCCTAAAAGATATTAAGAAAGCAAGCTCTTACGTGGAGTCAAAGTTCGAAATGAAAGATTTGGGTAAAACCAAATATTGCCTAGGCTTGCAGCTTGAGTATGCTTCTGAAGGGATTTTGGTACATCAGTCAACCTATACTCAGAAAGTGTTAGAAATGTTCGGTTTTGAAAAAGCGTACCCTTCGAAAGCGCCGATGGTCGATAGATCCTTGCAGCAAGACAAGAACCCGTACAAACCTAACGAAGAGGGGGGAGGAAGTCCTTGGACCGGAATTCCCATACTTGAGCGCAGTAGGAGCACTCATGTATTTAGCAAACTGTACTAGACAAGACATTGCATTTTTCGTGAACCTACTAGTAAGGTATAGTGCAGAACCTACCAAAAGGCATTGGTAGGGAATAAAGGATATCTTCCGATACCTCTAAGGAAGCAAAGATCTTGGTCTGTTCTATGCAGATGCTGGGTACCTATCAGACCCGCATACAACTAAGTCACAAACATGCTATGTATTCATATGTGGTGGAACTGCAATTTCATGAAAATCGTCTAAGTAAAGTCTTGTATCAACTTCGCCGAACCACTCGGAAATCATAGCGTTGTACGAGGCCTCACGAGAATGCTCTTGGCTTCAGCAGATAATTCACCACATCCAGCAATCATGTGGATTGGATACCGCGTAAACTCTCACTATTATCTTTGAAGATAATGCAGCTTGTGTTGCACAAAGTGTAGATGGGTTATGTGAAGAGTCCTCTCACAAAGCATACTAAGTCATGTGAAAATTTTGCAGATTTATTCACTAAGTCACTTGTAGCGTCTAACTTTGAAAGATGCATATGTAGAATTGGATTGATGAGACTTAGAGAAGTGCAGACCTTGATCACGAAGATCGAGTACCCAAAAAATAAATCCTGGAGATTAAATGAAATTGGGTGGATTGTACTCTTTTTCCCTTGACGAGTTTTCCTAAAGTTTCTCAGCTTAAGGTTTTTAATGAGGCAATTCGTGCAGCACAGCAGAACGTGTTTCGTGTACTCTTTTTCTAATTTTTTTCTCATTTGTTTTTATGTAGTTTTGATGAGACATAAACATGTCGGATGAGTGCCCAAAGGGGAGTGTTAAGAAGCCGTGCCCAGGCTGGTAGTCTTGGCCCTCGATGATCTCCTCATCCATCCAATAGCCTATATAAAGGAGGGGGACCCCAACCATTGTATACAGTTTTACAGAAGATCAACAAAGAGAAGCCAAAAATCCTCTTATATCTCTGTGTCCAATCTACTATTCTATTTTTGTGTTCTTGTATTGTTCTTACGATTCTAAGTTTGTCTACGAGATAATCGTTCGGACTGGACTCGTCAGTGAAGGTTCCTCAACAGAATTCTTTTTATTATTTAATCCTTTTTTTAAAGTTATTTTAAAGATAACATCTTCTTAACTTTATTTCCAATTCTTAGCCATTTGGTCACGTCATACCCCGTGGCATGACCAAACCGACCGCGACGTAACTAAATTGTGCTGTCACGCCACCGACCGCGGCGTGATCAAACTATGCTATCACGCCACTCTTCTTAGCGTGACAGGATTTAGCCCAAAAACAGACGTGTCCAAAGGGGTTGATGGCGTGACAGCATAGTTTGGTCACGTCGCGGGTTATATCATGATCAAAGGAGTCAGAGTTGGAAATAAAGTTAGGAAGAGTATATTTTTAAAATATTTTTAAAAAAAAAATAAAAAAGACCCTCCTGAACAACTTTCACTGTTACAGATAAATAAAGAACGTAAAAACTCGGCGGGCAGGTGTGTGCGTATGCCATGCCGTGGGGCAGTGGACTCTTATGGGACCCGGATGGACGTCCTTGTCGGTAGGTGTGCGCAAACTAAGACTAATCAGCGTCGCTTTTCTTTTGCTTTCCTTTTGCCCTTTTCGAGGCGTGCCGTCCTCCCGGGTGCAATATTTTTGTACTCCACTTAGTTTGGTGCGAGGCGCCTTCTTAATAGTATTCTTTTTTTTTTTCCGAATCTCTGAGCAAGTGAGACGTGCCAACGCGCGCACCGTAGTGGAGCCTGTAGACTGTAGAGTGGTGGCTGGCTGCTGATATGCTAGTTCTACGGCGGAAAGGTATCGGTGTGGCTTACACGTACGTACATACGCGGTTGGCAGAAGGTGGCACGTGACACGGCTCAGTTGCGACGCACTTGGACTCGTTCTCGTGCACGAACTCTCTCTTACTCCGACCCCGAGATCCCTTTTTGTCGCTCGGTCACACGGAGGGGAAGTAGTATCAGTATGGACTATGGAGTGGAGAGAATAGAGATGCTGCGCCACGCCAGTCCAGTTCAGGAGTGGCAGATCAAAGGTGCAGACTGAGGCAGCACGCAGGTTTTGTAATTACCATTAGCAAAGGTCCTCGTGATACCGCCAAGGGTCAGGAAACAGTGGTCTTTGTTTGTTTCACTTTGTAAAAAAATACCATCCCGACGTTCTATTCTCCTCCATGGCTACAAAATTCTGGAATGAAGGTAACAGTACGTAGGACACCTTGAACTTTTTTCCAAAGTTCGTCCAGCACTCTAAACTTTACAATTCCGCCTATATAACCTCTAACTTGGTTTTGCACGGTGATTTTGCCTATATAACATCATAAATGAGTGATTTTGCCACACAGGATGACAAGCGGGCCAAGTTGTATGAATGGTAGGTGGAGCCTACGGGAGAGAAGTCTTATTCTCTCTTCCTCACTAGCAACGGGCCTACTCGTCGACTCCATCCCTACCTCCCACACGTCTGTGCCCACTCCGCCAAGCCGTTGCATCTCAATTGTCGCCATCACCAATTCTATCTCCTCTTCACACTCCAATACCACCCCCCCCCCTCTTGTGCTCATTTTGCCGGAACATCACCGCGACACCATCTTATTCCTCAAACCCGGCCATGGTGCCACCACGTCAGCCCGTCGCCTCTGTGAATCCCCACCAAACTCCTCCGGCCACCGGCACCACTCCACCCCTTATAGCTTTCCCCACACCAATTTCACCCCTCCGCCAAGATAGTGCCAGCCACCTATCACCCATATCACCACTTAACACCTCTTAGGGGATTATATGGACGGAATTGCAAAGTTTAGGGTTCTAGATACCCGGTTTAAAAGTTGAGGGTGTTGACGCACAATTGAGCAAAGACCAGGGTTGCTTTTTTCCAGAAATAAAAAAGGATGAGAAGGTTTCGTATAGGCCCTCTGAATCCAATCTAATAACCTGGGCCTTACAATCCGTCGATCGTGGTGAACACATTGCACCATGTAGGCCCAAATTCGCCAAAGCTGCTCTGCTGTTCGTGGCGAGTGGGCCTTGGGCTGATATGCTCGTTGCATTTCAGAGCCATCTAATCCAATGTCAATCGATGTGTAACTGGATCTTTCTCTCGCAGCTAATTGAATGAGAACTTATGGCAGCCGGGTGGACGGTTTGCAGTGACACCATGATGGGTGGCCATTGGCTAACTATTCACTGCTAACATCGTACAATTATGATCCCGTACAATGTCAGTCTGTTGATTTATATTCCACTCGTGGGTACGGGAGTGGCAAGGACACGATCAAGTAAATGCAGATAAATTCATTCGAGGTGTGAATTTTGCAGCGTCCTTCAAAACTCCAATGAATGGAATAATTCCTACTTCCCGAACGAGCCTGCTGTATCCTTCAGCTCGTCTATTTTACTACCTGTATTTGTGCATGTACATGCTCGCTCCCTCGGAGTTCCAAATCGAGTTCACTTCAAACCACATATCGAGCACTACATGCAGTACTGGAACATACAGTAGTAACCCCATGCTACAGAGCTAAATTAGCTCGCATTTAGTCAGACGACCCGAAGGAGGGAGCGGTTGCGAGGAGTTGAGCAAAGTCGGCTAAACTCGGATCCAACGACCGCTCCATGTGCCTCTGCTGCACGCCGCATGCAAGCATGGACCAGACAGTTAATAGTAAATACCAGTTCTCATCAAGATCTCGCATGCACGCAGATGCAGATGCAGATGCAGATGCAGATGCAGATGCCCGACCGAGCTCCCCACTCCACCACCGCCATTTTAAGTGGGACTTCCGCCATTATTGCCTCCTTTCCTGGCTTTCCTCCGCTGTTACTTGCGTTGCAAACTCCGGCACGGTCGGTCGCACCGCGCACCATGCATGTGATCGGTCGCATTCTCCTCCCTCGATCCAACCACCTTTCCAACCGACCGTGCCGGGACGCACATTACTAGTACGACTACCTCTCACACAGTTCTTACCCTTCTTCAAGTGTTGCTGACAGAGGAAGACACAGGAGCATCACCAGCAACCAAGGAGGAGTAGTGATTTATGGACCAATTGGGCCGTGTAAGCAGCAATTGGGCCATGTAAGTAGTTTGGCTGTAGCCATATTCATTGTGTCGGTTGTGCTACAGCTGTGTCTGTCGGGCTATAATTCGCAGGGGATTTAGGACTCTGTCTGAGACCGAGTCTGGCATCGAAAAACATATGAGATTTATCAATCATCTCCTATCTTGTTCTTCCTCACCTCGCTCCTTCTCAATCACCGTGAAATCGTCTCGAATCATCTGGTGTGACGCCACGATCATGACATATTGGTATCAGAGCCATCAGATTCAAGGCAATCGTGGCAAAGAAGGCGGCACTGCAGCCCGCACTCACCACCAGGATGACGGCGGTGAGAGCCACCATATTCAAGGCAATCGTCGCGAAGAAGAAGGCAGTGCAGCCCACGCTCACCACCAGGACGACGGCGGCGGAAGAAAAGGTCTCTACCCTGGACGACAATGTGAAGGCGATCATGTCGATGCTCACGGCGATGGATGAGCGCATGAAAAATGCGGAAGCATGGAGGCCGACTGTCGACAACACTTTGACGGGACCGTAGCAAACGGTGGAGAATCTGGTCCTCGTTGGAGGGAGTGCTGCTCAATCTACCCTGCCCAGCGATGCCTCGGCTCAACGGGCACCACTATGAGAAGAACCACCAGGGTGACGCTCAGGGGGTATTCACCACCCAGGGCAAGCCCTAGTCAAGAGGGAGTTTCCGTACCCAAATCCCCCTGCGGTTTATGAATTGGGAGCTGGTAGTAGTAAGGGATTGTTTAGATCACCTGGTAACTGCAACTGCTCTCCAAGGTAATTTCGCATGCCTAAGGCCGAGTTTCCTAAGTTTGAGGGGGAACATCCTAGAGTGTGGAAGGATAAGTGTGAGAAATATTTTCATGTGTTCAATGTTCCTGCACAATTCTGGGCTGAATATGCCACTCTGCACTTCCATGGTAATACCGCCTTGTAGTTGCAAACATTTGAAGCGCAACACTCCATAGATAATTGGGTGGAATTATGTGTGGTTGTAGACTTTAAATTTGGGAAGGATCTCTATCACGATTACACGAAGGCATTGCTGAGCATTAAGCAATTAGGTGTCACATCCCCATTTTTAATAAATAAAGTTAAGATGCATTACATGAGCATACATAGCATTTCTGGAGCATTTGTGTAAAATATTGTAATTGAAAATGTTGAATCAAAGTTAAACATACAACTCAAAATGAAGCTATAAAAGAAAACTACAATAAAAACTTGTGATCATCCTTGGGAAATAATTTATTTAACTCTTATAATATTTATCATGAATAAATATAATTTTTTCCAAAATTTTAAAACCTAAGACAACCTTGTAAAAATTCAAACTCATTTCACAAGCCTTTCCTGTGAGAAAATTAAAAATTAAGCAAATAAAATATGAACAATGAGGTTAGAGAATTTATTTGGGTACTAGGTCATCCCAGGAACCTATTTGAAAAATTTTAGGAATTTATTTGCTATTTTCAATGGCCGGTCAAAGTAGAAGGTTTGAATTTAAAATCAGTCAAAACTGTTGGACTCTAGTCAGACTCCGACTCAACCAACCGACCCAAAACAATTGACTTGACTCAATCAACTAACTCCACTTGGCCACACCACACTCGGGATCACCCCCTCGCTAAGACGCTAACTACTTGGGCCCGCCTGTCGACCTATCTTCCTCCTCGTGCAGGGCGCGAGCAGAGTGAGCACACCACATGGCCGTGCCTCTCTGCACATCCCCGTCAACGGCGTGAATCCACCGCCCCCAGTAGCCTACCCAGTGATTCGCCGTTTCATGCCGTTGCCATTTCTATCCTTGCCCGAGCCTAAAACCCCTCGCACCCCTCCTTTCCCCCTCATTCTTCCTCTCGGGGTTGAGGAAGAAGGAGCTTGTTTGAGCGCACTGCTTGGGTAAGCTTCGATCTTTGGTGTCCCTTGTCATCTACTTCCTTCACCGTGTCCATCTATACTAATGCCAGCTCTTGCCTTCACTTGTAGACTCCAGAACGCCTTTGTGTCTCCGTTGACTCCAGAGCACATCCAGAGCATGCACCCGAGCTGCCGCCGTGTCAACTTCGTGTCCAGTGAGGTTTTCACCCTCCCATGTGCGTCACCATGTGCCATATGACATAAGGATAACTTCCCCTCAAACAATTTTTGCAATCATCCACAGGAGCCCACGAATTTTGAGGTTCTCCCTTTTCGACCAAAGAAACCTAATCTTCTTCTCCAACTTCGGCCGGTAAGACATTTCCCGATCCCTTGCGTTTACACCATCTCCGTACCTCCCTTAAGCATCTCCGACATATTTTTGCCTCTATCTATCTCCAGAGTGCCCTCTCCACGTGAATTCATGTCGCCGCCGTAGCCATCACCGATGTCCAGTCGCCACAGAGCTCCTCCGACCAACTTCAACCCACTGGTAGGTTCACTGAACCACAGTGGTACTTATGCGCTCGATAGTTAGCTAAATGCATGGTCGGGTTGCGACATGCACAAGTAGTCGTAGCTTCCCTCTGCCCATCTCCGGTGTGCACCGCTACAGACCACCGTCGAGCTCACCACTAGTACCTTAAGATGCGCAAGAGCCGTAGGAACTCATTTATGGCCTTGGCCGGCGCCGACGTGGACCATAGCGCCGGCGAGCCGCCGGGCAAACTCACTGTCAAAATGTGAGCGCGCGTGGACTATTCTGACAGTTACTATAGTGATCTCATTAGGGCAAATCCCGTTTATTTAAGTGCTAATGATTGCTTAGTATTTAAGTGTTGTCTTAAAGGAGTTAATGAGTCACTTACACGTGGGATCGTGAATAGAAAATAAAGAATTAAACTGGTTTCTTTAAAGTGATTGACATGTGGGCCCAAGGCCTTAAGTTCACAGTGCACTATGCCGTAGACCCGTGGACCAAACACATGTTGACCTTCGGTCCATGCACTGTTGCATGGACAGAGTCAATGACAAAGGGCCCTACATGTTAGTATGGATTTAATTCGGTAATTAAATGAAAAAGGATACTATGCATTGAACCCCGCATGTCAATGACCGAGGCTAGGTAAGCTCAGGTAAGAAAAGTACTAAATGCATTTATAAATTCTGAAGTGAGTTATTTTTGCACTATAAATTCAAATGACTACAAAAATTCTTAACTAAATCATTTTAACTCCAAATTGAGTGAAACCAATTTTGTTGGTTCTATTTTTTTTTAATGTACTTTAATTTGGAATAGGTTGGAAATATTTTTCTGTTTCAGAAAATTATGATGTGAGAATTGAACTTAGTAAAGGATTATTTTTTGTATTAGAAATTCACTCAACTTCAAAAATTCATATGAACTCCAAATTAGATGATTCAATTTTTATTGAACATAACTTTTTTTTTATTATGCTTCTAACCATATAATTCTCATCCCCACCTCTTTTCTGGAAATTTTCACTAAAAGAATTAATTTAGATGAATAGTAACATATTCTCATTTTTTAGCATTTTCTTACTTTCTGATTTTCAAACTATTATAACTCTCTCATATAAACTCCAAATGGAATAATTCTTACACCTAAATTAATCTAAAATCATGATATTACTACTGTAGAAATTTCATGCATTCTTGAGCAATTTGGACTTTTTGCCTTTTCTCGGTATTTATTCGAAGTCGTTTTCTTTAGATTCCGAAGTGCCACAAGTCGATGACTACGCAACCGAGAGTGAACAATTAGACTTCCAGCAAGGCAAGCATCATATTGATCCCAAGTTTTTGCTAAGTTAGTATTTTGAAATGCAATGATATTGCTTGCATGCTATTTTGATATATCGATATGTTGTGAGTTAGTTAGTTATGTCCTATTATTGCTGTTATTCCTTGATATTTTCATTATAAATATGCTTAATATTAGATGTTTGTGATAATATATCTATTATATATGGGTATGCTTAGTCATGTGAGTCTAGAGAACGCGTTAGTTCGATTGACGGGATTATCTCGTCGATCATGGGAAACACCTCACATTTATCTTTACGCTTTTGGTCCAGATCTTCGAATCTGGTTGTTAAGTTTATATTTATCGAGATTAAAAGTTATTTGGGTCTGGACAAGTGGTTGTTAGTGAGGGTGCCTTCGTGCACGAGAGTCGGGTATGTGGTAGACTTGTCTAGACCGCTAAGGACCGAATTTTGGGCCGTCAATTTCATTAACATTCATACTACCATACGCGATATTATGGGTGCCATTTGGTTAAGTAGGTGGGTTTTTGGGTTAAGTCCCAGGTGGTGTGAGGACATTTGTGTTAGATCATTTGTTCGTAGGACTCGATACAATTTTCTATAATGTGCATAGGAGCACTGTTTTTCTTTCTTTACATTGTATTGGTATCTCCAACACAACTTGCGAGCCCGCTTAGCAAGCACTATCCATAGCTTGTACTAGGTTTAGGGTTCATCTCACAATGGAGATTTATCTCAATAGGGGTTTCTTGCTAAACAATACCAAATCTTGATTTCCCCGGCCGACATACCTTAGGAAGTGTGTTATATCCAGAGGCTTATGGGCTGGTCGAGTCGATGTGGGTAAAGTAGTACTCCCCTACATGGATTAATCTATTCGAATAGCCGTGTCCACGGTTATGTACGACACTTGGTTTTGAATGACAACATTGTTAGACTCTAATTAAAATTGATGTGGGCAATAACTTGGTTTTGGCATGAATGGGATGCTCATGCATTTTAGTTTATCAAAATGGGATGCCACTTTGGTATTGTTTGATATATATATATATATATATATATATATATATATATATATATATATATATATATATATATATATATATATATATTTATGTATTTGTACTTCTTTTACTAAACAAATGTTTACAAATTGGCAATGTCAAACTAGATGGTCTAGGGATGAAAAATTATGCATTTCTGCAAAACTAAGTCACTAAAGCCACCCTTTGGATAGCCACTAGCATATATAATTTTTTATTTGTGTAAGACTTGTGAGTGCAATTTTGTACTTAACCCGGTTCTGCTTGTTCATGTGAGGAAGACCTTACTTCCGATCAGTTCGTTAGCGCCGATTTAGGCGACGCTAACGAATAGTATTGTTCTTTAACTCCCAGTTAGTTGTCTCGGGTTTTTGGGCACACTTGCTGGACCTTTTGGTTTATTTATGTTGCTTCCGCTGCCACTTAATGTTATTACTTGAATTTGGCTGGTCGGCCGCTTTGTAATAGTTGTAGACTTAACTACTATGTTGTATGTCTTTGGATTATCAATGTATGAATATTGTATGACTTTGATTGACGTTGATGAGGGCATGTGCGTATTGGTCGCTGATCTTGGGAGCCAACACGAGACACATGCCTGCTGTTTTGAAATCTCATTTAACTCGTTTAAGTGTGTACTCGGGCTGTTGGAGAATCGACTATCATGTAGTACCCGCAGAGGAGCGGTATGCATGGTGTCTGATGCTATGAGTTCAGCTGGTGCTCTCACTTAGATGGGGTTTAGTTGGATTCTATTTTCTTGAGGTCCAGAGTTATTTCCATAAGACCAGGAAGACCTCGGTTTTACGAAAATAACCCGGGAGTCCTCACATTAGGTAGTGTGCAAGATTACTATGATAGTTTCTGTTGGACCGAAAAGGCGACTAGAGGGGGGGTGAATAGGAGCACCAAATCTTTTTCACTTTGAATGGATTCAACTCGCAAATCGCAAATCACTCCAATAGCTATGAGAGCTATGAAGATGAATGCTTACACAATGGAAGACTTGTAATGAATCCACTCCTAAACCCCCAAAGGCACGAAGCAAAATCCTCAAGAAATTACAAAATCGTGGAAATCGAACAACCGCAGTAAACAAGCGGTGATCGTGCCGATGTCTTGGTATGACCGTGAAGCAAACGAGCGATCGTCTGATGTGCGGTATGACCGTAGGCAAACCAAGCAGCGATCGTCTGATTGTCCCGAAACGACGACGAAAAAACCAAAATTGGCACAACTTTTGATCCACTTGGCCAAACGCTACGAGATTTGAAACACACCTTCCCAAGGAGATTAGGAACCTATTCCAAGCAAAGAATAACTAGATCCACGTCAAAGTTCCTACCTTTCTTGAATTGAACGAAGGAGGTTTCAAAACCGAGTTTCGAACCTAAACAAGATCTAAACCTTGCTCGTGGGTGATGGATGATCAAGATGATCTTAGATGCACTCCCACATGTCACAGCAAGCTAGAACACGGCAAGAAACCAAGCAAAAACTCGCGGATCAAAGAAACACCTCAAATCATCAAATAGAGAGAAAGAAAGCAAATAGACTCATCTTGGATAGAACTTTCTTTGGATTGATTTGATATGGTATTGGTTTACTGACCACTCCATCAATGGAGGACAAAGACTCAATACATGAGCACGAAATCAAATCCAACTCTCTAGAACCCTAACCTCCACTAATCCTCTCCCTAAGCAAACTAGGGTTTCAAACACAATGAAAGGGTTGAGGTGGTCATCCGGCAAGACACCCCTATTTATAGTGGAGGCTTAGACCTTCTAGAAGAGTAACCCTAATGGGCTCCGTTAAGGCCCAAAACAAACGGGTCACACACGCACGCATCTCAAAGCGCCGTCTTCACTTTTCTTGACCTAATCCACTTCACCTTGCGCCATCTTTGCGCCATGGGTTGGCATTAGGTCACCAAGGCGATTTGGTGAAATTACCAAATACCCTTCTCGATCTTTTGCAAAGACCGAGTCCCATCTTCGTGAAGCACCTCCATGCTTCGCCATCGTGTAGATTGATCCAATGCTCTCTTCATGCTCGGCAAGTCTCCCATCCGGCTCCCACCGAAACCACCATGGCACTTGCAGACCGACCTCGCCGCTTGATCGAACCGTCGCCGAATCGCCTGATTCGGTCACCTTTGTCCGTCTCGCGCCATGCTTGACTCCATTGACCTCACCCGGCATCCCCGATCGTTCTGGACCTCAGCTCTCCAAGCTTAGTCCCGATCATCCTCACCGTTGACCGTCATTGACCTCCAAGCAACCTGCACATCAATAGACAAAGAAATCGAGTCCGGGAACAAGTTCTTCACAACTTGACCCACGTTAGTCAAAACATGCATCATGCAACACATATGCCATGAAACCCATGAACTTGACCTAACCCAACACTCATCGCCACGACCGTAGATGATCGAAGAACATTCCAAACTTCGACGAAAACTCGTGTTTCGACAAACCTTTAACGACATTGCCAATTGTAACATCATCCTAAGATCTCAAGCATATCCCCATGATATCCACAATCTCCCCCTTGATGAACACATTGGCAATTTCCAACAAATGCAAATTTTGAGGTTTGAAAAGTAAAAACTCGACGTTTTCGCAAAAAGGCACAACTTGATCCAAATGCGAGAAAAAGCAAAGGAAATGACCAAGTTGGCTCTAGAATAGTATCAGCAAGTGAGATACGGCAAAAGAAAGCGAGAAAGCTTCATTTTCCAGAAACGAGTCAAAATCTCACTTAAAGTCCATATGAAAGAACAATTGTTCGATATGACCTTTGATCATTGTGAGGATCAAGAATTGCAATTCAATATCAGAAGTAGCAATAAAACCATAAGAATGCAAATAAGAAACTCCCCCTCACTATGATCCTCAGAATTTCAATTTTTCTCCAAGAACTCCCCCTTTTTCAAACATCTTCTCCCCAAACAACTTCTCCCCTTTTTAACATTTTTACAATATCTTCTCCCCCTTTGACAATGGAGTCATCAAGGAATCACGCCTTCCTCTCGTCCAGAGATGACAAATGCAGAATGAGGAAAAAGCATAAGAAGGAGTATGCATGAAATGCAATGGAGTGGCTTCAATTTTTTGTATTTTTCAATTGTTGAGTACAAGAAGCTTTGGAGATTACCCAAAAGAACAAGTTAGCATTTCTAAAGTTGCACAAACAACATATCAAGCCTTCCAATAAATAGCAAGATCATGATAAAACATATATAACAAAGCTAAGCAAGAAGGCTCAATATAAAGCAATGAATTTTAGCATTTTAAGCAAAGCTTCAAATCTAGCAAGTTCATCAATAGTGATCCTAAAATGATATCTTGGCCATGTCAAAATGTCAACGTGAGATCCAAAAGCTAACTATGACCACATTAAGAGACAAAAGGTCCCGAATTGAATCATTTTGCTCAATTTTCTCAAATGCCCATTTTCAACTGTTTTTCAATTGCAATGAATATTCAAGTTGATAAAGGTCTATCTTAGTAAAGAAGATCCCGGACTAGGAGCCATCCACAATCTCTTCCTAAGTTTCAACCAATTTGACAATTTGCATTTTTAGCATTGTGCTAGATCTCAAGCCTCACTACGACCATCCCAAGCAACAAAAGCTTAAGAGAGTGGTCTAGGTCATCCAAAACTCCCCGAGTTCATGCCTAGTACCATGGCAAGGGCCTCATGAGAAAGAATTGGTGAGATCAGTTCTTTCGCACAAAAGAGATCATTTTTTTATTTTGCACAAGAGCAGTTTTAGATTCTCAAGAACACAAAAAGCTCAAGTAATGATCAAAGCTAGATTCAAGAGCTAACAAAGCAATTTTGACAGGGCCAATGTCATAAAAGGAGCACTAATTAAGAATCGGGTCAACAATTCACAAATTGCTAATTTCTTAGTTCAAGTTGTTTTTCAAGTTCTAGCTCATACAGCAAAGACTTAGCTACACATGTGAAAGCATGATAATTCTAGCAAGTCAAAGAACTAGACATGGCATTGAGCAAGAATTTGAAACACTAAAGCTCCAAAGGGTAATAAGCAAAGCTTCATTAATTTTAAAAGATAAGCAGAAAAGCTTATATTACAATGCATCTTTTTGGATTTTTCATATGAATGCAATATGATACAATGAGATGCAAGAAAAGCTCATAAAGCCTAAAAAGCCTAAAAAGATCAACAAGATCAAAAGAAGATAAAAAGAAACCAAAAGAACAAGAAAAAATCAGAAAAGATCCAACTCCCCCTCAAACCAACCCATAGGGATAAATTACCCCTAGCTCACTTCTCAAGGTGGCAAACCTTGTTGGGTCTAAAGGCTTGGTGAGGATATCGGCTAACTGAGCCTCGGACTCCACAAAATGTAGCACAATATCACCCTTCTCAACGTGGTCTCTAAGGAAGTGATAGCGAATGTCTATGTGCTTGGTCCTAGAATGTTGCACTGGGTTTTTAGCAATGTTAATAGCGAAGTGTTGTCACGAAGAGAGGAACACTAGCAAAAGTTAACCCAAAATCCTTAAGAGTGGAGACCATCCACAAAATCGACTACAAAGAACTAGCAAAGACTACATATTCAACCAAAGAAGGATTGTGCAATGTAAGACCGCTTCCTAGAAGACCAAGAGACAAGAGAAGTGCCTAAGAAATGACATGTGCGGATGTGCTCTTCCTATCTAGCCTACACCGCAAAATCGAATCAAAACCCCGAATGGACAAATAAGAAGAACAAGAATACCAAATGCCATAATCAAGGGTAGAGTGTAAATACCGAAAATGCGCTTAACGGCTTGGCGATGTGAAGTCCTTGGTGACGCTGAAACCTCGCACAGAGGCGCATCATGAAGTGGATGTCCGGTCTTGAGGCCGTCAGTACGTAGGGAGCCGATCATGTTTGCGGTACTCGCTGATCCACGGCTTCTCCTTCCTCATCTCGATCCAAAACGATCGATGTCGCCATGGGAGTGGCGATCGCTTGCAATCACCCATCTCAAAACGCTTGAGCAAATCCTTGGTGTACTTCGCTTGATGGATGAAGATCCCTTCCTTGCCTTTGCTTGATTTGTAGCCCCGTAAAGTAGTTGAGCTCTCCCATCATACTCATCTCGAATTCCTGACATGGTCTCGTAAAAAGCGAAACAAGAGCATGAGAGGAACCACCAAAGATAATATCATCTACATAAATCAACAAGCAGAAGTCATTGCCATGCCTAAGAATGAAAAGAGTCTTATCAACCTTTCCCATTTCAAACTCATTCTTAAGCAAGAAGGTCTTAAGTCTATCATACCGTGCTCTAGGGGCTTGCTTAAGACCATACAAGGCTTTGGATAACTTGTAAACACGATCGTGGTGCTTGGGATCCTCAAAGCCGGGGGTTGCCTAACATACACTTCCTCCTCTATAAAACCATTCAGAAGGCACTTTAACATCCATTTGATGCAACCTAAAACTTTTAGATGCAAAGAATGCAAGCAAGATGCTGAATGGCTTCTAATCTAGCAACAGAGCGAAGGTCTCATCAAAATCTAACCCTCAACCTGGCTAAAACCCCGAGCTACCAATCTAGCCTTGTTTCTAACCACGTAACCATCCTCATTTTGTTTATTTTTGAACACCCAACGGGTTCCTATAACATTATGACCACTAGGAGGATCTACAAGGTTCCAAACTTTATTTCTTTCAAAATTCTCTAACTCCTCATGCATGGCATTGACCCAACTAGCATCAGATAAAGCATGTGATATATCTTTGGGTTCAAAAGAAGCTACAAATGCAGAGTGAGAGAAATGACTCGGATCATGATACCTGGAGCGAGTGACTCGCTCATGGAGATTACCAATCATCTGATCCGGAGGGTGTTGCTTCTGAATGTGCAAAGGAGCGCCTGGAGGAGATAGCGTCTCCTCAACCTCCGCAGGTACTGCTGAAGAAGAAGTCGCAGCAGGAGCCTCAATTGGAGGTGAAGCAGTCGTAGCAGGTTCTGGAGCTTGGGCAGCTTGCATAGGAACATCAGCAACAGGTGAAGGAGCAAAATCAAGTTCATCCTCATCTTCTTCAACAAAAATGCTCTCTGTCACCTGTAAGTCACCTGAAACATCGGATCTAGCTCGTGGCTAGTCTCATCAAAAGTGACATTGCATGTCTCCTAACAATGTTAGTTTCAACATTAAAAACCCGAAAACCTCGAATGAGCAGATAACCCGAAATAAACCATCACAAGTCCTTGATTCAAATTTATCTAGGCTCCTGTCTTGAGAATAAAACACTTCGATCCAAAGACTCGAAAGTGAGAAACAGAGGGTTTTCTACCAAAACGAAGCTCATATGAAGTCTTGCCCAAAGACGGTCTCAAAAAGACACGGTTTGAAATATGGCAAGTCAGAGCAATAGCTTCGCCCAAAATCTCCTCGATGTGCTATACTCATCCAAAGATCGTTCTAGCCATCTCAACTAGAGTCCTGTTCTTCCTTTCCACAACGCCATTTTGCCGAGGGACGTGTGGAGAAGAGAACGATGCTCAATACCGCTTCAAAGACAAAAGAGGCAAAGAAGCATTCTTGAACTCCGTGCCATTGTCATCATGCGGATCGCTCTCAAGGCACCAGAAGTTCGAAGCCAAACGAAGAACAAGGTCATGAAAATGATCAAAAGCCTCATCCTTCAAGCAAGAAAGAACACCCAAGAGTATCTCAAAAATCATCGACTATGACAAGAATGTACCAATTGCCACCGATCGATCGAACCCTAGCAGACCAACAAGATCCATATGAAGTAACCGTCGGTCCGTCCGTCCATGACCATAGTCAATGATGGGTGTGAGGCGGCAACTTGCTTGCCATGCCTACTGATACTTATACAACATCCTTGACAACCTTTGAGTTTAGGCAAACCTCTCATGAGATCAAGGCCGCTAACTCGTGTCGATGATCAAAACCAATGTGCCCCAAACGTCGGTGCGAGCGCCGATATCGAAGAAGATGCAATCAAACACTTAAGAGATCCGAAGTTTATTCTGAAAAAGTCACCCAAAAATTCTACCAACTCTAGAAATCCCAAAACGAGCTCACCAAAAGAATCAAGCACACGACGGGCATTCTTCTTAAAACGCGTCTCATAGCCATCATCGAGAAGTCAGGAGACGTAAAGGAGATTGTACCTTAGCTTAGACACAAGCGCGGACGTCCTTGAGAATGAACTTGTCGCTCACCCTAATCATTCCAGTTCCTTCAATGCGCCTTGTGTATCATCTCCAAAGGTGATGAAGGCATCACCGTTGATCGCGTGAAGGAGGTGAACCATCTTGAGTCTCCGGTCATGTGGCGTGAACACCGAGTCGATTTAACCATGTGTTCTTCCCCTTCCGCGCCAATCCTCAAAAATCAAGGAACAAAAGAGCGATGTGTCTCAACATCAAGTTAGTTAAAAGCGACTTGGGAACCCAAGATCGAGACACTCGTCTGAAAGTAGTATGCAAAGCGATGTGCTATCCTTGACTTTATTAGCAGCTCTATTTTGAGCAATGGTAACGAGAACATGAGATGCATCCTGCCTAGGAACATGGTGATGAGCATGTGCAACAAATCCTAGGTCAGGTTCTTCTTTTGTACGTGACCATGTCTCACAAAAGCTCTAGGTTGATTAGATGACATTCTAGCAATATTTTTCTTAGCATTCTTCAACCTACGCCAACAGAACTCAACCAAATGTCCACTCTTCTTGCAATAGGTGCAATGGTATTTTGTACCACTGGGAGAAGCACCTTTTGGCTTAAAAGAAGGTTGGACAAACCCTGCAGATTTAAAAACAGTTTTTGCAGGTTGGGTTTTGAATTCAACTAAGCCATTTTCCAAGACCTGAATGACATTAGGCTTGGACATGTCTGGCAGAGTTGTATCCTAAACCTTGCTTCTTAAAAGGAGTTTTAGATTTATCTAGAATCATGTTTAACTGTTTTTCACCATTAGAGAATCTTTCTAAAGTATCCTTGAGATATGCATTCTCTTTTTCAATATTAGCACATGATTCACAAGTCTTGCCCTTAATGGCTCTAGCATGTTTCTCCTTAAGATGAGCAACTTCAAGCTTATAGGCGGCACAAGAGGCACAAGATGTAGAATCAATTGAATCCTTAAGCTTGGCAAACTTAGCTCTAATCGCTTCTAGAATATCCTTAACTTCATGTTCGCTCTAAGCGTAAAGAGCAAAAGCTAGATTTCACATTACCGAAGCATCCAACTTGCTAGAATCTAAGCATTTTTCACATGGAGCAGATTTAACATCAATTAGCTCGGTTCTAGCATTTTCAAGTTGATGCAAAGCAATATCATGAGCAGATTGCGCTTAGACAATTGAGTGCAAAGCATGGCAGATGAACATTCATCAACATCTAGACTTTTAGCATTCACAAGCTCTAATTTCAAACTCTCGACTTGTGACTCTAAATCCTTGTTCCTAGCCATGGTGAACTTTAAAGCTTTATCTTGACTAAGCAATTGCTCATACATGTTATCGCATCTAGCGTAAAGAACATCATAGGAGAGAGGTACCTCATCATCGTTATCGGCGTCGACGAGTCGGCCATAAAGCACATGCCTGAAATCCTTGGCCTTCCCTTCTTGTCTTGAGGAAACTCCTCCTCCTTGTCCTCCTCGCTCCCGAGTCCACATCGCTCATGGATTGATCTCCAAAAGCGGCAAGAACTCTCGGAGCGACCTTCATGAGCTTGGCAAAGATCATACTTGGGCTTGCCCTTGAGGCTTCTTCCCGCAACCTTCTCATGATTTCCCTTACCTTTCACTTGGGGCGGTTGGCTCGGATGTGATATAGCTCTCCACACTCATAGCATGTCACAGGGCCACCTCTCTTCTGCTTCGACATTGTTATATGCCCGTGTGACTTTCTTGGCTAAAAGAGCTAAATCACCTCAGAAGACTCTCAAACTCTTCTTCTTGAATAGCGATAAACACGCAAGAGAAAAACCGAAGAAGACTCGGAAAACCATCGAGTCCCTTTGAGAGGATCACCACCAAAGCCATGTTATCCTTCTTAGGATTACCGCCTCTCTTGATCTCATGAGTTTTTAGCTTGCTATAAAGCAGCTCCAAAGTGAGATTAGAGAGATCGACGTTCTCCTCTATGGCAGTTGCCTTCATCTCCCACTCCTTGGTGTTGATTGCACCCAAGAGGTGGGTGGCATTCTCAGATTGAGAGTACTCAATGTCAACAGCTTTCATCTGATTAATCACCTTGTTAAAACGAGTAAAGACGTCATCGATGCTCTCACCAGACGATCTCGAATTTGTTGTACTCTCGCTTGTAGACATTCTCGACGCGCTTGCTTGATCCGGGGCGATCCTCATGGTAAGTTTCGAGGGTGTGCCAAATCTCATGTGTGGTCGCAAGATTGCAAATCCTATCGTACTCTTGCCTACCAAGCCCAAAGATATAGAAGGTTCTTTGCCTTGTTGTTGTTAGCCAAGAGGGTCATTAAGCCGGCCAGAGTAACTCGCAAAAAGAAGAGGATCGAACAACCTCCCATATAGCTTGTCCTTCGCTCTCAAGGAAGACTCGCATGCGATTCTTCCAATAGGCATAGTCGAGCCCATCGAAGACATGTGGCTTGGTCGAGTACTTATCCATCGCCAGTTCAAAGGACCTGTTAAGATCAAGATTGAACTAACCTGCTCGATACCACTTGTTGGACCGAAAAGGCGACTAGAGGGGGTGAATAGGAGCACCAAATCTTTTTCACTTTGAATGGATTCAACTCAAGAATCGCAAATCACTCCAATAGCTATGAGAGCTATGAAGATGAATGCTTAAGCACAAGGGAAGACTTGTAATGAATCCACCCTAAACCCCCAAAGGCACGTACAAAATCCTCAAGAAATTTCAAAAATCGGAAATCGAACAACCGCAGTAAACCAAGCGGTCAGACTGATGCGCGGTATGACCGTGAGGCAAACGAGCGATCGTCTGGATAAAGCAGTATGACCGTAGGCAAGCAAGGCGGTCATCTGATTGTCTGGAACACGACAAGACGATTTAAAACCAAAATTGGCACAACTTTTGATCCACTTGGCCAAACGCTACGAGATTTGAAACACACCTTCCCAAGGAGATTAGGAACCTATTCCAAGCAAAGAATAACTAGATCCACGTCAAAGTTCCTACCTTTCTTGAATTGAACGAAGGAGGTTTCAAAACCGAAGTTTCAACCTAAACAAGATCTAAACCTTGCTCGTGGGTGATGGATGATCAAGATGATCTTAGATGCACTCCCACATGTCACAAAGAAGCTAGAACACGGCAAGAAACCAAGCAAAAACTCATGGATCAAAGAAACACCTCAAATCATCAAATAGAGAGAAAGAAAGCAAATAGACTCATCTTGGATAGAACTTTCTTTGGATTGATTTGATATGGTATTGGTTTACGACCACTCCATCAATGGAGGACAAAGACTCAATACATGAGCACGAAATCAAATCCAACTCTCTAGAACCCTAACCTCCACTAATCCTCTCCCTAAGCAAACTAGGGTTTCAAACACAATGAAAGGGTTGAGGTGGTCATCCAAAGACACCCCTATTTATAGTGGAGGCTTAGACCTTCTAGAAGAGTAACCCTAATGGGCTCCCGTTAAGGCCCAAAACAAACGGGTCACACACGCACGCATCTCAAAGCGCCGTCTTCACTTTTCTTGACCTAATCCACTTCACCTTGCGCCATCTTTGCGCCGCGGGTTGGCATTAGGTCACCAAGGCGGTATTTGGTGAAATTACCAAAATACCCCTTCTCGATCTTTTTGCAAAGACCGAGTCCCATCTTCGTGAAGCACCTCCATGCTTCGCCACGTAGATTGATCCAGCGGCTCTCTTCATGTCGGCAAGTCTCTCCCATCCGGCCCCACCGAAACCACCATGGCACTTGCACCGACCTCGCCGCTTGATCGAACTCGTCAGACCGAATCGCCTGTTCGGTCACCTTTGTCCGTCTCGCGCCATGCTTGACTCCATTGACCTCACCCGGCATCCCGATCGTTTCGACCTCGACTCTCCAAGCTTAGTCCCGATCATCCTCGCCGTTGACCGTCATTGACCTCCAAGCAACCTGCACATCAATAGACAAAGAAATCGAGTCCGGGAACAAGTTCTTCACAACTTGACCCACGTTAGTCAAAACATGCATCATGCAACACATATGCCATGAAACCCATGAACTTGACCTAACCCAACACTCATCGCCACGACTGGCCGATGATCAGCAAGAACATTCCAAACTTCGACGAAAACTCGTGTTTCGACAAACCTTTAACGACATTGCCAATTGTAACATCATCCTAAGATCTCAAGCATATCCCCATGATATCCACAGTTTCAAAAATATTGTGCACAAGGTCTTAGCTCACAATAGAAATTACGATAATGTCTTCTTTGTCAACAAATTTGTTGATGGGTTGAGGCCAGGGGGGGGTGTATCAGGGCAGCCATTGTGTTACACAAACCTATAAAGGTTGATGTTGCGTTATCCCTGGCCCTATTGCAGGAGGATGAATTGGCTTCAACGGAAAGAAGATATCATGTGCGTCAAGAGCAAAAGGACTATTCGAGATTCACCCACAAGTCACAGACTTATGCAGGCAAGGGAATTCTGGGGGTTGTGCCTACTGAGACAAAGGTTGAGTCGAAGACAAAGGTGGAGGAGAAGTACAATAACCTGAGAACACTGCGCAAGGCTTAAGGGCTCTGTATGAAATGTGGTGAGAAGTGGGGTCCAGGACACTTATGTCCAAAGAATGTGCCGTTACATGTATTGGAAGAATTGTTGGAAGCATTGCACTTGGAAGGAGGTGACACTAATGGAAGTGATAAGGACAGTAAAAAGCAGTGAGGAGGTTTTGATGAATATCTCTCAATATGTTGCTACTGGAGTGCAAGACAAGAGAACAATCAGGCTTCAGGGATTGATAGAGGACCAAAAAGTTTTGATCCTAATTGATCCTGGCATTTCAATTGATCCTGGCGGTTCTAGAAATTTCACGAGTGAGAAATTGCTGAAAAGACTGCAGTGTTCCACACAACCTGTTGAGGCTGTACAGGTTGCTCTCGCAAATGGTGGAAGGATGTGTAGTAACCAACAAGTCAAGGGGCTCATTTGGTGGACTCAAGGTTACACCTTCACCACTGATGTCAGGCTACTCAAGTTGGGGTGCTATGACATGATACTGGTATGGAATGGTTAGAGGAGCATGGGCCAATGTGGATACACTAGAGCAGAAAGAATCTCAGATTCATGTACAAGGGTTCAAGAATCACACTAACAGGAATTAAAGGATGTTACTAGCAAATGCCACAAGATTTCGGTTAGGAAACTCCAAGGTTTGGTCAGAAAGGAAAGCTTGGCTCAATTAATACAACTCACATCAGTAGACAACCCAAAGGGAGCAGAAACAATACCTCCATTGGTGCAAGTATTGTTGCAGAAATATGCTGATCTATTCAATGTACCCAAAGGCTTGCCACCTCACAGAGCACTAGACCACTCCATTCCATTACTACCAGGGAAAAACCGGTCAACATTAGACCTTACAGATATGCACCTAAACAGAAGGATGAGATTGAAAGGCAGATTGCAGATATGCTGCAACTTGGAGTTATAAGAAGCAGTACTAGTCCTTTTGCCTCTCCAGTGCTACTAGTGAAGAAGAAGGATGACACCTGGCATTTTTGTGTGGATTACAGGCAATTGAATGCAGCTACTATAAAAAAAATATCCACTACCAATTGTTGATGAACTGCTTGATGAAGAGCATGGTGCTCAGTGGTTCACAAAGTTGGATTTGAGAGCAGGGTACCATCAAATAAGATTAGTGGAAGAAGATGAGTACAAGACAGCTTTCAAAACACACAATGGATATTGGGAGTTCAAAGTCATGCCTTTTGGACTCACTAATGCACTAGCCACATTTCAGGCGGTGATGAACACCATTTTTGTTGATCCGATCAGAAAGTGTGTGCTGGTTTTTGTGGATGACATACTAGTCTATAGCAGGACCTTGGAGGAGCATATACAACAATTACAATAAGCATTCAATGTCCTTAAAGACAATCAATTGCTTATTAAACAGTCCAAGTGTTCCTTTGTTCAGCCTCAATTGGAGTATTTAGGTCACATCATCAGTGCACAAGGAGTGGCAACATACCATTCATAAATACTAGCAGCTCAAACTTGGCCCATTCCACAGAATGTTAAGCAGCTCAGGAGGTTCTTAGGACTATCTGGTTATTATAGAAAGTTCATCAAGCACTATGGGATCATAAGCAAAAACATGACAAAGCTATTGACGAAGAATACAATGTACAGTTGGACATTAAGGTAACAAGAATCCTTTGAAGCAATTAAACAGGAACCAATACAAGCCCGAGTATTGGCTTTACTTGATTTTACAAAAGAATTCATTTTGGAGACAAATGCAAGTGATATGGGTATTGGAGCAGTCCTGATACAGCAAGGACACCCAATTGCTTATTTAAGCAAAGCCTTAGGACATAAAGCTAAAGCTCTCTCTACTTATGAGAAAGAATGTCTACCTATACTCATGGCTGTGGAGAAATGGAAAGCTTATTTGCAACATGGAGAATTCATCATTGCTACTAATCGTAAAAGCTTATTGTATTTGGGAGAACAAAGACTCACTCAAGGTATGCAACATAAAGTCTTCTTGAAATTGTTGGGACTACAATACAAGGTGGTGTATAAAAAGGGGTTGGACAATAATGCAGTAGATGCTTTGTCAAGAAGAGAAACAGGTGTAGAAATTTCAGCCATTTCCATCAGCAAACCAAGATGGTTAGAGTTTGTGATTGAAGGTTACCAACAAGACCCCACAACTAAAGCACTATTAACTGAGTTAGCACTTGGTGGTTCCAATGCTGAAGGGTTTCTTCTCCAAGAGGGAATCATTAAATATAAGGGCAGAATTTGGTTAGGTAAACACACTGCAGTTCACCAAGCAGTATTACTCTCATTACATGACAATCAAGTTGGAGGACATAGTGGAATTACTACCACATATCATAAGATTAAGGCATTATTTGCTTGGCTTGTAATGAAAAAGGACATACAACAGTTTGTGGCGGCCTGCACTACTTGTCAACAGGCAAAAACCAGGTACACCAAAACACCTAGGATGTTGCACCCTCTGTCGGTACCTACTCAGGCTTGGAACATTATTAGCTTCGATTTCGTCGAGGGGTTGCCCAAATCCAATAATTGTGACACCATTGTGGTGGTAATTGACAAGTTTTCGAAGTATGGATATTTCCTACCAATATCACACTTGTTTACTGCTTGGACAGTAGCTCAGTTATTCATCAACATTTACAAACTAAACGGCTTGCCACAGGTCATTATATTTGATAGGGACAAAGTGTTTATCAGTGCATTATGGTAGGAGCTATTCAAACTAATTGACACCAAGTTGAATATGAGTTCAGCATATCATCCGTAGACCGATGGCCAAACAAAACGATTGAATCAATGTCTGGAAACCTATCTTCGGTGTATGGTCTAGGCTTACCCCATGATGTGGGCCCAGTGGTTGCCTCAAGCTGATTTTTGGTATAACACCACATACCACTCGGCGCTAGGCAAGACCCCTTTTGAAGTACTGTATGATCACCCTCCTCGCCATTTTGGCATTGTCGGTGGTGATCATAGTTCTGTGTTGGAACTGGAACAGTGGCTACAAGACTTACAAGATCGTTCTCTGACGACCAAACTCATCCAAAAACACTTACAAGATCATTCTCTGATGACCAAACTCATCCAACAACACTTACTTCGAGCGCAACATGATAAAAAGCGATCGGAACATGAATTTCAAGTAGGTGATATGGTGTATCTCAAATTGCAGCCATATGTTCAACTTTCAGTAGCTCGAAGGTCTCTACAGAAACTTAGCTTCAAATACTTCGGGCCTTATGAGATCATTCAAAGAGTGGGCAAAATGGCATACAAACTAAAATTACCAACAACAAGCCTTTATTCATCCGATGGTTCATGTATCCCAACTAAAGAAAGCCATCATTCAATCGGAATCTGTTAGTCTTGATGATTCTCTCAATCTCATTTATTCTGACCATGTTATGTGTCCTTTGAATATAGTCGAGAGACAATGGAGCCGCAAGGGGCATAAACTGATACAACAGGGTTTAGTGTGATAGTCCCACATTCTGCTGCATTGGGCAACCTGGGAGAACTTAAGAGATGTGCAGCAAAGATTTGCATCGGCTCCAGCTTGGGGACAAGCTAGAATTCAAGCGGGGGAGAATGTCACGCCCTTGGCGTTGCTGACAGAGGAAGACACAGGAGCATCACCAGCAGCTAAGGTGGAGTAATGACTTTTGGGCCAATTGAATCGTGTAAGTAGCAATTGGGCCGTGTAAGTAGTTGGGCTACAGCCGTATTCATTGTGTCGGTTGTGCTACAACTGTATCTGTCGGGCTACAGCTCACAGGGGATTTAGGACTCTGTCTGAGACCGAGTCTGGCATCAAAAAACATATGAGATTTATCAATCATTTCCTATCTTGTTCTTCCTCACCTCGCTCCTTCCTCTCAACCACCGTGAAATCGTCTTGAATCCTCTGACGTGACGCTAGGATGGTGACAAAGCCCAACCGACAAGTAGAGCTGTTCAAACGCTGAAAAGCTCGGTCTCCAACGGCAGTTCGAGCCTGCCCAAATGCCTCAAACAAAGGACCCGAGCCCAGCCCGAAAATTCAATTTCCTGTTTAAATATATTATTTTAATATTTTTTAGAATAAAAAAGTAATATTTAATTTATTTCCAGAATTAAAAGAAAAAGATTTTTGGGCCCGAATTCTAGTCCCAAACCTGGCCCTGGCAAGATCAGACTTAGGCTGGGTCGCCCGTGAACCGGTCTACCGACAAGAGACCCCAAAAACATGCAAGATATTCGGTGCAACAGAATGCCCGAACACTAGCAGGAGTACGTGAACACTGATGGGTTCAGGGAGGCCAATCGATGAGAGAGGCCTATTGACGAGTTTGATGGGTTCGGTCCGGTTGGTGCTGAGGAGTGGGGCCGTGCCGTGCTTAGTAGTAATGGATTGTATCGGCACGCCGCTGTTCGAGGCAGCAGTCCACATGCGCCGCGTCAGGAAAACGCTGTGAGAAATCATGCTCCCAACTAAACCATATATCTAGTCCGCGGCAAGCTTTATTCAGAGGGCGCTTTTCTTTTTCAGAAATCATGTCTTGCAAGTTGCAACTGCAGAGCAAGTTCGGCGGTGCAATGCAAGCCTCTCCTCTCCCGTTTATTCCTTAGCAAGGACAGGCCAAAGCCAGCGCTAGATCTGTTTCGTTTCGACTTTCGACGAGGGAAAAGCTGAGATGCCCGACTCGCATCGCGGCCGTAGCGTGCGTGGTCTGAATGCAACTTTTGTACTTACCCCCGCAGTTGCCGAGCCCCTCCCAGGCACATTTGATCAGGTCGATTAACTTCGTCCGGGTAACTTCTCCAGCCAGGCTTCAGTTTCACTGTCAAACTTTACAACTCGAGAAACACACTGCAGCATAATGGAGGCGAAAAGCAATGGAGAAGAAAATCTCTAGCACATACGAATATGATGGAGCAAATATCACCGACATAACATTGCACGATTAGACCTCGATCTACTTATCGTGGGGACTTTCCCTAAAGATCCAAATGGAAGGAGACATGGATTACATCATGTCAATGCTCAAATAGGAAGGAAAAAAAACGAATAGTCAATAACATTCTGTCATGTCAATTAGATGCCCAACTCTATATCGTGCACGACTGTTTTTCTCTGAAAAATACTACTACTTACTTTTTTACTACTTACTTCAAAATTAGCTTTGACAAGTTGGCTGTATAGCAGCCTCCATGAGGGGAAATTGATGAATTTCTAGGGTGGCTACTCCTGAATATTTATCTCGGATGGACTTTTCAGAAATCACCATTACCATCAGCTCAAAAAATAATCGATGAAAAAAAACGTTTTGTTAACTAAGATGTAAGACTTTGACATGATACGCTTCCTCAAGAGTTACGTTACAAAGAAATTTCTACCTCACTCACGACGACGACGACGACAAACCCGAAAGTGAGATGAGAGCCGTTGGCTCACCCAGTTTCCCTGTGAAACTTATCTCGTTCCATGAATTTTCGCAAAATGCCTTCGTTTTGGGGTCAACCTGCCATGCCGGCCAGAATTATCCACTCCGACCAAAAAAAGTTCATTTTTCTTTCAAACGAGTATAAACGCTGAGAAATTTCCGGTTTTCTTTTTAAAAGTAACACGTGAGGAGAGGAGCACTAGAATCTTCTGGTTTCCATCCACTTCATTGCACAGTTTCATCACAGATCTTTTATGTGCGTTTCGGTTTATCATCTCAGTAGGTCAACGTCCATCACTATGTCATTTTAAACACCTTCGTCCACGCAACCGCGCAGCTAATTTGGCATCTTCCACGACTTCTACAAATTTCTATTTTGCCTTAACTTATTTCATTCTCCTACTCCAAAGAAAATAGTTCTTTCCCCGCGAAAAAAACTTAGCTAAAAAAATAACGGGCCATTTTTTTCGGATTTCTCGAGAGACATTTTTTTTCTGGTTTTTAACCATGCCTGCCTAGCCTTTTTTTTCTTCTCTCTCCAGCCAAGTAACCTTTCCAAGTTTCCGTGCCACTGTTTTTACCCTTTTAAGAACTTTACATCCAAGGTTAAAAACGGGTAACGCTAAGGCTAGCCAAAGGTAAAAGGAAAAAAGAAAAAACTAATCCACGGGCGGGCCAGGCCGATCAAACGGCCGGCATGGTCCCGTGACGAAGCGCCTCGAGATCCGACGGGCCGCACGCCTCGTCGCCGAACCCAAACAGCCCGGCGTCGAAGCCGTCGCCTTCCCACTCCGCCGCGGCGAACTCCGGCAAGGTCACGCCGTAGACGCCGTAGCCTCCGGCTATCTCGTCCTCGAACCCCCAGATCTGTCCTCCGAATCCGATGGCCTCCTCCGGCTCCCCGGCGCCGGCCTCCTCCGACGAGGAGGAGGCCCCCGCCGGCGGCAGGCCCAGCTCGTCGTCCGAGGCCTCGAGCAGGAACCCGAGCTCCGGCTGCGGCGCGGCCACGGCCTCGGCCTCGGCGGCGTCCCCGGCGGCTATCTCCTCCTCGAAGCTCCGCATGACGGACGCGAGGTCGCCGGCGGCAGCCGCGTCGGTGTCGTCATCGAGGATGTTGAGCAGGTCCTCTGGCCGCAGCCTCTTCGCCTCGGTCTCCGGCGAGCCCCCCTCGCCGGCGGCGAGGTCGGCACCCCGCGCCCTTTTATTATTAGAAGAAGAGCTCAGCAGAGAGGAGGTCTCCATGACACCAAGTTTCCCTTGTACGCTTTGATGCGATTACAATTGCAAGGAAGCGCAAGGTTGCAAGAGTACAGAAAGCGAGGTGTTTTGCCCAGCGACGCCGAGTTGGGCGCCTCCTTATATAGCGTTGGCCCGGGTGGCCGGGTTGGAGACGTGGACTCTACCAGGGGGGTTTCCGCAAAAGAAAAGCGCACGGTTTTTGGTTGGGTTGGGAGCGCGGCGCGAGTGGTGTGGTGCGCCGGACTCTCTTTATTTGGGATGCGCCTGCCCTGCGTAGAATGTGCCATCTGGAAGACCGGCCGGTTAGTGAGGTTTCCTTATTTCGCCGCGTCTTTTTGCTTCTGTGGACACCATGCCACATGGGTGCGTGCCTCTGGTTTGTCTAGACGGATGGATCAGGGGTCGTGCGTGTGGTGGTGTTTGAACGGTCACGGCTGACACTGGCATTTCTGCCGCCGGTTTTTTTTTGAAGAGATATTTATCTAGCTCTTTTGGCCAGGAACATTTTTATTATTTAATTTATTTTTAAAAAATATTTTAAAGATAACATCTCCTTAACTTTGTTTTCAATTCGAAGGTTACGTTACGTCTGCTACTGCACGATCAAACCGCCACGATAATGTCCGATCTAACATATCTGCTTTTGCGCTTTTCATATCACACCAAGAGGACGTAGAAAGATTCGTTTATCACGCCATGCCTCGCAGCGTAATAACGATTTTGCACACCCAATTTTACGGTGTGGTGAAATGAAATCAATCGAAAATAAAGTTATAGAGATGATATCTTGAAAATATTTTTTAAAAAAAGATTAAATAATAATAAAAGTTCTATTGGCTAGTGGCGTCCTTTCGATGAGTCCCTTTCTAGTTTTTTTTAATCTTTGATTTATTATATATTATAGGTGGATCTAAAACATTTTGAGCCTGGTTAAGGATATCAAGATGAACAATAAATATAAATGAGCTACGTGTAATAAATTTGACAACTAAACATAGATGCGGTGTGATTAGTAGAAATGTCAATGATAAATACTACTAGATCCAATGGAAATTTTTTGCATTTTAGTTGTTAATTAAGTGTTAATGCGGTCTTGGTTAAGGCATTAACAAGTGACTAGAATTGCTCGTTTTTTTTTCTTCACCAGAACGGATATTCGACGCACCGTACACAATGGATCACAGTTGGGAGGGAACAAAGCGAAGCAACCCAACCACCTCAATTTGGGAAGGAAAACCAGGCTCCCAAGGAAGAGCACCAAGCGACAAGCGTGTGACTCCAACCGTCCAAGTGTTCGTAAAATCACCCACTTCCAGGGTTCCGGATGCAAACATGCGGTCCACGAATCGACCAGTCTAGGGTCACTTTTACGAATAACTTTATTTATAGGGCTATCAAGATAAGAAATCTTTCTAGGGAGGAAAACGTAAAAGCGTGGGAGCGTGGAATCGGGATTCTGGGGCCACCGTCACGGGCGCGTGACGCGCCTTTTCCCGATCTGTATTTAATTTCCCGATTTAAATGTGATTCTTAAGTCCGCTATCAGCTGGGCTTCAAGTCCGGCCCTGGGGAGCTTGGCGTCCGCGAGCCGAACGGATAGCGATTTTCCTCCAACTGTGAATGTCTGCTCGGCTTGGGCTGGGGTTAGCCGGCTTCGGAGTCTGATCTGGCGAACCAGTAGGATGGACGGTTGGTAGTGTGCTGTGGTTTTTACCGTCTCTCTCTTCCTTTCCTATTTTTTACCTCGACTTTCTCAACGGTAGGTAGGGCCAACGTTTCACAGTTGGACAGGCAACTATATAGGCGAGTGAATTTTGCCCATTAACTTTCGGAAATGCCCCCAAGTAGAGTTCATCAACTTGTGGTTGGGACTTGGAGGCTATCTTTTCTCGGTACTTTTTACAAGTTGCAAATATGGTGCTACTTGAGCCTCTCTCACCTAGAGACTCTCTTTTTTTTATTAGCCTCGAGTGTTTGTAAAAGACACAAAGTTTTGGCCTTGTTTGGAACAAGATATTTCTATGATAAATTGTAAGAATTCCTTTGTTTTCAACACGAAATTCCTGTGTCCATGTGCTCCCTTAGCTTCCAACCCATGGTACTTTAGAAATGTTTAAAGAACCATAAGTGGTACTACCACTGTAGTCCTTGATGTGTAGATGCAACCGTTCCTTTATTTTCATCATGATGATGTACACGGTCGGTCCATAAACTCAAATAGTACGTACATACAGTGACGCGTTGGAGTGATACGTATCCAAAAATATACCACTAAATGGCGGCAGTGCTGGACTCAGACCGTCGGGGCAATAGCATGAGGCTCAGGTTTTAAAAGCTATTTTAATTTCTATGAAAAAATAGTAAAAAACAATTTAGACCTAAAATCAATTGGACTGGCCTGAGCTATGCCCCGTGACCAGCTACGCCACAACACCTACATATGGACTTATGGAGTACGTACTTTCACAGTTCCTTTCAGTATTTGCTTCATTTTTGCACATCAACCCATACGTGTTTTTGCAACGACGTCTCAAGACTAGACTTGGGCATTGGGTCAGGACTTTTCACGACGGCCCAAAGACGGCGGACGACGGCATGTGTGACCGTTAGGCCATGGTGGCCTCAAGACGCGACCTAGTGCTTGTGTGTCGGCCGAGCTCGCCTCCCCGAGACGACGAAGCAAGACGCAAGACGCCATGCATGCCATGCTTGACTGCAGCGACGTTCGGGCTTAGTGGCACTAAGCCCAAGACGACGACGTTGAACTGACATGGGTCGACATCAAGACGGCACAAGAATACAAGATTGCCACACCCAAAGACTCCATCTGCCACCGCGGCCGAGCCTCACACGCCCATCTCACCATTCCTATCGCAAAAACAAAACAAAAATCGATGGAGAGGCATGCTCTGCCTCGGCCAAGCCTCCACTGTCGCCCATCTCACTAGTCACCAGTCACCACTCCAATCCCATCTCACTACTCCGCCGTCGCCCATCTCACCGATGCGGGCCTTGTGCTCCGGATCCAGCCGCCGCTTCTTCTCCTAATCCCCTCCCTTGAGCCTACATGTGCGGACATGCTGTTGGAGAGGGAGATGGAGAGGGGAGGCCGACCGTTGGAGAAGGAGATGGAGAGAGGAGGCCGGCCGTTGATGAGGGGAGGCTGTTGGAGAAGGGGGAGTGGTCACGTGGGGAGATGGAGAGGGGAGGCGTTGGGGCCTCAGGGGGAGTGGACTGGGGAGGCAGGAGGCCGTTGGAGCCTTGGAGGGAGATGAAGAGGGGCCCATTGGGGGCGTGGCCGCTTGGGGGTGGGGGTGATGGAGAGGGAGGGGAGGCATCGCAGGGGGGAGTGGTCAGTGGACTGGGGAGGCTGTTGGAAGGGAGATGAAGAGGGAGTCGTTGGGGCCTTGGGGGAGATGGCTGTTGGGGTGGGGGGCGACGGAGACTGGAGATGGGAGGCGTCGGGGAGTGGACTGGGGAGGCTGTTGGAGGGGAGATGGAGAGGGAGGCGTTGGGGTGGGGGCAAGGGAGACCGGAGAGGACAAGAGACGTTGGAAATGGGAAGTGCTACAGTGTGGGCAGTGTGTGCCAGTGTTTTTTTTGCTTTGCAGTGATAAGATGTAGCATGGAATTGCAGGAAGAGATCCATTGTGGGGATACGAGAGTTCACATCTTCTTACTGCGGCCCTGCATATAAATTTCTCCCCCTCCTCATTTGTTCACCGCACCACACAATCATATTTTTTTTTGTGCTCTCTATTTGCTCTCTAAATTCTCGTTTTAAAAATATGTTTGGAAAGAAGAAAACAACAGGGCGAAGCAGGAGAGCACGCCCTCGCACTCCTAGTCCTCCTCTCCTAGAAGAAGTGCAAGAGCAAGAGATTGATCCTCGCCAACTCTCCCCGGACATGGGAGACTACGGTATGGATGATCAACATATGGATGGGATGGAGGGCTTTGAGGATGCCCACGTCTCCACCCCAGACGTCGGGCAGCCGGTGCATGCAACGGGTGGAAGCTCCGGCGGGCGACGTGCATGGTGTTGGCTGCATATGGAGTACAACATAGAAATGGAGGACGGGCGTCAGGCACCTTATGCCACATGTAAATATTGTCATACTAAATTGTCTGCACGGTCAGGTGGAAGAACAGGTCATCTCAAGCGACACGTGCTGGCGTGTTTGAAGAAGATAGAGGCTGGGAGGACACAAGGAGGGAACGTCCAGACACGCGCTTGTAGGTAATGAAACCTAGTTTAGACAACATACGCGATGCTATACAGTTCATTACAGTTTCGGGCCCAAGGTATTCCCAGTTCAAGTAGTACGGCAAGGCCAACAATAAGAGGCCAAGGAAATTCAACCTGAACATGAAGGTGCGATGGAACTCCACATATACTATGTTGGAGCGGTGCAAGGAGTACAGTACACCATCACTCTCTTCGTCAATACTAATTCTGGTAAGCAATTGGTTACTGAAATAGATTGGCTAGTTGCTAGTCGATTTCGTGAGTTTTTGAAAGTATTTTACAATGCAATAACAGTTTTAGCTGGTGTTTACTATCCTACTTCTTGCTTAGTCATCGAGTGGTTTTAGACTATTGCTTACGCTTTCAAGAAAACCGAGATGATGCCCTTCTGAGACCTATTATTGAACCAACGCAGACAAAATTTTTAAAATATTTTCAAGCTATCCCACATCTCTTCTATTTTGGTACTATTATGGACCCTCGGAGGAAATTAGCAGATCTGAAGAGGGCTTACGAGGGAATTGGAGAGGTATTTGATCTTGATTTTTCTGAGGTTTACACTCACATTCATGACAAGCTTTTTCAAGTTTTCAATTTGTATTATGAAAAGTTTGGCATCAGAAGTCAATTGAGAACAACTGCTTCAACAACGCAACAAGGACAACGCAATGTGAGTGCTTCCGACATCTGGAAGAAAGCTAAAAGGCTCGGCATCTAGTTCATCCTCTCGTGCGTCGACTAGGTCTCAATGGAATCCTAGAGTAGATATCAACCACTACCTCGACACACCTTTTGCGGGCACCGAGCTTGACTTCGTGGATGGCAATGATGTCAACCTCCTCTTGTGGTGGAAGAACCACCAGTGTATTTATCTCGTGTTGTCACATTTTGTACGAGACGTACTTGTGGTTCCGGTGTCGACTGTCTCATCGGAAGCCACTTTCAGTACGATGGAGAGGATCATTGAGCCAAGGAGGTCATCTCTCACAAGTGGTGGAACTCCACATAAACTACGTTAGAGCGGTGCAAGGAGTACAGTACACCATCACTCTCTTCGTCAATACTAATTCTGGTAAGCAGTTGGTTACTGAAATAGATTGGCTAGTTGCTGGTCGATTTCGTGAGTTTTTGAAAGTATTTTATGATGCAATCACAGTTTTAGCTGGTGTTTACTATCCTACTTCTTGCTTAGTCATCGAGTGGTTTTGGACTATTGCTGACACTTTCAAGGAAAACAGAGATGATGTCCTTCTGAGACCTATTATTGAACCAATGCAGACAAAATTTTTAAAATATTTTCAAGCTATCCCACATCTCTTCTGTTTTGGTACTATTATGGACCCTCGGAGGAAATTAGCAGATCTGAAGGGGGCTTACGAGGGAATTGGAGAGGCATTTGATCTTCATTTTTCTGAGGTTTACACTCGCATTCATGACGAGCTTTTTCGAGTTTTCAATTTGTATTATGAAAAGTTTGGCATCAGAAGTCAATCGAGAACAACTGCTTCAACAACGCAACAAGGACAACGCAATGTGAGTGCTTCCAACATCTGGAAGAAAGCTAAAAGGCTCGGCATCTAGTTCATCCTCTCGTGCGCTGACTAGGTCTCAATGGAATTCTAGAGTAGAGATCAACCACTACCTCGACACACCTTTTGCGGGCACTGAGCTTGACTTCGTGGATGGCAATGATGTCAACCTCCTCTTGTGGTGGAAGAACCACCATCGTATTTATCCCGTGTTGTCACATTTTGTATGAGACGTACTTGTGGTTCCGGTGTTGACTGTCTCATCGGAAGCCACTTTCGGTACGATGGGGAGGATCATTGAGCCAAGGAGGTCATCTCTCACACCTGAAATGGTTGAGGCACTCACATGCCTCAAAGACTGGGAGAGCGTAGATGAACGGACGCAACATCAGCTCGAGGATTTGGAGATCGCGGAGGCAATGGCCGACCTAGAGAATCTCGACGTCAACTAGTCTATCAATGTATATGTAGTTGCTGCACTCTTTTCCTTACCAGGAGTACCCTATACTGGGGGTAAGGTTTTTAACGAGGCAACAAACTTTGTATTTGTATTGTACGAAACAATGAATAAAATTTAGTTATTCCCCTGGATATTTATGTGTTGCTGCGTTATGAATAAATTTTATTTCCTATTGTATTTTTTATTTTCCCTACTTTTTTTTCCTAAACTCCTTTTTTCCCCATTCCCTCTCTTGTTTCCTTCTCCCTCTTATTTTCTCTCTCCTTACAGCCGAGAAGCTTCTCTTCTCCCATTCGGTTCTTCATCTCCCCTGTCGACCTATCTCCCCCAATCTCCTCCTCCTCCGTCCGCCACGCACCCTGCCCCCTCCTCCTCTCCACGCGTCATGGTGGGCCGATGGCCACCTCCCCGTCCCCGTCCCCCCACCCTCTCCTCCTGCTCGACCCGCCTCTCCGCCACTTCCTTCAGCCTCGAGTCACGCGGACCCCAAGGCCTCTACTCCTCCCTCGCTCGCCCTCCTCCGCGACCTCCACCGACCCCGGAGGCCAAGACGCCCCTCCCCTCCGCCTGCGTGCCTCCGGCCTCCGCACGCGTTGAGGATGATGCATGGAGAGGGTTGTCTGCGGGACGTAAGCGCAAGGACGTCGTGGGCTCGTGGCGGCGTTCAAAGTCGCCCTCAAGTGCGTCAGTGCGTGGAGGTTGACGGCGGCGGTCCTCCACGGCGACTGCGACAGTGCCCAGGTGAGGTCGTATGTCCTTAGTCCTCTCCTCCCTCGCCCCTCGATGGCTCGGTCCCTCACCCTCCCTCGTTTCCACAGTGCGACATGCAACGCCGATGGGACCATCCTTGGGGCGGCATGGCATGGTGACGACACGTTAGGCCTTTGGGCCGTGTTTGGGCTCGTCGGAGACGATTCAGGCCGTGCCGACAGGGCACGATGTGTTGACCGGGCCAAACTGACACAGTATGGTCCAGCCATGTGGCCTATCGTGCCCGTGCCATGCTGCCCAGGTCTACTCAAGACCGACAATCAAAGCATGGACTAGGTATTGCAGCCATCGAGTGCCACCATTTCGGTTTTTTTTTCCTTCTATTTTCCTCCTTCTCGTGTCCCTTGTCTGGAGAAAAGTAGGAGTAGAAGCAAACAACTTTTGGTAGTGAGTCTAACCCCGCTGTCATAGCCCCAACCACAATCAAAGACTACTACTACATCAGTTGTATTGACCGCCTCCCAGAACTGAGAATTACATAGCGTCCGATCGGTGGTTGCTCCATTAGAGAAAGAACGTACTGCTACTAGCAGTACTGCTTTTTTTAGGCAAGAGTTTGCATGTAATTTTCATTAAACGAGATATGGTAGAGTTTCTTTTTCTTCTTTTGAATGTTAACTTTACACCCGACTGTGCATTCTGAATTTTCCTAAAGAAGAAAAACGTAGTTTGTTTTTGTTCTTGGATTTTATTTTGTCAACTTTAAACATTCCTAATTAATTCAAGAAAAAAATCATAAACTTCGTTGTGTGATTCAAAACTTTTCCCTCAGATGTAAGCAAGTCATTACCATGTCCAACGCCGTATTGCCGTGGCTTGTTTACGAGGCGAGGTCAAACACACGTATTACGTACATGGCGGTCGCTTTCCCGTGTGGCGCAATGCAATCTATCCATGGTTAGTCAAGTCGCTGGCCGTGGAATCACAACTTGGAAGGCATCAAAGCAACCGATATATCGATCCATGGATCGAGTCACGTACGCAAGCACCACAAATTCCTAGCTTCCATTCGGCTTCCTTCCCGATCCAGGGCTTGCTTCTCCCTCCCTGACCCACATGTTAGTTACGTATCACCCAGTACAGTCCTAACTCGAGTTCTTTGGCTAAATCGTTTTTTTTTTCATTTGTAATAGTAAAAGTAACTCGCTCATACGAAATTATAAAAATGGTACCACATCAGGCTAGTTAGGCACCACGTGTTATCTGCAACTCTCCCAGACCGCGGCACGACAAAGACATCTTGGCATGATCAACAGAGCGCTAGTGGATGACGTGGCGCCGCAGGAGCAAACATGCCACGCTTCTCGACGTTGTAGGTTTCTTCCGTGCTATTGGAGCGCTGCAGACGCTTGTTGCGTTTCTGGTCCACGGAAACATTGTGTACGATTTTACTTTTTTGTCCTTCAGAGATTAAGCATGCATGCATGCACACACGTACCGGTGTAGGTTCCTTCCGTGGACTAGAAGCACAGTAGGAACCTAAGCGCTCCTCAAGTGCGGTACGTGGCCTCATCCGTTCCGCTGCTGTTCCATTCCTGCTGCGGTCTGGGAGCACTACAGGTAATACACGACGCTTGTCTAGTTAATCACTATGTTATTTTTATAATTTCGTATGAGCAAAAGCTATTTTTACTATTACGAATAAAAAACATTACAGTTCAACGAAAACTCGTGGTAACTCGTACGTGCGTCTCAATAATCCTCATGTTTCATGGAACGAGTCCTAGCCTGCTTTTCACGTTCGATTTGTGGTATCAGCGGTCGTCGAGGAAGAAGAGTGCTGTTGCCATCTAAATTTGACAATTCTAGGCTGACAGGTAGGACCCTAAGACAAAGCCAATAACAGCCCCGGGCGACCAAATGTGCGAATGTGAAGATTCCGACGATCAAGCCGAGCACGCCAAGGACTTCAGTTCATCTCCTGTACGCGTACGTGTCATGCAGGGCAAATCAAATCAAAACCTGTTACCCTCACGTATACTAGAACGCAACTAATCGTGATCAACTTTGTGGCAAGAATCCATGCATGCATAGAGAAAACTTAGGGAGTCTCTATTCATATGGTGACTGAATTTTTTTAAAACATAAGTTATTTTTTTATCTATTGAATCAATATCCAATTATATGACACATCAATATCTATACGAATTCAATGATCACAATAATTAACTTAAACTTAAAAAAATTTTAGACGACTTAAAAATAACAAATCTAGAAAACCTAAGGCACCAGGAGGATCAACCATTACTGCTACCATGTGGGCCCATGTAACAATAAAGGAAACCAAGAAAGAAATTGGCAAGCAGATAATTAAAATCAGGATAAATGCATGCATTGCTGTATGCCAAAGAGACTGCCAAATAGCCGACATAGTTACCTTTGCTCTATGAATCCTACCCCTGTAAAGATAAGGATTCCTCGACGTGAACGGCAAGAAGGCGAACGCATGTGGGCTGCAAGATACAGACTGACAGGAAACACGAAGAAATCGTCCACCGTCAACCCAACTTTACCTTTCATATACGGATGTACCTATATATACTTTTCATAGCTTTTAACTAGCGGAATCCTATCTTTGTAATTCATTGCTAATCAATATTGTTTCGTATCGACGTGTTGATCTACATAATTTGTAATTTGTTGCCGATCAATATTGCTTTTGTATCGACGAGTTGATCTACACCGATTTATGCCTATACGAGAGTTGCTTCTATTCGATATTGTTTTGCATCTAACTTTCGACCAAAACCGACTTTCGCCTTTGCAATCGGGCGATCACCACCGTTTCATATCTCGCTGGCACACCTTGATTCACCGTGTGCTTGACTTTTGCACCCTTCGTAAGGACGCGGTGTCACCGTGCCCCCAGAATTTCCAGCCGCAACAAGTGCTAATTGTGCTCTTTTTTTGGCATGGCTTGCGTTTAGCTCGTTCACACAATCGCTGTCTGCACGTATATTCCTGTTTTCCGGCTGCTACCTGTTGCGTTTCCGGCAACTTGGATTTGTTCGGCAGAATTTTGCTACGATTAGGATAAGAACGAGCTCACAGCCTGGAATTCTGCTGGTAAGTGTATACATCTAATATCTTGAGTGGAAAAACCCCATGGACATCTTTCCTAGTGTGATAGTGTTGTGGTTGTAACTTTGCCATCCAGAAGGAACCGCGGAGGTGTGGAGTCACTGTTTCATTTCAGTCCCATTAATACCAGCAACGGCGTCTTTTCCAATAATGTTTGAAATGTGCGATATTTTTTAGAGGAACTAGGGGGAAAAAGGGGTGTTTCGTTGCATTAGACTCATAATTCTTACACCATATACAGGACTCCATCAGTTTTTTTTCTCTCTCGATCAGCATTAGTTATTGTACTTATACTGTTGATCTACAATTGCACATAGATTATCCGTCCGGATGGAGATATATCTACAGCGAGTTCTTTTGCAGTATGGGCCAACGTAAGTAGGATGCTTGGGAACAGAGGCTGCACTTGCACCAGCGTCTCAAATCATAGAAGCTGACTTGTCCTCTATACGTGTAAATAACACATTCCCACAAGCACACACGCATCGCTTAGTCACTGTTTTGGCTATATCTAAATTTGTCCTACTAGCGAGTAGTATTTTCTTGGAAGCATGGAGATATTAGCTATGCAACTCGTACTGTTCATCCCTATCGATTTAGACTGACTTAATGGGAAATCTGAAGGTAGCTGTACCCCTTATTATTGGCAAGAATGTGCCACCTCACGCTCATCTCATGATCGAGCTTGCTCACGTGAGAAACCAAAACATAAGCAGTGGTATGACACAGGAAAGAAATGCAGTAAAATTATATTATTGGTCTAATCTCGAATCAGTCTTGCAGATAGGCAGGCATCTCAATCTTCTAGTCAATTACATGCAGTCGAACTATCAAGGCGAGAAGCCAAGAGGGTCCAACAAGGAGACAATTCTGTCATATTGTTTTAGAACGCATTCAAAATTTAAACTGTATTATTGGTCTAATCCCGAATCAGTCTGACAGGCATCTCCACCTTCTGGTCAGTTGACTGCACAGTTACGTGCAGTCAAACTACCGAAGCTAGAAGCTAAGAGGTTCACCAAGGAGACCAATATGTAATTTTTGTTAAAACTTCTTCAGAAATTTTACATGTTAAAGCTATATTTAGAACACGATATATCATCAAATTCTTACAATTATCGAGATGTTTCTTGTGAAATGAATGTAAACGGGTTCTAAATACGAGCAACGTTGTTTTCTCGTCTGCACATGAGGCGAAGAGGAGACGCTGAGCCTGAGGGTGGGCGGGCTAGATGGGGTGTTTGGCCTGAACTACACCTACGGCGGCACGGGCTGATCTGATCGGATCAAGATCCGACGTGGGGTTAGGTAACATACCTATCCCAGCCCTCTCACGACGTTAACCCGCTCGAGGTTTTTTTTAGCCTATTTTTAAAACGAAATAGTAAAACTAATCATTTATGTTTGAAATGACAAAATTTACACCTCTATCGTGTTTTAAATCCATAGTTCCCACCATAGGTAGATACGTTCTTATCACGATCTCAGAACGTAGCAAGCGGTCTGCTATGATCCAAGAGGACTAGGAGGACGGCAGATAGCTTGCCGTACTCTTAGGCCTTGTTTGGATCTCACGCTTTATTAAAACCAGATTTAGCTAAACACGTTTAAGATCATAACAACCTAAAACTGTGTTTGGTAGAAGAGGATAAAACCAACATAACAAAAGTTAGTTTTGGCTAAAACTCAAAACACGAGTTTTCTGGAAAACTACTAAGTACATGTTTTTCACAAAACTAGGATAGCTTATCCTCGTTTTCAGGCGTGTATTGCACGCCCGTTTTATGCCGCATAACAAAGTTAGGCTTCAGCGCCTCGTTGGATTTCTGCACGACATATTAAAAGGCATATGTAACTTTGATCGCAACTCCCAGCCGGCTCCATGCATGCTCCCATCTAATGTGTGTTAACGGAGCAAGTATGCAGGCTGCCTGCATGGGTTGTCGGCACCGTCACGTTCATGACTACTCGTCGGCTCGTCGCCTGAAGGGATGTGCTCGACACTGTTGCAAGTTGACGGAGCCCATGGCCATGCACCGCTGACCATGCATTCCAATATATATTTTTTTCTTAAGTCTTTGTTTCAGTATCCAAACATCATGCCATGCACAGCCATGTCTAGTAAAGTTCTTCATTTCCTTAATTATGTTCTTGCTTCATAATTTTAGTACAACTTGATAGAGCGTGAAGACAAATAGATATTAAGTATTGCCGTTGAATCCTAGCCATTTCTTTTGTATTTTTTAACTTTGTTTTGCCATGGCTTCTGATTTCCGATGATTAAGTGACCTCAACCAAACAACACTTTAATAAAACACATTTTAGGTTTATGTGATCCAAACAACGTAATCTATAAACCAAACCTAATAGAATAACAACATAAAATTAGTTTTTCCTAAAATTCATAATAAAACATGTTTTCGAAAAACTAATTCCTAATCCTTGGATCCAAACAACCACTTAGAGTGGGACGGATTACTTCCTGCTGCCGTTGCAAATAAAAAAACACACGAATTCAGCCCGAGTCTCAACCCGCCCTGCCTACCGTCCGTCTCGACGAACCGGTCCAGCCTTGTCCACCACCACCACGTGTCGGTTAGGCCATCCACCCATCACCGCCTCGGGTGGCGCGCGCCAGCGTACTACTGCCGTGTGGGCCCCAGCGACTTCTCCCCCCTTTCTTTTCGTATAGCATGTACTACCTCCCCGTGGGCCCCACCCCCCCGCGTCCACTTTTGCTCCCGGTGGGGACCCCTTCCCGGCGGTAAGGGGTGCCGAGCGGCGGTGGGCTTACCGCCGCATTAAATTCCGCCCGGGTTTCCTTGTCCTGAAGCAGACGGAATGACCTCTCCACCCCCTCAGATCTCCGGCAAACGCCGCCACGTCTCCGTCATGCACACACAAAGCGACGAGTGCATTGTTTTGGCCCGGCATTGGGGGCACATTATTCGTTTTGCCCCTCCACATTTCGCGTAATCGGTCTCTGCTCGTACGGTGGTTAAGCTAGAGTACTTATTTGCGAAAATGATTTCTTTGGGCAGTGCAATGCAGAGAACAACAACCTATGGGAGTATTTATTCACGGATCCACGCACACATGACATGGCACGGCATCAATTTAATTATGGGACAACCACAGGAGTAGAGGAGTAGAGTACTCCTTTGTCTCGCTATATTTATCCATAGCTTACTATACTAGAGGTACACATACAAAAAAACATCAAGTCTAAAAAACATTTAATGAGAAATAACTATACATATCCGTATTAATGACATACCAAAACTAATTAATCGCTTCCAAATTATTTAAGTAAAGATAGAGAGTAAAAAATTATAATAATTACACTCTATATTATTTTAATAGACAAATATATTGAATAAATATAGTGAGACGGAGGGAGTAAATCGCAATAGCACTGTATAAACGGCAGATATTTAATTATGGCGACCCGTAGTGGTTATTTGTCGCTGTACGCTCACTCTGCCGATATATATAAATTAGAAGTAGTCGGTGGAGTAGAAGAGGTCCACGTGAACCGGATGCAGGCAGGGGGATTGGGTGTAGCGAGACCCATTGAACGAGGAAGTGACGGGTCGTATCGTACGCACCGGGAAAAGAAGACCGCCGGGGGGCATTGCCGTCATTTTGGTGGACTGCTGGCCATGGTGGACCTGGTCCACATGGAATCGCGTGGCAGCCCTGGCCGTGCCTGCCTCGTGTTTACCCGTCCCCGACCTAACTCTCACATGATGCATGTGGGTCCGGAAGGTGTTGGGCCCCACATGTCAGTTGTAGGGAGAAAGGTGATGGCAGGGGTTACGGGTGGAGGAGGGTATACGGCGTCGTGCACGTTCACGTCAGTCTCTGTGGGCGTGATGAGAAGATGGGCGACGTGAGATCTTTCTTTCTTTTTTTTTTCTATGGGACTTGGCCTAGGCATGCCTACCTCTTTCTATCACAAGTTTTTTTTTTAAAAAAGTATTTCAATCTCTCGGTTTGCTTTTCTACTTTTCTTAGGGACAGAGTTGGGTTGAGTTGAGGCTTCTTGTTTGTGTGTTCCCTGTCACTCCTCGGCGTTCTTCGCAAGCTGTCTGGCAAGTGCTTTTTTTTAATTTTTTTTAAGGATTTACCGTTATGAATATATGAGTATTTAGCCCTCATGTTTAATTGATACGTGGATCAACATCGATAGGTAAATTCAAATACAACTATCTCATAATGGTAAATCCTCGAACCCTCTTTATTTTCACCTCTCTTTTCATACCCTGTTTGTTTTTGCACGCTTTTGTTCCTCCTACGACACCACTTCTTCGTATCAATTTATCCGTGTTTCACGACCTTTACTAGGCCCAGTAGTGCACTCCCATTTTTTCCCCTTTGGAATCCAGTGCAAGCGTACGTAGGCCGGCGCACACTGATGCTCGTGCGGTCATGTGCTGCAATGCCAACGCCACGGCCCGGCACCGAAAGCAAGTACGAATCGAGGGCTGCACGCGCTCATGCGAAGGCCGGACCGGACGGCCCGTAACTTGTGATTTTAGGACTGAACATGTTGGGTAATACTACTAACCTACGGTTTTTTTTTTGGTGATATACAAAGCAAGGCTGATTTCTCGATAGAAGCACCACGTTGTCTTGTGTTACTTGCAGAAACTGCAATTGCCGCCACGAATCACTGGTGCCGCAACGTCCAAATCATGCTTTCGGTGCGCGCCGGATTGTCACAGTAAACTCAAATTCACTCTTGTCCCCTGCCTTAACTTCCAAGGACCAAAGGCGGCAAGGACGTCGATCCTTTCGTCGGACCAGCGGTTGTAAAATATCTCTCCAAATTAAGTAGTACACGTTAGAAAACGACTGACCAGTCTTAAAACGAAAACTAGCAAAAAAAAGGTGCAGAAATATCAACACCGAAATCAGCTTATCTTTAAACCCTGTCTCTCGAATTCATCGAACCCACTGCTTCAACCGTGCTCTGTCACTTCGAAATTAGATGCGTCACAGTCTCGATCCGTGCATGCTTGATACTGCATATTTCTCTCGAATTCATCGAACCCACTTCTGAAGCAAGTGTTCAACTGTGCTCTGTCACTTCGAAATTAGATGCGTCACAGTCTCGATCCGTGCATGCTTGACACTTTAATACTAGCTTAGTTGCAAGGCGTGATCAGAATATTGCTCATCACATTGTTTTGAAGCCGACGGCGCGCACCACCAGCAATCTAAACTGTAGCAGGAACGAATCCATCGGCAACAGCATGCCATCCCGGCGCATGGCCGTCTTCTTCGAGCTCTAGTACCACGGCACGGCTGCCATCAGACGACGCCAGTTAGTGTATGAAAGGTACACACGAGAAATTACTCCGACCTCAAGTGCTCCAGTTGTATATCTGCTAATATGGGCGCTCACTAGGAGAGACTTGGCCATTACTGTACTTTCCACGGCAGCACAATCATGCACGCTGCTAAGCATAATCTGTTTCTGAATGATTATATGTCTAGTCTGCAATTTTGTTTTTGAAGGATCTAGTCTGCAATTTGACACTAGTACATTTTTTTCCGTCCATTTGTTTGACTAGATTTTGACAAAAATATCCCCAAACCTAATCTATAGTTTGATGCAGATATAATCGTGGTTATGCAGTTTATGGCCAACTTGTCATTCGTTCCTTTTCATTTCATTGTCACCAGCATGTGTTAATCGGAAACCACCGGCTTGGGTCTAAGAACATTTACTACCCCATAAACAATGAGACTTCCTCCGGTGCTTGGTGCTTGGAAGGTACGTGACGTACCTTCTCTCTAAAAAAGATAAACCCTTGATTTGCAAGGGGCAACATAGGATTAGAAAATAAAGTAGACATCCATCTCTAAAAAAGATAAATTGTGTTGTCATGCCACTGTCCGCGGCGTGATCAAACTATACTATCACGTCATTTTCTTGGCGTGATAGGATTTAACCCAAAAACAGACGCGTCCAAAGGAATTGGTGGCGTGGTAACACAGTTTGGTCACGCCGCGGGTCATGGTTTGATCGAAGGAGTCAGAATTGAAAATAAAATTAATAGATGCTATATTTAAAATAATTTTTTAAAAAAATAAAAAAAAATAAATAAGGCTCCAAGTTCAACGTCGACCATTCATGTGTACGTTCATAATTTTTTTACTTGAGAAAAAAAGTTTGATATTTCATCAAGATCCATTCAAAATAAATTTCCGCATGAAAAGTTATGTTGCTTCAAGAGCGGTGGAAAAAAAAAAACGCTTGTTCCGTCCGAATCAAACATGTTCAGCCGTGAGCACACATCAACGACCAAAGAAGGGGCAAAATATCTTGCATAGCACCCGACTTTCGACCAACAACCACAATCAAATAAACAAACCAGATGAGTTGCTCCATCAAAATTGAGCTTGTCCTTCCATATGCCTGCACGCCCACGCACGCACGCAAAAACAAAAACAAAAAACATACTGGCAGCATCTAAAAGTCCTATTGACAAGTTTAAGTGCCAGCACTGGGAAAAAGAAAAGGAAAAATAATGCACCCTTTCTTTCATGGAAAAGTCGCACTGCTTCTCGCAAGTTCTAATCGAAGTCTTCGTCACACGCGGCACGACATGTTACCCGATACGCTTCGTCGATCGCGTGCGCCTGAGCGGCCACCAGTTAAGTCGTCCACAAACAAATCTATCAGTATTGCTCTCCACATAAAATAATTGGCTTTAGTTTATCTTGAGAGGCAAACTCCACGTCGACAGCTTGATCTCCTCTAGAATTGTTCATTTGCCGACGAGAGAGAGAGAGAGAGAGAGAGAGCCTGCCGTTCGCCACTGCTCTAGAGGCAAATGAAGGCACGGTGTTAGCACTTGTGGAGGATAAAGATAGGCTTAAGGATTTTCGGACCGGAACTGATCTGTGTGATCACTTGGCAAAAGTGCATGCAGATGCAATCATGCATGCGCATCTAGAAATAAAATCAAAGCAAAAGGAAGTATCTGATAACAAAACGACCGGGAGCACTGAAACACCGAGAGAAGATGAGGCACAAATCACAGTTTCAGGGTTTGTTTGGTTTATGGCATGAGACTCGTGCCTGAAAAAAAGTGGTGCTTAGAGGTAACCTGAAAAGTAGATAGGAGACAAACAAACAATGAAATTCCTGGCAGTCAGAAAGCCACCAGGCTTAGAAGCGAACAGGCCCTCAGTAGGATACTGTCCCTAGCTAGTTTGTAAACTATTCCTAAAACAAACTAAACACAGTTTTGATTGAGTGATTGGTGTCTGATTATAAACAAATAAAATTCTGCATAAAGTCTTCTATATGCATCAACACTGAATTAAAGCACAAAAAATTCGTGTTGCTTCCTTTTACAAATCGTGGCTTCTGTGTACTTCGCTACACATAAAGCCATATATATGTACGTGCTTGAAAAACAAGTAACACGTTTTTCGAATAGGATAGAAACGACGTGGCTATCTAAATCTACTGCTAGTAGTGCTATATGCTAGTACTAATTGCGCTAGAGATGCCAACGATAAGCATGTAGCACTATATGCATGCTAATCTAAAGACAAAATGAACTTGTCGTCATAGTTTAATCATCCAAATGTCAACTTTGAATCTAATAAGATCAATATATATTTGAGTTGATTGAGTCGTGAACACTACAATAGACTTTGCATGTCCGCTGTTAACCAACGCGATCATAAATATAGCATATCCTATAGTTACTGCTTGCAGTATCCGGCTCTAAACAAATGGTTAGATTAAATTAAGGTCATAAGTGGGGTAAATAAAATTGTTGTCGAATATAGGAGCCACCCATAATACATCCAGCAATCAAAGTGCAGTCCAACGATCAGGTCAGATTAGAATAGATGTTATCCCACGCTTGAAGCGGCTTAGGTTTCTCTCTGAATATCGTTACAGTTTACATGAAAAACAGACAATATCTGTGTGTGTGAGAGAGATAAAGAAAAGGGACCCCCCCTCTCGACGCTGGACCTTTACTTTGGTTTTCTCAACAATCATGTGAAAAAAAAACTTGTTCCAAACAAACTCTCCATCAATCGAGTTGGTCATGGTGATTCGATCTATACCTAACATAGAGTACTAGCCACTGCTGATGTGCTCGAGCATGGACTTGAGAACTTGCGTATGTGTAAGCGTGAGACAAGCCCGACCAGAAATTATGGGTGATTGCCAACCTATCGTGTTAACCTAACATGACATTATTTGGGCCTAACCCTCCTCTTCATCATCACACACAAATTCCTCCCTCGTTTGACCAGTGCCCATTACTCAATCAACTCTGAGATTTGATGTCTATCTCCCATTGTTGTTGATGACGTAGAAACCATGTGGTTTGGTCTTTACATCTGGTGACGAACAATTATCATTGGTGTCGAAGAATTTGAGGAGTTAGCTCTTTGTTTTACTTGCGCTTTTGCAAAAGCTAACTTGCTGTCAGGAGACAAACAGTTTGACCGGCCATCCTAGGAAGCTTGGAGCCAACTACAGTCAATAGCGAGGATGATCAGGACTTGGTTTGGTGAAATCAAGGTCCATAATGATCAAAGATTCCGGATGAAGTGGTTGGTCTCAAACAAGACGCAAGATGTACTAGAACGGAAAGTTTGGTGTAATAGATTGCATCAAGTAGTTTGAGCCAGTGCAAGGGTTAAGACGGTCTGATGGAAGCCGGATGATAGAGATTTGCCAGCTGAGGGAAATCATTGATAAACCTATACGTAGCGAAGCATGAAATTGTTTCACAATTTTAGACTCGATCAGGGATGAAAGGATAGAGGAGTATATTGAAATCTTCACCAAAATACTAGGTCGATGGTCTTCTAGAAACCACGGCTTTACGAGTTCGCTTTGGTGTGATAATCAAACTACTAGTAGAGCTCGTGTCAATCACGAGTGCTAACTTCCTGAAGCTATCCCTGTAAGTGCGTAGAATTTGTTTGGACCCAGTCATCCAATCTAGAACTTTTTTTTATTTATTAATTAACCTTTTTTTAAAATTTTATTTTAAAGTTGAACCCCGACGAACTTTATTTCCAATTCTGCCCCTTTAGTCACGTCACCACCCGTAGCGTGACAAAACAACATTATCACGCCATAGGATAAGTCCGCTAAATAACACGGTCGTGACGTGACCAAACAAAATTGTCACGCCACGGGTGGTGGCATGACAAGAGTTTGCCCAGATACGGGTTAACGTGACAGTATTATTTTGTCGCGTTACGGGTGGTGGCATGACCAAAAAGATCAGAATTAAAAATAATGTTCGCGGAGTTAACTTTAAAATAAATTAATAAAAAGAACTCTCCAATCCAATAGGAATATAAGGTAGATGGAAAGCTCAACTCTAGTTCCAGAAGCAAGGCCTTTGTCTCACCGCGTGGCATCTCTTTTCTGTAAGTTGGAAGTTTCATAGAATCCACTTCGGAAACTACTCCATAAAGTACAGAGACCTAAGACCTTCTCTGCAATTTCCTTTGGGCTTGCCGGCAAAACCAAACACAAAAGGAACCGGGAAATTAGCCGTCTAACTTTGCTTTTCTGAACCTCTCTGAATTCTGATACAGTAATTAGGTTAGGTACAGGCGTACAGCGTTTCCAGAACAAATGCTTTGCAGGAATCAAGGCATTAGCTAGCTTTAGCAAATCAAGCGGCCTTGCCTTTACGTCACTGTTGGTGCCTGCAAGCCTCACCGTGGCGTTTGGATGACCCAGTTTAAAGGGTATCTTCAATAATTAGCGATAATCTTGTTTTTAACATATGCTTTATTATATTTAGAGATAACATTTTTAATAGATAGTTTCTAGTACACTTTCTAATATTTATATTTTATAATTTTTCTTTGAAACAAACCTGAATGTCAACTAAAGTAGATTAATATATCATGTCTTGTTCACGTGCACAGTAGTCTCTTCAGAAAGAGACGTCATGTGCTCTCTCTCTTCTCTTCTTCTCTCCTCTACGTATGATTTTATTGACATTATATAGCTAAAAAACGATAATAAATATACTATACTATTGAAGATGCCCTAATCTTGTGCTCAGATCAGGACTAGGAAGCTCGGAAAGAGATGGAAATACCGCGCGGTTGCATCAAAAGATGCCGCGTGTACACACGATTAGCGCTTTGTTCTCGAAACTAGCTTAGGATCTTTCCTTTATTTAGTACTCTGGCTTTTGGCTTTTGCTTTCCAGGGCACTCCTTTGTTCTTGGTGCGTAGCATACGTGTTGATCGTTTGCCAACACGATGAGACAGCCCTAAAGAACGGCAGCATAAATTACATAGCATAGAATACTTGTATGAAATTCTCTCAAGTTGTGCTTCTATATATGATCTCTCAATAGTGGCGGACCCAGGATTTTTAGGATAGGTATTCGGACTTCGAAGCTAGGTTGTCCAGATATGCCGAAACCAATACGTTGATACCGTGAGATGCCACCCCTCCCCCAAAATACTGATACGATGATACACGTATATATAATAAAATACAAAAAATATAGAAATTAATGATTTCATATGAGGAAATGGGTGATAGGCAAGCATAATGGCATGAATTAAACAACAAATTATAGATATCAATGACAGTTGAGGACGTGAAAACTATGAATAGAGCTATTTTTGCTCCAGGCTTCTTATTTTGCTGATTTATGTTGTTGTTGCAGAGTGCGGCCAAGATTTGTGCTTGGTGCTTGGCCATTGCTGTTTTCTCCATTTTTTGTTCTGGGCTGTAGCAGCCATACCACTAAATCTTATTTTCTTCCTTTAATAGTGATCGGTAGAGGTCATGTCTTCTTTTTCAAAAAAAAAAACTTATGCTTGGTCTTGGTCGTTGTTGTTTTCTCACTTTTTCTCGTTTCCAGTTATAGCAAATTCGCTAAAATTTATTTTCTTCCTCTAATAGTGACCGGTAGAGCTCCTGCCTTCTTTTTCATTTTTTTGACAGATGCATGCCTTGCTGATTCTTCTCTCTTTTGCTCTTTTCCCATCAACAAGAACCCAATCTAAGAATGATCCTTCCATAGAGCAAAATTAGCATGTAAACATATGTAACAAGGGCCCAACTATCTGTTCATTGTCCAATGCAAAGATTGTATTTTTGTACAACATCAATTAGAAAGAACCAAGAAAGCAGAGGAAGAGGCTAGACTCCAAAAAGAACCAGAGCTGGAGCGGAGCAGAGCCAGAAAGAAGAAGTGGAGTGTGCGGAACACACCTAGATCTGGAGAGAAGATGAGAGTTGGATATGTTGCTCCATTCCCACCGTCACGCTTCCTCCCGGCCACCGCGTTGCTCCCTTAGTGTCGCCCGCTCCCTTCTTCCCTGTTTGTCGCGCTACCACCCACTTACTTGTATCAGATCTCTCGTTCGCCAGCAGTACTGCTGTCGACGCCGCCTCCCCACGCCACCTCACGCTTTGCTTGCCGCCGCATCAGAAGGCCAGGTCCATCGACCGCCACTTTCAGAGTCTGCCTCTCTGCTCGTTCGCCACTTGGAGGTCGAAGCCCCCCCTCCCACACACACACACACACAGCCGCAAGATGAGAGAGGATATAGTTTATGATTTGGTGGGCTGAAATAGGAAGAAAAATGAGCCTAATGTGTTACATGGGCCACGCGCGAGGTGTGGGAAGTGCGAACTGAATTCATTTGCGGCCCAACTAATAATATATACATCTTATATATCAGATATTTTGAAGAAAAAAAGGTGTTCGACTGAGCACCCCTGACCCCTTGAGGGTCCGCTCATGTCTCTCAATAAGCGAATTGCACAAATTTTAAAGAAAATGGAGAACCTGATTTGCAAGTATGGGAGTACTACTCTCTTTAATTGAAAGGAGATCCCATGCAACAGAACTGCTATCCTGAATTTTTGCAGCTGTTGGATCAGGATTCATATGGCTAAGGTAGAGTCGAAAGGAAATATCTGAATGTCTAGCTTGTGAGAACTCTTATGTACCTCGTTTCCATTAAAGCGTTGATTTCTTATTGAAGTGCGATCTTGTGCGTGTTTTGTTGTTTATGCCATCTAAATAACATGAGTGAATTTCACAAAACTCCACATATTTTGTACAAACTATCGCAAAACTTCAAATTTCAGGCTCAATTTCATAAAACTCCAGATTTAAAGAGGTATGTTATTGTAACGTCCCAAAATTTGGCTTTTCAAAAATCTTTTGAGTAGTTTAGATCCCTGAAAAATTTCACCAATTTTATTTGAATTAATAAAGCTTAATTGGGACTTTCATAAATCAAAAACAATTTAATATGATTAAATTTAACATCAACTATTATCAAAACTATTTTATTTGGATATATTTTCTAGATTTTTCTAGAATTTTTCCGAGTGCATTTGCTAATTTATATTTGCCCTTTTGTGCTTTCGGCTATTTTCTAAAAAGAAAAGGCTATTAAATCTCAGTTAATCCTCTTGGGCCGAATCCTTTTTGATCCGGCCCAACCCTGTTCTCTTTCGGCCTAGTCTGCCAGCCTTTCCTCCAAATTTCGACCCGCCTTGTTCGGTTTCCCCATTCGCCCGCTCTTGGCTCATTGCCCCCGATCATCAACCCTAGCGACCACGCTTGCTTTGCCCCATGCGCTTGCGCTTGACCGGACTTACACCGCCGCCACCTCGGTAGCGTTCATGCTGCTATATATATCTGCGTCTTGTGAATACAAGAATCGCCGCTGAGTCCTCGAGTCAAGACGTCACCCAAAGCTATAAATAGCCCGACGAACCTCGATCTACGCTCCCCTAGCTCGCCTCCACTCGAGACGGCCGAAGCTCCACCGCCAAGCGCCGTTGCCGAGCCGTCTTCGCCAACTCGGTGCGTGCTCTCGTAAATGCCGTTGCCGCCGTCCGGTGCCCTTCTTTCACCGACGCCAGATCCGAGGTCTCGCGCCCCTCGCCTCGATCCAGACCACAAGTTGGCTCTGCTCTCGACCCGAGCCGCCGTCACCATTGGGCCGCCCCGAGGTCGTCCCCGTCCCCACCATCACTAGTGAGACCTCCGTTCCTCTTTCTTCCATCTCGCCGTTCTTCGTCGGTGAAGCCTTCTGATCCGGAGCGTCGTCCCACCTCCGAGCCGAGCCGCCGCCACCATTGAAGCCCTCGAGCTTCTTGCCGCTTGAACCCTCACCGGTGAGGTACCTTGTCCCTCCCCGCACCCTTCTCCTACCTCGCCGGTCCTTTGCCCAATTCAGGTCGGCCGCGCCACTGGCTGCTTTTGCCGACTTCTCGCCCTTCTTGCCGAACAGGTTTCGCCTGGCCTGCTCACTGGTGCCGCTGTAGTAGCGCCATCGCCCGTGCGCCGAGCTCACCGGTTTGAAGTCGAGATGCAGTCGCCTTTGACACCTATGCGGAAGTTCTCACCGCTGTCGATTCGACGCCTTTGTGTAGTCACCGGTGCCGCCTTCGAGATTCCCATGGACGCCCCTGCACCGCCGTCTCAGGAGCCAACCGACCACTACTCGTCACCGATGGGAATCACCCGAGGAAGCCATGGCAGTAGTGTGCCCCCTCTGTGTGCCTTCCAAGTGGGCACAACACCCTCTCTCTCCCTTGTAGGACTCTATGACGATCGGGTGTCCTAGATCTGAAACAGGACCGTGCCCGTGCCCTTTGCACTACCACCGCCACCGTGGATGCCCGCTGCATCGCTGTTCGTCACCGCCGTGGATCACCCAAGGAAGCATGGCCGTAGTCCTTTCTCTCTCTTGTCTTCTCTGTCTTTTGCCTATGCTGATCGGGTCAACCGACACAAAGATCCACCTCAAAGATGGTCGTGCCGCCGCTTTGAGTCACTTGCCACCTCATTTCCCCATACGCCATGTCACCACCATGTTGTCGTTTAGTCCCCACGTGGCGCCTTTTTTAGTCTCAGTGATAGCACTACCCGCCACATCGGCAGCCTCACCGCCTCGTTGCGCCACGTAGCCGCCACCTTGCACGCCACGCAGGCATCGCTACCACCTAAGCCGCTCACGTGGCATACCCGTGACCCTAAACCAAAATCGTATTGATCTGGTTCACCAAGAACCTATGGACCCCGTAGGTCAGTCCTATTTCATACACCCGGTCCTCTGTGCACCTTAAATCCTAGATTGTGGACTTGGTCTATGGACCAATAGTCCACATATCATCCACCCAATTAGAAACGCTAGATTAGTTCTCTCTCTTACCTGCGGGGCCCCTTTGTCAGTCAATGCCAGTCAAACCCTAGCCTTGGACCCAATCTACCATGAACCAAACCCTAGCCCATGGACTTGGTCTATGGACCAATGGCCCACATGTCATCCCCTCTGTTCTTTTCGAGAATTAATTTAATTCTTGAAAAGTCCTTTCATCCTGTTGGTCCCACATGTCATTCACTATCCTTGTTATCTCTCACTTACCAGTGGACCCCACTTGTAAGTCTCCAATTCTATTTAGTTATTTAATCCGAAAGAATATTATTTTCTTTCTCGATTTCATCATTTCATGTGATCTTCGAAAGCTCATGTCTTTTGAATCCGAACTCCGATTGAGTTCATTCAAATTCCTAAATTCATCTGAATTCAAGATCTAGTTATCTGAGATTATTATTTAATTTTTGGAGTTTGTTTGCTCTCTGTTATTTATTTATTTATTTGGTTTATTTGCTTGGTTGCGAGTAGAAGTTGATACTACGAGAAGTTCTAATCAGGAAGGAGCTGAAGATCAAGATAGTAGAAGATCAAAGATTAAATAAGATCATTATTGCTAGCAACGCATGTCATACCTTTGACCATGTTGAATCCCAGTTTTCTAAAACTACTTTGAATTAAATTATTGCATTTACTTTAAGTATTTATTTAAATGCTTTTGGGTTTAGTTAATAATCCAATTTGTTATACCCACCTTGTCTAAATTGATATGTCATAATCTTTTGTCATCCTAGCTTGGTTATTTATTTAGTTGGTAATATTGTAGCACCAACGTGGGTTGGTTAGATGCGATTAGATTGCTTAGCCATGCCACGAATCACTTGTTCATACAAAGTTGCAATTATCAACTTGACTAAGTGACTATGGAACTTTGTGAAAATCTGTGTGTACTATGTGCTATTATGGCATGTGTTGCACTTAACCAACTAGGTGGTAAAAGGTTTAGACTGAGGCAAGTGGTGGAAATTGTGTGACATGGTGGCTATGTAATATGGGAATATGTATCGGTATGTCAAAATACTCTGTGCGCCTTAGTTAGAATTTGGAAGTCTTGCTTTGGTCAATTAAGGACTTAACTTTGTGCGCCATTGAACTAGGCCTCTCGTACAACCACATGCCTGTTATGGGACGGGCATAACTTAGTAAGTTATGGAGTCTTGACATTGATTACTCAAGTAGTAGGTTAGGCTGTGTTGATTGGGTGGAGGTGTGTGCTACCATGTAGTCGCATCGCGGGACGGTTCGCCGCTTCCCTATCCAACAGTGTGTGTCGTACCATCCACTGTGTATAGTTTGGTATGATGGTTCGTAAGCACACTGGGAGTGTCAATGCTTGAGATGAAGTTTCTGAAAGGTTTTGTTGTGATCAGCTCTGATCCAGTTGATTACATCTTGTGGGTAAAGTGTATAAACTCTGCAGAGTGTTAAATTAATCTATTGAATAGCGCGTCATGATCATGGACATGCTCGGGATTTCACACGAGGGTAGATTTTCATAAAACAGTTGGGAAGGAGCTGTGTGATCTAAATCATATGGCTATGTGAATAATTTGTTTAGGCTGTGTGTCTTTGTGAAATCAAACTGTTAAAATTAAATATTGTTTATTTGTTTTACTGTATGCTTTCAATCTATTATTTGTATTCAATTGCAAATGTTGTATTTCTGCAAAAGAACCACAGATTGCCATTCCTTTGGAATAAGCCTGCATGTATAATTGCATTTCTGTGGTGTGACTTGCGAGTACGGTTGTGTACTCATGCTTGCTTTAATAAATCAAGCAGAAGTAAAGGAATCGTCAATCAACGAGGTCTACTTCAAGGGTTGTGGAGAACTAGGTCGCGCACCCCAGTCGATTGCCTGTGGGCATATGGATGGGCTTCACTGAAGTTATTTCGTTCTGCTGCAGCTTCTTTGAGCTTTTCGCCTTCTGAGGCGTTAATTGTAAGCTATGACCTTAAGGTCTTTACTCTGATATTTATTGTTATTTGCCTATTTATTAGTCATCTTTGTATATGGAAATGATATTTCACTGATGTTGCCACTGTGTGCACTAGCGTGATCCTGGACTAGTGCAGTATACACAGAGGGTCCAGAATTGTATTTTTGGGTCCCGACAGAGGTGGTATCAGAGCCATATCGACTGTAGGTCGTGACCTTAGTTAGAATGGTCGTTTTTAAGGAAAACTTCAAAACTTATTTTACAAATGAAAAATCTTAATGATGTGCTATTCTCATCTTGTCTAGCTTCTATACTCTTCCATTCTATTCCTTTCTCATCTATATTCTTGCTCACCGTTTTGAGTATTAAATTGGACTTGCTTCCCTCATAACCTCTATAGTTGTCGTTATCTGTACCAAATGTCTCGGTGGATGCCCAAGAGCTATTTTGAGCAACTCTTTGAAGACCATGCAACCAACAACAACGCATCGACAAGTGTTCAAGACAAGTTCATCGCAAGAATTGAAGACCAAGAAGAAGTTGTATGTCGCCCCTGCCTTCTCCAAGAATCGCTTGTAAGGATCGCAAGCAGTCAACGTTGGATGAAGACCGTGACCAGTTCGAGTTGTCTTCAGACCAGCCATATAGGATAAATTAGCGTTGTTTTCTCCCGTGTGTTGAGCCAAGTCACCCAGTTAAGTTAGAGCTTAATCGACTAGACGATTAGATCCTCGTTTTCCTTCTCTTGTGTGTAGTTTGTCTGTGAGCTTTATGCTTCTTAATAGCTTTCTGGCTATTTGTGTTTCTTGGTGTTCCTTGGGTTAAATCTGCTCCCTTTAGTAGATTGTCTTCCCTTACCTTATGCTTTTCCCTCTCATCTATTAGCCCTGGTCAGCCAGCAGATGAAGAGCCCTAGTGAAGCCAACTTTGTCAGTAATCTTGAGACAGTATATGCTAGCTCAAATCCCGTCAATCCCAGTGGATAGTTGTCAGTACCAGGAGTAGTAGATCCAGTCATGGAACAATTCTTGGTAGCTCAGACTCAATTCATGAATGCAATGATGCAGAACATGAACAACATGATGACACAGTAGAATCAGACCACCGTTGCCTTAGTCAATTTGATGGGTCAGAATAATCAAGCAAGCCGTCATACTGTCGCCAATGTCAGCACTAGAGCAGACGATAACCAACAACTATCTCCAGTGCCAGTAGTGACACATTAGAACCCGAGCCAGTTCCCTACCACCCAGAATCAGCTCATGCCAGCGACGATGCAACCGTTGAACAGTAGTGATGTTTGCAAGGATACACAACTCATTGCCATCCCAACGGCACACCCTCAGACCAAGTTTGTGAAGTTCATGATGACCAAGCCGCTTGTCCTTGAAGAATCAACTGCACTCAAGGATACAGAATAGTGGATTCGCACCATAGAAGAAAAGCTAACCGTTGTGCAATGCAACGACAATGAGAAAGTTCTCTATGCCGCTCATCAATTAGAAGGAGTTACATTAGATTGGTGAGAAAAGTTTCGCGCCGCCTATCAGCACGAACCGACCATCACCTGGTCAGAGTTCACCGCTACTTTTCGCCAACAGCATGCAACATCAAGCAAGAGTGATCAAGAGAAACCTTATATTCAGATATCCTACACCAAACCTAGCCGTTGTCAGTTGAAGTGCTACCAGCTAGATAAGTCAGAAGATTGTGCATGTATCCGTTGTAGAGAAATAGGCCATAGCGCCGATGAGCACAATATCAATTGTTCCAGTTGCGAAGGAAACCATTCAGTCGGAGAATGCTCAATGAGCAAGATCACATGTTTCTTATGTGAAGGCGATGATCATTGTCGGAGCCAGTGCCCCATGTATTCAATGTTGACTTCTTCAACACAACATCAGCAAGCAAATTTTCGAGCCACAGTCAGAGCATTAGCAAAAGAAGGCAAACCATTGTCAGTGCAAGATATGTTAGTGGAAGAATACCAGAATAGTCGTTCTACCATAGTCTCATCACAAAAGTCACAAGCTTCGACCCGTGTCTGTTACAGTTGTCGTAAAGAAGGTCACTACATCAGCCAGTATCCTTAGAAGAACCAGTCACTCACTCCAGATGCAAGAATGCCAAAAGTTATTAAAAGAGTTTACAGAAATGACAAAGTAGATCAAAGGATTCCCTCAAATAAAGGCAGTGTCAAATCAAGTTCGTTAGCTTTGCCAGAGTCAGTATTGATTGTAAAGTGAATTGTTAGCACAAAGAGGTGCGAGAATCTCAATCTATCCAGGAGCGAATCTTCAGGACCTCAGAATCAGCTTGTTTGAGTTTTGAGTCAGAATTTCAGTTTTCCCCAGGATCATCTGTGAACAAGATAGTATCAGTGGAAGATCAGCGAGACAGTCGTTTCAAGATAGCCAAGACGCCTCATCGTTGTAAAGGGACAAGTTCACCCAGATCATCAGAAGTGAGTCAGTGCAGAAGGATGTCTGTTGAACCTAGAGTTCAAACTGGTGCTAGAAAATCAGGCTTGATCAGACAGTTTTGTCAAAGAAATCTGCCGTTTCCGAAGTTAGACAGATATGCAGGGATCTACTGACGCGCGCATCCCTACACATATATGAATATGATATCCCAATGCCAACCACGAAGTTAGGAGATGCCATGTAATTGAGCGTTTGTGATATTTCCATGTATCAGTCCACTAACCCTTACTTTACAGTTTCAGCTATAGATGTAAAGTAGTGGTTTCTGGTTTGTCAGCATCAATGTGACAACAAATCGAGTAACAAACTCATGGGTGAAGCTCAGCCCAACGATCTAGCTACACGCCTACAGGCTGTAGCTGCACAAGTTCTTTGTCAATTGGCACTTTGGCAGCATCAACGTCTATCAGCCGTCACACAACGCCGATGTGAGCGACCTACTAATTTAGATTCCAAATGCAAACGTGTACCTTATTCCAAGCAAAAACTTGTGTCAAGAGAGAAAAGAGAGTAAATTGAGAGGAGCTGGTAGACCAACCCTTCCTACTCAGTCCACACCCACCCTGTCTCTCTCTGCGTGTGTTTAGCCGTGAACAACTCGTAGTACGTTGCTCAGTCACGCATAACACAGCAGCAACTAGTTTTAACATGTTTAATTATGCTTGAAGAAAAACCCAAGTCTTTTTATATAGCTGTATGGTCAAATGGAGCTTTTCTTTAGCAGGTCGTGCGCGAGGAAAAGGTGAGTTAGAGAGAGAGAGATGGAGAATATTTGAGGCAAGGAGGCAGGCAGGCAAGCCGAACAAAGCTGTACGACGACGAATGTTTTAGGGACCAAACCACATGAAGAGAAAGGGACATGTAGTCACGGCAGTGCAGACACGGAAAAGTGCAACGTGTGGTGCCACAATGTGCCCAATCCCATCTGGGCGCAAGTGCTGATTGGAACAAGACACCTTTTATATCTTTTCTTTTCTTTTGTCATGTGTGTTTGTGTGTGTTTTACATGGATCATGGGGTATCTACTATCTGCATCTATTTGATCTTGTGCTCCTTTGGCGCAAGAAAAGCAGGCAGGCGTGTTGGATAGAGCAAGATCCACTAGTTTGTGATCCCCTAGTTTGTGATTATGCCATCTATCGAATCATTCCGCACTGCATGTGTTGTTCTTTCTCTTGTTGGAATCTGGGCCTATGGGCCCTAGCTATTTTAATTTGCCATTCATGGGTCACAGCCAAATGGGCTTTAAGTCGTGTTCCAGTGGCCCGGCCCAACGTTCAGATTTGCCAACTTGGGAGACGGCACTGTGATCTCGAACAAAATGGGCCGTGTGGTCGGAATCGATCCATGTGCCTGCGATATTTCTGGCCTGTTTCCCAGATTTGCGAATGCAACGTCGGTGCCCCGCTACTTTTTCGGAAAACGGCACTAGTCACAGCACGGAAATGGTGGAGGAAACGTCGTGCGTGGATGGGTCCATCAGATATCTCGCTGCTGCTACGTATTGCCGGTTGTAGCTAGCTAGAAAGCAAAAAAAGAGAGGCACGGGTGGGGGGCCAATTGCACGGGAGATTTCACTGCACAATCAGCATCATTCGCGCCGGAAACGATACCGATATCTCCTTCCACGGCTCGCCTGATGTGGCGGACAGCTTAGAGTGACCCAACAACACGCATGGCGTGACGTGATGCAGACTTATCACAGAGGAGCCGACCAGGCAAGCGTTGGGCAGCCAGCCGCAACCCCAAGTTGCCACGCTAGAAGAAAAAGGAGAAAGGGGAATCCCTAACTCGACTGCCCCGAATCTCCTTTTTGAGCATGGTGTATAGCATGCTGCTCCCTCAGCTCACGCATCTCTACTACTTTAAAAGAAAGATTGGGTGGTTGTCCGTCTCCTCCTCCTTTACCCATCCCGTCTATATGCCATGTAGGCCACCATGTCTCACCTTGTTAGCTCTTTAATCATGAAAACCAATACCCAGGATAAGCATCGGCATCGTCCAACACCTAACCCAAACTCATCGCCTATCCTCCCCTCACGCTGTCCCTGCCACCCGCCACCGCCACTCCTCCCCTCACACATCGCCACTCCTCCACTCACGTTGTCTTCGTTGCCCCACCCACAGCCGCCGCGCTCATCATCGTCGCTCATCCTCTCACGCTGCCTCTGCCACTAGCTGCAGCCATCGCACGCTGTCATCACCGCTCCTCTCCTCACGCATCATCGCTCCATCACACATCTGTGACGCCCCGTGTCATTACCCTAGGGGTAATCACACTTAGGCATACGTATTACTATTTGTTTGCTCAGTAAAACATTGCTCCAACGAATAGTAAGCCTTTATCAGGGTTACGCAGCAGAACAATAAGATAGAAACTGTACCTTTATTCCAGTAATAGCCACGCCAGGCTATGGTTCTTAGTACAAGTATTATACAGCTACAAAGGAGCTTCTCTGCTTCTCTCGCAAGCCCTGAAGTACTGGCCGCCTATTCGTCCCACACGTCAAACATAGCGCCCATTTTTCCCTGGTCCTCGTAGTCTGCGCCTTCTCCTCCTGCAATTGCTTCGGTACCTGCATTATCCTTCGCCCCACTCGGGATAGTTTCCGGCCGGACTAGGATCTACAAGGAGAATACTAACAAGGTTGAGTACACGAGTGTACTCATCAAGCATTAATAGCAAAGAATGCATTGGATGACTATCTCTAGTTGTTATCACATTTTCTAAGTCATCTCATTCTGAAAATAAGTGATTAAAACATTTGGTGGCAAGTTTTAATACTGAAAACGCTACTTATTACTCGGAGAGAAGAAAGACCCCCGACGGTTCCCGTAGACTCCAATCCAGGAGACTGGCATGAATTCATGATTTGATATAGCACTGCGCAGACTTGTACCACTTTACCTATAGTCATTCTGAACTCTAAATGAGTCGGGTCCCCTGCATTTCCTTTGATGCGGGTTCGAGTTCAGAATACAGAACATTTTCTAGGTTACGTGATCAAGTCTCCACCCACTACTTTTCGTCGGTGCTGATTTAATCACGCTGCTGACCTCGTCATACACCGAGTTCCAGTAATGTTGGTTGAGGCGGCTATCGTCCGTGCTCAACACTCCACCTTGGGGCGGCTCTCTTTCGTGCCCAAACACTCCAATGTGTCCCGTTGTGGAGATCATAATTACGTAACAAGGTAGCATTTTCTGCCCGCCGAAACGGGAAAATGGTTGGTATTGATTTTACGGCTTCAGACCGAGCAAGAGTTTTGTTTGTCCTTATATTATAACCATATGTAAAAAGGGGCCCACCTCTTACCTCATCATCATCGTCGTCGTCGTCGTTGTCGTCATCGCGTTTCCCCTGCCAGGGCCCTCTTTTACCCACATATTAATTCTCATTTCTTTCTTTCTTTCTCATTCTCATTTCTTTCATATTCATCTTAACCATTTTCATCTCAATCATTGATTTAGGTTTTGAGAAAACAATTTTGATGCAATAAACATATAGTGCAATATACGGTTTACATTTAAATTAACTATGTTTATGGTCAAGAGGATCGCTTGCCTTCGTAGTTGTAGGAAAGATTGGCGTGGATGAAACTTTGATCAACTGCTCCCGTCGGTGCTAGATCGTCTTCTGTAGCAATACGACAACACGAATAATAATATAAGTAAATACGTAGTTGATTTTGAGTGATATAATAAATACCTAAGTTAGTGACTTCTAATTGTTAGCACAATTTAATTTAAATAAAACTTTTCGAGATCTCTACTAAGTTAGCACTTCCCAAAATGATCGTTCTACTATCTATGCGCACTAAGGTCGAGACCCGAGGTTCCCGCTTAACTAAATAAATTAACAAGATTAACATCTCAAACGACCTGACTAAATATCAGCGACGCGCAAGATTGTTACACAGGCTAACTAGTCTATTAACCATAGAAATAACTGCTATGCAACTTATCTAGCAACTTAATTCACAGAGTAATTTTAAGTTGGTTAATTCTACAAGATCCACGTTAAAAAATAATTAGTCGCAAGAGCTAGACAGCTAACAACAATTAATTGACAAAAGCTACCGGAATAAACAATAATCACAACAGATAATTAACACTTACACAAGTCCTAATAATACTTCTAAACCTGAAGTCCTAAATCTATTTCTAATCCTACCCCTAATCTCACCCTAATCCCTCCCTCTCTCTCTCTCTACCCCTCTCGACCGGCCCCAAAACTCACACACGCATGCACACAACCCACACAACACAGCACACACACAACACCTTCTTCCTCCAAACCTCACTCTCTCTCTCCCCAAGATTCTCCACCCTCTCCCCCAAACCGACGCCGTCACAGGTTCTCACGGCTCGATGCCGCCCGCTTCACCGCCCGCCGTCAACGCCTCTCTCTGTAGCGCCACCCTACTAGCCGCCGCCGCCTCTCTCTCAAGCCGCTTTACTAGCCGCCGCCATCGCGTGGCTCCTCTTCCCACTCGGCTCCTCCTTGAGCCGCCACCCGCCCGATCCGGCTGCTCGCCCTTCCGCCACCTTAACCGCGGCCCGGCGCCACCACCTAGCGTCGTCGCGCCCTCGTCGCTCTCGTGAGCCTTGCCCTCACTGCTTCGGCTGCCGCTCACGCCATGGCTCGGCTCCGCAGTCGCCCCCCTTCGGACTCCCCTGGCTTCTCTGACCTCCCGCGCGGCTCGACGTCGCCAACCATGCCGCCGTTCCTTCGCTGCTCCCGATCCGGTCCAAGCCGCCACCGACGACGCTCCCCAACCGCCGGTTAACTTTTCTCCCGGTGCGGCCGAAGGCCAGCGCCGCTACTCGGTCTCCTACGCTTCACCGGTTCCTGATCTATGGATGTTGAGGGCTTTAGCCCGGCCGGCTCGGCCTCCTCCTCGGTCCAGCCCAGATCGTGTGCACCGGTTCGGCCTCCCGGCCACCGACGCCGTGGCTCAAGAACCCCCTCCTGCCTCCCCTTCTATTTTCCTAAGTTCTTGCTAAGTTGATTCTTGACATTTACTGATTAGCTAAGAATTGATACTAGTTGATGATTCAGGCATGCAGGAGCATGATGGTTGATTGAGATGGTGCAGCCACGGGAGTAGGGGATGGATGCTGGATTCATTGCTACCGAGGTACAAAGCCACCTTAATCTCTCTCAACCCCTCCCCTACTGCTCTGTGATGACTGATGGCTAAACTGTTATTGAGAAAGCTCAATATGCAAATGTTGTACCTGGCGGGTGGGGTTTGAGTTGGTTTTTGGGGTTGATGATTGGCAAGGGTGGCCGGCTGTGTGTAGGGTGATGATGCCGGTGGTGGGGATGCGGTCTCCCTCCTGCGGTCCTGGTGTCGCCAAGCTCTCGGGTCTTCGCCTCTCTTCCTGGCTCCCTAGCTTCTCTAGCCTCCTTGCTCTTCCTGGTGAATGCAAGCTATGTAAGACTTTGGGTATGTGAATGAATGAGTTGTTGTGAACGGGGGGGATGAATGGGGGTGAAGAAGCCTCTGGATCTTTGGCCGCCTCACGCTAGGGATGAATGTGGTCTTTGACCGAGATGGGGGATGAATCTACTGGGGAAATGAATGGCTTGGGGATGAATGAGCAAACTAGGGTGAATGTCTTTGCGATCTGGGGAAGAATGGTGGTCGGGCCTTTTGAGGAGCCGGATGTTCTTCTTTGTTGTGCTCGTGAAGGGAAGGGGGATGAATGGCATCAAGCTATGGGGCTACGCCGTGGGGAGTGTCCTTGGTCTTTCTTCTTTGTGTACTAATGCTAAGAAATGGATAGGAGGGGGGAATGGATGAGTACTCTGGGCTTGCTGCTGCTACTGTGCGTTGATGCTATGAACAGCGGGAGAGAGGAGAGAGAAAACAAGGAATGCTGGAGGTCTGCCTACCGTCGAGTGCTATAATGCACCAAAAAGATTGATGTACAGACTACAATGCAAACAATGTACTTATTGATTTGCTTATCTAATGAGAATGAAAATGCAAATTAATTTACTGCCTTGATTCTACTGCTGCACTAATTGAATGCAAATGACTACTTGTGCTTGAATGATGAGATTGCATGAATGGTGGAATGATGAAATGATGCCATGGTGGTTCTATTGATAGAAATGCAATGCTCGCGAAACGAAACCCACTAAACCAACGAGCTGACAACGAATTAACTGCTAAACAATGATCGCAACACTATCGTTAGCTTACCGCTAAGACGAGATTAACTATTGCTAACTACCGATTACTGCTACGCGATTAAGTCTAAATACACGGGTTCTCACAACATCCCTTGCTCCGCGCTTTGGAGGCGCCGCCACCACCCGTAGCCGTTGCGTGCTGTCATCGCCGCTCATCCCCTAATGCTGTTGCCGCCGCCACCGTGCGTCGTCATCACCGCTCCCCCCTCATGCATCGCTGCTCCATCGCGCACCCCTTGCTCTCCGCTTTGGAGGATTTTCAGCATTGATTAATTGTTTCCACAACTTTGAAGGATTTTCAGCTCTTTGCCGAAGCTCCCCCACGCACAAGCACAACCACCATCCCCGCTCTTCCCCTCGTGGTTGGAAATCGACTATCCCCCAGCCACTTAGGTTGCCACTGCGTCCCCGAGCCAGCGCCGCCGGAAAAGTGGTGGGGAGTAGAAGGTAGTGCTGCCGGAGTTGGACGTAGAATCAAAAAGTTGCTACACCGCGCTAGTAGGAAACGCGGTGTTGCCTGGCGTCTCATCAGCGTCATCGCTGCCCTATCCACATCGGTTTTGCCGGCGATGTCGAAGCAGCTATCGAGGTCGTCCGCCTACATGATGCTGCACACTCGCCAACTGCCAAGAACACAATGCTGCAGTTAGCTCACTCGAAAACTGCCTAGCAAGTTTCTTGCCAACCGCCCAGCTTGGATGCACAGCAGTTGCAAGCAATGAACTAGTGTGCGCACTCGACGATTGCCAACTTCGACATTACAAAAGGCGTAGTTCCGCTTTCACTTCTCCTTCTCCTTCCACTTCTCCTTCTCCTTATCCACACAAAAGAATGGGGTAAATGATTCCCTATGTGTAAGATCGAGGAGGCCGACTAGAAGGGGGTGAATAGGCGGTTTTAAAAACTTCTTTGGCTAAAACCGAGTTTTATGCGGAATTGTAAATCGAATCGGTTTGCACAATTTAAAGGCTAAATCAACTAGTCTTTACTACGTGCACCAACAATATGAGACTATCGATAACTATTGCAATGATACAAAGGCAAGTAAGCAATCTAATATAAGAAATATGAATTGCACAAAGTAAATCACAAGAGAACAAACCACAAAGACACAACAATGTTTTACCATGGTGTTCGGAGACTTGCCGATCTCCCCTAATCCACGTTGAGGTAAGCCCAACCACATTGGACCGGCTCTACAACTTGAGCCAACACCTCCGAGGTAAGTCCAACCACTTGGACCGGCTCCAAAACGAACCAACACCTCGATCCACTCGGGGTTGCTCTTCCTCCACTCCGGAGATGGTGAGCACCAAACCACTCACAACACGTCGGGCCTTCTCACAAGCTTCTTGAGAAGATCACCGGACCACGACGCCTCCACGTCGTCTAGGTGTCGGCAAACACCAAGAGTAATAAGCCAAGCCCCTCGCTTTACTCTCACCAAGTGCAACACATGCACAATTTGACGCTCAATCCAATTCTAGTTGCAACACATGCAACTAGATTCTCTCCCTTTGCTCACAAGGTGCAACACATGCACATTTGAGAGGAGAAGCTCACACTAGCTCAATAGAATGAAATGAGATGCTAAGAGTTGCCCTCCAACCGGCCAAGGTGAGTATTTATACCCCACACATAAAAACTAGCCGTTGGAGGAGAATCTATTGAAAATCAGGGAAACCCGGTCAGACCATAGGCATAGGGCCGGTCAGTCCGGGCTACAATGCAACAGCTATAAAAATAGCCGTTACATGCAATTCCTGGTCAGTCCGCCCTCACAGGGTCCGGTCTGACCAGACCCCCGGTTAGTCCGGGCCTTCCGGGTGGAAGAAAAACGAAAACTCACCCTCTGGAAAAAGTTGACTGGCCTTATAAAGGTGGTCAGTCCGCAGGCATATGGGCGGTCAGTCCGGGCTTTCAATTGTGGTCAGTCCGGCCCTGGATTTCAGTACAGACGACACTCGAAAAAACGGTCATAACTTTTGATTCCGATGTCGGAATTGAGTGATCTTGGACTCTATGGAAAGCTTATTCAGAGGGCTACACGACCCATCTTTTTGATTGATCTTAAACACATTTGATCAAATCAAAAAGTACAACTCAAAGAGCCAACGCCATGGTCTAAGTCCAAAGAAATAGCAACGAGCAATCTTAGACCATGCCAAGGGAAAATGCATGAATCCCAACAATTTGTAAAACACATTTGCAAAATTTGGTATCATGTCACAAGGAGTAGGTACATGGACTTCAACTATTTGCAAAACACATTTGCAAAATATAGTCACATGCTACAAGGATTATGTATGAGCCTCGACTATTTGTAAAACACAGTCGCAAATATCGGCAACATGCCACAAGGAGTAGTTGCATGGACTTCAACCATTTGTAAAACACATTTACAAATTATAGTCTCATGCTACAAAGAGTTAATGCATGAGTTTCAACTATTTGCAAAACACATTCGCAAACAATAGCACCATGCCATGGAGAGCTAGAGCAAGCGAGATTGAGCTATCAACACATGATGAGACTCAAGCTACCAGACAAGACCCCTCTTAATAGTACGACAAAGCTATACTAGCAATCCGGTCTTCCAACCAAACACCAAAATCGGTAAAAGACTAGGAACACATCCTTAGCCCTAGCTAGTCATACCTTTGCCTTGCACACACACTTGAAGCTTGATGACGCACATCTTCACTTCAAATTCGGGTTCTTGACTTGAAAGCTCATCAACACATAATGACTTCCTTTACTTCGGGATCTTGACATGATGCTCATCAACACATGATGACATCCATCATCCTGAGTCTTGAAATGCATCAACATATGATGCATCCTTCACTTGACCTCCATCAACACATGATGGGCCTTCTCTTTGACTTGATGATCAACTCATGATCATCTCTTCTTCTTGAACATCATCGACACACGGTGATTTTCGTTTCTTCAAGTTCTTGATATGATGCTCATCAATCCATGATGACATCCTTTTCTTGAACTTGGCTTGATGATCATCAACACATGATGATCTTCTTCACTTCGGGATCTTGACTCGAACATCATCAACACATGATGATTTCCTTTTCTCCCGAATCTTGACTTGATGACAATCAACATATGATGCCATCCAAATTCTTCATCACCCTGGAACATAATCTATTCATCCAACTCATGGAAAATGGTAGTTCCACAATATGATTATTATTAATTACCACGATGTACCATTAATTCATAATGGTGGGACAAGATATCACAATCTTTCTCTCTTTGGTAATTGATGATAATCACTTTAATTGCAAATAATTGAATAGATTGGTATGAGTATATACGAACTGCACAAGTTGAATATACTCAAAGGGTATATGAGCATATATGAACTACACAAGTCTCATATACTCATATGAATATATTAACTACACAAGTTATATATACTCAAGGATATGTTTCAAAGTAAAGATCCTTAAAGTATATGGACAAAGGAATATGGATCAATACTAATGAAACCACAAAACATCGAGTGAACTCCGCCTAAATGTGTGCATACACAAATGTGTAATAAGAACATATGCACATATTTAAGTTAGACTTTTGGTGGAGTTCAATCTATATTTTGGATCCGTGGAATGCAACAATATATAAGAATATGATGTCAAATGCATACCTCTTTGATTTTCACCTTTTAATCCAGCTGAGACTAAACATGAGATATAGCAATAGAAGACTTAGTCTCACAAATAGATTTATCACTAGTAGGATGCTCGTGCGTTGCAACGGAACCCGAAACCTTACAGAAATAATATTTCCCTTTAACACATAAAACAAATCAAGCAATTAAAAGATGATGATACACACGAGCATCACATTAGTGCAACACGATAGGACAAGAACTTTGTGCGGCAATTCTAGAAATGAATGAAAACAAACAATATTTTCTCACTGTTTACTTCAATACATAAATACTTGAATTTGGAAGACATAATATATGAGTAGATGGTGAGAAGGATCACCTGTGACTCAAGCTCATACGGATTTGACACATTCTGCTCTTCCCAGTCCTTTTTGCGTGGTCGAGAAGTTAACCCCATCCAGGCGATCAAAGGCCAAAGACAAGGCATCCCACTTGTCAAACAAGCAAATTAGTAACATGTCTCCACGAGAATACTCCCCCTCCAAACCCATGCACCAAAACAACGACAAATTTCCCTGCTCTCCAGCCGCAAGGTCAAACCCATAGGTTTCAAACATATATCAGCATTGTCATCAAGACTCAGAAGGGTGGTGTCATCCGACAAAGTTGTAGAGGTCACTGGTTCTAACGACAACGGTGCATATAGCGAAGTTTGATGATATTGATGACTAAAGCTCCTATTCAAAAGACGACAGGTATTAGAGGAAGCTATGGTGGACTCTCGTGTCTCTGTCTTCTAGGAGAAATGCTTGATGCCATTACATCATGGTTAATTTATGGAAATGAGTTGGGAGCTGGGGATACGCAACTTGATGGATCAGAAATTTTGTAATGTACAGTGATCCCCTGGCTAGCAATGAACATGTTATCACTATCAGCAAGAAAATTGGTTGGAATATCCCTAGCATCGTGAACACACAAGGAAATGACTATCTTGTAGAATTCATTAGGCTGATAAAATTGTTCATTGTAACTTATTTGTCTAAAATAGATGCTCTAGTACTTCTATGAATATGAAGGCCCTCTTTGTTTAGGCTTAGGCTTTTTGGCTTATAGCTTAAAGCCAGCTTTTTAGCTTAATCAGTTTATAAGCCTCTAAGCTTTTAAGCCAAGTTTTGTTGTTTGGTAATCAGGCTTTTTGTAGGATGTTGGCTTATTGAGTTGTGTGTGAAGGATGAAAGGTCTGAAATACTCTTAAGGGTTTAAAGGACCTTGTTAAGAATGGATTTAAACTGATTTTTGCATAATCTGAAAATATGATGATACATACAAGTATACATATGAAACAAAATAGATTTCGCTTGTACGAGCATACGTGTACACCATAGCCTACCCAAATAAATTGCAAATCTCAACATTATTGCTATGTATCTTCTCAATGAGGCTCGCAATTAATCAAACACATAGGCAGACATTTATCATAGGATTTCTCTAGATTGCTGTTCAGCCGTTGGGCCATGTACAAGCAAGGTGTCTGTTTCACTGTATAGTAATTTCATTCTGAAACTTGATGCACCATGCCAGATTTACAAACATGCCTGCCTGCCTGCCCGGCCGAAACCTCCTCAAAATGCACTACATATAAAATGTTGAATATATTTTCAATACACAATAAACATACTGGGATCAAAACAGCGCCTTGACTTGATTCCTCGGATCTCGAATGCTTGTCCTGGAAGACGCAGACCTCAGGGGGCTTCCAGCAGCTTCCATCATCAACTTCGTTCGGATCAGCCTCTCGATTTGCTACTGTAGCCTAGTTAAGAAGCCACATCTGAAAGGTGTTCAACAGCATGTCAGTACAAATTTTGTTGAAGCAACTCTGTATGGACTCAATGATCTCTGTCGTGATACGGTCACCAGCAGCCAGCTTGTATTGCTCAAACTTTGCTTCTTCACACTCCAATGCAGCTTTCTTGTAGGCCCTGATAGTTCCTGAAAGAAGGAAAGGGGTGATCAGCTCTGCTCTGGCATACTGGCCATGCAAACAGTTTTCTTTCTTAGTGATATGGCTAAGCATCCAAACTATACATGGAGAAACACCAATAAACCATCAGGCCAAAGTTTGACTAGGGAAAACACTAAGAACTAAGTTTGAGGTCTCAATGTGAACTAACGATGCAACAAACTCAATTATATATGTGTATGTTAAGAAATCTGAAAAATTTGACAATGCTATGATTGCTACCAGAACTTCACCTATTGAAAAGCTATAGTTAAGTGCACTAAAAAGAAGCAGGTATACATCATGACAATTTTTTTACTAAGAACTCTAGACTAACAAGAACACTTGTCCAATTTGATACGGAGATGGGCATATCAACTTGTTGCTAAAATATTGCATTCCACTCTAATTTAATTCAATAGTTCATAACACCGTAGCGAGCACAAGGAGATTACATTCTGAATTCAGCTATTCAAGAATTGATTCATGGTGCATCAAATTAAGTGTCACAAAACAACCAAGTTAAAAATAATAATAATTACAACTAAGACTTCTTTAGCTCCACCATCCATGATCCACTCACCACTCACATCCAGCAGGTTGAAAGATACAGGGATCTTCCCAATGCTTCTCACCATTGTGATAGCAGCCCACACTTTCTGGTGATCTTCGTGTGACACTCGGATTACGCAAAGCTTTGTTAGAGGATTTACGTACTTCACTGCAGAGGAGCAGAGCTCATAAGTACTTCTAAATTAAACAAGTAAACACACTACAGACATCTATGATGTTGTCTAGAAAATTAAGGATGTCTAATGGCATGCAAGTGAGCGTGTGAAGGGGCAGCTCTAGATGCTGATACTGATGCAGCTAAGTGCCCTAACGAGCCCCATCTCTCTTCAACAACCTATAGTAATTGAATAGCCATAGAAGTTAGGAAAAAATAAACTACCTAAAATTAGTTCCTTCCAATAATGATATGTGGCAGTACACATACCTCCTCAAGCTAATTAAGAGATAATTAAGAAAACAACAAATAAACTCATTAGGTGATCACGAATTGAGGTATATCTATAGGATTACATCAAGTTGCATCTTCATAATGCATAATACCTGAAAGTTTTGAGTGAATTCATGATCAAAAGGTTTGGAATCTTTGACTTCATCAAATTGATGGGTGTTCTTGTTGGCAAGATCTGCTGTAGTCTTGGCTGCAGATGCTACTCTCTCAGCAGACTCTGCAGCTGCATGAGTAGCTGAAGCAGCATCTTTGAATTGCATAGTGCCCCTATTATCGTATTCATCAGCATATACAGAACTACACATGAGAATAAGAAGGCATGGATGAGGAACCAATGTACTTGGCCCTTTAAATGGATACATGACTGAATGAACTGAAACCTGAAATTAGCTGGAATTGGTTGCACAACATGTTCTTGTAGAGTAGTCTTAACGGCCATTTTGGAAGGTTCAACAAATGTACTTGGCCCTTGCTGCAATGCAAAGAAGCTAAACCTATTAGCTCAAGACATCAGGCATGTAAAATATAAGTATGCACAATAGAGTTTCATAGCATATACAATAAACTCTTCAGAGATTTGAGAAGCTCTGCTTTCGATCTCGATGGTATCGATCAATCGATGCTCATTTGCAATCTCCTTGAGAACTTGAGCAACCAACCCGTGGGTTCAACCCATGGATTCTGCCGGTTTCGGGTGATACGTACAGCAACCAACCCGCCTCAATCCAACCCCTTATACGAATCAACCCGCCCCAATCCAACCCGATTCAAAATAAAAACTGTTTCAACCAATCCATTAGAACCCAAATCAGAACCCAAACCATTAAAACCATATGAACCCAGTCCATTACCAGGCTTACCTAAGATCAACCTTTTCAGCATTTGGATCAGGTTCTACTGGAAGAAAGTTCGGAGTAAACCCATATATCTATGTTTGATACCTCATACGCCAAGGCAGCCAAGCCCAGCGTATATTTTCTTGTGAGACAAAACAAACAAATCTCTCCAATACACCAAAATCAAAGCTGAAAACATAAACAGGAGAGCTATAAAAGCAGCTATTTCTCCAAACCACCAATTGATGTGGCATAAAAAAACAAAATTTACACCAATTATACACAATCATCCAATATCTCCACAAAATAAATTGTTGATATCGCTTATCTGTAACTAAAGAAACCACCGAAAGGGAGGCACCATTGAGATTAAAATGGGGGTAGGGATAAGCTTACAGTTATTTGTAAACTTATTATCAAAGAGGTTGCCATGGTCCTCCAGGTCATGCCCAATCCTCCTAATCCTCAATATTGCAGATCATATTTCTGACATTTCTACCTAAAGACAGCAGAAGCATATTATATTATGAATCTTTGATCGTCAATACTGCAACAAAATAAAGCATCACAAAAAGAGATGCATTGTATGCTACCTCAACATATATCTGACGTTGTTGTGGCACGTATGTCTTCTGTGTTAAGACATGTAAAGCACAATACATCATGAAGGTCTGCAACTGTGATGCAATATATTTTGAGCTCCAACTGGCTTTTATGGGCCCAACTCTTTTGACACTCTTCTATGAAAATCTGGCATGAAAGGAAAAACAATGGAGAGACAATTCAATATGCACCATCTCTAGAAATCTGGCATGAATTTGCAATAAGCAACAACTCCTCAGTGGATAAAGATATTATAGGACCCCAACCTAGTGCTCTTCGAAATCTCTATTGACAAGACGTTACTGAAGTAAAATCTGATAGAAGCTCACCAAAATAGCGTTGCTAAATTGCACCCATTGACAAGACGGTATATAGCTCTGTTACAAGCTTCCTTCTCTTTACTTACAGTTTACAGACAGCCTCCACTTTCCAAAAAAGATCTGATTATCAGTAGTTCATATTATTCTGTTGTATGGTAAATTTTCAGAACGTTAGTTCAGATTATTCCATTGAATGGTAAATATTCAGAGCATTAAAATGGGGAGACTGCATTTTGAAGAGAGGTGCAGGCCTTTATATTTAAGCAGAGTGGGCAACATTTAATAAGCACAACAAAATGCATTTGGGAATTATGCAAATTTAATGGAAAAGAACTATAAGCATAACAACACATAGTAATCTTTTATGCACAGTCTATCCATGTGGCCTATATATCAAGATTCCTTATTGAAGGTAAATATAAAACATTTTGTATAAGTTGTATTAGTAGATGGAGCATACCCGCTAAAGAAATCCAATGATCCACCATAAATAATTTCATCTTTCTGGCTTCAACGTAACATCACTAAGGAAACTTGAAAAACAAATGAGCACCTATAATTCCATTTTAGTTCAATGGCAAACTGTTGTCCAACAAAAAAATAAGAACCTTCGTAAGATATCGAAATATGATGGCCATCGATGAGAAGCACATGCACAATGAGACCTCGTGTTGCGGTTTTAATGTTTGGAACACAAAGAAGGGCATACTTAACTTCACACATCTAAACCTCACTTATTTTTAAACTGTTGCGATGAAGTGAGCATATTAATAATCTGAAGTGACAAGACAAATAAATGTACTAATTATCGTAAATGAAAGCACAAGTAGTATTTACCCACGGATCCACCATTGTTTTCGTGTCTACCAGAAATCTAAAGGAAAAGGAACAAAAGATCTTAGCTTAGCTAGAAAATTATTCTTAGGACTTATGATGCATTTGTAAATTTCGCAAAAGATATATGGTTACAGAAAGGAGGAAATCCAGCATCGGCATTAGCTTAATACCAAATCTGTATCAACAGCAATCCAAACTAAAACAAATATGGAACTGTACTCTTCACATATATCTTGAGAATTGCATGTTGATATTGCTCAGACTTTAGACCTTTTCCTGCAAATACAAAAACTGAAATGAGTGAAATTTGTTGTTTGCTTTTCTACTATTTTATTCCTTTCCTATTTTCAATCTCCACGATCCGACCAAAAGAAATAACCTAGGCCAAAGATGTATTCTTTATGCATTACATCAAACACATGGTGATCAGCTTCAAGAAGCAACAAGAATTAGACCAGGCTTGTTGCAGTAAGAATTGAAATCCTACCTACATCGCGTGGTTGGGCGTTAGCGACGCGGTGCGGCGCGGGCGACTGGGGCAAGAGCCTGTTGTGTCATCAATTTGCGGGGAGTTAAAGTAGAGCGAGAAAAAAAAGGAATAAGAGGAGCACAGATTTCCAAGAAGCGCGTGATTGCTCTCTATGAAACAAAAGTGAAGGTAGTAAAACTGACGATAGTGACGATGCGCTTACCAAACTATTCGAGATCACATCACTGGATCTGCCAGAACCATCCACCGAAACATCCAAATCATTTACCTTGTCCTCTGCATCCCCGCAACTCCGATGATCGAACATGACGTATTCCATCCGCCTTATCGTCACGTCCATCTCCTCCGTGGAAAGATCGCTCACATCCGAGTTCACCGTTGGTGCGGTGGTGGTGGCGCCTTCGTCGGCATATATCTCGACGAAGAAACCGTCCCCGCCGCCGTTGTTGGTCTTGCGGAACGGGGAGACACCCTCCAGCTTCATGCTCTGTTGCGTATTGTAAGGACGAAAACAACATATACATGAACGACGGCAAGAACAAGAAGAACAACCGCCAGCGAATCGACAACACCCACAATAAAATCATCCAGAGAAAGAAAGAGGAATAGACGGCGACCTCGAACCAGGAGGATGAACCAGGAGCAAGAACAAGAGGAACCGGAGATTGTGGCGGCGGAGAAGGTCGAGGCCATGAGGCAGGGAGCCCATCTCAGCCACCAGCGCCATCGCCTTCGTTTGCGGATGGAGCGGCGGCGGCGACGCAGGTGGTTGGAGCGGCATGGGATGCCAAGAAGGCGATGGCGGCGCGGAGCTAGGGAGGCAGGCGATGGAGGCGGGCGAGGGGGCAAGGGCAGCGTGGAGGGATGAGGGTGGCTCGCTGGAGGAGGATGGGGGGGGGAGCGACGCGGGTGGGAGGACGGCGGCGATTGCGGGTAGGAGGGGTCACGAGGGCGCGGGGCGGGAGCGATGAGATCTGATTTGTTTGGTGAGTCGGGGCGGGGAGGAGATCGTGGTGTTCCCGTGAGTCATCGGCAACGGTTGTTTTAGCGAGAAGCGGTGGTTTTTTTTGTTTCTTTCGTGTGTGATCGGTGGACGATTCGTCCTGTGAGCGAACTAAACTCGAAATTATAGTAGTAGAGATTATGCGTGCATATCTGTTTGGATTTTTCCTTTTATATCCAAACTGAGACTAAACATGGTATATCAATAGAAGTTAGTCTCATAAGTAGATTTGTCATTAATAACCAAAACTCCATTAGCACATAATGGCGAGTCTAGATTCTTCAATCTCCCCATTTTGGGTGATTGATGACAAATCCTTTATTTATAACAACATTTGGATATAAATAAACATAAGATAAGAATTTAAGCCATTGAACTTTATCCATGCATGTCACTAAGCAATTTAAAGCTTTAAGCATTATGCATATGAGAATAGCAAGCTTACGAACATGATGCATATAGGAAGTTATGTGTATGAATGAGATGCTTCTCCTCAAGACATGCATGAAATAAGGTGAAACCATAAGAGAGAATCCAAATGGAAATATATTGATCATATAAACATTCTCCCCCTTTTGGCATTAAGCATCAAAAAACCAACCAAAAACTAAGCAAAAAAAGAGTTTTTGTAAAACAATGAGCTTGGCAACATAATTCATTTTATTTTGATCATGAAAACATTTTTCCTCTTTTGAAGTAAGGTTGTGTTTTCAAGATATTTGAGTAAAACCAAAATAGGTCACAAACCTATTGATCATATATCATTCTCCCCCCTTAAACCAAAACAGGTCACAAACTCCTCTTTTATGGCCGAAAAGAGCAAAACAACTCAAAATGAGGCCATATTGGTGTTCAACTAAAAGAGATGATATTTGGAACACATTAAAATAAACTCATCCATGAAATTTCCCCAATAAATATTTTTCATGAAGATACCATGCTCATTTTCATAAATTCACAAATTGAAATCATGTTAAGTTCACAACTTTCGTAGAACATTTCAAAAAGGTATGGAAACAAGCTCCGAAAAATCTGAAATAAATCATGGAGCTAGTGCTTGTAAATACGCACACTTTTTATTTTGGGAGGCTTAACCAAATGTCAACCATTTTGAAGATACGAAAATCACAACGTTTCAGAAAAATTGAAAGTTTTAGGTTTTTTAGATTTTGACATTCCATTTAAGCTTCAAAAGATAGCTGAAAAACTAGTTAACATGGTTCCAATAAATCTGAGAAAATTTTTCAAGATAGAATAGATATAGAGGATCAAATTTTATTATTATATATTCTTCAAATTATGAACCCATTTTGAGATACAAAAATCACAAATCAGCTCAAAAATGCAAAAGTCTGAATTTTCTGCATGTTGATCAAAGAGAGGAAAAGTCAAATTTTTTTCAAATCATGTCAAAATACTTTAAAATTTTGCAGAAACAAACTTTAGACTCCTAAGAAACTTTTCCAAGAAGAATTTTTGAAAAAGGAGTATTCGTTCAAAATATATGCCAAAATGAGCTTTGTAGGCATGATTTTTGCTTAAAGTGAATAAAAAAGGCAAAACCTTTTCAAATAAAGTCCAAATACTTTGAAAATTTCTAGATTTTAACTTTGGACTATTTAAAATGTTTTCCAAAAAGAATTTTTGAAAAAGATTTTTCTTTCAAAAGATAAGGCAAAATGCGCTTTGTAGGTATATAAAAAGAATGATTTTGCATTGAAGATTCAAAATGGAAACCGATTTGAATTTCATAGAGTTTTTCACTTTCATGGCTTTGTATGAGTTAGAAATACTATTTAAAGCCATGATACATAAAGAAATCTGGCTCAAATAGCGAACCTCACTATATGCAAGAATAGGTTATTTAGGGTAAAAGCTTGTTTTTCGGTGAACTTCAAATTGATATAACTTTGCAACGGTTGGTCTTTTGTAAAAACTTTGACGTAGAGAAATATTTGAAATGACCAACCCTTTAAGTTTGGTATTGACAACTTTTTCAAAAACCCAATAGATTTTGATTTATGGAAATATGTTATTTAATTCAAAAACAAGATCATACAAGATCCTTTTGAGGCCAAATTTGCTATTTGTTTTCTAAAATAGGAATTTTTACTACAAAAGCATTGGAAAACATTTAAAATACTTATTTAAGTACTCTTGTCTAGTTTTTCATAAATTTGAGCCTTTTATACAAGATTTTTGACTTTTGACCAAAGAGGCTCTTTTAAAAAGGCTAATCTGGCATATCATTGACAATTTCACTCCAAGAATATCAAATGAAGCAAATAAGAATAAAAAATATGCATTTACAAGATCCATAAACTATTTTAGAAAAATTGCAAATTAGTTTTCCCATATAAGAGTTTACCCATTTTAAACAAAGCCCAAAACATTTTTCATTTTTGCTAAAAACTCCTTTTATAAAAACTCCCCCTTTCACAAAGGCTTTCTCCATCAACCAAAATCTCCTCCTTTGTCGTCTCTTTGAAATATATCAATCCAAAACTCATGTTGACTTTTATCTCTTTCCTTGACCATTATTTGCAACCAAATTCTCCCCTTTGGACATTAAGCACCAAAAAAGTCTCTATGTCTTCATGTGGGGTCACACTTGAAAGATAGTCATTAAACATCACTTGGATACCATATGTCGACAAGACTTGAGTTTGCAAAGTGCTTGAACTTCTTTTACAAAGATCTTCAAAGAAAGCATCAAAAGAGAAAAGGGAAAGAGAATTCACTCGTGCACGGAGAGTACATGAGCTTGGTCAATAGAGGTAAGATCGGCAAGGAATGAAATTAGATATCACTTGAAGCTATAAGTTGATATCACTTGAAAGAAAACCACTTGTAAAGACAAAGATGAATCTCATGCCGAGGTCAAAATGATCATAAGGAGCTACCACTTAGAAAGAATACTATTTTTATGATAAAAATATCATAATGCGATCAAAATGGCATATGGAGCCAAGAAAGTTCTTGAGGGTAGCTACCAAGGATAGAAAGGATCAACTTGACTTTACAGAGCAAAGAGAATGGCTGAGGAAATTGAAGATCAACAAATTTGGACAAAACAGCCAAATCTCTCCAGGTCCGATCAGACCGGCGGCAAGATTTTGGTTAGACTGGTGGCAAGCATGCGGTCAGACCGGTGGCAAGAGTGTGGTCAGACCGGCTGAGACTGAAACTGTCAGCAGATTTCAGTTCTGAAATTTGTAGAAAAGAAGGAATTGTTGTATTTTGCTCCAAATTTTCACACAATCATCCACATAAACATATCTGGAGCATTTCCAACTTATATAGCCCTTAAAAATCCAAATCTTAAATAGTTTTTATGAATTAAGTTTTTGTCTTCGCAAATTAAATCTTATTTTCATAAAACTTCTCCAAAAGATGCCAAATTGAGCACATGATGAAATTTTAAAGCATCCATTTTCATATATGAGTCATTAATACCATTATGGACCTATTCATGTGAATAAATTTGGCTCAAATGGTAAAACTCATTTAAGTGCTAGAAAGTGACCATTGAGGTCAAAATAGGATTTTGAGCGGGTTTCAAAATCAAATAACTTTTGATAGGCTGGTCTTTTGAAATTCTTGTGAATACCAAAAATGTTTAGAATGGCCAACTCTAGGATTTTCCTTTTGGAACGATTTTCAAATTCCTTTTAGAATATATTTTACATAAAAATCTAGTTTAAGTTAAAAACAAGATACTATGATCTAGAATTTTGGCTAGAAACTCATTTTCACTTAAAATAGGTTTTTCTTGAACCAATACCTTTGAGAAACCTTTGAAAAGCATTTGTATACATTTTTCAACTAGTTTTTCAAAAGATTACTAATAATTATGAAATTTTTGACTTTTGGTTAAAAGGCTTGATTTTGAAAAACATTACTAGCACTTAATTATTTGGGCACACTTAGGGATGTGATATAATGTAACACCGTGGCTATTTGGAAGCCAAGATGTCACCTAACTACACTAACAGACAACCACATGGCGGAAGAACTCGAATAAGATATCGTAATAAAGCATAAATAAAACATCCAAATCATGGAGAAGGTATCCTACCTTCCCATCTAGATTTATTTTTTTACAGTTCATCAATAATGAATGAATGACAGTAATAGTTCTTTTATTCAAACTAGTGTAGAGTGAAATATTCGAGTAGTGCGTGGCTACTCCCTCCCAAGAGAAACTTCATCAACGATCACCTAAAAATAAATAAACAATCAAGTGTGAGTCCAAGACCCAACAAGTTCATTGATTATAAGAACAGACAATCAACATGAACAAGACAACCTCCTCAAAGGTTATGAACATACAGCAATTGAATGTTTATGAATGAATGAGATGAATGGAAATACTCAATCGACTGCTCACATGCATATACCGGTATAGCCAGTGACACACCCGTCGGTGTGTCACTCAAGCCCGCATCTTAACAAAAATACGGGGATCCACTTCCCGTATGAAGAACGTTTCATACGGGTGTCCAACGCTGCCCATCCTGGAATTAATGGGACTTACATACCCATCTTGGAATTGATGGGCCATTCTCATCCACTCCCGTGGACGGTCAAAAACAATGAATGCATGACACGAACTACTGAATAAATAATGTCACCATCTCCAATCATGGATTCCACACATATGAAAGATCATAGATAATTCAACTTCTCTTGATTCATAAGAGATCACAGTATAATCATAAAAGCATTCATCAATCACAATCATTAAGATAAGCAATGTACTTGCCTTCCGCGAAGTGACGCGTTAGCAGGCAATGGTGGTACTCCTAAACCCGAAGCTTCACCGCCTAAACAATTAAATAACTGAAATAAGGATACGATGAACATGACACTACTGATTAACGTTCTACAATGCTTCCCCAGTGAATCAAGATTTACTAGAACCCCTAAACTGAAAATCAACACATTCAGCCATAAACTGCCTCTGGACAGCAACACGGTAATTAACATATCTCATGATCTGGAACTCGAAAAGAGATGAGCCCAGTTTCTGTGGATTCTTAACTGACAAAAATTCAATACTCTAGTTGACAAGCTAATCCAATTTGGCCAAATTAGTACGCTAACAGACAGATGAACTTTCAGCACAGAAACTGTCTATCAGAATAAACAGCAGCACTAAAATGATCATAACTTTTAATCTATAACTCCGAATTGATCGTTCTTTAACAATCTGGAAAGGTTATCAAATTACCTACAATAACCTAGTTGGGTGAAAACACAGATTCTTCCAATTACATTTTCATATTTTACGAAATAACAAAACAGATTAATCTCGTTAGAAATCTGGACAGCAGATACTAAATCTATCATATCAAAACTACTTATTCGACCTCTAAGATGTCGAAACAGCCCACGCAACATACTGGACAGAATCGAATCTACTGCAGACAGACTTTGCTCCAATCAACTCTAATCGGTTTCGCACCTACTCTTAATTAAACAGCGAGGAACGCCTTGCGTTACCCTTGTAGAACCGCTGGAAGATGAAGAACAACCCCCACAAAGAAGATCTCCTCCATGTCCCTCTTCCTTCCTCTCCTTTTGCCGGTAGTCCCGCTGTCCTCCTCCTTCCCTCGCATTGGCCAGGAGCTTGGAGCAGCACCAATGGGGAAGAATTGCCGAGCAAATGGCTGGTCGTGGGGGGGTGTGGGCGAGAGATGGAAAGGTGGTGGCGGTTGCTCAAGGGGGAGAGGGGGAGGTGCACAAGGTGAAGGGGGAGGAGTTTTGGGCGGCTAGGGTTAGCCACCCCCTAAGGCCCTTTAGGCCGGCCACCCACTTGGGCCTCACAGCTGCCCTCTTGGGCCTCACGGCTGCCCCCTCTTGGGCCTCATGGCTGCCCCTTGCCCCACAGGGCCCCTCTTGGGTTTGTTGGCCAAAAGTCCAGCCCAAAATCGGAAGAAACATTTAAACGCCGAACTTTTCTCTTTTAAGTTCAAATTCGAACAGAATTCTTCCTAAACAAGAATGGGGTATTACATTCTACCCCCCTTAACAGGATTCGACCTCGAATCTAAACGCCGATCTACAACAAAGAAAACTGCGACTGGAACTTAACAACGGTAAGCAGATAACCGTTGCGAACGAAGCCGGATAATGCTCATGCTTGCGAAACTCCAACCCCCAAGTAGCCTTTCTCTCGGACTGAGGACCACAACACAAAGACGTGAAAAGACGCAAGCCCTAACACTCAACCCTACACTCCCAGGTACACTCATCGGACAAGATTCGAAGGTAAGATCTTAATCAGTGGTCAACATTGTTAACGAAAACTCAAATTCTAGATCGCACAGGTACTCACTCGGCACCAAACATGCCACATGTTGGTACACCGCGTATGGACCTGAGACGATCCTAGCGATACGCCAACTTTCGAATTTCCGTAGCTAACGAAAACAACCTAGAGTATCTTGGGCTAACCTTCCCATTGATACCGAACCACACGACATACACATAGAACACGGAACTCTTGTTCCACCTCTCAATCGAACTCTTCACTGCAGCAAGGATCACCTCCTTTAACCAGAAACACACAACAGACTCTCTTTAAGCAAACTCTTTTACCGACAAAACCCATCTGAAAAAGAAGGATTCACAACGCAACTATGTGTTACCAGCTCGGTACTACAGAGTCAAATCCAGAAATCGGAATTTCATGAAGAAAACCTTTCCACTTTTCAAGTGGCAGTTTGCGAATAAACATCACGAAATCCAAAGGAGAAATCACTCGAATGCCCAAATCAAGTATTTCTTTTATTCCATCTGAACTGGAAAGAATCACACATGCCAACAAAAATGCCGAGCTCAACTTGCGAAAGGCAATGGTCAACAGCACAAAACTCAAACGAGAATCAGGAAAACGATTCACTTCTTGAGGAGGCATCAATTTATCAGTTTCTCTTTTAGGACTAAAATTTCTCTCAAACTTTGGGTTTTCAATTCGTCGCATAACACACTAACTCATCTCTCTTAACTTGGCATTCGCAACGCTATGCTCAAGCCGAAATACATCATCCACACCTCTGTATAGAGGTTCTATCGACTCCACAGAAACTTTCTCTCAACAACTCCTCTACTGACAGAATTAATTTGATAAATGACTCCCAATATAACTCAGAATAGACCTCACACGTAATCACATCACCTCAATCTTTTAAGAGTAAACAACTCGGAATCCTCAGCACATACATTCATATACTTCATCAAAGGGTTCTATCCATGATCATCTCACTATTTGGGATCCACACTTATTCTACTTCCTCTACACATAATCATTGGGCGACTCAAAGTCCTAGCATAAAAAATGCGAAGCCCAAATTTAGATTCGAAGACTCCTACAATGAACTTCTCATATAGAAGATAGGGGAATCCTCAGATTAAATCCCTAAAATTCTCGCAATCCAAACATACTCGCGCCTTAACATCAACACAAAAACATTTCCTCGATCCAATTATCTTTATAAAGAGTCTAACTCTTAGAGTTTTACTTACTAACTCCCGGTCATTCCTGACAATAATCCAACAATCTCAGCTATCTCATTAGTCGCTTTAACGATCAGATTACTTCGCTAATCTTACTCTCATTACAACACCATCATAATTCATCTGCACAACCGTGCAGGGTACTCAATCGCGACACTCTAATACATTGATCAAGATTCCCATCCTTTCGAAAATTCTAATGTTCCACCCAAATTGAACAAAGGATCTTGGATCTCAAATCTCCATAGGTTCTAATGGTTGCAACAATGCAATCAGTTTAGCCTCAAAGGCAAACATTCTGTATAACTAAAACTCTCTCCAAGAATTATACACGAAAACAGTTCATCCTCCAATGCTCCTCGACTAACTTACAACCCAAGGGTTCACAACTACAATTAATAAACACCTCAAGAGACTCCGGTGAAATGAATAGGTTGATTCTTTCTCAAAAGAAAGAGCGAATGGAAACAATTTTCATCAACTAAGAAATCATGTGCCACCCGCAGTGAACACAGGACCAAGGAAAATAGTCACTTAGGCAAAGTACTCGGAAAACATAAGGGAAAGTCAACAGTCAAGAGCTCAAGCCCTACTGAAAGCGAATACCAAACCACAAATGAGAAGAAGGTACTGCCCTTTGAAAATTGATAAACTCTTATGGAACAACTGCATAAGGTTTAAGCATACTCAAATAAACTACAAGATGCGAAACATGACTTACATCTCAAATACTTATACTTCACTCCTTCTTTTAACAAAGAAAGACATTTTCTGTGATTACTACATCACTTTGCCAGCTTAAACAAGATAAGCTCTTAAAACCCAAATCACAGGATCCACTTAAGAACCAATAAAATCTTTCAACAGGTCACCTTGCTCGAAACAAACTCAATCACCACAATACTCAAGAGGTCCAAATGATCATAACCGCAGAACTCGAAACACTTTTACTAAATCAAAATTATGAAAGACGATCAAATTACTTTATTTCTAAAAGAATCATCACCACACACCCAAGTCACGCCTCTTGCGATAATCTTACTAACATTAAGAATAATACACTCAACACGAATCTTTATCATCAACTCTTCCATTAGAAAGCCCCAAAGTTCCACCAAATTGTTTCATACTACCTTTTCATCTCATCATCAAAACGAGAGTATACCAAAACCATACTACCTCACTACATCAACCTCTTAAGTTTAGAAGGGATCTACTACACGAATGAAGAGGTCCTACCAAAACCCTTTCATCAAGGACACATTATCTTCCGATGATTTCACAATCATGTGGGCATAAGCCCCCTATTATATCATATCAGTTCAACTTTTAGTGATGCTCAACATCAAACTTCAACACACAACAGTTATACTCTAACCATTGTTGTTATCAACTATCTTCATTATGAAATCTAGTTGTTACCTACTTTCCTTCCCAAATCACATGGATATTTACAAACACATATTCAACTGTTCCTCCTCATATTTGGATTTCGGCAAAGATACACTAAAACTTCAGAAATCGAAATCTTCTATCGATCAAAAGTCTCAACAACACTACAACCAAATTCATCGCGTCATTCTATATAGAGGAACTATATAGAACTCCTCCCATAAATTCTAGATCCATCGATATTCAATCCCTTCAACCGGTTGTACACAATTCCAATAATTAATCATACTAGGGAATATGTAAATCTAGCATTTCCTCTAGTTTCTCTTTCCACTCATTTAAATTAATCCATTGGAACCAAAGAACCCAATAAGTTTAGCAACCTAAACAATTTTAATGACTAGACTAATTCATCAATGTTCCATACTTCTTAATATCTCTTTTGACTCCAAATAGTTATGGACATACTCACAGTCACTACTCATAAAATACAGTTCATCCAGAACTAGTAGAAGACAACATCAACTTAATCAATTCCACTTCCAAGGTTACTAATTAATATTAATGATGCACCACACCAATGACTCAACTTGATACCCATACCATATCAAGTTATTTGATTACAATCTCTGACTTAACCATAACAAGGCATCACAAAAGGATTTTAACAATTTCCATAAAAAAAGAGATGCATTAATCTTCAACACTCGGAATAATCCAAAGGAAATACATAGAGTCAAAGCTTTCTCATGCTAACAAACTTGCAACATTAAACTCTCATTACCCAAACTATCAAACGAATAAATGAGTCATTCTTTTCCAATGAGAAAGAAGGAACAACCAAGGAATTATCAATATTGCCAATCGCGAAGATCGCAAGTAATAAAAGCAACTCAACGATGGAAAACAATAATTGTTTCAGAGAACGATTAGAGATCTATCGGAGCTTGCCCACTTCATTATAACCCCCATTCAAAAGAAGTTCATCAATTGCAAGAATCTACAACTAGGAAACCAAATTCAAACTCGAGGAAGACAACAACTTTATCAAAGAACTCATGCTCAACGCATAACTATGTAACGGGGGTAAGTACTCCTCTATTCCCCTACCACGAACGGTGGTGTAGCCTGGTGAATCCCAGGGCAACAACTACGACCTCAACTTCTTAACATCCTTTATCATCACACATAACCAATATAATCAATTATAAATATAAGGTCATCTCATAGTAATCATAGAATAATTTCATGGATATAGAAGATCATAGATTAACAATAAGAAAGATAGTACAGAAGCAATTCAACAATTGCTCAATGAATGAAACATAGTAATAGAAATACGGAAGCAACGAATTACCCATCCCACCTACTGTGCACAGTGTGTCATTTTAATATATTTCTATTAACCATGCACCTAAAGCCCGTTCTGATACCAACTGTAAAACCCTAGCTATTTGGAAGCCAAGATGTCACCTAACTGCACTAACATACAACCACATGGCGGAAGAACTCGAATAAGATATCGTAATAAGGCATAAATAAAACATCCAAATCATGGAGAAGGTATCCTTCCTTCCCATCTAGATTTATTTTTTTTACAGTTCATCAATAATGAATGAATGACAGTAATAGTTCTTTTATTCAAACTAGTGTAGAGTGAAATATTCGAGTAGTGCGTGGCTACTCCCTCCCAAGAGAAACTTCATCAATGATCACCTAAAAATAAATAAACAATCAAGTGCGAGTCCAAGACCCAGCAAGTTCATTGATTATAAGAGCAGACAATCAACATGAACAAGACAACCTCCTCAAAGGTTATGAACATACAGCAACTGAATGTTTATGAATGAATGAGATGAATGGAAATACTCAATGGACTGCTCACATTAATATAACGGTATAGCCAGTGACACACCCATCGGTGTGTCACTCAAGCCCGCATCTTAACAAAAATGCGGGATCCACTTCCCGTATGAAGAACGTTTCATACGGGTGCCCAACACTGCCCATTCTGGAATTAATGGGACTTACATACCCATCCTGGAATTGATGGGCCATTCTCATCCACTCCCGTGGATGGTCAAAAACAATGAATGCATGACATGAACTACTGAATAAATAATGTCACCATCTCCAATCATGGATTCCACACATATGAAAGATCATAGATAATTCAACTTCTCTTGATTCATAAGATATCACAGTATAATCATAAAAGCATTCATCAATCACAATCATTAAGATAAGCAATGTACTTGCCTTCCGCGAAGCGACGCGTTAGCAGGCAATGGTGGTACTCCTAAACCCGAAGCTTCACCGCCTAAACAATTAAATATCTGAAATAAGGATACGATGAACACGACACTACTGATTAACGTTCTACAGCGCTTCCCCGACGAATCAAGATTTACTAGAACCCCTTAACTGAAAACCAATGCATTCAGCCATAAACTGCCTCTGGACAGCAGCACGGTAATTAACATATCTCATGATCTGGAACTCAAAAAGAGATGAGCCCAGTTTCTGTGGATTCTTAACTGACAAAAATTCAATACTCTAGTTGATAAGCTAATCCAATTCAGCCAAATTAGTACGCTAACAGAGAGATGAACTTTCAGCACAAAAACTGTCTATCAGAATAAACAGCAGCACTAAAACGATCATAACTTTTAATCTATAACTCCGAATTGATCGTTCTTTAACAATCTGGAAAGGTTATCAAATTACATACAATAATCTAGTTGGGTGAAAACACAGATTCTTCCAATTACATTTTCATATTTTACGAAATAACAAAACAGATTAATCTCGTTAGAAATCTGGATAGCAGATACTAAATCTATCATATCTTTTGACTCGAACGTCGGAATCAAGTGAACTCAGTGGCCACAGAAATTTAAGAACAAGATCTAGATATCTCTAGGAGATCAAAACTACTTATTCGGCCTCTAAGACGTCGAAACAGCCCGCGCAACATAATGGACATAATCGAATCTACTGCAGACAGACTTTGCTCCAATCAACTCTAATCGGTTTCGCACCTATTCTTAATTAAACAGCGAGGAACGCCTTGCGTTACCCTTGTAGAACCGCTGGAAGATGAAGAACAACCCCCATGAAGAAGATCTCCTCCAAGTCCCTCTTCCTTCCTCTCCTTTTGCCGGTAGTCCCGCTGTCCTCCTTCTTCCCTCGCGTTGGCCAGGAGCTTGGAGCAGCACCAATGGGGAAGAATTGCGGAGCAGGCTGGCTGGTCGTAGGGAGGGGTGCGCCAGAGATGGAGAGGTGTTGGCGGCTGCTCAATGGGGAGAGGGGGAGGCGCACAAGGTGAGGGGTGAGGAGTTTTGGGCGGCTAGGGTTAGCCACCCCCCCTAAGGCCCTTTAGGCCGGCCACCCACTTGGGCCTCACGGCTGCCCTCTTGGGCCTCACGACTGCCCCCTCTTGGGCCTCATGGCTGCCCCCCCTTGGCCCACAGGGCCCCCTCTTGGGTTTGTTGGCCAAAAGCCCAGGCCCAAAACTGGAAGAACAGACGAAACGCCGGAACTTTTCTCTTTTAAGTTCGAATTCGAACAGAATTCTTCCTAAACAAGAACGGGGTATTACATATACATGATCATGATTTAGCACTCCCCCTTAATGTGCCACTTACTATGTTGCTCAAGATTTTAATAACGAAGATTACGAACAAGAGCAAGAACAACCTTTTAAGATTTTTCATGAATGCAACCTACACAAGGCATATAGAGCTACATACTTCAATGTAAATACTTGTTACCGAGAAAGCATTGGTTTATAATATGAATTGATCTTCTTCAAGTTTGGCTCCATATTTTGCATATGATGGAATCCACCTCTTCATGAGTGAGCCAAACCTCCAATGCTTCTCCAAATATCTATTTATCATTTAGGCACCTTTTGGTACCCAAGCTCGATTGAGTCCTTGAATGTTAGTCACAATAGATTTGGGCACCCAAATGACCCTAGTAATAAGCTTTGGTGAACTAACAATCCTAGCAAACACATTGCCATTTATATCCTTACTAAGCAAATAATGATCATTATAAATAATTGGCTTATGAATGATACCTTTGGGACAATCCTTACTAAAATATCCCTTTTCCCGGCAATTGTAGCAAGTTGGGCTTTTGCTACCCCTGCTTGTCTTCTTGTCTTGCTTATTGCCGATTTGCCTCTTCTTTAATAACATTGACTTGACATCCATTTGATTTGGGCACACCGAGACAATGTGATCATTATTCTTGCATCCAAAGCACTTGATATTGTTGAATTGTTTTCTATTTTGCTTTAGAATGCTCTTCACCTTTTTCTTAGCGGTGAAACTAATTCCTCTCTTGTCATTTTTCTTGTTAGGGCATACAGAGGCAATGTGACCATTTTCATGACAATCAAGACATTTGATATTCTTCATGTGTCTTGTATTATGTGTAACACCCTGGCCCAACATGGAGCCCAGAATGCCACTAACTACACTAACTAACAATTTGACACATCATTTTATATTAAATTATAGCAAGCGTATCATGATAAAACCCGTACACAGGTCACAATAACATAAGCAAAATGATATGAGAAGCATAGATAATTTACTCCTAGGAGCATAGCAAGGTAATAAACCAAGATTAATGCAAACCAAATGATTAAGTCTATTGAATGAATAATCAACTCTAACGTATCATCTAAGGTTATTCAACACCATTATGTTCTAAATATAAATCATCATGCTGTAATAAAAAAAGTCTCATGTCCAACGAATCAAGTAATTGGGTGTAGGTTGTGATTCCAAGTGCGCTAGCCATTCCCGAGTGAAACGTCATCAATGATCACCTAAAAACAACAATAGAGCAAGAATGAGTCCAAGACTCAGCAAATACATAATAAAGCCATAAACAACAGTTTATCAACCATAATCAAGGTTATCATCATCATCTATCTATTTAATGCCATTCTCATACTCAACAGTCAAGCCATATTCCATATAGGTAAAGTTGCACATCTTAACAATTTACTCATATATGCGAATGCACCATCATGCTCATGCTCATATGCATCTCATCAGCTGATACCGGTATAGCGGAGTGTTCACCCGTCGATGACACACTCTATCCTTCACTCCCGTGAAGTCCCCACCGAAGTAGGATTTTATCTAGAGCACTCCGGACTAGTCATGTATCTTTTTCACCGACCTCACCGGAGTAGTTACATGACTTTTTCACTGACCTGGCTCATGCAACTCCTGTCATGATGAATGTAAATGATGCGGCATCTTTAATTATTCATCTACATAATCCATCTCATTAACTCAATATCTCATCCTCATTATCTCAATATCATAGTCTCATTCACTCAATGTCATCAATATCATGTATAAGAATAAGCTTAATGAAAGCATAATAAATAGCATGATAGGTAATATCAATGACAATACCCGTTGTTCACCACTCTACCATGTACTTGCCTCTTAGCCCTTCGAAACCGGATGACAAAATTGTTACACAGCGCATGAGGCCACAGTCCCTGAACAAGCAAGTAATAATACACACTCAAAAACATCATCAAAATCACATCATCACAACATCAACCCGACACACTAATCGATCTCGCATGATTACGCCAAACCGACCGATTTAAACCAAATGTTCCGGACGCATTACCCGCTGTCCTAGATTAACTCACCTACTATTTTTAATCTACTAATTACTACAGACTGTCAGCACACGATAAACTCTATCGGACAGTAGAACTATAAAATTCATATCTTACAATCTATGCATCGGATTGATATGAATAAAACTTTTACCGAAAGCTATCGAAATTCTCTACAACTCTCTAGTAGATGAAATTCTCAAATTACGTCCATACGGTACCCGAAATAACAGTACAACAATATAGTAGATTAATCGATCTACTATTTGATCCCTTGACTAGAAATTGCTAATACTCTCTCTCTAATCTCGATTCTTTTATCCCTAATTAAAATAAACAAACAGAGAAGAAAACTTAATCGTTACCCCGGAGATCACGACGAGGAACACCGATTTTTTCCGCAAAATTCTCCTCTCTTTCTTCCACCTTTCCTTCTTGCCTTCCTCCCTTTCCTGATCTTCTTGATCAGCATTGCCAAAGAGAATCCAAGCTTGCATGAAAAGTGGCAGCAGCATGCCACATCTTCCCTTCCCTCTCTCTCTCTCTCTCTCTCTCTCTAATACTCACAGGAAACCAACATGCAAGCAGCACTACGCACTGCACAACATGCAAAGCATTAAGCACTAAAATATCTAGTTGTAGCAGCTAATAGCAACCGGGTCTTAATTATATCTACAACTTTATGCAGCCATGCATGCTAGCTAGCACACGCAAGATGTAGAACAAGCAGCGGGGATGCACACACAAGCAATGGTGGAGATAATGTTTGGCAGATAAAGACATTGTCTGTTGCCCATGTGGCAAAGATCAAGACACACGACACCCGCACATGCACGGCAGCGGTCGATGTGGGCAAGCGGTGGCGTGCGCGCGCTCGCAACGTAAGCAGAGCACCATGCAAAGAAAGCATCTAGCGCAGGGAGCAGAGCTAGCGATCCGAAGAGGAAGAGCATCACGCAACAAGCAGGCGTAAGAAAGAAAAAAAAGAGCATGGCGCAAGGAGGATGGCGGTTGGTACGCACAGGTGGGGGCTAGGGTTTCGGTTTGCTTACGTGGGTCATGGCCCTTTTTGGGCCATGGGTCGAAGGCCCACCACTATTTCCCCTTTCCCACTAAATTTATATTATTATTATTATTATTATTATTATTATTATTATTTTAATTCTTTAATTCTTTAATTACTCATTTATAATACAGGATATTACATTATGCCTTGCCTTGCTATTCTCCATCTTCTTGGGAGTGAAGCCAATTCCACTCTTATCTTGTAAGCATCTTTGCTTACTCAAGATATCATCAAGAAAGGCTTTCCCTTTGTAGCTTCTCTCCAAGTCAATTTTCAATTTTGTGACTTGGACCTTGAGCTTATTATTTTTCTCTACAAGGTTAGTCTCACAAGATATATAGGAAATAGAAGCATCTAATTTTGAGCAACAAGGCATATCAAGCAAATCATCACAAGAAGTGGATATGCTAACCTTAGATGAAATGCAAAGCTAGTAGCTATACATGGCATATCATCTAACAAGTTACATGTTATGCCTATATCCATTTTGGGCTTATTGAGCTCATTTTGGAGAAGAGTTTCATGTTCATTTTTTAAAACATCATAATTATTTTGAAGCAAGTTATACACTTTCTTCAAAACTTTGAATTTTGAAACCTCTTTTCCTAAATACTCATTAAGTTCCTCAAGCATATTCATCAACTCATCATATGAAGGCTCATTATCATCATTTACTTTCTTATTACCTTTAGCCATGAAGCAATGAGGTGATGTGGATAAAGTTGAGGAATCCTCATTGTCGGAGCTAGAAGTTGAGCATTCTTCTCCCGACATCCGTTCTTGTATGCAATCATCACTAGTGGAGGTGGTCCTTTCATAATGATCTTGAAGATGGATCCACATCTCATGAGCATTCTTGAGATTGCATATAGCATCAAATATCTCTATACTCAAAGCACTAAATAAAGCGTTAGTTGCTTGAGCGTCGAGATGTGAGCATTTCTCTTCCTCAATAGTTTGAGCAAAAGGATCCTTTGGAGGAGAGAAGCCTACAACTACAATCCGCCAAATTTTTGGGCTCATGGCCTTAAAATAGCATAACATGCGGATTTTCCAATGAGCATAATTTGTGCCATCAAATAGAAGTGTCTCACCAATATGCACTAAATCACTAGTCGCCATCCTTTACTCTCTAGGCGGTGAAGCCTAATAAAATGAGAGACCAAGCTCTGATACCACTCGTAAGATCGAGGAGGCCGACTAGAGGGGGGTAAATAGACGGTTTTAAAAACTTCTTTGGCTAAAACCGAGTTTTATACGGAATTGTAAATCAAATCGGTTTGCACAATTTAAAGCCTAAATCAACTAGTCTCTACTAAGCGCACCAACAATATGAGACTATCGATAACTATTGCAATCATACAAAGGAAAGTAAGCAATTTAATACAAGGAACATAAATTGCACAAAGTAAATCACAAGAGAACAAACCACAAAGACACAATAATGTTTTACCATGGTGTTCGGAGACTTACCAATCTCCTCTAATCCATGTTGAGGTAAGCCCAACCACATTGGACTGGCTCCACAACTTGAGCCAACACCTCCGAGGTAAGTCCAACCACTTGGACCGGCTCTAAAACGAACCAACACCTCGATCTACTTGGGGTTCCTCTTCCTCCACTCCAAAGATGGCGAGCACTAAACCACTCACAACACGCTGGGCCTTCTCACAAGCTTCTTGAGAAGATCACCGGACCACGACGCCTCCACGCCGTGTAGGTATCGGCAAACACCAAGAGTAATAAGCCAATCCCCTTGCTTGACTCTCACCAAGTGCAACACATGCACAATTTGACGCTCAATCCAATTCTAGTTGCAACACATGCAACTAGAGTTTCTCCCTTTGCTCACAAGGTGCAACACATGCACATTTGAGAGGAGAAGCTCACACTAGCTCAATAGAATGAAATGAGATGCCAAGAGTTGCCCTCCAACCGGCCAAGGTGAGTATTTATACCCCACACACAAAAACTAGCCGTTGGGGGAGAATCTGCTGAAAATCAGGGAAACCCGGTCAGACCACAGGCATAGGGCCTGCCACTCCGGGCTACAATGCAACGGCTATAAAATAGCCGTTACATGCAATTCCCGGTCAGTCCGCCTCACAGGGTCCGGTCTGACCAGACCCTCGGTCAGTCCGGACCTTCCGGGTGGAAGAAAAACGAAAAACTCGCCCTTTGGAAAAAGTTGACCGGCCTTATAAGGGTGGTCAGTCGTAGGCATATGGGCGGTCATCAAGCTTTCAATTGCGGTCGACCCATCCTCGGATTTCAGCAGATGCATTTACACTCGAAAAACGGTCATAACTTTTGACTCCGATGTCAGAATTGAGTGATCTTGGGCTCTATGGAAAGCTTATTGACGAGGATATAACAATCCTCATTAAATCATTTATCTATAATTCATATTATGAGGTAATAATGACGTCACATAACTCCTAAGTATACCCCTTAAATATTAATAAGGGAGAAGCTGGAGGTCGTAAGTTCTTCTATGACCACCCTGTAGTCGTGGGTCTTCCTACGACTACCCCATAGTCGTAAGTCCTTACACGACTATCCCATGATCGTAATCTCTACTACGATCAGTATGCAGTCGTAAGCTTTCCTACGACCATCCCCTAGTCGTAAGACCTTCTACGACCAGGCCCTAGTCGACAAAGCTCACAGACATGTGGGCCTAGTCGATAAAGGAATCTTTTGCACCGTATTCAAAATACGGGCAGTAAACTACGCCATTATTTCCTAAGATAATGGCACGATGTTAACTCCCTTTTATGATGATAATTGCCTGGCGACGTGGGAACGTTTTAACTTCTGCAATAACCTCCAGTAACGGCGCCACGATCGGGATGATTAAATGACCCTTTATTAGAGGTCCAACGGTGTACATTCTGGGGACGGTATGAAAGGCAAGGATCATCAGAGCAATGGGGGGAGGGGGCGAATTATGAGAAGCACAATACTCTAGTTTTCTGGCTTTATCTTGTAATCCAGTATACTCAATACATACACACAGGAGTAGGGTTGTTATTCTCCTAGGAAAAGGCCCGAACCTATATAAAATTCCCGTGTCTCCATCTCTCTGTGATTTTGAGCCTAGAGGAACCTCCGAATCAAACAATCTTTACATAAGTTCGGTTCTAAAACACCGACAGTTGGCGCCGACTGTGGGGATCTTCGAGTCATCAGTTTTTCCCTTCGTCCTTCCAATTCTCATGCTCTCATGGCAGGAGAGTGGAATTGTCGGGACCCAAAATTATAATTCTGGACCCTCTTTGTTTAATGCACTGGCCCAGGATCACGCTAGTGCACACAGTGTCAACAAAGGTGGATATCGATCCACACAAGCGAATAATAGCATAAACGATAATTTGATCAATAAATAATGGTTTGACCTTATGGTCGAGTTTACAATTATTAAGCCATGAAGGGCTAACAGAGAAATAAAGCAGCGGAAACAAAAACGGCAGCGGTGTCCCATTGATTCACCACAGGCAACCGACTGGGATCTAGACCCCACGATCAGACACCTTCGAATAACTCCTCCTCAAATGCTGGTGAAGACTCATCCTCTTCTGCTTGATTTATTTTAAAGCAAGCGTGAGTACACACCGTACTCGCAAGTCACACCATAGAAATGCAAATATACATGCAAGCTTATTACAAGGGAATGGCATTTTGTGGTTATTTTGCAGAAATGCGACATTTGCAATTGAATACAATAATAGATTGAAAGTAGGTAAAACAATTAGACAATAATAATAATTTTAACAGTTGATTTCACAAAGACACACACAGCCTAATAGATTATTCACATAGCTATATGATTTAGATCACACAGCTCCCTTCCCACATAGTTTTTTTAAAGATCTACCCCTCGTGTGAAATCCCCGAGCATTGTCCATGACCGAGGACGCGGCTATTCGAATAGATTTGTTTACACTCTGCAGAGTTTGTACACTTTACCCACAAGATACAATCAGTGTTGCAAGCACTAATCGTAACAAAGCATTTTAGAAACTTCATCCTAACATAGATGCTCCCGATGTGCTTATGTCATACCAAACCATACACAGTGTATGGTACAACACACACCGTTGGACAGGGAAGCGGTGAACCGTCCCGCGATGCGACTACATGGTAGTACACACCCCCACCCTATTCACATAGCCTAACCTACCGCCTGAGCAATCCATGCTAAGAATTCGTATCTTACTATGCTAGGCCCGTCCCATAACAGGCATGTGGTCATACAGGAGGGCTCAGATCAATGGCGCACAAAGTTCAGTCCTTAAATGACCGAGGCAAGACTTCCATTGTTCTAACTAAGGCACACAGATAAATATGACACACAGATTAATACTCCCATATCACATAGCCACCGTGTCACACAGTTCCTTCCACTTGCCTCAGTCTAAACCTTTTTCCCACCCAGTTGATTTTAGTGCAACACATGCCACAAGGACACATAGTGCACACAGATTATTACAAAATTACATAGTCACTTAGTCAAGTTAACAATTGCACTTTACATGAATAGGTGATTCGTGGCATGGCTAAGCAATCTACTCGTACTAACCAACCCACGTTGGTGCTATAGTATTTTACCAACTAAATATCAACTAGGGTGACAAAGGATCAAGGCATAGCAAGTTACACAAGGAAGGCATAACAGGTTGGACTTAATAGCTAATCCCAAAAGCATTTAAATAATTACTTGAAATAAAATACAATACTTTGAATCAAAATAATATTTGGAAAACTGGGATTCAACATGGTCAAAGCATGACTTGCCTTGGAATGGATCTAAGAATTGATCTTGGTCTTGATGTGTTCCTTCTTCTGCAAATCCTCCCGAAGCGTCGAAGTCTACTCGCAAACGAAGCAAACAAATAAAATACATAAATTACAGAAGCAAAACAACTCCAAAAAAAATAAATAAAAATCTCCATTAGGTAGATCTTGATTTTTGACGAATTTAGAAATTTGAATGGGCTGATTTGGAGTTAGGATGCAAAAGTTATGAGGTTTGGAAGTTTGAATCTAAAGAAAAACCCTAGAAATTGAATTATGCGAATTTCCCGAATTATTTCTTAAAGACAAACACGGATTATTGCGCAATACTGGCGTCAGCGAAGGAATTCTGGAAAAGATAAATAAAATGAAAAACGACGTGTGGCCCACACGCGTCGGAGACGCCCACGGTGGACCAAGTCCACCGAGCCTTTGATCTCTGAGTCGGCCGAGATGGCACACCACAAGACGTGGCGCCGACGCAGCGCCACCAGGGACGACTACGTCACGCACGGCGCCGAGGTGGCGGTGACTGGCGTCCACGTCGGCCGAGGACGACAACGGCGGCAAGATCGACCCAATGGTCGCCGTGAACAGCGGCTCGTCACGGAATGGGTGGTATAGGCGTGTAGCTGAGGTTATTGCGAACCTGATGAGGTAGCTCCGGGTGGTCGGGGGTGACGATGGTGGCCGTCGGCGAGGTTCAAGCGGCGGCGAGGCTCGGGTCTTGTCGGACGGGCGCTCCGGCGAGGGATTGGCGTCGGGGAAGGGTCCGGGAGGTAGCTACGGTGACGACGATCTCGATGGCATGCTCCTAGCAGCGCCGGCGGCGACGGCAATGACGTCGAAGAAATCCCACCGTGGCGAAAAACCTTAAAGCTCGAATTGGCGGCGTCACGGAGGTTCTCGGGTGGAATTGAGCGAGGGTTTTGGAAAGGGGCAAAAGCGGCGGGGGTCCCTTTATAGCGCAGGCGAGCTCGAGGTGGCGTCTTGGCGGGCGGAGGTTAAACCGCCCAAACGAGCGCACGGATAAGCGGGATAGAGACGAGTTTGAATTCCAAATTCAAACGAGTCGGTCTTGAGAGAGATAAGGATGGAGTTCGGTCTTGAAATCTGGGATTTTAGTTAGCGAAAATGACCGGCGGAGCTTCTAGAAGGCGACAATGGCGGACACGGCCATGAGTCAAGCGAGAAGGAGACCGTGTCGGAGACGACGACATGGCGGGCCCACGCGTCGATGAGAGAGAGCGAATCTTGCGCTGCGGCGAAGATCTGGTCGTCCAATTCAGATCGGACGGCCCACAAACAATGTGACGTTCGGACCGCTCCAATCGGCCATCAAGATCGGGACGTCCATTCGCGATCCAACGGCTGAGGATTAGCGAAGCGCGTGGAGAGAGAGAGAGAGGCACGCGCGCGCAGAGATCCAAGCGTCCATCGCTGATCCAACGGCGGGGAGGGATGGGCCGCTTGGGCTTGCGCACGGGAGTGGGAATTGGGCCGGGAGATTCGGCCCAAACACTATTTGGAGATTTTTAATACTTTTTCTTTTTAAGAAAATACCAGAAATCCAAATAAGCAATAGAAATTAGCAAATGAACTTGGAAAAATTCCAGAAAATTCTAGAAAATATATCCAAGCACATATAATCCAAATAAAATAGTTTTGACTATTGTTCATGTTGGCTTTAGTCATATTAAATGGTTTTGTTACTCAAAGTCCAATATTAAGCTTTTAAATTAAATTTAAATAAATCCAAATGGTGAATTTTCTCTCTACCAACTATTCAAAGGATTTTTAAAGCTTAGAAAAATTGGGATGTTACAGGAATGAGGAGAACTGGTTCGACTTGGCTGATTATACAGACATTGACATGGATGCCAGTTTCGACTACGAGCCAAGTGATGCATCCTCCGATGGTGATGTCGCCCTTGGAGATCTTTCTCCAGGAGACTTTGCCACCGATGGAGTTGAGGAGGGATCCATATCCCCCACAACTATACGCCTAGACGGGGAACCAGCTTCCTCAGAGGGCAAGGGTCAATCCGACCTCAATAAGGACTGTCCCAAGGCAGACACATGGCATGGCGAGGGTTCCCTCTCCAAATGTCCAAGTTCACCTAAGACAGTCCGACCTGGCGCAATAACTCTTGGAAGCCGTAATTCCAGATCTTCATCAGCATCTGGTGATTCTTTCTCTCTGGCTAACCCAGCCAAGGATGCAATTGAACATGCTCTTCCTGCGTGTCCGACCATCCCAACGCAGGATTCACTTGTCGATGGAGACGGTTATAACTCGGAATTCCCCTTCCTGGAGGGGTTTGCTCCAAGTCGCCAAATGGTGTCATTCGACGACTCCTCAAGCGAGGAGGCCTCTAGCGCAAGTGGAGATCATCAACGGGAGGTCTTCGTCCTGCCCTCAGGTAGCAATAACTCTCCTGGAAACAGGGGTGAGGATGCTCCCCGAATATCACACCCTACGACCGCTCGTGGCAATGACGAGGACGCCTCCAGCGACGAACAGAGTCAACACTCTAATGAACGCGCGAGAAATTCTCGAGATCATCACACTCTGCTAAAGCAAGGTCAAAGGTCAGGTATGGATGATTCTGAAATAGTCCGACGGAAACGAGTCACAACTTAGAGAAAATTGCCTGGGCGCGCTCAATACCAGTCGGAGGAAGCTCAGAAACTTCAGCACATCAACGACCTGCTCGAGCACCCCTATCGAGAACTTGTCCGAGTGCCCGGCTACGACCTCTTCGTTGAAGAGATCGCATGTCGGGACCGAAAATTACGGTTCGGGACCCTCTGTGTTTAATGCACTAGCCCAGGATCATGCTAGTGCACACAGTGTCAACAAAGATGGCAATCGATCCATACAAGCGGATAATAACATAAACGATTAACTTTGATTAACAAATAATGGTTTTGACCTTAAGGTCGAGTTTACAACTATTGAGCCACGCAGGCTAACATAGGAAATAAGCGGCAATGAAACATAAGCGGTAGTGGCACCCCATCGGTTCGCCACGAACAACCGATCGATCAAGACCTCACGATCGAGCACCTTCGATGTACTCGTCCTCGAATCTTTGGTGAAGACTCCTCCTCTGCTTGATTCGTCAAAACAAGCGTGAGTACACACCGTACTATAAGCCACACCACGAGATGCAAAATATATATATCTTTGGCTTTTTACAAAGGAAGGCATTCTCAGGCTCTTTTGCATAAATGCCACTTTTGCAATTGAATACAATTAATAGATTAAAGTCAGGTAAAACAAATAGACAATAATAATTTTAACAAGTTATTTCACAAAGACACACACACAGCCTAACAGGTTATTCACATAGCTAGATGATTTAATCACATAGCTCCCTTCCCACACAATTTTATGAAAATCTACCCCTAGTGTCAAATCCCCGAGCATTGTCCATGACCGCGGACGCGGCTATTCGAATAGATTAAGTTACACTCTGCAAAGTTTGTACACTTTACCCACAAGATACAATTAGTGTAGCTAACACTAATCATAACAAAGCATTTCAGATACCTTATCCTACTATGCTAGGCCCGTCTCAAAACAGGCATGTGGTCGTACAGGAAGCTCAGTTCAATAGAGCACATGGTGAGGTCCTTAATTGACCAAGGCAAGACTTCCAGCTAACTAAACCACATAGACACACAGATTTTTAATATTCACACAGTCCACACAGTCCACCCCTTTCACACAGTATCCACCCCTTGCCTCAGTCCAAAATCTTTTACCACCCCGGTTGATTTAAGTGCAACATATGCCACAAAGACACATAGTACACACAGTTTGTTCACATAGTTTCATATTCACTTAGTCAATTTATAACAGCAGTATACATGACAAGTGAGTCGTGGCATGGCTAAGCAATCTAATACGCAACTAACCAACCCACGTTGGTGCTATAATATTACCAACTAATTATCAACTAGGGTGACAAGGAATCAAGGCTTAACAATTACACAAGGAGGCATATCAATTTGGAATTAACTCATCGCACCCAAAAGCTTTTAAATAAATACTTGAATTAAGATGCGATAATTTGAATTAAAATACTTTTATAAAACTGGGAAGCAAAATGGTCAAGGGCATAGCTTGCCTTGAAAAGGATCTAGGAATTGATCTTGGTCTTGGAAAGGTCCTTCTTTTTCAACTCTTCCAAAGAAATAGTCAAGTCTACTCGCAAACGACACAAACAAACAAAACTAAATAAAAACCAGAAGCAAATAACTCCAATAAAATAATTAAAAATCTCCAATAGATAGATCTGGATTTTAGATGAATTTAGAAATTTGAATGGATGGATTTGGAGTTAGGATTCAATTATTATGAATTTTACAAATTTTAACCTAAATTTGGAAATTAAATAAATTCTAAATTCTAAAACTAAACTGAACTCCAAATTACATAATTATATGTTATTTAATTAGACAATAATTTTCTAAGATTTTAGCAATTTAAATCATCCAATTTGGATTTGGGATTCAAAAGGTATGAATTTTACAAGTTTTAACCTATCTCTTGAATTTTAAATGAATTTCTAAATTTAAACAAAAGTCAAATTTAAATAATTTTGATTTGATTAGCTAGATCTTAATTCTATATGAATTTAGAAATTTGAAACACCCAATTTGGAGTTTGGATGCAAAAGTTATGAATTTTACAAATTTAAACCTAAATCATTATTTAACAATTTCTGAATTATTTTTCTAAAGGAAATTCTAATTATTGCGCAAGGTGACGTCAGCGAAGGATTTTCCGGAAAATAAATGAATTAAAGAATTAAGCGACACGTGGGACCCACATGTCGGTGACTTACTCACGTGGACCAAGTCCACCGAGCCACCGGATTTGAAGCAGTCTTTGGTGTGGCGCGCTGCGTGCGTGTGCGCACACGTGGCTCGACACTGCGCACGGAGGTGAGGTGGCGGTGGCGTGGCGTCCACGTCGGCGAGGACGACAACGACGGCGGCAAGATCGACCCGATGGTCACCGGCGCTACTGATGCTTTCGCCGGCGAGGGTGGGTGGTGCGGGCGTGTAGACGCTATTGCGAACATGATGAGGTACCTCCGGTGGTTGAGGTGGACGGTGGTGGCGGCGGCGGGTCGAGCGGCGGCGGCTCGGGTTTTGTCGGCGGGCGCGCGTTGGCGCCGACGAAATGGGTGGCTCGGGAGGTAGGTCTGGTGACAATAACACGGCGGGTGCTCCACGACGACGCCAGCGGCGGCGGCGACGGCGACGCAATCAAGAAATTCCACCGGCGAAAAAGCCCTAGAGCTCGAATTGGCGGCGTCACGGAGGTTCTCGGGTGGAGTTGAGCGAGGGTTAAGGAAAGGGGCTGCAGCGATCCTCGGGTGGCTTTATAGAGGTCGGGAGGCACCGGCGGCGTGGCGGCGTGGAGGTCGTGGGCGGCGATTGCTATGCCGTGGCGTAACGAATCGCGCGACGAGAGGTCGTGGGGTGTGGCGCGGTGGTCGTGGGCGTCGTGGCGACGCGTCACGGAGGACGCGCGGCGGTTGGCGTCATTGTGAAGCTTCGGCGTTGACCGCTCATGGCGGTTGCTCGCGGCAAACGCGAGACGAAAGCGGCAAGCGACGACCTCAGAAGAGCCCGCTTAGCGGCGAGACGGGAGGCGCCCACCGGGCAGAGGGGGAGGAGGCGCTGGCACATGGGTGAGATCGCCGTCAACTCAGATCGGACGACTCTGAATGATTGGGCGAGATGAACAAAGGCTGGGCGGAGAGATTTAGCCCAACGATTGTTTGGAGATTTAAAATAGGTTTTTCCTTTTTAGAAAATAGCGAAATTCAAATAAGCAATGGAAAATAGCAAATGAACTTGGAAAAATTCGAAAAATTCGAGAAAATATATCCAAGCTCATAGAATCCAAATAAAATAGTTTTGACTATTGTTCATGTTGGAATTATTCATATTAAATTGTTTTGTTACTAAAGTCCAAGTTAAAGCTTTTGAACTAAATTCAAATAAATCCAAATGGTGAATTTTCTCTCTACCAACTATTTAAATGATTTTTAAAGCTCTAAAATTGGGATGTTACAAACCTCCCCCTTAAAGGAATCTCGTCCCGAGATTCAAAGCTAAACGGAGAAAAGGCTAGGAACTCGGCTTTCAACTCTTCTTCACGCTCCCACGTTGCTTCACCTTCGAGTGGTGGCTCCACCGCACTTTGCAAAAACGAATGTCTTGCTTCGTCCGACGTTCTGCGACATCCGTAATCTTGACCGGTGTTCTTTGTAGGTGAGGTCTTCTTTTAGTTCAATTGACTCCAACGGTGCTTGTTCTTCCGCACCCTAAGACACTTCTTCAAGCGAGAGACGTGAAAGACATCGTGTACTCGCTAGCGATCGTGGCGACTCTAATCGATAAGCCACTTCTCCACGGCGTTCCAAAATCTTGAACGGACCAACATACCGAGGGGCAAGTTTCCATTTGGCATGGAACCTTTTCACACCTCTCGAGGGGTAAACTCGGAGATACACAAAATCTTACGGCTCAAAATCGAGATCACGGCGGCGATTGTCGGCATAACTCTTCTGCCTCGATGAGCTATCTTGACCTCTCTCTGATCATGGACACTTGCTCTTCTGCTTCTTGAATAATATCCGGACCAAAGACTGTACGTTCAGCTGTTTCTGACCAGTTCAACGGGGTTCTATAGGCCCGACCATACAAAGCTTCAAACGGTGACTGTTGTTGTACGAGAATTCTGCATATGGTAAACTCTTATCCCAACGGGTAGCATTTGCTAGCGCACGTGCTCTCGGCATATCCTCCAATATTTGATTAACCCTTCGATCTGTCCATCTGTTTGGGGATGATCGCGATCTTGAAATTCAGTGAGTCCCTAAGGCTTCATGCAAACTCGCCAAAATCGGAGGTGAATTGAGATCCTCGATCGACACTATCTTCTTAGGCACACCATGCAAACCGACAATCTTCGACATATACAGCTCGCTAGACGATCTCTGAATAAGTGGTTTTGACTGGTAAGAAATGGGCAACTTTAGTCAAACGATCCACTATTACCCAAATCGAATCGTAACCCGATTGAGTCTTGGGTAGACCGTAATGAAATCCATTCGATTTCTTCCCACTTCCACTCTGGAATCTGCAAGGGTTACAACAGACCTGCTGCCTCGATGTTCTTCTTTAACTTTCGACACACATCGCACAAGGCAACGAACTCTGCGGCGTCCGTTTCAAATTCGCCACCAAAACTTATTCTTAACATCTTGATACATCTTAGTACTACCAGGTGAATCGAATACTTTGAGTCATGGGCCTCCTTCAGATTAGTTGCCTCAATCCATCAATATCTGGACGCATAAATCGTCCATTGATCCACAAGATATCCTGATCATCCTTTGTGAAGTCCTTGAACTTCCTTCATCATCTTCTTCTTGATGTCGGAGAACTCTGAGTCTTTCGGCTTAGCTTCGCGAATTTGCTTCTCCAAAGTAGACTGCACTTCCAAGTTTGCTACGAATCCTTCAGATACTACTTCTAGCTTCAGCTTCTAGAATTCCTCTTGAAGTTCTGAACAAGGCTCTTTCACTTCCAAAGCATTGCAGTGGCTCTTACGGCTCAAAGCATCTGCAACGACATTGGCTTTACCAGGATGGTAATGGATTCCAAGATTATAATCCTTTATCAACTCTAGCCATCTCCTCATCTCATATTCAGATCCGATCGAGTGAAAATATATTTCAAGCTCTTATGATCTGTGTATACCTCACAAATGATTACCGATGAGGTAATGGCGCCAAATCTTCAAAGCATGCACTCGGCACTAATTCCAGATCATGGGTAGGGTAATTTTCTTCATGCGGCCTTAACTGCCTTGACGCATAAGCGACCGCTCTTCCTTCTTGCATCAGGACACATCCTAATCCTTGACGTGAAGCGTCACAATAGATATCAAAATCCTTACGAATATCTGGCAAAATCAGCACCGGGGCTGAAGTCAAACGCTTCTTCAATTCTTGAAAACTTTCTTCACAAGTCAGTCGAGTAAACTTTTCTCTTTCTTCAACAATTGCGTAAGAGGTTTAGCAATTGACGAAAATCCTTCAATGAAACGGCGATAATATCCTGCTAATCCCAAGAAACTGCGAATCTGAGTGACAGTCTTGGGTTGTCCCCAATGTAATACAGCTTTAACTTTACTGGGGTCAACTGCTACTCCTGCAGCTGTCATTACATGACCAAGAAAATCCACTTCTTTTTCCAAAAAATCGCACTTGCTAAACTTAGCATACAACCGATGCTCCCCGAGCTTCTCTAGAATTAATCTCAAATGTTCACAGATGCTCTTCTTCCGACTTGGAGTAAACCAAAATATCATCGATGAATCGACTACAAACTTGTCCAGATACTCCATGAATACCTTATTCATCATGTTCATGAAATAGGCAGGGGCATTAGTCAGACCAAAGGACATGACTAGGAACTCATAATGTCCATACCGCGTTGAGAAAGCGGTTTTAGGTATATCCTTAGGACAGATCTTCAACTGATGATAACCCGATCGCAGATCAATCTTCGAGAACACTCGGCTCCTTCATTTGATCAAGCAGATCATCTATCCGGGCAATGGGTACTTATTCTTGATGGTGACTTCATTGAGAGATCGGTAGTCGATGCACATTCTCATGCTTCCATCCTTCTTTTTGACGAACAAGACCGGCGCTCCCCATGGCGATTTAACTAGGCCTCACAAAACCTTTCTCCAAAAGTTCTTCTATCTGCTTTCTTCATCTCCACTAACTCATCGGTGGCATCCGTCACGGTCTCTTCGAGATGGGTGTTGTTCTAGCACTAGATCGATGACAAACTCGATGTCACGATCCGGTGGCATTCCCGGTAATTCTTCCGGGAACACATCTGGATATTCCTTGACGACCGCACATCTTCCAACGCGGTCTTGGTGCTATTGACTATCAAATGCCCATTACGCCCGAGGTAGCTAGGAACTCCACTTTGTTTCCTTTGGTATCCTCGATTATAACGCCTCTTGACCACAATCCAAAGACGGCTTTGTGCTTGGTTAACCAATCCATGCCAAGGATGACATCTATGGTTTGGGTGTCTAGAATAATTAGGTTAGCTAGAAACTCAACTCCACTATGAGTAACTTAGCCCTAAACAACCCACATTAGAACTTAGCTCTGCTTCAAGCGATCGACTAACAGAGTTAAGCTTAAGAGGCATAACTTCCAACTTATTCTTAGTTGCAAAAACTCCGAAACAAGCGAATCTGAAGCTCGAAATCAAAGCGAGCAGGCAGTCTAATGAATTTACTAGGAACTTACCTAGTACAACGTCTGGTGCTTCCTGGGCTCCTTCCAGAGTGATGTGATTAACACGACCTCTGACCACTGACTGAGGCGTTCCTCCTGGTTGGCTGGTTCCCTGAGAAACTCCTTGGTTGTTACTGCTTTGGGGTCTTGGCGGTGTTGCTCCAAGGTTGAAGCGGACTGGAGTGATAGTTCCCTTCTGAGGACACTGATTAGCAAAATGCCCTGGCTGACGGCAATTGTAACACACTCTTGGTTCATTCTGCCGGTTGTTGTTCCCTGGGGTGGGGTTGACTGGTGTCGGGTTACGAGAATTCTGAACAAAAGGACGAGGTTCTGAAGGTGGTGCAGGTGTCCTGAAAGAACTCTGTGGCTGGAAACGATTAAACTGCTGTGGTACTACTCTTGCCCTCTGCTGTTGTGGCTGGTGGCTTCCTTGCTTTGAATCATCCTCGCTTGCGGTGATCCTCCAGCTCCTTGCGTTTGTCCTCCATGACCAACGCCTTGTTAATCAACTCCTGGAAATCTGGGAAGGTGTGAGCAAGCAGATTGACTTGTAGTCCTGAGTTCAAACCCTTCAAAAATCGGCTCTGGCGAGACCTGTCAGTAGCGACATCCTCTGGGGCATAGCGAGCTAGCTGAGAAAACTTATTCAGGTAGTCAGTCACTGACATACCCCCTTGCTTGAGAGCGCGGAACTCATCCTTCTTCAAATCCATAATGCCTTCAGGTACATGATACTGGCGAAAAGTCGCGGTGAATTCTTCCCAAGTGATATTCTCATGGTGCTCCATGTCTTCGCGCAGTTCTCCCACCATTCTGCAGCTATGCCCTCCATCGATGGGTGGCATATAAAACCTTCTCATGATCGCTGCATTGGGTGATCGCAGCTTCCTCTCAATCACGCCGGCCAATCATCGACTTCTCTTGGCGTGACATGTCGAGAAAAAGTTGGCGGACGGGTTCTCATGAATTCACCAACTTGGATGGTCCCCGATGACCATGAGCGACTAAGGCTCCTCCTCGATGATGGTTGTGGTTGTTGTTGTTGTTCATGGCTCTGCATCCGGTTCATCATGGTGTACATCATCTGCGTCTGTCTTTGCCATGAAGGCTCCAAAGTTCTGCAAGTCCAGGGTGGTGCTTGGGTGGCACTGCTCTTCATGGGTTTGCTCATTGCCTTCGATCCTTGGGCTCCGGATCCACTTGCGGCAAGATGGCGAGTCTGAACCATCTGGTGAGGTTCCATAGGTTAGATAAGGTAGAAAGCACGAGGTGAGTTAAGAACTAGGCAGGGGATAGATTAAACCCAAAAAACCACACTCAAGAAACTTGAACGAAAATAATCTTCATTAATAGCTTAATAGCATGGTCGCAACAAATGCCTAAGGGCCTTTGCGGCTCATACTTACACACAGGAAAATAAAGCGAACCTAAACACACAAGCTACCGCCTAAAGGGCGACTCGAAAAGGAAATCGCTAAGCGACTAAACTGGAACTTAAACAAACTACTCGAGAAAGCCTCCAAAACCACGGCGACGCTCCCTTTGGTGTAGACTCAAGTGAGTGGCATCCTCGCGGCCGGTTACGATGCCCCGGATTGGTGCAGCGAGGAGCGAGCGTCTTTGGTGCAGTGTAGTGGCCGTAAAGAGCGTGCTCTAGGGCGGCGATCGTTTCCTCGGCTTCTTCCCAGTTCGATAGGCGCGCCTCGGCTCGGTGGCGGCCATCTCCAGCGACTCCTCTGAAAGCGGTGGAACCGTGCAAGATGCACCACAGTGGCATTGCCTTCCCGTTGGTAGACGGAAAGCGTCTGAATAGCTCCCCGGCGGCTCGGGATGGTAGCGGAAGACGGTGTTCTGCAGTTCTTCCGCGTAGATGTGGCGAACTCGAGCATGGCCAAGCGTGGCGACTCTGGATTCCTTGCGTGAAGGTGATCCTCTGACCGAGATGTCCAAGGGCCGGCTGCCTCTAGTGTTCCTCTGGCGTGAACCGTCGGTGGCGGACCACACCACGATCTCGTCCGTTGACCATGTACTTGCCGCCCACGGTACATTGGGCGATCGAAGCCTCAAGTGTCTGCGGCGGCTTCCACACTCTGCGGCAAGTCCTCCGTTGCAATCTCCGAAGGTCTCAAGGTAAGGCATCGCCACGAAAGACAAGAGGTAAGAACCACGTTAAAGCAAATGGGGAGAAGAAAGAAATTACAGCAATAGATGAGTCAAGAGAGATATAAGAGGAGTTAAGCAATTCCTTTAGTCTTATAGATTAATTTTCTTTTTAGAAAATAATTTGGACACCTAAGCGGCCAATCTAACTAAGGTCTAGTCCTCTGATCGGTATGGCTCGATACCACTTTTGTCGGGACCCAAAATTACGGTTCGGGACCCTCAGGTTTAATGCACTAGCCGAGATCATGCTAGTGCACACAAGTGTCAACAAAGATGGCAATCGATCCATACAAGCGGATAATAACATAAGCGATTAACTTTGATTAACAAATAATGGTTTTGACCTTAAGGTCGAGTTTACAACTATTGAGCCACGCAGGCTAACATAGGAAATAAACGGCGGAAACATAAGCGGTAGTGGCACCCCATCGGTTCGCCACAGCAACCGATCGATCAAGACCTCACGATCGGGCACCTTCGATGTACTCGTCCTCGAATCTTTGGTGAAGACTCCTCCTCGCTTGATTCGTCAAAACAAGCGTGAGTACACACCGTACTATAAGCCACACCACGAGATGCAAAATATATATATCTTTGGCTTTTTACAAAGGAAGGCATTCTCAGGGCTCTTTTGCATAAATGCCACTTTTGCAATTGAATACAATTAATAGATTAAAGTCGAGGTAAAACAAATAGACAATAATAATTTTAACAAGTTATTTCACAAAGACACACACACACAACCTAACAAAGTTATTCACATAGCTAGATGATTTAATCACATAGCTCCTTCCCACACAATTTTATGAAAATCTACCCTAGTGTCAAATCCCGAGCATTGTCCATGATCATGACGCCTGCTATTCAATAGATTAAGTTACACTCTGCAAAGTTTGTACACTTTACCCACAAGATACAATTAGTGTAGCTAACACTAATCATAACAAAGCATTTGGATACCTTATCCTACTATGCTAGGCCCGTCTCAAAACAGGCATGTGGTCGTACAGAAGCTCAGTTCAATAGAGCACATGGTGAGGTCCTTAATTGACCAAGGCAAGACTTCCAGCTAACTAAACCACATAGACACACAGATTTTTAATATTCACACAGTCCACACAGTCCACCCCTTTCACACAGTATCCACCCCTTGCCTCAGTCCAAAATCTTTTACCACCCCGGTTGATTTAAGTGCAACATATGCCACAAAGACACATAGTACACACAGTTTGTTCACACAGTTTCATATTCACTTAGTCAATTTATAACAGCAGTATACATGACAAGTGAGTCGTGGCATGGCTAAGCAATCTAATACGCAACTAACCAACCCACGTTGGTGCTACAATATTTACCAACTAATTATCAACTAGGGTGACAAGGAATCAAGGCTTAACAATTACACAAGGGAGGCATATCAATTTGGAATTAACTACTGCACCCAAAAGCTTTTAAATAAATACTTGAATTAAGATGCAGTAATTTGAATTAAAATACTTTTATAAAACTGGGAAGCAAAATGGTCAAGGGCATAGCTTGCCTTGAAAAGGATCTAGGAATTGATCTTGGTCTTGGAAAGGTCCTTCTTCTTCAACTCTTCCAAAGAAATAATCGAAGTCTACTCATAACCGACACAAACAAACAAAACTAAATAAAAACCAGAAGCAAATAACTCCAATAAAATAATTAAAAATCTCCAATAGATAGATCTGGATTTTAGACGAATTTAGAAATTTGAATGGATGGATTTGGAGTTAGGATTCAATTATTATGAATTTTACAAATTTTAACCTAAATTTGGAAATTAAATAAATTCTAAATTCTAAAACTAAACTGAACTCCAAATTACATAATTATATGTTATTTAATTAGACAATAATTTTCTAAGATTTTAGCAATTTAAATCATCCAATTTGGATTTGGGATTCAAAAGGTATGAATTTTACAAGTTTTAACCTATCTCTTGAATTTTAAATGAATTTCTAAATTTAAACAAAAGTCAAATTTAAATAATTTTGATTTGATTAGCTAGATCTTAATTCTATATGAATTTAGAAATTTGAAACACCCAATTTGGAGTTTGGATGCAAAAGTTATGAATTTTACAAATTTAAACCTAAATCATTATTTAACAATTTCTGAATTATTTTTCTAAAGGAAATTCTAATTATTGCGCAAGGTGACGTCGTGAAGGATTTTCCGAAAATAAATGAATTAAAGAATTAAGCGACACGTGGGACCCACATGTCGGTGACCGCTCCCACAGTGGACCAAGTCCACCGAGCCATCGATTTGAAGCAGTCTTTGGTGTGGCGCACCACACGCTGCGCGGCGCTACGTGGTGACACGCACGCACGGAGGAGGTGAGGTGGCGGTGGCGTGGCGTCCACGTCGGCGAGGACGACAACGACGGCGCAAGATCGACCGATGGTCACCGGCGCTTCTGATGCTTTCGCCGGCGAGGGTGGTGGTACGGCGTAGTAGCCGACGCTATTGCGAACACGATGAGGTACCTCCGGGTGGTTGAGGTGGACGGTGGTGGCGGCGAGGTCGAGCGGCGGCGGCTTCGGGTTTTGTCGGCGGGCGCTCCGTTGAGGCTCGATTTAAATGGGTGGCTCGGGAGGTAGGTCTGGTGACAATAACACGGCGGGTGCTCCACGACGACGCGGCGGCGGCGACGGCGGCGAATCGAAGAAATTCCACCGTGGCGAAAAGCCCTAGAGCTCGAATTGGCGGCGTCACGGAGGTTCTCGGGTGGAATTGAGCGAGGGTTAAGGAAAGAAGCCGCAGCGATCCTCGGGGTGGCTTTTATAGAGGTCGGGAGGCACGCGGCGGCGTGGCGGCGTGGAGGTCGTGGCGGCGATTCTTGCCGTGGGCGTGGCGGCGCGAGGGGGTCGTGGGGTGTGGCGGGGTGGTCGTGGCGTCGTGGCGCCGCGTGCGGAGGACGCGGGCGGTTGGGCGTCGCCCGTGGCTTCGGCGTTGACCGCTCATGGCGGTTGCTCGCGCGGCAACGCTGGAGAGAAGGCGACGGCGGCGACGACCAGAAGAGCCCGCTTAGCGGAGACGGGAGGCGGCCACGGGCGAGAGGCGAGGCGAGGCTTGGCGAGATCGCCGTCCAACTCAGACGGACGACTCACGAATGATTGGGCCGAGATGAACAGATCTTTGGGTAGGAGAGATTTAGCCCAACGATTTGGAGATTTAAAATAGGTTTTTCCTTTTTAGAAAATAGCGAAAATTCAAATAAGCAATGGAAAATAGCAAATGAACTTGGAAAAATTCGAAAAATTCGTAAAATATATCCAAGCTCATAGAATCCAAATAAAATAGTTTTGACTATTGTTCATGTTGGAATTATTCATATTAAATTGTTTTGTTACTAAAGTCCAAGTTAAAGCTTTTGAACTAAATTCAAATAAATCCAAATGGTGAATTTTCTCTCTACCAACTATTTAAATGATTTTTAAAGCTCTAAAAATTAGGATGTTACATCGCACAAAGGCTGCGGAATACGATGAGCAAGCTCGAATGACCCCGCCGACATCATTCTGGAAGTCATGGCGATTTGACTCCATCGACTTCGGTCGTTCAATAATTCACCGCATGGAAATCGCCGCAAGGTACATCGCTCCCCAATCCGGAAAAGAGTTCCTCGAGCGTTTGAAGAACATAAAGCTCCTAGGAGAGGTGATCATTCACCGCTTTGACCCAAAGGTTTGCAACAGCAGATAAGATACGAGAAGTATTACCCTCGTAGGATCGAAACTTACCATAAGTCAGATTCACCAATGGCTGGGTATCGTCGAGTACGATCACCTGGCGACGTCAACTCCTCTTTTATGCAAAGGAGGCGTTACGACGTAATTACCGGATGTCGGGCATTCTTGCCTGACCTCCGAAGCGATTCAACGCCATGCGGTTTCGACTAGGGAATATGGAGAAATTTGATGGGTCTCAAAATCCCATCGAATTCCTTCAAATCTACACAACCGCTGTTCGAGCAGCAGGAGTAGGAGAGCGCGTCATGGCGAATTACCTTTCAACTGTCCTCAAAGGGTCTGCTCGATCATGGTTATTAAACCAACCAGTCGAGTTGATCTACTCGTGGCAACATCTCTGCGATCTATTGCTGGCCAATTTCCAAGGCACCTATCATCGCCCCGGAAAGGAAGACGACCTACATCAGATGCGACAAAACGACGATGAAACACTACGTCAATTCATCAGACGTTTCAGTCAGGTTCACAATTCGATTCCTGAAGTTTCTGACTCATCTGTTATCAGAGATTTCAAGCAGGGAGTCCGCAGCAGAAGGATCACGGAGGACATCGTTTTAAACCCTCCGCGCCATCAGCGAACTCTTGAGATGACTAATCGATGCGCTCTGGCGATGAAGCGGTCGAGTGGACCAAAATCATCGATCGAGATGACCAAACCCTCGGGGAGGCGGCGAAGGTAACAAAAAGAGGTATAAAAGACCAAGAAATCCAAGAACAAGGCAAAGGGCCAAAAGCCTCAAACCAATGCTTCTAAGGAGGTCTTGGCGTAAGTGATAAGGAGCCACGAACTACCAAACAATACCCGTCGAGGCAAAGGTAAGCGCCCGAGCGGAAGAACGACAAGCCTAGGTGGTGCCTTTTCCATAAAAAGGAAGGGCATGACCTCCAAGAATTGCCGAAGTTTTCCAACGAAAACTCAAGACTACTACAACCAAAGGGCCACTCCACCTCAAGAAGTAGGGCAAGTCGCTGGTCGTCGTGATCGGACGACAACGAGGATATGCCGTTTCAGGATCTCGAGCACACCATCGGGCACATCTTTGGGGGATCATCGGCGTACGAGTCAAGGCGACAGCTTAAGGCAGTCGAACATGAGGTAAACTCCATTGACTCCCCTCTTGTCAATAAAGTACCGAAGTGGTCAGAAGTCACTATCTCTTTTGAGAAGGGTGACCGCCCGATCCCTTCGATTCGACCAGGTCGTTACCCGATCGTGGTCGAACCCACCATCAACAACTGTCGAGTGAATCGAGTGTTGATTGATGGTGGTAGTTCGTTAAATATTTTGTTGATGAACACCCTGGACGAGATGCAAGTACCTAGGACCAAGATAAAGCCAGTAAGATATTCATTTCATGGTATTTGTTAAGAGTATTGTATATTCTACATTTCTCTCTTTCTCTCTCTTGGCCCATATGGCCCTTGTAGCCCATGAGGCCCATGTATCTTTGTCTATATATATCTCGTTCATTAATGAATAAGATGTAGAGTTGTGAATAGCAAACCCTAGTTTTATCCATCTAACATGGTATCAGAGCCATTCAACCCTAACCCTAGTTCTACTCCACCGCCGACGGCTTCTGCTGGGAGCTTTCGCTCGGGCCAGAGGGCCTGAGCAGAGCAGCCCCGAGCTCTCGTTCATTCCTTTTCTCCAAGCCGACCAGATCCGGTGTCGCTCTCATCTCGTGCTGCCGCCGTCGCCTCGTGCTGCCACCGTCGCCTCACCTCGCCTCGAGGCCTCGTGCTGCCGCCGCCGGAGACGACCAGATCCGAGCCGCCTCCGCCTCCTTGGTCCCGGATCAGCGCCGCCGCTGCCGGAGACGACCAGATCTGCGCCACGGCGCACGAGCTCATCCTCGCGCACGCCGCCTCCTCTGCTACCTCTGCGCCGCCCGACGCCTCGTCTTCCTCTGCTACCTCTGCGCCGCCTGGAGCACCGAGATGCTGGAGCCCCTCTGATTGGTACTACTCCGTGTTGATTGGTACTACTCTCTGCTACTATTGATTATCTGCTACTGTTGCTTTGTGATTAGTACTGTTGTGGTATGGCTAGATCCGACTCAATGTTTGGGGGTAGTTCATCTCTTGTGTTCACGGACATCAAGCTTGATGGGTTGAACTACCGGGCATGGGCATTCTCAGTCAAGACTACTCTCAGGGGTTATGGTTTGGCCTCTCATTTGACTGATGATCCTCCTGATCCGAAGACCATTGATGTTGAGGTATTAAAGGCTTGGCAGAAAGAAGATGATCGTGTTATGATTGGCATTGTGCTGAGTGTTGATGTTTCTCTGTGAATGAGTCTTGAGTATCATACTTCAGCCAAGCAGATGTGGACATACTTTGAGAAGAGATATGTTCAGTCCAATGGTGCTCTTCGCTTCACATTGCTCAAGAACATTCATAGTCTTCAAAGATAGCGGATCGATCGGTGGAGGTGTATTACGGTGCTTTCACTCATATCACCGGTCCTCTAGAGTCTATGACACCAAGGTTTCTTTGTTACTGTCGGTCTTGTCTTTGCCAAAGATGAGTATGCTCGTGACGCTCATGTATCGATTTGTGATGGGGCTTCGATCGGAGTTTGAGCCTGTTTCAGACTCGGGCTGCTCAACTATCCCACTCCACCGACTTTGGTAGAGGCTTTCTAGTTTGATTGTAGAGGAGACTCGTCTTCATTCCCTTATGCATGTCTCCGGATCCTCACCACATGCTGCCCTGAGTCTCTCACAGCGGTCTGGATCTACCAGAGCGACACCCACAGGAGTGTTGGTTTGTTCCCATTGCAAGAGGACTGGTCATCATGTTGACAAATGTTTCAAGTTGCATCTAGATCAGCTTATTGCCTATCGTGCTAGACAGCCATTTGACCGTAAGTCGTGGAGCACCTCTCGGGCCTTCCAGAGCACTCCTCGAGGGCGATCCTTCGACACATCCACATCTCTTGTGACTTACGGATCGATGTTCCGCTATGACATCGCTTGCACCTTCGCTTCTAGCGCCGCTCATCCTTGGGTTACGGATTCGTGTGCTTCGTTTCATGTCACATCGGACACTCTCGGCTTGTTGCTCGTGAGGCGTGGATGATGCTACCTATGTTCACACTAGCGATGGTACACCTTGCTCTATTACCCATCGGGGCATTCTCTCTACATCTTGCTTCTCTGTTCTGATGTGTCTTTTGTTCCTCGGCTATCTATGAATCTTCTTTACGTTGGTCAACTAACTAATATGAACTGTTTCATTGGATTTGATGATTCTTCTTGTTTCATTCAGGATCGTCAGAGCAGAAGAGTGATTGGTTCTGGCCATCGCCGTAGAGGCTCTTCCAGTCTCTATGTCTTGGACACCTTACATCTTCCTTCCACCAGTACGTCGAAGGCCTTGGTGTCTTCTGCTATGTCTTCATCTCAGTCTCCTGTTGGGTCTTCCTTTAGCAAGTGGCATCATTGACTTGGTCATCTTTGGGGAGCTCGCCTCACCACTTTAGTTCACTAGGGTTCCTTAGGTCATGTCACTGTTGAGTCTAGTTTTCATTGTACTGGTTGTAAGTTGGGAAAACAACTACAACTTCCATATCCCAGTAGTACCTCTCAGTCTTCTGATCCTTTTGATTTGGTGCATTCAGATGTATGGGGTCCATCTCCTTTTGTTTCGAAGGGTGGTCATAGTTATTATGTCATATTTGTTGATGATCACTCTCGATATACTTGGATCTATTTTATGAAACATCGCTCTCAGTTGATTTCCATTTATCAGTCTTTTGCTAGGATGGTTCATACACAGTTTTCTTCTTCCATTCGTGTTTTCCATTCTGACTCTGGAGGAGAGTATCTTTCCTTAGCCTTTCGTCAGTTTCTTTCTTCTGAGGGTACTCTTCCTCAGCTCTCGTGTCCCGGTGCTCATGCTCAGAATGGTGTTGCTGAGCGCAAGCACCGTCACATCATCGAGACTGCTCGCACTCTTCTCATTTCCTCCTTTATCCCCTCTCACTTCTGGGGGGAAGCGGTCTCTACAGCAGTCTATCTTATTAACCGCCAGCCCTCTTCTAAGCTTCAAGGCAAGTGTCCTGGTGAGGTCCTGTACAGAGCACTTGCTCACTATGCTCATCTTCGCGTTTTTGGTTGTGTCTGCTATGTCCTTCTAGCACCTCGTGAGCGCACAAAGCTGAGCCCTCAGTCAGTTGAGTGTGTTTTTCTGGGTTATAGTCCTGAGCATAAGGGTTATCGTTGCTATGATCCTCAAAGATGTCGCATTCGTGATCTCTCGTGATGTGAATTTTGATGAGGGACGCCCTTTCTTTCATCATCCTTCTCCACATCCCACTTCTTCTTCCACAGATTCCACTTCCTTTTGTGTCTACCTCCCATTCATTCTCCGTGATACACCTTCTCCGAGATACACCTTCTCCACCGGGCCACCTTCTCGTGTACCTTCTCCATCAGCTCCACCAGCTTAACACTTCCACTCTTCCCTTCCACTATAGTCGCCGACGAGAGTTCCTTCTGATCCTCAGTCCTCCTCTCCTCCACTTGATTCTCTGTCCTCCTCTCCTCTGCTTGATCCTCTGGCCAGTACCATCGACTCTGACGATCGTTCTACTACATCACGATATGCCCTACGTGATCGTTCTTCTATTCAGGCACCAGATAGATGGGGTTTCCCTCGTGCAGATGCAGTAGCTGAGCCGAGTACCTATCGAGAGGCATCGATTATTACTGAGTGGCAGTTAGCTATGATAGAGGAGCTCACAGCATTAGAGTGCACGGGCACTTGGGATCTTGTTCCGCTACCGTCTGGAGCTGTTCCTATCACTTGCAAGTGGGTGTACAAAATAAAGAACAAATCAGATGGGTCAGTAGAGCGATACAAGGCTCATCTTGTTGCAAGAGGTTTTCAGAGGGCTTATGGTCGAGATTATGATGAGACTTTTGCTCCATTGCTCATATGACCACAAATCAGCACTCTTATTGCGATTGCAAAGAATACGCACATGAACTATATCCCAGATGGATGTCAAGAATGCTTTTCTTCATGGTGATCTACATGAGGAGGTCTATATGCAGCCACCCCCAGGTGTTGAGTCTCCTACAGGCTATGTTTGTCACCTTAGGTGTGCTCTATATGGTCTCAAGCAGGCTCCTCGTGCTTGGTTCGAGCGTTTCAGTTCTGTGATTCGAGCTGCTGGTTTCACTTCGAGTGAGCATGACCCTGCTTTGTTTATTCACACTTCTCAGCGAGGTCGTACTTTGCTTCTTCTGTATGTAGATGATATGCTAATCACGGGAGATGACATGGACCACGTGGCTTTTGTCAAGAAGAAATTGAGTGAACAATTTATGATGTCCGATTTGGGACCATTGAGCTATTTTCTAGGAATTGAGGTTCATTCTGATGGTGATGGCTACTATCTCTCTCAGCATCGCTATATTCAGGATCTGCTTGCTCGCTCTGGGATGACTGATACTCGTACTGCTGCCACACCCATGGAGCTTCACTTGCGCCGATTTCGACCTACAGAGCGGTGTACCCACAGCAGATTCTTCTCGCTATCGTCGACTTGTTGGGAGCCTTGTCTATCTCACAATAACCGTGGCGGACATTGCTCATCTTTGTTCATGTGCTCACCAGTTTGTCGGTGCTCCCACCTCAGTTCACTATAGTCATGTTCTTCGTGTACTGAGATACTTGAGAGGAACTGCGTCCAGACGTCTATTCTATGCCAGTTCGAGTCAGCTCCAACTCCATGCTTACTCTGACTCTACTTGGGCGAGTGATCCTGCTGATCGCCGATCCACATCGGCTATTGTATCTCTCTTGGTACTTCGCTTATTGCCTGGAAGTCCAAGAAGCAGACTACGATGTCACGCTCTAGTGCAGAGGCAGAGCTTCGAGCACTTGCCGCTACAACATCAGAGATCGTTTGGCTTCGATGGCTCTTGACTAATCTTGGTGTCCCTTGTGACAATCCTACCCCTATCTTTTGTGACAATACAAGTGCCATTCAAATTGCCAATGATCCGGTCAAGCATGGTGACAAAAGACATTGGTGTTGATGCATCCTTCACGCGATCTCATTGTCGTGAGCTGACCATCACCCTCAAGTATATTCCTCGAGCTCCAAGTAGCAGGTTTCTTCACTAAAGCTCAGACTAGAGAACATCATCGACTTCATCTACTCAAACTCAGTGCATCAGATCCTCCTGATCCACCTTGAGTTTGAAGGGGGGTGTTAAGAGTATTGTATATTCTACATTTCTCTCTTTCTCTCTCTTGGCCCATGTGGCCCTTGTAGCCCATGAGGCCCATGTATCTTTGTCTATATATATCTCATTCATTAATGAATAAGATGCAGAGTTGTGAATAGCAAACCCTAGTTTTATCCATCTAACAGTATTATACTGGGATCTTCGGCCAAACCTATTGGTCAAGTTTCCCTTCCTATTACATTTGGTTCACGAAGTAATTTCAGGACGGAGAAGATCTTCTTTGATGTGGTTGATTTCGATACAGCATATAACGTCATACTCGGACGACCAGCTTTGGCAAAATTCTTAATGGCAACTCATTATGGGTATTAATGTCTGAAGATGCTAGGTCCCAAAGGAGTAATCACAATTCATTGTGATAAGAAGATGGCGCCTGCGCAGATCACGATCCTCGAGATGGTAGGTCGATACCACTCGGGAAGAAAAATGGCGACCTTTTACCAAGTGCTCGGCCTAAAGTCTGCGCCCAAGCCGAACTACCAAGTTAAAGAGGTTCCCTGATCGAGGAACCTTCAAGATCGCTCGCATCGGGATACTTCTGACCCCAAGTAGGAAGACGCCCTCATCACTTTCCTCCGAGCAAACGTAGATGTCTTTATGTGGCAAGCATCTGACATGCCTAGAGTCCCAAGGGAACTGATTGAGCACGCAGGCTTTACTACCGACAAAGTACCCGTAAAACAAAAATTACGGAGATTTGCCCCTGATTGACGAGACGCTATAAGGTCAGAATTGGACAAGCTACTTAAAGTAGGCTTTATAAGAGAAGTCAACCACCCAGAGTGGTTGGCCAACCCTGTAATGGTTAGGAACTCTAACGGAAAGTGGCGAATGTGCGTTGACTTCACTGATCTTAATAAAGCTTGTCCAAAAGATGATTACCATTTACCTCTATCGATCAGTCGGTTGACTCTACTGCTTGTTGCGAAACATTAAGTTTTCTAAATGCATATTCTGGCTACCATCAGATTAATATGTGTCTAGAAGATGAAGAAAATACCGCATTTATTACTCCATTTTGTATATTTTGCTATGTCAAAATGTCGTTTGGTCTAAAAAATGTTGGCACTTCCTTTTAACGTTTGATGCAATCGACTTTTTCACCTCAGCTAGGCCAAAATTTGGAAGCCTATGTTGACGATCTAGTCGTAAAAAGCATCAAACGACTTGATCATGTTTCGGACTTGCAGAGGCGCTCGACAACCTCGTAAAACACCGCTTGAAACTCAATCACGAGAAGTGTGTGTTTGGAGTCTCTTCGAAAGTTGCTTGGATTCTCGGTCTCTGTTTAGGATCGAAGCAAATCCCAAAAAGATAAAAGCCATTGTCCAAATGCGCTCTCCAACCACGAAGAAAGAAGTCCAAAAACTCATAGGGTGTATAGCGGCTTTAAGTCGTGACGAGGATATAATAATCCTCATTTTATCTTTTATCTATAATTCTTATTATAGGTAAATATAACGTCATATGGTCCCTGAGTATACCCCTTAATGTTATAAGGGAAGAGCCTACTGGGTGGTCGTAAGTTCTTCTACGACCACCCCCATAGTCGTAAGTTATGCTACGACTACCCCAATAGTCGTAAGTCTTGCTACGACTACCTCATGGTCGTAAGTTCTTCTACGACTAGGTCGCCATTTACCACCTTATGATTAATTAAACCTACGCACAAGTGGGCCCAATTGATTAAGGGATTCAAATACCATCATATGTTGTTACTTTATGCGAAGTAATAGCACGTAATGCTCCATTATCTACGGTATATTGTCATTGTTAGGCGACGTGGAGGAGTTAATACGCGGTGATTACTACCAACGTCGTCCGCTTCTGATGTGATGAGGCGCCGCTTCACTTGGAGAAACCGCCGCCCCTTCACGCACTATATAAAGGCGGCAATCGAGAAAGAAAAGGGGATCAATCGGACCATCAGGAATACAAGCACTATCTGTAATAGTCTTAGTTTTTCCCACGATTGTTCTAATACACTCAATACCATACACACACAGGAGTAGGGTTGTTATTCTCTCCGGAGAAGGCCTGAACCTGTATAAAAATCCCCATGTCAATCTCTCTGCGTGATTCCATTCTAGGAGACCCCCCGAATCAAATAATCTTTACGTAAGTTCGGTTCTAAAACACCGACAGTTGGCGCGCCTCAATGAAGTGCGAGAATGTCGAGGATTTCCTTCGCATTCATGAAGGTGTTGGCGTCGACCGTGGGGATCTTCCGGTAATCTCTTGTCAACATTCTCTCTGTTTTCCAAATCTCATGCACTCATGGCAGGAGAATGGAACGAGGAGAACTGGTTCGACTTGGCAGATTACGCAGACATCGACATGGATGCCAGTTTCGATTACGAGCCGAGTGATGACTCATCCGATGGTACTGTTGCCTCCGGTGATCTTCCCACGATCCGAGAGACAAGGTTGCCGTTGGAGTTGAGGAGGGATCCTTATCCCCCACAACAATACGTCCGAGAGAGGATCTACCCTCTCAAAGGACAAGGGTCAATCGACCAGACTACACCAGTGGACTCACAACACAATGAGAGTTTTTCCTCGGCGTCCGAATCCCCGAGGCGGTCCGACTTGGTAAGGCAAGCTCTGAAGCCACAATTCCGGACTTCACCAAAGATCTTGTGATCATCTCTCTCCTGATGACATCGAGACAACGGATCAAGCATGCTTTTCACGCAATTCGACCATCTCTCCGCAGATCACATCTGCCGACGGAGACTAAGATAACCCTGACTTCCCCTACGGAGGATTACTCCAAGTCGCCAGATGGTGTCTCTCGACGAATCCTCAAGCGGGGAGGCCTCGAGTGCAAGTGAGAATCATCAACGGGAGGTCTTCGTCCTTCCCTCGGATCAAGGTCACTCTCCTAGAGACCGAGCTGGAGACTCTCCCAGAAGATCACACACTACACCCCTCGTGGCAATGGCAAGGTCACTACCATCAAGCGGACACGACCAACACCTTCATGAACGCTGGGAAATCCTCGACATTCTCGCACTTCATTGAGGCGATCTCAAGAGTCCGACATGGAAGCTCTTGGGGCTGCCCGACGGAAGAAAATTGAAGCCCAGAAGAATTTGCTTGGGCGCATTCAATATCAATCAGAGGAAGCTCGAGAACTCCAATACATCAATGACTTGCTCGAGAATCCAACTCAAGAGCTAGCCCGAAGGCCAAAGCTCGACCTCTTCGTTGAGGAGATCGCACAAAGGCTTCGGAACACGATGGCAAGGCTGGAAGCACCTCGCCGACATCACTCAGGAAGTCATAACAATACGACTTCTTCAGCTACCAGTCGATCGAACATATCACCACGGAAGAATCGACGCAACAGTAAGTCGCATCGATCTCCTACTCGGAGAAATATCTTTCGAACGATTGATGATCAAGAAACTCCCTGAGAGGTGATCGCCACCATTCGACATGAGAATCTGCGAAGAGATGAACTACGAGGAGTATTCCCCTCGTAGGACTGAGATCTATCGTAGGTCTGGTCAACCTATTACTGGGTATCGTCGAGTACGACCACCTGATGACATAAACCCTTCTTTCCTGCAAAGGAGGCGTCAAGAAGTCATTACTGGATGTCGGGCATTCTCGCCTAATCTCCGAGCTGTTCGCTGGTCACCTCGATTTCGACCAGTGAACATGGAGAAGTTTGATGGTTCCCAAAATCCCATCGAATTCCTTCAGATCTATACCACAGCTGTCCGAGCAGTAGGAGGAGGAGAGCATGTGATGGCAAATTACCTTCCAACTGTGCTCGAAGGATCTGCTCTATCGTGGTTATTAAACCAACCACTTGAGTCGATTTACTCTTGGCAACACCTCTGCGACCTTCTACTGGCAAATTTCCAAGGCACTTACAATCGCCCCGGAAAGGAGGATGACTTACACCGGATGAGACAGAACGACAACGAGACTTTGCGCCAATTTATCAAGCGCTTTAGTCAGGTTCGTAACTCAATTCCTGAAGTTTCTGATTCATTTGTCATTAGGGCTTTCAAGCAAGGAGTCTGCAGCAGAAGGATAACGAAGACATTACTTTGAATCCTCCTACTTCTGTCGTATTTGAACTCTTTGAGATGGTGATCGATATGCAATCGCCTCGAGGCGGTCGAGTGGAACAACACAATAGATCGAGAAGACAATATCTCTCGAGAGCCAGGCGACATCAGTAAGAAGAAAGATAAGAAAGCAAAAAAGTCCAAGAACAAGACGAAGGGTCAGAAACCCCAAGCCAGCGGTTCCAAGGAAGTTTTGACTGTGAATGATAAAGAGCCACGCACCTCCAAGCGCGACTCGACCGAGGCAAAGGTAAGCGCCCGATCGGAAAAATGATAAGCCTAGGTGGTGCCCTTTCCATAAAAAGGAAGGACATGACCTTCAAGAATCGCCGTCTTCCAACGTAAAGCTTGAAGACTACTACAACAAGAAGGACCACTTCCCACTCTCGAAAGTAGGGCAAACGAGTGGTCATAAGTCATCGATGACGAGGAGGAGATGTCGCCCAGGATCCGCAACACACCGTCGAACACATATACGGGATCATCGGCATATGAATCAAAGCGATACCTCAAGGTCGCGAACGTGAGGTAAACTCCATAGATCCTCCTCTTGTCAATAAATTACGAAGTGGTCGGAAGTCACCATCTCTTTCGAGAAGGGTGATCGCCCGATTCTTCGACTCAACAGTCGATACTAATCGTGGTCGAACCCACCATCAACAATTGTCGGGTCAATCGAGTTTTGTTGATGGTGGCACTCGTTAAACATTTTGTTTACGAGTGCCCCGATGACATGCAAGTACCGGACCAAGGTAAGACCGAGACGATACTCTTTCCATGGAATCGCATCGATCTTCGGCTAAACCAATTGGCCAAGTTTCTCTTCCTTTAACATTTGGTTCACCAAGTAATTTCGTGACGTAGAAAATCTCCTTTGATGTGGTCAATTTCGATACGGCATATAACGCCATACTCGGACGACCAACTTTGGCAAAATTCCTAATGGCTACTCATTATGGATATCAATGTATTAAGATGCCAGTCCCAAAGGAGTAATCACAATACATTGTGACAAGAAGATGGCGATACCGCGATCGCCGATCCTCGAGATGGTTGGACAAATACCAACTCGAGAAGAAAGTCACCTTCAACTTGCAAGTCGGCCTAAAGCTTCACCAAAGCCGAACGACAAAGTCAAAGAGGTTCCTCTGGACGCAGGGAGGCCTCAAGATCGCTCAGATCGGGATACTTCCGACCCCAAATAGGAAGACGCCCTCATCGCTTTCCTCCGAGCTAACGCAGATGTCTTGGCGGGCAAGCATCCGACATGCCCGAGTCCTCGTGAGGTGATCGAGCACAAAGCTAGCTTTATAGCCCCGACAAAGTACCAGAAACAAAAAATTACGGAGATTTGCCCCTGATCAATAAGATGCTATTAAATCAGAATTGGATAAGCTACTCAAAGCAGGCTTTATAAGAGAGGTCAACCACCCAGAGTGGCTGGCTAATCCTGTAATGGTTAGAAAGTCAAACGGCAAATGGCGATATGTGCGTGAGACTTTCTCGATCTTAATAAAGCTTGTCCAAAAGACGATTTTCCTTTACCTCGTGACGATCGGTTGGTTGATTCTACTACAGGTTGTGAAATGTTAAGTTTTTTAGATGCATATTCTGGATACCACCAGATCAATATGTGTCTAGACGATGAAGAAAAGACGTATTTATTACACCATTTGGTATATTTTGCTATGTCAAAATGCCATTTGGTCTAAAAATGCCGGCGCTTTTTTCAACGCTTGATGCAAGCAACTTTTTCATCTCAATTAGGCCAAATCTAGAAGCCTATGTTGATGATCTAGTTGTTAAAAGCATCAAGAGACTTAATCATATTACTGACCTACAAGAAACATTCGACAATCTCGTAAAACATCGCTTAAAACTCAATCCTGAGAAGTGTGTGTTCGGAATCTCTTTAGGAAAATTGCTTGGATTCCTAGTATCTATACGAGGAATTGAAGCAAATCCTGAAAAGATCAAGGCCATTCTCCAAATGCGCCCTCCAACCACAAGGAAAGAAGTTCGAAACTCACGGGGTGCATGGCGCTTTAAGTCGTTTCATCGCACGACTGGGAGAAAAGGGACTACCTTTCTTTAAACTTCTAAGGAAACATGAAGGTTTTGAGTAGTCGAAAGAGGCGAACGCTGCCTTTGAGGATGTCAAGAGTTACCTTACGAGTGCTCCTATTTTGGTCTCTCCGAGGTCAGAAGAAACACTCTTAATTTACCTAGCTGCCACACCACAGTAAAGCGCAGATCGGGTCGAGAACGTGAAAACGCATAACACGACCAGTTTACTACGTGAGTGAAGTTTTACACGGCCTAAGGAGCGCTACCCTCAGTCCAAAAGCTTCTATATGCCCTCCTCATGTCTTCGAGGAAATCGGCATTATTTTCAGCGCACAAACTAGTTGTCTTGCCCGAGTTTCCCTTAGGGCGATCCTCCACAATAGGGAAACAATGGGGCGATGGCAAAATGGTCGGTCGAACTTGGGGAGTTCGACATCCATTTCGTGTCCCGAACGGCCGTTAAATCCCAGATCTTGGTAGACTTTGTCGCCGAATGGACAAATCTGAACTCGCTCAGATCCCCAAGACGATTCCCACAACCAAAGGCGATGTACTTTGACGGGTCACTTACTTTAAGTGGCTCGGGTCGGGTGGTCTGGTATCTCCTACCGAGAGACCTTAAAGTATGCCATACAATTAAACTTTCGTGCCACTAACAACGTGGCGAGAATCTGAAGGTTTGCTAGGCGGCATACGAAAGCAAAATAAAGCGCTCAATTCGCCGACTACTTGTGAGAGGAGACTCTCAACTAGTCGTGAATCAAGTCGGAAAAGAGTACCAAAGCTCTAATCCGACAATGTCTCGGTACTTATCGGAAGTCGTAAGCTAGAAAAGCACTTTTAGGTTTCGAGGCACAATTCATCCTCGAAGGATAATTTCTCGCATCAGACCGGCTTGCTCGAATAGCTTCTTCCGATCTGAAGTACCAAAAGGAGTCTTCTTGAACAACTCTGGCCGCCTCTCGGTCGACGAACCAGAAACACCTCCTATTGAGACAGCCTCTCTAGAATACGAGGATACATGGATGACACCCATCTATGCATATCTTCAGAAGGGTTCTGTACCCGAAGACGATCTCGAGGCAGATCGCTTATCCCGAAAAGCCAAAATGTATACTTTGGTGGAAGGAGTCCTCTATAAACGAGGTACTCAAGGGGTGCTCATGCGATGCATTCCGCAGAGCGAGGGATTAACACTTCTTCACGACATACATGATGGCATATGTGGAAATCATGCTTCCTACAGGACGCTGGTCGGTAAGGCTTTTCGACAAGGTTTTTACTGGCCAACAGCCTTTTACGATGCTAAAGAGTTGGTTAAAAGGTGTGTTCGATGCGGTTTATAGCGGCGACATACACCAACCAAATTTCAGCATTACAAACAATACCTCTATCTTGGCCTTTTGCGACTTGGGGTCTCGATATCCTAGGACCGTTCCCCAAAGCTCCATGAGGTTTCGAGTTCCTTTTTGTGGCTATTGATACGCTCACAAAATGGATTGAAGCCAACTCGTGGATCGATAACAACTAAGCGGCAAAACGGTTTATGATGAGATGTGTAATTACTCGATTTGGAGTACCGAGTTGAATAATTACGAGATAATGGTAAGCATTTTCGAGTGCAAAATTTCGTGAATTTTATGACGAGTTGGGTACCAAGTTGTGTTATGCTTCAGAGCCCATCCCCAAAGTAATGGGGCGGTCGAACGCAAACGGCCAAATAATGAGAGGAATTAAGACTCGAGTCTTCGACCAGCTCATCAAACGCCGGGGCTTGGGTACAAGAGCTACCCTCGTAGATATAGGTCGTTAAATGCGACTACGGTCGGACTCTGCAGTGAAACACCATTCTTTCTAGTCTTGAGTGAAGCCATGCTTCCTCCTAACTAAAGATACGGTCAACACGAGTCGAAACTTTCACAGACTCCAACCAAGAACAACTTCGAGCAGATGATATTAATCTACTTGAAGAAAGGAGAAACCAGCCCTAATTCGTTCAAGTAGCCTATCAACAAGCCCTGCGAAGATACTACGATCGTAAGGTCCAACCTCGCAGCCTCGCTGTAGGTGACTTGGTATTGAGACTCTGCCAATCCAAGTCTAATCGGAACAAACTTTCTCCCAAGTGGGAAGGTCCTTACACAAGGGTCGGGTTACTCGTCGAGTGGCTCAGACGATTGGCAATGGAAGACGGCCGAGTTCTCTCAATTCTTGGAACATCGACCGCCACGCAAGTTTTATGTGTAACCAATCATTCGCATAATAAAGAATCGTGTTCTCTCTACCTCTATTGTCTTACTTTTGAGTAGTGCTTTCATAATCTTTCGACTATATTCTAAACACCCAGTTTCCTTTACACTGGTCGAAAGGCAGATAACATCACCTAGTCGAAGCCTCTCCTTTCTGCATGTGGTCTTGCCCACTAGAAGGAGCTTCCTAGTATTGACTCGTTACTCACTTTTGCCGCCAACACAAAGAGCTCGGGTTCTATTTAGTCGAAATAATTTTTGAAAGCCTACTCCTTTCACCTTAGATTATTTCTTCCGTTCTTTTGAAAAATATTCTAAGCAAGAGTGCACTTTTTAGATTTATTCACCGCCTTTGGTGTATTCGATTAAATCTCAACTAAGTCGGAAGAAGAAACACATCTAGTCAAGTCTCTCCTCTCTGCACGTGGTCCCGCCCACTAGAAGGAACTTCCTAGCATCGCCCGCTTCCTACTCTTGCTATCGGATGCATTTATCGAGTCCTCCAAAGAAAGGCGAATGAATTTTTTGAAGTCCTCTGGATGTTTGTTTAACTCAAGTTACTGTTCTCGACTTAAATAATCTAGTCAGAGATGGTAACATCACCTAGTCGAAGACTTTCCTCTCTACACGTGGTCCTGCCCACTAGAAGGAACTTCCTAGTGTCGATTCGTTTCCACTTTTTCGACCAGTGCATGACGGTTGTGATCAAAAACAACAAGTTAAACAAACCTCTCTGTTTTAAACCTTTTAACACTATTTATTTAGTTTGTCTAAACAAACTAAGCAAATAGTCGGGGGCTAGGATAAAGTTATTAATTTGACTTCAATTCTTAGTCTTTCATTTCGTTAATTATCTTTTGAGTTACTAACTACTCGACAAGATGATTTGCAGGAAACAAGATGGATTATATAATACATCAACAAAAGATTGTTTTTCAAGTTTGTTACAAACTACTCTGAAGAAGGAGAGCCCAGTCGCATCTCCTCCGAAACCTTCCGGCCAACTGATTGCATTTCTTCAATCAGACGACTTGCTTCTGCTTCAGGGCAGTCGAAGTCGGCTTCGATTGGTTGAACATTAAGGTTGGGGTCACGAGCTTTAAGTTTGGCCAATGCATAACTTACTGCAACTTCGACCGCCTCCTTTATCGATTCAGCTTGGTTGGTCTTCAGGGTGGTCATCAGTTCTTGCAAAGTCCCGACTTGTTCCCAATTGTACTTATGTGAGCACCATCGATCATCTTGAGGAGCTTTTCCTCAAGATGAAGCTCACTAAGTACATTGTTCAGAGCGTGACCTTCGCTTTGAAGATTAATCTTCATTGTCTCCATCTCTGTTGGGTACGAGTCGAAGCCTCATGAGTTGTTTGTTTTCACCGCTTGCTCAAAAAGAATAAGACCGGTCAAGTAAAAATAAACTTCTATAGGAAAAGAAAACAAAAATAATTACAGTAAAAGATTTCCTTACCGCTAGTCAAGAATCCAATTTCTTGATTTCTTCATCATGGGAGGCTACGGTCTCAAAGATGCTTCTTCTCCCATGATCTAATCTCCTCCGCATTTTCTTTGTAATACTGATATCTCGAAGATAAATCACGGTTTTATCCTCGAGCTCATTTTCGAGCCTTCCCATTCGAGTTCCATTTCTAGAAAAGAATGAGAGTGAGAATATGGGAAGAACTCAGAAAGATTGCGAGTAAAGAATTGTTTACCTGATCTTTGGGACTTTAGTCTCGTAATTTCCTCATTTTTCTCTCTGGAGATACGAGAAGTCTCGTGAATGACCAAAGTTTTATTTTGGACTTCATTCTGGAGCTTTCTTGTATCATCTTATTTTTCTTAAAAGAAGTAACAGTCACGCAAAGATCGAAAACATAAGCAGTCTTAAGTTCAAGACTTCTTCGTTTATCCTTTCCTCGCACCTTTTCGGTTCAGAGTTAGCTTCTTTAAGCTTCCTCAGAGAAATTCTACTTTCTCCTCAGAATTTCTCGACTCCTCTTTTTGATAATCGAGCGAGTAGGCGTAGTCTTTTAAATCGCTTTTTAACCTCGAAGGTTAAAAGTGGACATGAACATTATTAAATTGGTTGTAAGCTCTCCTACAACAATTGATCCAACAGAAGTTCTTCTACGACTATGGATCTAGTCGTAAGTTCTCCTACGACTAAACCTTCGGTCGTAAGTCTTTTACGACTAGCATATAGTCGTGAGTTTTTCCACGACAAACCCTCATAAGCACTATATAAGTAGTCAAATCAAAACGACTATGAAAAATAGTAACTTACCACCTCTTTGCTCGCTTGCGAGTTCATCTTTTTCCTCGTCATAGTTTAGAAGTTGTCGATGATATTCACCGACAACAAATGATTTGCTCTATGGCTTTCGCAAAAGAAAAGACGGTGAGAAACAAGAGAAGATTATACTGTATGTATAAGTATCATCAAATACTTACACTCATGGTTGATCGAGCAAATATCGAGTAAACCACTCTGGGTGCTTCAAATCGTCCACTCTCTCAACTTGGTCCCACCAAACCTTCTCAAGGCGCCACTATCAAAAGTGTTCCCTCTATTGGGAATGTCTTTGGGATGGGGGACTTGCGATTCTGAGATCTAAAGCGTAAGACCCCACTATGGAAGCAGGCCAAAGAAATCGTAGCGGTTGAAGTATTCCTCATCTTCCGATTCTCAAATTGTAATTTCCTTTGGGTACCGTAGAAGCGAGTTTGTAATAATTTCTTCCCCGCACGGTGGTCCGCACATCACCACCTTGGGCAGAGGTTTGCGACTACCTCTGCCGGTCCCACGGTCACATCAAGGGTCATGGCGGCTACCTCGGTTGTTGTAGACGCCACCTCAAGAACTATGGTCACCTCGGTGGCCATAGCTACAACTTCAGCGGCCGAAACAACCGCCAGAGCCACGACTTCTTCCACAACCCGAGTGTGGATGATCCTTCGACCATCTCGCGGTCATCTCTCCAATCGCCGGAGAGGTCAGCAATGGGCTTTTCGATAGAAACCACTATGGGGCCGAAAGAGTCGAGCTAAAATAAACAAAAGGATAGCAAGTCAAATTGTGGAAAGCAAAAGGTAAATGTCGTTTTACACTTTAGCTTGTTTCACATACCTCTGCATCCCGGACTTGATCGAAACTTTGAAGCCATCTTCCGATGGAAGGGTTCTTCGACTTCTTTGCTACGACCACGCCCGATTGTAGCTCAAGTTGGGGAATAGGCTCGCCACAACCACGCCCTCGTCGTGGATCTTGAACAGGGACCATCTCTCTGGTCTCCTGACTTTCCGGAGGGCCGAGATCGGTCTCGACCACTCAAAGAGCAGCGCTACCCTCAACAATAGGGACTAGATCAACGTTGTCCTTCACAAAAGACATAAACTCCTTCCAGTTCTCTTTTTCTAGTTGCTTGACAAAACTAGAAGTGGCAGAAACTGTGAAAGCTTTCTTGTCATAATAAAAGGTACCTTAGCCTTGTGGGCTTTGCGCCTAAGAGGTTCTTCAACCTCCACGGCCTCCTCACCGCAATGCTTGGTCTCGACCATCTTTGTGGTCATGTCCTTGGTCTTACGGATCTTGCGTGATAAGAGGTTCTTCATCCTCATCGACTTCTGATTTCTGCTGCGACTATGCGTGCCGCAGACCTTAACAAGGACCCGGTCGAAACGAGGGACTTGAGCTTGATCCTCCTTGTCGATTTACTCTTGAAAGACGACGCTTTTTACTTGGGGAGCCGAGTCCTTGTCTCATCGCCCTCGCTCCAATGGTTATCGATTCGACCTTCGTCATTCCGGCGGTTTTCCATGCCTACTTTCAGAAGAAAAAGCAAGAAGAAGAATCAATGACCAACAGAAGTTTTTCAAAGACCAATTACCTAGTCGTAGCTTTTCTCGACATGTCCCTCGATCGTAGGATTTTCTCGATCACTACCTAGTCGTAAGTTTTTTCTACGACTATAAAGTCCTAAGGATAAAATCAGCTTTTGATTACCTTTAGACGCTTAACCTTTTCCTCTGCGGACAAAACCGCAAGGATTTGAGGAACCGCCATTCCGTGGCGGGCTTTCACAAACGAAGTTTGACTTGAACGCCAATCTCGCTGTGAGATCTCGTATAAAACAGATAAAGATACTCGATTGAATAAATCAAGAAGACCAAACTAAGAGTTAAGTCGAAAAACTACTTACCCTCATCAGAGTCCCCGGTGGTCTTTTGGCCCCGTGATACTTCCACATAGGAGGTACTCGCTTTCTTCAAAGGGCTAATTCGACGTGTGATGAAATCCTTCACCACATGCCATCCAAATAACCCCTTATTTCAAATCCTTAATAGCTTGAATATAGGGGCAATTACCGATATCTTGGGGAGTCGAATCCCATGAAGATTTTTTTAAGACCTTCCCCGAAGGTAAGGCATCCTCTGAGGTGACTTTCCAAGAAACCACCTCTTCCTCCACAACGCCATGAGGACCGAGTGAACATCTGAATATACTCCTTCGACTTCCGTCATGGAGCTTCGCACCACAACTTCCAAATATCCTGTTGCCGAGCCATTCCAGTAGAAATACCGAAAAGCTCAAGATCCGCTGAATTCCTGTATGCCTCACACAGATATACAAATACGCCAAGATTGTGATGGAATTAGGACCAAGGTTCACCAATTCCACTCCAAAATGCTCGAGTATAAGTGTAAGAAAGGGGTGAGCAGCAATCGAGACCACACTCACAAGACGCTCGAAGATGAATTTGTCCATCCTCCCCGACGGCCATTGCCGCTTGTTCGCCGAACCACTCCACGAGAACTCTCTCGAATCTTCCCAGCGTTGACAAGGGCTTCCATCTTCGCCAGATCCATCTCGACTGCCCACTCGGAGACCCTCCCGCCATTTCTCTCGTAAGGGGAGATTATTGATTGAGTTGGTGGCGAGAAGACAAGAACTTGATGAACAAAGGATAATTTGAGGAAAAGTGTGAACCCTAAGTCTTACCTCCGGTAAGTATTTATAACCGCGTGCCTCAGCCGAGGCGTGGTATTCCAAAGGTTGCCACCGCCTCGAACCGCTTCAACGACAAAGCTAACGAGCGCCGCTTAAAATTCCCCAATGTGTCCGCTTGAGAAAATCAGTTTGCTTTTACACCTCAAGCGAAATTACTTCCTTGGTTAGATTCTTTTTAACCAAAGGAAATGTTAATTGGAAAGGTTTTTCTTCCGATCACCATGTCATGATCACCTTGTGATCGTAGAAATGTTCTACGACTATTTGATAGTCAGAAGCAATTTCCTTGACCAAGCATATTTCGGTCAAAGTAGTATACTAATGACGAAGAGTTTTTCCTTCGACTATCTTTCTCGACCCTCTCGTGGTCGTAAGACCATCTATAACCCCTTTACCAAGTAAGTTGCTTTCACTTGAAGTCAGGGGCTAGATGACGAGGATATAATAATCCTCATTTTATATTTTATCTATAATTCTTATTATAGGTAAATATGACGCCATATGGTCCCTAAGTATACCCCTTAATGTTATAAGGAAGAGCCTCTTGGGTGGTCGTAAGTTCTTCTCGACCACCCCCATAGTCGTAAGTTATGCTACGACTACCCCAATAGTCGTAAGTCTTGCTACGACTACCTCATGGTCGTAAGTTCTTCTACGACTAGGTCACCACGACCACCTTATGATCAATTAAACCTATGCATAAGTGGGCCCAATTGATTAACGGATTCAAATAAATCATCATACCGTTACTCTGCAAGTAATAGCACGTAATGCTCCATTATCTACGTATATTGTCATAGGCGACGTGGAGGAGTTAATACACCAGTGATTACTACCAACGTGTGTCCGTTACAGGATGTGATGAGGCGCCGCTTCACCTGGAGAAACTGCCGCTCCTTCACGTACTATATAAAGGCGGCAATCAGAGAAGGAAAGGGGGATCAATCGGGCCATCAGGAATACAAGCACTATCTGTAATAATCTTAGTTTTTCCCCTAATTGTTCAGAATACACTCAATACCATACACACACAGGAGTAGGATTGTTATTCTCTCCGGAGATGGCCTGAACCTGTATAAAAATCCCCGTGTCAATCTCTCTGCGTGATTCCATTCTAGGAGACCCCCCGAATCAAATAATCTTTACGTAAGTTCGGTTCTAAAACACCGACAAGTCGTTTCATAGCACGACTGGGAGAAAAAGGACTACCTTTCTTCAAACTTCTAAGGAAGCATGAGGGTTTCGAGTGGTCGGAAGAGGCAAACGCTGCCTTCGAGGATGTCAAGAGATATCTTACGAGTGTTTTGTTCGGTTTCCCGAAACCGTAAGAGACGCCTTGATTTATCTAGTCGTCATGCCACAAGCAAGGAGGCCTTGATTAGTCGTAGAACGTGAACACATTCAACGACTAGTGTACTACGTAAGTGAAGTTTTGCACGGACCTAAGGAGCGTTACCCTCAGGTCCAAAAGCTTCTCTATGCTCTCCTCATGCCTTCGAGGAAACTACAGCATTATTTTCAGGCACACAAGATAATTGTGCCATCTGAGTTTCCCTTAGGAGTAATCCTCCATAATAGGGAAGCAGTGGGACGCATGTCTAAATAGTCAGTAGAACTTGGGGAGTTCGACCTCCATTTTGTGTCCTGAACGGCCATTAAATCCCAGATCTTGGCAGAACCTGATCGTAAGTTTTTCTACGATCAGTACCCCGTTATAAGTTCTTCTATGACCACAAAGTCCTAAAGATAAAATCAATTCCCGATTACCTTTAGGCGCTCCACCTTGTCTTCTGGGGACAAGACCGCCAAAATTGGAGGAGGAGCCACGACATGGGCAGGGGGCTTCTCGCAGAAAAGCTTGACTCAGGTGTCAATCTCCTCTTGCGAGAGGTCTGCAGAAACAAGAGAACCTTAAATAAAGCCAATTCTGAAATCAACAGAAAAAAGGCTAAAGCTTAAGGTTTACTTACCCTCCGCATAGTCCCTAGTCGGGTCCGATGAACCCGAGTACCTCCACATCTGGTGAGCCCTCTTCTTCAGAGGGCTGATGCAGTGCGTGATGAAATCCTTCACCACGTACATCCAAGAAGCCCTCTTCCTTCAAGTCTGCGATGGCTTGATGAAGGGGCAATCCGCGAAGGTCTTTAGGAATCGTGATCCCATGAAGGAACCTTCTCGCGGCTTTCCAATGAAGGAGAGGCATCCTCATTGGTGATCTCCCAATAGAACCACCTCTTCTTCCACCACAGCCACGATGACCGTAAACATCTCAATGTACTCCTCGACTTCCCGTCATGGAGCTTCAGACTACAATCATCGGCAATTCCGCTTAACCGAAGTCATTCCGTAGTAATACCTAATAACTCCGTCGTCACCGAGATCCCCAAGTAGGCTTCGCAAAAGGTACACGAATACTCCCAACATAGTGATAGAATTGGGAACGAGGTTCACCAACTCTACTTGGAAGTATTCAGGTACCAATGTAAGAAAAGGATGAGCAGGTAATCGAAGGCCGCACTCACAGAATGCCTGGAAGACGAGGATTTGCCCCATCTCCCCCGATGGCCAATGCTGCCTGGCGGCTTCGATCAATCTCACGAATTTAGCCTTCGGGATCTTCTCGGAGTCGACCAAATCTTGAATCTTGTCCGCGTCCATCTCCGATTCAGTCCACTAGGAAGCGGCTCCGGCCATTTCTCCCAAAAGCTAAGAGATTGGATGTGGAAGGGTTGGAGAAGAAAGCTCGATTTGGTCGGCGGTGGAGAACTCGAAAGTTTTGAATAGCGAGAATAAATTGGAGGAAGGTAAAAGACCTTACCCTCACCCGCGGTGAAACTTTATAACCGCACGTCCGAAGATGAAAAGACGTGGCTACCGAACGGTTGCGAACGCTTCGGGAACTACTCCAGCAGACAACGGCAAGGAAGTCAATTGGGATTCTTAAAATTTATCTGCTCGAGGAAGTCAGGCCTGTTTTTACACCTCAAGCAAAATTACCTTCTTGACCAAGTATTTTATGGTCAAAAGTAACAACGGTTGGAAAGTTTCTACTTCCAACCACAGTACTGCGACCACTCGGGGATCGTTAGATCTTCTACGATCACCTTGTGAGCCGCAAGGTTATCCTACAACTTTCTTGACTAAGTAAATTTCTAGTCAAATAAAACATTAGTCGAAGAGTTTTTCCTTCGACTACCTTTTCCACGACCATCTACTGTTCCTTTCTCAAGCAAGCTATTTTTCGCTTAAGCTGGGGGGCTAGATGACGAGGACATAACAATCCTCATTTAATCATTTATCCATAATTCATATTATGAGGTTATAATGACGTCACATAACTCCCCGAGTATACCCCTTAAATATTAATAAGGAGAAGTCGGAGGTCGAAGTTCTTCTCGACCACCACAGTAGTCGTGGGTCTTCCTACGACTACCCCATAATCGTAAGTCCTTACATGACTATCCCATGATCGTAAGCTCTACTACGATCAAGATGCGAATGTAAGCTTTCCTCGACCATCCCCGGTCGTAAGACCTTCTACGACCAGGGCCCTAGTCGACAAAGCTCACGCACATGTGGGCCTAGTCGATAAAGGAATCTTCCGCACCAGATTCAAAATACGGCGAGAAACTACGCCATTATTTCCTAAGATAATAGCACGATGTTAACTCCCTTTATGATGATAATTGCTGGCGACGTGGAACGCTTTTAACTCCTGCAAGAACCTCCAAGAACGGCGCCACGATCCGATGATTAAGTGACCCTTTATTAGAGGTCCAACCACGCATATTCTGGGACGGTATAAAAGGCAAGGATCATCGAGCAAATGGGGGCGACTCGAGAAGCACAATACTCTAGTTTTCGGCTTGATCTTGTAATCCAAAGATACTCAATACATACACACAAAGAAGAGGGTTGTTATTCTCCCGAGAAGGTCTTAACTCAGATAAAATCCCGTGTCTCCATCTCTGTGTGATTTTTAGCCTAGAGGAACCCCCGAATCAAACAATCTTTACGTAAGTTCGGTTCTAAAATACTAACACTTATTCAGAGGGCTACACAACCCATCTTTTTGATTAATCTCAAACACATTTGATCAAATCAAAAAGCACAACTCTAAAGAGCCAACACCATGGTCTAAGTCCAAAGAAATAGCAATGAGCAATCTTAGACCATGCTAAGGGAAAATGCATGAATCCCAACAATTTGCAAAATTTGGTATCATGCCACAAGGAGTAGGTACATGGACTTCAACTATTTGCAAAACACATTTGTAAAATATAGTCACATACTACAAGGATTATGCATGAGCCTCGACTATTTGCAAAACACATTCGCAAATATCGGCAACATGCCACCAGGAGTAGTTGCATGGACTTCAACCATTTGTAAAACACATTTACAAATTATAGTCTCATGCTCTCGGAACGACTACCTCATCTTTGTCGAGCTCCCGAACAAGAACAAGTACCCGGAGCTATACGAGATGGTCATTAAGCATATGATGCACAACCCTTGCGGGATCTTAAATCCTAAGAATGTGTGCATGCAGGACGGTGCTTGCAAAAACTACTACCCGTGTCCTATCAATGCAGCTACCCTACAGGGCAAGGACTTGTACCCCGTGTACAGGAGATGGGACGATGGCCATCGTGCAAAGGTTCGAGGAAGGATGCTTGACAATAGGTGGGTTGTGCTGTACAATCCTTACCTCATGAGGAAATACAATTACCACATCAACGTGGAGGTCTGTTTGAGCATAAAGGTCGTGAAGTACCTTTTCAAGTACATTTACAAGGAGCACGACCGAGAATCTGTTTCTCTTGGTGAGCACGATAGCAACGGCGATGTCGATGAGATCAAGTAGTTCAGGGACGCGAGGTGGGTTACCCCACCGGAAGCTATGTGGAGGATCTACAGCTTTGACCTCAACAAGGTCTCCCAACCCATGTTGCAGATGCAACTGTATCTCCCGAACAATCGCATGGTCTGATTCCACACGGGACAAGAACTCCAAGATGTTGTCACTAGACATGGCATTGAAAGTTCCATGCTTACGGAGTTTTTCGAGATGAATAGGACAAACGAGAAGGCTCGAGGCATCCTGTGCAGGGATTTTCAAGCAGCATTTGTGTGGCAGCCAGGTCAGAAGCAATGGAAGACGAGGACAACAAGCACATGTTGGCATAATCGTGTCGGCCCCTCCGAATGAGGGGACGATACTATCTCAGGGTGCTCCTAAACCATGTGCCTAGAGCCACCTCCTTTGAAGACCTAAGGACAGTGGACGGTGTAGTCTACCCATTCTTCAGTGAAGCCTTTGAAAAGAGGGGATTATCAAGGCGACAACACCCTCGAAGAGTGTCTTACTGAGTCCAAGTTGTTCTAGATGCCATCCTCGCTCCGAAGGTTGTTCGTGACTATATCAGTCTTCTGTGAGCCAAGTGACGTGTGTGGGCTCTAGGACAGGCACCTCGAGGGAATGTCAGACGATTATTGCCGATCCCACGCATGCTCACACACGATCAAGCAAATGATATTGTTGGATATCTGAAATATGCTCCAGTCGATGAGGAAGGACATAACATCGTTCCATCTCCCCGCTATCAATGAGTCGCACAACATCGCCGACGGAGAGGCCAAGGAGATCATTGAGGAGTCAACGATCGAGTTAGACCCTGAGCATGCATCTCTATCATCCTCCCTCAACCCCGAGCAGAGGGTTTCGTATGATGAGATATTATCTGTGGTTGACAGCGGCGACAGAGGCATCTTTTTTGTAGATGGCCCCAGTGGCACGGGAAATACATTCCTATATAAAGAATTGCTCGCAAAGGTCCGAGGTGAGGGCAAGATAGCAGTGGCAACCATGACGTCTAGCGTCACCGCCTCCATCATGCCTGGAGGCAGGACAACGCACTCGAGGATTAAGATCCCACTCAACATTGATGATGAGGCGGTTTGTAGCTTCACGAAGCAGAGTAGGACCGCTAAACTTCTTCAACGGGCGTCACTGGTCATATGGGATGAAGCCTCAATGACAAAGTGGCATGTGGTCGAGGCCCTAGATAGTAGCATGTGGGACATCATCAGCCGACGTGACCTACCGTTTGGTGGGAAGACGGTTGTGTTTGGTGTGGACTTTTAGCAGGTTCTTTCGGTTGTTCGCAAGGGGACAAGGCCACATATAACCGACACGACGTTGTGTAAGTCATACTTATGGGAACACATGCGTCAGCCTGAGTTCACAGAGTTCCTACTTTGGGCCAGGAATAGCACCGAGGAGACCTATGAGGATGGATGCGTATGAATTCCAGATAAGATCTGCGTACCACATATCGGGAAGGACATCGACCTCAATAAACGCATACAGAGCATGTTCCCTATGATGGATTAGAACCTTTCATACCCGAACTATATCACATCTATGGCCATCCTAGCGACCTGGAATGAGTGTGTTGACATGATCAATATGAAGATGATCAACCTGTTTCATAGGGATGAGATGGTGTACCATATCTTCGACCGAGCAGACGATGATCCCAAAAACTACTACCCCTTCGAATTCCTAAAAACTCTGACCCCTAACGGCCTGCCTCCGCATGTACTCAAACTCAAGATTAGCTGTCATGTGATACTGTTGTGGAACATTAACCCTGCTAATGGACCATGCAATAGGACATGGCTAGTGATACGGGGGTTCCAGAAGAATGCAATAGACCCCAAGATTGTGTTGGGCCAGCACACCGGGAAGAGGGTGTTCCTGCCTCGCATATCTCTATGCCCCTCCGAGGACAGTATGTTCATGTTTTGATTCAAGAGGAAGCAGTTCCCCGTCAGGCTCAGCTTCATGATGACAATCAACAAGGCACAAGGGCAGACCATTCCGAACGTCGGTGTCTACCTTCTTGATCTTGTGTTCTCTCATGGGCGGTTGCACGTTTTGCTGTCTAGAGCCACCGCCATAAGCAACATCAAGGTCCTCATCGTCGCGGATAAGGAGAAGGATAAGCGGCACATGTCTAGGAAGATTTGTGGGACCTTCACGAGAAACATCATCAACCGAGAAGTTCAAACTGCATAGACGAGGTATTGATCACTCGACTATAATTTTATGGTTGCTAATTAGATAATTCCTTTACTAAATTTTGAATTAAATTTTATTTGTTCAGGTTTGGAGTTGGTTTGTTGTACTATTTCGATCTTCGACGCATTGGCGAAGATCTCACTCACTTGTTGGTAGGTACATTATAACTCCTGCTTGAATTTGTTACTTATCACAATTTCTAACAGTGTAGGCCTTGAAGGCCAAGCTTTAGTTCTATATTGTATATCTCAGACGGGGAATACCTATATTGTTTGGAATTTTTTTAGTATGTCGACACACATGTTTATCATGAACTTTCATTTATTGTGTCTTTATCTATTTCCATATTGTGTTTCGATGGTGATAATTGTTAATTGAGTGCCTAACAATTTAGTGCCCTATACTAGCGAAGCTTTAGCGTACATTGCTCATGCTAAAACTCAACGGAGTGTCCCTATATTGCTCATGCGGTCGCTATTGTTTGGTGTCAGTTAAATTGGCCATTGGAAGTGAGTTTGTCAAGGGAGTTAGTTCAAAGAAAAAGGAGGTGGGTTTGTTGGTGTTTTTTTAAGAAAAACAAGGAGGTTAGTTGTGAGAATTTGTTTAAGAAAGGGATCATGCTGATTGAACACATTGGTCTTAGTACTACTTTTTCTTTGTGCTTTTGGGTTGCTAAAGGAAAACTAATCCTTATTGAACTGGCCTTGCTCTGTAGGTGTATGTATATTCAGGATCATGTTCATGCTTTGGAAATGGAATGCTTCACCAGAGGATCAAGCAAGAATGCAACATATATATGTTGGCGTACAAGGTAATAACCGCTTAATCGAATGAAGTGAAATGTGCCAATATATTCTAGCTTTTTGGTGCATAAATTAGTTGCTCTGAAACCTTCCGTTTGGCCATATGTTGAATAATCAACATAAGAACATTCATCTTTAGTATCCCTTGTTATGCCAACGACGGTGCGGTGGAGGCAGGGTTGCCGCGATGGCGTAGGCTAAGCACGACGGCGGAGGCACAACGCGGACCGGGATGGGACACGGCGGCGCGAGATGAGCACGAGAACGGAGGCCGACACATGCTGAGCACAGAGGTGGCTCGACATGCTGGTGTCGGCGGACACAAACTCCCACGATGGCGCAATGAGACTGGGTAGTGGCAGGAGCGGTGGAGAGACTCCTGGTTGGGTGGTGGGGATGAAATTATTTCTATGTTTCTAAAGTTCCCAAAGCAAAAGTTTTAATTAATGTGTAATTTGTAGAAATGTAAGTGCTGAAATAAAAAAATGGGTTGAAATGAAAACTATTTGATACATATTTGGCAGGATGGAGGTACTTATGCTAACTCGGTAGCTCAAACTCTCTAATGCTCCAATCATATATAATTTGTTTTCTAGACAGTGCTAGAGTTTACCAAAAAAAAAAGATAGTGCTAGATTTGCAAAAAAAAAAAAAAAAAGGAGAGTTTATAGTGACATTCGATAAATAGTTTGTAGTTGCAGCATTAGTGTTGGTCAGTAATGCCATTCATCCTGAAGGGTTATACAATTGCAGCCTTTCAGGGTTGCAGATGTTGATTTCGATGGCCTCCCTTATTCTAGTGCAAGAACAGAATAAAGTCTTTGTGTACATCTGTGTTGTGGGTATTAGCCGAAAAATGTCAATGTGAGCCAACATGTTCAACTACAGATAAACCATTTTTTTCCTCTCATGTTAACATTGTTCTTAATCACATGTTTATTTTGATGTTGATGGATGAGGAAACATTTCCCTTTCTCATCTCTAAAGACTGGAATTATGTATTACGTAAGAAAATACATAATTTGCATTGTGCCGGGTTACATGATAAGCTAGCTTAACTAGATTATGCTCATCTGTTCTTTGGTGAATGCATTTCTTATTATTTGATTTCGCTTTGTTGCTAGTATTATTACTTTATTTTAGAGCAAAGTTTGTTTTCCTCCTCGCTGTCAAGTGAGGCTACATCTCCCAATTTCGGTAGACTCAATTTGGCTATGAGCGGCACAACACGAGGATAACGATGCGGACTGGGTGTAGTGGCAGGGCTGCGGGTGCAAAACTAGACCGAGCTCGGTGGTGAAGATGATGGCATATTATAGGCTGAGCACAACGGTGGTTGACGACCCGACAAGTTGGAATTATATATATTTTTTAATCCATAGTAAAGTACAGGCATTGAACTAGTAAAAATTTAAAATAGGAGTGGATAGCCACTTGACTATAGGGCATGTTTGGTTGCTTGTATCAAGTGATACATGTATGAGTTGGTTCAAGAAAAAAGTCATCCATGTGTTTGGTTACTTGAATGGAACCATCAAATGTTAGATGGTGTAATACAAATTTATGAATTATTCTCTTTAGATGTCGAACCATCTCATTCACCAAAAACAATAGAACCATATGGTACAAAACACCTCATCCCATTCAATTTCGTCCCACCCGCCAAACAACCTAAGCTACTCGAGTTGATGGAGGTGAGCCTCAACTGCGTGCAGTTAATCCCGGGTTTTGCCGACATACTGCAACTACCTGTCGGTCCTTAAATAACCACTAACCGCTTTCCTAACAAGATACGGCTCGTACTCTTCTTCTCTGTTCATGAACCTATGCACCGATGCAAATTAAGGGAGCATACAGTCCTCAGGCTCTGAATTGGTGCACTGGACGTACGTAGGTTCACGATCTCGGCATGCGATTTGCGCAAACACATGCACGCCCCTCTCGACGCCCACCTTGCAAAGTTTCCGGCGTTCTTTCGCATGAACGTGGTACGATCAAGTGCGTGCATGCCCGTGTTTCATGTTTGGGCGTTGCTACGCGCACATGTTGTGAGCTTAGGCACGGCTGAAGCGTGACAGGTGCGACCTCCACTCACCCACCCATCGTCCCTCCTTAGTCCCGGGTCATGAACGATGTACGATGCTAGACAAGACCGAACAAGAATTCAGGACCATGCATGCACGTATCTCTCTTTCCTTTTTTTTTTCTCTCTCTTTCAAACCCCGTGCGCGCACTTTATCGAAACCTTGCTGTGATGCCTTGTGCATTCCACATTATCTGATCGGCAAGTTTACCGGTTCACATTTTTCACAACAGCGATGTGGTCTATCAGGTATTCTAGTTGCACCCAGCCACATGAGTCTCCATCACGTGCCCCGCCTTGGCCTGGCCCGATGCAGTGCACACATCACGGAGGAGAGAGATGCGTCCTGGTCCGCACAAACCGGCCGCGCGGCGGCTAAGGCCAGACCAGTCAGTAGTCACCAGCCCAGCCCAGCCCAGCCCACCACCGAACCAGCGGCAACTAGCAAGCCACCGACCACCCTAACATCACCGCGACTCACCACACCCCCCAACCCAAAGCCGAAGGCGCCCCTTCTCCGGCTACTACATAAGGGCCGAGCCCAAACGCCTCGTATCGTACCCCCACTCCCTCCCACACTCTCCTCGCCGACCAGAACAGAGCACTCCCAAGAAGCAGGGCAGGGCAGGGCAGGGCAGGGCAGCGCGCCGTCGGGCCGCCATGAAGCGAACCAGAGCGCAGCACCCCAAGCTCCAGGAGCCGCAGGACCCCACCGCCGCGAACCCCAACCCCAAGCCGCAGCGCCGGGCCAAGCAGCCCAGGCAGCCCAAGGGGGCCAAGAAAGCCGCGGCGGCGGCGGCACGCGAGGCCGCCGCCGCCGTTGCGGCTGCAGCCGTTGCCTCCCCTGGGGTGGATATGGCGCACACTGTTCCGGACGTGTGCGCCGGGGGAGACGAGGCGGGGGCCCAGACCGTGGAGTGGGACTTGGACGCCGGGCTCAACAACGGGTCGTGGTGGACGTGGGGCGTGGAGGAGGAGAAGCTGCTCGGGTGGTTCCCCTTCGTGGAGGAGGATTTCCGGTGCCTCGGCGGCCGCGGCGATGCCGAGGTGGCCTTCGACGAGGACATCTGGAGGATCCACCAAATCTACGAGATACCAAATTACGCCGCCAAGTGAAGTGATGCTCATTTGGCCTCTTCAGATAGGAGCTGGTCGTGCTTTTGCTGGTCTAGTTTTGTGGCTTGGGTAGTGTTGTGGTACAGGAATGGGTAATGCGGGTAATCAAGAATATGTAGACGAGCTAGCTAGTTAGCGATGTTATGCCAAATTGCAATGATGCAATTCCAAGTTCTCTTCGTTGCTCTCATCGTACTCTCTTTGTTATGTGCTTAATTTTGTGGTTGCTTGATTTGGAGGTCGCGCAATTTGCTTCCCTTCTCTTCGTTTGGTTTGTCCAGCAATGGAGCGCTTGAAATCAGTTGTGTTAAGAACAATAGCTTGAATGGCGGCGTGTTGCCAGCACAATGCACAATGCACTTTAAAAGCGCCAATGTTTCTTGATCTGATCACGCAAATTTCCCTGTTTCAGCTTAATATGTGCGTCCAAAAAATCACGCAAGGAGAGGGCTGTGGGCGATTAATGTTGGAAATGTTTTTTTTATGTCGGTACAAAAAGTTCTCGGATTTCTGATCTGCCACTATAAAATGAACTATTTTCTTTCATGCTACCGTATTTAATTGACCTTTCTTTTATTTGCTATTGTTAACCAGTCAAACAGTGAAAAGATGGTGTAAATACTATTTTTCGCATGTAGTCGTCTTCTTCCTTTTTTTTGCAACCTTCTCTTTGCTGGAGGCAAAGCGCGTGCATCGAGAGAGTGGAGGAGCTAGGCGGCAAGGGAGGCGGGTGTAGGTGAGGAGCGCGGCATCGGCGAGCGGCGTTGAGCGGGTCGAGCGGGACAAAGGACAAGAGGAGCAGGAGGAGGTGGCGGTAGGGGAGGAGCGGGCCCGACGATGCGAGCCCCGAGTAGGAGGCCATGATGGAGAGTATGTGCGAGTGGCGGCGAGGCGCGGGAGGTTGGGGGCTGGCGGGATGTGGAGAAGAGCGTGCTCGCGATAGTCGCGACGAGGGTAGAGTCAAGCACAGCTGCGACCGAGGTGGAAAGAGGGGATGTCCATGGTGAGGGAGGCGGTGGTGCTAGTGACGGCGCGACAGTGGGGGAGAGAAGGGAGGGAAGTAGAGAAATTGTGGCCTGGTGCTGGCGAGGGAGGTAGGGAGGCAGCCGAGGCGGCTGGGGAGGGAGGCAAGTAGGATGATGGGGGAGGGGCGCGGCGGGCGAAAGGGAGGAGGAGCGGGGGGTTGGCGGCACGTGCCATGGGATGAGGTCTGGGGATGAGGGAGAGAAGAGGAGAGAGAGAAAGGGCAAGGAGGAGGGAGAAGACGAGGTTAGTTTATACATTTTGGACAAATTTAATTACAAAAAATCTAATAGGGTTGACAATAGTGACAAAAAAAACGTAACGTTTGTGAATGTAATGGCATGGAAGGGAGTGTTTTATAATGGTAGATGAAAGATCCAAAAAATTTGCAGTGACATGTAAAATTTGTTGGCATTAAGATTACCGGGAGGGTTATGCTAGGGAAGTGCATTTCCAAAGGCTGCATTTGATCAAGTTACAGGAGTAAATTCGAGAGATGGCCTTGGTCTAGTTGGGTTTCTGAAGTATCCAAAATAATGGAAGGTTTTGTTCAGTCGCAATGTGAGATAGGTCAGAATATACTATTTTAATTTCCATTTCATAACCATTAGGTTTGCTGATTTTGATGTTTCTTTGTATTGATCTTCAGCCTTGACTTCATTATTTCCCCCCAACATAACAAGAGTATCTGGCTCCGTTCGGAACGAGATTTTTTTTTCTAAATAATACGGGAGTTAAACTATTTTTTGGGAAAATACTATGAAATTTCTTTGAAACATCATAACTTATACAGGAATTAAAGTATTTCTTCTACGAAGGAGCCCTTAATTACGTGAGAAGCCCTGCATGCATTCTGTTTGAGCGAGTTGTCCTATTTTGTGGAAAATGTAGATATGGTATCAGCGTAAAGGAATCGTCGGTAGATCGGGTGGCTGTTTCAATCGTCAAATCGCTCAATTGTTAGATGCTCCATGCAATGGTCTAGATCACTCTTGCCCACTCCTCTGTGTCTCAGTCGTCCCTTCGCCCCAAAACTCTAATACTTCTGCAGCCCGCTCGTGTCCTCCTCATCAGCGCCTACTGCTGCTCTAGCCTCGCGCCTCCTCGGCTCCTCCTTTCCTCCTACATTGTAGACCATCACCGCACCATTGCCTCAACTGTGCCACCGCCCCGCTGAACAAAGGCGGGCCCGCCACGGCGCCACCATCATCGCGGCAAAGGCAAAAAAAAAAAGGAGACATAAGGAAATTAAACATGGGTGGAAGAGGTGGCCATTGGACGAATTCTTCGTGGGTGTAATCGGCGGCGTCGACCGATTGGTTGCGTCGGAGACTGTGGCGCTTGAGCACGTCTTGCTCATAGGAGATGGTGACGGACAATGCCGGAGTCGGAGATAGACGGTACACATGAATCGTAATACAAATCATATGGGTACAAATTCGAATGAAATCCCCAAAGAAATCATGGGGAAAATGTACAGGAGTTTTGCTTGAACACGTACAAAGCACGGGCACATGTACGAAGTATTATTCATGTGCTCGACATACACAAAAAGTCGCTTCAAATATACGTATGTGTTGTAAAATTAGTAGTTTTATTAAACATTCAGAATTAATTCTAACATAAGTTACGATAATTAAAATATATTTTCAGCAGCATTTAAATGACAAAAATATCATATAAGCATGCAAAATCCTCATGTCATATAACTAGGATAACATGCTCAAAAGATAAATCTTTGTCTTTCTTGAACAACTCATTTGTTATGAGGTTGCCCAAAAGTCATGTTGGCGTCATCCTTGGCAATTCAGGAGAGTTGAGAAATAGTGTCACCAACGCCTCATACTTGTCCGAAAGAGCCCTAAGTATCTTGCGCACAATATCAACATCGAGAAGGTTGGTGACAAGACCTTTGAGTTCATTCACAATGTTGTTGAGTTTTGAATACATCTCATTGATGTTTTCATAAAGCAATATTATGAATGTATCATATTTGATCCGAAACCTATGCAATTTGGTCTCTTTGACCGTAGATGTTCCCTTATGGATCTCCGAGAGGGTGGTCCAAATTTCATGAGCGGTTTCCAAATTACTCACTCTATTGAACTCATTCGCGTTCAAAGCACCAAAAAGAGCATTCATAACTTAGGCATCTAAATGAGCATTACGTCCCTCTAGATCCATGAGAAGTAGTGGATTAAGAGGCATGACGTAACCCTCATTTACGATTTTTCATATACTTGACTCATGGCCTTTAAATAAATTGACATTCTAATTTTTTAATAAGTATAATTTGAGCCATCAAATAAATGAGTCTTTCCTATAGTAATTCCCTCACTAGCCATCATTTTCTCTCTTAGATGGTTAAGTCTAAATCAATGAGAGACCAAGATCTAATACTACTTGTAGGATCAAAGATAACCGACTAGAGGTGGTGAATACGAGGTTTTTAAACTTTTTGACTAATTAAAAATTTAAGCCAATTATGAGCTAAGTCTAAACTAGATACAATTCTAAATAAGCAATTCAACACAAGATAAATACTAGAATTGTAAATGCGGAATAAGTAAAGACAAGAAATAACCACAATTGAGACAATGAAGTTTTTCCCGTGGTCTCGAAGACTTGTCGGCTTTCACTAGTCCACGTTGAGAAAGCTTAAACAAATCAAATCGGCTCCACGAATTAAGCCTTCCCTCGATCACTAGTGGTTGTTCTTCCTCCGCTCCAGAGATGGTGAACACCAAACCACTCACAATCTTGCCACCGGGCCTCTTCACAATCTTCTTGAAGAGATCACCATGCTAACACCGCCAAGCCGTCTAGGTGTTTGGCAAAGCACCAAGAGTAATGAATCAACGACATTCGCTTGACGGCACTCAAGTGCAATGGATCAATCTAGAATAAATGCACCTGAATTTTGGCTCAACTACCTCACAATGTATGCACAATTGTATTTGAGGAGTTGAATGAATGCTCAAGGCTCTAAGGATGTTAAATGAGGTCTTGTATACTGTTCTTGAGCAGGTGGAGGGGTATTTATACCCCCACCAACAAATATGACCGTTGGGGGGAAATCCCCAAATTTTAGCGAAATGCAGTACTACCGCCATGTACCATGCGGTACTACCACGCTTCACCTACCGCTCTATAACGGCTATAACAGAGGCATTAACTCTCTCTGACATAATCGTTTAAACCGCGGCGCGGTACTACCACCAATCATCATGCGGTACTACCGCTGGCCGGTCATACCGCTCAACAAGGGCAGTACTACCGTTTCTGAAAGGACCCAAAAAGGATGCTTACGGGAAAAAATGTACCGCTCAATATTTCAGAATTTCCGAGGAGCGGTAGTTCCGCTTGAACAACGGCGGTACTACCGTTCATAAGGTTTACACCTTAAGCCGAAAAATGTATCTCTCTGGAAATTACATACCGCCAACTAAAAATTGGAACAACCGGGTTGCGGTAGTACCGCACCATGAGCCTGATCGTACCGCTGAGCGGTAGTACCGATGACTTAACGTCGGTACTACCGATTGTCCTGACAAAGCAGAGTTGGCTTTTCAAAACAAAATTCAAATGCATGCATGATCCTAAATTGATCCAATTGGCACAAGAGCATGCTATCAAGCTACTAGTCGTGATCCATCTTAATAGTACGACGTTTAACCTAAAATCTGTTCTTCCATCCATTTCTCCTAAAACCAGTAAAACATAAAAAAGATCCTAGACTACTCGTACCTTGTTTTTGAGCCGTATTGATCTTCATGTTTGTTACGACCTTGACCACCGGGAGGTCCCAAACAGTCCCAGGAGCACCCCGAAGGGAGGTCCCGAGACGGTCTGGACCTCAGGGAGGTCGAAAGGCCTAACCCGGGAGCACCCCAAAGGAGGTCTTCTTAGACGACTGGATCTCAGGGAGGTCGTGGCCAGTCCCAGGAGCACCCCGAAGGGAGGTCCCGAAACCTCTGTGCACAACCGAGCTAATCCCAACGACCAACAGCTACCTCACACAATGAATAAAAGTGGTAGCATCCATCAACGTAACTTTATTAAAATATCAACAGAGTTGTTTACAAGGGTGGCTTAACAACCAACAAGCAAAACACAACGAAACAAGAGCGGAGTGGTCTACACGATTCACCATAGGCAATCGTCTGGAGGTCGCAGCCTAGTCGTCCTGGAGGTCTTCTGACTCATCGAAGATGTCCTCTCCTGCTCAAACATGTCAAGCAAAGGTGAGCACAACAACCGTGCTCGCAAGTCACACCCGTCAAGTAACAGATTGAATGCGTGCATACAAGGATATTTCAAAGGAGGTCTTATAAGGTTGTCTTTGCAGAAAGCCATGTTTCTCTTCAAATACATGTACTAAGTTCTAAAGCAGTTATGCAATAACTAAAATTCATTTTCTAAATCAATTTTATAGTTGGATAACATTCGTCAACAAGTGGTGAAGGATACCTTCCTATCACAAGACTCTCTGCCCGAAACCCATTTGGATAGACATCCAAAACCAGTTTAAGAAGTCTTTTGGAAACAAAACCGAATTCTAACTTTGAGTGACTTTGCTAGTATGTCCATGACCGTGGACACGGTTATTCGAATAGTTTACACTCTGCAGAGGTGTACAGCTTTACCCACAAGAGATAATCAACTTATATTGTCCACTCACACACTTCCGTAGGTGTGTGACTATGTGATTATCACAAGGCCTTTACAAGCGATAACTCATTTGTAATGCGAAACACTTTCAATATCATCTTCAAAATGAACACAATGTTAAAGCTCCCCATTATATGCAACAAACCTACTGCCATAGATGGATAATGCCCATCTTCATGCACAAGGCCTAGCACAGTTGTCACTGCATCCCACATTGGCTCAATACAAAGTAAGGTTGCATAATGAGAGTCAAATCTAGTATCTCGAGGTCTAGCCAAGCTAGTTTCTTGATTCTCCCCTCTTCCTAAAAAAATCTCACCACTCTCCAACTTACCCAAAATGTTTTAATGATGCTTCTGAAGCAATATATTCTTCCTCTAGCAAGATGCACTAGTGGTGGTCACAATTAAAGTCACGTAGTCAAGGAAATTATGGATAGACGAACAACAACTTGTGACAGCAAAAAAAATTGCCGACTGTAATCGGTGAGCAAAGCAATGGACATAAAAAAAGTATGTGAGTTCTCATCACGAATCTGCCTTTGAAGGCTGTTGAATTCGCTTTACATATTTAAAGCTCCATCATACCCATGCCCTCATAGTCTAGCGATAAGTAAACCATGCTTACCAAGCATCCCAACCAACACTCTCTTCAATGCATCTAATGTTACCTTTGTGATATGTTGGAGACCCTAAAATCTTTCCAGAATCTTCCATTTGTTATTCACAAACATGTAGGATAAATGATACAATTAGTTGAGTAGAACAACGAAAACTTTCAAAAAATTTTTGATGGAACTCATAATCTATCACTAACCTTACAATCACAACCATTTGCTCTTTGATAGATATATCACAAGATTCATCAATAAGGATGGAGAAAAGACTATCACCAATCGCTTCCTTTATCACTTCGGTGACCTCCTGCGCCTAACATTTTTCAAACTGCCTTTGAATCTTTGGACAAGTCATGTGGGCATGTAAAGGACATAGCTCATCAAATACAAGCTTTACTTTCTCTTTTCTTTCTTTGTACCAATCAACTATCTCTAGAGAATTGCCCATGTTTAAGGAAGAAGACGATCCACTGTGTCCACAAAATGAATGACCTTGTATTAGGAGAAAACATGCAACATCTAAGGATGAAGTCACACGAATTTCATATTTGATTTCTGCATCCTTACTATAAGACACAACCTTATATGACACACTTAAACTTTGATTCTTAAAATCTTCACATGAAGTCCTTGCTTTATTGTGGAAAACTATTAGCCCCACCAACATGATCAAGAAATGATTTGTATGCATTCTTCCAAGTGCTAAACCATACCTTTGTAAAGACATCATGACCAAAGTTTTCATCCAAGGGATCGTGTCAAAAAAGAACGCAATAGAAGCAATAAGTCGCATCCTTCTCCACACTTTATTCCAACCAATTATACTTCTTATACCAAGCTTCACGAAAGATCCTAAAATCCTTTTCATATCGTTTGCGAGGAAATGTATGGCCAATTGGTTGGGTCGAATCCTTCAACAAATATGCCCTCCTAACTTGATCTCTACTCTCTGGATCAAATTCATCAATTGGAATACGAAGTCTTGGATCAAATTCATCAATTGGAATACGAAGTCTCGGATCATCAATAATGTGATCCGGATTGAATTCCATAATACCTTTGGCTTCTTGTTGTGGTAGGGGCTGTGCTGCTTCAGCTCGTTCTTCAGGTGCTTCTACGGCGGTTGCTGCTTCATTTCAGCTTGTGCTTGTGCGGTTGTCGCACCATCTCCTTGTTCTTGTGCAGCACTGGTACTTCGACTCAAAACAGTGCTAAAGTATCTCTTTAAATCTATTTCGAGCAAATTAAAAAAATCAAGCAAAAATCATGGTCGATTTGAGACAACTATGTGCAAATTAGAAGTGAGATTTTAGAGGATGGAGCACTTGCTAGTCTTAGACTTGGACATTGTGGCGCCCCGTGTGGACATGCCGCTCACCTGCTCTGCCCGCCTGCGATTCCGCTAAGCCGCCACGCTCAACCCACTTCGGCCATGCCACACCACCCATGCGATGACGATCGAGTCGCCGCCGCATGCTTCTGCTTGCGCTACCGATTAAGGATCTGAAAGTGATTCTTGAATTAAAGAAGCACCCTCCATCTATATGAACGAAGCAACTATGAGCTATTAGTGTACAAATCAGACAAGTAAACCTAAAAAAACAGAACTTCATTATTTCAAGAATTCACCTGGAACCCCAAGAACCATTAACCTGCTCGCCGCTACCCTCCTCTCTCAGTGTGTTTCTCTTGCCCGGCCACAGTGCGCGCATCGCTCAAGGCGTCGCCACACCGGAGCCCCCAACCTCCGCCCCTACCATCAGGGACCACACCAGAAGATTGCTGCCTCAAGTTTCGCTGCTTCGCCCAACCGCTACGATTAGGGTTTAGGGATGTGCAGCGTAGCCACACAACAATGAGTTGAACTGCTTAAGCCTTTGTTGTCTCGCTCGACGCCTTGATCTGGATTTCCACCGATTGGACCATGGCTTGTAACCCTCACGTGGTAGGTCTAATGGAGAAATTGGGCCTCGGCCCACCATCTTTAAGTTAGCCCAAAACTCCGGCTGAGGACAACTCGATGGCGCAACATTTTGTCCCTGACGTCGGAAGGTACTAAGGTGAGGAGGAAGGAGGAGGTAGGATGGTGCTTCCGGCCAACGTAGCCGAACGCTAAAACTCGCTAAAATGGTGGATCCGCCCCCAGACCTCCGCAACGCTGGTGAGCCATGGTCCAACTCATCGTTTTTGAGTTTTTGTAATCCCGGGCACGGGAAGCAGCAGCAGCTACATGTTGCGGCGCGCCGACATGGGAAAGGGACTTGTCATGTGTGCTAGCTAATCAGTGCCTGTTTGGTCGTGGTAGCACTCGATTATGGGTGTTCCGCATGTCGGCTGCTGCCGCCTGCTTCCGTTGTTTATGGGCAACCGCACTTGCATGCGCAATCCAATCAACTCTTCTTTGCTTTTGCCTTTATGTAGGAGTACCAGCGGATACTTTGACTATGATTAAACAAAAACCAGACTGGCTGGCAGTTAAGGCCGTGCGATCCATCATTTATTCGGTTTCGGTCTGAGCTGTTACCAATCATTAGCCTAAAATTATTTCGGCGGAGATTGCGCTACCTTTTCCTAGTTGACTGCGGCGAACTATACTACTCGCAGCCAGAAATCGTAGAGCACCTCCTCACTTGTGGTGCACAAACGAGCCTGCGCTACGATGAATTAACAATTGATTGATAACGCACGCTGTAACCATGGTTAAAGAAGTGGTTGTACCAGAGTGCCATGTTGTTGGAATCACATCACCAACTCGGTGCTAAGTGCCTATCTTTTCGAGCACAACGAACCGACTCTATACGCTAAAAGTAAGCTCTCTTTTACTGTACAATCCGTTTATTTTTTTTATCCAATAATTCGGATGAGCTAGGATTTAGATATATTATATTTGATAGAATGAGTAGTATAATCCTGACAAAAGAAAAAATTATAAAGAAAATGTATGGCACAAGAGTAATTTCGTCAACGGTGGCGTGAGAGATTAGATTCAAGGAAAAAGGTTGTTAATACCCTCAGAAAAAAAAATAGTTTTACAACGAAAAGTCTAAAATACACTCAAGAAATCAATGCATGCCAAGCCTATTTTTACTACCACTTCATACTACTCCCTCCAGTTCAGAAAAATAATCCGTTTTGGAATACATACAACCAAACTTTGGAAACTTTAGTTATCGATATATTTTTAAATATTTAGATTAGATACATAAAAAATCATATGTGTTGATTCGTCTCGAAAATCACTTTCATAATATTATAATTTTATTAGGTTTTACAAATATATTACAATAATAATTAGCAGTTAAAATTGTATTTTGTAGACCGTATCGGTGTCAATAACAACTTATTTTTTGAAACAGAAAGAGTATAGGTAGAATACACCGTAAAAATTCTCTCAAGAAAATAGGAGTTCTCTATGTGTGTGTGAGGACACAGGCCACATATCGATGTTTCGAATTCTGAAAAAAAGTATAAGTAGAATATACAGTAAAAATTCTCTTAAGAAAATGGGAGTTCTCTATGTGTGTGCGAGGACACAGGCCACATATCGACGTTTCGAATTCTGAAAAAAAGCTGTCAACATATGGGGGATGATCTCTACTTATTTTCGCAAAAAATCCGAGTGTCGGCAGGGAGGTACATCCACAATTCCATACAGCGAGACGTACCTGTCCCGCTGTCCGGCTCCCGTGCCCGAGCACGAAACAATATAGACGCTGCCAGCTTGCGGAAACCGTCCGCGTCAGAAAAGGAAACCTCCGATACCACGTACCGATGGAAAGCGAAGGGAAATGCGGTGGTGGTGGTGGTCCACGGCTGCGGTTGGTCCCCGGCCGGCAAGGAAAGGATGGAAGGGAACAAGGTAAGCCAATGAAGGAATTTGCCGTGCCATCCGATTCATGGGGGCCGCGCCATGCGGTCCATGCGATCGATCTGCGCCTGCCGCCCGGTGGCACACAACTGCTGGACGTGGACGGGCCGCCGCTCTGGGGCTCCGCGCCGCGCCGGGCGAGCGAAGCCAACCCCGGGCGGCCAGCGCGAGGACAACAGCCAGTTGGGCCGGACCGGACGTACGTGCCTGCCTGCCTGCCAAAGTTTCGGCTGGAACGGTGGACCAGGGACGAATCGTTCGCAATCACGTGATGGATGGGCGGATGGTATCGTGCGTGATGTGTACGTGCCACGGCGCGGCAGTCGGCAGGTAGGACGGTGGAGAACGATTAATTCGTTCGGCCACCTGGGTTTGGCGCCACCCGGTTTCTGACAGGACGACTCCAGCCCTGCTGTGGTTGGACCGGCCGGATTTCTGCGCCGTGGTCCATGGAATAGTTAGTACGTACACCACGCTGCATGCTCGAGATCAGTTCGGATTCTGGTAGCATGCACGGATCGACACCGTCCGTCGGCCCGGCTTGACCGGACGGACTTCTGCATGTGAGCAGGACTGCAAGGAACGAAAAGATAGATCACCTTCAGAGAAATGGCAGGTCGCCATGTTACCGCAACCGCCCTAGACCCCTAGTGCGTTTTTCACGCGTCACAGCCTCCCGCGGTAAAAAGGACGAGGACAGCTCACGGCACGACAAAAATGTCCTCCGCTACAATAAAGCTGCAACGGAGAGCCTGTAAAATCTGTCGTTTTACAGGGCACTTTTCCAGCAAAGCTTTGAAGGCTCATCGCCGACAGGGACATCCGGCACCCGATCTCGATCCGCGAGACGAGGGCAGGGTCAGCGAAGAGAAAAGACAGAGCAGGGACGATTGTTCGCAGGGATGCGACGTGGTGTGCATGCGCAGCGGATCGGTCTCATTGCGTACGAGCTAAACCCTATTGATTTGACGTTCCTGCCAGCGCGCGGCCCCGTCGTGCAGGCGCAGCCTTGGGATGGGAGCCGAGGGCACTTCCTCGTATTGGGAAGGAACCACGCAGGCTTTAAAAAACGCAGGACAAGATAGGCGTTTCTCCGGCGAGGTCTACCAGAGCCCGTCCAAAATACAAGGTACTGTCCTTTGCAAAACTAGACCGCCTTGGGCTCTGTCGCAGCCGGACGACAAGATTAGACCCAGGCCAGGTACAATTGGCTAGTGCTCGGCTAGTCTACGTGGGACCCGCTAGCGTACACCTTAATAGTAAGAATAGCCCTCTTAACATAAAAATTACAAATTTGCCCTAAAGGGTGGCATGGCACGGACCTGTGCGAAAAATAAATCCTATGTAGAGAGCCTCGGCGAGAGCCCCCAACATCTCTGTCCATCTTAACAGTGCGAGGGGGTGAAGGTGATTGGATGGTGTGGGAGAGGACTCTCTCCTCCCCTAGAGAATTCCCTTCCAGGAGTATGCACCCATAAGCGATTGGCTGTTGCTTTTTGATTCACAATTGCCACTGGAGAGAGAAAGAATTGCCACAGGAGAGAGAAGACGTTCCATGCTTTGGTACCACGGATCGACACTTCCGCTCAGCAAAAGGCTAAATTTACAATTTTTATGTTAAGAAAGCTATTTTTGTAATTAACGTGGTAGTACGGGGCTAAATTAAAACAAAATTCCAATTTCTAGTGCAAAGTACTGTATTACATAGCTTTGAATTGACAAATTCTTTAACACGTGTTATTACCTTTGTACGTGTTATTATCTTTGTGCACCCGATTCTACGTGGATAAAATGCGACACATCAAGGTGGAGTATCTTCCATTGTGGGCCCTGTGGCTGAGTTTGATCTGACCACATGTTTGATAGCTTGACCTCTCAGCATTCGTGGTGGAGGGATGCTTCAGTTGTTTACTGTACTCCGTTACAGTACTAGCACCTTGGTACATACGGTGTATTCCAGCTTATGTTATGCAATTGTCTGTATGAGTATTTTTTGAGCTTACGTATCCCTGTGAGTAGTGGAGTACACATTAAGGATTTTCAGCGAATACATAATGAGAGAAAAGAAGGGGAGAAAAGAAAAGGTTGGAGCGCGGCCCCGTGACGACAGAAAAGGACGTCCAGCTTCCGAGTTATGGTCGTACGCGGGTCCCGGCGCCGCGTCGACGTCAATCGGCCGTGCGCCTCGTGGGTGGAGTCAGTGCCATGAAATTTGGCGTGGATGGGCGGAGCGCACGCGACGCGATTGGCCAGAGGACGGCGCGGTGTTTGTTGGTGCCCATATCGTGGCGCTCCGTTCGACGCTTCTCATCTGCGCTGCGTGCCCGCCCGCCCGGTTTTGGGGATTGGCCGTGATTTGGCGCCGCGCGACTGATCGAGTGACGTGACGCAGCGGCGCTTTTGGTTGTCGTCCGGCGCGGAGCACCACGTCCTTTTCTGGCGACATTGAAGAAAGATCTTTCGGCCAAAATATCGGAGCGGGAGTCGCTGCCATGCGTGCAGGATGCCTTCATAAACTTGTGCCTGCGACTCGATTAATTAACGGTCAACAGTCTGCTTTTCTCAAAACTGGTCTGTACCTACTTCTTTTAAACCGTGGAATTCTCCATCTTTCCGAAAGCTCTTTGAAGTCAGAATTGCTCGTTCAACTTCCGCATCGGCAAATCGGACTTGTCCGTTGGATGGCACGTTCTTCGCCAAATCGAACTAGAGTGTGTTATACTCGGCATACGTGGCCCCAGTTTTACAAATTTGTTATCGACAGAAAGATGGAAGCTGCTGCAGGCGCTTCGAATTAAAAACACCCGCATTACATGCCTAAATTACGTGGATTATTTCGGCGTTGTGCAATTCCCTTCGTATCTTTTTATAAGACGTATTTTGCTCATTCACGATTTTTTTTTTATACCAAGCGAGAAGCTCCATATTTAACTCTCCAAACTCCAAAGAAGAGATACACAGGGGTGACAACTTTTACACAACTATGCACCGTTTGATTTGCCATCTTTCTTGTGTACGTGATCTCCAAATCTTAGGGCATGTACAAATAGTTTATCTTTTAGGGTTGTCTCTAAAGACTCTAACTCATCTATAGACAACCCAGGGGCGTGTCTGATAGATGCAGACAATTGCGATCTCTATAAAGAACTATCTATGTCACCATGTAGACAACACTAAAGACAATTTCATACAATGTGTTGTGGTGATCTGATCATTCTGAGATTGTAGACAACATACAATCTTTTAATGTTTTCTTTGGTTCTAGTGATACAGTCGGCTACATGATTGTAAACATCACATTTCTCTCTCTTTATTCTCTTTCATCCACATCAGCTTAAATCCTACGTGACAGAGGCTATAGACATCTGATGTAAGCCTGTTGTACATGACCTTAGAGACAACATCTCTATCAATTTATCTATAAAACCATTCATTTTTGTTGAGAAATAGCGGTAGTTGTCACGTTGCTCTCCTAGATCAATCCATATATGAGTAATCATGTGAACACCAAGAGATACACAAAGTATAGAGGATGATCTGTGATCTTTATTCATCTATGTGTATCTTGTACATGGGTGTCCTCATATTTATAGCCCACAAGGGGTGAAAACCCTCGAAGGAAGGTTTAGTCTTTTGCCTATACAATTAGGTTTCGTAATACTCCACCTTAAGCAATAGACAACGATATGCAAATGCCTCATCAAAAACTCATTCAAAAAACCCATTGGGAAAAAAGAAATGGAGAAAAAAATACATTACATTCGTAACTTGCATTACACTTGTTGCCCTACAAAAACCTTCATGTGAGAAAATTTCAGAAAAACTCACCAAGGAAAAGAGTACAACGTTTAATCTTCGAAATCCAATCTCCATGATTTTGGATAAATCCTCAGGATTTGATAAGGGTCATGATTTAGGAATTTACTCCCCCTGAACTCTACAACTCTTTAAACCGTCTCATTCCAATGCCATGAATGTATCTCTGGAAACTGGATGCACGCAGAGACATAGTGAATAAATCAACTGGATTTTCACAAGGCTTTGTTTGCAGGATCTTTATCTCACTATTCTTCTGGATTCCATAAGGATAGAAAACATTTAGGAGCAATATGTTTCGTGATGTTGCTCTTGACATAACTTCTTTGCATTTGTGTAATACAAGCAGTATTATTTTCATAGATAATTGAGGAGGTATAATGCCACAATACTTTTGGATGTGGTTAGTCACATGTCTGAGCCAAACAGATTTAAGTGAGACATCATATAGTGATATAATCTCTAAATGGTCAGTAGAAGTTGCTACCAAGGTCTCCTTAAATGACCGCCAAGGGATGACTGCGCGACCAAATATTAATATAAATTCATTCTGAGATTTTGCACTATAAAGATTTGATAGATATCTTCACAATTTAGTAATGATTATCAGGATTATGCATGACCTTCATGATCTTTGCGTTGTCGACCAACTGGGTCTAAACTGTTAAGTAGTAAAACCTTCAAGGTAAATTTAATCAGTAATCATCGTATCAACACTTTCTAGGCTTGACTAAGATTTTTAAAATCTCAAGTATGATGATCAATGTTTAGTATATGCTCCCCCCTTGAAGACAACTTCCGCTGAAATCTTGTTGCTCCAATGCCTTTCATACATTTTTCGAAAATGAACATAGGCAAGAATATTGTGACCAAATCGACTGGATTATCACGATGCGAACTCTTACATACAAATATCCTATTACCTATCTAGAGATTTACGATAAACACAATTCGGAGTAATGTGTTTAACTTATCAAATACCACTACTTAATTATGCAACACAAATAGATTATCCTTGCAGATGATATGGGGTAATACCAATTGCAAAGTCGTACACCTTCCATATACGATTTATCAAAACTTTTCAAGGTCTTAATATTTTGTAACTATATCTGTGTGGTTAAAGTTACAATGAATAGTCTGTTCTGCATAACTATAAAGTATAGTTGTACCACACTAGAGTACAATACAACTAGTCTTAGTTTTGGCGTTTAGGGTATTAATTGCTAAATCACCAATGTATGACATACCTTCATGGTACTAGAGGAAACCACCATTCCACTAACTTCTGGTGGAAGACACTTTATAAGTGCTTGCGTGGCACACTTCTGGTCTTTAGGTTCCTCATTTCATTCTATCGGGTCTTGATGGGTCCTTGCCCACTTCTAGGGATCACATGATCATTGGTGTGATTTAGAGATTGACTGGTAAGATAATTTTCCTTCAGGGAGATGTTCTCTCTTCCAAGAGATGCTTTACTACAGATAAGAAACTATTGGATATGAGTTATATATATATATATATATATATATATATATATATATATATATATATATATATATATATATATATGTGATTTTGATTTATTTCTTACTACAATTTTGAGGTCCTTCAAGGGTCTCATCAAGGATTTTCGAACCCATTATTTCGCATATTTTGTTCTTGCCATTTGCGAGAATTATTATGCAAGAAAACGTTATATCATTCGTAATAGGAGAGGAATGGTCCCTACGGAGACCTTTGAACCGTAGCTTTCACCACTTCATTATATTCATAATGACCCAAGTCTGAATTACCTGGTTCCAAGACTTTTATTTACCAAGTATGGTTCAACCTTATATGCTTTCATTATGTGACCCGATATGAACGCTTCAAGCGCTCGGCCATAGACTTTGGTTCTGGATCCGTGTTCTCACAAGAGAACTTTAGCAATTGTAGAGGCAAAGTTATTATCGACAACTTTTCTCCCATATCCTTCAAATTGAGGGTATCTCAGTGTTAACCATATCTTTGTCATTTCCCAAACAAAAGATTCTTGGTCGTTTCGCATTCCCAGCATTGTAATATGTGTATATCAAATTGTTGGGGCTTTCATCTTCATAATGAACCTCTTCATGAGGTATTTCACCTTCAAGGCGAGTACTCTTCGGGAGAGTTGAAAGTGTGATTGCTAATTGTTTTGACTGGTGTCATTAGATCTTAGACCCATAGGCGTCCCCACAGATTTTAGATCAAGAACAAATAAGTAATTTCGCCGAGGTGGATATACTGATCAACCCGAGATATTCCACTCTTAGCGACGTATTTACTGCAAGTAAACATGGTGGTAACTCCTCCATAATTGAAAAGTATCTGGTCGGCTCCCCGCTTCTGGCGCATAGGAGTATAAACTAAACCTGAAGTTTAGCTTGACTAGTTCGTGTATCTCATTACTAAAGATCTTTTTCTTTTGGAAAATGCGATGGCACTCAAACTTTTGGGCATTTCTCTCCCCCCTAATGTCGAGATTCGATCTTTATTAATAGCATACCATAAAATTCCCCTATCATGGGCACATGATTGATTGAATTTCAGATTCAACGTGATCTCCAAAAACTGGTGGTGGCCCAAAGGTGTATGATATAGTGGTGATAACATGTGGGAAATGTTTGATTCCTCCAACACGTACTTATCTCAACACGGGATTCGATAATTATATGCAGTGAGCTAGGCTTTTATCAGTGCAGTGGGAAGAAAACGACATGATCCTAATATTATGTAGGATATTCCAACTTCTGGTTGGTTATTAATCTGCGACGGAGGTCCCATACGGGGGTTCGAGATTTGACAAACTTATTCTATAGACTAGCTTCTTTATTATTTGCACAAGTTTTGATCCAGTTACTCATACTATATTTTAAATAATTTGGGTCATTAAACTTCAAGTTTATAATTACACAACATATTTTCTTATGATCATAAGCAGTGTTTTCTAACAGCATAAAACTACAAGATGCTTTTCAGGAACATAAATATAATGCTGGAACATAAAAATTTGACCATAGTTAATCTGCATAGAAATATTGGATTTTGTTCTGGATTTCAAATCTAGTTGAATCAACCAAATAATATTACTATTCGATGGGAATATTTATTGTTCAACAGGAACACCAAATTTAATTAAGGGTGATAACCGTGTGCCTTATATTAATTTGTAATGTCAGAATCATCATGGCCAAATTTAGAACATTCAAGATCAACAAAGTCCAATAGCTCATCTTTCTTTTGGGAGCCATATTTGCTTCAAGCAAGTGATACGGCTTTTTGGTGGTGATGCAGTTGCAGACTGAACTTACCAATTTACGCATGTGTCATTTCCAATGAATACGGCACGCTTCGGTGCATAGCCGAACATGACATATGTGTGACTGCATCAAGCGACCGTCGATTTGCCGTGTGCATTCGCGCTTGCTGGTGGTTAACATATTGCTAAAGGCACAAATCAATTGCCTTTTATGGGCAGCAATGATTGTGGTTGCAAACAGTATGGGTATCGACAATGGCGTAAATACCATTTTCCATATCAACTGTATAAGGATAATAATCATGCCATTTACTTTAATTATCTCCCAAAATAAAATAGATTAATTTATTGCTTCGGGCTAATTTGCTTCTAGATTTAACCTAGGATATTCTACTGTGCCTACGATGATTCTTATTTTGAACAATTTTTTTATGCCCCTTAACTTCCAATATCCCACAAATGCCCAATTTCCTCCCCCCTTTTCATGCCAATTGTAAAAACCCAAGTAATAGCGTGTGCATCAGGAATTTACTTGAAAATCAACTCAGAGTTAAAGATTTGCAATTATACTTCAACAGGAGTACAATTTTGTTGGCGTGAAACTAATATATACTCTGCAATATTCTGCTTACAATGTTCTTCAATTAAGAACACAATGTGGTGGGGGGATAATATTACATAGACTCCACGTTTTAGGGTTTAAGTTATTCTGTACTTATTTAAGGAATACGGCAATTTCTAGCCAAAGTGGTCCATCGGAGATCAACATATGACTAGGATTGTTCTGGTGTCACTGAGGAAATAGTTTCCCTTTTTGTCATCTTGCCATCCGTGCACTACAAGCTAGTGAATCGAGGCTTATTAGATATCAAGAGAGCATGTACAACATTTTGTTAGCAAGGCAAGGCAACATATTTTTAATTTCCAAGCATACGGTTTACAAATTTATTCCATGCAAGATTAGTTTACTACAGGTAAAGTATGCTACTGGCAATATGTTCTATTAAGAAGATTTAATCAACTATTCAGTAAGAGATAAGACTTTAATAGAACAACTCAGACCATTAATTTATATGACATCTCGGGAAAAACAATCTAATGCATAAGGTTCGATGTGCTCTTGATATTTACTCAACTATTCAGCAGGAGCAGGGCCAAGCTCCACAAGAGCTGAATCTATACTACTAATGCAACTCATGCACACAAAAAAACAAAATCTTTACAAAGTTAATGGATAACTAGAAGATTGCTACAAGTCTCCATAGAGCATAATATGGGCTTATCATTGCTGTCATCCTAGACAAACAAATATCCACTTAGCGATATCAAACATGTCTCACATGATTTATGCAATTTTCTATATGTTTACAACTGGTAAAACATTTTAAATGCATGAAACGAGTGCAAAATAGTAAAGATTAATTTTATTTATTCAATAGATAATTTTATAGATTTCCTAGGATTATCTTGGTTTTTTTGGGATTTTTCGATAAATTTAAGGTTTGGGAGCAATTTTCAGAATTACTAAATCCATTAATAAATTTCTCAAACACACAATACCAGGGAAAAAATAAACCATAAAAATATGATGCTTCCAAGATGTACTAGGTCTATGGTTTCACAATATATGGAAGCTCACATACCTTAGAAATTCAGTTTGTAGGATTAATTTAAGGTTATTGCATAAAAAAATAATTTTAAAGCAAGTAACCATAAGACATAGTCTAGATTAAAACTGACCACACAACATACTGATCCGTCGCAAAAATTGGATTCTCGAAGGGTTATTCTGCAAGAATATATGAAAATCTAAAATCCGTCGTAATTGCCCAAAACTCTAAGGGGTTTTCTGCAAATTTTTCTTTCCAGCAAAAATGTCCTCGTAATTTTCAGTACCACGAGGGTTTATTTGCGAAATTTTGGGATTTCCCTTTTTGCTCTCTTTCTTTCTCCCGATTTTTTTATTTTTTCGGTTTTGGGCGGTGCCCTTTTCATTTTTCGGCCCAACCCACTAAGGCCCAACCACACCCGACTATATGGGGTAGTTAGGTTTCCCTGCCCAATCACAGGGATGTATTTTATGGCGAGCAGTGAGGAGCTTAACTATGATGATCTCTATAGTGATCCTGATGAGGTAAAACCTTTTTATATAGATTTATCTCGTGCTGTGCTTAGGTTGACAGATGAGCTCAAAAAGTATAAAAAGAAAATAAAGAAACATGATATTGTTATTGAGAACTTAAATTCTGAAATTGATAGACTTAAAGCTTCTATTCTTGATGATGAATCTTGTGAGTCTTGTCAAGTTTTATTTTCTGAATTGGAGACTGCTAGGTCAATACATACTAAATTTGATGAGTTAAGACTAGCACATGACTCTTGTGATGAAAAGTTAAAACTTGCATATGATGAAATTGAAAAGCTCAAGTCTAGTTCTACTTGTTTAGAGTCAAGTATATCAAATGCTCAAACTAAAACTTGCTCTAAATGTGAATTGCTAGAAGCTAGACTCAATACTTCTCAAGAAACAATCCAACAGATGCTTTATCATAAGATAGCTTCTTGCTCTAACTGTCCTAAACTTACAATAGAGATAGAAACTTTGACCAGACAACTAAATGGGTTTGCTGAAAAAGAAAGATTGGCTCAGTCTAGTGCTTCTAAAAAAATTGTGAATGAATCTGTTAAGTGCACAACTTGTCCTACTCTAGCTATAGAAAATGAGTATCTTAAGGACACTTTAGAGAGATTTTCTTTTGGCAAGAAAAACTTGAATATAATCCTAGACAAGTCAAAAGTGAGTGTTAAAAGTCAAGGTCTAGGATTTAATTTTAATGAGCATGCCAAGAACCATCCTCCTAAGGTTGTTAAGCATCTTGAATCTGGAAAATTTGAAGTAAAATCTAAACCAAAACAAACTGTGTTTAAATCTGCTGGTTTTGTGCAAATCTTTTCTACTAATATTGCAGGTGCTAGCTCATCATCTCAAAAGAATTCTACTTATGTTAAATTTCATTGCACCTATTGTGGTAGAGGTGGGCACTTGCGTGAATTTTGCTTTAGGCGTGTTAAAAAAGAGAAAAAAGAAAGATTGAATACCTTAAGACAAAAATGTGCAACATCTTTTGTTGTCCCTAAAACTAATGCTAAAGCTAGGTTTTTAGAGGAATTTCATGATGGGTTTAAATCTGATTCATGTACTGGTTTAGGATTTAATTCACATAATTCGCGTTCTGATCGCACACGCACACGTGGTTCTGGTTCTAGTTTTGTTACTATTCCTCCATATCATGTATCTCAGTATTGGATTTCTAAATCTTATCTCACTAAACCCAATACTGTGAGACCTATGTTTCTGTCTTTGTAGAAACGGTGGCGTGGTTGAAGAACATGAGTTTGATTTGGTTCCAGCCTTTTTACATCATTGCTTGATTGGATCACTTGATAGTTCTTCATTTTCTTCGATGGCTTCCAAGAGATTTCATTTTCTGAGAGACCATGTGGAAAAAGGTGATGTTGCTCTTCACCTTGTTGAGTTTAATTTTTAGATTGATGATTCTTTGTCAAAATTGTTTGATTCTGCATGATCTGCTATTTTGCAAAGTAAGTTGAGTGTATTGCATCCTATAGGCTGATTTTGAGGGGGAGTTTGGGTTTAAAAGTCCAGAAGCTTTTGATTGTTATTATCAAACAATTCACCAAGTCCAAGCCAATGAAATCAAATGGGTAGTAGAGCTTTCTCTATCATATTTATTCATATGCTGTGTAGCTTTAATCTTGACTCGTTTTAATAAACTTGCTACATTAAGAACTAAAGCACGACATGACTGAAAACTTTGACTAGATTGATTATTGCTATCACTTTGTGATGTCTATTGAAAATGAAGAGCTTGTTTGTGAGTCTTATTTTAAATCTTGGATTTAAAGCAAGTATGTCTCTCATTGCAATCCTGTTATGCTCACTCAATTTGGCATGTTATATATAAAAAAAATAAAGGGTTGAGAAAAGGAAAATGAAAAGATGTATGCTTCAAGCATGCCATACATAGCTGTGTATTCAAAAGAATAAAAATATGCACACAAAAGTGTTTAAATGAAAAGAAGTATGCTTCAAGCATGCCATACATGGCTATGTATATTCAAAAGAAAAAACGTGCACACAAAAGTGCTAAAAGGAAAAGAAGTATGCTTCTAGCATGCCACCCTTGAAAAGAAGTATGCTATAAGCATGCCACATGCAAATAAGAATTGAAAGTGAAGCAATAGGGTGTTATATGAGACTGCTAGCTCATCTAGATTTAACTTGTGTCTCACTGTTAGGCTCTCACTTTTCTTGGTGATATCTTTTTGTGGTGCTTATGATCGGTTTAGTCATTGTTTGAGATGCCTGTCATGAATTTAAATTGCATAATCATTCCAAAAGACTTGTTTTTGACATTGTTATATGGTATATGACTTTATATGATCTAGATAGCTCTACTAAAAAAGATGGCTTGGTTAATTTACTAAATCAATGCGAAGTGACTTGGATAATCTACAAAGCTTCTTGATTTTTACTCTCCTTGCTCCCTTGTTTTAGAATTTTTCTTTCTGTGAAGTTCTTGATGATTACATTGCCAAAGGGGGGAGAAAATGGGAGAATTTGAAAAGAAAAAACATTGGAGAAGTTTGCTCCTCTTGTGTTGAGGGGGAGTTTTTCAGCTCCTTATGTTGATGGGGAGTTTTTCACTGTGGTTTTGAAGTTTGCTTTACAGCTTTGAAACTTTCTTTTTGCAAATTTCTTTTCTTTCAAAATTCAACTCACAATTTTGAAGTATTGTCAATGTATTCATCAAGGGGGAGATTGTAAGACCATGTGGCTAGGTCTAGTATATTTTAGTTGATGAATAATTGACAATATTGGGTACTGATATTATTTGAGGCGTGTGGTGTGTGTGGACTAATGTCGGTCAAGTTGGGAAGAACTTGTGCCGGGAAAAGATGGTGTTTTGGTCTTTGTATGTGCAGGGTAACTCGGAGGCGATCGTGGTCTACGGCGGTGACCGGGAGATGGCTTGGTGCGAAGTCATGGTCCAGAGGGTCGAGGATGCTGGAGGAGACGGTCGGGCTCGAGTTAGGGCGCGTGGAGATCAAAGATGGATGATACGTGTTGGAGCTGTGGAGATGCGGTCCGGAGACTATGATATGTGATAATTTTGGGGTGTCCAAAATTGGAAAGCAGAGAGTTGTATTAGGTGACCATACGTATAAGGTTACGTATTGGGTCTAGTACTTGGATGGAATTAGGATTAGAGTCCGAAGCGGTTTTGAGTCCTAGGGATATATATGATATAAGACTAGGGCTGGCAGGACAGTACTGCTCGAAAAAAAATAGGCTTGCGGCTATGTATGCGCATGTTCTGTAGACAGAGAAAAAAAGACGAGCTTGTGGCGGCTTGCTATTTGTTGAGATTGGTTGATTGCTAGCTACTGCAGCTTTTTGGTTTGGTGCTTTTGATTTTGGAGATGAGTCAAGGTGCTAGTGGCAGAGTTGTTTATTGCTAGAAGCTGCAACTTGTTGGCCTTTGCTTGTGCGTGAGGTGACAATTAATAGAGTTGTTTATTGGTTGCTGCTGCATCTTTTTGATCTGGTGCTTGATTTGGTCTTGTGCTTGATGTGAGTTGAAGGACTGCAAGCGGCTGCTCCTTGTGGCTTGATGCGATCCTGTAAAAGCTAGCGGCGGCAGCACATCGGCGTTTGGTTTTGTGCATTGCGGCTATTGCTAGCGGTTGGAGTTTGGGGCTCACGTGATTACGTGAAGGACATTAAGGGCCAGTAGCGGCTGCTGTGGTTGCGGCTGTTTGGTGATAGCAGCTGCTTGATCTATTCGGCAGGAGATTAAGTGGTGTTGCGCTGTTTGATGCTGTTTGGTGTGGCTTTTGTTGGTGCTGATCAAGAAAGATTCTATTGAGGGAGGTGTGTTTGCTGCTATTACATGCGACGTGAAATCTTGAGTGGATTAACGTACAAAAAATCTCCCACAATCATTCACCCCTCTTCTGATTGTCATTAACGATCCTACAGGAACACAGGAAATTAACATACAAATAGGAAATAGAAAGACAGAGGTATTTGACAAGAATGTATGTGATAACCATATAGACTATTTCAAAAGTAGTGTCAAACTTCACTTCTGGATTCAAATGTAAAAACATTCGTCTAGTAAGCATCCATTTCAAATAAGCCCTTGTTCAATCCCTGTCAAATTTGCGGCACAATGAATAATAACGATGAAAAAGATGATTTCGTGATCATTTCCAGGTGATTTACCGACGGTGCAAATCTTGCTGCTGCAGCAGTGTGCATGATTGTTTCGAACATAAACAGCCTCAAGTTGACTGGTTTGTCTACAGGTGCTACTGTGCGTCACTAATCGTGTTAAAGGTCGTGGTATGTGACATAATCTAATGAATCTTCACACTATTACTCCATTTCGGCAGTCAAGATCACTGGAAAACGTAGATCTAAACACGGATTAGTACTTGCATACTGTATAGCCACACACCTTCATATCGTGGTATATTAGCATTCGCCAAAAAAAATCATGGTATATCAGGATATGGGCGTTGCTAGGCTTGCCGATAGCCCGATTACTTCAGTGGGCCAGCAGCTGCCAAACATCTAAACTGATAGCCCAAGCCCAAATGTCTGGTGACATCCATAAACCCCATCTGATAAAAATGGACCGTGCACCTAGACATTTTCGTGAGAAAACGAAAAGTGATAGTAACAGTTCTCAATTCTCGTAGCAGACCATGTTGAGACTATTTTGGTTTTCATGAATGCATCTTTCAGATTCAGCAAACAAAGCGTGCGTTCCTCGCAAGAAAAGATGTAAATTTAGCACACGCTAAAAAGTGCAGTTTTATTTCCAGCAAGGCTTCAATGCAGAAGAGAATCGAAGATCGGGTGTGCGGGGATGCTCCTTACATAGAGCACCCGCAAACAAGTTGCAGAAACTGGCTGAGCAGCAGCGGCACGGCAGGAACTAAACTCTAAATTAGGTACACGACGAACGAACGCGCAGATGAATGCACAAGCGAACTTGACCTATGCTTCCATCTGCATGTTCCAAGTCATGGTGAAGCTCTTGCCCAGCGGCAATGCCAGCCCTCCCACCTCCACTATCACGATCTTCTTCCTGCCCTCCACCCCTTCGTCTTGTCCGTGCAGCTTCGCATTAGCACCTGCAAAGCAAGGGTTTGATGCGGCAATGGCGGTAGCATTCGTGCCATCAACTTGAATGGAGAGGTTTTTGCCCGTTCCCTCCAGTCCCAACACTGACAGCTTCTCGACGAGCAGGCCTTTCTGCAGGCTGTAGCTCCCCATCTCCACCTCCGACCTCACCGTCACCGCCTTGCCGCGCACGCTCGCGTAGAAGCGGACGTACGTCGCCTGCCCTTCAGCGAGCACCATCTCGGGCCGCTCGTCGTCGTCCACGTACACGGCGCCCTCCGCGTCCGCCTCCGTGGCGCCGAACGGGAACGCGACCACGAGCGTAAACGGCGTCGCCCGCGCCTCCTTGGAGATCGTCCCGCCGCGCTGCATGGGCAGGATCGTGTTCTGGTGCACGTGCACGTTGATCTCGCTGAGCGGCGCGTCGAGCTTCACGGAGCCCGCGCCCTTGGACACCACCACCTTGGTCGTGTCGAATAGGTTGTACCAGCTGCCCGGCGGGAACATGGCGCTCACGGAGGTGGCGCCCTGCTCGAGCACCGGGGACACCATGACGCCTGCGCCGAGCAGGAACTGTGTGCTCACCCCGTAGCACGGCGTGAAGCCAGGGAACGAGAAGAACAACGGCCGCGCCACGGGAGCGCCGGTCAGATGCGCCTGGTAGTTGAGCGTGTACAGGTAGGGCAGCAGCTTGTACCGCAAGCCGAGCGCGTTCCGTGCCGACTTGGCCACGGACTCCCAGACATAGAGCTCCTGCCTTGGCGATGCGAAGTTAGCATGGTCCCTGGAGAAGGGGTAGAACGCGCCGAGCTCAATCCACCGGTTGCACAGCTCCTCGGTCGGCGCTGGGTAGAATCCACAGATGTCTGAGCCAACCATCGGCATGCCGAAGATGCCAAAGTTGAGCATTGTGGAGATGGAATACCGGAGATTTTCCCATGTGCCCTTGTTGTCGCCGGTCCAGTGCGCGGCGTAGGCGCCTGACCCGACAAATGTGGAGCGCGTCAGGATGAACGGCCTCTTGCCCTGGAGCCCTTGCAGCGCCTGGTGCGTGGCAATGGCCTGCGAGAAGCCATACAAGCTGTGCGCATTGTACTCCAGGATGCCATTGTAGTGCGTCGCACTGGTTGCAATGGTGTTGAAACCGAGACGAGCTGTCTGGCCGGAGGCGTTGATCTTGTAAGGTGGCTCATCCCATCTGGTGTTTGTGAGGTTCTTGCAATCCAAGCAACAGACCCATGGCGTCGTTGAGTTCGGCACAGGGCAGATGTGCGTCGTCGGGATTGTGCACTTGCCGGTGCAGAAGTTGGAGGCCTCGTTCATGTCAATCCAGAGCCCGTCCACTGGGACAAGATCATGAAACCTCCGTACCTCATCAATCCACCATGACACGCCATTCGGATTAAGGAAGTCTGGGAAGTAGACAGGGCCAGGCCAGACCTGCGCCAGGTATGGCTGCCCATCTAACTTGATGAAGACGTCGCGTGCCATGCCGCGCTGGTACACACCGTAGGAGCTGTTGACGGCGATGCCAGGGTCAATGAGAACAATGTATTTCATTCCCTGTGCATGGATCTTGTCGAGGAACGCTAGCAGCTTTGGGCGCGGGTAATTGACAGGGTCGAGTGTGAAGTCCTTGGCGGCATCCATGTGGTCGTCGTCGTTCCAGATGACATCGAGGGGTATTTGTGCATTCCGGTAGCCCTCCACGACACCCTCGACTACTGACAGATTCTTGTATCCCCACCTGCATTGGTGGAACCCTGAAGACAAAAACGTACAGCATTGTGAAATTTGCAGATTTCACAGTAAAACGTTAGGATTTCGGCTACTTCTATCTTGGTTAGTTTGCAAATACTAGCTTGCTTTGATGCTGGAAATGTTGTGTCTTAGAGTGTGGAATGATAAGAGTAAAATTACGCGTATTTACAATATTTTCCTGCCTTGAAAGCAAGCAATTGGTGATAGCAACCAGACAACATATACTGCAAGAAATCAAATGCAAGACAAGTGAATTGGTAAGATGAATTGCTGTTTGACTTTCTCTCAGGTTTCTGATCATTTTCTGAGCAAGCTGGTCGATGACCTGGGAAAATCAGTGCAGTGCATGTAAAGCCTTGTCAGTATCACGGGAGACACATTGTCAGCAATATCTTGTACAGATAAATACTTTGGTATTTTATCACAAAAGTATTCTAGACACAGTGTCAAATTATTGCTGTAAACCCAGTAACGATGTTCAATTTTTCCATCGTTTCTGCTAGAAATCCTAAAAGGAACAAGAAAAACATCTAGCCCTCAATTAATGGGTCCTAATTATTAGAGATATATGTATAGTGTGTTATTCCCCATTGTTATGAGGGGTTATTTACATATTTACCACCTGTACTTTGTGTATATATATTGCCCATTGGCCTCATATTGAATACAAGCGTTATTCATAACATAGTATCAGAGTGTACCTAGGGTTTTCCCGTCGCTTCGCTTGTCGTCTCGCCGCCGACTCCACATGTGCCGTGTGGGCGCCGCTATGCGTGGCCGCGCGCCGCCGCCACCCAGTATCCCGCCGCCGCCGCCGCTTCTGATCAAAATTGTCTGCTTGGCCTCCACCGTCATGGCGCTGCTTTCGGCCTTGTCGGATCTTCACCGTCGAGCCGCTTTGCTCCGGCCTCGGCTGTCGCCCTTTGCTTTCGGCCACGATTGGATCTTGATTTCGTGCCGTCTCCGCGGCGCTTCGTGTGGGCGCCGCGACATCTCCGCCCGTGGCGCGCCACCGACGGCGCTCGTCGCCTCTGCGGCGCTTCGTGTGGCGCCGCCATACCGTGGCGCGCCCGCCGCCGCCGCCGGTATCCCGGCCGCCGCCGCCGCTACAAATCAAGTGTCTGCCTTGACCTCGCCGTCATGGCGCTGCTTTCGCCGCGATTGATCTTCACCGTCGAGCGCTTTGCTTTCGGCCTCGCTGTCGCCGCCTTTGCTGGCGCGATTGGATCTTCGATTTCGTGTCGTCTCCGCGGCGCTTCGTGTGAAACGCCGCGCATCTCCGCCGTGGCGCGCCACCGACGGCGCTCGTCGCCTCTGCGACGCTTCGTGTGGGCCGCCGACGTCTCCGCCGTGGCGCGCCACCGACGGCTCGCCATCACGCCATGAGTCTTCTTTGCTCACTTGCATTGCCGCTGGCCGCCGCCGCCGAGAGCTAGAGCTTCTGCCGCCGCCACGAGGAGCTAGGGCTGCCCCGTTTTTATGCTTGGGCGTTTTGAGCGGCGGCTAAAAACAAAAGAAGCCGGAAGAAGAAAAAACGTCGTTCTAATCTATGCGCGTCGGCCGGCCGCTGTTGAACCGTTACAATTGGTCGCCGCGCCGTCGGTAGCCGCCTACTAATGGGTCTTGTTTCCTCCTCATTGCCGGTGATCTTTGATGGTGTTAATTACACCAACCGTGTCTCACATGCGCATCCACATGCGTGGTCTTCGTCTCTGGGCGTCCTCTGCGCGATGTCACCGCCGCCTTGCCCTACTCCTCCGACGGAGTTTACGCTGTCGCGGCCGCTGACGACAAATGAAATTTCTTCTTGAGGCCTTCGCCTTCTTGCGATGATGTGGTCGCTCTACCTACCAAGAGGCTCGGATTCCTACAAGGATCGATTGACCGCCACACTCGATGAATACGACGACGGCGCTCGAGCCTTCTTTGTCTTCATCGCCAAGATATCGGCCTTAGTTTTCTTACGAGGTTGTGGGACTCTCTTGACTTTCGGTTGTGGACTCACCTTCGTCAACGCTTCTGAGCCCTCTGGTGATGCCTGTACTGTCCGTGGTCCGCTAGAGCACTCTCTTCAGCAGGTGATGCTCTGTTGACACTTTTACGCTTCGAGCTCTGGCATCTGGCGTCACCGGACTCTCTCGCTTCCGCTTGGTATCCGCTCTGTCCGTGTTGCTGGTATGCGTCTTGACACAGGTTCAGCTGGTCTCTGAGTTCCTTACTCGCCGCCCCGAAGTTCGAGCGAGGCGTGCCAGCTCCTTGCACGCCACCTCGTGTCACTCTCTGGAGGCTCTTCACCGAGATACACGCGGAGGAGACTACTTTGAGTGGTGTTGATGCGATGCCACTCCTCTCGTGCTTTCGCCGCTCGTTCTGCTACTACCTCGCCTCCTCCGTGGCCGCCACAGTGGTGGTGGCCCCTCCATCTGGAGGTGGCCGTCTCATCGCTTCCTCTCGCGACAAGGTCGGCCACATTGAGTCCCAGTGCTATAAGAAGAAGCGGCATCTTTCACACTGTTCTTCTATTGGCACTGGTGCTTCTACATCGACGTCTGCATCGACTCCTTCAGTAGTTTCTCTCATCGGCGGGAGATAGCCGACTTCGACGCCGCTGCCGCTTGAGTTCTCCTCGGCAGTTCTGCGAGTTACGCTCTCGACTCTTGGTCTTGAGAAACCACCTCTACACATCAGTACCTCCCGTGGATTCTTAATTCGAGCATCTTTTCACATGACTTCGATGCTTCCACTCGTCCTTCATTACACCTCTTGATTCTCTGTTAGTGTTCTCGCTCTTGATGGTACCTCTCTTTCTGTCTCAGTCGAGGACCTCTTAGCAACTCATCTTTTCATGTTCCTTACATTGCTCATGTTCCTCGCCTTACCATGCGACTTCTTTCTGCTTTGGCGACATCGATCTTGGTTGTCGAGTCATTCTCGACTCGACTCTTGTTGTGTTCAGACCGCCACACGGAGCTCTGGTTGGTTCGGCCCTCGGCGCCTTGACTCACAGCGTCTCTGGGAGCTTGGTAGGCTTCACCTTCCTTCCGCCGCCACCGCCGCCGCCAGGTCTCTCCGCTTCGCCACTCAGTCTCTGGCTCTTTCAGCCGATGGCATCACCGTCTTGGCCATCTGTGTGGATCTCGTCTGTCGTCTTTAGTTCGTCATGGTCTTCGGGTCTGCATCTCGAGAGACGTGTCTTTAGATTGTCGGTGTAAGTTAGGCAAACAGAGTTGACTTCCTTATCCTCATAGTGAGTCGAGATCTCGGCGTCCATTTGATCTTGTTCATTGAGATGTTTGGGGTCCGCTCGCCGTTTGAAAGGGTCATCGATATTATATCATATTTATAGATGATTTCTCTCGCCACACTTGGATATATTTCATGTTTTCTCGTAGTGAGGCCTTGTCTATCTATAAACAATTTGCCACTATGGTTCGCATACGCTTCTCCACTCCTATTCGTGTCTTCGTCTTGACTCTGTTTGGCGAGTACCTCTCTCGTTACTGCTTGGCTTCCTTCTTTGGCGAGGTGGCACTCCTTCGATTCTCTTGTCCTAGTGCTCATGCTCGAGAATGATGTTCTTTGGCGCAAGCATCGTCACCTCCTTGAGTCGGCTCGTCTGGCGATGATTGCCGCCTTTATTCCACCTCGCTTTTGGGCCGAGGTTGTTTCCACTCGCCACCTATCTCGTCAACATTCAACCTTCTTTTGCTCTTGGCGCAATCCTGCTGGCGTCTCTGTAGGTCTCCTTCGACTACTCGCCCTTCGTCTCGTTTGGTGCGTTTATTACGTTCTCCTCGCCCTCGAGAACGCACCAAACCGACCGCCGATCTGTTGAGTGTGTTTTTCGGGATCTGATCGAGCACAAGGGCTATAGTCTTTGGGATCTGTTGGTCGACAGATCGCGGATTTCTCGGGATGTGACTTTCGACGAATCTCGTCCCTTCTACCCACGCCTGTCTCTCTTCGGCTTCCTCTGTGGAGTCTCTGTCTTTTTGACCTTTCGAGATACACCTATATCTGTCTTGCCTCGTCCACCCGCCCCATCGAGTCTCCACATATTCATTCAGGCCTCTCCGCCGTTGTCGCCGCCTGCTTCGTCTCCCGCGGCTCCTTCGGCTCCTCCTACAGTGCCTTTTCCCCCTCTCGTCTACACTCGTCGACCTCGTATTGAGGATCTTCCAGATGAGTCATCTTCTTCTGATGTTCCATCTTCTCCTGATGCTCCATCTTCCCCTGATGGGTCATCTTCTCCTCGCTACGCTCTCCGCGATCGCCAGTCGATTTGGCCCCTGCCGTTTGCCTTTTTTGGCGACTACTGCGTGAGCTTTGTCTCTCTTAGGGATCTTTATTACTACCCCGAGTGGCGGCATGCCATGGCCGAGGAGATTGCTGCCCTCGAGCGTACTGGTACTTGGGATCTTGTTCCTTTTCCATCTCACTCTCGTCCCATCACGTGTAAGTGGGTCTATAAGATTAAGACTCGCTCTGATGGCTCTCTTGAGCGCTATAAGGCGTGTCTTGTTGCTCGTGGCTTCCAGCAGGAGCATGGTTGTGACTACGACGAGACTTTCTTAATGACGAGTTGCGTGAGGAGGTCTACATGCATTGTCCGCACTCTTCTTTCGGTGGCGTCTGTTCGCCACTGGTCTGTTTCTCAATTTGATGTCAAGAATGTCTTTCTTAATGGCGAGTTGCGTGAGGAGGTCTACATGCATCCGCTACATGGGTATTCTTTTCACGAGGGCATGGTGCATGCTTCGCCGCTCTCTCTATGGCCTTAAGCAAGCCCTCGTGCTTGGTTTGGCGCTTCTCCTCTGTAGTCATCAAGCTCGGCTTTTCAAATGAGTGATCATGGTCCTGCGCTCTTTGTCCACACTTCGTCTCGTGGTGGGACTCTTCTTCTTCTCATGTTGATGATATGATCATTACGGAGATGATTCTCGAGTACATTGCCTTTGTCAATGCTCGTCTTAGTGAAAGCGATTCCTTATGTCGGATCTTGGTCCTCTTCGTTACTTCCTTGGGATTGAGGTTACTTCCACTCCGGATGGTTTCTTTATGTCCCAAGAGAAGTATATTCAGGATCTTCTTGATCGCGCCCTCTCATTGATCGATGTCTTGTTGAGACTCCCATGGAGCTCAATGTTCACCTCAAACCCTCGATGGCGAGCCTCTTTACGATCCGGCTCGATATCGTCATCTTGTTGGGAGTTTTGTCTACCTTCTTTGTTACTCGTCCGGATATCACTTATCTAGTTCACATTACGAGTCGGTTCATTTCGCTCCCACTCAGTCCACTCTGACCACCTTCTTGAGTTCTGCGATACCTTCGGGACTATCTCTCGCCGTCTCTTCTTTCCGCGCTCGGCTCGTTCTGACTTCAGCTTATTCAATGCTACTTGGGCGATGATCCTCTCGATCGCGGTCTATCTCTGCTTCTTGTGTTTTTCTTGGTGGTTCGCTCATTGCAGGAAGACGAAGAAACAGATCAGAGTGTCCTTCGAGTCGCAGAGGTGAGTTGCGAGCTATAGCTCTCTTGATGACGAGAGATTACTTGGCTACGGTGGTTACTTGAAGATTTTGGTGTTTCACATTACACCGACTCCTCTCTTGTCGACAAGATCTGGTGCTATCAAGATGTTGCCGTGATCTGTGAAACATGAGCTCACCAAGCATATTGGTGTTGATGCTTCTTTCATGAGGTCTTGTGTGCATGATTAGATGATTGCTCTTCAGTATGTGCCTTTAGAGCTTCAGATAGCGGATTTCTTCATGAAGGCCCAGACTCGAGCACAGCATAACTTCTACTTCTCCAAACTCAGTGTTGTTGATCCATCATGAGTTTGAGAGGGGGTGTTAGAGATATATGTATAGTGTGTTATTCCCCATTGTTATGAGGGGTTATTTGCATATTCACCACCTGTACTTTGTGTATATATATTAGCCCATTGGCCTCATATTGAATACAAGCACTATTCATAACACTGATCACGCCTAATCCAGAACCATTAGATGCCATCTACAACGTATTTGAATTGAAAAGATAAGAAAGTGTCCTCAACCATAACAGCTCTGAGTAAGATAAGTAAAATATTGACTTGTAATTCTAGGCCACACTGCAATCGCACGGGCTAAACGTTCTAGTTCTGCCAGCAATTCCACACCAACAAAGGAGCGTAAACCATAATCTACAAGGTTAGCGAAACTAATACTAATTCATACTGTTACCAGAAAGGCACACCGGATTATATTATGATGTCCAAACCACAAATCAACATATTCAGAGGAGTCTTCTACTACTTGTAAACTAGGAGACAACAGCTTGCATGCTTTGCTATTTTTGTCGAAGGAAGTTCACATGATGCCGGCATCTAGTGATGACTATGACTAGAAATAATTGGTTCTATAATACTACTTGCACAAAGGTTGCAATTATAGGGAGCTAATTATAATAGTACTGGCCTACAGAGGAATATGGCATATTATATACTTAGCATTGGCTAAAGACAACTTATCCAGCAAATAAACTGCTCTCTGCTGTCTCCTGAAACCTAGATTAGTGTGTACCTGACTGACAATATTTCACTCATTGCATAAGAAAACTATATGTTATCATTCAATCTGGAAGCTAGCTAACAATAGTATACGCTTCTGAACGGATCAAACTTCAAGCTTCTGAACGGATCAAACTTCAGACAAAAAGTAAAGAACAACACAATCAATCCAAACTAAAGATGAGAAAAACGGAGCTAGTCAGTTCTTACCAAATGCCCAATAGGGCATGGGCGCAGGGCGGCCGATCATCGACGTGTACTGATCCACCACGGCCAACGGCGTCGGCCCGGCGAAGAAGTAGAAATCAAGAATACCTCCAATAACCTTGTACGTCAAGGAGGTTCCCCTGTAGAACACATCCATCCCATTGCTGTTGAGCAGCAGCACGGCATGGGCAACGCCATGGCCCCCCAAATTCCTTAGGTCCATGTACACCGGGTGCGAGCCGTAGAGATCGGTGTTCAGGTTGATCGCCGAGATGTCCGTCGTGTACAGCGTGTAGGGGTCGTTGGGCCGCAGCCGGATGCCGCCGGGCTGCGTGTTCTCGCCGAGGCCGTACAGCGCGGCGTCCTTGGGCAGCTGGGTGGACACCTCGAGGTACTGGTCCTTGAACACCAGGGATCCATAGCTGGTGTTGAACAGCGTCTGCCGATTGGACTTCCGGTAAACTGCAAACGAGAAGGGGTCTCGGCAAAAGGTGAAGACCAACTCCTCCCCCGGGTAATCGGCGGCGGTGAAGGGGATGCCGGTGATCTTCGCGCCGGTTACAGGTGGTGCTGGCTCCCTTGGGAGCAGGTTGTAGGGGACCTCCCACCTCGGCTTCTCTGCATCAGTTATCTGCACTCTTATCCTGTCCTTGGTCTCGTGCCTGCACAGGCACAGCATTGTGATTGCGCCATTAGAAAAACGACCTCAGGTGCTTCTTTTTATTTCTTTAAGCAATATAATTGGAGATTATGATGGTAAATCTTTAAATAAACTTGGAAAAATCTTTAAATAAACTTGGAAAACATGATGGTAAGTAGCATATAAGTGGGAGATCATCCAAGCATGAACACATTGTAAGGTGGCATCCCAAGTGAAACAAGGCATAGAACATTGAGGTCCAATCTTGATATCTTGGGCTTATTTCCTTCTAATTTGTGAGACCTAAAATTCACTAATTCTATTCTTTCTTCAAGAAATGAAGCGATTGAACAATCAATTATTGCAACTACAAACATTCTCCTCAAAATTACAAGATGTGTTATTAAGGAAGGGGAGGGCAGGGCACCAATGGAACATATAACACTGTGCATAGAAAAAAATGCGAAGAACAAGAAGAAGCGATTTGTTGTTGCTTGGTGTCTACTTACTTGACATAGAGCCTGAGGCGAGGGATGTCAGGGCCATAGGTGGATGTGCGCTTCTTGACCTGCAGGTAGCCCACAAGGCATCCCCCCTTGGGGTGCTCAACCAGGGACACCAGCTCGTACCCAAACCCAACCTTTGGTGCTGCTGCAAAGACACCATTACTGCCTACCGAGGTCAAGAAGAGAAGACACCACAGGAGGCTGGAGATGGCTTGGGAAGAGAAGATGGATGAACAAGAAGAAAATGTTAGCATTTCTTTCTGTTCTGTTTTCTCTCACTTGTTTTCGCCCTCCTCCTTGGCTCCTTCCCCTCCCTTTGTACAAGTGTGAAGCGTGAGAGGAGATGCACACAGAGAGAGATGCTGTGATACGAGTAATGAGGAGAGAGTGAGCAGTACTGACATGCATTGAGTAGCATGTTCAGTGGATATGGAGCTTTTTCCTCCTTTATAGGCTCCGTGTCCATTTGGAGTGCTCTGCACCAGTGACTGAAAACGGGTCCAGCTAAACTACAACTCGTTACCGTGACCTGATTGCCAGTTACTGTTTGTAAAAAGTGGGCACTTGCACTTTTTCATGCATACAAAATTAGAGTTACTTATACGAGAAGTGCAGCATCTGCTGCTGATTTTTAGCAAAATTTCATCTACCAAAGCTCGAGGTCTTCTTCAGCAAATAAACACTTGGTTCATTCAACAAAGGGGAACCCGTGATCAGCGTGCATGTGCCATGTTTTTTACGGGAAAAACTTCTGATCCATTTAGGGATGTGGTCAAGAAGTTCATTCTTTGATTGCATCTTAGAGCTAACTTGAGAAGCTGCACCATCTCCAACTCCATAGAGATCGTTTACAGTTCGGAACTATTGCAAAAAAAAGAAGAAGAAGAAAGAATTCGAGTATAAACCATACGTCTCACGTATTCATTTGCTTGCATGCGCCCCTCACTTGAATTAAGCCAAAACACATGACAACATCGATCAGACAAATCAGTTTTAGAGCTCAGTTTCCATTAAACAAGTAGGTCAAGAACTGCTGCCAAAAGACGCGTCTCCTTTCTCTCTTTTGTTTAGATATCGAAAATATGTGTTTCTTTAGCCGTGATTAGAGAAAGAAAGCTGTTAGGCACACTACTCAACGAGTAGATAGTCACCGGAAAGCAGAGATAGGCAGGCCCCAACGGGCACCAATGTCTACGAGGCATGTTCGTTCTCGAGGTGCTACAACTGTGGGCCCAGCAATAAGACAGTTTTGCCTGTACGACTGTCTCGTGCTTAATCTTTGGATGAGATTACTTAGACACGTAGTTTAACAAGGGAAATCGCAAACACAAAGTAGCTTTTTTTATCAAAAGAAGAAGCAGACGTAGTAGCATACAACCTGGGGAGCACAAATTGCAAGCAAGGTGTTTTACTTGCAAACCCAAAGAAAATTGGAAAGAAAACCCATGTCGAATTTGCCAAGCTCTCAAGGCACTGAAACATGGGCACATCTTCTCCCGGCCACGATTTCTGGCCGGATTGGTGGAGCACGGCGGCCAGTGCGTGCCCGTGTCCATGCTTTCACTCAACATCATCACTTGATACCGTATAACGAGTTGGATTTTGATGCCACCATTCAAGCCACATGCCATTATACTTGCGTGAATCGAGCTAAGAGGAATATCAAGCCGCATGATGCTGCTGCACTCATCAACGATTGACTAATAAGTGAGCAATGTTCGTGCTCCATTTTTGAAGGCAGGTGTGTGCAGGACTCCCGAAAGCGGATGAAATCTTTGACGGATCAAAATGACACCAGTGCTCGCAAGTAGACCAGACCAAATCCTGGAAGATACTACGTTTTTGCTATTTGTATGTTGTATAATATTTTGTGAACACTTGAGTCGATTTTCTTGATCTTTGAAAGACTTATACTTAAAGAAAGCATAAGTCACGTTATAAATAGATATCTCAGAAAAACTATTGGTGAGAATTGCATCTTACAGAAGAAAAAAAAAACAGAATTGCTATACATCACGCGCATAATTTATTTTATGCACATCATTCGAATTTATAACCTTGTGATTTCCTTTGAGATTTGTGCTCTGATCGACAAGGTTGTCTTCTCCGACGACGGCGAGTTCAGACAAGGGTTCGTCGGATTAGAGTTAGGGTTCACCGGGGGGTTATAGAGGAAGGGAGGGGCGGTGGTAGCTCGACGGTGGGTGGCGGTAGCGGTGGGGCGACAAGGCGATGGTGGCGCCGCCGGCCATGGGTCAGAGGAGGGCAGTGGGCAGTAGAGGTGGCGGGGGCGGTAGAGCATTAGGAGGCAACTGGTGGCGGGAAGTAGATCTGGCGGTAGTTGCCGCCGGACACAGGGAAGAAGGGCGGGGCGAGGGAGATGGAGGTCGATGGTGGCGAGCGACAGGAGAGGAGGAGGCAAGCTACGACAGCGACGAGGAAGGAGGAGATGCGGGAGGGCCTCGTCGGCGTCGAAGGGCGAGGAGGCGGCGCACAGGGTGGCGATGGGGGTGAGTGGAGGTGGGGCGGCGGTGAAGTCGGGAGGAGGAGGAGAGGAACAATTGTATAGGAGCTGAGGGAGAATGTGGACCGTTGGATCATATCTAGATATGGTCCAACGGTCCAAAAACGAATGATTTTGTGGGATAAAATTCGTCAATTTTTTTTAATGATGTATTGATAGACCCAAGAAAATATCCAAGATTTTGTAACTTGGAGCACATGAAAAATCAACAATGAAGACAGCGGCCTGGCCCAATTTGCTAGGTTCACCCAATTGCATAAGAATTTTTCATCAAATAAATATAGTAAAAATAGTTCGAGTGTTGTCGACGATCTTATATCCTCATCAAGTGCTATATAAATTCCCATGAAAAAAAATTTCGAGCTCCACCAAGCCAGAACTAAAGTAAAAAAAACAATATCACATCCACAAACTACACTTGGTAAGTCATCCATAGGGCATTTTCCTGGCACCTTACCATGACATGAATGACCATAGTGCGACGGCCAACATGCCTCAACCATGTCCGAGAAACGCGCTACAAGGTGACAAACCAAGAACAAGGTCGGTGCCTTCCAAACACCACAAGCTAAAACGTTGCCTCCACAATCCACATCAGTCAGCACACACGGCCAAGCTTGGATCCCATGGGTAGGCCACCAAAACAGCTCACGCCTCCTGTCAAGTTTTATAGAAAGATGTCAGGACCGGAATTGTTAGATTTCAGGTCCATATGTATTTACTGCGCTAGTAACATGATTAGTAGGTAGTATACACATTCAACAATATTCACATCATATCCATACACAAATAAATAAAACATGATAGTACAATCTAAATAAACAACCGATATAAAGTCAAACATGACCAAGTTTACAGCATACGGGAAACTGTTCACATAGCATAAAGGTTACAACGGAAATAACGACAAAAGAGGCACAAAAACCAGCAAGCATGCCTCACCCTCCCACAAGCAACCAACTGGATTAAACCATAGTAATTGGCATCATTATCGCCGAAACCCACAGCGTAAAAGTATCCGATCAATGGGTCATCATCCACATCTTCTGAATTTGTTCAACAAGCAATTGTGAGTACAAAGTTGCACTCCGCAAGGCTTTATAACAAATATTATATAATATGAAGGCTTTTTGTCAAGAGATATGACTATCCTACTAAGTTTTCCCATTTTTGTATAAAGCAACCTTTCATTTACAATGATGACTAATAGATTGCAATCGAAAGTTGTAAAAGCATTTGAGATTGATAAACAAATAATAATAAAGTATAAATAGCATAAATAAACAAGTGGCTTGCTGCCATAATATCAAAATAGTGCCAAAATCCTTTTGTCGAAAAAGCTATGTACGGATTCCCTATCCATACATCACCCGAACTATTTTATAAAACATAAAACTACTTATTACGGGATATAACTAAGTGGTGTCCATAACCCAAGGGTCCACTGGACTACGGCGCACGCACGGCCACACTGGCGAAGGGAGTGGGCATGAGGTGAAATACGACCACCGACACATGGGTCCTGGGCCCACCGGTCAGCGAGAGTAGGGAGGAGCAATGGAGAGAAGACGTATCCGGCGAAAAGGCATTTTCGCACTAAGGAAACGGAAAGAAGAGAGGAGGGGGGCGACTCGGGTGGGCGATCGGCGCACGGTCTGTTGCTCAGCCAGAACAGTTACATACCAGGCCGAGAGAAAAGGAATTGGCCCGAGAAAAGATTTCAAAATTTAATCATTTTTCGATTTGCTTAATTCTAGTAATTAAGTTTGAATTTTTAAAACTAGCATACCAACTTCAAAAATTATGAATTTTTTTGGAGAGTCACTTTAGATTATTTATAACCCAAATAAATTATTTTTAGGTTCTGCACAAGTTTTAATTAATTACATAAATTCATTTTATGCTGTTGAAAATTAAGAAACCCTTTTCTTTAATGCAGATTTTTTTGAGAATGCGTGAAAATACAAAGATGATGATTTAGAAATTAATTATGTAGTTTTTAGAAATTTTTGGACATTACATACCTACCCCGTTAGAGAGAATCTCATCCCCGAGATTTAGACGGAAAAGAATAGAAGTGTATAGACTTTGTCGCCTTGTTATAACCCAATTTTCGGGAAAGATATATACGAGGTCCAGCGCTGTTGACATCCACAATTATCCTTGAATAACCTTTAGGTGTCTCCCTTTTACCAATCTTATCTTAAATGGCCAAACGAACATGCACTAGGATCAATACCCCCCACCATTTTAGTACATTCTGTTTGACAACCTCCAATCATTGCTTATCCAAGCAAAATCCATTGATCATATTTATTCTACAACAAGCACACTCCTATCTATTCTTTCCACAATTTGTATGTCAACCAGCGAAATTGTTTGCCTTAATGCAATTTTCTTGATAACTATAAATGCATGATTTTGATTTGATCCCTGATAAGGATTTATTGATTGACATCCCCAAAATCTGGCTTCACCACTTTAATTTTCAGAACTACTTATCCTTATAATATAATTACATGCCATGGTTACATCCCATCTTCAACAATCCATGATTAGCTCCATAATTGTCAATTCATTCCCTCAAGGTAAATCATGGTTTAACCGCAATCACGATTGCATACCTTGTCGTGGTTGAATCGTAATCTTATCAACATATCAATCATGTTCTCTTGGCCACTTATAACCCTAAGTGGAGCCACCATATTGTTCATCTATTCCATTTTTCTTGCTTTATAATTTCCATCATAGGATTTCTCCAATATAATTCCTTAATTGTGAGCAATAAAGATCCGCATTTCAATGCCTATAATCCATCAATTGACTTGTAATATTATTAATCCATCAATTATTTGTTGTTTCTAGCAATTATTCTCACATCAATTTTAATCCTTAAGAGAGGGTACCACGCAAGATAAAATTGTATCTCTATGTAATCCTTCAATAATTCTACTTTCCAAACCTTTTATTAGTATGATCAGTCTACTTGCAACAAACATTCCACCATATACCCCAAACAATATTTTTAAGGTTTGATCCACTCATCTCTTCGCTGCGACCTAACCAAACCTCCCAAAATCGAATTCATACATTATGGGTTAAATATCTACCTATTCACAATAATTATCTTGGATCAAATTAGCAATACTAACTCGATGTTCTCTACAGTCTCTTTATTCTCATGTATGATCTAAATCCAATTGCCCCATTTATTCATATCCAATGAATCTGATCGTATCATTCCTGAGATAAATAATCCCATAAAGTTTATCTCCTATTCAAATCTCAATGAGCTATATGTACCGAGATTCCATTTTTCCAAGCTCCCTTAGGTCGCAACTATAGGCAGCAACTTACCTCAATTCTAATAAACTCTTGCTCCTATTAGCACAGCTCATCCATAACACAAACTTGATTTTCTGTGGTGCCAACAGTGAGGATATCAAATTTACCAAGGTACGTTCCATGCAACAAATGGGTATAGTTATCAACCTTACTAAACTAGCACTTTTACCAAAAAAAAAAAAGGGAAAGTTGGTTCTGTAGCATCAAAAGGTACATGTTTTAGGAAAATACCATCAAAAGATTTCCGTTGCCTCACCATCGAAAGTTTGCTCTAAGGGTTCGGGTTTTACCATTAGTCCATTACGGTGTTAGTAGTCTTTGGTGAAATGGCGAACGCCCTCACCATCGAGAGGATGCAATGCACTAAGGGTGAGGCATTTTTGATGGTATTTTCCTAAAACGTGTACCTTTTGATGCTATAGAACCAATTATTTCAAAAAAAAAATACAAGCATGCATATAGTTTTGCAATACAACATACATAACAGTCAAATATGGTCAAAGTGTGTGTGGGGGGGGGGGACTTTCCTTGCTCGTCGAACACTTGTTCTTGTTGTGGATCAACTTCAGGGACTTCCCACAAGCCAGTATTTATTCGGTAAAATCCAAGTAACACAAATAAGAGACACATAAATTCAAATAGAGATAAAATTCAAATATTTTTTGCTGATTATGGACGTTTGTGATTTTATAAAAAAAAATGTAAACAAGTTTAACTCAATTTGGAGTTCATATGCAAAAGTTATGGGCATTTGAAGTTGATCCGCTCAAGAAAATACAGAAAATAAAACACACTGTGCATGTATTTTCTTTTTAATTTCCATTTTTATTCTTAAAAGAAAACTTGGATTTATTGCATCACTACACTGACGGGTGGGGCTAATCTACGGTGCACCAGGTTCATGAAAGAGTCTATGGATCAGCGGGTCCCACATGCCAGTGGAACAAATTATAAATCTCGGTTTAAATACAAAACCTATTAACTTATCCTTTGGGCCCACAAGTCATCGCGTCATTATATCCAACTGTACGCATTAGCACTAAACTAATACTAATTCCGTGGGGCCACTTGAGAGAGAGAGAGAAGCAGGGGAAGGCAGCACAGAGCAGAGGAGCTCATGGCGGAGCTCGCCGACAGCGAAGGAGTGGTGGCGCGGGTTCGGGAGCTGGCAAAATGGGATGGTGATAACACGATGAACAGAATGGTGGCGGTGCTTGAGCTTCACCAGAGCAGCGATGGCGGCGACTTCAACAACGACAACATAAGTGGGGATAGCCAGAATCAAGCCAGAACAATAGGCAAACGGGCTTCAACAAGTCAAAGCAACGCGAACTGGGCCGGCACAGGGACCTATGGTCATTCATACAGTAGACGCGATGATGGAGACATGGCAAATAGTGACAAGGAGCTTCGGCAAGCAACGCATAAGCATCAGGAGCTCACCACAAGACGATGAATAAGCTTGATGGTGGTCGGACGATAGTGAATACTACGACAATGATGAGGTCAACAGTGACAGTTTCCCACAGCGAGGACGAGCTGCAACGAGGCATACAATGAGGTACAGAGGGTACATAAGATGCAGAAAAGGACCACGGCCAAGGCCGCCACTCAGCAAGGCATGGGAATGGTGGCGGTGGCAAAGCTTGGCCGAAGTGAGGAAGACGACATGGATCCAGAGCTGCATTAGAAGAAACCCCAAATCGAGTGAGGGGTCTTGCTCAAAAGGGATAATGGCGCAAGGTGGTGTGGAAAGAAGACAATGGGGCTCACCAGAGTGACGTGAACACGACGGCCTAGGACGGTGCACACATCAGAGGGGAGGAAGACGATGACGACCCAACCCCTCGTGGCCCCAACTGCGAAAATGAGCATGGGGATGGAGTCAGTGAGGCTTTAGATGGGAAGTGACATGCATATCGAGCAAGGAAGCTCACCAGGGCCACCATGGGCGTGACAGCGTGCTCACTGGCACCGAGGACAATGCCTCGCGTCCCCGTCAAACCAAGGAAGATGATGCCTCGGTTCTTGAGGGGAAGAGCGAGTGGCGAGCTAAGGGAAAAGTGATGTGGTTAGGAGCTTCTATATGGGTGAGAATTCAACAGTGGGGGCGAGGGAAAAACATGGACGCGATGAATGGCACAAGGACGTTCTCTCTCTCTCTCATTCACATGTGACAAGAAAAAAATGAAGTAAAGAGGAGTGATGGCGACAGGATAGGACAATGCAGAGGTGGTCAGTGAGTTTGCATGGGTGGTGACTTGGTCAGAATGGTGGATTTGGTCAGAGAGACGACAACAATGCGGCGCAGCAGTGTGCTTGCGCGGTGATAGGTGCGCGTGGCCGGTGGCAAGCTGAGGTGGGTGACGACAGCTGTGGCGTGGACCTGGGGGTCCACTGGACGGCAGTGCGACTGAGGAGGGGTGGGGGCTCCGATCAGCGAGAGCGGGGAGGAGCAACGGAGAGAAGGTGTATCCGGCGAAAATGCGCTTTCGCGTGAAGGAAACAAAAAGAAGATAGGAGGGAGGCGACTTGGGCGGTCGGGTGGTGCGCAAGCTATTGCAGGGCTAGAATAGTAATGGACCAGGCTGAGTGGAAAGGAATTGTCCTGAGAAAAGATTCCAAATTTTAATCATTTTCCTATTTGCTTAACTCCAGAAATCAAGTTTGAATTTTTAAAACTAGCAAACTAACTTCCAAAATTTTGAAATGTTTTGGAGAGGCACTTTTGATTATTTATAATTCAAATAAATTATTTTCATGTTCTATTCAATTTAAATTAATTACAAAAATTTGCTATCAGTTGTTGGAAATTAAGAAAACTCTTTTCTTTAATGCATATTTTTTTTTAGAATGCTTGAAAACGCGTATATGATGATTTAGAAATTAATTATATAGTTTTTAGGAATTTTGAGATGTTACAAAATAGACGCAAACCACACTACTAAGTCAATAACTGATTACATTCAGATTGAATTACCGCGGCGATCATCACAAGGGATCAATATACAAGAAGCGGGTGCCTTGGACGAATGACTTGAGTATCAGTAGGAGGGTGCACAAGCACAAGGAGGAGATTGCGTTGGATAAGTTCAAAGATGTTGTTCCGGAAGAAGTGGTTGTATTTGTACGTGTTCACGTTTGATTCTCCACAAAGTAAGAGTATCACTCTATACAAAACTAGTGATAAGGCATGCGTAACTTGTACGTTGCTTGTCACTTACTGAGATGATATCATCCGTAGCAGATGTTAAAGTATACATGGCAGGTATGCATGGAGGGCAAGGCACCATAAATTGTGGATCATATCTGAGCATTCATACTTGTGCAAATCGGTTGCATTCCAAAACAGGGAGCATTATAATCACGCGTGCTTTCCTCGTATACCCCACATTCCTTGTATTATCATATGTACCAAATATGATCCAATTCACACCATATTAGTTGTGTATTTCCTTGTATAGCTTGTACACGTTGTACTCATTTTATATACAATAACACAGAAGCCATATGTGTCGAATTCACAACCAAAACCCAACCCATTTGCTTTCTTACAACAGAGAAAAAACCAAATGGGATTACTTGGGTAAGTGACATCACATGAGTGGTTGTTTTCCAGTTCACCTACCCTTAGATATATGGACGCGACTAGCACTCGGATGTACGGTTCGAGCACCAGCGCCATAAGCCATGTTGTGTCATCCGATTTTGCGTGATGTTGCTCAGCCGTCTATCTTGCGCGTTAAGAAAACTCTCCCGACGCAAACTTGCCACATCACGCTCACCCTAGATAGCAGCAAAAATCCCCCATAACTCCGCCCTATCTCTCTCGTTGCCCAAGCCTCCGACAAAGCGTGCAAGATTTGTTACTGCAACATCTAGAAGGTATAGTCCCAACATTTCAAATCACCTATTGAAACAACAAGAAGCTACTACAACATTGAGATTTTTTTTTGAGAAAAAAATCACTCCAAGAATTTGTACCGGAACATCTAGGAGATTTCAAATCACCTATTGCAACAATTGCAATGAGAAAAAAAAAACCTCAAGAAGCAACATCCAAAAGATATAGTACCAACATTTGAAATCACCTATTGCAACATTTTAAAATAATAGTTGCAATATTTGAAAATAATTGCTACAACATCAAGAAATTTGCAACATTTGAAACTAACTTATGAAACATTTTGATTTCATGTGTGCAACAATCGGTGACAATGGAGAAAAGCTGTTACAACAATTCGAGAGAATGCATGCAACATTTAAATGGTAAAAGAGGGTTGCAACAAATCTCAACAATGGAGAAATGGGATGCAACAAAAATTCAAGAACGCCACCAACAAAAAAACATACTCGAAGAAGCTACATGTGCAGATGGCAGTGAGCGAGGTGAGCAAGCTCGTCGAAGAACGAAGCCCGGATCTAGCAAGGGATGAGGCCAACCTGTTGCTACATCATCAGCTCACACCATCCCAGCCTCACCGTGTCACGCTGCTCACCATCCGCCACCCCTACTCCTTTGCTTGTCGTCTGTCGCCTCATCTCCTCCAGCCACTACGCGTCTTTGCCGCAATCCCCCTTTCATCCCACCGCATTTCACTCCATCCCCTTCGATCTATAGCTTCATCAATCCACCACTGTCACAAAAATTAACCAAATCCGCCGCTCCCTCAGCCACTTTTGCTACCTCAGTGCTTCTCCACCTCCACCGCCAAACGTTGCCGTCGTTGAGTCGACACCTTTTTGCTGGCTAGCCTTGAAGAGAGCAGGGAGTTGGATACGAAGGAGAGATATTAGGCCTGGATATTGGAGGAGGAGGAATAGGGGTGGATGTCTAGACTCTCGAGGAGAAGTGCCAGTGGGTGAGGCCATTAAGGGGAGGTGGTGGAGTCATTATGGGGAGGGGTGGTAGGCTGAGCGTCCGGTACAACGGATTGTATCGGACATAGGGGCTATAGTGTTTTCCTCACACACACACATATATATAATCGTAGTTTTGGACCAGCCTGCCACAAATATGTACGCGCACACATGCATGGCTACTCTACGGCTCGGACACGATCACTGCTAGCTTCTGTCCATTCGTGCGCGCGTTTCCTCATCGGTGACGCCTTCCCTCACAAGCGAGATCACTGCTCACGACTTGGATGATCGATCGGTTCTACTACTGCTACCCATATGGGATCGATCTTCTTGGGACAACGCGTGCAGTGCAGCCATGGCCAATCCTGTCTCCGCTCTACTCTAGCGGACCAAAGATGGGAAGGGCCATCCTGTAGTTGGACAGTGCAGCGCGCTGCAAATCTTAGGGCATGTACAATGGTATAGACAGCTGCTGTCTATAACAACTTTCTATGTCACCTGTAGACAACACTAAAGACAGCTCATACAATGGTACAGACGGTTGCTGTCTTTTTCGTTGTCTTTATAGAACACACAATCTTTAATGTTTTTCTTGTTTCTTGTGCTATAGTCGACTACAGGATTGTAGACAACTTCTTACTCTCTCTTCATTCTCTTTCATTCATATCAGCAAAAATTCTACGTGACAATGACTATAGACAGTTGACATAAGCCCATTGTACATGCTTTTACGGAGTTATGGCAACAGCGTGCGTGCTGCTGTGGTGTCTTCTTTCTTATACGTTTCGTTTCTGCCAGTCTAAGTCGCGATGAGTCAATTAATGATGCAAAACACGGTTGGGTACTCGAGGATGTCTAATGTGTTGATGGAATTAGACAAGATCGATCGAGTTCCTGCATCCTGATGTGGTTTGTATTTTCCATGGAGTGGCCAGTGATTGTTGCGTAGCGGATTGTACCTATTAATTGTACGACCCTAAAACCAAATGATTGTTCGGGGTATAAGGTATGAGGTATGATCATGTGAATCTGGGAGAAACAGAGTACATCAGGTCATTTTTCAGATCCAAACTCCATGTCACACTGACGAATAAACATCGTGTCGATACATAGAAACCACGAAAGATCAGAATGGATACTGCAGGTAGAACAACCATGGTCTGGGCGGGTAGGTCCAGGCAGGCTTTGACGCCATCCGCAGCCCACTTGGTAGTAGCGGTCGAAGAAAATCCCAGGCCGAGGCCCGAGCGGGGAACGAGCCCCGCACGGCACGGCGAAAAGAATCGAAGAAGCGGCTGCCCAACGGAGGCGGGGCCCGGTTGGTGCCGTCGCGCACGCGAAATCTGGCCCGGGCGTGGCACGAACGAGAGGCCTCGGCCTCCTCGACGCGGGCACTGCCGGGAGTGAGTACGCCGCGGCCGAGCTGGGGAACAGCAGGTGCGCACGGTCCGTTTGATGGAATCCGCGTCGGCCTACCATGCACTCGAGTAACTGATGGTGACGCCGACGACGCGTCAGTGGCCAGCGGTGGACGCGGTTTCCTACGGGCTGGGGCCAACATCTTTTACGGAAAGCTCGGTTTAGGGCATCTCTAATAGTGTATGTATTATCGTCTTTTAACTATATCACGTCAATAAAATCCTACGTAGAGAAAAAAGAGTACAGGTTGTCTCTGCAAGAAGAGACGGTCATGCACGTGAAGCAAGATATGATACATTAATCTATTCTAGTTGACATATAGGATCGTTTCAAAGAAAAATTATAAAATACACATATTGGAAAGTGTGCTAGAGACTATCTATTAGAGATGTTTTCTTTAAAGATGACATAGCATATGTTAGATACAAGGTTATCTCTAACTATTAGAGATGCCCTTAGCTAACTGTTTGGTTTGGCATCGCCAAAGATAACCAAGGACGCGCCTCCGTAAAACGTGTCGGCAAGAACGACATGCCCGCAGGTTGAACAAGGGCACCCATCGGACCTGTCGATACAATTCCGATTTGGCTCTTCGAATAAGTCATTTCAGTATCAGACTATAACGGTGCGTTGTGTCGGAGTTTAATGTAATAATATATATTTATAAGTATATATATGTTTAATTATATGCACATCAAAATTCACGTGTAATATTATTCTAAATATATAGTACTATGATCAAATATAACTTGTAGTTCAACGAGTACAACAGACAGTATTATCAATTCCGTCGGTACGACCGATATTATCATGTATTGTCGATATTTACCGACATCGAGACCGGTACAGAATACAGGACTACTCTATACCGATTTAAGTAGCGAAATGGTACACACGGGGCATACCTACCGGTACTTGGACGGTGTTGATAAATTTGCCTATCATCCCTCTCCCTCGTGCGGCGTGGTCATGCAATTGCAATGCGCGTGGATTTGCTTGTACGAGACCAAACAGTTCAATGGTTCCTTGCAAGTGGAGAGAGGAGAATTAAGGGGGAACTTTGCGGTGGAAACTAGTAGTAGTACATACAAAGTGGGGTTTAAGGTTCACACCGCGTACTAATTATGCTAATCATACATGTTCTTCTTCTAATAAATCAATGCTCAAATACAAAGACGGTCGATTTTTTAGATTCCTGAAAGGAAACGACGTGCGTCCGTGGAGACGAAGCATTGCAGCAGCGGATGTCAGCCGATTACGACATTTCCGTACTATTGCTTTCCATCGTATTCATCCGAATTTTCAAAAGATCAAAATGCGTCAGTTTCATTTCATCTCTCCTCTACGGTGACCCTCCAATTTACAAGCTCGTGTAACAATAATTTTTTGCACATTTCCCTTTTACCATGTGTGGTTGCGGTTGACATATATAGGACGATGCTACACGGTATACCGTAAACGAATGGCTAATCCTCACCACAATATCCTCCTTTTGCACAATATAATGATGTCATAGATATTTCAACGGTTGCGACCATATCAATCCAAGGATGATTAATTCGTGTGATGGCTACTAGCATTACTCGTATGTGTATATTGTCAGTGTGCAGTGTTCCATCCTTTTCTTTTTCTTTGCTATCACAAAGGAGACACGCACACACACATCACCATACACATAGGTGAGCGTGTCTCTTAGCATACTGCTGAAAAAATAGAGACTAGCCATAAATTCACGACCCTATAAAATTTCTATTTAAACGTAATAGCGTGTGAGTAAAGATTGACTTCAGGATTTGAATCCTATGAATAAAGTCCTAAACCCAAAACTGCATCGCTATAGGAAGAGGAGGTTCCAGTGTTCCAATTTTTCTGCGGGCCTCCTGCTCTACGGAGAGAAACATTTATAGCCTGTGTGAACGAAAACCAGGCTAGCATCACTCGATCATTTCAAGCCAGCCAAACGTCAACATTTTGCAGGCGAACTCAATTTTTCGACACTCACCGACGGGTAGGTCCCTAAAATTTCACTGTCAACCCATCAGTAGAAATTTCATTGTGCCCTTAGCAAAAACTTTTTTTTTTCAAGAACACTCCCTTAGCAAAAAAAAAACCCCAACTATATATTAGTCGACCAACAAACATCAGTTAAAATATCTTGGTTGTTCGTTTCATCAACCAACTACCGGTCATTTCTGTCGGATCAAACGCCGGAATTGTAGTTGCTCTAGTCAAAGAGGAGCGGCTGTGACCAAGACATGTAAAAATCATCGAAACATACAAACATACATAGTCAATAAATTCTTGTTTCATACGTACTACTCGTGAGCTCAGATTTGTCACATAATGACATTAGTTGGCGACACGTAAAATGCCTTGGTTTTTTCCCATTGGAAGAGGCGAAGAGGTTTGAGGTATGATGTGATCATCACCATGCCGTGACGAATTGTTTCTTCGAGAACCGAGCGGTAGCTCGGATGTCTAGCTCTGCCGTCAAACTCGAGCGCGAGTGTCTCACCTCGTAAGATTTATTTTTTCAGATCCGTGATCAAAAACTGTGTTCGCATTCCGTGGTGTGTAGAAACATGCATGTGCGGTATGCCCGCGTGAGCGCGTATCGTGTACTTAAAAATATCACGCCGTGACAAAATTAAGGTCACTACGAGCCGAACCGCACGTCGGCATATATTTTACTCTCTTCTTTTTTATAGGGCCGGCGCACTTTTCTGATTGATGCGCAATCGCAAAGTTAGCAGATCTACTTTTTACAGATCTACTTTTTATTATTATTAATGCGTGTCGATTGAGAGCTTATTAGTAGGTTTTATCTCCACATAAGCACTATGGGTGATGCCTGATCAATTGTTCGATTATGCTTGGTGCTCTGCTGCACCGAAAAGATGCTACTAACCAGTACTACACTGTAAATTGCTTGCTTGCTGATGTGGAGTTGGGATTTTCCCTCAAAAAAATGTGGAGTTGGGATTGAATAACAATTTTCGTGGGGAGGTTCTCACGGAGAGACCCCACCTCTCTATCGTCCGATTCTCTTTACCACTTTATCACTGTTTATAGATGAATAGTATCCGAGACGATCTCCTTGACCGCTTCGTAGAAATTATTTTCGTAGGTTAAAGCCACGGAGCTTGAATTGGTCATGGCTTGGCTCACCAGCTAAAAGTGGGGCCATATAAGTAGGGGTGATGTCAGCGATGTTTGGGCTACCTAAACGATCTGACGTCATCGTTCTGAAGGTGAGCACGTGATGTCAGCACGGCCACAGTACATTAGTGCCGTAGCTTTTCATGGAACATTATTGCTACAGTAAGTTCCAATATTTTTTGTTTCCTGAGCTAAGCATTGTGCTTCACACAAAATCGGGTGGGATGTGTGCGCAAGAAAGTCAGAACAACATTTGTGACATTTTGTAGAAACTTGTGGTGACAAACAAGCCACGTGAACAGCACTGGCAGTCGTCGTCATATAAAAACAGAGCATTATTCGGACCCTTAAAGAAACAATAACTGTTCGTCGAAACAAGTAACAGAAGAGAAATGAGTAGGCTACGCTAGCATGTATTTCAAAATTATACCATGTAAACTAGAAAGTCATGCAAATAAGAGATTATAAATCGTTACCACCAGAAGCGCAGTGCAGCGGAAGAGACATTAGAGCAGCCTGATCTAAAGTCGAGCGCGTCGATGCAGTGGTCGTAGTCGATCGTCTAACATCCTTGATATCGATCGTCTCCTCTAGCAACCTATCACGTTCCTTGCGTAGGTCGCGGAGCAACAATTGCAACAATGTCTCTACAATATCCACATGTCCAAGGATGAAACGTCGTACATCGATGTGCTAGCACCAGCTCGCACGATAGGGTCTTTGAAGAGATGGCGGCTAGGGTTTTAGTGGCACAACTCTTATGTCATAACAGCTCTATACATCTCCTTATAAAGAGCCCATAATGGATCCTATCCGAGCTAGTTTGTTTCAACCCGTTAAGTGTGTGACCCTGTAGGTTCCTGCGCAGTTAGTTGTGACTCGGAAACTACTTTTCGACCACAAGTCGTTAGCGGTTCCTACCAAGACATAACGACTCCCAAATACACATAAATTTTATATCATATGAACCTTATACAATATGATCTGCGACCAGATCCTTATTACTCACAACCAGCTCATATCTCCATACGACCATTTCACATTTAGTCACGACCAGTTTGTAACAAATTACGACCAGCTCGCCGACCAGTTAGTGATCATGTACGACCAGTTTGTATATAGTTAGACTGAATGACCTACTTGCGTATTCCTCTATGGCCTCACGATATCTTGTTGAACTCTAGGTGAAATATCTTCAGTCCTGCTTGCGTATTCCTCTATTGCCTCACGATATCTTGTTGAACTCTAGGTGAGATATCTATCATCCATGGTTTGTTCAATACTTTTTCGATCTACTGACGGATAATTTTGTGTGGTTGACTCTTCGACCTAACAGTGGCATCTTCAGTCCTGCTTGCGTATTCCTCTATTGCCTCACGATATCTTGTTGAACTCCAGGTGAGATATCTTCAGTCCTGCTTGCGTATTCCTCTATTGCCTGTTGAACTCTAGGTGAGATATCTATCATCCATGGTTTGTTCAATACTTTTTCGATCTACCGACAGATAATTTTGTGTGGTCGACTCTTCGACCTAACAGTGGCATCTTCAGTCCTGCTTGCGTATTCCTCTATTGCCTCACGATATCTTGTTGAACTCCAGGTGAGATATCTTCAGTCCTGCTTGCGTATTCCTCTATTGCCTGTTGAACTCCAAGTGAGATATCTATCATCTATGGTTTGTTCAATACTTTTTCGATCTACTGACGGATAATTTTGTGTGGTCGACTCTTCGACCTAACAGTGGCATGGTCATGCACTTTTTTTATCTGACTACATCGAAGGGTTTAGAAATATCTCTTATGTTATGTTAGGAGGGACAAGTCACATATCCGACCAGTCATATCCCTCCGCACGTTTCATAGCATTCCCGAAAGCTACCTTTATAATTACTCAGTTACAAAGTAGCAGTTGATAACCCCTACACGTACTATTACACATGTAGAAAACCATGATGATATCAGGTTTATGGATTATACATCATCATTGCTTGAGACCAACTGATGACGCATAAAATCATAACAATATCAATAGTGTCTCAAGGTGGGGTCAATCCAGCACCATGTTCTGTAACATGTGCCCATATTATTAATTCAACATCCCCATATCTATGACCGATGAAACATAGTCGCCAATCAATAAATGTGTTAGTCTATAAGTCAATAGTGTCACAACCATTGACATCCGACCAGTGATACTTTTATAATAACATCATACAACTATTAAAAAGCTTCACAAACAAGTCACATCATTTTTAATCTTTATAAATGATAATTCATCCAAAAATACATGTTCTATAAATCATAAATATAGATGTGATACAATCATCTCTATGATTACCTCTAGGGCATATCACCAACAGTAACAACCCGAGAAAATTTTCTATATGCACCTGCAAATGTCCCGAATTTCTGATCTGCTATTGCAAAATGACATCTCCAATACATGTCACTATAAAATCAAAATCACACCCTTTTATACCAGTGCCATCAACTTTGTTAGATTTTTCCTGTTAAAATTTTCAAAATGCCCATATTACCCTCATCCTCTTCCTCCACACTCCCCAACCTCTCTCTTTCCCCTTCTCTCCCTTTGGGCCATGGCGCCTCCATGTTCTTCCTCCACCCTCTCCGCCCTCTCCGCCCTTCTCTCCCTCCTCGTCGCAAGCGCAGGCTATCGCGTGCTCCGAGACACCGCGTGACCACCAGATCTAGGCCCCTCGCTGCTGGCCACTGGGTCTCCACCATGGATGGGGAGCTCCCGTGCTCGCGTAACCTGTCCGAACATAGGCTTGAGGAGGCGGGCGACGAATCTGACGCATGTGGTAGCTGCCATGGTGGCGGTGGCAGGCGACGAGATCTGACATGTGTGGAGGTGTCCATGATGATGGTAAGGAGCACGAGGAGTGTGTGGTGGACATGTCAACGTCCATTGATTTCCTCCACCATTAGGACACCGTCGCCGATAGATCGACGATGAGCTTTGCATCCGACGACGTCGAGACCGAGGATGCCACCAACGGCTTGGACATGGTGCTAGCATTGGAGGAGAGGGTCACCGGAGGAGATCAGACGGAGGCGCCTCCAGTAGCTCGTCCACCACCGGCTGGGGCTGGGTGACAGGTGTGGCCATGTCGTTGGAGAGGGTGGTGTACTGCCATCCCTACTCACTCTTCTCCTCCTCCCACCCCCGATGGATCTGTCAGCCGCCGGCACAAGGCAAGGTGGCAAAGAAACTCCTGATGGCGTGCGACAGGCCCTCGTCGCCGACCCCACATCCCTGGTGCCGACGACCTCCTCGCCGCCCAACCGGTCGAACATCGTTCCTATGATTTGGGATCAAGTTGACCAGATGGGGTTAAAGGAAGAAGACAATGCTATTTTCATAGTCACTTCACAGCTTTATTGGTCAATGATGACCAATAAAGTCAATGCCTCGATTTTGTAGTAACATATAAGGGATATATCACTTTGCAATGACAGACAAGGAAAATATTTACAGACATATAAAAAAAATTCCTTTGACATTAAGCAATCTAGTGCGTGTCTATTTTTTTTGGTTGACGCTTAGAGCAATACACTAGGAACTTACCTTGAAATCTCGTACGCAAGTTCACACCGACGAAAATCAAACCATATCTCTGGAGTCTGAATTTAAGCTAGCTCCTCGGTGTACATAAACCACTAGAAGGCATTTCATAAGTGCAAGTTAGCTGCGAATCTATCTAATCTTTCATGTCATTCATGACGCCTGGGAAAGTTTAGAGATTCGCGGAGCAGGTGCCCCAGCTTTACATAATTTTCTTACCCGTTGTCGACAAAGTTTTGTTCTCGGGTAGCATGAGTGGATTCGAGAAGAAAGAGGGGATGAATAATTGAACTTTTTTTTATTAATTAACATTAGTTAAAGTATTATTTTAAAATTAAACTCCGGCGAACTTTATTTTTAATTCTGACCTCTTTGATCTGGTGACAAAACAACATTGTCACGTCATAGGATAAGTCCGCTAAATAGCACTTTTTGTCACACCACTGGTCGTAGCGTGACAAGAGTTTGCTCAGATACGGACTGACGTGATAGTGTTGTTTTATCACGCTACGGGTGGTGGCGTGATCAAATGGGTCAGAATTGGAAATGAAGTTCGCCGGAGTCAACTTTAAAATAAAATTTTAAAAAAATGTTAATTAATAAATAAAAAAAATCAGAATAATTGCAATCTAAGACGACTATTGTCGAGTCTCATTTTTTAAAGGGTAGTGCAGGGTCTCGATCAGAGCATAGTACTAGCGTACCAATTTGTTGGATTTTTCAGCTCTTCTTCGGTCTCCGCCAATGGCTTCCACTAACATACGAGTACTACGTCAGCTGGTGATGAGAGGCAAACAAATCACAGTGAATTTCTTTCGAGTGTGATATATATTTTTCTAATGTACTGAAAGTAACTACACGAATATGATTAATGAAATGTCATCAAGCTCGTGTGTTTCTTTCGTTACGACGCGTCAGCGTCTGACGTCAGTTGGACTCGCTATGCACCAGAAGTGCTGGGACCTGGGAGTGCTAGAAATCTAGAACGCTACTGCTACCGAGAGCAAATTGCGAATATTTTTGCATTTGTAGCGTACCAAAATTGGCTCCTTTTTGACGAGAGCACAGACGCGCGCACCAATTTAACGGTGGCCCATGTCCCCCGTCAAGGAATCAATTATTGGTGGTGGTGGGGTGGCTACGAACGAGTTGTGAGGTGCCGCCCTCAAGTAACAGTAGCGGTTGATGCTCGCTCCGTGACTCGACCGCTCGCTCGTGACCACTTTTAATAAAAATCGGGTACATATCAGCGACTTCAGCGGAAAAAGGTTTTGTTCATGTTTCGTGAGCATTATGTATACGAGACGTATGGTGGCATGAGTAGAGTTTGCGTTGGTGTGTGCGTCCGCCGCGTTGTACTACGAAAGTAACAGTAGCTGGTATTACTGTCCAGGCATCCGCTATTTTTACTTGTGTTGCATGTGCAGCAATGGCGCCCTTCTCTTTGCCGCGACCACTGCTCAGATACCTCTATGACATACCGGGCCCACCGATATGGAACCTACGTAGGGCCCTGGGAAGCCATTGAACACGTGTTTTACTTAGCTGCTACCCAAGGGGTATCAATCAGGTTTCAAGTTTCAGAACAAAGTTTCAGCAATGTTTCGGGCTTCACCTTTCAGACTTGGGCGAAGTTTCAGCGGCTTACAGCCCAAAACTAAAATGAGAACATGATTCAAGTTTCAAGCTATACTCTTAATGCATTGTCTTATCAGGTTTCAGATAGCTGATTTGAAGAAGGCTGCACTACCACGGCCTCCAGCTCTTGTGATGCTGCGCTATGGTCTGTCAAAACAAAGCAAATGGAGGGAGGGGGAGACAGAGAGAGAGAGCATGCTAGAAATTTTTGAACAAAAAAGCATGCTACAAATTAGAAGCCAAGTTAGGAAATACACCAAAGACAAACTGCGCGACACAACTCCAATCCCTTACCGAATTGCTCAAGCTTGACAAATGCAGCGGCGACGTACGGCTGACAGATGTGAACGATAGAAACCGCGATGGAGGAATCCTAGCAGTAGACGAAGGTGCCAAAGGCTCACTTCCTTCAAGTCTTGCACTACAAACTAACATCTTTCGAACCGAGACTGTAAAAAATTGCATAGTAGATGCCTGAAACGACCATGCGAAAGCAAAAAAAATTTTTACAGGAGCTGCTACACAACATTTTACTGTTGGAAATACTTCCAACGGTGTAACAAAGTTTCCTGGAGTTTTAATACATTGCCGCAAGTTTCATGTAAGTTTCAATGATGCGAGAGTTTCATGAAAGTTTCAGTTATAAAAGGTCGAAATTTCAAGAAGGTTTCAACAAAAGTTTCAAGTAGATTTCATCAAGTTCTGCAAAAATTTGAAGAAGTTCTAAAATCTTTCGAGGAAGTTATAAAAATTCAAGCAAAAGTTTCATCCTTGTTTCATGAAATTTCAGTAGGTTTCAGAGAGTTTCAAATAGTTTCCAAAAAGTTTCAGTGCATTATGAGAGTGTTTCAGCATGTTCCAATGCATTTGAAAACTTGTCTTATATATACAAAAATGATGAAACTCCGTGAAACTTGGGATAAAACTTCATGAAACACATATGAATTAGTTTCATCCAGTTATTTAGGATTAAAACATCATGAAACTTAATGAAACTTGATAAAACTTGGGATTAAACTTTATGAAACTTCATGAGACTTGTTACGAAACTTCATGAAACTATATGAAACTTGATTAAACATGGTGAAACTTGGGATGGAACTTTATGAAACTTCATGAGACTTGGGATGAAACTCGATGAAACACGATGAAACTTGGGATGAAGCTTCATGAGACTTGGGATGAAACTTCGTAAAACTTAATTAAACACGATGAAACTTGAGATGAAACTTCGAAGTGTGTGCTTCAGATCTTGGTGTCTCCGACCACTGGCGCTATCCTGGCGTAGAGGTATGACTAGAACGGCACGAGGCCAGTCGGTGGAGAGCACGAGGCCGGGCACTACAGAGATGCGAAGGGCACGAGGTCGGCGTGGGAGAGACAGAGGGCGACATGGCGGCATACTGGCCGAGCGGTCAAAGGAGCCGACGAGCTGTATGCAACAGAACATCCTAATTCTCTGAGCTTTAAAAAAATATTTTGGAATAGTTAGTAGTTGGAAAATTCACCCTTGTGATTTTATTTTAATTTAATTAAAAGCTTAACTTGGACTTTTAGTATCAAAATAATTTAATATGATTAATGTCAACATCAATAATTGTTAAAACAATTTAATATGGATATATTTTCTAGATTTTTCTAGAATTGTTTCGAGTTCATTTACTATTTTCTATTTGCCAATTGGATTTACTATATTATCTAAAAAGGAAAACCTAATTAAAATCTCACTTTTTACTTCAGGCCGAATTCCTTTGAGCCTGGCCCATTTCTCGTTCTCCTACCAAATTTCACGCCGCTCTGCTTCTCACAAGCATTTCAAATAAGACGACGCTTACTCAACTCGTTGACGTGTGGGGCCCACACGTCAGACCCGTCCCTCACCTCCAGTCATCTTCTCTGCGTGCGCGCTCACTCCGTCCGCCATTGCCGCAGCTCCAATCCTCGTCTAACAAAAATCCAATCTCCAACTAAATTATCCCAGAGAATCGTGCCAAACTTAATCTCTATCTATCCCATATATTTTTCGGTTAAAATCAAATCCCAAATCGCATTCTATCTCTAAGAACCGTCGAGTCCGAAATGAACTCGATTTGGGGATTTCCAAATTCGACACGCCCTTAGCCTATAAATAGGACCCCGAGGTTCGCCTCTCCGTCCACACCTCGAAGCCCCCATCCTCTCCACCTCTAGAGCCCTAGAGCCGTCGGAATTCGAAGAATTAGGGTTTCTCCCCGAAGCTTGTTTTCTTCAAATTATGCTGCCACCGTCGCCGCATCGTCGACACCCACCCCGTCGTCGAGTCTGCCATCACCGAAGCCCCCTCCCGCATTGGTCCACGCTGCCGTAGCGCCACCAAAGCCTCCGTCTGACAACGCCCGTACCTTTCCGCCGCCTTGAGCTCGTCGCCGGCCACCATAGTCCACTCCGACCACCAGTGAGCACCTCGTTAGACTTGCAATAGCGTCAGCTACGTGCTGGAACCACTCATCGCCGATGAAATGCCGTTGTTCGCTGGAGACCTTCGGAACCTGGGCCTCACCGTCGATTTGTCGACATGGCATGCCACGTCACCGCCAGCTCCACCTCATGTGCCTACGTGTCGCGTGCGTGGCGTCGCGTCAGCTGCCATATGTGCGTGTGCGTGCCACAGATCCAAACCCAGAACCAAAATCCCGAATAGATCTATTCCATGGTGCACCGAGTCTCTGACTTGGGCCCCAATGTCAGAGCGGTGTTCCGTGAGCCCGCGGACCATTAGATCCATTGTGTGGACCGGGTCTATAGACCCTAGGCCCACCTGTCAGTGTCTAACCCTTTTCCCTGGATTCATTTTAATTCTGAAAATATCAGGGCTGACGTCAGCCGATGTATTAATCCGGATTTTCAATAGAAACATAATTCGGAAAATATCAGAAATTCCAGTTTTCCCTTTTTCTTTAGATTAGATCTTCCAAAAGCCATATCTTCTTCATCCGAACTCCGATTGAGCCCATTCAAATTTCTAAATTCGTCTAAATTCGAGCTCTATTTATCTGAGATTTTTATTTAATTTTGGAGTTTGTTTTATCTCTGCTATTTACTTATTTTGTTTATTTGCTTCGTTTGCGAGTAGACGTTGATTCTTTGGGGAATTTTTAAGAAGAAGGAGTGCATCAAGATCAGGACCAGTACCAGGATCTTTTCCAAGGCAAGTTGTACCTTTGATCATATTGAACTCAGTTTTCAAAATACTTTGATTCAAACTATTGCATTTAGTTTAAGTATTTATTTAAATGCTTTTGGGTTTAGTTATTATCCAATTTGTTTATATCCACCTTGTCTATTGTTATGTTATAATCTTTTATCACCCTAGATTGGTCATTATTTAGTTGGTATTGTTATAGCACCAACGTGGATTGGTTAGATACGAGTAGATTGCTTAGCTATGCTACGAGTCATCATTTTATATGAGTTGCAAATATGAACTTGACTAAGTGATTATGGAACTTTATGTTAAAACTATATGTTGTGTGTCATTACTCGTTGGTGGCATGTGTTGCACTTAATCAACAGGGTGGGAAAGGATTTAGACTAAGGCAAGTGGTGGATACTTTGTGATATGGTGGAGCTTTGTGAATGAGAACGATAATCTTTGTGGCATAGTTATAAATTGAAAGTCTTGCCTTAGTCAATTAGACTTAACTTTGTGCGCCATTGAACTGAGCCTTACTATACGGCAGTATCCCTGTTATGGGACGAACCTAACTTAGTAAGTTACGGAGTCTCGACGTTGACTAATCAGGTTGTAGGTTAAGGGGTTGTTTGGTTCTAGCGTATTGTGAAAACCAGATTTACTAAAAATGGTTCTAGCTTGTTTTTAGAAAAACATTGTTTGGCTAATCTAACTAACTTGCGGATAAGGAAAATTCGTTTTTAAGAAAACCCAGAATTTAACGTTTTGTGAAAAACGAGTATACGTGGCTTTTATCAAAACTAGTTTGTGGTATCCCCTCCCAACGTATTGCTATTTCGTCGCTTGATCACTCCAGCGCACGTATTGCTTTTTCGTGCCTACTTGCGTGCCAAAATTTCACAGCATGCAGTCTGTACACGATAAAATGGAGGTGTGGAGCTCATCTAGCTCAGCCATGGCCTGACGGCGGGCGAGCAGGCTGACGAAGAAATCCATGGGTGCAAGATCCTATGGAGCTCAGCCCACATCCATGCGGGAGCTCGACGATGAGATCCGTCGCCGCTGACGGAGGGCGAGCAGGCGGACGACGAAATCCATCGCCAGCGGCGACGAATCGGAGGGGGCGAGTTCCGTGAGGGGGCGAGGTACTCAGAAGGGGAAAGTAAGAGAGAGGTGAGTTTGTAGCAGTAGGGCGTACAGATGAGTCGATGTGATAGGTAAAAATCCATCCTGTGGGTTAATCTACAGTAAAATGCATTTTGAAGTATATCTTTAGCCAAACACGAAATTAGTGAAAGCTTGTTTTAATTTTCCAGATCCAAACAAAGTAATCCATAAATTCATCATAACAGAATAACAACTTAAAACCAGTTTTGCTAAAAATTCTCCTAAAACTAGTTTTCTTAAAGCCCATTTCTTATTCCTAAGATCCAAACAACCACTAACACATTTATGAGCAGTTCGCCATCTTCAGGTCCAGCGGTGTGTGTCGTGCCAAAGCGTTGTATTAGGGTTGGTTCGACGGTAAAGCACATCGGGAGTGTCAATGTTTGAGATAAAGTTTTTGAAAAGTTTTGTTATGATTAGTGCTTGCAACACTGGTTATATTGTGTGGGTAAAGTGTACTACCTCTGCAGAGTGTTAAACAAATCTATTTGAATAGCTGCGTCCGCGGTCATGGACATGCTCGAAGATTTCACACGAGGGCTAGATTCTCATAAAATATTTGGGAAGGGAGCTGTGTGATTTAAGTCATATGACTGTGTGAATAGTTTGATTAAACTTTGTGTTCTTTGTGAAAATAACTGTTAAAATTAATATTGTTTATTTATTTTAATTGTGTTTTAATCTATTATTCATATTCAATTGCAAATGTTGCTTTATGCAAAAAAAAAAAACCACAAAAGCCATTTCTTTGGAATAAACCATCATGTATACATTGCATTCTGTGGTATAACTTGCGAGTACAATTGTGTACTTATACTTGCTATAATCAATCAACAGAAGTGGTGGAGTCATCGCCCGCTTTTGAGCAGTAGTTCCATGAAGGTGTTAATCGCTAGGTCTTGATCCCAGTAGGTTGCCTGTGGTGAATCGATGGGTTTCTGCTGAAGTTATTTTATTCCACTGCTTATTTAATTATTACTAGCCCTGCGAGGCTTAATAAATGTAGAACTCGACCATAAGGCCACAATAGTTATTTGTTATTCAAATTACTCGTTTATTCTATTATTTCATCTTGTGTGGATCGATATTCATCTATGCTGACACTGTGTGCACTAGCGTGATCATGGACTAGTACATTATACACAGAGGGTCCAGAATTGTATTTTTGGGTCCCGATAGAGGTCGCAGCGCCGCCGTGGAGGCGCCCTACCTGGCGTAGACGGCGCGAAAGCGAACACTGCCAGCATTGAAGGGGAGGATGGCAAAGACGGCGAGCAAGAGGTCGGTCGGGAACGACGACCGAAGTTCCATGTTGTTCCTGCATGCCATTGAACGAGGACTGAAGCTTCGAGGAGGAGAGTCCACGACTCCCAGTCTCCAACTTTACTCGTCTACGCTATCTTGCTTTCTATGAATGAAAGCTCTGTGGCTTCCCCTAAAAAAATCGTCTACACTTATTTTAGATACGTGCGAGCGAACGGTTAGATGGTGTAGTGTCGATACGGGATGGAACGCTATAGCATTCTACAGTATTTCTTTGTTTTTACACAACGCAAATCTACAAAGTGAAAGTGTTCAGAATGGTCTGAGCGCATCTTTGAAAATTCAACATCCAATAAACGACACCCTTGGCGGGGCCAGATCACAATTCACAAGCCCTTTGATTGCCATCTCCCCACGCGCTCATTCCTTGCAAGGATCACCATCCGACAGCCCCGAGAGGAGAAAAGTCATCACTACTACAGAAAAGGTCTTCACAAACAGTTCAAAAACGTCATCACAGACAGTTTCGTGAGCCGTCTAAGTTTATGGGTCAGTATTGACATAAGTTCATCATAGACGGTTTTTGAGCCGTCTGTGAAAAGTGCTATCACGACGGTTACAACAAGAACCGCTCAGGATAATATTATCACGCATTTCGGTTCTTGTTCGTAACCGCCTGTAATAGTCTATTTTCGCGCATGGTTCGAATAAGAACCGCTCGGTAATAATATCACGAGCGGTTCTTGTTCGTAACCGCTCTGTGATAGTTTTTTCTATTGCAAAAAAAAATCGGATTTTGAACCAAACCAATCAATTGCTAGACGGTTTTCATATGCAACCTCTAGCAAGAAAACTAAAATCCAATTAAAAATTTGATGACAAACATATTATAGGAAAAGGGAACCAAAAGGTTTCACAACATCCCCTCCGAATGGGAAAAAAAAGAATAAAGTTATACAGTTAAACTAGCTAGAAACCATCTGTGTCTCTAAGCTCCTGAAGAACTCATCGGCTTCTTGGATTGGTTCAACACTGCTTCTCTCTGTACCTCACCAGCATATCACAAGCTATTCTTGCATGTCGTCCGAGTTCGATACAAGCTTGTCGGCAAGGAGAGACGACTGAAAACCTCCGACGGCGCTCCGGCCTTAGGTAACACAAAATTAAGATCATTTTTTTATAACAAACAGCCAACAAATTATGTATTTTTTGTGGATGTACACGTACCTTTTGGCAGTCTACCTCCTACAGCAAACAAGGAGCTCTCCCACATCCCTCCTCCATCTTGTCGTCGGCTGTGTCTCTTTGCCGAACCGCGACAGGGAATCGAGGGTGGTCGTCGGAGCTTGGCGTGCGGAGGGGAGATGGGGAGATGGAGAGACGGATGGAAATCAAAGCTGGGGTGGTTATAATATATAAGGACAACACCAAAATATTTTGCCTCCCGCGCACGCATTCAAAATTTTTCAAATCATACTGCGAATCACGACGGTTTCATACAAAACCGCTCAGGACAACATATCATAGACGGTTCGTATCACGAACCGTCTGTGATAAGTATCTCATCACAGATGGTTCTTAATACGAACCGTCTGTGATAAGTATCTCTGCGATTTTACCATGGCTTGGAATTTTCTTTACTCTCTGAGTTTACCATGGTCTGAAATCACTAACACTCTGATTTCAAGCCATGGTAAAATCAGAGTGTTAGTGATTTCAAGGTATGATAAAATCAGAGAGTCAGAAATACTTATCACAGACGGTTTTTAATACAAACCGTCTGTGATGATGACGGTAAGTCATAGATGGTTCGTGTTGAAAACCGTTTGTGAAGTATCACCGTCTGTAATATTACTTCTTCACAGACGGTTTTTAGCGCAGCCAGTAACATAGACGATCGCTAAACCAAAACCATCTGTGATTGTATTTAATACATGCGGTTTTGGTAAACCGTCTGTGATGAGGCATCCAACATTAGTCTTTTTGTAGTAGTGCATGTAACCTAAAGTTTGTTATTTTTTGAGCTTTTTTTTTTAAGAAGCAAGCATACTTTTTGAGCTCAAAATGTTTAGTTCCCCTCAACTTTACAAAGAGTTTGGTCGTAATTGCACAAGTATACAAGAAGTCACAGTCCCAACCTAAGAAAACAAAATAAGACCTCTTTGGAGACTGCATAAGTGTCAAAGCAAATATTATCAAGTAAATAACTTTTTTCTTTTGCGTCGCATTTTTTCATTCCCATTTGCCATTCTTCTCTCTCTTTTCTTTCCTCCCCTTTTGGCACGCCATATAAACCAGACGTGGTCAAATGGGCGGCACGGCTAGGCACGGTACGGACATGACTGGGCACGGCCCATTCCGGCCCATGAAAGAATCGTGTCGTGTAGAGCTGGGCCATGTGCCTGGTGGCGGCCCAAAAATGGCCCGAACGGCGGTCTAAAAAAATAGAAAAATGTGTAGAATTCATAAATACATATGAAAGTTGGAAAAAATGAGACAAACATATTGAAAATACAATAAAGAGCTTTATTAATATTAAAATGGATGCCTCGTTAAAACCTTCGCCAAGTAAAAACTCAATATGAGAAAACCTTGACAAAGGAAAAAAAGAGTAAAACATATAGCTCTACATACATCTTTATTCTAAGTGTCGTTGTTGAGGTACAGATTTTCGAACATGTCCGGCAACTCTGTATTTTTCACAGTGTTGTGTTCGCGAATCAGCTTGTTCTCAGTACTTCACAGTTAGAAGTAACCCCACCACCTCACTCGTGAGACGTGTTCTTCTCTCTTCCAATATTCTTCCAAAAAGACTGAAAGCAGTATCATAGGAAACTATCGAGACAGGAACAATTAACACACCACATGCAAGTATGGATAGCACGGGATATGTTAACTTACGGGCATGCCACCATTGCAGAATTCTGAAGCCTTCTAACTTGAAATCCACCGTATCGCTGTCCAGATAAGTGTATAGTTCTCCACTCCTTTGGGTTGTTCTTGGTTGAGCAGGCGGCACTGTAGAAGAAGAAGACCTGGATCTGGAGGAAGAGGTACCAAAGATCTTATCGCACATATTTGTCTTGCTACTTGAGGTGGGGGCTACTGGAGGTCCTTGCAAGCAGACTCTCTGAAACTTATTTTCATACCTTTGGTAAACCTCTTGTAATCGAGAATGAACTTCTGCAAAATAGTTAGAATAGTCTAGCCCTGTAGCATCACTAAGAAGATCAAGAACATCAGCAAATGCTTCAATTTTACCTCTGGAATCTAAAATAAATGCAAATACATATAGGAAAGGGATTTCTCTCTAATATTTAAGATGTTTGGTTTTCATAGCAACAATAGCCTCGCGTAAAGCTGAGTCATTTTCATACATTTTCAATTGAGTAGCAATCTGTAAAATACTATGCATAATAATAGGAGATGTTGGATAGTAGACAGAGGACAAAGCAACAGTGGCCTTAACAAAACTGTAGTATCTTCTCAACAAAGAGCCTTTTACTACCATCAGTACTCTGATAGTGCATTTGAATAAAAGCAGAAAAATGCACTTATATAGTAAAAGGCTCTTAAGCACTAGGTAAGTAGAGTTCCATCTTACCGGCATGTCCAAACCGAACTTTTTTTTTGGACGTACACCCATTGCCCTGCAGAAGTTCTTATATGCTGCTATTCTTATGTTAGAATTATTCAAGAAAGATATCGCATCACGAAAAGATTTAAGATACACATCCAATCTCTTCAAACCGGATTTGACTATAAGGTTAATAATATGGCAAGCACATTGCTGATGTAGCAAGAAGGAAGTAGCATATGTACTGAAGACTGGAGTAAGAGTATCCATGGTCTTAGAGTTCACATCGGCATTGTCTAAAGTAATTGAGAATATTTTATTTATAAAACCAAAGTCTTCCATGATTTGATAATACAGTCTGTAATATTCTCAGTCATGTGTGCTACATCAATTAATTTGAAACCTATAATTATTTTCTCCATTACCTAGTGATCATTAACATAATGAGCAATTATACTAAGATAATCCTCTCTAGCGCGACCACTCCATATGTCTGAGGCCAGGGTCACCAAAAATATGCACGTAGCAGATTTATCCTTTAATTTATCATGGCGTTCATTGTAGTATTTTATTAGATCCTTAGTTGTTGTCTGTCTAGAAACGGAAGATAATCTAGGATTATGCGCAGTTCTAATGTATGCCTAACGGTAAATCCTCGGAAGCAATTAAACGACAGAGAGATTGACAGATTACCTTAGGATCATAGTCCCAGCTATGTACCGTACCGTTGGGGTTGTACCGTAGCTGCGTTTGCCTAATCAACAATCCTTGCTTGGCCTTACATCTTGTAGCATGTCTTTGCAAGTGCCCACCCCTCTTGTAGACTTTGCAGAGAATTCCTGACGACAAATTTAGCAAACAGCGTATGATACCTCATTTCCTTGTGTGTCTGGCTTGGTTGTCCTATCGAAATGCACCCAGACTCCGGATGTAGATGACCTCGACCTCTTTGCTCCGGTGGTCGCCGACGAAGATGTTGCCGTAGAGCCTGATGACGGAACCATGCCTTGCCCTTCCGGTAAAACCTTCGGTTGGTTTGAGGCAGTCGTAGCCTCCTCCATGGATGCAACATCCTCCAGTGAAATTACGTACTCAGTGAGAGCGAAGATATCACAATTTTCCATAACGAAAACTGCAAAATCGAAACTAACGCTATTATTATTTTCATCTTAGCATCACAAATAATAACAATAAAAATATGCAAAAAAGTATTGTACATCTTTTGATTACTTGATGCCGGAATTTGAATTTCCCAAAAGTTGGCACATTTTTTAAAAAAATTTGCCAAATTATCTCACAATGAATTTAAATTTGCACAACAGAATTTGAAAAAGAGATTGAGAAATGGATAGGTGCTCAATGAGGGAGGGGGGTATGGTGCCTATTTATAGACAAATAATTTAAGAATTTTTTTTAATTTTTGGCTATTTTTAAAGCTCTAAACGGTAAAAAAATTGATTAAAATTTCGCAAAATCCGAACGTTATGGGCCAAATGGGTTGTGCCATGTCGGGCACAGCCCATTAGGCTAATTTAGCTCGTAACGACTATATTGCCATCGCGCCGTGCCGTGCCAGGTATGACACACCATGCTGGTGCGGCCCACGGGGCACACCTCCCCTACCCCCTTAGCTTCCCTTGCTACCTCCGCCCGTGCGCCCCGAGTCGCCTCGCCTTCTCCTCCCTCCTGTCCCAAGCGGTGCCGCCGACTCCTCCCTCTGCGTCAGCCATCGGGGCCGGCCCGCCCTCTCCTGTCCATCTTGTCGTTGCGGTCGTGCACCCCGAGCCCACCTTGCCTTCTCTTCTGTCCCGTTCTGAGCTCTGCCACCTTCTCCCTCCGAGCCGGCCACCGGCGCCGCCCCGCCCTCTTCCCCTCCCTCCCCTGCCTCTGGTCCTCCCTCCCTCATCGTCTCGCCTCGGACGCTCCGCACACGGGCCAAATGGGCTGTGCCAGCATCGTGTCGTGCTTGGCATGGCTCAACACTGTTCGTATCGTGCTGGACTAGCCCACCGTACTAAGGTTATGACCCAAACACGATACAATACTTTGTACCAGACCGGCACATGCCGTGTTTGAACTTGGCCGGCACACCCATCTGGGCATCACTAATATAAACCAAGCCCTTTTCTTTCCTTTTGTTCCAAAACACTTGACGAGTCGAGACTCGAGACCACCGTGCTTATACACACGGACACACCTAACGGACACCTATGCCCGTTCCTCCTCGCCCGCTGTGACCATGGACGCGCCCACCGCCACCGCCACCGCCAAGCGCAAGCGCCCCGACACCGACATCGACGCCGCCGTCGACGAGGTCTCCGACGCCGAGGTCGAGGAGTTCTACGCCATCCTCCGCCGAATGCGCGACGCCTCCCGTCGCCTCTGCTCAGGCGCCGGCGCCGGCCTCGGCGCCGGCGCCCGCCCTCCCCCACGCGCGTCGGCGTGGCGGCCAAGCTTCTCCTGGGAGGACTTCGCATCCGCGCCACCCGCGCCGGCCCCGGCGCCGCCGCCTGACGAGCGCGTTGCCGAGAACGCCACGCCGCCGCGGCCGGGCCTTGACCTGAACGCCGAGCCTGAGCCCGACGCCCCAGCCGCGCCGGCGCCGACGACCCGCACTCAGCCGCGCGCGCCCCCGCGTAGCGTACGGCACTGCACGACGTCTACACCGACCAGGCAACGTCACGCGCGCGCGGCGTACGTCCGCACTAACTTTCGTGTGCGCCTGGGTGGTGTTCTCACCGGCCGGTGCTTACTCCACTACTTATCATGATCTGATAATTAATTATTTACTAGTACTGCTCCACCGGAGCTCATTCTCCACCACCAGTTAATCCTCCGTATGTTTAATTATTACTCTACTCTACTCTACTAGCTGATGCAGATGCCTCTCCCTCTCTTCCAAGTTTGTGTGAACAGGTGAGACTCGTCTGTTACTAGTTCAGTAGTTTGTAGGAAGAGTCCATTGATTAATCAACGTACCAGACAGAAAATGGAGTGTTTAATCACTACTTAGTATTGTTCGTCATGCATGTTCAATGTATCATTACTTCATTGTTTTGTGACTGCTTAACCTTGACGGGGTTTTACAGCTCTAGTTACAGCCCTGCTAGGATTTGTTTATTTATTCATTCGTCTACTGTGCATCATGGTTCGTTTCTTTTCTGTTGAATAATACTCCTACGAAGCATTATATTTCAGGGGATATGTCACACTCGTTACTGTGCTTCTCTCTCAATTCTTAAAAAATAAGGATGAGAAGAAGAGGGGTTACATTTGTTACTTTTTTTTTTTTTACTTTTCAGCATGGAGTAAAACCGCAGATCTGGTCTTTATAAATGACAGATTTGAAGCGTATAATGTTAAGATGGTTAAAAGTTCCCTGAAAGAAAATTCGTGGTTTCCAAAAAACAATCAAGATAATTTGTGGATCAGTCTGTCTGAACAGAACACTAATCCGGGGAAGAAAAGATTCAACATCCTGCAATTTTCTGTCATGCATGCTCAGCTTTTTATTTATGAGAGAATTGAGTATTTGCCAATCTAAAGATCATTCTTCTAGTATTTGCCACTCAAAATATTGTGATCTAGGATTTGCCACTCTAAAGAATGATTTATTGACAATTTTACCTATCTTCTTCCTCATCCCTTCATCTTCCTCCCACTCTACCACGGAGTACATGGCCGACTCCACCACGAAGGCCCTTGGTCGGAGCCGGAGCCCACACCACATTGCCCTGCTCCCAATCCGTAGGATGGCCCACTTGGCGACCGTGGAGGTGACAGCAGCTGGTGGTGTCGCTCAACTGCCTCAACGACCCATCGCTGGAGCAGCACACCCCCTCTCCACTGTCGCCTCCGGTCGCGTGGAGTGTGCCGTTGTCGTGCTGCTCCCCTCCCTGGCCTTCCTTCCTTCACGTCGCGCAGTGCCGCCTCCGCCTGTGGCAGCTCCTACTCTGCCTCGGCTCCCTTGACCGCGTCGCTGATCCTGCCGCGACGGTCGACCTGTTACTCCACTTGGTCCATGTAGACGACAACCGCGCTAAGGAGGTGGCCAATACCGTCATGGCGCTCTTCCTCGGACTGCTCCGTCGAACCCACCTGCTGTCGCACCACGCTTCGTCCGCCCCAGCCGCCGTGGTGGAGTCAGCTCTGGCCGAGGGCCTCTGTGGTGGAGTCGACCATGTACGGTGTGGTTGGAAGGGGAGAGTGGGAGGACGAAGAGGAATGGGTAAAATAGTCATAAATGACAAATAATGAAGCAATCATTTTTAGAGTGGTAAATCCTAGATTACAATTTTTGGAGTGTCAAATACTCAATTTTCTCTTTATTTATCGATCAGTACATAAACTGCGTAGTTTAAATATGTATACTTATTTTTATTTAATCTCCGGACTTTGAAGTCACATTTTGGAATGCGTCACGCAACCACCCACCCCGGCCTTTTTTCCCTTTGTTGCTGAGAACAATTTGCTTTGTTCGTCCAGCAGTTGAAAGGAAAGAAAAAAGAGAGCGCAGAGTGCTGCAGTGTTCATTCCCAATCGTCGAGCAGCCAGCGTCTCGCTATTCTGGCTATGTAAGAATGTATCCCACTTTTTTCATTGTAAAAAAAAACATCGTATGCTCTTCTCTGTCATCGGATCCAACTCGAAATGTTCAATCTCAGTCATCTGATTGGACACAACAATTATTTAATAAGTCTGCAACAAAATCCCCATTCGATACAACAAAAAATACAACAAATTTTAACTCGATGCAACAAGCACGGATTCCTTGGAGCAACAAGTAGACATACATGTTGCAACAAATCGAAAACACGATCGTAACAAACACCTTTTGCCGCGACATTTGAGAAAAGACGTTGCGACAAAAATTTACTCTTGTGCAACAAATCAACAACGTAATTGCAACAAATACATCTCGCGGAAACATTTGAGAAACCATATTGCAACAAAGTACAACAATCGATAAACAACTTTGCAACGATTCGAGAAAATGTTTGCAACAAAAGTATATCGGAGTGTGGAGGCTATGCCTATAGATTTGATGATTGAGAGGGCCCTAGGCATCGTCGGAGCAAAGGACAAAGTGGGAGAGGAGCCGAAGTAGCGGCAGGCGGGAAGGCTTGTGCGATGTCCTGGCCACTCTACTTCCTCCTCTCTCCCAATTCAAAACCCTTCAAGTCCTTATGCATGTCTAAAATGAGTGGATGCTTGAGTAGATTCAAGGTTGGGGAATCGAAAAATCATACATGCAATACTTGATTTTGATATTTGATTAGTGTATTTGGGAAGGAATGGGATGGAAGCGAAGAGCCCAGGGAGAGGAGATGTAGTAGGGGAGATAGAAGAGCCTACATCTTTTTTTTCTAGACAGATGCTTGGGAAGATTGAATGATGAGAAATCCAAAAACTATACATGCAATAGTTGATTTTGACATTTGTTTAATGTATTCGGGAAAATTTGCTGGAGTTGAGAGCTTTGGTGTGGGAGGTAGAAAGAGCAGGGAGACAGACGAGATAGAACGCACAGTTCTTCTTCTCCTTTTGGACGTCAGACACGTATCAATTCCCAGTAAGGCAGTAACATACTTTGTAGATAGGAAACGCGTAGGCGTCGATCCTCCTTTTGCCAGTTTTTTTGCGCATGCTGCACACTACAAGTAACCAGTAGTAGTTCAGTCCATCTCCATTATGGAAGATCGTACGTACCGTCATAGCTCGAGGCTCAAGCCAAAGGTTGCACGGTGCCAAACTCGTCCTAGTCAAGTCAACTAATAATATCTCGGTAGGAAAAAAAAGGCCCCACTATATACCAAATTGTTCTTGACTAAGTATGGAGTTTCATGCAAAGTGGGAGTCGAATTCGCACGAGGACGACTTGTTCTATATATAATGCTTCAGCTGATCTAGTACTGTAGCAGTAGTAGTAATGTACTAAGTTGAGCTTTCGCTTGCTAATTAATCTTGACCATGCACTTGGACTTGAAAAGTTCCAAGTTCCATTTCAGTAAGATAGCAATATGAGGCGTTAAAAATGTCCTCCTTCAGAGTAAAAGCTTTGGAGGGAGGGACTTGAATCATGATGCATGGCGCCGTGAAGCCGTGAACTTCTGAAAATGGGGAATTTTTTTGTGGTGACTACGGTGGTCAATGGCAGAGTCCGTCTTCTTTTATAGAGACGACCTGAATACTGAATAGTACTCAACTGTTGCCTCGGTGTGTACACCACACCAACCGGGTACTACTATCGAGAGATGGCCTACGACAGCAAAGACGTCGCGGCGCGTCGTCACGCCTGACGTGACACCAACCAATTTGTGGTGCGAACGTGATCGGCGAGGCGATTCCAATTGCGGCCGTTGTATTCTGCATCGCAACACGAGGTTCCAACACGAGTATACGCTAGCTAGCCCTGTGCATGCTTTTTCGTCTTTCATCATCACGTGTATTGCTCAATTCGATGATTTTAAAGTATTTTAGGATTTGGGTATGAGAAGAGGAGACATGTGAAATAGGGAAATCTCCACCTATCTCCATCACCTTCTCTGTATGCCGAGAAGTAGATTTTCTTTTTTAATTTAGCCTCTTGCTGTCACCTTAATTTCATGATAGGAATCTTCCGTGCTCCTGCTGCGACCTTAATTTCGGGACAAGAATCTTCCGTGCTCCGGTACCGTGGAAATCAGCCGGCGAGCTGACGCGCTCCGGTGGCACGGAACCAGGCCGAGCCCGCGACATTCCGCACCGCGCCGCTGGTTTCTGCGCCCGCCCATTTTTCGCACCTGGTAGTGCAGAAAGTTCCACATGTCAGCCTTCAGTTCTTCCGCGCTCGACAGGGCCAATATGACTATTTTTGCAATTAAGGTGATAGCACAAGGTCAAATTAAAAAAAAGGAGAAGTATCCTTTACATTTTGCAATCAAGTCAACAGGCAAATTATCCCTCTATCAAGCTCCTTGATGAAATGGCGATCGATTTCGATACGCATGGTTTGATCATGCTGAAGTGGGTTATTGACAATATCAATAGCTGTTTTTCGGTGTGACAAAACTCATCAAACAATTTCTTGACACCATCGAAGGGCAAGATACAGAGCTAGAGCGGGGTTGTGTATACAATTGTGTCTAGATAATGTGCGGCTGGTTGGTGCAAGACACCAGGGATTGTACATGGTAAGTATGTAATTATTATGTCTAGAAAATAGGCACAACAGGTTGGAGATGCCAAATGTGCGGCATAGTGTAGTATAATGTAGCATATAGAGTTTTATTTGCACAATTCCAAAATTTAAAATTCTTGTTTTCAAAACAAAATTTACATTTGACATATTTGATTCCATGTTCTATTAGCATAATTCATTTTGATACATATCTCCCCCTATGTGAAAGAAAGTACGGGACATAGGCCCATCAAGCAAATTTACACGCTCTCCACCTTTGAATTAAACGTAGTAACACTTTTTTTTTGCATTTTGTTGATCTTAAAAAAAACATTTTTGAAAAAACTAAACCATATCTGCATCCATATTTTTTGCCCCGTCACCACTGGAGGTGAAGAATATAGCATTTCCCGGGGGCATAGTTAGGTTTGCTGAGGCTCCAAATCTTTCCTGCAGCTGCTCTAACTTTGTATTCTATCGTGTGTTTTGCACGTTGCTACCTACCAAGAATGATAAGTAATTAAACCATATAGCTTTACTGTGAATTATGCTTTACCTCAAAATTTTAAAAAACTATGAAATTTTGTTAGCAAGAGGAAAGCTAAATGTGACAATGCTGAAAGAAGCCATGTAAGACAATCTAGACTTCTATAGTAGTTTTTTTTCTCTTGCAGTAAAACAGATTTTCTTAATTTAGTGATTATATTAACAACTACAGAGTAGTTAATCAGATAAAAACATGACAACAATGACTTGCCTTGCTGCAAAATTTAGTGTGGAAATGTGTTCAAGTATGTACTGAATTTGGATTAGTACGCAGTGTGCAAAATATTTCGTGTAAGTTTCAACCACACCACTCCTGATGTCAAAATTGAGCAGAATTAAGAAAAGCACAAGTTTGCATATTGACTTTTTTACTAACTCAATATGTGGCAGCAACTTGTAGTCCAACTTAATTTGTTTCTCTTCTCTTTCAAGTACTAGCCATGCCATATTGACAATGACAACGACATAGATTTGATTCTTGCTTCACGTAACGGTACAACAGTAACGTCAAACATTTCTTTTCTAGGCTGAAAATACACCACACAGCTCATACATGGTTTGTTGGAAAGATTTGAAATATACACATCCTAGGCAAAAGTGAATAAGCACCATTGAATGCCAAATATGGGTTTTCAGTTAGGTTTGCAAACATCATGATTAATATATACCTTTGAGTTAGATTTCTTGCCATATCTGAATACCACAATTGATGCATCCAAATGTGTAAAGGATACACTTGTAACTTCTTTCCTTTCACTTCTCTATTGTTGTAGTTTTTTTATAAATACTTTCTTGCTTACATTCAGAATTTGCATAAATTAGTGCAACTGGATCTGATTCCTCCTCGTGAATACTAATTTTTAGTGCAAGTGTGAACATTTCAAGAGTAGTTTCTGGTTGTCAGTACAGTAGTAGTAGTAGTAGTACTATGCTTGCAATAATAGTTTTCACAACGTAATCAAGAATCATAACAACACTACATTCTGTGCAGGAGATTGAAGCAGGAAATTCTGTGCAAATGGTAGCAGTGATATGTGCTTTTGTTTGATGTAACGGATAATACTATGAAATTACAACTTGGAACTCGTTATATGTATCATGACTTATGCTTAGATTTTTGAATTTGAACTTGAATGTTGTGAGCTCTGAACCTATATATATGTTCCTTTACATTACGATATATATATATATATATATATATATATATATATATATATATATATATATATATATATATATATATATATATATATATATATGTGAATTGTGGTATTTTTCTTGTTGTGGAATGGATGGATGGATTATTTGATTGCTTTGAGTTTTCGTTAGTGCGCTTCAAAATTAAATGCAAAATCGAATGTACAAAATTAGTGAAAAACGGGTTGGTGCTGTTCGGCAAATTCCTGAGTGTCGACCAAAACATCCCCGAGTGTCGACACTCTGGAGATTGACAAAAATTTTCCCGAGTGTCGACACTCGGGAAATCGACCAAAACTTTCCTAAGTGTCGACACTCGGGAAACGGTGCCCGTATACACTCGGGAAACATTGCTCTCCTGGTTTCGTCACAAACTTTCCCGAGTGTCTTTTTTGCCATACACTCGGGAAAGGTCCGCCACGTGTCAATTTTCCCTGGTTCGTCCGTCACCTTGCGAAACTTTCCCGAGTGTTTCCTTCAGTACATTCCCGAGTGTGCACACTCGGTAAAGTTTTTTGTTACGGTTGAACAAGCCGTTGAGGCGTGATTTTCCCCGAGTGTTTCTGTTTCCCGAGTGCATATATGTACACTCGGGAACGTACTATTTCCCGAGTGTAACACTCGGGAATCCTTTTTTTATCCCGACTAATCTACCCCGAGTGCTATTTCCCGAGTGTTGGCCTTTGGGAAAGTATTTTCCGAGTGTTTTGCCTCATTTCCCGAGTGTTTTTGGCACTCGAGAAAAATCGGGTTTCTGGTAGTGTTTGCCAAAGTTCTAACCTTTTTTCCGTTTGAGTGAAGGTTGCTCCAAAACCGGATAAAAACGAAAACTTGATCCAAACACTTGCTCGTAGGTGATTGATGATCAAGATGATCCTAGATGTATTCCCACATGTCACAATAAGATAGATTAGGGGCAGAAACCAAGTAAAAACCAAAGGATCAAAGAAAACTCCAAAATCACAAAATAGATAGCAAAAACACAAAGAGACTCATCCTTGAGGAATCATACATAGATTGATTTATGATTGAAGATGGTTTACAGCCACTCCATCCAAGAGGACAACGCTCAACACATAAGCACACACTCAATCAAAACTCTCTAGAACCCTAAACCTCCACTTTCCTCTCTAAGCCCCTAAAACCAAAACTAGGGTTTAGAATGAACAAAAGGGGTTGAGGGGGTGCAGCCACCTCCCTCCTCTATTTATAGTGGGGGCTAATCCTTCTAGAAGAGTTTCTCTATTGGGCACCCGTTAAGCCCACACACAAACGAGTTTAACTCACGCACGTATTTTAAAGCACCGTCTTCATCTCCTCTTGACCTAAACCGCTTCTCCTTGCGCCGTCTTGCGCCACGGATTAGCAAAAGGTTACCAAGGCGGTATTTAGGTGAAGTTACCAAAATACCCCTTCTCGATCCTTGTCCGAAGACCGAGTCCAGATTTGGTGAAGCAATCGCCTGCTTCGCCACGTGTAGGTTGATCAACGGCTCTCATCATGTCGGCAAGTCTCTCCCGTCCGGCTCCCACCGAAACCTCCATGGCACTTGCACCAACTACTACTACAGGAAGCCTCATCACAGACGGTTTGGAACCGTCATCATAGACGGTTTCCGAACCATCTATATTTGTTGGTCTGTGATAACAGGTAGTTATCACAGACGGTTTTTTGTTGAAACCGTCTGTGAAGGCTATTATCACAGACGGTTCTTGTTCAGAACCGTCTGTGATAGCCTTTTCTGTTGCAAAAAAAACCGAACACGGCTACTAAAACTTCGGAGGCTGTTTTGAGGCCCTAAACGACCTTTTTTTGGGGGGTTTTCACTTTGTTTGGAGTCTCTTGAGTCTCGCGAATGAATCTAATACGGACTTTATGAATTTTTGGATTGAACTTTTCGTTAGCTTTCCAACGAGCCAAAGAACGTCGCAATCAAAGTTTGTATGCAAAAGTTATGACAGTTTTACCGGACAGTGCACGATCTACCATCTATATTTTTGCCCAAACCAAATAACTCAACATGAACTACACATGCACAGAGAGCCTCCAACAATAAACCACAGCATCACCCACATCACAGTAGCATCAACTCAATCCATTTACAGAGCACTAACACTAGCTCTCAGTAATTGAAGGATCTAGACCCGCCATTATATGTTAATGGAGTTTTGGTGATTAATGACAAATCTAAATTGCAAGACTAACATTTCCATTGTTATATATAATGCTTAGTCTCATTTGGATATAAAGGTGAAAATCAAAGAGGTATGCTTTCGACATCATAATTCTTGTATCTTGTGGCATTCCTCGGATCCAAAATATAGGTTAAACTCCACCAAAAGGTTAATTTGAATATGTGCATATGATCCCATTACACATTTGTGTATGCACATATTTAAGGGGAGTTCATTCTATATTTTGTGGTTTCATTAGTAATGATCCATATTCTCTTTCCACATAATCAAGGATCCTTACTTTGAAACATGTCCCTGAATATATTTAACTTGTGTAGTTGATATATTCATATGAGTATATAAGACTTATGTAGTCTAAGTATACTTATATGTGAGTATAACATAACTTGTGTAGTTCATGTGCACTCACATATCCTTGAATATATCTAACTTGTGTAGTTAATATATTCATATGTGTATATGAGACTTGTGTGCTCACATATCCTTTGAGTATATACAACTTGTGTAGTAGTCATATACTCATACCATTCTATATTCAATTACTTGCAATTGAAGTGATTATCATAAATTACCAATTTGGGAAAGATTGTGGTATCTTGTCCCAACCATTATGAGTTAATGGTATGGTGTGGTAAATAATGATAATCATATTGTTGGAACTAACATTTTCTATGAGTTGGATGAAATAGGTTATGTTCCATGAGGTTGACAGTTTGGGATGACATCATGTGTTGATGATCATTAAGTCAAGAGCTTGGTGTAAAGGATGTATCATGTGTTGATGCGCATCAAGTTCAAGATGAAGGAAATCATCATGTGTCGATGATGTTCATGAAGAGAAGATATGATCTTGTGTTGATCAAGTCAAGAGAAGCTTCATCATGTGTTGATGAAGGGCAAGCAAAGGATGTCATCATGTGTTGATAAGTATCAAGTCAAGAACTCGGAGTTGAAGCAAGGATGTGCGTCATCAAGCTTCAAGAAGATGCTAAAGGCAAAGGTATGGCTAGGTAGGGCTAAGGATGTGTTCCTAGTCTTTTACCGGTCTCGGTGTTTGGTTGGGAGACCGGATTGCTAGTATAGGTCGCCGTACTATTAAGAGGGGTCTTTGACTAGTAGCTTGAGTCAGTCATGTGTTGATAGCTCATTGTGTTTGCTCTAGCTCACCTTAACATGTTGCCAATATTTGCAAATAGGTGTGGCTCATGGATATTCCTTGTAGCATGTGACTTAGTTTGCGAATGTGTTTTGCAAATGGTTTAAGTCCATGTACCTTATTCTTTGTGGTATTGATTCTAAAAGTTGGCAAATGTGTTTTGCAACTTGTTGAGAATCATGCCTTGAACTTGTGTTTGCATCTCGTATCAATTTGGCAAATGTGTTTTGCAAAATTGAGTTGAAACATATGCAAACTTTGCTTTCTGTTGAAAAACAGTAGTACCGGTATGTGTTGCGCGGAACTACCGCTTCGCGGTATAACCGGTGGTTTCTTGGCGGAACTACCGCACTTGTTGAGCATGTGAGTGCTCTGAGGTGGTGCGGTAGTACCGGCGTTGTTATTGCGGAACTACCGTGGAGAGGTAGTACCGGTCGTGTGTGGCAGTACTACCGGAGGTCGTTCGGAGCACCGCGCGTGAGGCGTTAGATCTTGATCTAATGGTCCAGATTAGCGTGAGCATTTGGATTGTCTGAACGGCTCTTGAATCCAATGGTTAAAACCCGTGGTCCGAACAGCCCATTTGATCCCAGCCGTCCACGTGTCAAGATCATGTGTGTTGGTCTGTGCGCAAGTGGAGCGGTAGTACCGGCGCTGCGTGCGCGGTACTACCGCACATCGGTAGGTTCGGCGTTTTCCGTGCGGTATGGAAATTCCAGTAGCGTTGCATTTTGGACTTGGTTTGCTCTGACGGAGCGCGGTAGTACCGACGCTTCGTGCGCGGTACGACCGGCTTGCGGAACTACCGTTCATATGTTGGCGGTACGTATTTTCCAGAACCGATGCATTTTGGTCCTTAGCCGATTTCGTGAGCATGAGTTGCTCTCTCAATTGAGCGGAAGTACCGCAGTGCTTTGCGCGGTACTACCGGTGAGCGGAACTACCGCATATGTGTTGGCGGTAGTACCGGAGCCCTTTGCAACGGCTAGTTTTATAGCCGTTACTGCGCTCGCGTAGTACCGGCCATTGGTTGGTGGTACTACCGATTGTCACGTTATTTTGAGGGACTTCGCTTCCAACGGCTAGTTTGGTTGTGTGGGCTATAAATACCCACCTTGGCCGTGTGTGGAAGGTTGCTGGTTGGGTGAAAAACATATCCAAGTGTTGTGGCTGTGTGCTAGACACTCTTTGAGCTAACAGCAAGCCCTCTCTACTCTAGTGTGCATGTGTTGCACTTAGTGAGGAATTGAGAGCAAACCCTAAGTGCATGTGTTGCCTTAGGTTGTGGATTTCGTATCCATAGAGCATTGACACTTGATTGGTTCAAGTGAGCGTTGGAGACTTGTTACTCTTGGTGTTTGTCGACACCTAGACGGCGTGGTGGCGTCGTTGCACCGGTGAGCTTCTCAAAGAAGATTGTGAGAAGACCCGGGCTGTTTGTGAGTGGTGTGGTGCTCGCCATCTCCGGAGTGGAGGAAAGAGCAACCCTAGTGAAGCGAGGTATTGGTTCAGTTTGGAACCGGTCCAAGTGGTTGGACTTACCTCGGAGGAAGGCTTAATTTGTGGAGCCGGCCCAATTGGTTTGGGTTTCCCTCAACGTGGATTAGGGGAGACCGGCAAGTCTCCGATCACCACGGGAAAACATCACCGTATCTTTGTGGTTTGATCTCTTGTGTCTCACTATTGCATTTATATTCATTGTGTTTGAATGCTTGCTTATTCATTGTGTATGATTGCATTAGTTCTTTGTGCTATTCACCATTGCTAGAATTGAATTGCTCAAGTCATATGCTCAATAGTTATATTCTTCAATAGACTTGAATTGTTGGTGCACTTAGTTGAACCTAGTTAATTTAGGCCTTAATTGTGCAAAACCGTATTTGTATTAGTTTCCGCATTAGAAATCGGTTTTAGCCAAAGAAGTTTTTAAAACACCTATTCACCCCCCTCTAGTCGGCCTCCTTGATCTTACAGTAATCCACATCACAGAGCAAAGGGGGGAGTAGAGTGAGTGAGGTTGTGGGAGGCCGGGGCGACGAAGTGGAGGAGGCCGAGGGCGACGAGGTCGTGGGAGGCCAGTGACGACGAGGCCGGGGCGAGGTGGAGGAGGCCGGGGGCGACGGTTCGGAGGAGGCCGTTGACGATGAGGCTGGGGTGAGTTGGAGGAGGCCGCGGGCGACAAGCTCGGGGGAGGCCGGGGCGCAAGGTGTGAGGAGGAGAAACGGCAGAGGAGGAGATGGAGGTATGAGGTATGAGGAGGAGAGACGGTAGAGGTACAAGGTTATATAAAGCGAGTTTCGGTAGCCTGCCAATTATGTCCAAATTTTCATTCCCCGCCCAACAATCAGATACGGTTCTTGTTAAGAAGCGTCTGTGATCATTCACAGACGGTTCTAGTTACAAACCATCTGTGATAACGGTCACAGGCGGTTCTATTAAAAAACCGTCTGTGATAGGTGCGTATCACAGACGGTTCATAATAAGAACCGTCTGTGATAGGCTATGCCCGGTCCCGATAGACCCAACACAGACGGTTCCTTTTGAACCATCTGTGATGAAGTGTCTGCTATTGCATGTTTTGTAGTAGTGGACCCCCGCGCCGCTTGATCTATCCCGTCGCACCGAACTGCCCATTCGGTCATTCTTGTCCATTCTGCGCCATGATTGAGTCCATTGACCTCACCTGGCATCCTCAATCGTTCTGAACCTCAGCTCTCCAAGCTTAATTCGGATCATCCTCGTCGTTGACCTCCAAGCAACCTGCACAACTATAGACCAAGAAATTGTTTCCGGGAACAAGTTCTTAACAACTTGATCCACGTTAGTGAAAACATGCATCATGCAACACATATGCACTGAAGCCCATGAACTTGACCTAACAACACAAGCATCGCCACCACGATGGCCGACGAACAAGTCAAAATCGGTCAGACCGCCACTCGCCGATCGACGCTCGCCGGCCTCGACCACCACTGTTGGCGGCCCGACCGCCAGCTTGGACTTAGCCAAATTTCCAAGCTGAGATCCGAAACCTCTCTGGAAATCTCCCATTGCCGGACAAAGTGTTCCAGGCAGGGGCCTATATATAGTAAAATATACGACTTTTAATTTGCAAGACAAATTCAGTTAATCTTCAATAAATAATCACAATTATCGTGCACAAAATCTTTTCATTATCTCATATAATTTAAAATAAAACATCTATATCATTACAATGTCACTTTTGAGCACTTGAGCCAGGAGTACTTGAGGGAAGAGCAGGAGCACTAGCTTCTATGTTCCTTATGATCTCTGTCACCACTGGTGTAATCTTGGCTTGAACAGCAATACCTACTTCTTTTATCTTAAATTTGGGTGCATGGACAAGCTTCTGGAGATCGACAGAATCCCCATAAAAGAGATCAATTTTCAATAAAACTCGGTTTAAAGCTTGACTCATTGGCTTCGTCAAAGTCTTGAATCTGAAGGTCTTTATTAGAAGAGGTCTTCTGAAGATCCTCTTTTGCCTTTTCAAGTTCTGAGAAAGAACAGAAAAAGAGAATAAAAACTCTTGCATTGCGTATAATAGATCAAATGTTCTATAAGAAACAAAGAGAGGTTCTTTACATTCTTTCTCCTTAAGGAGCATTTTGTTTTGTTCAAAGAGATCATGACTTTCTTTGGATTGTCTGACCAGGATCTCTTGCAACTTCTCATTCTTCTGAGTCAAGAGGTAGATCTCTTCGGTCTTTTCTGCCATGACAACCGCACTATCCTCAGATCTTTTTTCTACCTCAGATAATTTTAATCTGAGAGCTTGAAATGCAGACTCGATATTTTATTGTCCGGCTTTCGCCAGTAAACACTCCCTGTAAAGTAAACAAAGGCATAAGTTATTTTTTTTAAAAAAATAGAATCTTACGATTAAATAATGACTTCTTGTACTTACTTCTCTTTTCCCTCTGCAAAAGTTTTGATCTCCTCCACCATATCAATATTGACTCTCCAACACCTTTTGATAGATGTCATGAGGTTCTGGAGATCTTTCTTCTCGGTTCTGAGAGGTGAACGTTCTAGAGGAATCTTATCCTTAGGCTGATCCAGTTGAACCAAACGAAAAACTCCTCTAGTTGGATCAGTACTGGTACTCTGCGGCTCCTAAGACATTCTATGAGTCAGGTTTTACACTGATAAAATTCAAAGAAAGACTATCAAGATAAAAATCTTACCAATGTATGATCGCCTCCATCTTGAGTTTTGATGGTCTCATGGACCACCTCCTCAGAACGACTGGTCTCGTGGACCACATCTTCCACTCGATCCTCTTGAGAAGACCTCTCTGTCTGGACCTCCATATCCAGCGGTTCACCTTGGGACGTCCCAGCAGTTGTTGCTAAGGCGTCTTGGACCACTTCCTCAGTGGTGCTAGGAGGTCCTTCCATTAGCAGAATTTTTTCTACCGGGGATCCCTCTGTCGTCAATATAGTTGGTGGCGGGTATTGTTGTTGAGCATTCAGTTGACCCCTTTCCGGGTCTGATGGCAAATCAAGGGTAAAGAGAAAAGAGAAGATTAATCATTTTAAAACCAAAATTATAAAGGTGTAATCGAAGAACTTACTCGATCTCAAAACTGCTTTCACTAAGGAGCGACATAAAGTCCTCATTAACAGTGAAAGTGGGTCCTCTCCTCTGCTCTAACGAGGAGGGAACTAAGGCTAGGGAGGTCCTTGGCCTTGGAACCCTCTGAAGAGGGACCTCGTCTTCTGACTCTTCTGATGATCCTTCACCCTGGACCACGAAAGTTGATATAGAAGACATTGGCTGGGGGTTAGAGACATATCGGGAAATAGAAGTCATAACTTTTGTTTTTAATACCTCTCGGGTGGAAGATCTTGGAAGAGAGAGAACTGAAGCAAGAGGTCTTGGAGAAGCTAATGTTGAAGTAGGTGTGGGTTTTGTCTTCTTTGGCGCAACAGGAGGTCTAGAAGTAATCCTTGCACTCTTTGCCAAAGAATGAGAAGAGCTTGCACCGACATCTGAGATGGGACATTTCTTTTATGTCGTCTGTCCGGAAATATAAAAATTAGACATGAGCAAATTCACTTCTTATGTCTAGTTAATTTTTATGAATACTTATCACTGTACGATCTTTCCTAAGTGATAAAGTTGCCCCAATCAAGTTTGGGGGCTGCTCCTCTATACTGATTGGTTCCTTTTCTAGAACCCAATCCTTTAACAGGACCGAGGTCCTAGCTAGGACCTCATCATTTGAGAGAGCCGCAATATAATAAAAAGTTACGTTACTTTAACTATGAAATTCAGTACAAGTCATAAGATGAGTAAAATATTACCATTTTCAGGGACATCACAATTGCAAGATAATATTTCTTTTTTCTGAAGGGGGAAGATCTTGTTTTTGAGGAAGTTGTGAACAATATTTCATCCAGATAGACCTCCTTCTACCAGGTTGCTGATCACTTAATTTCCTTTGTCAACAGCTCGGTTCTTGGTGGACCACTCCGGTGGAGCATTGTGATTGTAAGTAATTCTGCTTTCTTTCAGAACTTTGGAATAAAACCATTCCGTGCTCCATAACTGGTTGGCATCTTTAGTGGCCAAGAAGGGGAACACCCTCTTACTGGCATCTTAAAATTTAAAATAAAATAGCCCAAAGCACCAGCACATTTCTTGTTGCGAATGATTTGATACTAAAACCTAAACAAATGCAGACTAGGGGCTATCCCAAAAAATGCCTCGAACATGTGGGCAAAAACACTAAGTACCAGAACTAAATACGGTACCAGGTGAACCAATTCAATTCCATAATGATTAAGAACCTCGATCAGAAAATCACTCTCAGGCAAGCGGAGGCCTGCCCGGAGATAAGGCAGGAAAAGTACCGTGAAACCGGCCGAAGGGTTTGGTTCTGTCTCCCTCCCTGGTGCACGCCACTCGATGAGAGATTTCTCCGGTTGATGTCCGTCTTGCTCCAGTCCTTGGAGTTCCTCTGCTGTCAGCATTGATGGTTTCCATCCTGCCATTGTCTTGGTTCAATGGCGGACTGTGCGATCCTTCTTTTCGAAGGTTTGTGGAGGACGAAAGGTACTCGGTGAAAAGAGAATTGAAAAGCAACTAGGGTGAAAACGTACCAGAGGAGAGGTAAAAGATTCGTATATATACCCTTGGCGCATTTAAATCCCACTACCTCAAGGATGTAATAGCTGCGCCTCGATTGGCGGTGACATGACACGTCACATTCGGTTAAGGAGGTTGTTCCGCGCGTCAGAGATGTGTAAGGAAATGTAGTTGGAAAGTTGTTTTCTTTTTTAAAAAAAAGTTATCATCATCTCGTATCCATTGACATAGAAGTTACCTTGATATATGTTTGAAGAGAAGATCACCTGATCATCAGGATTTTCCTTTCATCAACTTCTTGGAGATTTTACAAAATGAATTGACTCCTTGAAAACCTTGGTAGCATAAAATCCAGAGATTATAACATCAAGGTTTTCAAAAAGTCAAATTTATTATATAAAATCTATCTTCTTCATGATCTCTACTATCATGATACACCATCTATTCAAACTAAAGGAGTTTGAGAATAAGTGGTCTACGATAAAGTGGAAATAGGAGAAGATAGAGAGTTTCTAAGGGGATGTTTATTCTTCTTGCCTTTCTGGAGGTTATTTATAAACTAGTAACTTACGGTGGAATTAAATAAACCAGATGGAAGTCTAACAGATAAGATTTTATTAGAGTTTGTTTCTAATAAATCAATAAAGACTATAACCTATTTACCCCTTCGGGAATTGCTTTCATAAATATGATTAATGCTCCTGCTTCTTAAAGGAAATAGTTATTTACAACTCAAGTAAAACTATCTTCTTGACCAAGTCCAATTCTGGTTAGAAACCTCTTCAAGTAAGTTATTTTCACTTGAAGTTGAGGAGCTAACTGACAAAGATTGTTCACTAGTCAATTATCCGAATATATTTCTATTTGCTTATTAATAGATAAGTTGGATTTTTACTGGGCCTAAGTTAATCTTTTGGGCCCAAGATCAATCAAACAGTCGGAAGGTGGGCCTATAAAATCTTTCCTTTGACCGTTCCTGAAAACACTCTCGGAGACCTAGTTGGACCTCCTCTACGGTGTCCTCTAGGACCTCTTCAAGACCTCTCCAGGACCACCCCCGCGGAGGAGGTCCTGGGAAGCGGTTACCCACGTGTGGTTAATAACAGCTACACGTGGATATATCAGCGATAACGGTCATCATCAAGGGACACAGCGATTGGCGTGAAGAGACGCGACGATTGGCGTGAAGAGGCACCCCTGCAATGTCGGGAGCCCGAGTAGCACCCCGGGACCCTCTGTGCTCACTGAACCAGTCCCATGATCAGTGGCTGGTCTGCACAGTGATCAACAACGACGTCATCACAACCATACAACAACTAAAGATGAAGCAGACAAATTAACAATAATAACAGCAAAAGACCTTATGGTCGAACTTTTTACAGAGGTCTGCCGCACAGGGCTACAACAAAAGGGCTCACAGCGAACACAAAAGAACACGTGGAGGCCATTCGACATGCCTACAGGCAATCGAGTGGAGGACGTCCTAGCACGTAAGGTCTTCAAAGACCTCCTCTTCAAAGAGGTCGGAGCACCCTGGGAGGTCTTCTTTAGCTGCTGATCAACCAGAGGGCACAAGCCATGAGTACTTTGAATGTACTCAGCAAGCCGTAGGGAAAAGTATGCAAATAATATTCATGCAAAGCTCAACAAGGACAGCTTTATGGTTACTTTGTAGAAAGCAATATTGAATGGAAATACAGTATATAGATTGCAAGGCTCAAGTTGAAAGATTAATACATAAGTAAACAAGTTCTTTTTGAAACAACTCACGACCACCCTAGTCACTTCCCAGACCACTCACGACCACCCTGGTCATGAGCCAGACCACTCAACAAGTTTTGAGAAAGTCTGCCCCTTGCGTGAAATCACTAGGTATGTCCATAACCGAGGACACGGCTATTCAAATAGATTTACACTCTACAGAGGTTGTACAACTTTACCCACAAGACACGAATTCTCTAGTTTCTTTGGCATTTGTCGATACCACCACTCACTACCGTAGGTAAGCGGTCTAGAGCACGTGATAAGGCCTTTACAAAGCTCTGTTTTGACTTGGTTCTGCCTGCTAAGGTTTCGCCATTCTGGACCCCCTCTTGCGCCATGTGATTCGATCCGGTAACTCAGAGATCACGCCACCATGACAGAACCAAACCAAAACATCTGCTAATTAGTCGGCCAAGTCTACCCCATCCTGGACATGTGGTTGCACGGTATGGCCCGGATCGAATGCTTACAAGGTTAAGTCCTTAGTGGGTGCTCAGGCAAGACCTCCTCATCCCAGTGTGCTTCCTGCACCCCCTTTACTGCACGATCACTCGCCCGAGCAAAAATATTTTGAGTTCAACCCAGCCAATGACCACCCTAGTCATGGCACCACAAATTTTATTAGCGGCCACGCAGGCCAGGGCAACGCTTACCAAAACAACACATGCCAAGACAATACGTGCCACAGTTTCATAATCTCTTAGTCAAGTTTAACATCTTCGAGACAAATGATTGAGAGACATCGCATAATTAAGCAGGTCTAAGCAATATATGCACCCATGTTGGTTATCACAAAGAGGTCCAACTAAGATAACCCAATATATGGTGGTCCAAAGGTACATGACAACATGTCAAACACAATTATCCAATGGGTCATACTGCTAAGTAGGTGTTTAGCTAATTCCCAAAACCATTTTTATACAAATAGCTATGCATGTTGATATAAAACGAAGTAATTTTGTAAACTAGGTTCAACATGATCAAAGGTCTACGACTTGCCTTTAATGTAGAGCTGAGGTTCTTCGGCAGAGGTCGCCGGGTCCACGAACTCTTCAGTGAAGCCGGAATCTACACGGGCGAAAAAGAGCCAAATAAATACAACGAATTCAAATAAAAACAAAACTATCAAATAAGAACCAAAAGAGAAACACTGAAACAGAAACAGACTCTCGGGAGGAGGTCCTGAGGAGGAGGTCCACAGGAGGATACGACTACCCACGTGGTTATACAAGGATACAACTACGCATCGTGGTTGTAAAGAGATACAACCACGCAACGTGGTCGTGAGAGCAAAAAGAGAACAAGGCATGGAGGAACTCACCGAGACACACACACACACACACACACAGAGAGAGAGAGAGAGAGAGAGAGAGAAGATGGGAGGAGGACGGCGAACGGTGCGGGTGCTCCGGTGAATTCTGCGATGGCGAGGAGGTCGAAGACGGCGTGGTCTCTAGTGACTCCTTGGTGACGAGGAGGTTTCAGCGGACTCCTTGGTGAAACTTCAAGCACGGTGAAAAAAAGGTGAGAGCAAGGGAGAGCTGGGTGAGGAAAAGGTGATGATAGAGGGCTGCTCATGCTTTTATAGCCAGGGAAAAAAGGAAGAGCAGCTGAGTGATTCAAGGACACATGTGTTCAAGGGTAGGTGAAGGAGAAGATGGGAGAAGGTTGGGGAGGCGACAAGAGGGGGAAGCGGGTACTGCAACAAGCAGTAGCATTTAATGCGACACAACAGTATTTTATGCGTTAAGACCTTTGCGTCAGAAGTGACGCAACGGGTGAGAGGAGAAGGTGAATAGAACTAACAAGTGGGGCTAGTCAAAACTAGAGAGGGTTGGTCAAACCAAAGAGGAGGTCGTGACCAAAAGGGGTGGTCTTTGTCAAAAGACTGAGAGGGTGGTCTTTGCAAAAAGGCCAGGAGGCTGGTCTTTGCAAAAAAGACCGAGAGGGTGGTCTGTGCAAAAAGACCAGGAGGGTGGTCTTGACACAAGGGGAGGTCGCGGCACAAGGGGAGGTCGTGGCACAAGGGGAGGTCTAGACTGAGAGAGAGGTCCAACGACAGGGAGGTCTAAACCGAAAGAGAGGTGTAGACTGAGAGGGAGGTCCAACGAGAGGGAGGTCTAAACCAAAAGGGAGGTCTAGACTGAGAGGAAGGTCCAAGCAAGGGGTGCGGGGTGAAGAGAAGCGCTACGAAGCGGGCCGTCCGATTCTGATCGGACGATCCGCGACGAAGGAGGCACGGAGCTAGGCCGCACGGGGAATTGGAACGGACAGAGAAAGGGAAACAACGCGAGAGAACTCCAACCAGCTCAAAGCAAACCAACTCGATTTAATTGAAGTTTGATTTAGTCATTTTAAACACCTTTACTTCCAAAATCTCAAGTTAAGCTTTAGAACTTCAGCAAAACCAAATGGTTATTTTTATTTTCGAAAACTCAGAAAAACTTGGGACGTTACATGCAACCAACTGCCGACTCTTGTAAAACTATAAATAGCCCGGCCTATGTACCCTTGTAATATAGATTCACATCCAAGCCCTAATCCACATGTATTCACAGCCACTTCCCCTATAATCAGAGAATACTCTTTGCAATACACATTCACCATTTCGAGTCCTTTGGCAAACAGATAATACTCTCCATTTTTTCTTTGTTATATTCTTGTTTGTCCGTTCTGTGACGAGAGTCCCAGACGTCGACACATGGTCTCACCATATATTTTTTTAAAAAATGAAATCCTCTCTATTCTCTCCCCACAATTTTTTCGTCGCCGGCTCCTTTTTCTCGCCGACACCTCCCTCCTCCCTTCGTGCATGCCACATCTTTCCTCTCTCCACGCCCGCCTCCTCCTTCCTCAGTCTGCGCTCGCCTGCCCACTCAACGCCGACCTCCCTCGCACCTCCCTCTGCACTAGCCACCCCCACCTTCCCCTCCGCACCGGCCGCCCTCGCCCTCTCCTCGGCCTTTCGTCAAGTTCGATTTGTCGACAGTGGCAGGCATGGCGATGGAGGTCGGCAGATCTAGAGGCGGCGGCGGGCATGGCTTCCTTGAGCTTGATCCGACGATGCGTGGTTCATGCGGCGTCCATGGAGCGGATGTGCTGCATCTGGAGACAGCGACGAGCATGGTGATGCCGGGCGATTGTGGCAGCCTCGGTGAGGCCTCCCCCTCCCAATGCGAGCAAGACGGCAGCCACACTTTTTTTTGGCTTGGTATCGGTATCACACTTGGTGTCAGTATCAGGCTTGAGAGCGGTGCCAGGTTTTGCTTTAGTGTGTGGTAGTGTTACCAAGAGGAGTGAGAGGACCTTAGTACCGATTGAAAACCCACATTGGAGATGCTCTTGGTAAACAAGTAGCAGTATATATGTAGGGATGGGCAATTGTTAGCTACCATATATAATTATTTCCTTATGGCTTTTTCATATATACCTCTGCAGCCTAGTGACAGATCACAAAATTGTCTTTCTAAAAAAAATCACAAGATTACTTTAATTGAGATCATGAATTTAAATATCTAAATTATCATTGTCTCTCCTGCTCATTGTTTTTTTTCCCCTCTTTACAGTTTTTTAAAGGAAATTCTCTTTACAGTTCCCCCGCTGTTTTGCGTGCAAACCGTCCCAGAGATGGAAGAGTCCAAAACAAAATCTTGTAGTGCATGCAAAGTGCACGACGGTAACACGTCCTTCCTCCTCCGCGTCGTCATCTCCCACTTATTTGGTTTGGTGCATGCACTCGTGTACCGCGCGTCATAGCATAGGCTGATAGGCCTGACCTGACCACATACGATATTTTCGATAGATCACATAAATTAAATGAATGGCCTGGCCTGCCTGTTGGATTCGAACCCTCCAAACTCGATCCAAAGGCAAAAGTAGCAGGAGCAGGTTGAAAAGAAGGAACTAATCGCCGATGATCAAACGCGCGCTCGAAAACAAAATGGCGATCAACCAATCCATCAGTCATTCCGTCCCATAGTGTCACACTAGTACTTTGCAACCGCTGCACTTGCACCACCTGTTGCCTCTCCGTTTCCTTACCCAAAAAAAAAAACAAGGAGCAAATTGTAAAGCAACACATAATGTTCAACATCCTGCTTTGTTGTGGTTGTGGCTAGCAACTTGACGCCGGAGCACAACCAACAAGCACTCCTGGGAGTTGCATGGATTGCCATTCTGCCAGCAATCTCCATCCCTGATCCTCTTCTTCTCGTACTCGTGCTTGTTTAGTTGCTTGGTTGGCTTGCAGGGGGGCCGGCCGTCAAGGGCGACTCTGAGAGGCCATAAGGAAATATGAATTTCATAGATAAGAGAATGAGGACATAAAAACATAGGAAAATCAAACTTTGATTCAAAAATTTGTTCGTAGGTAAAAGATGATTAAAATAATTCTAGATGCATTTTCACATGTCATAACAAGCAAGATCACTGTAAGAAACCAAATGATCATTAAAAAAAAAACCAAAAGTCACCAAAGAGAGTAAGAACAAAAAGAGTCTCATCTTAAAGGAATCTTGCTTGAATTGATTTGAGATAGCTGTTGGTTTACAGCCACTTTACCATGGAGGATAAAAGCTCAACACTTGAGTACACAATCAATCCATCTCTCACAAACCCTAGCCTCAACTACTCTAGGATCCCTAAAACACAGATTAGGGTTTTTCTCTTGGAAGGACTTGGGGACTCTACATCTGGACATTCCTTTTTATAGCAGAGGCTAGGCTGAGAGAGAAGATCCTAACGGACACCCGTTAAGTCCACACAAAAATGGGTCTACACTCACACACGCTTCTCAAAGCGGATGACGAACCGGGCTTCCCGAATCCGTTTCTTCGTAATCTTTATCTTCATTTGACATAAACCTCCTCTTCTTGCTCCGCGGTTTAGCCAAAGGTCACAAATACGGTATTTTAGTTAAGTTACCAAAATACCCCTTCTCGATCCTTCTCCAAAAGATCGAGTCTAATCTTCATGAAGCAATCCCATGCTTTGTCACGTGTAGGTTGATCAACGGCTCTCTTCATATCGGCAAGTCTCTCCCATCCGGCTCCCACTGAAACTACCATGGCACTTGCATCCACCCCGCGCCGCTTGATGCAATCTGTCGCACCGAACTTCTCGTTCAGTCATTATTGTCTATTTTGCTCCATGCTTGAGTCCACTGACTTCATCCAGCATTGTCGATCATTCTAGACCCTAGCTCTTCAAGCCTAGTCCGGACCATCCTCGTCGTTGACCATTGTTGACCTCCAAGCCTCCTGCACAATAATAGATCAAGAAATCGATTCCAGGAACAAGTTCTTTGTAACTTGACCCGCGTTAGTCAAAACATACATTATGCAACACATATGAACTGAAATATATGAAATTGACCTAACCTACGAACATCGCTGCCACACTGGTAAGCGAATAGGGTAAAACCGATAAGACCGCCACCCCTAGCCAGTCTGATCGTCCATCATGGGGACTTAGCCAAATTTCCTCCCTAGAAATCTGAAATCTCTCTAAAAATTTAAAACGAATAGAACTTTTGGCTCAAACCTCAAAAAATTATGAGACCAAGTATAGAAGAACCATCTCTCTTGCTTATAACGTTATTTTTTGCCCAGCTCCAAACTTGAAAATCATCTTTTTTTTGCCGGTCAGACCGCCGCCCATGACCGGTCTGACCGCCAGTCTCTTGACCAAAGACCTAGCCGGTCTGACCGCCTATAGCCCGGTAGCTTCCGAATTTTGCCGAAAACGAGTATTTTGATAAATTATCAACATCATTGCCAATGGTATCATCATCCTAAGAACATGAGCATATTCTCATGATATCCAGCATGCAAGCTATAACATCTTTCCTTTCTTTTGAAGGCGTTTCAACTGATGAAGTCGAGTCCTGTTACAATGACAAGGCCAAGGGCATTTCTTGTGGGTTTTTTTTTTCTTATCTAGCTTGATGATCACAGTGACTACGATATGTGCGTCGTTCCTTAGAGAAATCAGAACGCATGACCAAATCAAAACTTGCCGGGAACGTTAGTACGCAACAAGCAATTTTCAGGCCTTCGTTCCACGTGTGCGACATTCAGAGTTGCATGCTCACAACCGGCCACCATCTCCGAAAGATGTTTCCAGGCACGCCTTGCGATCTTAGTCTTGGCTGTGATCATCAAATGGGAGGCACTAGTAGCCGTGATTTTGTAACCATACCATGGTACGTAGCTTCCGATGCCGTAACGTTGGGATAAATTAATTCTTGATTGTTTTGGTCTTAATTCGCATCACTGTCCCGGCATATACAATTGTTTGCCACAGAGACCTCAACATCACACTAGCTTATATATGTATCAATGAATTGGGATTCCCGTTAATTTTATATCTACTGGTCCTTTTTGTATGCTAGAGTAGTTTTCGTTTAATTAGTAAACGGAAGATAGGCACATATATATAGTGCTATTTAGTTCAAAAAGGGAATCTACAGATACCATTTGCCAAGGAGAATCGTAACATATAGCTATCAGAATGGAAAAAAAAGAAAAGAAAAGTGCGCCGGCTATATATTAGAAAAGCCAGATGAATGATGCAAGAGAAGATAATGCAAAAAAATGATACCCTAATTACTCCACTAAAGAGGATGTACGCAACTGCTTTTGGCAAATTATCTGTCGTTTTCTGTGTCGAAAGTTCGAGGAAGTTTCCTCCCAACTTCTAAAGTTCATTATATAAATTCGAGTCAAACCAGTTAGCGAAATGTGGTGACAATGCTCACCTTGAAGCTGTGCTTCCATAATGCATGACATCTAAAGATAGTGAAGCGGGCGTCTAAGGGCCTGTTTAAAAATTAGAGAGCGAGGCCTATGGAGTAGGGCTTCTACTTCTTACTTTGAAAAAAGTGGGCTAAAGTTTTGACATGAAGCCCCCAAAATATTGCACCCTGTTGTCTGGAGATTAAATTTCTATACTTGTTTTGAGCTGAAGTTAAAACTCCTTAAACAAGGTCTTTCTCTCTCCTAAAATGAAGACGACAGTTTATCTTCTTAACAAAAGGAACTGTAGCATCTGTTTGGTCTAGTTTTAGCTTTACCTTCTTTGAGCTAGAAGCTAAAGTTGGGATAAACGACCAGTTTGCTTTTCCACCTAGCTTTTTGAGATGTGCTAAGCTCACTTAAAGAAAGTAGTAAGATCATGCCTGAGACACATGAATTTTAAATTTATAGGTTTTCCATAGGTAACAGTTCGATATTCCTCGCCTTCTAACACAGAGCCGTTACAAACTGAGCCTATGTTATACAAGGAAAGGGACTTTTAGAGCATCCACAATATATGAACTCTTTTAAAGGGTCTTAAGGTGACACATGTGAGTGGATCTTAACTGCACAAAAATACCACAATGTGTAGTACCCCTTTCTTTTATTTGTGGGAATCCCACACCCAAATAAAACATCTCTCTCAATCTTCTTCTCTCTCCTCCTATAGAACCGGTTCCTAGCTAAGCCTCTATTCCTCTTCTCTCCCTCTAAGACCTCTGTGTTACAATGTGTAATACCTTCTTTCTCTTTTTCTCTCTTCTCTAAAACCCTCTTCTAAAATCACATTGCGAGTTCTTTTATGGCTTCTCCTTTCCCCACGCCACCTCTCTACTACCTCTACCAAGTCCCAATTCGCGAGCCCGCATCCCATTTATGCTAAAGATTGTCACCAAACGTCGTGTCCAACTTACACCGGAATCTTTTCTTTTTTTTTTTTTTGGGGGGTGGGGATTCTCCACCGTAAGTTGTCTTATTAAGAAGTTAAGCGGCCGGACCAAACATACCCTAAAAACTTGTCTAGATAGTTTTCCTCTTTGAGAGGGAGCTTAACCTTTCGGTGGCTTTAGACCTGAAACTGAGACCTTCGAACACGGCGGTCGAAAAAAAAAGACCTTTAAACAGGCCTAACAAAGCCGATGCGTAGGAAACTCTCAGTTCTAGATCTGAGCTCCTGGCATGGCATGTTTGCACGATTTCTAGGAGACTGAGCTTTCTCAGATGCTTTTCCACGAGGCCGCTCAGACAAAGTCATGGTCAGACTTACTTGTACCTGCCAGCCACGGATCCTCGTCTCGGTGGAGCCGTGCTTTTGGATGGCACGGCACATTCGTGATTCGCGGTGGCCGCCGGCACTCGCCATCGGCGACCCTGACGGCACGTACGCTGAAGGCTGCTGGAAGGTGCATGCGCTGGTTTAGCCTGATCCACTAGTTGGACAGGCCGTGTGTCTGTTGCTCTATCTACTCCCGGTTACGTGGCGCGACAGGCATGTTCGTCTCTATCCATTTCTGTTTCTTTGTTTCCACGGCAGCGTGCGTTGCTACTGATGCATCTTCACGCGCCAATCAAATTCCGCCTGGCAGTAGGACGCGCGTTAACTAATTAGTGAAGGGTGAAAATTTTGGCACGATCTTAATTTGGAAAAAAAAAAACTGTTTAAAATCAAGAATCTGTCTAATTATCAGTCGCCTAATTTCTTACGCAAAACTAGCGAAATCACTCGGGCAATCGTGCGGCTACATATTGTAATATATTGAGTTTCTTATACAAATCTAATGCCTTTTAAAGATATAGTTGTATTATTGTAGTTTCAATATATGCATATACATTATTAATATGCACGGTTATATTCTGCCCCAACAAAATAAATGGTGTAAATCTTATCTTTTTCTCTTGATTACTAAGAAAATTTCTTATCTATATATGATTAATTTGCTCTCGTTATAATCTGGCTCCACCAAAATAAGTGTTGTAGATTTTTCTCTCTCTCAATTTATTATCTACCTATTATCTTATTAAAGCAGAGTCAAAAGAAGCCACAATGTTCGCTCTCAATGGCTAGAAATTCCCACGTTAATCGGTGAAAAAGAGAGAAAGATCTACATCGTCGATCGAGGTGTGTCTAGATTATAACGGTCTAGATTAAAAGAGAGAGTCCAAGTCAAGTATAATAAAACTGAAATTTGGAATAAAAAATAAATTAAATTATGCAATTTGATTTCCATACGAGTCCCTATGTAAAATAGTCCATGCCAATTACAATAAAACTAAAATCCAGAATAAAAATACAGAGTCAAAAGAAGCCACCACGTTCGCTCTTAAGGGCTGAAAATTCCCACGTTAATCGGTGAAAAAAGATAAAGATCTACACTGTCGATCGTGGTGTGTCCAGATTATAACGGTCTAGATTAAAAGAGAGAGTCCAAATCAAGTACAATAAAACTGAAATTTGCAATAAAAAATAAAATTGATCATGCAATTTGATTTCCATACGAGTTCGTAAGTAAAATAGTCCATGCCAAGTACAATAATCTTGAAATTCAAAAATTCAAAATAAAAATAAAATAGAATTAACAATTTGATTTCCATATAAATTCCTAAGTAAAATCCATAAATAATTATAATTTAGAATAAAAATTAAACAATAATTGGCAATCGGTTTGTATCTGAAATCGACCAAACAATAATGAAATTCGAATAAAAATAAAATAAAATTAGCAATTTGATCTCAATACGAATTCCAAAGTAAAATCCTTAAATAGCTATAATTTGGAATAAAATTAAAGAAAAAAATAGCAATTGGATTCAGATACAAATTCCAAGGAAAAAGAACTGAAATTCTGAATAAAAAATAAAATAAAATAAAATTTATGATTTGATTTCCATATGAATTCCAAAGTAAAATCCCTAAATAACTAAAATTCAGAATAAATTAAATAAATTTAGTAATTTGATTTGTATACAAACTCGAATAAAAGTAACATAAATATTGAATACAAAAAAGTTGTAACGAGGATGACATGAATGGTGTCGGAGGAGACACAAAAGAAGCTGTCATGTTCGCTTTCAAGGTCATGCGTTTCTATTGTTCCTTCCTATAGAATAAAAATTTAAAATAACTAAAATTTTGAATAAAAAATAAAAGTTATAACGATGATGACACGAAAGGTATCGGAGGAGACCACAAAAGAGTGCAAGGGCATCAATTTGTACTGTAAGAAGACATTGACCCATGGGGGAAGCGAAGAGCTGAGGTGGTGATGACAGAGATGATGACAATATCGTGCTACTCACCTTAGACGTTCAACGAGAATAATGTCGTGATGTTCGCCGGAGCCATTGAAGAAAAGGTCCAGTGTTGAATAAGCTGACCGCGATGACAAGTGGTGAGCATCAGCGTTGTTGAAGAAGTTAGTGGCCAAAGAAGCTCGATGACGGAGAAGCCCTACGAGAGAGGAGATTAAGCTTTGCATTGAAAACGAGCTATGGACGATATGTGGCCATCAGGTAACTAGGAGCATGCTATCACTGGTGAGGGGCACGTCGTCGCCGGCGATGGCAAAAATATTCTCCGTATCGTTAGACAACGATTAAAGCAGACATGCCAGCATTACTGAAGATGTGAGGTAATTGTGGTTAGTGAGGAAGTCACAACGTTGAGTTGGCCAACGTCGAAGAAGAGGAACAACCGACATGAGAGAAGAGGACGCCGAGCATGTATAACATCATACATGCATCCGTACAAATTGAAGCGCAGACATACAAAGGCAGAGGAGCAAAAAGCTTGGAGTAGAGATGGCACAGTTGTTGGGAATAGGCTTGGGGCCGCCGAAGAGAGTGTGACATGTGTACCCAATTGGGATCAGCGGCAATTGCATGTGTATGCGTTTTGATGTTGCAATGGTTAGCGTTAAGCAATAATTGGGGAGAAATATAAGATAAATATGTGATAAAGTATTGCATTGAAAAGTGTAGCAACTGAGAGGGGTCGATCTAGATTTGGGCTTACTGTTTGAGGTTGAGGCAAAAAAAGTTATGATGATGAGAAAAGATAAAAAAACATACGGTTTGGTGGAACAGCTGGTGCGTAAGGGAAGATAAGTTCACGGTAGGTCGCCCATAGTGCATCGATGTATGCGTGAGCAAGGTGTAACGTCCTGTTTTCGAACGGGAATAGTAAATACCATTTGGTTCTTGATTTTCAAGATGTATTTCAAATTATCTTGTATCCTCCGTTCTTCTAGCTTCTATCTAAACTCATGTTTGTGTTTCAAACCTCTTTGCAATTCTCGAATTCAAATTCGAATTTGAATTCTCCTTTTTTGGATTTGGGTCCCTTTCTCATTTTGCCTTTCCCCTCTTTGGGCTGAGCCCGTGCCTTCTTGGGCCGGCTCATTTCTCCTTCTCGGCCCAACCTAGCTCCCTCTTGGCCCAACTCCTTTTTGGCCCAGCTTCCCCTCCCCGCTACTTTCTTCCTCCCCCAGCCGCTGTAGCTCTCGTGCGCCTCTGTCGTGTGCACGCCGCCTCCTGGCTCCCTCTGCCACCAGCGTGCATGCCCGCGTCACCCACCTACGCCCTCGTCAGGTACTACCTGCCGCACACAAGCGCCCGCCCAGCAGCGCCCATGCGCCTCTGCTGCTCCCACGAGCGCCTGCGCCTATCGCACCCACGACCGCCCGCGCCACCCGCATGCTCCATTGCTCCGCCTGTGCCACACCTGCCCCGTGGACTCCGGCGCCTCCCACTCGCCTTGTCTCGTCACCGCTCGGCTTGCCCGTACCCGCTCCCATGCGCCCCTGCCACGCCCCAAGCCTCTTTGCGCTCACCCCGCCTTTGCCATCCCCGTGCACCCGCCTACAACGCCCACCTACCCACGTGCGCCCCAGCCACCTGCCTACGCTGCTCATGTTAGCTCGCGCCCGCTTGGCCCCAAAGTCACTGTGCCAGAGCACCAACTCCCCTGCCATCCCCACCTGCTCGCCACGACCAGCGCCCATGCTGGCCGCCTCAGGACACCGCGTCGCCCTCCTCCTCGCGCCCTCCAACGGCCATCTCCCCTCCTCTCTCAAGCTATAAGAGCCCCGGCTACCTCCCTTCTCCCCCTCCCCACCTTTTTTCTTCACCAAGCAAACACAAGAGCCGAAGTCACCACTTCCCTTCCCGCCACGCCGCCTCGTCGTCAAACTGCCGCTCCGGTGAGCCGCTGCCCCAGCTGGCCCCGTCACCGCGTGCCCAAGGGCTGAGGAAGATTTCCCCACCCCTAATTGTCCTCCCCGCTGTCGTGGACTTCCGCCGCCGCCCCTCTTCCTCATCCGCCAGTGCGCCACTGCCGACGCCTCGGGCGCCCAAACCACCCCCGCTCGGCTCTGCGTCATCCCTGTGGCCGCACACAGCTCGTGTGCATGCCACCCTCCTCCTCACACCACCCTGTTGCCGGTGCCGCCGCACGCCTCCACTCCCATGCCGCTGCCCCCCGGCCCCCTTGTGCCTTTCGGCCTGCGCCATCAGTAGAGGCCACCCTCCTAGTGGGAACCCGTTTGGCCTGTCGGTGCCACCGCTTCGCTTTCCTGGCGCCAGACGAGGCCAAGCAAGACGTGCTCGTGCGCCTTTCCCGTGGCTCCCCTGCCCTCCCTGTGTGCTCCCTCTTTGACCCCCCTCTCTCTATGACACATGGGGCCCACCACTCAAAGGCTTCTCTCATCTCCCCCTTTTACTCCATGTCTCTCTTCCAAGTGGGCCCAACTCGGCTTTGGCAATCAAAGCATGGGTGGACCATGAACTATGCTTGTGGACTTGGCCCATGCTCTTTTTCCCATGAGCCGAACCACTGTGCATTAGGACCCACATGTCAGGGTTCTCTCACACTTTCCATTTTCTTGTTTCAATTCGAAAGCAAGACTTCAGAAGTCCCGTTCTCCCTCGTCATAACTCCAAAAATTGTGAAATTTGTTTCTAAAATTTTATAAATTCAAGATCTTGCTAATGGCATAGGTCTTGTTTAATTTGGAGTTTATTTGTTATTCCTTCAGTATTTATTTGCTCTCTCTGCTTGTTTGTGCCTTTTTCCGCTACATTCGTCCAAATAGGATTTGAAGACGCGGGAGATATCCACTTCGATCAAGCACAAGATTATCAAGACTCTCTTACCTATAACCAAGGCGAGTAAATGCTTTGATCATATTGAGCCTATATTTTATGTAAATTATATTCATTTAAATTACCTAAATTGCATGCCTTAATTCTTTAATCAAATGCATGTTAAAGCTTAAGGTGGTTAAATACCCATTTGATGATTAATTAATTATTATGCCATCCTTTGATAATTGAATCCATTATTCTATGTCACCCTAGTAACTATACGGTAAATATTAGTTATAGGTTGTACTTAAACGACATGCTAGTCCTACTTAAGTAACGGGACATTAAATGTCCTGTCGGTGTAAAATCATACAGAGATGGAGACACGTGGATTTTTATACAGGTTCGGGCCTTCTCCTGGGAGAATAACAACCCTACTCCTGTGTATATGTATTGAGTATACTGGATTACAAAATAGAATCAGAGACTAGAGTATTGTCCTTCTAATCTTCTTTCGCCTCTCCCCTCTTCCTGATGATCCTTGCCTTTTATACTGTCCCCGGGGTGCGCCGTTGGATCTTTAGTATAAAGGTCACATTAACGCACCAGATCGTGGAGCCGTTACCAGAGGTTATTACGGGAGTTGTAACGTTCCCACGTTGCCAGGCAATTATCACCATAACAGGGAGTTAAATCGTGCTATTATTCCAGGGAATAACAGCGTAATTGATTGCTCATATCCTTGGATACGGTACATGAGATTCCCTGATCGACTAGGCCTACATGTCTGTGAGTCTTGTCGACTGAGGACTGGTCGTAGAAGAGCTTACGACCAGGTGGTGGTCGTAGGAGAGCCTACAACCACAGATCGATCGTAGTAGAGCTTACGATCACGGGATAGTCGTAGAAGGGCTTACGATTATGGGGTAGTCGTAGGAAGACCCACGACTACAGGGTGGTCGTAGGAGAACTTACGACTTCCAGCTTCTCCCTTATGAATATTAAGGGGTATACTCAAGAGTTATATGACGTCATTAATATCCATAATATGAATTATAGATATATATAATAAAATAAGGATTATTATATCCTCGTCATCTAGCCCCGACTTAAGTGAAAATAACTTACTTGCAAAAGGAAGCGTTAGATGGTCTTCGACCAATGAAGTGGTAAATGAGGGAAATGGTCGAAGGAAGAACTCTTATTTGGTGTTTCATTGACTAGAAATTTACTTGGTCAAGAAAGTTGTGAAATAATCTTGCGACTTATAAGGTGGTCGTGGGAGATCTATGATCATTAGAGTGGTCGCGATCTTGGGTGGAAGCAAGATCTTTCGATCCTTTATTGCGTTTTGATCAGAAAAAGACTTAGTCAAGGAGGTAATTTCTCTTGAGGTGTAAAAACAGACCTGACTTTCTCGAGCAGACAAATTTAAGAGTCTCAATCGATTCCCTTACCCTTGTCTGTTTGAGCAGTTCCTGAAGCGTTAGCAACTGTTGGGGTAGCCACGTCTTTTGGACTTTGGGTGTGCGGTTATAAATATTCACCGTGGGTGAGGATACGGTCCTTTACCTTCCCCCAAATTGTTCTTGCTATTCGAACTCCCGAGTTCTCCGTCGCCGACCAAATCAAGCTTGCTTCTTCAATCTTTCCACATCTAAATCTTCGACTTTTGGGAGAAATGGCGAACCACTTCGATTAAATGAATCGGAGATGGATCGACCAAAATCGAGCTTTGGTCGACTCAGAAGATTCAAAGATGGAATTCGTGCGGTGGATTGGGGCCGTCGGGCAGCATTGGCCGTCGGAGGAGATTGGGCAAATCCCCGTCTTCTAAGCATTCTGTGAGTGTGGTCTTCGATTACCCGCTTATCCTTTTCTCACATTGGTACTCGAATATTTCCAAGTGGAGTTGGTGAACCTTGTCCCCAATTCTATCACAATGTTGGGGTGTTCATGTACTGTGTGAGGCCTACTGGGATTACGGCGATCTGGGTTGTTCGGTATTACTACGGAACGACCGATTAAGCGGAATCGCCGATAGTTGTAGTCTGAAGCTCCACGGGGAAGTCGAGGAGTACATTCAGATGTTTACGATCGTCGTGGCGGGGTGGAAAAGAGGTGGTTCTATTGGGAGATCACCAGCGAGGACGACCTTTCTTTCATTTGGGAAGCCCGCCGAGAAGGTTCAGCAGGATTCGATTCCCAAGGATCTTGGCTGGATCGCCCTTTTCATTCAAGCTATTGCAGACTTGAAGGAAGAGGGGCTTACCGGATGGCACGTGGTGAAGGATTTCATCACGCGCCGCATCAGCCCTTTGAAGAAGAGGGCTCATCAGATGTGGAGGTACTCGGGCCTGATAGACCCAACGAGGGACTACGCGGAGGGTAAGTAAACCTTGAGATTTAGGCTTCTTTCTGTTAGTTTTAAATTAGGCTTACTGAAGGTTCTCTTATCCCTGCAGACCTCTCACTAGAGGAGATTGACGCTCGGGTCAAGCTCATCTGTGGGAAGACCCCAGCCCATGTTGTGGCGCCTCCAATTCTGGCTGACTTGTCTCCAGAGGATAAGGTGGAGTGCCTAAAGGTAATCAAGAGTTGATTTCGTCTTTATGACTTTGTAGTCATAGAAGAACTTATGACTGGGTACTGATCATAGGAAGTCTTACGATCAGGTTTTGATCGTAGAAAAACTTATGACCAGGGGGTTGTCGTAGAAAGGCTTACGACATGGTGATAGTTGTAGAAGAACTTACAACGGCTTTATAATATCTCTCTTCGATTTCTGAGAAAGTAGGCAAGGAAGGACCGTCGGAGACTGACGGAGAGTCGAATCGATGGTCGTTGGTGCGGCCGTAAGCGGTTTGTTTCTCCCCGACTAAGAGCCGCCGGCTGTTAAAATTTTGTCGACAAGGGAGGCTCGAGCTCGAGCCCTGCTGTTGGGCAAGCAGATGCTCCTCATACCAGGGGGAGGAGGCTCACACAAGCTGTTGATGAGGACGGTGTAAGCTCGAGCTCTGCTACTCCGTCTGCACCTTTGGCTAATCTTGCCACGGAAATAATTGCTGCAAAGGAAGCAATCGCGGCAGGAATAGCTGAAGTATTCAAACCTAGGGCCCCCAAGACCAAGGTACCCTTCTATTATGACAGTAAAATCTTCGCAGTTTCTGCCTCTCGTGGCTTTATCAAGCGATTAGAAAAGGAGAACTAAAAGAGTTTCATGTCTTTTGTTAAGGAGACTATTGCGCCAGTAGTGCCCGTGGTCGAGGACAGTGCCGCTGTTGAGGTGGTCGAGACAGGTCTCGGCCAACCGGAGAGCCAAGAGGCTCAAGGAGCAATGGTGCTCGATCAAGCTCCACGATCAGACGTGGTCGTGACTGTTCCTCAACTTGAGTCTCGACCAGACGTGGTTGAGAAAAAGTCGAAGAAACCTTCCTTAGAGAGGGTTGTTTCCAAACTTAAGATCAAATCCGACACCCGGAGGTACGTAAAAGAGACAAAAGTGTAAGAACAACATTTACCTTTTACTTTTTACCACCTGATCATGTTTTCCCTTTTTATGATCTTAGCTTGGCTCTTTTTATCATTAAGGACGTTCCTACCAAGGAATACACTCTGGTTTCTTGGCGAAGAAAGCGATGAGTGCGATGGTCGAAGGATCGTCCACCGTCCGAGTGACTGAAGATGTCATTACAGCTGGCTTGGCAATGACTATTGGAGCGGTCGTAGGGCCAGAAGCGGCTACGACCACGGGGGTGGTAGTAGAGTCAGAGGCAACTGCGACTGCGAGTGGTCGTAGAGGAGAGCGGGCGACGTCGATCTGCGGAGCATCGAGGCGTCGTGCTAGAAAGGAGGTTGTCGCGGACGTTCCCCGAGCCCTCAAGGAGGCTGGCTCTCTGAATCGAGGAGGAATCGCCAACCGCCTCACGAGTTTTTGGGCCGTCTTCCATTGTGGGATCTTCGCTCTTAGACCTCGTGCCCATGTTCCTTACCCCAAGGATATTCCCGACGGAGGATGTCTTGACGATCTTGGCGTCTCGAAAGGTGTGGTGGGACCCGAGTCAGAGAGGTTGATGAGCGAGGAACCCCATAAGGGTAGTGTCTTCGTTTGCGGAGGGCAATGAATGTAAATACTGTTGATTGGTATTTGCACTCATATTGTTTCTCGCTTCTAACTGTTTTTCTTTTATCAGAGAGCATTGGAACAAATTATTCTTGTTGTTGAATACAACGAGCAACTTGTCCAATTGCGGCGAAAGCGGAACTCTGCGACGGCGAGGAAGTGGTAAGTAACTACTTTTCATAGCCTTTTATGTTTCGACTACTTACGCAGTACTTGCGGGGGTTTGTCGTAGAAGATCTTACGACTTGGTACTGGTCGTAGAAGGACTTACGATTAGGGTATTGTCGTAGAAAAACTTATGACAAGGAACTAGTCGCAGAAGAACTTCGACCGAGGTTCTTTCTTGGCGTCTACCTTTTCCCTTTGCGGGTTTAAGAGTGGCGAAGACCTTAGCTAATTCTCTCGATTATGAAAGAGCGAGGCGAAGAAGCTAAGGGAGGAGATGAACCTCCGGAAGAAGCTTGAGAGGCAAACTCTGCAAACCAAAAGTTGCGATGGCGACTAAGCGGTAAGTCTTGAACTTTAGACCGCCTTGACCTCCTTTTCTTTTTACGAATCTCATTCTCTTTGAGACAAAGACCAAGAGGTCGAGGCGTGGGAACAACGTTACCTTAAGGACACCGCCGCCCATCTTTGAAGAAGTCAAGAAGTTAGATTCTTAACTAGTTGGTAAGCAAATCTTTACACGCAATTGGTTGTGTTTTTCCTCTCGAGGTCATTTTATTTGGTGACCTTATTCTTTTCGAACAAGTAGTACAAATAAAATGACTTGGCGTAACTTCAACTTCATAATCGAGGAAATGAAGGCTTTGAAGATCAATCTTGAAACAATATTTCACTCTGAACAATGTACTCAGTGGGCTTCATGCGAGGGGATTACTCCTCGTGGCGACCGTTATGCCTTGTCGAGTGCTATTGGTGAACAAGTCGAAACTTTTGCAAGAGTTGGTGACTACTGGCGAGAGCTAACCAATTGAGTCGATAAAGGATGCGATCAAGAGGAATAAGATTTGTCTTAGTAAAACTTAAATCTCATGATCCCACCCTTAATCAGACTTTATCGTAGATGACCGCTTTACGACGCCTTGAAGCGGAGCGATTAATAGAGACAATCTGACCGATTGTTGAGTTAGTCACGGAGGGTATGCAAATCAGTTCTCCTCCGCCTGAGTAGTCTGTACCAAATTCCTGTAAAGACAAATTTTTTGTTGATGTTGATATATAATCCTTCTTTCTTCCTGAAAATCATCTTGTCGAGTAGTTAGTAACTCATAAGATAATGAATGGAAAAAGAGCAAGACTAAGAATTGAAGTCAAGTTAATAACTTTATCCTAACCCCCGACTATTTGCTTGGTTTATTTAGATAAACTGAGTAAATAGTGTTTAATGGGTTTTCTGAAAAAGAGAGAGGCTTAGCTAACTTGTAGTTTTTCGATCACGATAATCTTGCACTGGTCGTAAGAGTAGGAACGAGTCGACACTAGGAAAGTCCTTCTAGTAGGCAAGACCACGTGCAGAGAGGAAAGGCTTCGACTAGGTGATGTTACCATCTCCGACCAGATTAATAAAATTAAGAATGGTCAACTTGAGTTAGATAAACGTTTGGAGTTCCTTAAAAAATTTGTCCAACTTATCTCAATGCACTCTAAATATTCACTCTGATAGCAAGAGTTAGAAATAGAACGACGCTAGGAAGTTCCTTCTAGTGGGCAGGACCACGTGCAGAGAGGAAAGTCTTCGACTAGGTATTGCAACTTCCTCCGACCAGTTAAAACAAACTGAGTTTATCGAAAGTAGTCGAGCAAATTTGGAAAGTGTACTTCACTTAATTTATTTTTCAAAAAGATGGATGAAGAAATAAACTAAGGTACTAAGAGTTGGCTTGACATTATTTCAACCATGTTTCGAACCCAAGCTCTTTGTGTTGGTAAAAAAAGGGGGAACCTCGACTCTAGGAAGTTCCTTCTAGTGGGCGGGACCACGTGCAGAGAGGAAAGGCTTTGACTAGGTGATGTTACCATCCTTTCGACTAGTGTAAAGATGGTGGAGTGCTGATGCGTAGAATGTCTTCGACGATGCATTATCGAGAGAGTGCGACTTAATGGCCGGTCGGCGGACCTTTGACGAGGGTATGGTTGAAAGAATTATCAAAGCGCTACTCAAGTAATACAATAAAGATAGAAAGAACACGATGCTTTATTGAGCGGTTGGTCGTTTACGTAGAATTTGTTATGGCGGTTGATATTCTAAGAATTTGAGAGAATTAGGCCGTCTTCCATTGCGGTTATCTGCGAACACAGTGCATAACCCGACCAACGTGTAAGGACCTTCTCACTTGGGAAAGCTTGTTCGATTAAATGGGATTGAATTTTTCTCAATACCAAGTCACCTCTGACAAGGCTGCGAGGTTGGACCTTCTGATCGTAGTATTTCTTGGGGCTTCTTTGGTAGGTCGCTAAGCGGATTAAAGCTTGATTCCTCTTTTTCGGCGAGTTAATGTCATCCGCTCGAAGTTGTTCTTAAATTTGAGTCATTGAAACTCTCGACCCTTGTAGACCTGATCTTTAGTTACGGCGGAAGCATGGCCCGACACTAAAAACTAGGGAAAAAGTTGTTTACTTTGTTGCGGACTAGCGGTCGTGTGAGCGCCCATATCTTGAGGTAATTCTTGTACCCAAACCCCGAGAGCACTTGACAAGCTGGTCGAAGACTCGAGTTTTAATTCCCTACATTATTTGGACATTCGCTCGTTCGACTGCCCCATTGCTTTGGGGATGGGCGATAGAGGCGTAACAGAGCTTGGTACCCAACTCGTAGCAAAATTCCTGAAATTCACACTTGAAAATTGTTTACCATTATCTGTGATTATTCGACTTGGGACACCAAACCGAGTAATCACGCTTCTCATTATGAACCGTTTTGCGGCTTCCGTTGTTATCCTAGTCATAGGTTCGGCTTCAATCCATTTTGTGAATGTATCAATAGCCACAAAAAGGAACTCGAAGCCTCCTGGAGCCCTTGGGAACGGTCCTAGGATGTCGAGACCCCAGGTCGCAAAAAGCCAAGATAAAGGGATTGTTTGTAATGCTTGAGCTGGTTGGTGTATTTGCCTGCTATGAAACTAGCATTGTACACATTTCTTAACCAACTCTTTGGCATCGTGAGAAATTTGTTGGCGATAAAATCCTTGTCGAAATGCTTTTCGACCAGCGTTAAAGTAGGAAGCATGAGTTCCACAGATGCCCCGTGTATGTCGTGAAGGAAGTTTAGTCCTTCTCTCTGCGGTATGCATCGCATGAGTACCCCTTGAGTACCTCGTTTATAGAGGAATCCTTCGACCAAAGTATACATTTTGGCCTTTCGGGATAAACGATCTGCTTCGAGATCGTCATCGGGTACATAACCCGTCTGAAGATACTTGTAGATGGGATCCATCCAAGTGTCCTCGTAATCTAGACATGTTGTCTCAATAGGAGATGTCTTTGGTGTGTCCACCATAGACAACTTCTGGAGTTGCTCCAAGAAGACCACTTTTGGCATTTGTGATCGGGAAGAAGCTATCCGAGCAAGCTGGTCTGCGAGGAAATTATCCTTTCGAGGGATAAATTGTACCTCGAAACCGAAAAAATGCTTTTCAAGCTTTCAAACAACCGATAAGTACCGAGACATGGTCGGATTAGAGTATTGGTACACTTTTCCGACTTGATTCACGACTAGTTGAGAGTCTCCTCTCACGAGTAGTCGTTGAATCACGAGTGCTTTCGCAGCTCGTATGCCGGCTAGTAAACCTTCGTATTCTGCCACGTTGTTAGTGGCACGAAAGTTTAAGCTGTATGGCATACTTTAAGGTCTCTCCGTTAGGAGATTCGAGACCATTCGGCCCCAAGCCACTTAAAGTAAGTGACCCGTCAAAGAACATCGTCCACTTGTCGTGGGTATCGTACTGGGGATCCTGAACAGGTTCAGGATTTGTTCATTTGGCGACAAAGTCTGCCAAGATCTAGGATTTAATGGTCGTTCGGGACACAAAATGGAGGTCGAACTCCCCAAGTTCTACTGACCATTTAGACATGCGTCCCGCTGCTTCCCTATTTTGGAGGATCACTCCTAAGGGAAACTCAAACGGCCCAATTATCTTGTGCGCTTGAAAATAATGCCCCAGTTTCCTCGAAGACATGAGGAGGGCATAGAGAAGCTTTTGAACCTGAGGGTAACGCTCCATAGGTCCGTGTAAAACTTCACTTACGTAGTACACCGGTCATTGAACGTTTTCACGTTCTACAAGCAGTACTGCGCTCACTGCCTGTGGTGTGGTAACTAGATAAATTAAGAGCGTCTCTTCTGGTTTCGGGGAAATCAGAACAGGAGCACTCGTAAGATATCTCTTGACATCCTCGAAGGCAGCGTTTGCCTCTTCCGACCACTCGAAACCCTCGTGCTTCCTTAGAAATTTGAAGAAAGGTAGTCATTTTCCTCCAGTCGTGCTATGAAACGACTTAAAGCTGCCATACACCCTGTGAGCTTTTGGACTTCTTTCTTCATGGTTGGAGAGCGCATTTGATCAATAGCTTTTATCTTTTTGGGATTTTCTTCGATCCCTTGTATGGAGACCAGGAATCCAAGCAATTTTCCCGAAGAGACTCCCAACACACACTTCTCAGGATTGAGTTTTAAGCGGTGTTTTTTGAGGTTGTCGAACGTCTCCTACAAGTCCGAAACATGATCAAGCCGTTTGATGCTTTTTACGACTAGATCGTCAACATAGGCTTCTAAATTTCGGCCTAGCTGAGATGAAAAATTCAATTGCATCAAACGTTGAAAAGAAGCGCCAGCATTTTTTAGACCAAATGGCATTTTGACATAGCAAAATATACCAAATGGAGTAATAAATGCGGTCTTTTCTTCATCTTCTAGACTCATATTAATCTGATGGTAGCCAGAATATGCATCTAGAAAACTTAATGTTTCACAACCAGCAGTAGAGTTAACCAACTGATCGATACGAGATAAAGGAAAATCATTTTTTGGACAAGCTTTATTAAGATCAGTGAAGTCTACGCACATTCGCCACTTGCCGTTAGACTTCCTAACCATTACGGGGTTGGCCAACCATTACGGGTGGTCGACTTCTCTTATAAAGCACCTTTAAGTAGTTTGTCAATTCGACCTTATAGCATCTCGTCGATCGGGGCAAATCTCCGTAATTTTTGTTTTCTGGTACTTTGTCGGTAGTAAAGCTAGGTTGTGCTCGATCGCTTCCACAGGGACTCTGGGCATGTCGGATGCTTGCCACGAAGACATCTACGTTTGCTCGAGAGGAAAGTGATGAGGCGTCTTCCTACTTGGGGTCGGAAGTATCACGATCTTGACAGATCTTGAAGATTCCTCCTGATCCAAGGGAACTTCTTTGACTTGGTCGTTCGGCTTGGGCGCAGCTTTAGGCTTTGAACTCTTGGTTGAAGGCTGCCCTTTTTCTTCCCGAGCTGGTATCTGACCCACCATCTCAAGGGATCGACGGTCACACGTGTGCACCATCTTCTTATCACAATGAATTGTGATTACTCCTTTGGGACCTGGCATCTTAAGACATTGATACCCATAATGAGTTGCCATTAAGAATTTTTCCAAAGTTGGTCGTTCAAGTATGGCGTTATATGCCGTATCAAAATCGACCACATCAAAGGAGATTTTCTCCGTCCTGAAATTACTTGGTGATCCAAATGTTGAAGGAAGAGAAACCTGACCAATGGGTTTGGCTGAAGACCCTAGTACAATACCATGAAATGAATATCTTACTGGTCTTACCTTGGTCCTGGGTACTTGCATTTCATTCAGGGTGCTCATAAACAGAATATTTAACGAGCTACCACCATCAATCAACACTCGATTTACTTGACAGTTGTTGATGGTGGGTTCGACCACGATCGAAAAACGACCAGGTCGGGTTGAAGGGATCGGCTGTCATCCTTCTCGAAAGAGATGGTGACGTCCGACCACCTCGATACTTTATTGACAAGAGGAGAGTCAATGGAGTTTATCTCACGTTCAACTGCCTTAAGCTGTCGTCTTGACTCGTACGCCGATGATCCTCCAAAGATGTGCTCGATGGTGTGCTCGGGATCTTGAAATGGCATGTCCTCGTTGTCATCCGACTATGTATGACCACTAGCTTGCCCTACTTCTTCGAGGGTAGGAAGTGGCCCTTTGTCGTTGTAATAGTCTTCGAGTTTTCGTTGAAAAACTCGGCAGTTGCGGAGGTCATGTCCTTCCTTTTTGTGGAAAGGGCACCACCTAGGCTTATCATTCTTCCGTTCAGGGCACTTACCTTTGCTTTAATCGGGGTATTGCTTGTCAGTTCATGGCTCCTTATTGCTTACGGCTAGGATCTCCTTATAAGCATTGGCTTGAAGCTTTTGTCCCTTTGCCTTGTTCTTGGATTTCTTGGCCTTCTTATCCTTCTTTTTGCTACCTTCGCCAGTCTCCTGAGGGTGCTGGTCATCTCGATCGATGATTTTGGTCCACTCAACTGCTTCGTTAGCAGTAGCGTACCGATCAGCCATCTCGAAGAGTTCAGCTATAGTAGCGGGAGGGTTCAAAACGATGTCTTCCGTGATCCTTCTGCTACGGACTCCCTGCTTGAAGGCTCTGATAACAGATGCGTTAGAAACCTCACGAATAGAGTTGCGAACCTAACTGAAACACCTGATGAATTGGCGTAGTGTTTCGTGGTCGTTTTGTCGCATCCTGTGTAGGTCGTCCTCCTTTCCGGGGCGATGGTAGGTGCCCTGAAAATTAGCCAGCAACAGATCACAGAGGTGTTGCCACGAGTAGATCGACTCGACTGGTTGGTTTAATAACCACGATCGAGCAGACCCTTCGAGCACAGTCGGAAGGTATTTCGCCATGACGCGCTCTCCTCCTCCTGCTGCTCAGACAGTAGTTGTGTAGATCTGAAGGAATTCGATGAGATTTTGAGACCCATCGAATTTCTCCATGTTCCCTGGTCGAAATCGCGGCGGCCAGTGAACTGGTTAGAGGTCAGGCGAGAATACCCGACATCCAGTAATCATGTCGTAACGCCTCCTTTGTAGAAAAGAGGGGTTGACGTCGTCAGGTGATAGTACTCGACGATATCTAGCAAGGGGTGAATCTGACTTATAGCAAGTCTCGATCCTATGAGGGTAATACTCCTCGTATCTTGTCTGCTGTTGCAAACCTCTCGGTCGGAGTGGTGAATGATCACCTCTCCTAGGAGCTTTATGATCATCAGGCATTCGAGGAACTCTTTTCCGGATTGGGGAGCGATGCACCTTGCGGTGATCTCCATGCGGCGAGTTATTCGATTGACTAGAAGCTGATGGAGTCGTACTGCCACGACTCCTGGAATGATGCCGGCGGGGTCGTTCGAGCTTGCTCATTGTACTCCGCAACCTTCGTGCAATCTCTTCGGCGATGAGGTCGTAGCCAGGTGCTCGGGCAAGTTCTCGAGATGGGTTCTCGAGCAGGTCGTTGATATGCCGAAGTTCCTGAGCTTCTTCCGACTGGTATTGAGCACACCCAGGCAATTTTCTCTGAGTCGCGACTCGTTTTCGTCGGTTTATTTCAGAATCATACATACCCGATCCTTGAGCTTGCCTCAATGGAGTGCGATGATCTCGAGAATTTCCCGCACGCTCATTAGAGTATTGACCCTGGTCGTCGTCGGTGGTGTCTTTGTCATTGCCACGAGCGGTCGCAGGGTGTGATATTCGGGGAGCATCTGTAGCCTCGTCTCTAGGAGAGTTATTGTTACCTGAGGGCAGGACGAAGATCTCCTGTTGATGATCTCCACTTGCGCTAGAGGCCTTCTCGCTTGAGGAGTCGTCGAATGACACCATCTGGCGACTTGGAGTAGACCCCTCCAGAAAGGGGAATTCCGGGTTATAACCGTCTTTGTCGACAAGTGAGTCCTGCATTGGGATGGTCGAACTCGCAGGAAGAGCATGTTCGATCGCATTCTTGGCTGGGCTAACCGGAGAGAGAGAATCACCAGATGTTAATGAAGATCCGGAATTACGACTTCCAGGAGTTGTCGCGCCAGGTCGGACTGTCTTAGGCGGACTTGGACATTTGGAGAGAAAACCCTCATCGTGTCGCGAGTCTGCCTTAGGATAGCCCTTATTGTGGTCGGATTGACCCTTGTCCTCTGAGGAAGTTGGTTCCCCATCTGGACGTATAGTTGTGAGGGATAAGGATCCCTCCTCAACTCCATCAATGGTAATGTCTCCTGGAGAAAGATGTCCGGAGGTGACATCACCATCGGATGATGCATTGCTCGGCTCATAGTCGAAACCGGCATCCATGTCGATATCTGCATAATCGGCCAAGTCGAACCAGTTCTCCTCGTTCCACTCTCCTGACATGAGAGCATGAGAATCGGAAAGACAAAGGAAAGCTAATGACTCAAAGATCCCCACGGACGGCGCCAATTGTCGGTGTGTTAGAACTGAACTTACGTAAAGATTGTTTGATTCGGGGGTTCCTCCAGGCTCAAAATCACACAGAGATGGAGACATAAGGATTTTTATACAGGTTCGGGCCTTCTCCTGGGAGAATAACAACCCTACTCCTGTGTGTATGTATTGAGTATCTTTGGATTACAAGATGGAATCGAGAGACTAAATCTTGTTCTTCTAAACTTCTTTCGCCTCTCCCCTCTTCCTGATGATCCTTGCCTTTTATACTGTCCCCGGGGTGCGCCGTTGGATCTTTAGTATAAAGGTCACATTAACGCACCAGATCGTGGAGCCGTTACCGGAGGTTATTACGGGAGTTGTATCGTTCCCACGTTGCCAGGCAATTAAGTCGTGCTGTTATTCCAGGGAATAACAACGTAATTGATTGCTCATATCCTTGGATACGATACATGAGATTCCCTGATCGACTAGGCCCACATGTCTTTGAGTCTTGTCGACTGAGGACTGGTCGTAGAAGAGCTTACGACCAGGTGGTGGTCGTAGGAGAGCCTACAACCACAGATCGATCGTAGTAGAGCTTACGATCACGGGATAGTCGTAGAAGAGCTTACGATTATGTGGTAGTCGTAGGAAGACCCACGACTACATGATGGTCGTAGGAGAACTTACGACTTCCAGCTTCTCCCTTATGAATATTAAGGGGTATACTCAAGAGTTATATGACGTCATTAATATCCATAATATAAATTATAGATATATAATAAAATAAGGATTGTTATATCCTCGTCATGTCCTAATTATCATCTTTTAAACATTATAGTGGTTTTGGGTAGTCATTGTGAGTAAATGACTGAGATGGTTGAGTTGATGTATTTTACTCCTCAAAAACCCTATAACTTGTTGTTACTATCTGGGCGGATGGTATGATGGATGGTATGATGATGGGTGCTAATGTAGCCCAAGGAATGTTGGTTGTGGATGGTATGGAATGAACCTCCCAGGTAACCCCTAAGGACTTAATCTTGTTATGACCTTCCGTGTAAAATAAGTATAATCACAAGTCTGCAAACTTCAACTTGGCTTAGTAAATTTATTAGACCTTAGGAATCATCTCATCGGTGGCCGAAAACGTGGTGCAAGTAGTGGATACGATCCAGCTTGAATGTGACACCAAGGAAGGGTGAAGTTCCCAGCTACGCCCATCGTAGTGGTAAACATCCCGCACAACTTATGGGACCCACCGCAAATGGGGTAGCCCATATAGGTGAGATGATGGAAGAGGCGAGATACTTTGAAAGGTTACTGTGACGATCGCTCAACTACATGACTACGGAATCATGTGAGGTAATGAGTATGATTATCTCTTATGGGTATAATGTACAACCTCTGCAGAGTCTAAACTGTTTAAACAGCCGCGTCAACGGTCAAAGGCGGACATGGGAACTTAACTAGAGTTAATTCTATTTCAAAAACCTTTGTGGGTAATATGAAAAATGTGGTGGGCTCACCTAGCCTTAAGATTAGATTTTTCCTGGGTTTTCAGACTCAGTGGTGTTAATAATGGAGGTAGCTCCAATCAAAATAAGCATAAAGGTGGAGGTAGTCCCTGCTATTACAGTTATTGCACAATTAGTCTCTTTAATAAAATGCAATTTGGTTAAAATGCTAAGTGATAGGAATTTATAATTATGATAATTGAAAATATTGCTTTAGCAAATAAAAGAACCCGAGCCATCCTTGTTAGGTCTTGCATGTATATTATTGCATTGTGTGTATTGGCTTGCGAGCACAGAAGTTGTGCTCATTCTTGCTCTTTTTCCCAAAAAAACCCTTAGAAGCAGGAAATCCTGAAGATTACGAATACTACGATGATCCAGAAGTTGGAGGCCTAGGAGATGATGAGGAGTATTTTAGTTGTTTTAGTCTAAATCTCGCCTCAATCCAGCTGACTCCGTTGGTGCTTGCGTGCATCCAATATTATCCAAGTGCTTGGTTAATATCGAACGCACACAGGTTTCCCCAGTCACTTGTCTGCGGAGAGACGTGCTCTACCCCTTTTGCTTCCGCTACCGTTTTTGCTACTTTTGTAATGTAATCTTTGGCCTGTTCGGCCCTTATTGTAAAACTTGACCCGATGTGGTCTATGTAAACTCTGATGCGTTAAATTAATGAATGGTATGGTTTTACACCATGCATGAAATGATTCAGCAATGTGTTTGTGAGTGCTATCTACTAATCCAGGGAATAGTCACAGAGGATTTGGATTTGCGAAATCCAGGTCCGACACAAGGTACTCTAATACCATGTAAACTAATAAGATAATTTGTCGCACACATAATCAACGTATTGTTTGAGATTAAATAGAGGTACATGTGCATATATAAAATTTGGAAAAATGTAACTGATTACTAAGAAAGTAAGAATAGAGGCATGCAACGATATGATTTATACATGATGGAGAGTGATTAGTTTCTAAGGACCCCAACAACTTATTATGTTCAATGTTTTTCTTTCATCGACGCTCATACTTTAATTACGTTCCTTAGGTTGTATTTTTCTTCAAGTTTCTTTTGTCATTTTCAATTTTTATGAGATCTTAAAAATCTAAATAACCTACAATATACATAAATATATTCTCAATCATTTGTTCAAGGGAACGACTAAGGCTCGTACGCACGATGAGAATCATCTCATCATATGCCTCCAAGATCTAGTATCTTTTCTCTTACCTCCTTGCGCGGACTGACGTCGCACGCACGCCCGGTGCTCTGTCGGCAATGAAGGTGCGTGTATCATGTATGTGACGAGTTTTTTGAATTATTTAATTCTTTTGTGCCATTAGTTACGGTAGCTAGTATGGTCCAACACGAACCCGACCAGATACACACACGAAACATAAACATAACCTCTCTCTCTCTCTCTCTCGCAAAAGCGTGGCATGCACTAAGAATATATGCGCCACAAGCTGCGATAATAAATAAATACTAGCCTATAAATATCAAATTTGCTTGCATTATGTGCCACTACATAAAAGGGGCGGAAGTACGCTGCTGTATGCAATATCCTCCGGACACGATTGCAACATCTCCAGACAACGGTTGCAACATCCCTGGATAACATCCCCGATCAACGGTTGCAACATCCCAGGACAACGGTTGCAATATCCCCGAACAACGGTTGCAACATCCCCGGACAATGATTGCAACATCACAAATCAAAACAAAGCACATGAAAAAAAAACGCGTTGAAAAAATCTTGCAACATCACCATAAACAGTATGCAACATTTTTGTCCTATAGATGCAACATTTTTTTCAACGGGCCGCAACATTTTTTTTATATAGATGCAACATCGCAAAGAAGTATGCCGCTGCATGCAACATCTCCCGGACACAGCTGCAACATCCACGGACAATGGTTGCAACATACACGGACAACGGTTGCAACATCCACGGACAACGGTTGTAACATCCTAGGACAACGGCTGCAACATCCTAGAACAAGGGTTGCAACATCCCCGGTGTAACATCCCAAATGTATAATTAGGGTTTGTTCAAGTATAATTATATGTGTAGAAATTAAAACTTTTTCTCACATCTTGAAAACCCCTAATTTCTCCTGTGATTCTAGTCCAAGAGTTGTGTAATCCAAAAACACAAAGCTCTTGTTGACCAAAAGTCAAACTCATTTTCCAATTATCTTAAATCTTGTGCCAAACATTTGGAAAATATTTTCCTTGGTCCTAAAATTGATGTGGGACCCCTCTGAAAAATATCACAAGTTGTAAAACTTGTTTGATAAGTTTTGGAGGTAAAACCAAATCCTTGAACAACCTTCATGGATTTCCTGAGAAAAATGTATTGCATAATAACCTCTGGAAATTTTATGTAAGGTTAATCTCATTGTCAGCAAGCTCCAGTTAAAATTTCATGAATTTTGGAGTTCATTTGCTATCTCAAATAATTCTACTAAGTTTCATTTGTCAAAAACTAAATTTAAAAGCCTACACTTGTTCCTTGGGCTAGCCACTTTCCCAAAGTGGTCGGTAACCTTTTCTCCACTGGCTCGTCGGACCTCCTCTCCACCTTGATCAGGTCGTGGCCGCCGTTGGATTAACATCCAACCGCCACGACCTCCTCCTCGCCTTGACCAAGTCCTCTCCACTCACATGAGGTCTTGGCATTGGATCAAAATCCATGGCCATGACCTCCTCGCGCTCCAACTATTCGAGACCTCCCCTTTTGCACTCACTTGAGGTCGTAGCCGTTGGATCCAATCCAAAGGCCACGACCTCCTCTGCAAACCATCGCTGCGTGGATCTCCCACCTTGTTGAGGTCATCGCCGCTGGATCAAAAATCCATGGCCATGACCTCCCCTCTTTGTTAAACTAAGCAAACCTTCCCCCTCCCCTCAAAATATCCAGCGCTCACAACCTCCCCCATCTCATGTTGTGCACCGTTGGATTAAAAATCCACGGTCACGACCTCCTCCTTGTCTTATGCGCATCAGATCTCCCCGCGCACGTGAGGTCGTTGCCCTTAGATCTAAATCTAAAGGCCATGACCTCCCTTGTGTGTTGCGCAAGCTCAAGACCTCCTTTGCGCCACGCGCGAGGCTCAGGACCTCCCCTGTCTTGATCACCACCGTTGGATCAAAAATCCAAAGGTCCTGACCTCCCTTACCTTTTGCGCAACGTCTCAGACCTCCCTCGCCCTCTCATCACCATTAGATCTTAATCTGATGGCCATAACCTCTTGTGCGCTACGCGTAGTGCTCAGACCTCCCCTTTGGTTGTGCGCCATTGGATTTAAAATCCAAAGGCCATGACCTCCCCCTCATGCTCTTAAGTTCGTGTGCGGTTAAGACCTCATAGGAGGTCCGCACCGTTGGATTGAGATCCAACGCCGTGGACCTCTGTCCCTTTTTCCACGTCGCGTTCGCATGATGGAAATCGGAGGGTCACGACCTCCCGATCGAGATCAATGGTGTGATCTCCTCCTTCTCCTTTTAAAACTTACTGCTTTGATTTAGATCTGAGGGTCACGACCTCCCCTCATTTCTAATCGGACGGTGGTGGGCAACTCTGTTCTTCTCCTAGCTCTGGCCTGCGTCACGCCATGGCGATGGAGGAGGCGTGATCTGTCTTGTCCCAGCGGCTCTTTGCTGCCAAAGATTTAATGCGGGTCGTGCTTTTAAAGCCCCAAAATCAGCTGCTCGCTGCTCTGTCACCTCCACGTCCTGTCCAAGCCATGGACCGAGCCATGGGCTAAACTCACCATGAGCTTAACCCTAGCTCATGACCCTTTCTCCTCGGGCTATAATACCTCCCCATTGTTTTCCTTGGCTTCTTTTCCACCATTCACCCTTTGCTCTCGATTCTGTGGAGCTCAAACCACCCAGACCTCCTTGGCCGCCATTGATGCCCTTGGAGCTCCTCGGTGGCTCAGTGCTCCCGTGGCTTTTCCTCTCCGTCGCTTTGCTTCAATCTAAGCCACTACCCTCTGTGACCAAAAGCCCTAACTTAATTGGTTGGGTTGACATTTTCAGAAGAGGCCTAACTTGGAGCTTGGAGCTTGGAGTTGGCCGTGGAGCAACCCTTCTTCCCCAACTCCGGTCCTCCACGTCCCCAACCTCCTCAGCACCTCCGCGACCTCCAGGTAACCCTCACGGTAGTCCGTGATCTTGGCACCAGCGTGTATGTTGTTGCGGAGCTTTTCTTGGGCACACGCTTGAATGTACGCCACGGAGCTCATTATCGCTGTTTGTGTTTTGGCCGTGTGTTTTTGCGCCAAATCTCTGACTCGTCGCCGTTCAGGCCACCCCGCGATAGAATGGTCTGGCGTGTCTTTAACACTATTGCGCTGCGTTGGTGCTCTGGATGGTGCCGCGAGGTCCTCATCGCCGGCGACAAGCCTTGGGAGCCTCTCGGGGTTTTGTCGGACGACAATGGCACCGTCTTGGTTGTCGTTAGGACAAAGATCTCCCCTTAAATCGATCATCATTGCTTAGCATTGGTAAACTCGGTCAGCCTTTAATGCCTTGTTTTCTGTCCCTTGTTGCGCAATTAAGGCCGCGCGCCTAATCTCCCCGCGCGCGTGCAACTCTGGGACCTCTTTGCCAAAGGACCACCCCGTGGACTTTTGGCAAAGACCTCCCCAAAGACCTCCCCTCTGTTGCGCGCAGCGTGGCAGGGAGGACATGGACCGTTGGATCCAAGATCAACGGCCCATGTTCTCTGGACCTGCACAGGCGCGTGCGCGTTTCCTCTGGAGGTCTTGGGCCGTTTGATTTAGATCAACGGTTCACGTCCTCCCCCTCTCTTTTGGTTTTAGAAAATCCAGTGAACTCTTAATTATAAACTGAAATAAGGTATAAGCTTTAGAATTCCATATCTTTTTCATTTTAAATCCAATTGAGGTCATTCAAATTGTGTTAGCTCTGTCTTGGACTTGACTTTAATCCAAAAATGATTGTAAGTTGAGTTCAGCTCCAGAGCACAGTTTTGCCATTAGATTTTAAAACTCACTTTAAATATACACTCAAAATAATGTCTAACTTGTAAAATACATAACTAATGCTCTGTAGATTATTTTTGAGTGAATCCAACTTTGTTGGTTTCCTCTATTAATGAACTCACTGTGAAAATTAGTTTTGAGCATGTTGCTATTATGAAAATGAGGACTTGTGTATTATAATTTTGTTCAAGTTCTTGTTTTTGAAAATTTGTAGCAAGTGCAATCTAGCTCCAAATGAGATGAACTCAATTGTGTTATTCATCTCATGAGGTGCTGGTGTTGCTATAAAAATTTCAGTGTCACCACTTTTCTAGAAAATGTTGCCTCATAATTAAATTAGTGAATAGTGCAGTTTGGTATTTTTTTGGGCTGAGCAGAATTGTTTTGCTCATAACTTTTGCATTGAGAATCCAAATCAATTGGTTCTTGTTGCAAAATTCCCTAAAAATCACCCTCTTGCTGCTGTAGAAAATTCAGAGTGTTTGGAGTTTGTTTGCTGTGTTGTCTTTGTTGTTTTCGTCGTTCTTATCGAATCTTTTCGTCTTTTCGATTAGGTGCCAACGAGTGTATTGATTCCGTGAGTGATCCTCAACAACAATTTGTCCAGCAACAACAAGGCAAGCAGTTTGATCATTTCCATCATTGTCCCATTACTTTAAAGTCTAATATTTTTGTTTAACTTGTATGTATGCATGCTTTTGTGTCAAAGTATTTTATCGTTTAGAGGTAGCTATTCCTATTGCATAGTTGCCCCTAAATTGTTACCCCTGCCACAAACTATAAGTTACTAATATCGCTGGTGAATTAGAGCCCGGTGATTTAATTATGCTCTTTTGTTGCTTTTACGGTGTCATGCTTAGCAATGCTTAGATAACGGTAGAAATGGGCGGTTATCGACATTATGTCGATAACCTTGATCACACAAAAACTATCATTCCATTATGTCCCCTTGTATGATTTGTAAACAAATAAAAATGAAAACCAAACTGTTTGACTTGGGCACAATGGATGTTGGTGTGATCTGTTGGGTGTGAACGGAATGGTGCCTAAGTCCCTAAGGACCGAGTTACTTGGGTCACTAAGCCAAGCGCTTTTGCGTGCTAACCACACGAGGGGGATATGGGACCTCTCTTGACTAAGTACTTTGGAAGGTGTTAATTATGAGCTGGTCGGTGGGTGTGTTAAAAATGTGTGTATGTGTGTGGTGTTGGGAGGGGAGCATTAATGCACCGGTTAGGTTGTTTAATGTGTCCTTATCCCGTGGGGCGGCTCTTAATTAGCATCGTCCATTGGAAATGTCTCGTGGGACTTAGCTGTGCGCATACCAAAGGAAGTGTGCTAAATCTAGTGGCGAAAAGGCGGTCGGCGTGTGGGTACATTGGTACACCCTGCGAGGTTAAAACTATTGAATAGCCTCGTCCTAGGTTATGGACATGCTTGGTAAGGTCGTTCAAGAACTAGTCTCAACCATTTAATTAAAACTTGATGGGTTGGTATGAATGGATGTTCATGCTATTGTTGTGGTGACTTGGGTTAGTCACTTCGAGTTGATCTTGTTGTTGTTACTATGTTATTATCTCGTTGTTATTTCAACAATTAAAATGCTTTGCCAAATTGCCTTCAATCTATTATGTTATTGCAAATGAAACTTGCTTTATGCTAAAATGAGTCCACAGCCTCATCCACTTAAATAAAGCTTGCATGTAGCTATTTATAGTTCTGTTATCTCACACGTAAGTCTTGCGGAGTACTTTATGTACTCATCTGCCCGTGGTTGTGGCATTTTTGTGGCTTTTGTTGCAGAGGATGGAGGTGAGCCCCAAGGGCTTCACTCTTGCGAGATGTGCTTCGGGTTTGACGACTAGCTTGGCGGTCCGGTTAGTTGCCTTGTGGGTAAAGGCACACTAATTGGCTTTTGTTATGGCCATCTTATGGCACTTTTGCTTCCGCTGTTTATTTAGTTTTGTATTTGTTATTTGGCCGGTCGGCCTCTTTTTTTGTAATAACTATTTCTTATTAATATTAACTTCTGTTTTGTTGCTTATGTACTATGTGTTGTATGGAATTGATACATTCTTTTGTTGTGAGGTATGTATACTGCATTCTGGAGAGTATACATCTCTCGAGACTGGGTTTATTTGGTTGATAATACTAGGGTCAATTGGATGACTAAGTATTATGAGCTTAATAAACCGGGGTCCTCACACCCGGACAACGGTTGCAACATCCCCGGACAACGGTTGTAATATCCCCAGACAATGATTGCAACATCACAAATGAAAACAAAGCATATGAAAAAAACACGTTAAAAAAATCTTGCAACATCACCGTAAATAGTATGCAACATTTTTTTTCCTATAGATGCAACTTTTTTTTAACGGGCCACAATATTTTTTTTACATAGATGCAACATCGCAAAGAAGTACACCGCTACAAATTTTCTGTTTATTTTTCGTTGTGTTTATGTATTGTTTCAGATATTTCACTAATTTGCTTTCTTAATACTGACGGAGTTTGGAGTTCACCTTTTATATAATAGTATACATGATCTGCTTTCACTGTTTTTTTGGCAAAATAGTTTCACTATTGAAGCTAGCATGCCTGCTTGCCTGCTGTGAGGTCATTAAAGGTCATCTCAATGGAAAACTATATCCTCAACTAACTCACTAACAAAATATTATATATATACCGTCCGGCCCGTCATCTCAATAGAAAACTATATACTCAATGGAAAACTGTTTTTTTTTCGTCCGGCCTGTCCGGACGCACGGCTCATAGCCTTTCTCTTTGTATAAACTTCGAAACAAATCTAGTCGTGCAAATGCGCGATAAGTGACATCAGTGTTAATCGTCACTATCATTGCTTGTCGACGGCTGATGACATGGCCACGTATATTTCTTAATTTGAAACTGTTTTCCCTTGCCATTGCCTGTTGCAACGGAATCCATGTACAACACAAGTAGTTTTTATTTCTTTCCCTTTTATCCCTCTTTGTGAGTCCTAAAACAATACTGTCAACAATTCTGAGATCGACGATCCTCACCGTTATAATTATAATTATTGTGGGTCTTTCAGTGGACGAATTATGAAAGCGACCGCGAGAGAGAGCAGAAGCAGGTCGGTGCAAATAAACCAATACTCAACTCCGTCGCGACTCGGCATCGGCATGAAACACGTCGATAGGAGTAGTTGGCTACAAATAATCAAGCAGGCAAACAACGTTTAGAGGAAAACTTTACCGGTGCTCGTAATGCATTCTCGGGGAATCGCCACCCTACCTTAAGTACCAGTTAGTCACCACGCGCTGTCTCCGTGATTCGATCGGCGGGGAATCCAAACAAAACCGAACCGAACCAAAACCAGTTCCGTAATCTCGTCCTCAATCGCGCCAGCTCTAGCACGATGAAATCTCCCAGGAAGGAGCCATTGGAGCCGGCGGAGGCGTCGGTGCCGTGGAGGCTGCGCGTCGGCAGCGGCGAATTCCGCGTCCCGGAGCGGCTCCACCGGCAGCCACCTCTCTTCTCCAGGATCTTCCATGGTGCGCTCTCTTCTTTGGCCTCCGTTCCTCTAATTTGTTAATTTCCTTCTCCTTTGCCAATTACTCGTGTGAGTTAGTAATAGCGACTAGCGAGCACTACTAGTATCATGCAATTCGCTGGTAGCTTTGCCCCTTGTGCTCAGTTCGTGTACACAAGGGGCCGGGGAAATTTATCCTTCGTACTCATGGCTCTTTCCATGGGTTGGAAAATTCTAGAATGGGCTTTTGTTTTGTTATGTGGCCTGCTTTACTAGTACAATAAGACAACTGAACCGCTAGCTTGCTACAGTTGAAGAGCCACTGCAAATCAAAGAGCGGTTCTGGTTCGAGGAGTTCTCGGCTAATATGGCGTGTTTTACGCGCGCTAGAGTAGATGTAGCTTCTCTTAGCGCTAAATGCAAAATAGGCACCGTGTCGGTACGCCAGATGGCTGGAGTCGCCGGCGGAGCGACACGTCACCGTGTCAGTGCGCCCAAGACACGGTGGCGGCGTGTCCTTGCGTCCTAGGAGCGGAGCCGCCATACGCCCCGCCACTCGTCCGTGCGCCACGTGCCTCGTCTGCACGCCCTGCCCAGCGTCCGTGCACCACGCCACGCCCCTAAGCACCTCACGTCTGTGCCCTGGGCGCACGGTCTCGGCTCGTCCGTTCCCCGATGTACGGACTCGGCGCCACCGTGCCTCGGGTGCACAGACGCGACGACGTGTCGCTCCGCTCGCGACTCTGGCCCTCTAGCACATGGAAGTTGTGTCTTTTTTGCATTTGGCGTGTAGGGAGAGCTATATTTGCTTTTGTGAGCGTCAACGACGTTATATCCCTATCTCTACTAATAAAAGAAAGAGTTTACTCCGCGTAGGACGATCATTGCTCCTTGCCGGTCCTGGCCAAATGGGCCAGCCGGCCCAGCACGGCACATGCCCGTTTAGGCACGGTTCGTCGGGCATTCGTACCGTGTTAGGCTGGCCTGAGCCCGTTTAGCCCGTTGGGCCAAGTATGGCCCGTTTGGCCTGTCAGAACAAAAAAATCCAAAAAAAAATCTTGAAAAATTAGAAAAATGTGTAGAATTCAGAAGTAGACATGAAAATTGAAAAAAAAATAAGACAATCATATTGAAAATATAATAAAGAGCTTTATTAATGTCCAACTGGCTACCTTGTTAAAACCAAAGCCAAGTAAAAACTCAAAATGAGAAAATCTTGACAAAGGAAAAAGAGTACAGCCTATAGCTCTACAATTCTACATACATGATACATCTTTGTTCTATGTGTTGGTATCATTGTCTAAGTATAGATTTTCGAACACCTTCGACAAATCTGGATTTTCCACAGAGTGTTATGTTCGTGAATCAGTTTGTTCCCAGTCTTTCACAGTTGGAAGGATCTCCACTATCTCACTTGTGAGACTTGTTCTTCTCTCCTCCAATATTCTTCCAGAAAGACTGAAAGCAGACTCGGAGGAAACCGTAGAGCTAGGAACAGTTAACACATCATGTGCAAGTATGGATAGCACGGGATATGTTAACTTATAGGCTTGCCACCATTGCAAGATGTCGAAACCTTCTGAGTTGAAATCCACCGTATCGCTGTCCAGATAGGTGAATAGTTCTATGCTCCTTGTGGGTCTTGGCTGCGCAGGCGTTGGTGTAGAAGAACAAGAAGAAGCCCTGGACCTGGACTTGGAGGAAGAGGCACCGAAGATCGTGCCCCACATATTTGTCTTCCTACTTGAGGTGGGGGCTACTAGAGGTCGTTGCGAACGGACTCCTCGGAACCTATTTTCATACCTTTGGTAAACCTCGTATAACCGAGAACGAACTTCTACAAAATAGTCAGTATAGTTTAGCCCCGTAGCATCACTAAGAAGATCAAGGACAGTACCAAATACATCAATTTTAGCCCTAGGATCTAAAAGAAATGCAAATGTATATAGGTAAGGGATTTCTCTCTAATATTTTAGGTATTTAGATTTCATGGAAACAACAACATCACGTAAAACTAAGTCATTTTCAAATATTTTCAATTAAGTAGCAATCCGTAAAATAGTATGCACAATGATAGGAGATGTTGGATAGTAGACAGTGGACAAAGCAACAGTTGCCTCATAAAAAATTTCTAAAAACGACAGTATCTTCTCAGTAACGAACAAATGTTGCTCAGTTAATAGTATAATACCGACAGTGCTAGGATAGTGCGTTTGAATAAAAACAGAAAAAGTGCTCTTCTATGGTAAAAGATTATTAAGCATGAGGTAAATAGAGTTCCACCTTACCTCCATATCCAAACCGAACTTTCTTGGACGTACACTCATCGCCCTGCAGAAGTTCTTATATTGTGCTATTCTTACGTTAGAATTATTCAAGAAAGAAATCGCATCGCGAAAAACTTTAATATACATATTCAACCTTTTCAAACCACATTTGACTATAAGGTTGATAATATGACAAGCGCATCGTTGATGTAGCAAGAAGGAATCGGCATATGCACTCAACACTAGAATAAGAATGTCCATGGCCCTAGAGTTTGAAGCGGCGTTGTCTAAAGTAATTGCGAATATTTTGTTTGTAAAACTAAAGTCTTCTACGACTTTGATAATACAGTTCGCAATATTCTCCCCCGTGTGTGCTACATCAATTAATTTCAAAACTATAATCATTTTCTCAATTACCCAATCGTCATTAATATAATGTGCAACTACATTAAGGTAATCCTCCCTAGCCCGACCACTCCATATGTCCGAGGTTAGGGCCACAGAAAATGTGCACGTACTAAATAGTTCTTTTATTTTATTACGACGTTCATTATAGTATTTCACTAGATTCCTAGTTGTTGTCTGTCTAGAAATAGAAGAAAATCTAGGATTATGTGCAGTTCTAATGTAATTTTGGAAAGAAGTAGACTCGCCAAAGCCTAACGGTAAATCCTCAGAAGCAATTAAACGACAGAGAGATTACCGGGCTACCTGAGGATCGTAATCCTAGCTAGATACCGTATCGTCGGGGTTGTATTGCAGCTGTGTCTGCCTCATCACCAATCCTTGCTTGGTTCGACATTTTACAGCATGTCTAAGCAAGTGCTCCGTTCCACCTGTAGACTTTGCAGACAATTCATGGTGATAAATTTTACAAATAGCATATGGTACCTTATTTCCTGCTACGTTTTGCTTGGTTGTCTTGTCGAAATTCTCCCACACTCCCGAAGTAGACGGTCTCGACCTCTTTGCTCCGGTTGCCGTGGAGCCTGATGACGAAACTCCACCTTGCTCCTCCGGTGAAACCTCCGGTTGGTTTGAGGCAGCCGCAGTCGCCACCATGGACGCAATTTCCTCCGGTGAAAGTCCGTATTCTCCAAGAGCAAAGCTGTCATAAGGACTGTCCATAACGAGAACTGCAAAATCGAAACTAATACTATTACTACTTTCATCTTAGCATAACAAGAACTAACAATAAAAGTATTACAAAAGTAGTATTGTACCTCTTTCGCTGACTTGCTGTCGAAAATTTCAAATTTCAAATTTTGGCACATTTTTTTTGAATTTTGCCAAATTAGCTCAACACGGTATTGAATTTGCACAACACAATTTTAAAGAGAGAACGAAGAATGAAGGGGGAGGTATGGTGGCTATTTATAGAAAAAAAAATTAGAATTTTTTGATTTTTTTAAGACCTCAATGGTCTCCAACGGCTATTTTTTCGGGCCGTGCTGTGCCTAGGCATGGCCCACGAGCCCACACAGCCCAGCTGCCCCCCTGGCCTGCCCGTGCCCCCTGTCCCTTCTTCTCTCCCACCCCATGCCCCGCCCTAGTCGCCCGCGCGCGTGCCACCCCGCCGCCTCCTCGCTTCCGAGCCTCCTCCTCGTCGCCTCGCTGCCCTCCTCACCTCCTCGTCGCCCCTTCGCCTCCTTGCCTCATCGCCCATCCCGCTTCTCGGCTCGGCCGTCGCCATGGGCCAGGTGGGTCATGGGTAGCTCCTCGGCTCTCGCCTCGTCGTCCAAGCAACGCCGCAAGCACCGCCAAACCGCCTCGCTCCTCCTCACCACGCACAAATTAATCTCTTCCTCTCGATCCCACGTTCATAGTGCTCAGTTCGCTCGGCCTCCTCCCACACGGCCGCCGGGCGCAGGGTCAGGGCCGTTCTTCTTCTTCTCCTCCGGTCCTTGCTTCCCCTTTCTTCCTCCACACCGGCGCGCACGCCTGCACCATCGCTTCATCGGGCGGTCGGGCGTCTGAAACCCTAGCGGCGGCCTTTGATCGTCTTGCGTGTCGGGCGGCCAAACCCCATCAGATCGAGGGTGACGGCTTGACACGACCCGTGCTCTCATGTCAGACCGGCATGACCTATAAACAATATGGACCGTATCATGCCTGGACCGGATCTACAGTGTCGTGCCTCGTACCAACTCGGTAGACCCGGCCCATTTAGCCAACTCTACTCCGTGCCCGTCCATGGAACCACCTCGCCAACTTTCTCGTCCGGGCAACCGTCTTCCCATCACGATTCACGAGCGAACAAGCATCTAACCCCCATCCCTATCGGTTGCCATCTTCATCGACACTTCACCTCCCCTGCTCCCTCACACCCGATTCGCAGGCTCCCAGCCTCCCATCCTGATTCCCCACCATGCTGCATGGTTCCCCACCACCGCCGCCCAAATCGCCGCGTCGTTAGTCGATTTCACCTCAGGCGACCACCGTGGCGGCGGGATCAGGGACGGCGATGAGGCGAAGGTCAATTTTGAACTCACAACGTCGAGGGGACGACGACATGGCCTCCATATTCGAGTGGCTAGCGACGCAGTGGCGGATCTCCCATTCCCATCACCTCTTCTTGTATCCCCTTCTTCCTTCAATCTCACCGCGCAGAGGGAGGTGTTGCGCATTGATCAGAGCTGTCCAGTAAAGCGCGGCGTTGGACGAGTCCATCCTAGATGCCTCATGAAGCTCAGGCAAAGCTGACGAACCCACGGGCAATGCACAAGCAAATGGTCGATTGTTTCCGGTTCCTGGTCGCACAGTTTGCAATCCGTGTGTGCGGAGATCCCTCGACGCTGGAGCCTATCTGCTGTCCAATTTTCTACTAGTCATTACCGTGGTTGAGCCAATTGCATTGGTGGTATCCAATAGCATCTTTACATACGGTTAATGACAGAATTTGATCAATCATCAAGTCAACGTTACCATTCAATCGATCAACTATTTTTAATTATCTGTATTGCAGTGTGCCATTTCTTCCAGCAACTCAGCTCCTTGTCAATTGTCAAATAATTTCAGGGAAACAAAGGAAAATTTCAAAGTACTACAAGAAGCAAGAAAATCTTCTTAAGGATTTCAGCGAGATGGAGACCATGAATGAGCATGGTTGCTTAGATCAGAGTGCTCCTACTGAGGTACAAATCCATGATAGAGAAACACACCTTTACCCTTTGTAATGTGCAATTATGGAATTTGTAACTAGAAACTCAATGTTGTTTTTGTTAACAAATACTGATATGAACTATTATCTCCTTGTTGTCTTCTTAGGAAGAGTTAAAGCAATTGGCAAAGAGAGAGAGACTTGCTATCAACCTGTCAAATATAATCAACCTGATCCTTTTCATTGGAAAAGTCGTTGCTTCAGTTGAAAGTTTATCAATGGCAGTAATAGCTTCGACGTTGGACTCCTTTTTGGATCTTTTGTCAGGTTTCATACTCTGGTTTACAGCATATGCTATGAAAAAACCCAACAAGTATAGCTATCCGATTGGAAAGAGACGCATGCAGCCAGTGGTAATGACTTTGTTCATGAAACTGTGTCCACCCTCTCTTAAAAAGAAAAAAAAAAACTGTGTCCAGTTGGGTTAGTTTTGCATTATGAATTTGAGATTATCCCCGTGTTTGTTTCAGATCACGAAAAAAATCCTACACAGTTTCTACACAGTTTTGATTATTATTTTTGGCACGGTTTTTAGAATCTTGCTCTTGTGTGTTGATAGATTTGTAGTCATTACACCTTTGTCTTACACAACTGTGTTTCAACCTGAAATGCCAAACTGATTTCCGCAATATTTGAGATCATTCAGAGTATCTACTTATGTTCCATGACTATATACATGATAATTGAACAACCTGGAAATTTCAGGGCATAATAGTTTTTGCATCAGTAATGGGAACAGTTGGTTTCCAAGTACTGATTGAATCAGGGCGCCAGCTTATTACACAGGTACACGATCTGTGGATTGTATTTATCACAATAAGTTAATGACATATCTCTATGAAGCCATCCTGCCTCTTTCTAATTTAACTGCTCACATTACCTTCATGTAATGGCATGACAGGAGCACCGAGAATTTGACTACGCGAAAGAGCTTTGGATGATAGGCAGCATGTCCTCGGTTTCAGTTGTGAAGTTTTTCCTCATGTTGTACTGTCGGACATTCAAGAATGATATCATCAGAGCATACGCACAGGATCATTTCTTCGACGTTATCACTAACTCAGTTGGCCTGCTCAGTGCGATACTCGCAGTCAGGTACGAATGGTGGATGGATCCAGTTGGTGCTATATTGGTGAGTACAATGCAGTCACTGCCTGCCTTGATCATATCCATTACAATAGGCCTGGGATGTCAGAAACTTTGAACTGTGATTGCAGATTGCTCTGTACACAATAACTACCTGGGCAAGGACGGTCGTGGAGAACGTGGGGACGCTGATCAGCAAGTCTGCCCCAGTCGATTACCTGACGAAGCTGACATACCTGATATGGAACCACGACGAGCAGATCCGGTACATCGACACGGTCAGGGCCTACACCTTTGGGACGCACTACTTTGTGGAGGCGGACATCGTCCTACCGGGCGACATGCAGTTGAACCAGGCGCACGATATCGGGGAGTCGCTGCAGGAGAAGATGGAGCAACTCCCTGAAGTCGAGCGTGCCTTCGTTCATGTGGACTTCGAGTTCACGCACCGTCCGGAACACAAAGCCGAGGTGTGATCGAAGTCTGTACGATGAAATCAAGAAGAATGTGCATGCATGTTGCATCTGCTATGCTTTTTAGTTCTATTTTTTTTTTCCTTTCCGTAGTTGAGTGAACATGCATTCTGGAAGGCTAGTTTGATGGAAATGGTGTAAGACCAAGAGGTTTTTGGTCATAATATTTGATGATGAACACATTGACAATAAGCTAGACTTAGTCTCAGTTCTTAATGATGAATACATTGTCTCTGGAACTTGTTTGTGCCCTTCAACTGTCTTGCATTTGAGTTACATGGGTTTACGCTAAAATCGAGTTCTTGTTAGGATTATCGGTAGTCTGAAGCTTTGTACATGCGGAACTACCGGTCGCGGTATGACCGCGGGTGTGCTGCGGTAGTACCTCGGTCTTGTTAGATCCTCGATCCGAGCGTCCACGTGGTAAAAGGGCTTTGTTCGAAGTTTTTGAGTTTTTCGTGTTTGCGATATCTGGCGTTGTTTTCACAGAACTACGCTTTGCGGTAGTACTGCGAGTAGTTCTGGTAGTACCGCAAGTCATTTTCTCTAGTGCTTTTTGCTCGGTTCGTTAGATCTTGATCTAATGGCTGATTTTGAGATGAACATTTGGACCGTCTGAACTCCTCAAGGAATGTGAGCCTTTAATCTGAAATCTAACGGCTGTTATTGATGTAACGTTCGAACCGTCCGAGATAAAAGCATTGTGAGTCGTTGATTTGAGATCTGACGAATGAAATCATCTCGGACTTGCTATAGTACTCTTAAGATCTGACAGCTGTGAAGCACGGTCCGATCGGCCCATGAATCTGGAGCGCCCACGTGTCAAAGGACGTTGTTCTGAGGTCTTTGCGGATGTTTGTGGAGCGGTAGTACTGTGGGTTTTCCAGTGGTACTACCGCGCTTGGTTTTTCGAAAGAGAACTTCGGCAGTCTTGTTAAGTCAAATTCGGTTGTTAGGAGATGAGGAACGAACGATCATGAGGATTGGTAATACCGCAGTTGGTTGGCGGTAATCTTGCAAGATTTGCAATACCGCAAGGGCGCGGTATGGATTTTCCAGAAGCGATGTTTTTGGAAGTTTTGGAAGATCTTGAGATTTCCCGATGAGCGGTAGTTCCGCAGTGTTTTGAGCGGTACGACCGCATGTGCGGTAGTACCGGATGCATAATGACGGTAGTACCAATTGTACTCTGGAAAGTTGTCGCTTTGGAGAATTGACTGCGGATTTGTTGATTTTATAAGCTTTATTTTGTTGCATGATGCATGATAGTGTTTATGGGTGTGAGTGAGCTAATGGATAGTCAAGTTGGAGAACTTGTGCCAAGAATTGGTTTCCTTGATCGTGCATGTGCGGGTTAGGTGTTGAGGGCGAATCACGGTCGATGACGGGATTGACTTCGGACTAGGATGGGGAATCTGAGGTCTTGGAAGTCGTGGATGTCAAGAAGTGGTTTGGATCGCACTGGAGCGCGTGGAGATCAAGGAGTGCACGCTGGAAGCTACGGGATGGAGTCCTAGAGGCTTACGGCATGGAGTTTTTGGAAAGACAGTTTTGGAAGGAGTTCCAAAACTGGTTGTTTTGAGATAGAGTCCGTATTGGTGTCATGTTGGACGTGAATAAGACTCTAGCCTATAAGAAGAGGCAGAGGGTGCACTTTGTGGGTGTGCAGATTTTAGGGTTTTTGACGATAGCTTGTTCTGCTGTTTTGCTATGGTTTAGAGGTCCTTTGTTTTGGGGCTTTGAGGGGTGATTGCTGAAAGCCTTGTAGACACAAATCAAGAGTAGTATATAAAGTTTAGATTCGTTCAATTTTGGTTCTCGATTTGTTGATCTTGCTGTACGCCTGAGGTGATACTTGCTGTGAAGTTTTTTTTCAAGTCATCCAAAGAGGTTGCTGGAGTTCTTGATAACAAAAAGAAATTGAAATTAGAGGGTCTATTCGCTGCAATCATTCAACCCCCTTCTGATTGCTATTACGATTCTACAAATGGCTTAGGTATGACTTATGAGAATTAAGAAGTATATACATGTTGAAGTTTCTGTGGTCTTGTCGTTTTTTGGGTGTTTGGCATCGTCGCCTTTTGCCGTGCTCTTGTTTCTTTCACCGACGACATGCGTGTACACTCCAGACATATCAACTCAATCTTCGGTCCTACCAGGGTACCAGGCTAGAAAATACTTTTGAAATACTACAGATACAACGCCAACCATGCACCCCCACAACCCAATGCCCAGGAAGGAACAAGTGCCTGTGACAGGGTGAGCGTTTTGTTGGGGGTGCTGCAACTGGGTGTTATGTGGGAGCTGCGCCATGGCAAACTGAAAGCCTCTGCAGCCGGAAGGACATTGCACTAGGATCCAAACAACCACCCAAGTGTTCTTTCTCATCGCTCAGAGAAGAACTTTTTTTATTAATTAACCTGTTTTTGAATTTTATTTTAAAGTTAACCCCCGACGCATTTTATTTCCAATTCCGACTTCTTTGGTCACGCCACGAATAGTGACGTGACAAAACAACACTGTCACACGTAAAGATAAGTCCCCAAAACAGCACTTTTTGTCATGTCACTAGTTGTGGCGTGACCAAATAACACTATCACGCCACTTCCAGTGGCGTGACAAAAGTTTGACCAGAAATGGGCTGACGTGACAGTGTTATTTTGTCACGTCATAGGAGGTGGCATGACCAAAAAGATCAGAATTGGAAATAAAGTGCACCGGAGGTTAACTTTAAAATAAAATTAAAAAATAAATAAATTAATAAATAAAAAAAATCCTCATAGAAAGAACCAAGGAATGCAATCGGTATTGCAAATTATTGGATGCACAACCTTGTGTTGTGTAGGAGGGCCAGCATGCAGCAGAGTAGCTGTTGAAAAATGGCAGTTTGGACTTTGGCGAGAAGCATCTGGCGGCACTAGAAATAATTGCGCGATGATTGCCATTTCACTTGTTAACGACTACACTATGTACCTAAACGTTTGGTGGGATATTTGTTTGCTATTGTTAACAACTATACTATCTATCCATCTATATTTATACTAACTGTGGCTCTCTTACAGACCTATACGTTAATCTTTAGTGGAAAAAGAACTAGAAATTCCTATATTGATCAGAAAAAGGTAAAAATTCTCACAATAATCAAAGAAAAAAAATCATCTCAGTCGTCGACCTTTTATGAAGAAGCATGAGCTATGGATAAGATTAAATTGTACCTTAGTCCATGTTGATAAATAGAGTTTGGATCGGTGTCCGAGTGAATAGCAATGAATCATCAGTCCATGTTCGTTTTAACAAAGAAGGATATTCTCTCTCCCAAATGTAACATGTCCCTGCGTGTAGATCTCTCTCTCCGGAACACGGTTTGCAGAATAAATTCTAAAATAAATTTGGAAACAAATGCCATTTTTAATTTAAGAACTATAAATGAAAAAATGATGACAAGCATTGTACGAATTTAAGGTAAACATTTAGCGTACCTAAACGACTATACAATTTGTTTCCTTACGTCCTCTCCGGAGAAAAAAAAATACACGAGAAGAAGTTGAACCATACGAGCCATATGCTCTAGGCCAACGTTTTTCACGAAAGAAATAGCACATTGGCATCCATGGAGCACATCCAGCGAGTGTTCTAGGGCGGTAATCTTGCATGGTACAGTGGCCACGCACCTATATCTCACCTAGAAACGTATCCTCTGATATTGTGTAGTAATATCACGGTGCTATAGTACAGTGATACTGTGTAACAACCGTCGGATCGGAAAGAAAATGATGAGATCGTGTTGTGCAACTCTAGCAAAAATACCGTAGCAATCGACACTATTTATAAACACAGTTGATCTAAGCCGTTCTCTTCAGATCGGACGGTTCAGATCCGCCGAAGATCATGACACCAGTGCAATGGCAGAGGATGCCATCACGTGCACGAGAAAGCTAGCAAGTTTAGCGAAGACGGATGCGATGGCACTGCGTGCTGCATGCCGTCTTTTTTTGGCGCAGTCGACCGTCAGTCGGCCGGGCGAACCCCCGCCTGAGGCGGAGGCCGTACGCCAGCGTCAGCCCCAAACGCGGCACGGTGCAGCGCGCCATACCCGGTCATTTGCTGCATCGACTTGGACAATACATCCATTCTAAAGCAGTGATTGATCAAGTGCATGATGGTCCTGCCCTGCGTAGCACTGCCAAAGATTAAACAAGTACTAGTACTAGCTAGTCCATGTAATACTACTCAGTTAAAAACTGTACTGTACTGGTAATTGACTAGTTGTTACTATACCTACGGGAGATCAGCAAATCAGGAATGGTAACCAAGGAGTCGTGGTCCTGCATATTCTTGTTTCTTTGAAGTGAACATGGTACTATTTTTAACCAGGGCATTATTCAGGCATGCGATGATCGGTAGCCACATTCAGACGCACTTATTTTACCCAAGGATTTTTAGCCGCAATCAGTATAGGCCCTCCTGTAAATTCTTCTTCCAGTAGAAACAGAGCATGCGTCCCGCGCATTATTTGTTTCGGAGCGGAAACACGGCATGCTAACCTACTACCGGGTTCTGATTTTCGGTGCGCTACCGGTCTTACCGCCTCCGTTAGGATTCCAATCCGGTCTTAAAAATTCGGTTTGCTTGAATTTGATCATTTTTTAATTTAAAATCCAAAAAAAATTCAAATTCTGATTTAAAAATTCCGGCCAAAATTAGCTGAAATTTTCCGATTTTCGGCCAAACCGGCCCCTAGTTAAAAAAAAAACCGGTAGCGAAAGCCCTGTCTACTAGTAGTAGTAGTGGTCACACTAACAACGCTACGTACAAGAAACCACATCCTTGTCAAACACAAACACCAGATCCCTCTACTTCTACCCCTCTCCCTAGCCATCGCCGATCGGCACTGAGCAGACATCGATGCAAGTGGGATGGCAACGGGGCCCATTCCCTATTCCCCGCACGGGGAATTCACCTATTAGGGACCGAGATTGGGGCTATTTCTTCCCCATGGGGGTGCTAATAAGGAAATCCTATTTCCCATCGTCGGGGGAAGTAGGGCCGAGGCTATTCCACTACTCCCCATCCCTGTTACCCGCATAGGTCCTCAAAAACCCCTATGACATGTAGGCCATTGCATATCATATATATGCCAAACTCTAACCCACACCCAATGAGGCACTACCGCACTAACCGTCTAACCCTAGCATCCCACAACCCCTTCCCCATCCCAGCCGCTGCCCCCAATTCCCCAATCCCCATCCCACATCCCGCTTCGTTCGGTCCTTCCCGCATAGGCACACCCAGTTCCTCCCTCAGTCCCTCTTCGATCGGCGGCGGTGCGGCCCCCCAACAGCCGACACGGCGACGCCGGCTTCGTCCGGTCCTCCCCAATAACTGACGCTGCCCTTCTAGCCCTCCTCCTCCCAACATCCGATGCCGTCTCCTCCCCAACAGCCAAAAGCCGATGCCGACCTCCTCCAGTCCTCCTCCTCCCCAACAGCCGACGACGGCCTCTCCCTCCTGCACCAGTTAGCCAACCACTCATCCACCTCTTTGAATTCCAAAATTACAGATCTAGATACTAACATGTTGTTGAGAGGCTAGATCGATCTAAAATGGTGCTGGTAGACATCTAGACTCCTCCTCCCGCACCGGTTTTTCCCCTAACTGTTATGTTGTTGAGAGGCTAGATTGATCTGAAATGATGCTTGATGTCTTCATTTACTTGCTTGATGCTGAATTGCTGATTGTGGCTCATTCGATTTTCGGGTGTGGGTCCCGTGGGGCCCGATACCCTGATGGAGCAGGGAACGGGGGTGAATAACAACCAAGGGCAGGGTCGGAGGCAGGGAATGGGCGTTTTCCTTCTCTCGGGCGCGGAGCCGTTCCACCGATGGCCGCCGGGGAATGACGCCAGGCCGTCCGTGCATTCGGAGAACGAGAAGGAACCCAGCGCGGGCGCCACTCCCGCGATATCACCTGCTGCCAGTACTCATCATTATGTGCCTGCTGTCGGTGTGCCGCCACAGCAGCAATAATGTTCTAGCTGCAGCTGCGGTTCCGATGCGCCGTCCGAGGGCGGCCTCCGTAGCGTACGTCGTCGTGGGCTCTCGGCCAATCCCTGAAGCTCGAAGCTCACCACCATCGTCTACTGCCGCGCGGTTTGCCGACGACAGCGGCGGATTCCAAGCTGCCCCGACGTCCTCCACAACCGGTAGGAGCTAACTAGTGTGTGTGTGACTTGCTAATTAATTCCAAATCCATGCCTGAATTGCTAGCTGCGTAGCGATGATATGATGTGCACACGTACGACGGTGGTGTTGCATGTGTATGCATGCTGTTTGAGCATCGAAGTATGTGTATGAATTCAAGTGTTAACGGGCCATCAAATTGTTGCTTGCAATGCCTCAATTTGTACAGGTTCGGGTTGGGGAAGTGCTGTGAGTTTTCATTACGGGACTTTCTACTGTGCTTGGAAGGTACCTGAGGTACCTCCCCTCTAAAAAATATCAACCTTCGTAAACTACAAAGGAGCAACTTAGGAATAGAAAATTTTGTAAAACTTGATAATTCAATAATTATTCCTAGATTTAACTATCTAATTTAATCTCCTGCCGTCTTTGATTTGCCTTGCCTGCACATCTCCTCCCCTTCCTCTCCCTCCGGCGCTCCTCCAAATCAGCCGCTCTCCTTCCCTTCCCCTCCCTCACCGGCCCTCCTTCAGACTCCTCCCCTTTCCCTCCTCTACCAACTCCTCTCAGAACTTAAGCTGGAGGCGCTGCCACACACAAACACAGCACCACCGCCGTCGCAAGATGCCTACAAAGCTGAGCCTTTGGTTTTAATCAAAGAAAAAGAAAACATCTCAGTCGTCGACCTTATATGAAGAAGCATGATCTATGGCTAAGATTAAATTGTACACTTAGTCCATGTTGATAAATAGAGTGTCCGAGTATTCTTTGTTGAAACAGGCATGGACTGATGATTCATTGCTATGTACTCGGACACCGATTCAAACTCTATTTATCAATATGAACTGTGTACAATTTAATCTTAGCTATAGATCATACTTCTTAACAAAGGTCGACGACTGAGATGGCCATTTCAGACATCGATGGTCAAGCTCGCATTGCCAACCCCCAGGTCTGATCTTTAGTAGGGTGCAAACGGAGCGGATAGTTCCCGACCGACCGACCGACCGAATAAATGTGGGCAAAATTTGGTTGTTTTTTTTTTCGGATATCCGGAGTTTTTTTCGGATTCGGATACGAATTCGGGTATTTTTCGCCGGATACAAATCCGGATTCGGATAATCAGATATCCGGTTTTTCCGGAACTATCCGGCATATAAATCGGATATTACCGAATACAATCCGAAAATTATCCGGTTTTTTTTACTCCCGCGGCCACGGCCCGCCCGACGCCCCGCGGCTCCCGCCCCTGGCCCCCAAACCACAAAACCAAAACTCCATTCACTCTTCCACACCCTACTCACCACGCCTTGCCTTGCCGCTCTCTCTGATCCTCCTCAACCCCCGCGCCCTCACGTCTGTCGCCTCCTCCCTCGTCGCTGCCGCCTCCTCCCTCCTCCCTCGCATCCGCTGCTCTTGCATTGCCGCAGCCGCCGTCCTCCGTCGCCGATCGTCGCTGCTTGCCGCCGTCCTCGCCGCTCCGCCCATTCTGGCGCCGTCCTCCGTCGCCGGTCACCGCTGCTGTGGCCGTCCTCCGCCACTCATTGCTTTGTAGCCGCCGTCGTCCGTCGCCGGTCATGCATTTGCGGCGCAGCGTCGTGCTCGGACCAAGCGCAGTAAAGCGGCCTCCTTTCCTTGCTTATTGAGTGGAAGTAGAGTGCATCGATCGATTACTAGTTCATTCTTGCACCGCGGCCGGTGATCTAGAGACGTGATGTTGATGCGTGTATCTACTTTCGCTTTCTTGAATTTAAGCGAAAGGATTGATTGGTATTGATCCTTTCTACTTGGTATTGTAAGTCCAGAGGGCATTAGTGCTACCTTTCTTGCCATTATGCTTTAGATGTTAGCTGCTGTATCTGTATGTTGTCTAATTTCATGAATCTCCTTGAGCTAGCTTGTTGATATAAGATTATTGGGGATAGCAATTTAGTACTGTGCATTGCACATAAAATTCGATGCTATTATAAAGTCCTGCTCTGCATAGGGTTGCAGCATCAGCAATGAATGAAATAGGGCATTAGTGCAATAGTGCTACCTTTCTTGCCATTTTGCACTTTGGCCGTCCTTGCCATGAGATCGTGCAATGAAAACATGTTGCATAATTCATGTGAGCGCACTATCCATTGAATGCATAAAGGCGGGTCCAGTGCAATTTTTAATCGCTTATGTACCATGACATGTTGCATAATTCATGTTGGTTCAACACTTCTTCAGTCGGATTCTGACGATCATTCGCCTTGTTTGTTTCCTGGACAATTCATACATGGCAAGCAAGTGGTGTTTATCTCAGACAGCATGTAATAAAGTTTGAGGCCACAATGCCTTCATTTCGAGAAAGAGTGAGCGAACGAGAAAAATCTCATCGAAAAGGAAGCAAAGATGAATCTTGGCGGACCTTAAAAGTAGATTAAGCGTGGCTATTCTTTGCTAGATACTTTTGCTTTTATCATGAGATTCAGCATGATCAATTTTCAAAAGCTCTCATCTAGTGATTCTTAGCATGCTGAATCATGTACAATGCCACTTTTACCTTTGGTAGGCCATTGGCTGGATGATGCTTAGCATGCGGAATCATGTACGATATATAGACTTTGATCTACACTTATCTGCTACAGGTACAAAATACTTACGATCGTTCATAGTAATGTATTCATTTATTACTTATCTACACTTATAGACTTTGATCTACACTTATCTGAAGTAACTCAATCGTTCATAGTAATGTATTCATTTATTACTAGTACACACTTTCAACATGACAAACGTGGTTTTTTCCTACTGCAATTCCAGGCTTCTTTCTGCCTGTGTCGTGTTTCTCATGTAAACTAAAGCAGATAGTGCTATTGTATAATGTATAGCTTAGTTGACTCACTTGATTGCACACCAACTGTGCAAAGTGAACTCGGATTGCATGAATTATAATGTACTTGTGGCTTCATTTCCCATATAAGCGTAGTAGTAAACTAAAGATACAATCATGTGACAAAGATCAATGAAATTTAAGCTTGTTATTCGGCAAACAATGGAGGCAAGCATATTAACACATTTGATGCCAAATTCACAGTGAGTTCCATGTAATCTCTTGTCCTTCAAGAAACTTTTATTTTAAATGATGTCGGGATCCACATTCAATGCTTACTATGCTTGTTTCTGATTGATATATTTGTCCAAGTTCTTCAAGTCGATGGTGGTAAGTGCACTACCTTCGGATCTGTGAAGCTCCGGTCTCCAATCTATATGCACCTCTAGAGTCCGTCTATTATTTATTCTAGAACCAACTTCTTTTTGTTCCTTGCCAAACCAAAAATTATACAAGGCTAACTCATTGTCCAAAGGCTGAGTAAATCTAGATTTATGCGGTAAAAGTGATGGGTCAGACACTCTTTCATAATGCCTACAAAATTCCAGTGTGTGCTCTTCTTCTTTCCCATTACTCAGTCCTGATATGACATATTATTCTTTTGCCCATTTCAAAATTATTTTGGCATATCTGGTACTTCAAAGTTCAAAATGATTTTGATTTCTAACATATCATGAACATGACTATGTGCATAATAGGAACAAGGTTAGCATGCATCAATGCTGCAACACTAGCACTTGCAGATGCTGGGATTCCAATGCGAGACATTGTTACATCTTGCAGTGCTCAGTATGGCACCTAAATTTTGTTTTCACATCTATGACAAGCTAAGAATAGTCTCACATAAAGAATCCTCATCATTCTAAATTTCTAATATGTTATTTCAGATCTGAATTATATAGAAGATAGTGCTGGAGGTCCAGATGTCACTGTTGGCATTCTTGCAAAGATGGACAAAGTGACTCTTCTGCAGGTCACAAAAAAATACCATGAATTAATTCTCATTTCTCCAATTTTTGGAACTCCCGTAAACCTGTCTCATCTATATGCACAAAAAGCACAAGAATCTTTTGTTGCTATTTAGTTCCATTATTCTTGGCTGCCCTTTCTTTCACTTTTTTCTTTTACATTGAGTTATCCACCTATCATTGACACATCAGCAATCAGCATCTCACTAATTCTGTTCTGTTGAACAGGGACCATGGGGACATGTCTTCAAAGAAGTATAGGCACGACAAGCGTGTATGTATATCTTGGAGCACTCAAATTTGTGCCTCATGCTGTCTACAAACTACTTGAGAATATGCTGATGCCATGGGAACAGGTAAATCATTGAATTGCGACTCTCTCATAGATACGAGCATTTAAAATTTCGTCATTGTTGATATTACCTATTCCGTGGCAAATGAATAACAGAACTCTTGTTTTCAGGTTCGCCATGTGAAGATCTTGTACCATATCACTGGCTTATTATGTTGATTCTTTGGTGTCTGTAATAGATGGAAAAGTTTTTTTATTATGTGTTGTATGTTTAGCTCACCCTAGAACACGTACAAGTATTATTCTTGACCTTTTTGTCTTTCTCATTTGGTTTATGTGAACTGTTTTTTTCTTTTTCAAACAAGGTATTTTGCTTTGCTTTTCATTTTCTTTGGAGTGTAGGTTTGTTGAAACTTGGGTTACTAGATGTTAATGTGCTAAATATAGTGCATTCTTGTTCAATATGTTTCAAAGAATAGCAAAAGAGTAACTCCAATCGCACTAGTAATTTTAAATTCTGTGAGAGGAGGAACGTGGCTATTGGCTATTTCTTGCAAAGACTTGAATTCTCACGATAGTAACTCCAACTGCACTAGTAATCACGAGAGTAACTCCAATGCACTAGTAATTCCTTATGTTGTGCAACATCGATTCATCATGTTTCGAACTTATAGTGAATCACACATGATTCATCGCAAGTTTCATTTTCCTAGTGTTCTCAAAAGATTCTCTTTATACCAATGAGTATCCTTTAACATTCTCTGTTCATTTTTTTTAGAGTGACCTCTCAATTTTACAAGAAATAAAATTTATCATAAATAATAGTGCTCAATTTCTGTATGCAGTTTGGCTTATTGATGTAGAAACCAATAGTTGGTCTGCTCTTGATACTTATGGAAAAGTCCCAGTAAGAATATTTTTCTTTTGCACTTCAAACGGGCTCTACCTGCTTGACACACAAACTGTAAGTACTATGTCTCTTCATGTATATTTCGATAAAAAAAATACTCTTCATGTATTGTGCTATACAAGTACACTTGTGCATTGAGTTGCATTCCATAAGTTCGCAATGGCAAAAATTTACTCGATAATTACATTTATATTTAGTTGCTCTTTGATAGCTTATTGAAGATCTGCAAACTCCCTACATGTATTAGTAGTTCTAAGTTTTAGTAGAACTTGCAAGTTCAAAATTTTATCTAGTTAATAGTGATTGGAAGGTTGAACGGTTGCTATCCAATGACTAGCATTCAACTCCATTCCACTATGGTTAACACTTAACACTTGACAGTAACTATTACATATATAAGCTGGCATACAGATATGTTAAACGAATTACATTGTACTTTTACACGAAGGAGAAATTGGAGATTTTAGTCCTTTGTCAATCATCATGTACTTGCTAATTGCTAGTTATTAGTTACTACTACTTGTTTAACTAGTTAACTACCCTCTGTTATCGTGTGATGTATTTAAATTCGATTGTTAAACTACTAATCTAGTTGTATTTTGGACATGTAGTATGGTTGATTGATCTTTATTTGTGCGACATATATGGTTTCTGTTTTCGCGCAATATCCGAATAAGTATTCGTGACCGAGACGATCCGTCTTCGGTTAGGCATGTATTCGGTCCGTCTTCGTGACCGAGACTATCCGCATTCGTATTCGTATCCGGCACTGTCCGTGTCCGATTCCGAATCCGAGAAAAAAATATGAAAAAAGATACGGAATGAGCGATATCCGTCCGTATCCGCTCCGTTTGCACCCCTAATCTTTAGCGCGTGAAGCGTGGGCCTCGATCTCCAGCAGTAGAAATTCGAGCCGGTGCCTGCGCTGCGCGTGCACACGGCGCCGGGCCTGAACGTTACCGCCTGACTGCGTGCGTAGGAGCAGTCGCGGATTTCGGCCCGCGGCCCAATCACATCACGCATCTCGCATCACGCCCGCGCGCTAGAGCGCGGCGCAATGGGCTTCACCCCATGAAAGATAAGTTGGATGTAGACTGGAGGTTTCCTGAGGGTCTCTCTATATATATGGGCTCGGCCTGGGGTACGTAAAACACAGCTAAAAATTCATTTGCGTTGCACATATCGACTATATTCTGTGGGAAAACCTGACTATAGTCTATACATGTATGGTAGATCCGAATGTCTGAACCATCAGGCAATTAACTTATAAACTAGTGCTATGATAAGAAGCAAGCAAAGAAACTTCAAGTACAGCTGCCCTCCCCGTAGTATGATGAAGTACGTATAGCTCAGCTGTGGTTCTTCATCAAGTACTGATAGTGATGATTGACGGAGAACCGTACTTACGTACTTAGGCCAAATACTCGTCAAACTATTGTGTGCATGAGAAGTTTCCGAGACAAACATTAACTAGAGAATATATATACAACGATTATTGGATTCCAAAGCTAGTTCTCTTGATCCGTCGATTTGGACCAAACAGCCTTCTCAAGTCTAATGGTTTGAGATCATAGATCCTACTATACATTGAGTACAGCATTGAACCTATGTTCTCTGCTGCGCGTCAAACATATAGTAAGTCCAACTCTATGTGCCTATGTGGGATGCTTGTACAAATACAGCACTGAATTCTGATTTAGTATATGGGAATTTGTAGGCACCATACATCCCCAAGGACGTAACTTGTTCAGACGGCTCGGCATGTCATCCAACGATAAAGGCATCGGATGCCCCCACCCCACCCATATGATTGCTCTTTTTGCTTTTTTGTTTTGACTTTCTCCTCCTCCCACGGTCTTCTTCTATACGAGAATAAAGTTTTCTCTCTCCTTCTCCATGCTTCTCATTCTTCTTCCATCCCTCTCTCCACATGGCCAAGGCCGGCCAGAGCTCACGTGCCTCTCCTGCCCCTCTACCCGCCACCCTCTCTCTCTCGCCTCACGTGGTCTCCTTTGGTTGCAACTTCCGCGAGCTCCTCAGTCGTCAGGGTTAGCAGAGCTTAGCCACCACCGGGCGTAGCCTCCGTGAGCTCCGAAGCCAGACAAACTCTTCGTCCGCCTCCGCAAGCTTCCCCATCACCAGGGCGAGACCTGACTTAGCTATTGATGGTCGCATCCTACGCGAGCTTCCTCAAAGCCAGACGAGCGCCACCACCGCCGGTCATAGCCTCCTCAAGTGCTGTTGGTTTGGTTGATGGAGAAGAAAAGGCAAGCCCCGTCATGTTGCATTAGATCATTCACGTTGTTGCAATAGGTATTTCGGGATGTTGCAATGGTGTTTTTGATTTGTTGCAGTCCTTTACCATTTAAATGTTGCATGTTCTCTTGAATTGTTGCAGCAACTTTTCTCCATTGTTGCAGAAAGTTCTTCCTGAATTTTTTTTTGTAGGAAAAGAATTTTTGTTGCAACCATTGTCGCCGATTGTTGCATACATGAAATCAAAATATTGGTTGCCGCCGATTGTTGCATACATGAAATCAAAATATTTCATAAGTTAGTTTTAAATGTTGCAAACTTCTTGATGTTGCAACTATTATTTTAAAATGTTGCAATGTTGTAACATCAAAATTTGTTTGATCGGTATATTTGAATTAGTTTTTAAGCGCAGCTAGGTTCTATACTGATGGTCTCCATGCATTTTTGGTGAGAATATGATATTTTCCCAATGTCTTTTCGGAGGAGATCGGGTGGAGGGGGAGTCTTTGTTGCGTCGAATGTGCGTGATGTTGCATAGTAATGTCAGGGGATGCGCGTGATGTTGTAAGATTGTGTCCGAAGGAGCTTTTGTTAACGCGTGAGATGCACAGTTGAGCATCATCGCGCGAGATCGGACGGCGCAACATGGTGTATGGCGTATGGCGCTGGCGCTCGAATCATACGTCCAAACGCTAGTCACGTCCTTAGCATATCTCAAGGTCTATTCAAGTCAAATCGATCTACTCTAGCACAAAGACCTCTTGCACATTCACGGGTTGGCCTAATCGTCCGACCTGAAGAGATCTAATATATGCATGATATGAAATACTACACGTCCGTACATCCTTGCATGCTTAACTAATTCTGGAGGGAAGAAAATGCACTATAAATTGTTGCATGCCGCACCGATTTTTGTTGTGTCAAATCGGATAGCTGAGATCGCTTATTTTAAGTCAGATCCTACGGTGAAGAGGGACATACGGTAGGAACATCGGGACGAGTGGACGGCGCTAGTCGCGTCCAAATATTATCTATAAAATAGTATCTGGTCATCTGTAACTCAGTTTAGAGACCATGGTGAGGGACAATATTGCCGTGTGTATGTACCACCGACATGCTGGGGTATTTATATATCTACCACGTTGACTAGCTCTGCGTACGAACTGAGACTGACATGTGGGGCTCATCCCCTTGAGTCCCCACTTGATGTTATCAGTTCGAATGCCGTTCGAATCCGGAGCTTATATAATTTGGACGCATAGATATAGTAGCATCGTACTCACTCCCGCCTTTGATCCTTAATGTTCTAAGACGTTCTAGAAGACTGGTTAAAGAATTGTTGCTGGGGAGGTTCATCCGTTCATGCATGCCAGCTGGAAAAGTGCTGTCAGTTGTACTGAATAATCTTGCGTAGATCTCTCATCGACCGTTTATGTTAGAATTTGCCATGTATCAAGGAAACTTGACCAAAAAAATTTGCATGCCTCATGAAACGCATCCGAACCAGAGCTGTCTGTCGATTTTTTTGTTCGACTTTCTATTAGTATGTATCCCGATTTTTTTATCGACATTCTATTAGTTACTCTTCATATTTTTTTTATCCAGACCTTTCTTTTACCGGCCATGACCGCTCGTACGTCATCTAAAGAGGCTTATCGAAATACCATGAGAGACTAACGTAGTTGCGGAACATATCCACGAGAATTATGGTTTTAACGTTGGAGGGCCTTTGCATGTTTTATGTTGTGATGAACTTGGATGACGTGTCAATGAAACTGAACTAAGTTTTTTTTATATATGTGTGGATGAATCATATGATACAATGTGATTTTATTGTATTTATTGTTTTGTTTTTAATTTCCCTTTTTCTTGATGGTGTCACCAATCCCTGAAGGGAAACATTTTCTTGACCGAAACCGTCGAGAAATAGGTCTAGTCCAAACCGGCCTACAGCGAATTTTCCTGGTGGTATCTGTCAGGGTTTTCATCATTAAATATTTTTCTATCGGTTGACCGTAAGCCAAATTGAGTTTCCATGGCGTTCTACTTCTAACACATTGTCTTACGATTACCCGTCAAGAATAATCCAAACGGTTTTTGACGACCGTCGCAATTGGTCCGGTCCGTTCTCTAGCAGTAGTGTGAGTAGACAGTATAGTTCCTTTCTTTAGATCTGTAGATAGTAATTTCGAAGTGTATATATGTCCGCAAGTGAGTTTGCATACAATTAAAAATCCGATGGACAAATATTGGTTAACTACGTACCAAGTGTCTAAATTAGTTCTCAATACCCATGAAACTAATTACAATATACACAAATTAACAGCTGTGACATGGGAAAAAGACCGAGTTAATTAATCACGATAGTTGTTTGGTAACATGTTTATGCAGACACAAAATCATACACATGGAGGGATCTAACTCATATTCTGAAAATGTGAAATTATAGTTCGACGATATGAATTAAATATTGTCGATTTGGTGAATACCGTTAAAAATTTTCACTGTGCCTTAAGAACGTACATAACTAAATTTAATCGGGACCTTTCATCTTTGACATATTACGTACACTTTTTAAGTAATAAGTGCAGCTCTTTAGGATATCGATACAGTACTGCTAATCGTTCATCAAATAATATAGTATATATGCGTGCATGCAAAATACTATTAATTTCACCGTTTTACTCATACAATGTTTGCATCAAATTAAAGTACAGCTATTAATCGGGTGATGCAGTGCCAATGGGAAGATACTTAATTAGCTACTCCCTCCGTTTGCATTTATATGACGTCGACGTTTCTGCTCCACTTTTGAAGCTACACGATGACAAGTATTTAGGAACGGAGGGATTACTTGGCAAATTGGCTAAAAAAACTTAAACTCCTTCATCTGTCAGCTCTTCTGCTGCTGTTTGAAGACGATCAAATTAACCCTAGCTAACTTTTCCATTTTTATTGTGGAAACTGCGCGCCCTCCCCTTCCACAGACTTTTGCCAATATACATTGAACCTCCCCCTGTGGGGGCACCGCATGCACCAAGAAAAGTCTCTCTCTCTCTCTCGCGTATCCGCTGTACGCACATTCTACACACACATTAAGGTGGACAAATTACAACTAGATACGGTACATGTGCATCGCATCACATAGGGATATAGTTATAACTTCCAAGTTCCAACCTGTGCGAACCCTACACTTAATTTGGAGAAGGAAAATTTTCTAGTATCTGATGCCCCCCACCTAAGCAGTAAATCAACGTGAAATGAGTAACTCGACATCTCGGAGAAAGAAGATACTAGCTACTCCATCCGTTCAGAAATATATAATATCTTAGAAAACGTGCAGTCAAATTTATCTAATTTTGACTAATAATATATGAAAAATTATTTAGATTGATCATCAGAGAATAGTATCATTAAATTTTTCATGATAAATATTTTCATAATATAATAATTTTGTGAACTTTTACAAACATAATCATATGAAAAGTAATGTTCAAAGTTATATATTGAAGACCGTGCCGATGTTCAAAACATCATACATTCATGAACAAAGTGTGTGTGTGTGTGTATAAACATGGTGCTGTATTTTATGATGTTCACTTGCCAACATTACTCTCATCAGATATAAATGAAAACTCAATCGTCATTTGATAATTTCACAGAAAAAATGTCTTTTTTTGGTGAGTCAGATTCATTTGATTAACTGACCTAGTCTTGCCCAGTTGCATTACGTACCCTTCCATGATATCATATGAGCTCAAAATTAAGGGGTTATATATCAAAGTTCATGTATATATAAACCATGCATATATACTCTAAAAAACCATGCATAGATCACTTCGATCGTATATGATGACAACATGCATGAGACAAACCTTTGAGATGCTATATATCGATCGGTCACAGAAGCACACATCATATATACATCAAAACTCTATACTTATGAGATAAGATAAAAATACAAAAAAAGGCACGGACGATCATTACATCAGTGTTTCCATAACTGGAAAACAGGAAAAACAGTCCTACGTACAAATTAACATCTAAAAAGGCTTCCTCCCTGCAGTCAAATGACCACTATATCCAGTGATTTCATTATATTTATCGAAGCTGAGATCGCCAAGCCGAGCTCCACTGGCTCGCCTTTGTCAACTTGGCCGTCGTTGGCCGGCTCGGTCTTGTGCACCCGCGGCAGTAGACCTAACGTGAGGTCGAGACCGGCCTCGCGCATCTCGGTTGTTCTAGGCTCCGGCGCCTCGGACTGGCTGTCATGAGAGCCTTCCACGGTGTCCACCGAGGTGTTGCTATGATCGCTCTCCGGCACGGCGTCATGGCTCCCAGACCCGTGACTCAGTTCGCGGCGCACCCAGTTGAGCGGCTGTGCCTGTCTTACATCGACATCCATGGCGGCCGACGGCTGGGCGAAGACCAGCTCGAGCGCAGACTCGCACCCTGACGATTTGTGGGCGCCGGGCCTCTTGAACTGCTCGCGCGACCTGTTGCCCAGTCGTTGGAGGTCAGCTGGGATGCCTCTGTGGTCGCCCCTCTCGGCGACGTGGCGGATGTCGCAAGTCCGAAGCGGCGGCACGGCGGTGGAGGCGGGCGGCGGCTGCGCGATGGGCATGCCGCGGAGGACCGACTCGACCGCGGACTGGCACAGCTGCCAGTTCCCGGACCAGAGCAGCCCTACCGATCCGTACACCGGGTTGAGCATGCGGCCGCAGGCCTCGTACAGCAACGACCGGAATATTGCTGCAGATATATTTGCGCACGAACGTCGTCAGAGCCGTCATATACAGTACGCATGCTGCAGGAGGAACGATCGAGAAGGGTGCGTGCATACCAGGGCGGACGTGGTCGGGGCCGGCGGTGATGAGGTTGAGGAGGCCGGCGCGGCCGTAGAACTTGGCGAGGAAGACGGTGGCGTTGGCCTGCGCGTCGGTGCTGCGGATCCACTGCAGACACGGCCTGATAGCGCAGTCGTCGCTGCACCCTTTGCGCAGCACGCGACATCCGTTGCAGCTCATCCGCATCCTAGCTGATCGATCGAGGCGCTGCTGCTGTGTGCGATGCTAGGATGATGAGCAGCGAGAGGAAGCGAGAATGGTGGTGTGTGAGGGGCGAGATGGAGGTGAGGGGTGTATATAAAGCACATCGGGAGGTGGAGCCGTGGGTTCTCGGGAGGGCGCACACCGGACTGGGAGTGGAAAGCTGGTTTTGGGTATTGGAATGGGTGGGCTCAGCTGCTGCAAAGTTACCCAATTGCCACCATGTCTCGGGATAACCTTAGTGCGTTGCTACTAGTGTAATAGTTTATCAATTAGAGTAGATATAATATATCTTAACTCGTCAAGACACGTGAAGCATAGCAGAACAAAAGAGTAGGGGTAGAGAGGAGGAAGTGAGACCCGTCCAGATCCAACCAATGGAAACAGCGACAGGGGAGGGAGCGGAGGCATGCGTGGAGTAGAAGAGTGGGGGTGAAGGAGGAGGAAGCACAGGCGGCGGTGCAGGTGATGCTAGGAGAGGAGTAGGGAGCATACGATGCAAGAAGATAGTTTGCTGATAACGTGATCCACATGTCAGTAGAGAAAGATAGGGGTGGAAGGATGGGGAGGACAGATGACCACCAACTCCAATTTTTAAATACGGTTTTGCTAAACAACATTCAATTGTTTTCTTCTGTCAAAATAGTCAAATTTTCATCTGTCCGATATGCTTTGGGATTTGGATTTCTTCTCATCTGATGAATTGAGTCCAATTTGTTATGATTTTTTCTTCAGAACATAACGGGTTCACTACATTGCCGTACTTTATTGGTATAGAATTTTACTTTTTTTTGTCTTTGTTTTTGCTAAATATCTTAAAGTATATGTTAGATTTTGAATCATGTGATGGAAATATGAGTTATTAAGACTTTCGAGAATAATTACAATGACCAAAAACAATAATTATATAAATAATTCACTGCAATCATATAATGAAGTTGTAAATGAACGAAAATTTAACTATTTTCAGCTGAGAAAATAGTCGAATCCTGTATAGATGGACCCAAATAACGGAGATAGAAACACATGACAAATATAGAAAAAGAAGACAAAGGGCGAACCAATCTCATCGGCATGTTTTGTTTGCCAGATCAGATAATATCGAAATCATCCGACCCAGCAACCGAGCCTAAGCCAGATGTTCGGTTTGCGTCGCGCGACTGAGCAGTTCCAACACCAAGCCACAGTTCGCGACCAACCCCACAAGTCAATAGCTATGGACAACTCATTCCTCGGAAAAGGCATGGGACAGCGTACGTCGTCCTCCACAACGGAGAGCGGATGGCTCCGGGAAGGCCCAATCACGTCCTGTATAGGCGTATAGCCATTGGCATGCATTGTGAGAACATATTTAATAATTTAATCTATTTTTTTAAAAATATTTTAAAGATAATTTCTCTCTAACTTTAATTTCAATTCTGATCTCTTTGGTCACACCACAATACGTAGCGTGACAAAAACACCCTGTCACGTCACGTACTACGACGTGACCAAAACTGCCACGATTGCCCTCTGAGCTAGTACGCGTTCGTTTTCGGACTAAATCCTGTTACGCCAAGAGGGGCGGCGTGACAGTACTCATTTGCCACACCAAAATCTGTGACGTGGCAACATGCTTTTGCTATGCCACGTGTTGTGACATGATCAAAAAGGTCAGAATTGGAAATAAAGTTAGGAAATGTTATCTTTAAAATATATATTTTTTAAAATATATTAAGGGAGTGTCTATGTTTCAGGTGACTGAAATTTCTTTATCTATCAGTCATATTTTCTCACCGTTAGATCAACATTCTATGGCTCAGATTGTCTCTTTCTAAAATAGACAAAAGTACTACAAGAAAAATACAAAAAAATTCTAAAAAAAATTCTAAACTAGAAAAAAGTAAATCTAAGTGAGCCCTACAACCCTACAAATGCAAAAACAAATACAAAAAAAAATACAAAAACAAACATAACTAAAAGTTACAGTAGAGTTGTACTAAAATTGCACATCACTTGGTACTGCAATTTTAGACTTAGTACTGTGCAACTGTAGATGACTGATGGATAAAAAAATTTCACACAACTGAAAATTAGCAAATCCGATATATTAAATCATAAAAAAGTTCGCGTTGTGCCGCCGTGTTTTAAGTAAAGAGCAAGAAACCCAAGGATATAATATGTGGGGGTACTTTCGTAACTTTGCGGTGTGGGGGATTCGTGGCGGCGCGTGGCGCCCACGCTCGCGCGCGGTGGCCGTCACAGTGTCAGATGGATGCGGCCGAGTCGCCATGCATGCACGTTTCCAGGAGTGGCGCTGGCGCAACGCCAAGGAGGAAATTAGCAGTTGGTGCGGCGGGCCGCGTAGAAGCTCGAAACTGGCTTGATTTCGCCGTGCCTTCCCAGCCTCCTGGGGCCCGTGGTACGTGCGAGGGAAGAAGGGCGAGAGGTGGCCCCCAGCCGGCCGGCCTCTTCATCAGGTGAGCCGGTTCCGTTCTCTCCTGATCTCCCACTTCGCACGTACCGCTCTCGCTTACCTGTGGGCGCCCGAGGCTCCTATCAATGGGCGGTTTTGCTCCACCCGCCGCTTGTTTAATCAACCGCGCGCGATTCTCTTTCTTGTTCCGTTTGTTCATTGGCTACGCGCTATTATCTGGATCACGATGTCCGAGGTACTTAGGTTGCTCGGAACATGTCATTGTTCGTGCAGATATGTGGCAGTTGCTAGCTAGCATGCATCGACCGGCGCCCAATGCATGCCTCAGTCATTCGTTTTTGGCAAAACCTTTTATGGGAAGTTGCCTTACTATTTAATTTTAGAGCTCATATATATGCAAGTGGAAGGAAGCTAGGCCTAATTTGCACAGATATGAAATTTAAGCATCGCCCCCCCCATGCATCTCCTTTGAGAAGTAAATTCCTCAAAGGGTAGGCCCATGATAAAATAGAGAATCATCCTAGGAGTGGTTTCTCAGAATGCACATAAGAAAAATAAAGATTTATAATGCTTGTATAATGCATACTGACAATGTAGATGTCAAGCTCTTGCGCCAAGTGGTGCTTCCCAGTTGCACATCAAATAAAGGTTATGTTTAGTACGCGTTGTTTTCACTTTATCTTCATTTGGTGGCCAGTGCAGTTGGTTTAGAAAAAATTGGTGTGTGTGTCTATATATATATAGCTAGTCCAATTACGGGGCTAGATAACATAATTGTCTGTGCAATTCCGAGGACCTCTGTGGTGGCACTCGGGAAAAAAGTGTTTGGCTACTATTTGTGTATTAAAACTTTCAAATAAAAAGGTAGGTTTGTATCAAATCTCAAGCCTACGATTGAAATTTATATCCTTTTATAACTATAATAGCTTTATTATCCAAATATAGTTAATTTGTACCGTTATAATTCGGACCCACCGGAAGCACAGTAGATCATTTTCTTTTTTTATCTCTGATTGACGCGTGAAAATTTCAAGTACTCCCTGTGAGTGCAATTGGTGGCTCCCTTTAACATCGTTTTAATAGTATTACAAATTGTTTCTTCAATTGTATCAGTTGCTTTTGTTTCCACTTAATCGGGGAACAAAACAAAACAAAATCAAGAATCCTCAAAAGCAGCCAATGAATAGCTCCTAAACCACTAGTATCCCGTACGTCCTCTTTAACTACTGAGATTACATGCATATGATTCGATTCGTTTAATATTCCCCGGCCTTAGTAGCTGACCATTTAGGTCATCACGCCATGAACCCACCCATGTCTATAGCTTGTTAAAAGTTCCATAAGGAAAGAAATTAGTAACCTGATGTACGACACAAAATCAAGTGGTAATAGTATATACATTATAAATGGTAGCACGTACGTACTACTACTACACCTCCAATTGACACGGTAATATGAAAAATAAATTGTATGGGGAGGACCTTAGGAGAGATCCCTCCCCATCTTTGTTCATTCTCCCCGATCCAACAGCCTGGAGGAGAGGGCCTCTCCCTTCCGGTAATGTTTGTGTAGTACTGTGTCGATCAATGGCTCCTTGGCCAGTTGCACCACTTAAAAACAACGACGTTGTTATATTATTATTGATCGGTTTATTATGACTAGACAACTACTATATAATTAGAGAAAATGGAAAGAAGAGGCCAAAGGGTCCAGCCAAGTATAATATATGGCCAGACAAACTTTGCAAAATAAGCGGAACTGTCGTTTCTACGTCGCCCTTGCTTCTTCTGAAGTAGCTATCGTACGAGGCATACTGGCCCAATCGGTCAGTTTGACCAAATTAAACGACAACTTCTGATCCTTTGAGAGGGAAGCAAATTTGCTGGCCGTTGATCCGCCTCCAATCATCCCGGATGAACGGCAGAATGGGGGCTTCCGCGCGAGGTCCTCTTCCACTGAATTTTTTTCCCTTTGGCATTGTTATGGTTGAAAACCAGCGGTAACAAACTCTGTAGTAATCTTAGTGCCCACAAAGAACACGGTAAATAGGGAAACGAATCCTCCTGTTGGATCAGGAAACGAGGGTTGAGACTTGAGCAGCAGCACGGTAGCAAAAGTGCTGTGTTGAATATTGTAGCTGTGGTGCTCTTTCAAGCATTGTAACAACACTATAGCAGTCGATCCTGCCGTTTTTTCCGAATTGGACGGCTTAGATCGTCGCAAATGTCACGACACCATGGTCGATGGCAGATGATGCGATAGTTTTGTGTTTGTTTCTTATACGGTTTTTCGTGCCTCTAGCTTATAACCAATTTTGGTTCTGCGCCTGCAGAAACAAGCAAGTTCTATTCGTAAATGAGCATACATTTTCCTTAGGATGATATATCATATTGTTCCATAGCTATATAGTTTAAATTTCACAAGTTGATTGAGTAGGGCTACTGTTGATTCAAGTTGTTTCTATCCGATCGATTTCGTCTTAGTTATAGCCAGTCTGCTGGGTAAGATAGACCAAGTTTTGATCTAGCTTAAGTTTGGGCTCATGAACATATGCCACGTACACTGTCTCAGCTAGGAAGCAAACAAATCAGAAACAAACAAACAAACAAATATGGAGAAAGTGAAAGTATTCTGAACAGTAGACGCAACTTGTTTAGGAAAACAAATATGCGGATCTGACATATTTGTCCTCCTAATTTTTGGGCCCCCCTCGAGCCCGAACCTCCTAGTGCACAGGGCAGAATTCAGAGAGCGAGATCGGTAGATGCATGCACGCTAAAGCACTTGGATCCCGAGTGTACGGGCGATGCGCAATTATACGTGCCGCAAAAGATTCCATGACTAGCGATGAAGCTCTTGGTTGAGACAACTTTGTGATAAATTTGTGTGCTAGCTCAGTGCAAGTGTGCATCCTAGTTTGCATGATCTCATCGATCGAAGTTGAAGTGATTATAACTTATAATTTATAAGGATTCTTTCTTCCCAATGGATTGATCTTGAAAAGTAAAAAAAGCAGGCTGTCGCCCACAGTTTCTACTCCTTTTTAGCCCAGTGTGTAAGTAACTTTCTCGCTGTTTGATGGAGAAGTTTGGCATGCATGAGCGTGATTTCTAACCAATCATCAGTTCACCGGTGCTGGTTTTCAACTGGTTGCTCATTGGCTGCCCAGTTCCAAGTGGCAGAGGTATTGGATGGAATTAATATCGATCAAGTCTTTATGGGAACTTGCTCTCTTCTTTGACAGTGTCATTTTCTATTACTAAATGTGACACGGTAATCGGCTAACTACCACTGGTTTTAGAACATGGCTTGCTGTAACTCACTGAAACCACAAGTGCTTATTGACCAAGGAAGTTAGCCGAGAGACGAGGAATAAAATCTGACGTGAGAGGGCCTCGCGAGAGGTCTTACTCCATCAGCGGTTGATTTTGTTGATGAGAAGAAATCAACGACCGATGAGAAGAGGGCCTCACAGCAAATTTTCTTACGAGAGGCAAAACGAGGCAGCTAAAGATTTGGAGTGCGTACAGATCGCTACAATTTGCCCGTAAGAAAAGCATCACGATAAACTCAAAGCTCACCTACATAAAAACTTTTCACCGACCATAGCCCAATGGACGCACTAGAAGATGTTAATACAAATTCGGCCCGTGCGTGCTCGGCCCAGATTTGTTTCCTTTCAGGCCTGACGTTTCCTAGCTTTGTACCACGACATGACAAATCCACATGGGCTGATAATCTGATACAGAACAGCTCTTTCTGAGAAACATATCAATGAAGAATGAGCTTTGTGTTTCAGTACATCGCCCCGAAAATTGAGTATGAATATAAAGCCCACATGCATAGCCATGCTCTAATAGCTTCTGCTTCATCTCAAGAAGAGCTGGAGAGAGAGAGAGGGGGAGAGAGCTTAGTAGAATCCCCTCCTTTTGGAATTTTTGTACTCTGTTGATGTTCCAATTATAGTTAAGAAGAGAAGAACATGTGCCCGGTTCCTGCACACGAAACGATTTTTTTTAAATAGTCATTATTTTATTTCGAAATACAGTAATATACTTATATTTTTTTATTTTACAGAAATAATACTATGTCGCTGTACGTCCAAGTCGCCCAACCATTAAGCGACTGGTCCTAGTCGCCCAACCGTGGAGCGACACGTGGTGTAGTCGCTCTACAGTGCAGCGACCGTCACTTGGGCTACTAGTCACTGAAGCATTGTGACGAGGATATAATAATCATCATTTAATTATTTATTTGTAATTCATATTATCGATAATAATGACGTCATATGGTTCTCGAGTATACCCCTTTATATTCGCAAGAGAGAAGCTGGAGGTCGTAAGTCCTTCTACGACCACTCCATAGTTGTAAGTCCGCCTACGACTATGCCCTGATCGTAAATTCTTTTACTATCAGTATGTGGTCGTAAGATCTTCTACGACCACCATCTGGTCATAAGCTCTTCTATGACCAGTCCCTAGTCGATAGGGCTTACAGACATGTAGGCCTAGTCGACTAGGGAATCTTTCGCATCTAAAGATATGAGCAGTAAACTACACTGTTATTCTCTGGAATAATGACATGATTTAACTCCCCGTCATGGTGATAACTGCCTCGCGACGTGGGAACGTTACTGCTCCCACAATAATCTCCAGTAACGGCTCCATCATCTGAAGCATTAAGGTGCCCTTTGGACTAGAGGAACAGCAGCACGCTCCAAGTACTGTATAAAAGGCAGAATCATCAAAAGGAGAGGAGAGAGGAATCAGGAGCAGAAGACGTCTCACTCAAGTCTTTCTCTTGATCTTGTAATCCAGTATACTCAATACATACACACAGGAGTAGAGTTGTTATTCTCCCTGGAGAAGGCCCGAACCTGTATAAAAATCCCCGTGTCGCCTCTCTCTGCATGATTTGAGTCTTGGAGACCCCCTAAATCAAACAATTTTTACATAAGTTCGGTTTTAAAACACCGACAGTTGGCGCCGACCGTGGGGATCTTCGAGCCACCAGCTTTCCTTCGCTCTATTCTAACTCTAATGCTCTCATAGCAGGAGAGTGGAACGAGGAGAACTGGTTCGACTTGGTGACCGATTACGCAGATATCGAGATGGATGCTGGTTTCGACTACAAGCCGAGTATTGCATCATCCGATGGTGATGTCGCCTCCGGAGATCATTCTCCAAGAGACCATACCACCGATGGAGTTGAGGAGGGATCCTTATCCCTCGCAACATTACGTCTGAATGAGGTACCAGCTTCCTCAGAGGGCACGGGTCAATCCGACCACAATCAGGACTGTACCAAGACAGGCTCAAAGCATGGCGAGGGTTCCCCCTCCAAGTGTTCAAGTCCGTCTAAGACAGTCCGACCTAGCACGACAAGTCCTAGAGGCAATCATTCCGGAGCTTCATTAGCACCTGGTGGTCGTCTCTCTCAGGTTAGTCCCACAAAAAGGATAGGGTCGAACATACTTTTCTTGCGAGTTCGACCATCCCATCGCAGGGCTCACCTGCGGACGGAGACGGTTATAACTCGGAATTCCCCTTCCTAGAGGGGTTTGCTCCAAGTTGCCAGACGGTGTCTCTCGACTACTCCTTAAGCGAGGAGGCCTCAAGCGCAGGTAGAGATCATCAACGGGAGGTCTTCGTCCTTCCCTCAGGTGACGATCGCTCTACTAGAGATAAGACTGAGGATGCTCCCCAACGATCACACACTGCGACCCCTCGTGGCAATGACGAGGACACCTCCGGTGATGAACAGAGTTAACACTCTGATGAGTGTTAAGGAGATTCTCAAAATACTCATACTCCACTGAGGCAAGCTCGAGGCTCGGGTATGGAAGTTCCTGAGGCAACCCGATAGAGAAGAATCGCAGCTCAGAGGAATCCGTCTGGGCACGTTCACTATCAGTCGAAGGAAGCTCAAGAACTCCAGCGCATCAATGACCTTCTTGAGAACCCATCTCGAGAACTTGCTTGAACGCCTAGCTACGACCTCTTTGCTGAAGAGATCGCGCAAAGGTTTCAGAGTACGGTGGCCAAGCTTGAGCACCCTCGTCAACATCAACCTAGAAGTCGTGGTGGTACAACTTCATCTGCTTCCAGTCGTTCGAAAAACTCACCGCATGGAGATCTCCGTGACAACCGATCAAGACACTCTCCTGACCTTCGCTCCAGTCGAAGGAGGGTTCCTTGAACGCCTGATGACCAATAAGTTCCCAGGAGAGGAGATTGTTCACCACTTCAACCCAGAAATCTGCGACAATAGATGGAGTACGAGGAGTATTTTCCTTGTAAGGCTGAGACCCACCACAAGTTGGGTCCAACTATGACCGGGTATCATCGCGTACGATCACCTGGTGACGTCAATCCTTCTTTTCTACAAAGAAGGCGTCAAGAAGTCATTACCGGATGTCGGGCTTTCTCACCCGACCTCCAAGCTGTTCGCTGGCCGCCTCGGTTTTGATCAGTGAACATGGAGAAGTTTGATGGATCTCAAAACCCCATTGAATTTCTCCAGATCTACACAACTGCTGTCTAAACAGCAGGAGGAGGAGAGCATGTAATGGCAAATTACCTTCCTACTGTACTTGAGGGATCTGCTCGATCGTGGTTGTTAAATCAGCCACTCGAGTCGATTTATTCATGGTAACACCACTGCGACCTCCTATTGGCGAATTTCCAAGGCACCTACCATCGCCCTGGGAAGGAGGACGACCTGCATAGGATGAGACAAAATGACCACGAGACTCTGCGCCAGTTCATTCGATGCTTCAGTCAGGTTCGAAATTCTATTCTTGAGGTTTCTGATTCTTCTGTCATCAGAGATTTCAAGTAAGGAGTCCATAGTAGAAGGATCACGGAGGATATCGCCTTAAATCTTCCTGTCACTGTCATCGAACTCTTTGAGATGGCTGATCGATATGCAACCGCTGCTGAAGCGGTCAAGTAGAACAACACTATTGATCGAGAAGATAAAGTTCCTCAAGAGGTGGGCGAAATTGGTAAGAAGAAGGATAAGAAGGCCAAGAAATCCAAGAACAAGGCAAATGGCCAAAAGCTTCAAGCCAACAGTTACAAGGAGGTCTTGGCCGTGAGCGATAAAAATCCTCAAGGCTCCAAGCCATACTCTAATCGAGGCAAAGGTAAGCGTCCCGAACGGAAGAACGACAAGCCTAGGTGGTGTCATTTCCATAAAAAGGAAGGACATGACATTCGCAACTACCGAGTTTTCCAACGAAAATTCGAGGACTATAATGGCAAAGGACCGCTTCCTACCCTCGAAGAGGTAGGGTAAGCCAGTGGTCGTATGCAGTCAGACGACAACGAGGATATGCCATTTCAAGATCCCGAACACACCATTGACCATATCTATGGGGGATTATCGGTATACGAGTCAAAACAACAGCTTAAGACTGTCGAACACGAGGTAAACTCCATTGATCCTCCTCTTGTTAATAAATTTCTGAAGTGGTTGGAAGTCACCATCTCCTTCGAGAAGGGTGATCGCCGATCCTTCCACTCACTGTGTCGCTTCAATCGTGAATCGAGCCCACCATCAATAACTGTCGAGTAAATCGAATGTTGATTGATGGTGGTAGCTCGTTAAACATTCTGTTTACGAGTACCCTCAACGAGATAAAAGTACCCAGGACCAAGGTAAGAACGGTACGATACACTTTTCATGGTATTGTATCGGGGTCTTCGCTCAAACCTATTGGCCAAGTTTCTCTTCCTTTAACATTTGGTTCTCCAAGTAATTTTAGGACAGAGAAGATCTCCTTTGACGTGGTCGATTTCGATACGGCATATAACGCCATACTCGGACGACAAACTTTGGCAAAATTCTTAACCGCTACTCATTATGGGTATCAATATCTTAAGATGCTAGGTCCCAAAGGAGTGATCACAATTCATTGTGATAAAAAGATGGCGCACATGTGTGACCGTTTGGCCGCCGAGATGGTAGGCCGATACCACCGAGAAGAAAACAAAGGGCGCCTTCGACTAAGCAAATAAGCTTCAAAGTCGCACCAAATTAACGATCAAAGTTAAGGAGGTTCCTTTTGTTAGAATAGGACTCTATTTATATTTCCTTATCTGTATATAGCAACCCCCTTTGTACTCTCTATATGTAGGACCGGAAAGGCGACTAGAGGGGGGGGGGGGTGAATAGACGCTTTCTCTAATTTTCACCACGATCGAACTCAACACTACTATCACTCCAATAGCTATAAAAGCTATGAAGATTTGTATACAGGCACAGTGGATGACCTGTGTTGAATCTGATCAAACCCCGAAGCACAAGACTAAAAACTTCTCACAACTGCATGCACAAAGACCATCAAGCAATTTTCTTGGTTGACATTAACGCGACAACCGCAGTAATTTTACCTTTTGTTCTTGAGCACAAGACCATCGCCAGAGTCACAGATGCACAAGATGTGCCGATCAAATACATGAACTCGAAAGTGACAAGGATCTGCAGCAAGCAATAAACTAAACTAAAACAAAGAAACCAAGACAAAGAACCAAAGATTCAAAGTAATCAGATTTAAACTTCACATTATGCGAATCGCCGCCAATTTAAAAACCGACACCTTAGTCACATCATGAGGGCAGTCAATAAAAAATTCGCAACAACAACAAAACCACTTGGAGTGAAAACCAAAGGCTCATGCGCATACGACCTTTTGACTGGCCGCAAACTCTATCCACACCATCACCGCCGCTGAACTCTCACAAGGACAGCTTCAATCAACGCAAGAAGAGACAAGTAAGACCAAGGCAAGAAACAACTCCAAACAAAGAAACCGATAGCAATAAACAAAAGTTCACAGAGCAATCAATCTACCAGTTGCATTAAGAAACCAGCCAAAGCTATTAAAACCAATCCGACAGGCCAGAAATAAAAATTTCGGTCAAGGGCAATCTGCAGGAAATCAAATCAATGTCTCACTTGCATCCATAAAGACAACCAAATAAACAATTCTTGAAACAAAGGAACTACTGTGACAAAACCCATGTAACAAAAAAGAACTTCAGATCATACAAGGAACGAGATTTCTTTCAAGAAGCTACAGTGTCACGCTAATCTATTTCTGCCAGAGGACAAGACTCTGCCACGGCTCAGCTTATCTACGGGTCGCACAGGCCGCCACCAGTTTATACGGAAGCAGCCGCTAAGCTCCGTTCAGACGGACACAAGCAGACGCCGCCACGCAAGATAACTTTCCAAGGCCGCTTTTCTCCCCAAGAACCGGCCGCCCCAAAGTTCTTCAATTCTTTTGTGGGCGCACAGGGTGAAAAGGCAATCGGCAATCAAAAAAAAACAAGGACTCTTGGCTGCCATCAAGACAACAACAAAAAACTGATCTAACATCAAATCAAACAGTGATGTAAACTCTTACACGCAAAAGAAACAAAATCGGCCATGACTATAGCCGCCATCACAATCACCAATTTTGCAGCAAACGCCAAGGGCTTTTTTTCGTGGTTTAACAGCCGCCGCCACCATAGTTTCTCTACAGGGCTTTTGTTTTTCTGCTGAGCACAGGAGGCCGCCGCCAAGGGTTTTCTTTTTTTTTTCTCCAGTAGCCACCCTAGAAGACCTATCTCCAGATCCTTTTATAGGGTAGCCTCTAACCCTAAAAAAAACTTTCTAGAAGATTTACCCTAATGGGCTTCCGTTAAGGCCCAACAACAACGGAACACACACACACACACGCATATTAAAGCGTCGTCTTCAATTCTCTTGACCTAATCCACTTCTTGACGCACCGTCTTGCGCCGCGGGTTGGCATTAGGTCACAAAGGCGGTATTTGGTAAAATTACCAACATACCCCTTCTCGATCTTTTCCAAGACCGAGTCCAACTCTGAAGCAATCGCCGCTTTCACACGTAGGTTGATCCAATGGCTCATCGCCGGTCGGCAAGTTCGCCCATCCAGCTTCCCATCGACCACCTTGGCACTTGCACCGACCCGCACCGCTTGATCAAACCAACAGACCAATCGCCTGTTGGTCATCCTTGTCCATTTCGCCACGCTTGAGTCACTTGACTCACCCGCATCCATGATCGCTTCGACCTCAACTCTCTAAGCTTAGTCCCGATCCTTCTCGCTGACCGCTATTGACTCGCAAGCCACCACCAGACAAAGAATAGACAAGCAACACGAATCCGGAACAAGTTCTTCACAACTTGACCCACGTTAGTGAAAACATGCATCATGCAACACATATGCACTATAGCCTATGAACTCAATCTAAACCAAAGCCAAATTCCCAAAATGGCTAAAGATCAGCCTTTTAACTTTGCCGAAAACGCATGAAACTTCAAACCAAAAGCAACATTGCCAATTGTTTCATCATCCTAAGATCATGGGCATATCCCCATGATATCCACACTATATATATTGCCCATTGGGCCCTCTTGAATATACACACAATATTCATAACATGGTATCATAGCTAGGGCAAACTTAGCGCCTTCCGCTCGCCGCCATCGCCGCTGCCGCCAAAGTCACGCCGCCAAAGCCGTTGCCGCCACGCCGCCAGCCGCCATACCGCCGCCGACGCCGCTTTCTTTCATCGATTTTTCCTCGACGCCAAAGGACGCCGCCACCGGGCCGCCGCCCGAGGCCATCCTTCTTCCCCGACTCCTTCCCTAGGTCTCGGGTCACTGCCGCCAGGTCGCCGTCGATGGCCACCGCCGCTGAGGAAGATGCTGCCGCCGCCGCTGCCACTGAGGAGAATCGGGAAACCCTAGTTCTTCGCTCGGGTTAACAGGCCGAGTTCCCCTCTCGGGTTAACAGGCCGGCCCAAGTCTTTTAAGCCGGCCGAAATCCAAAAAAAATCCAAAAAAAAAACGTCGATCTAACCGCCCACCATTCCAAAGGTCGCCGTTATATTGCTGTTTTGGTCGCCGCGGCCGTCAAATACCGCCACCGATGGCTTTATCCTTCCGCTACAATCCCATTCTCGGGAACAAAGCTTCATGGGACGAACTACAGGTTGTGGTCTTCACTCATGGAGATCACGCTCGATGGTCTCCACCTCTGGGACTTGTCACTGGTGCTCGACCTTATCTGCCGTCGCTGCTTCAGCCTCCTCCCAGACAGCCTACTTCTGCACCTCCTGCAGAAGATGAGGCCGCCAAGAAGGAGGCAGAGGTCATTGCTTGTCACCGACGCCATCGATGAGGCCTTTCAGTATGCCATAGACGCTTTTGAGCACTGGTGTGCTAATGAGGCCCGTGTTCGCGCCATCCTGGTGGTTAGTGTCGACGACTACATCCAGCCAGACATTATTGGTCTACGTGTCACTCGTCAGATCTGGGAGTACTTGCGCGAGCGATATCAGCAGAGCAAATGATGTTTCGCTTTTTTTCGCTTCAACAGGAGTTAGAGACGCTTCGCCAGGAGGACTCCTCCATCGATGACTTCTTCGAGCTCGCCGCCTCGCGCCACCGATGAGTTGGCTTCGCGTCATAGGAGTGTCATAGCGTATATGATCATGATCGCTTTCACCTTTATGACTTCGTCGCCGCTTCACCTGAGTTTGAGCTCGTTAGGGCTCAATCACGAGCCGCCACCACGATCGACAGTCACCGAGGCTCTTTCGACCCTTCGTGCCGAGGAGCTTCGCCGTGGGTTAGCAAAGATAGTTTATTTCTACCGTGTTTTATACCCCTTCTTCTTCGACTACACCGACAGTTTCTGCTTCGACTATAGTCCCTCCACAGGTGTCTGTTGCCTCGCTTTTGCACCAACCGGGTTTGGTGCAATTATTGCAAGAACTTCGCACGACTACCAAATAAGCGCGGTCGTAAAAGCGTATCACGACGCGGAGTTGGACGCCAAGGGAGGGCAGGAGGCCCTTCCTCGACAAGAGGATGCACAAAGACGTCAGATCTTCTCAATGAGGTGACTCGTTTCAGCCAGCTTATGCCAGCTCTAGTTCAAGCAATCTCTCTCTCACCAACAGTTCTCGCTAATCTAGCTCAGACGCCTCCTCCGTGTACTTCTTGGGTTCTGATTCGTGCCTCTTTCCACATGACACCAGACTCCACATCTCTCACTTCAGTAGGACCTCCTGTTTTTTCTATCTTAGTTCAGACAGCCGACGAGACTCTCTATCTGCTGCCAGTCAGGGCACTCTTTTGTCGACTGACTTTTTTGTTCCAGTTGTTTCTCATGTTCCTCAGCTTGCCATGCAATTTTCTCTCGGGGGTCACCACCGATCTCGGCCAGAGGGTTGGTTTTGACTCTCACACTGCTTTGTTCAGACCCATGACAGGACTGTGACTTGGGATTGGCCACACAGAGGGATCGTTAGGGTCTCTATTCTGACCGCATCCACCTTCCGGCCCACTTCAGCTTGCTCCTATCACCTCTACATCCACTACCACTGCTGCCACCACCTCTGGAGTTTTTGCGTAGTGGTGTCATCGTTTAGGTCACTTGTGTGGGTCTCGTCTTTCTTCATTAGTTCATCAAGGTGTTCTTGGACGTGTTCATGTTGACACATCCATGTTTTGTCAGGGTTGTAAGCTGGGCAAGCAGCTCCAACTTCCTTATCATTCTAGTGAGTCCTTGTCTTCTCGTCCTTTTGATTTAGTTCATTCAGATGTATGGGGACCTGCACCTATTATCTCTAAAGACGGGCATAAATCTTATGTGATCTTCATTGATGATTATTCCCGTTTTACATGGATTTTCCCTATATCTAATCATCATCAGTTTCTTGCGATCTATCGTAGCATTGCAACGATGGTTCGTACTCAGTTTGATTCTCTCATCCGCATTTTCACCGTGATTCTCGCCAAGTAGTAATCGCTCGGGCGCTTTTAGACAGCTTTCTTTCGAAAGGTGGCACTCTTTACCAATCTTCTTGTCCTGGTGCCCATGCTTAGAATGGGGTTGCTGAGCGCAAACATCGTCATCTGATTGAGACTACCCGCACTCTTCTCCTTGCCTCTCACATTCCACCACGCTCTAGGTCGAGGTTGCTTTACTACCAGATATCTCATCAATATGCAGCCTTCCACCGCTTCTTAAGGGTGTCACCCTATAGAGCATCTCTACTCGAGCCCCCAAAGACACTCACCTTTGTGTTTTTGCTGTACTTATTTTGTTCTACTACAGCCTCGTGAACGCACTAAACTATCAGCCCAGTCAGTTGAGTGCGTGTTTCTCGGTTACAGTTCTAAGCATAAGGGTTATCGTTGCTGGGATCCTTCTGCTCGACAGATCAGGATTTCACGAGACGTTGTCTTTGATGAATCTCGACCTTTCTTCTATCGAGATTCAGCCCCTCCTGTTTCCACTATTGACTCAATTTCATGGTTGTCTCTTTCTGACTCTTCACCAATTTCTCCACTATCACAATCTGCCCCTGGTCTGTCTCTAGTGGTTCCTTCTATACCCCCGCCCTTGGTGCTGCCTCCTGCAACACCGCCTCTTGTTCCTGCAACACCACCGTATCGTTTCTCTGGTATTCACTTCTCCAGACGTCCTTGTCCTTCATCAGTCTCCTCTCCTGGTGTCTTGCTGACACCCACATCTGATCCTTCTGATGATGCTCCTCGTTACGTCCTTTGTGACCGACATCCTTCGACTCTCGACGCCTTTGATTTGCTCCGATAACTCATTCTCTCTCACATCGAGCCTAGTTCTTATCTTGAGGTCGCTCCTCATTCTCGAAAGTGTCACCGTTATGGCGAAGAGCTTGATGCTCTTCGACGTACGGAGACTTGGGATATTATACCGACACCTGTGCATGCTCGTCCGATCACGTGCAAGTGGGTGTACAAGATTAAGACCCGGTCTGATGGTACTATCGAGCGCTATAAGGCTCGTCTTGTAGCTCGTGACTTTCAGTAGGAGTACGGTCGTGACTACGATGAGACTTTTGCTCCTGTTGCCCATATGACCACTGTTCGCACTTTTGTTGCGGTTGCTTCTGTTCGTCAGTGGTCTATCTCTCAGTTGGATGTTAAGAATGCCTTTCTTAATGATGTTTTACATGAGGAGGTCTACATGCAGCCACCACCTGGGTATTCTGCTCCTAGTGGGTACGCCTCGCTGCCTTCGTCGTGTTTTTATGGCCTCAAACAGCTCCTCGTACCGGTTTGCGCTGCTTTTACCTCGTTGATTATCATTGCCGATTTCACCGCCGCCCCCATGATCCCGCTTTTTGTCCATATCTCATCTCGGGTAGGACATCGCTTCTTCAGATGTTGATGATATACTCATCATCGGTGATGATTCCTCATTCATCACGATGTGAAGAAGCATCTCGCTGAGCGCTTTTTGATGACTGATCTTGGTTCTCTTACGTACTTCCTTGGGATTGAGGTCTCTTCCATGCCTAAGGGCTACTACCTCTCCCAGCAGAAGTATGTCCAAGATCTTCTTGATCGGTCTAGTCTGACTGACACTCGCACCGCTGAGACACCCATGGAGCTATCCCTACAGCTTCGTGCCACTGATGGTGATCTTCTTGAGGATCCTACTCGATATCGCCATCTTGTTGGGAGTTTGGTGTACCTTGTGAGCACTCGTCCTGATATTGCTTATGTTGTTCATATCTTGAGTCAGTTCATGGCTCGTCCTACTGATCTTCACTGCAGTCACCTTCTTCGTGTTCTTCGCTACTTGCGTGGGACCATCTCTCGTTGTTTGTTTTACCCTAGCTCTACCTCACTACAGCCTTCAGCGATTCGATGCGATTCGGGCTAGTGATCCTTCCGATCATCGTTTCTTCGCCATCGTTTTTTCTTGGCTCCTCCCCGATTTCGAAGACTAAGAAGCGCATCGCAGCTTCCGCTTAAACGCAGAGGTCGAAGTTGAGAGAGGAGCCTCAAAGGTCGTCAGATTGGGATACTTCCGACCCCAAATAGGAAAACACTCTCATCGCTTTCCTCTGGGCAAATGCAGATGTCTTCGCGTGGCAAGCATCCGACATGCTCGGAGTCTCCAGGGAAGTGATCGAGCACAAGCTAGCTCTACGGCCTGACAAAGTACCTGTAAAACAAAAATTACGAGATGCTATAAGGTCATAATTGGACAAGCTACTTAAAGCAGGCTTTATAAGAGAAGTCGACCACCCAGAGTGGTTGGCCAACCCTGTAATGGTTAGGAAGTCTAATGACAAGTGATGAATGTGTGCAGACTTCACTGATCTAAATAAAACTTGTCCAAAAGATGATTTCCTTTTATCTCGTATCCATCAGTTGGTTTATTCTACTGTTGGTTGCGAAACATTAAGTTTTCTAGACGCATAATCTGGCTACCATCAGATTAAGATGTGTCTAGAAGATGAAGAAAAGACCGCGTTTATTACTCCATCTGGAACATTTTGTTATGTCAAAATGCCATTTGGTCTAAAAAATGCTGGCGCTTCTTTCCAACGCTTGATGCAATTGACTTTTTCACCTCAACCAGGCCGAAATTTAGAAGCCTATGTTGACGATCTAGTCGTAAAAAGTATCAAGTGGCTTAATCATATTTTGGACTTGCAGGAGACATTCGACAACCTCAAAAAACACCGCCTAAAACTCAATTCTGAGAAGTGTGTGTTTGGAGTCTCTTCGGAAAAATTGCTTGGATTCCTGGTCTCTGTACGAGGGATCGAATCAAATCCCGAAAAGATAAAGGCCATCATGCAAATGCGCCCCCGAACCACGAAGAAAGAAGTCCAGAAACTCACATGATGCATGGCGGCTTTAAATTGTTTCATCACACGACTGGGAGAAAAAGAACTACCGTTCTTCAAACTTCTAAGGAAGTACGAGGGATTCAAGTGGTCGAAAGAGGCAAACGCTGCCTTTGAGGATGTCAAGAGATATCTTACGAGTACTCCTGTTTTGGTTTCTCTGAAACTAGAAGAGACACTCTTAATTTATCTAACTGTCATGCCATAGGTAGTGAGCGCAGCACTGGTCGTAGAGCGTGAAAACGTCAAACGACCAGTTTACTACGTAAGTGAAGTTTTGCATGAGCCTAAGGAGCATTACCCTTAGGTCCAAAAACTTCTCTATGCTCTCCTCATGTCTTTGAGGAAACTGCAGCATTATTTTCAAGCGCCCAAGATAATTGTGTTATCTGAGTTTCCCTTAGGAGTGATCCTCCAGAATAGGGAAGCAGCGGGACTGTCGGGACCCAAAAATGCAATTCTGGACCCTCTGTGTATAATGCACTAGTCTAAGATCACGCTAGTGCACACAGTGTCAACATAGATGAATATCGATCCACACAAGCCGATTAATAACATAAACAAGTAATTTGATTAACGAATAATGGTTTTGACCTTATGGTCGAGTTTGCACTTATTAAGCCACGCAGGGCTGACAGATAATTAAATAGCAGCGGAACAGATAACTTCAGCGGAATCCCATCAATTCGCTACAGACAACCGACTGGGATCAAGACCCTAATGATCAGGCACCTTCGTAGAACTCCTCCTCGAAAGCATGCGATGACTCCTCCTCTTCTGTTGATTTGATTTAGCAAGCATCAGTACACAACCGTACTCGCAAGTCATACCACAGAATACAATTATACATGATAGCATATTCCAAAGGAATGGTTTATGTGGTTCTTTTGCAGAAATGCAACATTTACAGTTTGAATATGAATAATAGATTGAAACATGAAGTAAAACAATTAAACAATAATAATTTTAATAGTTTGATTTCACAAAGACACATAGCCTAAACAAGTTATTCACACAGCCATATGACTTAGATCATGTCGAACCCGGGAGCGAAGGATCTCGGATTCTCTGTGCTTCACACACTAGTCCAGGAACAGCTAGTGTACACAGTCAACAAAAGTGGATAAGATAACAAAAAAAGTCATTCATTGGATTACTTAGAGTCTTTTACACCAGGGGCTTAAAGCCAACAAGCAAAATACAGTGGAAGTAAAGCGGTAAGGTAGACCACATGATTCGCCACAGGTAATCGTCTGGAGGGCGTAGCCTAGTCGTCCACATTCTCATTCTCCTCGCAATACTCTTCTCCTGATTAACAATTTATTGAGCAAGGTGAGTACAAATGAATGTACTCCGCAAGTTACATCCAATTAACAGATTATAATACATGCAAGGATTCAATGAAGGGAGGCTTATTTGGCTCAGTTTGCATAAAGCGACAATTTTCATTTGAATACTCAAACTAAGTTTCAAAGCAGTTTATTCTATCCTAAAACTCATTTTCTAAATCTCATTTTTTTTATAGTCAGACAACATTCATCAACAAGTGGTGAAGGATACCCTCCTATCACATGGCTACCCGCTTAAATTCCCATTTGGATAGAAATCCAAGACCATTTAATAAAGTCTGTTGAAAACAAAACCAAAAATCTAACTTGAAGTGGCTTTGCTAGCATGTCCTTGACTGTGGACACAGCTATTTGAATAGTTTTACACTCTGCAGAGGTGTACAGCTTTACCCACAAGAGATAATTAATTAAATTGTCCGCTCACACACTTCCGTAGGTGTGCGACTAAGTAATTATCACAAGGCCTTTACAATGCATCATCCCACCCGTAGTCCCGCCTCGCTAAGGTTTCGCCCCCTTTGGATAGAAACCCACCGGGTTCAAGCCCCCTCTTGCGCTAGGTGGGAATACATAAAAGTAGGTCATAAAAGACACCCACGCAACCGGATGGCACGGCCACAATGAAAGAATGCAAATTACTTAGCCATATCCTGCCCATTCAGGACATGTGGTAGCACAGTAGGGCTTAGCAAAATACCCTCGAAGACCGGTCCTTAATTGACTTGGACGACATTCCATAAAACCCATGGGTCTCGATCATAGAAATGATTCGATCCCGTGCATGAATATGCACCATCCAAACATCCATTTCGCCCAAGTCCAAACCAATTTTTATTTATTTAACAAGTTAAATCATTTCATAAATTCCTATAGTATAAACACACCATAGCATCCTTTTATATCGTAGTTAAGCTTTTGGTTAAATTCCCCAAAATTAAACATTTTGGTCTAAGCTTTGGCTAAGCATAATGTTTTTCAATATGTTCTAGCTCATACTAATGTATCAACTAGGTTTTAACTAAGGTATCAAGGAATGATTGATTTAATAGCAAAATTTGGCTATACAAAGGAATATGGGATAACTATAAAGCTTGAAACGGGAATTTAAATTACTTGAATTTAAATAAGCATGCAATAATCATTAGAAATAAAATTTAAATACTTTAAAATTATTGGGATTCAATATGATCAAAGGTGTAACTTGGCTTGCTCAAATGCTTGAGGATCTACTTCTTTGCAAAATTCGGGTTCCCCGAAGTCGTCGAAATCTACACGCGAAAAGAGACCAATTTCAAATAATACTCAAATGAATTCAAATGAACTCCAAATCAAATAATTTTAGTGTAGATAGGTAGATCTTGATTTTAGATGAATTTAGAAATTTGAATTGCTTGAATCGGAGTTCGAACGGAGAAGATATGGCCTTCGGAAATTTACAAATACATGAAATGATGAAATTCAGAAATTCGGAATTTTGGAATTATTTTTAAATTGAAAAAGGGACTGTGCGGCTGACAGGTGGGGCCCACAGCACAGGGCTGTGTCACGTGGGCGTGACACGTGCGTGAGCCGCGTCAGTGAAGAGGGCGAGGTGGCGCTGAGGTGGCCCCGACGTGGCGGTGAGGTGGAGCCACGTCGGCGAGGGGAACGCTGGTGGCGTCGGGTGTGTAGGCTCACCGGCGCTGCATGCCACGGCGAGCCCAATGGGTGGTGCCAAAAGGAGGATGGTGTGGCGCTGATCTTGGTGCTCCCCTTTGCGGCGAGAGGGCGTGAAGAAATGGCCACCATGAGGACATTAGCGGCTGCTTAGGGTTCCGGTGCATCCCCATGAGTAGTGCGCCAGACTGTGGCCCACGATCAGGCTGGCCGGCAAGGCGGTCGAGGCAAGGAGGAGCTCCCACAACAAGCGCCACAGAGGCGGCGTTGCACGGCGGCCGACGGTGAAAAGCTTGAAATCCCGTCGAACGGAGGCGAGGGAGAGAGGGGGAGTAGAAGGGGCTCCGGGGGCACTCATTTATAGGCGGGGAGGAGAAGAGAGGCGAGGGCAGCATGGGCGCACGAGCGAAGCTCTGCGCCCATAGGGCATGGCGCAGCGCTTGGAGGCGACGGGGGCAGGTGGTGGCGGAGAAAACAGGAGGAACGGTGGCGGCGAGAAACACGACATTTAATGCGTGCTCGACTTGGAGAAGAGAGGGCGAGGGATTCACGCGCATGGCGACGACTTCGGCCTGATGGTGACGTGGGCGTGCGCGAAGGGGATGGGCTCCCAGTGGGAGGAAGACGAAGGCGAGGGCGACGCTGGCGTGTGGGCTCGCTGCGTCAGCGAGAGCGAACGGGAAAGGCGCGGCGATGGGGATCGTCCGATTTTGATCGGACGGTCTGAAATGATTTGGACGTTCAGACCGTCCAAAATCTTCATCCAAATTGGGTTGTCCAATTTCAATCGAACGGTTCACGAGGGAGGAGCAGTGCGGAGTGACGCGGGTGCTTGGGAGCCGTTCGATTTTCATCGGCGATCCACGGAGGAGGCATGGCGCAATGAGGTCGGGCCATGCCGCGAGCGGGTCAAGGAAACGGCCACAAGGCGATGAATAGGAACGGGTCAAGAAGAAATCAGCCCGAAGGCAAAAGAGGAAAATCAATACATTTTTTATTTAAATAATTCAATAAATTGAAAAGGGTTTTTCGAAAATAGTTAAAAGAGTCCAAAAATTCCAAGAAAAATACATAGAAATTCCTTGAATTATTTGGAAATTAATAAAATTATTTATAACCATAGTTTAGCTTTTAATTTTCCAAAATAAATTATTTTTAGCTTGTGGGCAAAAAGGAATGCCCTTTTTAAATTCCAGAAAATCCAAAAAAATACTTAACGCACTCTTTTTGACTTTGAATCCAATAAAACTCAAGAAAAACAATTAAACCAAATTTTGAGTTTATTGAAGTTTGATTAACTCATTTTAACTTGTTTTTATTTTCTAAAATTTCAAGATTAACCTTTATTAATCCAATAAACCAAATGGTTAAATTTTAATTTTGAAAATTTTCAAAAAGGCACTGAAAATCAGGATGTTACAGATCACACAGCTCCCTTCCCAATAGTTTATGAACACTACCCCTCGTGTGAAATCCCCGAGCATGTCCATGACCGCGGACACGGCTATTCGAATAGATTAGTTGACACTCTGCAGAGGTTGTACACTTCACCCACACGATACAACTAGTGTAGCTAGCACTAATCGTAACAAAATATTTCAGAAACTTCATCTCAAGCATTGATACTCCTAGTGTGCGTTGTCGTCATACCAACTCTAACATAGTACTTTGGCATAACACACTCCGTTGGACAGGGACACGGCCGCCCCGTGATGTGACTACTTAGTAGAACACACTTCCACCCATGCAACACATCCTAACCTACTTCCTAAGTAATCAATGTCAAGAATCCATAACTTACTAAGTTAGGCCCGTCCCATCAGGCATGTGGTTGTACAGTAAGGCTCAGTTCAATGGCGCACAAATTTAAGTCCTTAATCGACCAAGGCAAGACTTCCAAATTATAACTACAAATCCCTATGCACACAATGTATTAAACCCATAGACACAGCTCCACCAAAGCACACAGTACCACCTGCCTCCGTCTAAATCTTTTCCCACCCAGTTGGTTAAGTGCAACATATGCCATCAACGAGTAATAACACACAGTACACACAGTTTTATCACATAGTTTCATAATCACTTAGTCAAGTTCATAATTGCAACTCACAAGAAATGATGACTCGTAGCATGGCTAAGCAATCTAATCGTATCTAACCAACCCACGTTGGTGCTACGATAATAACAACTAAATAAGGAACCAATCTAGGGTGACAAAATATTATGACATAACAATAGACAAGGTGGATATAACAAATTGGATTAATAACTAAACCCAAAAACATTTAAATAAATACTTAAAGTAAATGCAATAATTTGAATCAGAGTATTTTGAAAACTGGGTTCAATATGATCAAAGATATAACCTGCCTTGGAATAGGTCTAGGTACTGATCTTGCTCTTGAGGTGCTCCTTCTTCTTCAAAACTTCCCGAAGTATCGACGTCTACTCGGAAATGAAACAAATAAATAATAGAGGCAAAACAAACTCCAAAAATAAAATAAAAATCTCAGATAAATAGATCCTGAATTTAGATGAATTTAGAAATTTGAACGGGCTCAATCGGAGTTCGGATGCAAAAGATATGGGCTTTGAAAGTTTGAATCTAAAAGAAAACCCTAACTTGGATTATTCCGAATTTCCGAATTATTTCTTAAAAGAAAAATCAGATTATTGTGCAACGATGACGTCGGCAATGGATTTTCCAGAATAAAAGAAATAAAAAGAAAAACTGACATGTGGGACCCACATGTCAGTGGCTCGGCTCACGGTAGATCAGGTCTACCGAGCTTTGGATCTGAGTTAAAGCTGAGGTGGCGTAAGCGTGGTGCACCTGTGGCGCTAACTGGGCGGCACGTGTGCTGACACGCATGCATACAAGCTGATGTGGTCGATGCGGTGGCCTGCGTCGTCAACTAGTGACGTTAGCGACGGCGTGATTTGTCGGATTTGACCGATAACGACGCTACAGAGCTTGCCGGTGGTAGCGGATGGGTGCGCCGGATTCTACGCATTGCTAAGGACTTGATGACGCGGTTTAAACTTCCCGGTGATGACCAAATCTGCGACAGCGCTCAAGGTTGGCGGCGGAGTGGCACGGTCGAAACCGACAACGACGGCACAGGGGCCCTCCGGCGAAGAGAGAGCGCGCACCCGAGTGAACGAGCAACGGCGATGTCAATGACCCGGTCGATGGCGGCAGCGGAATTTGAGGTTTTTGAGCTTCGGCACCGAACCCTAATTTCTTCAATTGCGGCGACGCAAGAGCCTTAAGAGGGGAACGAGGTGGGGATTCGGGATGAGAGGGCAAGGATGAACCCTAGGGGTCCTTTTATACCCTGGGAAGGTGACTGGATAGGGAAACCCCAAAGGAGTCCGAGACGGCCACGAGATAGCGTCTGGGTTTTAGGAGATAGAAATCGTTTCGGAAACAATTTCTTGTAGATATGGGTGCAAAAAGGAAAGAGATCACGTTTGGCACATTCTCCCGAGATATTTTAGTTATAGACTTGATTTCGCCGAACAAGCTCGAGCTTCAGCAATGGCGGCCACTCGTGACTCACACACGGAGAAGATGGGCGAAGGAGGACGACGATCCGGTGGGGTCCACCTGATAGAGAGATGAGGGCGCGGTCCACACGTCAGCGGACGCGGGTGTGCACGAATGGGAGAACTGGACCGCACAGGAATTGGGCTGAAGCGAAGGAATGGGCCGAAGCAAAGAGGTTTCGGCCCACGAACTGTTCCAAGATTTTAACTAGCTTTTCTATTTTATAAAATAGCAGAAATTCCAAATGGCAAAAGAAAATAGCAAATGAACTTGGAAAAAAATTCTAGAAAATATATCCACGCACATATAACCCAAATAAAATAGTTTTGTCCATTGTTGATGTTGACTTTAATCATATTAAATTATTTTGATATCCAAAGTCTAATATTAAGCTTTTAAATTAAATTCAAATAAAACCAAATGGTGAATTTTCTCCCTACTAACTATTCAAAACATTTTACTAGCTCATTGGGATGTTACAGGGATGCATGTCAAAATAGTCAGTAGAACTTGGGGAGTTCGACCTCTATTTCGTGTCCCGAACGGCCATTAAATCCCAGATCTTGGCAGACTTTGTGGTCAAATGGACAAATTCTGAACCTGTTCAGGATCCCTAGTACGATACCCACGACCAGTGGACGATATACTTTGACGAGTCACTTACTTTAAGCGGCTCGGGGGCTGGGGTGGTCCTGAAATCTCCTAATAGAGAGATCTTAAAGTATGACATTCAATTAAACTTTCAGGCCACTAACAACGTGGGCGTATCACGAAGGTTTGCCGGTCGGCATATGAATCGCGAAGCGCCATGATTCGATGACTACTCGTGAGAGGAGACTCTCAACTAGTCGTGAATCAAGTCAGAAAAGAGTACCAATGCTCTAATCCGACCATGTCTCGATACTTATCGAAGGTTCGAAAGCTCGAAAAGCATTTTTTTGGTTTCGAGGTACAATTCATCCCTCGAAAGGATAATTTTATCGCAGACCAACTTGCTCGAATAGCTTCTTCCCGATCACAAGTACCAAAAGGAGTCTTCTTGGAACAACTCTAGAAGCCGTCTCTGGTTGAAACACCAGAGACAACTTCTATTGAGACAGCCTCTCTAGAATACGAGAATACCTGGATGCATCCCATCTATGAGTATCTTCAGATGGGTACCATACCCGAAGATGATCTCGAGGCGGATCGCTTATCCCAAAAGGCTAAAATGTATACTTTGGTCAAAGTAGTCCTCTATAAACGAGGCACTCAAGAGGTACTCATGCGATGCATATCGCAGAGAGAAGGACTAAACCCCCTTCACGACATACACGGGGGCATCTGTGGAACCCATGCTTCCTATAGAACGTTGGTCGGAAAAACCTTTCGATAAGGATTTTACTGGTCAATAGCTCTCTATGATGCCAAAGAGTTGGTTAAGAAATGTGTACAATGCCAGTTTCATAGCGGGCAAATACACTAACCGGCTCAGGCATTGTAAACAATTCATTTATCTTGGCCTTTTGCGACCTGTGGACTTGATACCCTAGGACCATTTCCAAAATCTCTAGGAGGCTTCGAGTTCCTTTTTGTGGCTATTGATACGTTCACAAAATGGATCGAAGCCGAACCTGTGACTGGGATAACAACGAAAGTGGCAAAACAGTTCATGATGAGAAGCGTGATTACTTGGTTTGGGGTTCCAAATCGAATAATCACAGATAATGGTAAGCAATTTTTGAGCACAGAATTCCAACAATTTTGCGACGAGTTGGGTAACAAGCTATGTTATGCCTCTATTGCTCATCCCCAAAGCAATGGGGCAATCGAAAGAGCGAATGGCCAAATTTTGTAGGGAATCAAAACTCGAGTCTTCGACCAGCTTGTCAAGCGCTCGGGGTCTTGGGTACAAGAATTACCCTCAGTATTATGGGCAGTTCATACGACTGCTAGTCGGGCTACAGGTGAAACACCCTTTTTCCTAGTTTTCGGTGTCGAAGCCATGCTTCCACCAGAACTAAAGATCATGTCAACAAGGATCGAAACTTTCAACGAGTCCATCCAAGAACAACTTGCTCGAAGAAAAGAGAAATCAAGCCTTAATCCGTTCAGTAGTCTACCAGCAAGCCCTACGCAAATACTACGATTGTAAGGTCCAACCTCGTAGCCTTGCTGTAAGTGACTTGGTATTGAGGAAAATTCAATCCCAGTCTAATCAGAACAAGCTTTCCCTCAAGTGGGAAGGTCCTTACACAGTGGTCGAAATTATGCGATCAGGTTCGGTACGATTAGCAATGGAAGATGGCAGAATTCTCTCCAATTCTTGTAACATCGACCAGTTACGCAAATTTTATGTGTAAACCGACCAACCCTACAATAAAGTATTAGGTTCTTTCTATCTTTATTGTCTTACTATGAGTAGCACATTGATAATTTTCCAATCATTACTTGGTCGTAAGTTCTTCTACGACGAGTGCCCAAACTTTCTTTACACTGGTCGAAAGGATGGTGACATCACCTAGTCGAAACATTTCCTTTCTGCACATGGTTCTGCCCACTAGAATGAAATTCCTAGTGTCGACTCGTTCCTCCCTTTTGCTGCCAATACAAAGGACTTGGGTTCAACTCACATGGTCAAAATATTTTCAAGCCAACTCTTAGTATCTTAGATTATTTCTTCATTCATTTTTGAAAAATAATATAAGCAGAGTACACTTTTCCAATTTGCTCGACTACTTGTGGTAAACTCGTTTTGTTTCAACTGGTCGGAGGAAGAGACATCACCTAGTCGAAACATTTCCTTTCTGCACATGGTCCTGCCCACTAGAACTTCCTAGCGTCGTCCTGTTTCTAACTCTTGCTACCAAAGCGGACTTACCGAGTGCACTGAAATAAGTTGAACGAATTTTTAAGGTACTCCAGACGTTTGTCTAACTCAAGTTGACCGTTTTTAATTTGATTAAACTAGTCAGAGAAGGTAACATTACCTAGTCGAAGCCTTTCCTTTCTGCACATGGTCCTGCCCACTAGAAGGAACTTCCTAGTGCCGACCTGTTCCTACACTTTCGACCAGTGCGAGACAATCGAGATCGAAAAACTACAAGTTAGATAAACCTCTCTTTTTAAGAAAACCCATTTCACACTATTTACTTGGTTTATCTAAATAAACCAATCAAATAGTCTGGGGCTAGGATAAAGTTATTAATATGACTTCAATTCTTAGTCTTAATCTATTTTTCCGTTCATTATCTTATGAGTTACTAACTACTCGACAAGATGATTTGCAGGAAGAAGAAATGACTATATATTTCAATAGCAAAAAACTTTTCTTTACATGATTCAAATACAGACTACTCTAACGAGGGAGATCCTATTTGCATCTCCTCCGTGACTTCCTCGCTGATCGACTGCATTTCCTTCATCAACCGCTCCGCTTCTGCTTCAGAGCAGTCGAAGTCGGCTTTGATGGGTTGCAGATTAAGGCTGGGGTCATGAGCTTTAAGTTTTGCTAAAACAAAACCGATTCCCTCTTTGACCACCTCCTTTATCGAATCAGCTTGGTTCGTCTTTAGAGTGGTCATCAACTCTTGCAAAGTTCCGACTTGATCGCCAATGGTACTCGAGTGAACAATCATCGTGTCTTTACGAGGAGTGATCCCCTCAGCATGAAACCCACCGAGTACATTGTTCAGGAAGAAAATGTTATCTTGAAGGTTGACCTTCATCGACTTCATCTCCTCCTGATTACGAGTCGAAGCCTCACAGAATCGTTTTATTTCGACTGCTTCCTCTCAAAAGAATAAGACCAGTCAGATAAAATGACCTCGAAAGGGAAACAAAACCAATCACAGGTAAAGACTTGCTTACCTACTAGTCGAGAATCTAACTTCTTGACTTCATCGTAGTGAGAGGCAGTGCTCTTTATGTAGCGTTCCTCCCACGATTGGACCTTTTGATCTTTTTCTTTGACGATACGGGTAATCTTGTTAAGAACCAAGGTCTTTTCTTTGACCTCGGTTTCAAGCTTCCCCACTTCGACCTCTTTTTCTGAAAAAGAATAAGAGTTAGAAAAACAAAAGAAGGTCGTAAGCGGTTTTAAGTTCAGCACTTACCGTTTATTTGTCCCTGCAACCTTTGGATTACAGAGTTTGCCTCCTGAAGCTTATTTAGGAGGTCTTCATTCTTCTTGCTTAGATTTTTCGTCTCAGCTTTCTCAAAGTCGAGCGAATCAGCTAAGATCTTCTCATCGCTCTTGAACCTACAGAGGAAAAGAGTAGACATCAGCATAAAACAAGTGGTCGTAAGTTCTTCTATGACCGAAACCTTATCGTAAGTTTTTCCACGACAATACCCTAGTCGTAAGTCCTCCTACGATAAGAACCTAGCCGTAAGTTTTTCTACGACAATACCTGGTCATAACGTTTCCTATGACCAGTACCTAGTCGTAAGATCTTCTACGACAATCCCCATAAGTACTGTGTAAGTGGTCGAAACATAAAATCAGTTACTTACCATCTCTCTGCCTGCTCACAGAGTACCGCTTTCTCCTGTCGCAGCTGAACAAGTTGTCTGTTGTACTCAACAACAGCGATAATTTGATCTAAAGCTTTCTGCGTGAAGAAAGACAGTAAGAAGTGAGAAAAGACATGTATGTGAACACCGAACGATAGGTACTTACATTCATAGTTATTCGAGCAAATGAAGATAATACCCTCGTGGGGTTCTTCAGTTCGTCGATTTCTTGAACTCGGTCCCACCACACCTTTTCGAGACGCTCGTCATCGAAAACATCCCCTCTGTCGGGAATGTCATTAGGGTGAGGAACCCAAGCACGAGATCTGAAAGCAGAAGATCCCACGACGAAAGATAGGCTGAAGAACTCAAAGGAGAAGTCGGCATATTCTTCGTCTTCTGATTCGGTAACGCCAGCTCCTCCTTGGGGACCGTGAGGAACGTCTACGATGACTTCTTTCTAGGCGTGATAGCCTAACCATCCATCACCTTGGCCTGATGTCTCTGTTGCATCATACGCCGTTTTCACCTCGGCCTCTACGACCACTTCTGTGGCCGTAGTTACTTCGGCAACAACGACTTCTTTGATCACTCGGACAGTGGATGACCCTTCGACCACCACCACTGTCATTTCTCTGACTAACAGAGATATGACAGTAGGTTCCTCGACAGGAACATCCTTGATGGTGTTGCGCATAACATGACGATCACGGCAGCGATGAGGCGCTCCGGATCATGTCACCAACGCGCAGTGCCTAGGTGGAGCTAGTCGTGGCGCAGCGCGGCGGTGTTTGCATGGGTTGATCTTGCGATCTTGCCGGACGGGAAGCAAAAAGGTTGGAAAGGCACAGGACTACGAGGAACTATGAATAAAAGTAGATGCGATTGGTATTTGATAGATTGGTTGATTTTTACAATCGGCCATGACCCTTTTCTATTTAAAGGGCGGCAGGTCTTAGCCGTAAGAGCTCAGGACTCCTAGCCGAACCAATTTTTACAGATATGATTCGGTTACAATTTTCAAACCTTCTATATTTCACATATCTTTCCTATTCCAAACACGCAAGTTTCCACATACAAGATCTTCGCGGGAAAGTCTTGAGGGAATCCTTACGGAAGGTCCGCGCGGGAGGTCTTGAAAAGATCTTGAACGAAACACGGTAGTTCCATCAAATAACAATCGGAACAACCGTATCGCGGTAGTACCGCTAACAGATGCACGGTCATACCACTTGAAGTAGTAATTCCGCTAGTTAGCCTCCGGTACCACTGTTTTTACTGATGGTCCTTGTGGGAAGTTCACGCGGGAGGTCCTGAACGGCTCTGATCAGGCCTCGTACATGCTCCGAGGAGGTCCTGGACGTCTCCGATCAAGCCACGTAAACGCCTTTGATGAAGTTTTGATGAAACCATGCAGACACTTTTAAGGAGATCCTGAACGGTCCTGATGACGCCACGTGAGGGCCTCTAGGGAGGTCCTAAGTGGCCACAATGGAGCCACGTGGCTGCTCCTGAGGAGGTCTTGAACAGTACACGGTATTATCGCCATGCGGAAGCACCGCCATTCAAACTGCGGTCATACCACTCTTCACGTAAACCAGAGCTCCAAAACACCTTCTCTGGAATTTAAGTACCGCTACAAAACACTCGGTACTACCTTGGTGTGGTATTACTGCTCCACACCACGGAACTACCGTTTCACGTAAACACTCAAAAGCCTCAAAGACACACATACGCCACGTGGGCGGCCCAGATCGAAATGGCCGATCAGACCACGTGTTTTAGCCGTTAGATCTGGACACTGTTTGGAGGTCCGGACGTTTATCTGTTTTTGGACCGTCCGATCTCAATCAGACGTCTCAAAGAATCCATCTCAGATCAAGTGACCTGTGGTAGTACCTTTGCATATGTGCGGTAGTGCCGCTCAGCAGTAGATCCAAGAAAACGGTATTACCGCCATTAAACATGCGGTATTACCTTTGAGCGGTAGTACCGCCTCATATTGCGGAACTACCGCGTTACTAAAATGCTTCAAAAGACCTCAAAAACTCGTGTTTTGCCACGTGGATGGTCCAGATTGAAATGGCCAATCGAACGCTTCACAAGTCTCTTTACGTTTGGATGGTCCGAACGTTCACCTGCTTTTGAGCCGTTGGATTTCAATCGAACGCTTCATAAGTCCTTTACGCCGGACGGTCCAACGCTCACAATGATCTGCCCGCCCATTTTAATCGGACGTCATCAAGAACCTACTCGGATCACGCGTCTTGCGGTATCTTCTTGCATTATTGCGGTAGTACGCTTCATGCGTAGTTCCAAGACTTAACTTGCCGGTACTACCGATTTGGCTATTACTTGTCAAAACTATGACTTCAACAAAGACCAAATGCCATCCAACAAAGATGGTGGTACGACCGCCAAGGAACATACGGCCGCATCGCGTGAAAAAGAACCTCCCAAGAGGTCTTTAAAGCCCTTTAAAGATGCTAAATCTTGTCGTCAACACATGCCCCCGCTTTTTGGTAAACAAATCGCTTATCACAAAAATATCTTCAATTGTTCCTCGTGACGATGATCAAACACCGCCATATGTGTATTTCTTAGGGCGATGACCAACAAACATCGGCCATGCACTTCTCAAGCGTTTTGCCAAACACTTGGATAGTATTGCTTCAAGTATTTACCATTAAGAGCTTTATGCAACCTATCTCCCTGCAAATTCTGCACTATATATGAATTTCCAGGGACAATCTCTACAACTTTATATGGGCCTTCCCAATTTGGTGACCACTTCCCAAACTTATTATCCTTGTGCCCAACAGGCAAAACCGTCTTCCAAACTAAGTCCCCTATTTGAAACGATTTTTTCTTCACCTTCTTATTGTAGGCCTTGGCTACCCTTATTTTATCTTTTTCAATTTCTCTCAAAGCTTTTAATCTCTCATCTGCAACCTCATCTATCCCATCCATCATTAAATCATGATAAACTTCAATGACAACCCATTTTGCCTGGCCACTCTAGAAGCTTTCAAATATATCTCAACAGGCAAAACAGCTTCTTGCCCATATACTAATTCAAACGATGTTACCTTTATAGCACTTTGTTTAGATATACGGTGAGCCCATAATGCTTCGCATAACACCTCATGCCATCTCTTAGGATTTTCCTCTATCTTTTCTTGATGAGTCTAATTAAAGTTTTATTACTTGACTCGGCGACCATTGGCCTGAGCATAATAAGGTGAGGAATTAAGGAGCTTGATTCCATGTGATTCGGCAAACTCTTGCACTTGGTGAGACATAAAAGATGAACCTTGATCAGTAGTTAAAGTTTGCGATATGCCGAATCTATAAATAATATGCTCCAAAATAAAACTAATCACCTCCTTATGAGTCATGTTTCTAAGAGGAACTTACATCACTTGGTGAAATAATCAGTGGCCACTAAAACAAAACGATGACCTTTAGAAGATGCAGGGTGTATTTGGCTGATAAAATCTAAACCACATCCACGAAACGACCATGGTTTAATTATAGGATGTAACATAGCAGCAGGCACCAATTGCACATCACCAAACTTTTGACATGACTCACACCCTTTATAATATCTAAAACAATCTTCTAACATAGTCGACCAATAGAAACCAACTCTCCTTAACAACCATTTCATTTTATGAGCCGACTGATGTGTACCACATATACCTTCATGCACTTCACCCATAGCAACCTTAGATTGATCCGGACTCAAGCATTTTAAAAGTAACCCATCTATGGTTCGGCGATATAATTCCCCATCAAGCAATGTATATCTTAATGCTTGCCGCCGAAGCTTTCTATCAACATATTGACTAGGGTTTTTTAAATAACTAATTAAAGGCTTTCTCCAGTCATGAGGCTCGGCAGCACTTGATGTTCCCAAAGTATCCGAACTGTTATCATGTTGTTCGGCCATACAAATCGTAGCACCTCCAAGCATTGGCTTCTCTTTCATGAACAATTTACCCCTTTTAACTTGATAACCAGATGCTTGCTGTGCTAGGTCATTTGCCCTAATATTCTCTTCTCTAGATATGTGGCTAATAGTAAAATCATCCAGAGTTGCTATGATTCCTAAACATTTTTCCAAATAGCTATTTAGTGATCCATCAAAACACTGATACACCTTTGACACTTGCTGGACCACCAATAGTGAATCACCAAATGCTTCTATACTCTTTACGTCCATGGACTCTAAAATTTGTAATCCTAACAAGAGAGCTTCATATTCGGCCTGGTTGTTGGTGCAAAAGTATTCTAAACAAACTGATGTTTCAAAAGTGACATCTCTAGGTGAAACCAGCACAACACCAACACCTTGTCCTTCTTTACAAGCCGAGCCATCAAAGTATAATTTCCATGGACGCAGAGACACATAATTAACCAGCTCTATGTCACTATCGATCATATGATCTACAATGAAATCAGCTACAATCTGGCCTTTCATAGACTTCAAAGATTCATAAGCCAAATCATACTCTATTAATGCATAAGCCCCACTTTCCAATCCTACCACTCAAAATTGATTGCTGTAGCATGTACTTAATGACATCAGTTTGACAGGCAATAACACAAGTGCTAGACAGCAAATAATGCCTCAACTTGGAACAAGCATAATACAAGGATAAACATAATCTTTCAACAAATGCATACATTGTCTCAGCTCCCAGCAGGCGTCTACTCAAGTAAGTAATAACATATTCCTTGCCGTCCATTACTTGTGTCAAAACAGCACTAATGACACCCTCTTGTGCAAAGAATATACAAATTAAAATGGTGTTCCAAATTGGGCGCCCTCAACACAGAGGTGTAGACAAATACTTTTTAATGTCTTCAAAAGCTTGTTGCTGTTCTGCCCCTCAAGTAAATTCGGTCTCTTTCTTTAACCGAAGTATAGGAGTAAACGCACTGATTTTACCAGACAAATTAGATATAAATCTCCTCAAATAATTTACCTTGCCTAGAAACTTTTGCATATCCCTTTTACATTGTGGCGCTTTCACCTTCTTTATAGCTTCTATCTTAGTGGGGTCTATTTCTATGCATCTCTCATGTATTATAAACCCTAAGAACTTGCCAGCCGATACACCAAAATCACATTTGAGTAGGTTCATTTTCAAACCATACCGACGCATCCGTTCAAAGGCTAGACATAAATCGGCTAAGTGATGATCCGTACTATTCGATTGAACTACTATATCATCGATATATACCTCTAGGACAATACCAAGTAGATCATGAAAAATTAAATTCATGGCTCTTTGATAAGTAGCATCAGCATTCTTTAAACCAAAAGTCATCACAACCCACTCAAACAAACCAACAAAACCGGGACATCGAAAATCCGTTTTAGACATGTCTTCTTCGGTCATAAAAATCTGATTGTAACCAGCATTACCATCTAAGAAACTAATTACTCTATGTCCCGAAGCATCATTAATCAACATGTCGGCTAAGGCATAGGATAGTCATCTTTAGGAGTGGCTTTATTTAGATCTCTAAAGTCAATGCACACTCTCAATTTACCAGTACTTTTCTTCTCAACCGGAACAATGTTAGAAACCCATTCAGCATATCTACATGGCCTAATAAAACCAGCCTCCAACAATCGGCCTATTTCTTCCTTGATTCGATCATATATATTAGGATTAAACCTTCTAGGTGGCTGCTTATGAGGCCTAAAACCAAACTAGCTCTCGGCTAAGTCCTGGCATCTCATGATATTCCCAGGCAAAGCAATCAACATATTCTTTAAGCAATTCTATCACTTTGCCCTTATGTTCAGCGGTCATATTTTTGTTTATAAATGTCGGCCTAGGAGTAGTCTCATTGCCTATATCAACCTCCTCCAATGGGTTAGCCGACGAGAATCCTTGCCCTAATTTCTCTATTTCGTCAAAATCGTCAATAGCCTCACAAATATCGTTCTTATCTGACCGATATTGCTCTGTACGCTGCAGCAACCATTGTAAGCTATTTTCTTTATTCATTTATAACACCATATTGCTAAGCCGAGCTGAGGAAGCCTTTGTCTGCATGCATACCTGTACAAAACCATCTTTGGTGACACTAAGGTAATCATAACTAGAAAGGTCTAAACCTGTTAAACATTGAACGTTACCATGCTGCCAATCTGCTTAAGCATCGGCCAAAGCAACATAAGCCGATGTATCTGCTTGAACCACTTCTACGTCATCATCGATCCATTGTATTAAAATCTAATGTAATGTAGAAGGTACACAGCAATTTGCATGTATCCAGTCACGACCCAATAAAATGCTATAATTACCTTGCACGTCCACGACAAAGAAGGCCGTAGGTAAAGTCTTGCTCCCAACAGTAAGCTCCATGGATATAACACCTTTGGCCTCCGTTGATTCCCCCGTGAAACCATTAAGCATCAAATTGGTCTTCATGAGCTCGTTGTCCTCTCGTCCCAGTTTCTTGAAAACTGAGTATGGCATTAAGTTCACAGCAGCCCCACCATCAACCAACATCCTAGAAATCGGCCTACCATTGATATGTCCTCTAACATACAGTGGTTTCAAGTGTCGGCTCGATTCTTCAGGCTTCTCAAAGATAGCTTCTTTAGGTCCAAGACACAACTGAGCAACATTCTCACTAGTAATCTGAAATTCGGCAGGTAATGTAAATACCATATTTATATCCATACCTTGACGAGGTGGAGTGTCATCTTTAATCATTGGAGACCCTTTATGATATAATAAATCATCCTCATCATCATCATACACTTGGTCATTGGAGACCCTTTATGATCTAATAAATCATCCTCATCATCATCATACACTTGAACTGGTGTTTCAATTGTCTTCACCCTCTATTCTTTTCGGATAGGAACCATCGGCTTTATCTCATTAAATATCTCATCTCTCAATTTTTCTGCTTTAGCCTCCTTAATTTTCTGCATTCCAAGCCGCTGTAACCTCCTCTTTTGAGAATGAGAAAGCCCAGGAGGACACCAACGAGGCCGCGGCTTTGTCCCAGGCAATAAGGACATTTTTTTCCCCAAGTCTCCCCATCGCTTTTGGTGCTTTAAAACCAGCATGCAAAGTCAGCTTTGCTCATTTATTCTTCAGAGCTGAGCCGGTGCCCGTGGGTCTTTAGCTATGGCAATCGCTTATGGCTATTAGGACGTCTTTCGCCTCGCGATCCAACTCGTGGTATTCTTTCTTTGCTATGTGCTTCCCATTGCTGATTTTTGAAACAATAGCAGCTGACTGTTCTTGCTTTTCTTCTTGTTTGATACTCGGTTCTCTTGCCCTTGAATTCTCATCCGGTTCTTTACCCGAACGGTCACTACCTTTGATACGATACACCTTCTTCACCACTTTGTTAGTTCTCCCATTGTAAGACCGATTTCTTTGATCAAAACGGTCGTTATTAAGACATGACAATCTATCAAACACGGGTCTTCTAGGCGCTATCCACCCCGGATGGAATGGCCCTAAAGGCATTGGAGGTGGCATCCATGGACCATACCAACCCCATGGCGGGCAAGGAGGAAAACCGACAGGAGAAGGACCCCATGGGACGGGCGTTGGTGGCCCAAAAGGCGAATAAGGTGCTGCTGCATGGAAGTCTTCTTGATGACGATTCCGACCACCAAACTCATGCTCTATAGGTGATCTAGGCCGCTTGAAATTATTTGGCCAATTAGTTTTTTTGTGGCTGGCCTTACCATCTTCATATTTGGCCAGAAGCTCCTTGAATGTAGGTTTCGGTCTTTCAATTCTCTTGATGGCTTTGCCTTTACCTTGGTTAATCTTCCAATGATCAACTTCCGGGCCTTTTGGTTCGATCATCTTTGGCTTAACAACCTGTACAGCCCCAGAGTTTGATGCCTTTATGTCCCCCATGTCTACCATCACATTTTTTCCTTTTGTAGATTCGGCTTGAGACGGCCGAACAAGCACTTTCTTGTTCTCGAAATCAATCATATTGACAGGGAAAGGGTTATGATCTAGCTGCATTTTTGGACCTTCAGCAAATTTCAATCGTCCCTCATTAATGGCCGATTGAACCTGTCGACGAAAAATATTGCAATCATTAGTGGCATGAGAATAGGAATTGTGCCATTTACAATACGCACATCTTTTCAATTCTTCGGGCGTCGGTATAACATGATTGTCATGCAACTTGATCTGTTTTTCTTGCAGTAAATAATCAAAAATTCTATCACACTTGGCAACGTCAAAGGTGTATTTAATTTCCTCTTGCCGATTTTTTTGTGAAACCGGCTTTAAGGCTGAACAAGCGAATGGTTTAGACTTTGAAGACCAAGCCCATTCGGCCACACAAACACCAATATCATCATCGTCCGAGTTTTCAGATTCATATTCAAGCATGTGAACATTAGGATGATCTACTTTTATTTTGTCACTTGACCTCTGAAAATTCCTAGATTCTTTAACCCGGCTTTCTTGTGCCAGGGCCTTTTGTAACACTTGGTTAACATCTAGGAAATCATGTTTCTCTAGCTTCTCCCTCAAGTGAGAAAGTAAACCTAAATAGGCTAAATCAGCAAGGTCTTTATCAGAAATCATTAGCTTAAAACATCGGTTCCTTATTTCTCTAAACCTCCTAATGTAATCAGCAACATGTTCATTGTGCTTTTGTTTAACCGATGTTAAATGTGACAATCTTAACTCAGTGTCACCAGTATAGAAATATTTATGAAACTTTTGCTCTAACTGGGACCATGTGTGAACTGAATTAGGTGCAAGTGAAGTATACCAATTGAATGCAGTGCTAGATAGAGACAAAGGAAACAACCTTAACTTCAAAGCATCAATAGCATTAGCCTCTCCACACTGCACAATAAATTGGCCTATATGTTCTAATGTGGACCTATTGTCATCTCCAGTAAATTTAACAAACTCAGGAACTTTAAACCCCCTAGGATATTGCACAGTATCATAAATATCAGGGTATGGCTTTTGATATGAATGTGATCTTCCTTTAGGCTCTACCCCAAATGTCTCTCTAAACATACTAGCCACTTGTTCTCTAATATTTCCCAACCCAACCTGTGTATCAACCATAGGCCGAGTAGGTGGCTCGCTGACCAGTTTTTGTGGCCTAAAAGCATTAAATTGTGGTGTGTCATACTGTACAGTTTGGTTCGGTTGTGTATATGACATATTGTTAAACTGGCTGACTGGTATCGGACCATAAGCAATGCCCGAACCCTGAGGAGGTATGGGAGGTGCACTATATGCTACAGTACGGTATGGAGGTGTTTGCAAATTTGTTGAATTTCCCCCCATAGCGGCATAATTGCCAGCACTAGACACACCCGATTTGACCACAGTAGCATCTACATATGATAGAGGCACAAGGGCCATGGATCTAGGCATAGCAGTATCATGGGATGAAATATTGAGATCAGCCGCAACTAACCCATTAGTTTGGCTATGTATATGCTGCATCGGCACACCTGCGGGATAACTCTAGATGGTGTATTTGTCACCGATGTCTCGACAAGCAAGGAATTATGTTTGAGCCTTTGCCATCATTGTTAACACTGTAAGCATGGAGCAAAATAGGTTGCTTCAGATTTTTCTCACTTTGCTCTTCAAGACCCATAGCTTTAAGACAACTAGATAGCAACCTATCCATAGTAGCACCTATTTGCTGATCAATCATCAAAGCAATCCGCTCTTCAGAAAGAGATGCATTACTTACAGCGGGGGTTGCTTCAGGCTTGATGTAAACAGGTGGCAATTCACCCTCCTTTTTGACAATACATTGCCTTGTCTTCTGGAAACATGGTAACATCAATTTGTCAAATTCCAGTTTACGTTGTTCGTACTCCTGGCGATACTCTTCGGGGAGATCCTCAAGCGTGGGAGTGATGATGTTCTTGGCATCAACAGCGGATCTATCCTTATCTATGGTTGCAGAGATTACTCCTCTGACTTGGTGCAACAATGCAGCCTTTTCTCCAGTTTTGCCTGGGGAACAGGTTCGGCTGTAGCTTGTAGCTGAATTGATCTTCCCCAGCAGAGTCGCCAATTTGTGTTGCGCACAAAATTGTGCTGCGCACAACACGACGATCATGGCAGCGATGAGGCACTCCGGATCACATCACCAACGCGCAGTGCCTAGGCGGAGCTAGTCGTGGTGCAACATGCATGGTGTTTGGTACAAAGTTGATCTTGCGATCTTGCCGGATGGGAAGCAAAAAGGTTGGAAAGGCACAGGACTACGAGGAACTATGAATAAAAATAGATGCGATTGGTATTTGATAGATTGGTTGATTTTTACAATCGGCCATGACCCTTTTCTATTTAAAGGGCGGCAGGTCTTAGCCGTAAGAGCTCAGGACTCCTAGACGAACCAATTTTTACAGATATGATTCGGTTACAATTTTCAAACCTTCTATATTTGACATATCTTTCCTATTCCAAACATGCAAGTTTCCACATAGAAGATCTTCGCGGGAAAGTCTTGAGGGAATCCTTGCGGAAGGTCCGCGCGGGAGGTCTTGAAAAGATCTTGAACGAAACACGGTAGTTCCGTCAAATAACAATCGGAACAACCATACCGTGGTAGTACCGCTAACAGATGCACGGTCATACCGCTTGAAGTAGTAATTCCGCCAGTTAGCCTCCGGTACCACTGTTTGTACTGATGGTCCTCATGGGAAGTTCATGCGGGAGGTCCTGAACGGCTCTGATCAGGCCTCATACATGCTCCGAGGAGGTCCTGGATGTCTCCGATCAAGCCACGTAAACGCCTTTGATGAAGTTTTGATGAAACCATGCAGACGCTTTTAAGGAGATCCTGAACGGTCCTGATGACGCCACATGAGGGCCTCTAGGGAGGTCCTAAGTGGCCACAATGGAGCCACGTGGCCGCTCCTGAGGAGGTCTTGAACAGTACACGGTTTTACCACCATGTGGAAGCACCGCCATTCAAACTGCGGTCATACCGCTCTTCATGTAAACCAGACCTCCAAAACACCTTTTCTGGAATTTAACTACCGCTACAAAACACTCGGTACTACCTTGGTGCGGTATTACCGCTCCACACCACGGAACTACCGTTTCACAGAAACACTCAAAAAGCCTCAAAGACACACGCCCTGTCACGTGGACAGCCCAAATTGAAATGGCTGATCAGACCACGTGTTTTAGCCGTTAGATCTGGACACTATTCGGAGGTCCGGACGTTTATCTATTTTTGGACCGTCCGATCTCAATTAGACGTCTCAAAGAATCCATCTTAGATCAAGTGACCTGTGGTAGTACCTTTGCATATGTGCGGTAGTGCCGCCAAAATGAGATCCAAGAAAACGGTATTACCGCCATTAAACATGCAGTATTATTTTGAGCGATAATCTCGCCTCATATTGCGGAACTACCGCGTTACTGAAATGCTTCAAAAGACCTCAAAAACTCGTGTTTTGCCACGTGGATGGTCCAGATTGAAATGGCCAATTGAACGCTTTACAAGTCTCTTTACGTTCAGACAGTCCGAACGTTCACCTGCTTTTGAGCCGTTGGATTTCAATCGGACGCTTTATAAGTCCCTTTACACTCGGACGGTCCGAACATTCACAATGATCTGGCCCGTCCATTTTTAATCGGACGTCATCAAGAACCTACTCAGATCACGCGTCTTGCGGTAGTACCGCTGCATTATTGTGGTAGTACCGCTTCTCGGTAGTTCCGCACTTAACTTGCCGGTACTACCGATTTGGCTATTACTTGCTGAAAACTATGACTTCAACAAAGACCAAATGCCATCCAACAGCATGGCAGTACGACCGCCAAGGAACATACGGTCGTACCGCGTTGAAAAACAGAACCTCCCAAGAGGTCTTTAAAGCCCTTTCAAGATGCTAAATCTTATCGTCAACAGATGGTTAGAGGAGTCGGGCTAAGATCATAAAAAAGGAAACACGTCAGATGGTAAAAAAAAAGATAAATAATGTTCTTACACTTTTGTCTTTCTACATACCTTCGTGTGCCAGACTTGATCTTTAATTTGGAAGAAACCTTCCCTAAGAAAGATTTCTTTGACTTCTTCTCAACCACGTCTGGTCGAGACTTGAGTTGAGGAATGGGAACGGCCACGACCACGTCTGGTCGTGGGTCTTGAACGAGCACCACCACTCCTTGAGCCTCTTGGCTCTCTGAATGGTTGAAACCTGTCTTGATCACCTCAAGGGCAAGCCCTCGACCACGACGTTCTTTGGTGCAGTGCAACAGCCTTCACAAAGACATAAAACTCTTTCAGTTTTCCTTTTCTAGTCGCTTGACAAAGCCACAAGAAGCAGAAACCGCGAAAGTCTTATTGTCATAATAGAAGGGTACCATGATCTTGGGGGCTCTGGGCATGAGAGCATTAATGTTGCTTCGATCACCCTTGCCTCTTTCGTGGCAGCCATGTCTGTAGCAAATTTCGCAAAGGGCACGGTTGAAGTAGCAGTACTCGAACTTGAGTCTCCCTTGTCGGAGACTTGCACGAGCCGCCGCTTTTTGGCCAGAGGGGTATCGACTTGCTCTGCTGCCGCGCCAACAACCATCAGTACAACTTCTTCGTCGTCCCGATGGTTTTCCATGCCTACGTTTTGCAGAAAACAGAAAGAGACATATTACAAAGTAGTCATAAGTCTTTCTACGACCATCACCTTGTCGTAAGTTTTTCTACGACAACCCCTTGGTCGTAAGCTTTTCTACGACCAGTACCTAGTCGTAAGTTCTTTTACGACTACAAGATCCTAAAGATGAAATCAATTCTTGATTACCTTTAGGTGCTTCATCTTGTCCTCTGCGGACAGGACTACCAAGATTTGAGGAGCCACCACATTCGGTAGCAGGGATTTCTCACAAATAAGCTTGTCCCAAGTGTCAATCTCCTCTTGTGAGAGGTCTGCAAGAGTAAGTGAAATTTCAACATGCCAAGTCCAAAATTAACAAAAAGAAGGCTAAGACTGGGAGTTTACTTACCCTCCTCGTAGTCTCCCACGATCAATATGTGGTCGTAATCTCTTCTACGACCACTACCTGGTCGTAAGCTCTTCTACGACCAGTCCCTAGTCGATAGGGCTTACAGACATGTAGGCCTAGTCGACTAGGGAATCTTTCGCACCATATCTAAAGATATGAGCAGTAAACTACGCTGTTATCCCTAGTCGATGGGGCTTACAGACATGTAGGCCTAGTCGACCAGGGAATCTTTCGCACCATATCTAAAGATATGAGCAGTAAACTACGCTGTTATTCTCTGGAATAATGGCACGATTTAACTCCCCGTCATGGTGATAACTGCCTCGCGATGTGGGAACATTACTACTCTCACAATAATCTCCAGTAATGGCTCCATCATCTGAAGCATTAAGACGCCCTTTGGACTGGAGGAACAGAAGCACACTCCGAGTACTGTATAAATGGTAGAATCATCAGAACGAGAGGAGAAAGGAATCAGGAGCACAAGACATCTCACTCAAGTCTTTCTCTTGATCTTGTAATCCAGCATACTCAATACATACACACAGGAGTAGGGTTGTTATTCTCCCCGAAGAAGGCCCGAACCTATATAAAAATCCCCGTGTCACCTCTCTCTGTGTGATTTAAGTCTTAGAGACCCCCCGAATCAAATAATCTTTATGTAAGTTCGGTTCTAAAACACCGACACGTTGAGTGACTAGTAGCTCAGCCGTTGAGCGACTAGGAGCTATATCACAGGTGCGCGCCCCGTCGCCATTTCTGTCATTCATGTTCGTTGGTTAGAACCAGAAGCGAGGAGGAAAAGAGAAGAAGAGTGGAAGGGAAAGAGGAGAAGAGAGAGGAAGAGAGAGGAGAGGGAGGGACAAAGAGGTGGAGAGATCTTCACATCTCCGACGGTGAGTCTCCTGCACCTCTTTGTATATTTACTTTCAAAACCATGGTAGGCTTGCAAATAGTGTGGTTGTAAATATGTTAGTATATAGTGTAGTCGTAAATAGTGTATGTCATAAATAGTGTATGTCGAGGATTACGCGGTGCACAGGGTGATGTGCTAGTTCGGCCTCTGCTAGGTTGTTCCAGTCCCCGTTGGGCATCGGGTGCCCGACTCGGACCACGTGTGAGTAACACAGAACACATGTCCCTATATTTTCTCCCTGTTCTGCTACGATGGCTTCTAAATGCAATGGTACGTTTTGCAGGCATGGTAGGAGGAGTGGCAGTAGGACGACCTAGGTGATGAAGATGGCGCCGTGGCTGGCGGAGTGGGTGGATGCTCGCGAGGACTACGTGCAGGAGGGCGCCCCATACAACCCCAACGCGTACGATGAGTACCTACGCTAGTACGCTACGCAGACACGCACCAGGCTGGTGCATGTCGTCGACCCTCCCCCCGCTCGAATTCCAGCACCGACCGATGCGTACCCTGTACACTTCACGCGGAACGTGCACCTCGTGGTACGTACTCTCGTGTTTTGAAATGTCTGAGTACGTTTACCATAATTACAAGTTTGACGCTTTCTTGTACTCCTCGCAGACGGACATCGCCACCGGGTTAGCTGTCACATCCCCAAGTTTATTAATGATAATTAGCATGCACCTCATTAGCATACATCATGTTTATAAACATTTGCATAATATATTGCACTCGAAAAATCTTGTTCAAATATTGAACCTACACTTAAAGAAGTAAACTAAAAAACAAAACTGAAACAAATGCTACTGAAGTTCCTTTAGAAATAATTTACTCAAATACTAAATTAATTATCATGAATTAATATAATTTTTCCCAAATTTTTGGGATTAGTTTCAACCCACAGAAAATTCAAACACAATTCAATGACTCATTTTAAATTTGAATTTAGACTGAACAAAATATAACTTGAATAGAGGGGTTTCAAATTTTATATGGGTACTAGGTCATCCCAGGAACACCTCTGATTTATTTCAGATTTTTAGAAATTTTTCTTCTATTTTTAGCACTCAAGTCAAAGTAGAATTAGTTTGAATTAAATCAGTCAAAACCCTAGCACTGTTCCTCGGGCTCGAGTCCGACTCGGCGGACTGACTCGACCAAACCAACTAGATGCACCGTGCGTAAGCCGTCCGATTGGAAATCAACGGCCCAGATATCGTAACCGTTCGGCCCAGTCCGAACGATCGCGCGCGATGACAACCTTCCGATCAAGATCGAACGGTCCTCATGGACCCACTTAATCGGACTTGAGCACGCGCGCATGAATTGCTGACAAGCTAGGCCCACTTGTCAGATCTGTCTTCCCCCTCTCGCTGGAGCTCGTGCAGAGCTGCTTCGCCACATGGCCGAGAGCTCCTGCGAGCACTCTGTCACGCCGTGACCGCACCGCCCCTTCCAACCACTCCTGGAGCTCCCTCACTTCATGCCGCCTCCACTCCGTCATCTCCCTCTTACACCCCCTTCCACCTCATTCCTTCTCTCGGGGCTGAGAAGGAAGAAGCTCATTTGAGCACCATGCTCGGGTAAGCTTCAACCGGGTGATGCCATTCTCTTTCTTGTTCGATGCCATTTTCATTTTTGCTAAGCTCAGCTCCTACGGTTGTTTGTAGCGTTCAATCCAACTCGATGCCATTAGGGTTGTTCAGAGCACGTTCCCGAAGACACCAAGTTTTCTTTTTCATCTCCGGTTAGTTCCTTGCTCCGTCTTTCGCGTCATCTCGTGTCATTTAGCATGCCAATGAGAACCCCTCAATCAATTTTGATAATGCACGACAGGGTTGCGGTGAATCGAAGTTTTCCTCTTTTCGGCTGAAGAACCAACCTTTCATTTCCCACCTTGCTCCGGTAAGGTATTTGTCGATTCATTGCTTCTACAACATCCTCTTATGGTCCTTAATCCATTCCGATCATTTGCTATCCGTAGGATTGCATAGGGACTCCTCTCCTCGCAAAGCCGTGCCGCCGCCATCTTCTTCTCCGGCGCCGACATTGCTCCAACCACTCCCGAGCTTCCCTGAGCACCCACCTCGCTCAGGTAGCTCACTAATAGTCCCTAAGACCTCAGGCACCCGCTTGTATGCGCTGCAGAGCTTTCTTTTGCTGCATGCATGTTTGCCGTATTGAGCACCACCGCTTAGCTCTGGCTAGCCGCCAGTACAGGCCACCTCAGGCACTGCCGCCACCACCTGAAGTTGTGCATAGCTATTGCCCAGCTGTCCCAAGCCTTGGTTGGCTCCGCCGCGGCACGTAGCGCTAGCGAGCCACCGGGCAAGCAAGCAAGCACGTTGTCGGATGCCGACCGACACTGTAGCAAGATCGTTAACGGATAATGGTAATGATTATCTTTAATGGCTGTCATAGCCGCGGTAATATGTCACCTACATGTGGGCCCTTACACAGAAATCCAACGCTTTAAGCGAAAACGAAGTATGGCTGACAAGTGGGCCTAGCCACTTAAGCACCATGCACCACGAGCCTGCGTCGGTGGACTTAGTCCATTCAGCTCTCCCCGCACGAGGACTTCCTGCAGGACGTGGACATCTACTTCGTGGAAGACCTGGGGGAGGTCAGGGGAGCATCTGAGCCTGAACCTGTCGATGTTCTTTCTGGGTCGCAACTTAGCGGTGCCCCAGTGGGCACGCAAGTATAGGTGGAGTCGAACCCCCTCCCCTGCCCTTGGGACCACAGGTCAGCAGGGTTGCTGACCGCCTCTCCCTGTCGAGGCCCCGACCCTGACACCCCGCGCTGAGGAAGCCCAAGTAGGGCCGTACGGGTGGGCACGGACCGGGGGTGGGATGTGGCGATGATGCAAGAGGTGCTGCGGATGGTGCAACTGGTGGCCAGTAGGGGGTCTTCAGTGTGCTTTGTGTACTTGTATTCATTGTGTACGTATTTTACTTCGTAGTTACTATGACATGGTTGTGTATGCATTCCCTCGTGCATTGTGATATAACTTACTTTAGTACTTATCAATCGTTCCTACCTTTGTCGCTCAACCGTTGGACGAAGTAGTGGCCCAACGTGTATGAATTCCCTGGCGTATCGTAATATTACTTACCTTCCTACTAACGACTCATTGGTACCTCAATTGTCCTCACAAAAATCTTCAGAAATTTACCATACTACAACAACATACGACAATCATAAAATGTCATTGTGAGTCTAACAGATTTCTTACCCTTGAGATTCTACAAAAATCACAAACGGACCAACCAACCTTGTCGCCATCCTTTTATTTCTGAAAAAAATTAACAACCTACAAACAAGATTTGCTAAATGTATTACTAAAAAAATTATCATCTATTCCTCCACAATTATTTGCATCGGATTAATAAAATAATAATGTTATTATCTAAAATCACCCGGTAGTCGGCGATAAGTTACAGAGTCACCAACCATTGACCGACTATCAGAAGTCGCTCCATCGTAGGGCGACTACTCCACGTGCCACTCTACGGTTGGACAACTAGGTTCAAGTCGTCCAACCGTACAACGACATAGTATTATTTCTGTAAAATAAAAAATCAGGTATATTACTATATTTCAGAATAAAATAATGATTATTTTATATATAAAAAATCGACGAATAAGTCCGTCTCTTGCCATGCATGATTTGTTCTTTGACCAACAAAGGCAAGTTACTAATTAAAATGGAAGATGCTACCTGATGAAAGCGAGTAAGATCGATGATGAGCGCATTATACCAAAACCCCAGGTGATGAAACGCATAACGCATATAGGCTTACCTCGTAATGCAAGTCACTTGATTCTAGGCCTTTCTGTCTCCTCTTAAATAATTTACTGCCAACTCTTGTAGTACTACTAACAAGAAGATTGCTTGCTTCTAGCTTTGCTCATCGATCACATGGTTTCTCTCTTCTTTATACCACGTTGGCCCATGCACGCCCATCCTTAAGGGGATTCCTAATCAGCGTTTTGAAAACCGGTATGAAATTTTTACGGGAGATGGCCGGTATGCTGAAAATCAGAAAATTTCGGTGAATTTTTCAAAGCAAGATTTGAATTTTTTAAAAATGGCCAAAATTATTGAAAATAAATGTTGGTACAAAATTCTTCTATATTTGACAAAATTCGTGCAAATCGGAATCGGATTCAAATTTTCCGGGGCGATATAAATGATTTTCGCCGATTATCGTCGATTTTCGGCCGAAATTTTGAACTGTGTTCCCAGTAGCTTGATAATATAGTTTGTTACTAGAGGTGAGAGAATGGTAGATGAGATTTTAGATACAATCACTCCAATAGCTTGATACTATACCTTATTATTAAAGTTTGTAGTTAGATGAGATAATGACTAGTTTGGAGAGAGATAGTCCTAGTAGTTTCTTTGTTTTATAAAAATGCTTCTTCTCTCTCTTCCCTCTTTCTCTTCCACCTCACTAAAAAGATGACACGACATAGACTAAGTGTCAACCAAATTTGCTTGTTGGGAGTGCTAATCTCTCTCTACTCCAGCTCTAAGGAAGCCTATAAACTTTGTGTTTTCCCTCTCTCGAAAGAGGCCAGCGTGTGCGCGCGCGCGCCATTGTGGCTGGCCTCCGTGTCGATCCTTCACCAAAGCCAAAGCCAAAGCCAAAGCTTCTTGAACGCCTCTAGAACAAGCACACTTTGCCATACGCGGATAGATGCATAATGCAAGCAGCAGCTGCTGCTCTTGTCGGGTGGGCTACTTGCAGCAAGTGTTTGGCTCGCAGGCTCCTTCTCACGGCTTCTACAGCCAGCCTACCTCGCCTCCTCGCATGGAAATGGAAGAGCAGGTGATGCGGATGTCCCTCCTCCATGCCCTCTCGTCTCTCAACCTCCTCCTCCTCGTCGCCTACTTCCTGCTCTTCCTCCTCGCCAAGTTCTTCGTTTTCCTGCACCTCAGGGCCACCTCCAAGAACACTACAAGGTTAGTACTAACTGCTGTTCAGAGATCTTTCCGTACACATACGTATTTCATTTTTTCCCCGAATATTCCTGCATGCTCACATTTTTGTTTGTACTTGTGTGTAGCGATCATGGTTGTGAGCACCGTACAGAGATATCCGAGGGGGAGGATGTCGTCGCCGTCGCTGCCGACATCGCCGGAGGACAGCAGCAAGCGGACATGTTGTTTTGGTTCGACGAGGCCGTGTTCGAGGACAGTACCCTGCTTGGCGACGAAGGAAAGGATCACCTGTACACTGCAGCTGCACATTGTTTGCAGGTGGAGAGCACCTTTCCCACGGAGGAATCTACCCGCATCTCGCCGCGCCAGGACCAGTACAACGATGCTACTACTGCCACGAGCCAGGAGGAGGCCAAGGACATCGCCGTCTGCGTAGCCGACGTTCCCACGGTACCGGATCACCAGAATATTCCGGCCGTCGCATCACCGGAGAATGTTTCCGTTCAAGGCAATCTCCTAGATTCCACCCTGCATCTTGTTCTCTTCTTTTATTAGCCGTTTCAGCTATTTGTGACACTCGTCATCTCTATGATGTGGTTGCAGAGAAGGAGAGCGGCAGAGGAGAAGATGCCTGTCGTGGCGAGCATGAAGAAGAAGAGGAGGAGGAGAAGGGCTTTTCGGAAGATCACGTGAAGCTGTTCGTGAACAACCGCGCGCTCGCCGACACGAAGAAGCTCTTGATCGAGGGCGTGGTGGGAGGACAAGCAGGCGGGCACGAGGAGGACAAGGACAGCAGGTTCGGCGCGTCGGCGCTGACGAGCCAGTCGACGTCCAAGAACTCGGTGGAGTGGCGGAGCTCGACGGTGACCAAGGACTCGGAGACCGAGTACCCCTTCTCGTCGTCGTCGCGGTGGGAGTCGTACACGCTCTTCCGCAAGTACGACGAGGACATGGTCTACTTCCACCGGCTCGGCGCCCAGAAGCTCACCGAAACAGGTAAATTAATTAAACTAACAATTTCCTTTAGAGTGTCACATTAACAATCTGATTTGTTCATAAGTAACAAATATTCCCAAGTTATCATTACCAGGGTTTTTTTTATCTGTCATTTTTTTACCGGGACCTCCTGATACATCCGATACAGCCGATAATCGGAAATTTTCGGCCAATTTCGGCCAAAAATTTCATTTTTTTTTTTGATTTTTTTCGGATTTTAAATTCAAAAAAGGGTCAAATTCGAACAAAAATCATCAACTGAGCTAGTTAGCATCGTAGCAAGATTCAGATGAGCTTGTATTACTTCACTCATTCATCAACTGAACAAAATTCAAGAAATTTGATTTTTTTTGACAAAATTCATCCAAACTTCAAATTTCAGAACTGGTTTGAATATCAAGGGGGGGGGGGGCATAGAAATGATTATCGGCCGATAGAATGAACCCTGATCATTACCACTCATTAACTAAGATAAACTATTCTTGACAAGAAGCTTAGGTCATGCGTATTTCCAGTTCTCTGCAACGCTTTTCAGGACATGTGGGCTCATGCAAGAATTTTTTTTTAACACATTCCTTGATGCACGTAATATAATCCAACAAGTTTTAGACATTGTACTTGAAACATATATGTAATTAAGCTGCAAAGATAATTCTAATTTGTGTTTGCTTGTTGCTTATTGTTAGAGATATATCCCATACGTTGCTTATCTCGTACATGGTTGTTGCAGTTTATATACCGTATATAGATTATGGTAGTTTGATTGTTTTGATTATGTACTCGATCCTGTAATCCGGTTGCATCCCGTTGTTGTTACTGTAGCCAATACGGCAAGGCAATATATATTGTGCCAGCCAGCCTGATTGGCTCACGACCTTTTCTCCCAATTTCGTTTACATGGCATCAGATATTTCTCGATCCCGGTCCTGCTCTTCCCTCCATGACATGTGCTTCTCGCTGTCGACCGGTTCTTCTTCTGCCCCCTCCCTAGCTCTAGCTATTGACACCGCCGCCTCGGCATCTCTGTCCGCCATGGCGTCGGTCTCCACTGCCATCAATGTCACTAGCATCAAGACGCATATTCCCATCGTTCTTGATATGAAGGCCTCAAATTACACCAAGTGGCGGACGTTCTTCACCGCCATGCTCGGCACATTTGTTGTCCTTCAACACATTGACGGCACCGCTCCTCGCTCCGATGACACCGTTTGGGTCCGGCAGGACTTCACAGTCCTCACGCGTCTCTATGGCTCCATCTTTGGTTATATTCTCGACATCATCATGAAGCCCGAGCAATCCGCTCATGCTCTTTGGACCGCCGCTGAGGAGATCTTCCAGGACAACATGGAGAGTCGTGCCATTTACCTTGATACCGAATTCCACAATTTGGTTCAGGGTGATCTCTCCGTCATTGCCTACTGCTAGAAGCCCAAAACTCTAGCCGATACCCTTCGTGACATCGCTCAACCGGTGTCCGATCGCACGCTAGTGCACAACACCCTTCGTGGCCTCAGTCTGCGGTTCTCCAATGTCACATCCATCATCTCTTTGAAGACTCTGTTTCCCACCTTTGTTCGAGCTCGTTCCATGCTTCTCCTTGAGGAGTTCCGCTTCGACAATGCCGCCAAGATCATAGCGGTCACAACTCTCTTCTCCGGCACCACTACCCAGCCTCCAACCTGTGGTGACTCTTCCTGTTGGGGTGACTGTGGTGATCAAAACTCCGACGAAAAATCATGCCGCAAGAACAAAGGAAAGAAAGGTGGCAGCGGCGGCAACAAACAAAACAATGGCGCGCCCTCCAACCCCTGGGTCCACCAACGCCCACTGGACCATGGGTGTGCTTCTCACCGTGGTCCGGCCAAGCCCAACCATGGGGCGGTGCCTAGCGCACCCTCTCCACTGCCGGCCTCCTCGGCCCACGTCCGTCGTCGACACCAGTGCAAGCATACAATAGTGTGGTTGCACCACCGCACCAACCCAACGACACAGCAAGCTAGGACAGCTCTGGCGTCATCTCCGCCATCAACCACATGTCCCTCCATGGCGGCAACGGTGGATGGGTGATGGATTTCAGTGCTACCTCACATATGGCATCCGATGATGGTACTCTCCACTCCCTCTCCCTTTTACTTACCCATTCCACCCATTCTCCACTCGGTTCACACATCTATTCCTACTCCTTCGGGTGACTTCTTCCATCTCCACAACGTCCTTGTCATTCTATCTATTGCCCGCAATCTTCTTTCTGTTCGACAATTTACATGTGAAAATTCTTGCTCCATTGAATTTGACTCTTTCGGTTTCTCTGTCAAGGACCTTCGAACAAGGAACGTGATTCTTCACTGCAATAGCGATGCGGATCTCTACACACTCTACCCCACCGCATCGCCACCGATGCCACCTCACCATGCCCAGCTGTCCGCTGCCCCGGCCTCCTTGTGGCATCAACGATTGGGTCATCTGGGTCATGACGCCATGGTCTCCTTGCAATAATCATCCTTAATTTCTTGTAATAAAGTAGATCATACCACGTGTCATGCTTGTCAATTGGGCAAACACGTTCGGCTGCCTTTTCCAAATTTCACTTCCACTACTAGTGCTCCTTTCCAGTTAGTTCATTGTGATTTATGGACTTCTCCTGTACCCAGCACTTTTGGTTTCAAGTATTACCTCATTGTTGTTGATGATTCCTCACACTTTTATTGGTTTTTTCCTCTTCACCAAAAATTGTGTGTCCATGAAACCCTCGTCTCTTTTATCGCATACATTCTTACCCAATTTCAGCTCCCTCTCGTCTCTATCCAAGCTGGCAACGGGACAGAGTTTGTGAATTCCACTTTATCGAACCTCTTTCGCACGCATGACATCCATCTCTGTCTTTCTTGCCCATATACATCTCCTCAAAACGAAAATGTTAAACACGCCATTCAAACCCTCAACAACACTATGCGCACCATCTTGTTCCAAGCGCATATGTTGTCATCCTTTTGGGTTGAGGCCCTCGCCACGGTCACATATCTTGTGAACTGTCACCCCTCCAAAGCAATTCAGACCCTCAGACCATATGAGCGCCTACATTGTTGGCCCCCTTCCCTTCACCACCTACGTGTTATCGGATGCTTGTGTTACCCCAACCTCTCATCCACAGCCCGTCACAAGCTCAGCCCATGTTCAGTAGCGTGCGTCTTCCTTGGATACCCTTCCTCCCTCAAAGGCTACCGATGCTATGATATCTCCACCAGACGCGTCATCCTCTCTCGTCATGTGTTCTTTGATGAAGCAGTATTTCCTTTATCCACCCACACATCCTCACCTACACCTGACTCATATGATTTCCTACTTGATTTCATGTCCAGACAATCACCGCCACATGCACTCCATCCGGCCAGTGGATCCTCTCACCCCATTAGCCCTACCGTGGCTGCCACTCCCTCTGCCACGTCTCATTTTCTCCCCACATCTCTTACCGTGTCTGCCTCTATTCCTGCCACGGCAAACCCTGATGCATCACCTGCCGAGTCTTCACCCCATTTGTCGTGGCAAGTCTACCCACCGCGATCATTACTGCCTCACCTGCTGTTGCAGCAACCTCACCTGTCACGACAACCTCACCTGCCGCACTCACTGACGCGGCTATTCGTTCCCTTACCACGGCAGCACCCGATGGTCTAGCTCCTCGCCCGTGCCAGGTCCTCATCACATGACCACTCGTGCCAAAACTAGTCTTCTGTTTCATGTCAATCGATTGAATCTCTCAGCTATTTCATCTTCGATTTCTCCAGTTCCGAAGACATGCTGGTCTGCTCTTCAGGATACCAATTGGCGATAGGCCATGGCTGACGAACATCAGGCTCTCCTTGATAACAACACTTGGTCCCTTGTTCCTCGTCCTTCAGGTGCCAATGTGGTTACTGGAAAGTGGATTTTTAAACAAAAATTCCACTCCAACGACTCTCTTGCACGGTACAAGGCTCATTGGGTTGTTCGTGGCTATTCCCAACAGTCGGGTATCGACTATGACAAGACCTTCAGCCCCGTCGTCAAACCTGCCACAATTTGTGTTGTCCTTAGTCTCTCCGTCTCCCGCGGTTGGCTGATACATCAGTTGGATGTCAAGAATGTTTTCTTGCATGGAACACTTGACGAAACAGTCTATTGCCAACAACCATCCGGGTTTGTTGACCCTAGCCGACCTCAACATGTCTGTCGTCTTCTTAAGTCCCTCTATGGACTTAAGTAGGCTCCCCGCGCATGGTACCATCGTTTCGCCACCTATATTCGCACGATTGGTTTTGTCGCTTCCTCCTCCGATACCTCTGTGTTTGTGTTCATGTTCAAGGATGTTGCCGACCTTGCTTACCTCCTGTTGTATGTGGACGACATCATCCTCACGGCGTCGACCACATCTCTCCTTGACTAGCTCATTCACTGTCTCCATGATGATTTGCGATGATAGACCTAGGTGACCTGCATCACTTTCTTGGGGTCGTCATCACCAGATCACCTGTTAGCCTCTTCCTTTCTCAACGGCAGTATGCCATTGATATTTTGCAGTGTGCAGGTATGTCCGAGTGCCATGCTACGGCCACACCCGTGCATACGCAGGCCAAGTTGTCTACCACTGACGTCTCGTCTGTTGTTGACCCACTGAGTACCACAGCCTCGTTGGTGCTCTCCAGTACTTGACACAAACTAGGTCAAATCTTGCTTATGTTGTTCAGCAGGTCTGCCTTCATATGCACACACCTCGAGAGCCTCATCTTGTCCTTATAAGCGCATCTTGCACTATGTCAAGGGCACACTAGACCATGGTCTTCGGCTTCATATCTCGTCAACAACCTCCCTAACAGCTTACTCTGACGCTGACTAGGCAGGTTGTCCAGACTCTCACCGTTCTACCTCCGGATACTACGTATACCTTGGTGACAACCTTATTTCTTGGTCTTCCAAGCGACAGACTACAGTCGCTTGCTCCAATGCTGAGGCTGAGTACCGGACCGTCGCTCATGCGGTAGCAGAGTGTTGCTGGATCCATCAACTCCTGACGGACCTCCATCAAGCACTTGCTTCCGCCACCATCGTCTACTGTGATAACGTTAGCACCGTTTACATGTCTTCTAACCCAGTACAACATCGACATACCGAGCACATTGAGATTGATATACACTTTGTTCGAGAAAAGGTGTCTCTGAGTCATGTCTGCATACTGCATGTGTCGTCTTCTCTCCAGTTTGGCGACATCATGACAAAGAGGCTTCCAATTCAGCTATTTTCAGGATTTCAAGTTCAGTGTTTGCATTCGAAAGCCGCTCGATTCGACCGTGGGGGGATGTTAGAGATATATTCCATACGTTGCTTATCTCATATATGGTAGTTGCTGTTTGTTACATATATACTGTATACAGATAATGGTAATTTCATACATGCAATCCGGTTGTTGTTACTGTAGCCGGTACAACAAGGCAATATATATTGCGCCGACCAGCCTGATTGGCTCACAGCCTTTTCTCCCAATTCCATTTACACTTACGTTGCTGCGCAGAGTCGTTCAAGTCTATGAAGTACCTGCCAAGATCAATGTCGGAAAGAATCGTGCAGAAGCTGACGCCCAAGCATAGCGCTCCGATCGGGCTAAGGGACCCATACCGGGACCTGGAGAGGGTGTACGTGGCCCAGATTTGCCTGACGTGGGAGGCCCCGAATCGAACTACACCAGCTTCCGGCAAGACAACGGCGACAACAACATGATCGAGGCCGGTGCTACCCAGTAGCGTCGCGAGAGTTCAGCGATTTGCCTTCTTTGCACCGTTCATCGAGAACGAGCCCTACGAGTATGCCCGGAGGCCTGAGGTCTATGCCAGGATGAAGAACTCGTCTCCAAAGTTGCTCCTGGTACCTGAGTTCAGAGGTTGGTAGTAGTAGTACCCAATGCTATGTATCTATTCATATTGTAATCTTGTACTACATTTAATCTTTGATGGAAATGAGGTAGCTACTCTTAATTGTGAATTGTGATTGATTAATGTGCAGAGGAGGATGACGAAAAGAATGATCTGATATCAGCTGTTCAGTTCTTATACATATTGGAGTCGTCGATCAGAACGTTCATGACCTTCCTCCGTGGCGACAAGAGGAGCCACTACCAAATGTTCGAAGAAATGGTTAAGAGGAGATCAAGTGCAGTGGATCAAACTTTACTCATTACCCTAAAGAAAGGCAACAAGGAGGTGAGCCACATATATATTACTTATGACAGAACAATCTATATTTTGGCATCCTTTCATTTCCTGTACAGATTTTCATCACATTGCTTGCTTGTCTTTGTGCATGTGATGTACAAAATAATTCTTCAGAAGAAGAGCAGGCTCAAGGACCTGACGAGGCCACGGCGGTGCCTGAAGAGGACGAAGCTGAGGGAGGAGGAGGAGATGTCGATACTTCTCGGTCTCATCGACCTCAAAGTCATCGCGAGGGTGTTGCGCATGCCAGAGATCACCGATCAGCAGCTGCACTGGTGTGAAGAGAAGATGAACAAAGTCAGAGTTGATCTGGATGGCAAGATGAAAAGAGACTCGTCCCCTCTTTTCTTCCCTGCCCATTGACAATAACCTGCATGGATGCAGATGGCTTCTAGTCCTGTGTAGTCTACTTTGTTTTTTTTTTCTTTTGCCTTATCTCTTCTATTTTTCCTAGTTGATGTAGTGACAAAAGATAAAGTGTCTTAGACATGAGAATATGCATCGCACGCAGGCTCCAGTACTGTAAAAAGAGAGAGATCAGAGATGAGATGATATTGTAAAGGCATATATAGATAGATAAATAAATAAGAGACCCACATCTTTTCGGGTGCGGCAACGCCGCGAGTATATTAAGAAGGGACTATCTATTCATAAGGTGATTGAAATTTTTTTAAGCATAAGTTACATTTTTTATCCATTAGATCAATATCCAATCATATGACGTATCAATCTCTACACAAATCCAATGGTCACAACAATTAACTTAAACTTAAGAAAATTTCAGGTAACTTAAAAATAGCAAATCTAGAATAAGAAAAAGTGTTCAAAAATACATTTGAAGCTAGCTAAAGATGCCAGAAAAAACACCTCTACAACACTACATTTAAAACACTACCTCACGCTAGCAAAGAACAAAAACAACTGAAAACACCATAAACCCTACCATCGTAAGCAACTCAAACATCTAGACTACCACCACCTGCCACTTGCCATGTCCGATCATCCTCCTTGACACTCCAGAAAACCACTTGAGTCGTTGAGCAATGCTGATCGAAAATGCGGCTATTCCTCTCCTTCTAAATTTTCCAGCTGACGAGGATAACCAAAGAGTCAAAGGCTTTTTTCTTCAGCTTGGGAAGACTTGAACGCACTGCTAGCCACCAATCATCTACAGACAGATCCACCTGTGAGGGCAGCAGATTGTTGATCCCTACCCAACCAGCCACCAAGCCCCAAAGTTGTTTAGTGAAGGGGCATTCAGCGGATGAGTTGTGGTTAGGGGTGAAATGCCACTCGAACCCAGAGCTAACTGGTTCTTCCCGAAATGCGTTGAGGCGCAGCGCTTATTTGATCGACATCTAGGGTAAAGCACTATTTTGTGCGAGTGTCACATGAAGGTACCAAATCGAGGCAAACTCTGAATACTAAAGGCATGCTACGAACAAATGAGTGCATGTTTCTGGAGACAGAGAGCATATCACACCTGAATTGTGATGTGGCCAGCCCCTACGTCGTAGATTGTCCGCTGTGAGACACTTTTTCTTGATCGCGAGCCACATAAAAAATTTGCAATGAGTGGGAGCCCAAGCCTTCCAAATAAGCTTCTTATAACATGTTGTCGAAGTATCCATAAAGAACATGCTACGCACCGAAGAAGCGGTGTAAGGGTCTGTTTGGAAGGCTTCAGCTCCGACTTTTCGCTTAGAAAAGTCGAAAGCCGTCCCAAATAGATGACTTTCTTCTACCGTTTTTTCATAAGCCGGAAGCCGCTCAGGGATAGCGTCCCACGGCTTTAGCGGGATGGTCTTCCGAGTTTGCCTCTAGAGTTCGGGGGTATTTATCCGCCTCCCGTCACCGCTCCTTCTCCCCTCCTCCTCCTCCCGCGTCGGTGCCCTCCTCCTCCTGCTTTCTCCGTCCTCCTCCCCACGCCACCGCCGTTGTTGTCCTCCTCCCAACGGCACGCCAACTCCATTTTCTTTTCTCTTTTTTTTCAATGATCCCTTTTCCTTTTTTTAATTTTTTTCTAATATAGATTGTAAGACCAAGAGGTTTTTGGTCAAGTTATTTGATGATAAACACATTGACAATAAGTTAGACTTAGTCTCAGTACTTAATGTTGAATTCTTTGTCCTTAAAATTTCTTTGTGGTGACTTGGTTCGAGCTCATATGTTCTCACGAAAATCGGTTTTTGTCGGGATTATCGGTAGTACTGGCTTTGTTTGTCTTGGAACTACTGAGCGCGGTATGACATGAGCGTCTGTGATAGTACCGCAAGTCTTTTTCTCGATGCGTTTTTGCTCGATCTGTTAGATCTTGATCGTGACGGAGATTGAAGTGAACGTTCGGACCGTCCAATCGCTCAAGGACTATGGGTCGTTACATTGAAATCTGACGGATGAAATCAAGTGGGTCGTTCGGACTTGCTACAGTGTTTTTAAATCCAACGGCTGAGACCCATGGTCCGATCGGCCCATAGATCTGGAGCGTCCACGTGGCAAAGGACGTTGTTCTGAGGATTTTGGGAATTTTTGTGGAGCGGTAGTACCGTGGGTTGCCGTGATAGTACCGCGTTGTTCTTCAAGAGTGAAAGTGTCTCTGACATGAACAGTTAAATGAAAATCGGATGATCTGGAGTTTTGGAGCGGAACGACCGGCGAGCGGTAATTCCGCAGCTTGAACGGCGGTAGTACCGCACAACGGTATGACCGCAAGGTTGCGGTATGGAAATTCCAGAGAGCATGTTTTTGGAAGTTTTGAGTTTTCCCGATGAGCAGTAGTTCCGCAGTGGTTTGAGCGGTACGACCGCGTGCGCGGTAGTACCGGGAGTGTAATGGCGGTAGTTCCGTTTACACTCTGTCAGTTTTGTCGCTTTGGGGATTTGACTACGGATTTGTTGATTTCGTATGCTTTAATGTGTTGTATGATGGATGATAGTGCTTATGGGTGTGAGTGAGCTAATGGATGGTCAAGTTGGATAACTTGTGCCAAGATTTGGGTTTCTTTGATCTTTGCATGTGCAGGTTGAGGCGTGAGGACAAACTACGTTCGGTGACGGGATTGACTCGGACTAGGATGGGGAATCTGAGGTCTTAGAAGTCGTGGATGTCAAGAGGTGATTTGGATCGCGTTGGAGCACGTGGAAGACAAAGGTGGATCACGTTGGAGCTACGGGAATGTTTCCTGGAGGCTTATGATGTGGAGAGTTCGGTTTTTTGGAAAGACAGTTTTGGAAGCATTTCCAAATCTGGTTGTTTTGAGGTTGAATCCGTGTTGGTGTCGTGTTGGACATGGATAGGACTCTAGGCTATAAGAAAAGGAGTTTTGCGGTACGGACACGCAGGTCATGTGCCGAGAATAGGGTTTTTGACCGTAGCTTTCTTGTTGTTTGCTACGGTTTAGAGGTCCTTCGATCTGGGGCTTTGAGGGGTGCTTGCTGAGCACTTTGTAGACACAAATCAAGTTTGATATATAAAGTTCAGATTCGTTCTACTTTGTTTCTTGATTTGGTGTTCCTTCTGTGCGCCTGAGGTGATCTTTGTTGTGGAGCTACACAAGAGTCATCGGAGAGATTCTGGAGTTCTTGTGCACAAGAAGAAGTTTGAATTCGGAGGTCAATTCACTGCAATCATTCAACCCCCCCCCCTTTGATTGCCATTACGATCCTACATAGATGAATTATTTACATTATCATTGAGTTGATTACTTGTGTAATCATGGAATTAGATCGATTGTCGTTAAGATATACTTTGTGCAAATTATCATCAATTGTGTTAATTGTCGTTAAGATTTACTTTGTGCAAATTATCGTTAATTGCCGTCAATTGTCATTAAGATTTACTTGTAAGCGAATTGTCAGTAGTTGTTGTAAAGTGTCGTCAATTGTTGTTAATTGTCGTTAAACGGCATTAAACATGCTATCATTTGCCTCAGGGGCATTCGAGATATTTTCCAACTCAGAAGCTCCAGCCAGTTTACCTAAAAGCCAAACTATCGAACATCGAATGTCTCCAGCTCAAACGTTCAACCGTTCAATCCAGCCTGAAACTATTTTTCAGAAAAACTGTATGCAACCATGCCAAACACCACCTAAGACCCATCGGCTGCAGCTTTCCACACAATGTTATCATTCGAAGAATTATCCAAAGATATTTGAGCAACTCGATCCCGTAGGGAGGAATACTCGTGAAGGGCCTGAGCTGGGAGTGTCGGGTTAATGTCGCGCACCCAAAGATTATTGCTGACCCCTTCAGCCACCGTAATTGTGCTCTTTCGAACATAAGCGAACAGAGTCGACCCACATCTTGTAATTGGGTTGGGCGCATGTGCCGCTGATCGATGAGCATAGATAGATAGGGATTGAATCAGAACGTATCATACCATATCATATATAAACATTAATTCATGTGTATGTGACACAATCCGTACGTGCATGGAAAGCAAAAGGAGTGAGGTGGTGAGGATGGAGACAAGCACAGCTTTGACATGCTTTTGCTTCTCATGTGTCTCTGCTCTATGGGCCTTGGATCACAAGATGATAGCAACAAATGTCGCACTAGATTTGCCTCAACATTTTAGGATAACCACATCATCCTTCTTTCCCTTTTTCTTTTCTTTTCTTCTTTTCTTCTGTGGATGTTGGCACTCATATGTCATCTAGAAAAGTACTCTCATAAACTTATCTTCCTCTACTTTCTTCTTATTGACATGGAATCTTCCTCTACATTTCGTTGCACAAAAGAACCACCAATGCACAGTCCAAAGATATCAAGGATTTTTTTTCAAAAAAAGTATCACTTGGCTGAGCATAAAGCACCCCTTTCTTTTCCCCGACTACTCTGGGTGAAAAAAAAAAACACATAAAACTAAATAAATTACTAAGCTATCCATGAATTTCCTCGTTAATTTGGAATTTCACAGTATCATTGCGTCATATTTAGAACTTCAATGTTTATTCTGACTTGCTTTCAGATATGTTTTTAGTGCTGAAAAAACAAAAGATGCCACTGATAATTAATACCCTCTTTATTTACATATATCTTGCATGGATAAACACTTGTCCATTCTTACATCAAGGCTAGGGACTAAGAAATGGTCCCAAACGGGCTCTTACTTTTAGTGAAGATTAGCAGAGTCAGAAAGTGGTTCTCCACTGTAACAAGTCAAAAAGAGTTGGGGAAAAAGAGCACCGATGAACACAGATGCTGCAAGCTTTCGGTTTTTTTGGATTAATTAACCTATTTTTTAATTTATTTTTATTACTAACATCTCGTCAGCTTTATTTTCAAATCTGACTCTTTTGACCACACCAACACCCGTAACGTGGCAACACAACACTTATGCCACAGGATAAGTCTAACTAAATAGCACTTCTTATCATGCCAACACTGTCACGCCACTAGTAGTGCAGTGATAGGATTTGGCCATGCCACGAGTCAAAATTAGAAATTGAGTTCCGCGATAGGTTAATAATAAAAATAAATAAATAATAGGTTAATTAATAAAAATAAGATCCAAGCTTTCCGTTCAGACTCCAGTTGGGCTGAACCACTTCATCTGGGCCGAGCCCATGTACAAGTAGAAGTGCCTCGTCATGCCTCAGTCTTCTGACCCTGAGCAGCTATTTACTGTTTTTGCTTGCCTGTTGGAAACCAAAGCCCACAGAATTCACAAGCCACACTGTGGGTGTGTGTCTGTGTGTCAGTCTCGATAGTTTCGTCAGAACTGGACTTGTCCAGTGCGTACAATCGTACGGCTGCGGTAACATGGCCCAATAGTCCAGTGAGGTCTAGATTATGGCATGTACAGCACCAAGCCCATATATGATGTGCAGTCTGTTTAATCCTTCTAATTTAGAGAAGCAAGGATAAAACCTAAATGTTATTTAAGATATATAGGTCTTAATTAGAATATTGCCTCAGCTAAATTGAGTGGATCAGTGGATGCATGGTAGTAATTCAAACCATGCATGTACCTGAAATTAAACTGCATTGAAGCTAATGGTACATATATATCAGAGTGTTGCCATTCTGCAGGAGTAGTTCATGGTGAGCTGACTGACTAGCTAAGCTGGTTCGTGTATTCACGACAAGTAGTGGACTCTACCACCTCTAGATTAAGTTAAGGATTCAGTAATAACACCAACTAAATGCATAAACCAAACATTGAGTGTCAAATCTGTCCCCTTGTTCAAGTGTCAAATTGGAGCACTGTAGTACTGCTGGTCGAGTGACGAGGTAGCACTGGCAAGCTCATCTTGGGTCCTGGTTATACATAGATAGGATATATTTTTTTCTTTTTTGAAAATCATAGATATGTTTTCACCATAGGCTGATTGACAGCACACAAAGTGCTGCCCCCTACATGTGCCAGAGCCTCCAGAGGTATCTCAGGGCTTATGAGTCACTGCATCTTTCAGATGGGGACGATGGGACCCACTCCCAGCTGCATGTCTCTCTAACTGAAACCATGGGATTCCTTTCGATGGAACAGAAGTCCCCGGATGCCACTCGGGCCCCACCAGCTAACCCTAAACCCCTATTTATTAATTAGTTTTGTGAGGAGAGTAGGCAAGAAAGAGAGACAAGGTAAGAGTACTTGTCATGCAAGCAGTACTTGTAGCATCTTTTTATTTTGTCTCGTTCCTTTCCATGACAACACAACACCCCTGTATATTGTCGGCGTTTTCAGCATTGACCTTAATTTGTTTATCATTTCCTTCTCCCATCAAAATAATCAAGGAAATACAAAACATTGGTACACGTAGCCAATACATGGTAACGCTTTTCTGCGGGGACTGCCCTGTGGGGATACATCTCAGAGCCGTCCGATCGAGCACTGCAGCCTGATCGGACGGCTTCAAGACGCACGTGAGGATAGTCCCCTTATAAGTTGTGTCTCAATACATGTAATATATTAGCCATCCAAAGTGCTCTGAAATGTGTGCAAAGACATTACAATGAATAGAAGATAGGGTATGGTTGGTTTAAATTTTTGAAAGTTTTCATCGATCTCTAGACATATTTGATGGGGACGATAGTGCATGTTCCTACATGTTGGAAAAGGCATTCTTTGAAGTGTGGTGTTAAGCCTAGCTTCTAGTAAAAGAATACCTAAATCCCACTAATTATATGCAAATTGATTTAAACTCCTTGCATGATCACGATGAACCTTTAGCCGGCCAGTGAGTTCTATATCACCTGATTCACAATTGTAAACATTTATGTTTGGCAAACCCGGCCAGTATTAGAAATTGATGAGATATATACACTTGTCATTTGTAGAATCAAGTGTACATGCAGGTATTCACAATTGCAAACATTTCAGTTTTTCATGTCTAACTTCAGTATATTCATCTAATTTAATTTACACCTAAAGAGAAAAAAGAGTAGTTAACTTACTTAAATGAACATCTTTGCTGCTTAATCAAATATTGTATGACTTGGCTGTACTTAACATATTGCTTAGCTTTCATATATATATGTATATATGGACAATATACATCATGATTCTAAAAAAAAAATCTTATATTCTAAAAACATATAAATTTGCTGCATGAAATGTAAAATTCAGAGCTCAGACTACTAGCTAGCCCGTAACACTATACTCGTTCAGTAAACCAAGCTTTTTGAAAGAAAGGAAAAAAAAAAGAGAAGAAAAGTGCCTTTCCGGTTTCATCTACATTCTTTCTTGCCACTTACCCTCGACACCTTTTCTTACCGTTTTTCTCTCGATCTATCTGCAAGTGCGATCCGAGGGTTTGTATCCATGCGCTTGGATTGTTCCCCTTGTTAACTTGTGTGCCAAATGGGGGGCACGGCAGCTAAAGATAAGAAAAGCATGCAGGGTGTAGAAGACAGCAGAGAAGCTACATATGAGCTAGCTTAGGGTTGGGCAGGGCTAGAAGCTGCTGGCCGGTTTACTCTTGTAGCTGTGCATGCTGCTTTGGCATAAACACCTAAACATTGCGAACTGCAAAGGTTTCGACATCCTTTTTTTTCTTTCGAAAAATAAAAAAATAAACAAAAAAATAAAGAAGAGATCTACTTCGTGCGGCTGCTAGCTAGCTTCTCCTCATTTTGCAGCTCACAGGGCAGCTAGCCTCACTGATTAAAGTGGCTATGGTAGGACTGAGAGCTAGCTAGATCGGAAGCGAGCATTAGGAGGGGCAGGCATGGATGCTTTTGACAACTCGATCGATATGATTTGTACATGTATGCTGCATGTGTTTCTCGAGAAGCTCACACCACCAGTCATTTGGTTGGACTGTGCTGTGTGTGCATGCATGCATTCAGAATCAGATGTTTGTGGGCTAGATATCTGCAACTGCAGCCCTTTAGCTAGCTAGCTAGCTAGGTTAGGGGTCTATCGTCTATGATGCATCCTAGTCCAATTGATCGATGTTTGCAGAGAGAGAGAGAGAGAGAGAGAGAGAGAGAGAGAGAGAGAGGGAGTTCAGAGAAGTTCATGAGTAGAAGTTCACTACAGCCCACTGCTCCCACAAGAAAGAACAAAAGTTGTGTAAATGAAACATTTCTAAAATATTGCAAAGGGGATTCTTAGGAATCAATTAATGATGGTTTGAATTCCATCTATGGTCTCAGATTAAAATGCTTGTATATTAAATGGAAAATCAAACTTCAAGTTCTATATTACGATACGAAATACAAATATGGTAGTTCATATTTACCTTTAAAGATTTAAAATAGTTTGTGTAGAACTAGCTATACATATAAAGTTATATCAGAACTTTGAATTTCATTTTCTTCGACTGCTTACTTTGAAAATAAATTTGAAGCTAAATAGAATTCCGCAAAAGAAAGCATGAAACCTATAGCATGACATATATAAGAATTATTTTCATAAATAATTTAAATTCCCCCTAATTTAACTTGATTCAATTTTGAAAATCCAAATGGATAAAACTTTTACTACCTCTAGTGCAATATAGATGTCATTTTACCGCAATATGGTTATTTCACTACCAGAATCGGTTAATTTCCCGAGTGCCCGAAACACTCGGGAAAATACCAAAAACACTCGGGATACTAATTCCCGAAGGTCAGTCGTCGGGAACAAACACTCGGGATAGTTTAGTCGGGTAAAAAGTTGTTTTCCGAGAGTTACACTCGGGAGAAATAACTTCGTCGTGTGTTCGGATTTACACTCAGGAAACATCCAACACTCGGGAGAATAGTTGGCACAACGGGTTCAGCCACTGTAACGGAATACATTACCGAGTGTTGGCACTCGAGAAAGCTAGCCATGTAGCGATCATTCCTGACGGTCCCGAGTGTATGTCAACCAAGGACACTTGGGAATAGTTGGTCGTTCTCGAGTGTTTGCAACCAAGTACACTCGGAAAATAGCTGAAAATCAAATGAACCTATTTTGTACGTACGATGCATTTCATTTTGAACCACACTGACAGGAAACTCGGCAATCAAACAGACCATACATTCCCCAACAAGAAAAATACCACAAATTAGCCACAAATCATTACATATGTAGATTCGACAAGATTGGCATAACGTCCGAGTTCACAATACAACATTCACATATATAGATTGGACATCCACAATATATTCGAGTTCAAATTCGGAAAGCTAGACATAAGGCATGATACACATAACAGTTCCAAGTAGTTCACGAAATGAATGCTTGGTACACCAATTGTCGAGGTACACCAATGTAGCAGGAAGGGTAGCAACATTGCATGCTTCCCCATATCCGGTTTGCTCATCATACAGGTTTGCATAGATGATGAAATCCCTCGAAACCAAATATTTTGAGCTAAATATATCGTTATCCAGCCGAGATGGTTCTGAAGGATATACTTTGGATCAGCAGCGTTATGTTAAAGTTTGTAGTCTCCATCCATCATCACGAAGGTCATTTGCCACCGGCCTGACAGCAAAGAACAAAAAATGATATCAACAGTATTTATATAGCCTATGATAAAGTTATCATTTAACAAACAATTTCAGACTGAGACAGAAACCATACCTGAAAATAACATGCTGGGTTCCATTATCACAACGTCAGTACAAATTTTAGACTGGTAAGGATAGTGACCATTCACAAGTAGAAGCATGAGTGTACAAGCATCTTAAGTCGATGACATTATAGGTGTGCAAATAACAACTTGATGACTATGCCATGATGCCAATAAGATTTTCTGTACAGCCATCTTAAACTCAGATTACACTAGGCTTAAAAAAAGGAACTAAGATTGGATTAAAATTTAGAACACAACACCCAGTGTACACATACAACACGAGAAAATACACATCATTAAGGCACTATTCAAATAGCATGCTTTGTCCATTACCGCGATCTTTGCCCACTTCCACACAATCAGTTCCTGCTATCTGGGCAAAGATTTGATAAAATTAACAATAAGATCTACCATCTTGGTATCAAAAGCAGGACCTTCCATTTGGAAGTGGCCAGCTCCTTCGATCAAGTGTGTATCAAGCCATCCAGCTGCAGACTTGAGGATAGCATCATGATCAATAAACTTGGTTTCTGAGACTTGAGGATAGCATCATGATGCCTGCCGAATAGGATAGAGGCCATTAGACCAAACGGGTACCCGATGCTGACATAACCAACCACCTGGTCAACCGCAATTGGTGCCCCTGTATCAGGAAATTAGAGTGGGATGCATGACCAAACATGATTAAATAGCTGCATGAATGGCTGAAGAAAACTTGTATGCAGAATGGTTCCATTGTCATCTTGATCCAAGATTTTGTTTTGTGCAACACCACAAGTCCTTTTACCTGTATGCGAATGCAGTGCACAGTGTTGACATAAGTAAACCTTAAAACCCTTAAATGTCAATCCTGTTAGGAGTTAAGGGAGCTGTACAGGGTAGTGGTCAGTTCGAGTAGGTTTGATAGCAAGGTGTAAAGCACACCTCATTACTCACAAGTCACAACTAATCTTTAGGCCAGATAAGATGGCCACACATAGGTATAGCACATCTGGAGGCAACAAGTGCGCATAGGTTGAAACCAGGCTCTTGAGCTGGAGCTCCGCCAAACAGAGCCTCAGCCTAGCACAGTATAGTGACCACAAACTGGCTCTGAATGATAATGGTCCACTGAAAGGGTCAGCTATGTACTACCTGACCACGTGTGAAAGACAATCGGAGAGGATCATATGAGGAGGCATGTATAGCTAGGTTGAGTAGTTTCATTAGTAACGTATAATGATGCTAGTGTTCTTGTCGGTGAAACCATTTCATATGTACATGTATTTGTGAGCACATATGTCTTTTTTATATTGTATATTCCTACAGTAAGAAAAAATATAATTGTTTTGTACGTGATCGCGAATTTGTAGCGATGAAATTTGACATTGTTCGATTGCTATGTTACTATATATACTCATGGATTGGCAGACATATGTAGACTGAGCTTGACATATCCAACTTTGCTGCCAGTTCTCCTTGTTTTTATCAAGTATCTTGATCTTTATTGCTGATCATTTTAGAAATGATAACGCCAGTACATATCAGAACTAAATGCAGCGACAGGCAGGAAAGTTACTTGTTCCATCAAGAACAGTGGTCAATATGGCAATGGCATGCACTGCCCAAAATCCTGGGTAGCTTCCTCGAGAGCGAACACTCAGCACTGCTCTGCTGTTCAGCATCACACTGGAACATCTAGTATACTACTATTTTTCTTGAACCAGCTAATAATAATGCCATCTTTACCCAGGTTGACTTTGCAGTGCATATGTCAAATCACGTTTAATGTGATGTGCCGAGTTCTGAATTCATATTGACTCATTTTTTTACTAGTACTAGTACGGTACTCTTCACAGGGAAAAACAATAATCTATGGAGTGCGGAATAACTCAGTATTAATTTATGTTCAAAATAGATGAAGTTCAAGCCATTGATGTAATTTTTACATTAATATATTAATAAAGCTACAAAACATGCTAGTGTTATTTTCGTGTGTAGCCAATCTAAATATATACCTTTATGCATAAGAACATCAATTGCCAAAATTTTAAAATTAACTGATGTACACGTACGTTCTAAAACATCTATTTTGAAATAGAAGTAACAAAACATCAATTCGCTACAATTCCATAGGCAAACTAATTAACACCAAAAAATCAATAATTAGCATCGAATAGGTGCAAAATGTACTACGCACTTACTAGCAGAATTTCAAGGTAAACTAAACCTTAGAATAGTTCTCTCTTTGACAATATCCAAAAGCTTAACAGCGTCGCCTATCTTACATTCTTGGCTCTTTACACTAACTTAACTGCATCAAACGCTGGCGTCGGCTCAAGAGGCATTCACATTTCTGTTGTGGCCGCACCCGAAGCTGCAGTTGCAGTTGGCATTGTCGGACTGCACGTTCGCCGGCGGCGCCGGAGCGGTGAGCGGAGCTCCGAAGCAGGAGAAGCTGCCGCGGTGAGGCGACTGCATCAGTGCGTCTCCGGAAGAGACAGCGTGGCCGATGACGTAGTCGCTGACGGCAGGCTGGCGGGGAGGGGTGGGGTACGTCGCCGGATAGTTCATCGGGTGCAATGTGGATGGCGCCGCGTAGAGGTAATGGTACGGCGACTGCGGCGACGGCCGCGGATGCACCGGTCGGAATTGGAGGCACGGGTCTCCGATGACTCCGCCGCCACTGACGCTTCCCCCGAAGCCTCCTCCCAGAACGGTCGATGGAGCAGTGCCTCCCATATTCACATCCCTAAAACTGTAGCAAGAAATTTTGCAATGGCCATGCATGAGAAAAACCCTAATCAAAGATACGGTCATCTTTTAGTGGAGTTTTTGCACATGTATATGAATGTATGCGCACCTCATTTGTGCGCCGACGGTGGCGAGACTGTCGTTGCCGAAGACGAGTTGCCGGGCGCGGTTGAGGGTTTCAGTCTCCCTCTCTGAAAGAAATTCCACAAATTAAAGGCAAAAAATTGAAAGGAAAAGAAGTAAGATATACATGCATGAAGAGAAAAGAAACGATGTGCATGGTGTAGTACTATAAAATTTTGCATATACCAACACATATACCATATATGTCTGCATGATCACACAGTTTCTTAATTAGACCAATGTGCAAACTGGGGTTGTTCTGTGATCTTGCCTTGCCGATGCCGGTTCATGTGGCCGCCCAGCGCTTGAGACTTGCAGAACTTGAGGGAGCAGAACCTGCACTCGTAGACCTTCGCGGCGTCATCCTTCCCTCCACTACTCCTCTTCTTTATCCCTGAACACATTTGTATCACGAACAAATCAGTTAATCCACTCTGAAGCTATATGTCCTACACACAGTAGAGATCTTGTCCTTCATACAAAGATGCTATGCACAAAATAAGTAGGATTTTCTACATGACATGCTAATTTCATGAGAAAGCCTTCCCTTCAGTAGAAAATAATGCATGTCTTAAAAGAGTTACGAACCTTTCTACACATTAACTATTTGCTCATATGTACAGGTACAAAGGTACTCTCCATTATTGTTCAAAGAAGCTACTACATGTTAATGATTGTAGGATCGATTTCTTTCAGGATGCATTTAGAAGTTGACCTTCAAATCGAAATCAATGGTAATGTTCTAGTCCTTACTAGTTGCGTCAGCGCTGGATGCAGCGGTGGTCGTTGAGCTCTCCACCGCTTGCTTGCCGTACTCCTCCGGCAAGTTGTTCAGGTCCAAGGGGCTCCCTTCTTGTCTCCTTGATGAGTTCATGATGGAAAAAAAAGAAGAATATTTAGGCTAGCTTGGGTATACCAGCCCAACCCCAATATATAAGTTATTGGAGATTCACAAAAGAAGTTCCTATTTACTGAATGATGAGCACAGGAACTCAAAAGACCAAGAAGCGGATAGAACACAAGTATTACTGTACCAACAAGAAGAATAAATATGTAGTAGTAGTTCTATATAGTACTAGAATGACCTAAAAAAAAAGCTGTTCATAGAGATCCAGATTAGTTGTGACAACAGGAGCTGATATAAAAATGTTGGTAATATACGCATAGAAAAATATCACCAGATTTACGCAGCATACACAAGTGATTGTTGTGAACTGCGGAAGAAACAACAGAAAATATGTGCACATATACACAGGACGAGCACAGAAAGACATTAGTGCTTCAGAAGAGATGTACAAGACATGGAGATGAACAATAGAAGAAGACATAAAAAAAGTCATGAGGGGCAGTTGTGCTTGTAGGCTTCTTACATGGTGGAGCAGAGAGAGCAGGGAGAGAGACAACTGAACACTATGATGCAATGGAGATTTTGGAAGGAGAGGAAAAAGAAAAGGGGAATATATATCGATCGGATGGTGGGGTGGAGTAGAGTGTTGTGTGTAGAGTGTAGAGAGATAGAAGAGTAGCATTATTGATTTAGTACCATGACACAAAAGCAAAAGGACACTGCAGTTTGGGAACAGCAAATGCGTTGGGGAAAGGCTGTCTTAAAAGTGTTGGTTTGGGGTGTAGATATATAGATAGAGTGAGAGAGGCAGTAGAGCTTAGGTGGAGAGAGAGAAGCCTGAAAGTTCTCTATCAGTCCACCTCTGCACAGCCGTCCCTTTCTCTCTCCTGTCACACCTTCACACACCTACATGCCCCTCTCTCTCTCTCCCTCCCTCCCTCCCTCCCTCATCTAAGATGCTGTGCGAAAAGGAGCAAATGTGATTCTTGAATTCTGTGATGGTTGTAATCCAGTGAAGCTCTAGTTGTGTTGTTATCCTTTCTCTCTCTTCTTCCAGGGAGGGAGAGAGAGAGAGAGAGAGTATATGTCCGTGTGTTTGTGTTTGTGAGTGTAGGTCACTATCCACACTAGGCAGAAAGAAAGCCCCACAGCACCACTAGGCTTAACACTTCACTGTATCTATTTGTAAGTTGTAACCAGCAACAGATATGCTGAGACCTCTCCTGCATGAATCATTAAATTAAATAGAGTAAACTACGCCTCTTTTCGTAGATCTTGTGCGAAGAAACACACAAACATCACACATGCGCACACACACATCTGTACGCTTGTATAGGCGTAATAGGCCTACGTCCTTTGCATCTTTCTCCCTCATCCTTTGGTGGTGTAGGGCATGCATGCACTTGAGGGAGAGAGAGAGAGAGCGAGAGAGAGGGTAATAAAGACAAGGGTACCTCTTACAAAGCCCTGCTTCGGTATTTAGTTGAGAAGGGTATGCACAAGCACAAGCACAAGGAGGCTAGGGCCCTATAGGTGCATGCATGCTTAGCGTTTGAGGGCTAGTAGGCTGGTAGGAGATGTTCTTGTCAAGTACTGGCAGTTTAGGTAGAAGAAGAGAGAGAGACAAGGAAAGAGAGTTTAAAACCCTTATGTTGGGAGAGATCGCCAGTAAAAAGTGCCTTTGGAGGGCTGTATGTATGGAAAATATGAGACATTGAGCTTTAGTAGAAGTGATAGGACCTTATGAATGGTGACAATGACATTGACATTTTCATTTGATCTCCTTCTCTCTCTTTTCTTGTTTTTGTTTATATCGATTTAGCAGCGGCATGCAAGTAGATTTGTGGCACTGACTTCGGCTTACCCATCATACCATGTACGTAAGCCAGATAAATGTAAGCACCGATAGGATGAGTACAATCGGTAGACGAAGCTTGTAGCGCAGAGGGGTTATTTAGATATATGACACTCGGAGAGTTTCTAGTTGTAAGATATGTTCCTACGAAGTTTCAAATTTAATATGGAAAAAACATTTATATGCTACAGCAAAGTTCTTGGATCCCTAATATGCCATTATAAAACAACATCTCCGTTACATTTCACAAACATTACCCTTTTGCCACTATCGTTAACTTCATTTGATTTTTGCCATCAATTTTTTCCAAAATGCTCAAATTATCCTCGTCTTCTTCCTCTTCCCTCCACTTTCTCTCTATCCTCCTCTTCTCTCCCTCATCCCCAAATCTCATCCCATCAGCCTACGCCCTACGCCCTACGCCGTCACCGAGGAAGCCATCACCGAGGCTTCGAGTTCCCATCGCTATCGCCGTAGGGAGACATCACCGCCAGATCTGAGCTATCGCCATCGTCGTAGCCGCCAGAGGTCACCGAGCACCTGTGGATGACATATCTGCCAGACGTCGCTACCGCCATTGCCGAAGGTCATCAAGCACCCATGGATGTTGCCAGAGGTCGCCGCCATCGCTGGCAGTGGAGAAGATTTTCGAGTTCGATTGAAGTCGCCACCTCCTACTCCTCCAGTGACCTCACCTCGAGCGACGACGCCTCCTTCTACTCCTCCGTCACGGGCACCGCACCCAAGCCGACGTGCCCCTCTGACCCCCTACTGCCCTCGCCATTAGCCGGGACAGCCACCACTGGGCACACATCAAGGGTCACAAGAGATGACATGGATGGACACGCGAGAGGCGTTAGGTCACAGGAGGTTGCCGACATGGAGGCATACGACGGTTGTGGGGGCGACATGGGGCAGTGGAGGAGGCTGGGGGAGAGTGAGAAGAGGGAGTGAGAGGAAGAAGAGATCAAGGGAAAATGGTATTTTGTGCAACCACTTCACGTCTTGACTGGTCAACAGTGGCATAAAAGAGTATGATTTCGACTTTGCAAGGGCGGATTAAGGACCTAGAACATTAACCGTGGCATACAAAAAATTTCCTTTTAATATATGCCACTAAAAAGTACCAATTCTTTGAAATATGTCGTTATGAACTATTTTAGATCAAAATACCCTTATTTTCTTCCTCCCCCTCCTTCCTCGTTTCTCCCTTCCTCATCCATGGTTGTCACCCAATCCACTACACCACCCCATCGTGCGTGCACAAGAACCTCAAGGTGCCAAGCTTGGGCTGGTGCACGCGATCACCACGACTGACGGTGCCAGCGACGCACAGTTCTTGCTCCATGGCATGTTGCCTCGCTGAGCTCCGGCTACCACTCCTCGATGTAGTCGCTCGCCATGGCCAGCCGCCTTCCTGAGCTCTGGTCGTCACTGCTCGCTACCCACCTCCTCCCCAAGATTGTTGGATCGGACCCTTGGCCACATGCCTAAATCCAACCGGGTTTACTTCCCAGGCCACAAGTCCAAACGGGCTAAACACAACTAAGCCTACAAGCTGCCACATGCAAGCCCTCTAGCAACAGCCTTATAAGTGGTATCGGGCCTTCTGCCCCCCAAAAGACTAGTCCAATGGGTGAGGTCTCCCTCACACTTATACGTTCTATTTTTTTTCTTCCCACAACCAATGTGGGACTATTCCCAACATTCTCCCCCTCACACATCGGTTGTGTACTTTCGCAACCATGAAGTCCAAGGAAATGTTAGACGCCTGGGCTCTGATACCAATTGTTGGATCAGACCCTTGGTTGTATGCCTAGGTCCAACTGGGTTTACTCTCCGGGCCACAGGTCCAAATGAGCTGAACACAACTAAGCCTACGAGCTGCCGCATGCAAGCCCTATAGCAATAGCCTTATAAGTGGTATTGGTCCTTCTCCCTCTAAAAGACTAGTCCAATAGGTGAGGTCTCCCTCAAACTTATAAGTTATGTTTTTTTTCCTTCCCACAACCAATGTGGGACTATTCCCAACAGAGATCCCACAGCGGCCTACTAGCCATGGACACTGCTTGCCACTGCCATTAGTAATGGCCCACTTCCTCCCCGTGCTCTGGTCGCCGCCTGCTCGCCATGGATGCTAGTCGTCATCGCTGTTGGGCATGGTCTGTTTCCTCCACGAGATCCGATCGTCATTTGCCGATGTCGAGGCGATCTTTGGTCTGCGGCTTGGAGGAGGGGCCGAGGGGTGCGACCATGGATTGGGACATGAAAAAGGGTGTGCATGGTGTGTCAGCCATAGGAGGTGGTGGGGAATGAGAGGGGTTGGAGGGGAAATGAAGAAGACAAGGGTGTTCTTGCCCATAACGGTATATCTATAATTTTACACACTTAGCAGTGACATATATAGAATTTAGAACTTTGCAGGGGCACACACACACACACGAAAATGCTATGGTTCTCTTGGAAGTACGTACTCCCACTTGTCATATACTACTTAAAGCGTATGATGATACCTCTTTATCAATTTGAGAACACTCCAATAATGATTATAATATACCCCAAAGTGAGTTCCATGAACAATTTTTCATTAAAGTCCACTTTTTATAGCAAAATTTGTGTATATACTTTTTTATATATGAGAAGGGTATATAGAGAAAAAAAAGGGGGGGTTCTAATGATTTTTTTTTCAATCAAGTCGCATTGGAGTACTCCTAGGAGTACGAAACGAGCATCATTGAAAAAATATATATGTCTCCTCCTTGTGTTCCTTGGCCAATCAACTAACAAATATGGGCTCCTTATTAGTACTAGAATGTTTTTTTTCTTGTTTTCAGCTCCGATTCACAAATGGTTTTCACCAGTAGCTTAGTGATAATGAGAGTAACAGAATGATATAAATTTCTCCATAAACGATAAATGCATCTACGCTACAAGAGATTTATTGCGATCTTCTTGTGCTTTTACGATATCACTACAAGAGATTTTACTGCGATCTTCTTGCGCTTTTACTACAGCACTACAAGAGATTTACTGTGATCTCCTTGCGCCTTTTACTACAACATCCTTGTGCTTTTACTGCAGCACTGCACTACAAGAGGTGCTTTTACTGCAGCACTGCACTACAAGAGATTTAATACGACCTTATTGTTCCTTTTACTGCGGTGCTACAAGAGATTTACTGCTACCTCATTGTGTATTTTACTGCAACCTCCTTGTGCTTTTAATGTAGCACAACAAGAGATTTATTGCGACCTCATTGTGCCTTTTACTACAAACTTCTTGCGCTTTTATTGCAGCACAACAAGAGATTTACTGCGATCTTATTATGTCTTTTACTACCACTACTACAGACAAGGTCTTCACAGACGGTTCAAAAACGTCATCACAGACGGTTTCGTGAGCTGTTTGAGTTTATCGGCTAGTGATGATATGAGGTCATCACAGACGATTTTTGAACTATTTGTGATGCACACCATCACAGACGGTTATTAACTCAGAACCGTCTGTGACAGCTGACTATCACAGACGGTTTATAGATAAAACCGTCTGTGATAGCTTACGTTTCACAGACGGTTTTATACATAAACCGTCTGTGATAGCTTGCGTATCACAGACGGTTGGTATTTAGAACCGTCTATGACAGTCTCTTCTCTACAAAATCTCCAAGTAGTGGCTGCTTTTGCCTTTAAAACCAGCTTCGTGTATATATATATAGTTCGTAGTCCCTTGTTAGCTAACTCGATGCCTGAATTCAGCTAGCTAGCTCGCTCCTTGGCCGTTCACCCTAAACGTGCAGGTGAACCATGGCCTACTTCATCGAACCTGACACACTGAAGTGTACAATTTGCTTCATACCTACAATTGAAGCAAATCATACACTCTAGTGTGTCAGGATCGATGAAGTAGGCTGTGTTTCACCTGAACGTTTAGGATGAACGCCCAAGGAGCGAGGTAGCTAGCTGAATTCAGGCCTTGAGTTAGCTAACAAAGGCTACGAACTGTGTGTGTGTGTACCACTTAAACGCACATATTATACTTCTTTTATCATTTTCAGTATACTTAAATACCAATTATAAGATACTCCAGTGCGATTTGATTGAAAAAAATTCATTGGAGTTCTTTGTTTTTGGCTATATACCATTTTTCATATATAAAAGAAGTATATACACAAATTCTGCTATCAAAAGTGGAATTTAATGAAATTTTTCATGGAACTCACTTTGGGATATCTTATAATCATTATTGGAGTATGCACAAATAGATATAGAGGTATCATCATACGATTTAAGTGGTATATGAGAGGTGGGAGTACGTACTCCGAAGAGTACCATACCATTTTCCTATATATATATATATATATATATATATATATATATATATATATATATATATATATATATATATATATATATATATATATATATATATATATATATATATTAAAGGCAAAAGCACCCACTTAGAGATTTTGTAGAGAAGAGATCAAGAATAGAGAAGAGGGGAGGTGGGCACAGGGAGGAGGCGGCCACTGTTTGGAAAACTCTCACAAGGATTGAGACAAAACTCTCATGGATAATACTTGAATACAAGTCCAGTGAAACATATAAAATATGTTGAAACAAATAATTAAGACTCAGACAATTACAATCACATCTCGCTCAAGTATTTTAATAACGAGTGGCAAATTTCTTCATACTAAATAAAAAGACCACAAACTTCTGTAAAAAGAACATGAATGGTAATAAGATAACAATATATGGTAAGTTGACGATACCATGTTACGATGTAAAAAAGAGTTTTCCTTAATAGTTAACTCTCTATCTGTAAAGTAGATAAGAGCAGCAACCTGTAGAAACTCACCTCTATCTATGTAAAAGTTTGTTTACATTCATATGTGCAAACTATGTGCAAGGATTTTGATTCCATAGATCCATAAGCTTTCATTCCAAAATTATTCATATACAGTTCATCCTATTGTCCCTGGAGATTCATTTCATATCTCATCAGTGAACACAACTAGTAACATTTGCGGTTTTTATGTCAAGCTAATAAGAGCAGCAACCTGTAGAAACTCACCTATATCCATGAAACACTTACATGCATGGTGTTATTTATCCTAAGAATAGATGGTGATCAGACTTACTATTAACAGACAACCATTTGTTAAGATCCTCTCCAGGAGGCATCCAAATTGCCTCCCTCGGATTGCCACTTCTTAAGGTTGCATCAATATATTTTTTCAGCAGCACACCCTGCGTCATACGTATCGAAAACAAAAAATATCTTTAGGAACATACCAGTAGTCACACCCAAACACAACCCCATTCCCCACCTCCAGATCCATCCATCCAGCCAGCCAGCAGTCACAGAGGGCAAAACGGCAAGACAACACAGCCAAGGGTGTCCAAACCGACTATCAACCGACAAGCTAGCTAGGTAGCTCACATTGCAACTCAGTTCACATGAATACCAACAGCACAAACCAATAGATCTGTCTTACCTCGATCGACATCGCCGGTGTCGGTGGTGAGGTAGCTGAGGCTGAGGTCGATGGAGCTAGAGGTAGCCGGGGGAGGTTGGTGAGGTAGCCGGGGTTGTGCACGCCGAGGGGAGGAGGAAGAGGGGAAGGCAGCGTCACTATAGTTTGTGGGGAGGGGAACAGGCGAGAGTAAGGGAGCTGGGGAGTGACGAGTTAGAGCGCAAACCCTAGCGGGCTGCTACTAATAAAGAGACTTATCACAACTGGTTCTATTATGGAACCGTCAGTGATACTTATCAAAGACGGTTCCACAATGGAACCGTCCGTGATATGGTGTCGTACCACAGACGGTTCATTATGAAAATTGTCTGTGATATTTCGAAATATCACAGATGGTTATTGTTATACTTCACAGATGGTTTTCATAATGAACCGTCTGTGATATTATCTCTTCACAGATGGTTTTTAGCGCAGCCAGTAACACAGACGGTCGCAAAACAAAAACCGTATGTGATTGCATGTAATACAGAAGGTTTTGATCAACCGTCTGTGATGAGGCGTCCAGTATTAGCCTTTTTGTAGTAGTGTACAACACTACAAGAGTTTTACTTCCACGCTGAGCGTAGAGGGACGGGTGGAGAGAGAAGCGTGGGTTGATTGCAAACTTTGAATGATAATATCTCTTAAACCATTTATCTTATTTACAATCCGTTTGAAGCGTTTTGCTGGAAAACATGTGCTTAACAAAAACAGATCCATGATTAATATGTTTTAACACTGTAAAAAGCAATTACTGTACCAAAAGTTCAGATTTATTGTACATAAGCTAGTCAATTATTGCATCGTCTGAGCACGGAAAAGATGGGTGGAGAGCTACATAGGGGGCAGACTCAACCGGGCGTGGGGAGAACTAGTTGGAGCGCTACACTCAGATGCAGAATAGTCCTTTTTGTACTTCTGGGAGTACATACTCTCACTTCTAATATATCACTTAAACGGATATATTATACTTCTTTATCACCTTCAATATACTTACATACCAATTATAAGATACTCAAATACGACTTGATTGAAAATTTTCCATTGGAACCCTTTATTTTTGCTATATACTATCTTCATATATAAAAGAAGTTATACACAAATTTTGCTCTAAAAGTGGACTTTAATGAAATTTTTCATGAAACTCGATTTGGGGTATCTTATAATCATTATTAGAGTATGCTCAAATAGATAAAGAGATATCATCATACGATTTAAATGATATATGATAAGTGAAGAAGAAGAAAAATGGACAAATAGGCTTGTAACCCCTGTACATATGTATGCTGTGATATTGTGACTGTTAATTTACTCCTAGTCTAGTTTTGGAGCTGCATATGAGTCGACTGCCTCGTGATCGTCTCCCCGTGTTGACTTTGCCTCCGAGGAATGAAATAAACAAGAGGTTTCTCACTTGCCCATATATGCACCTTATTAGCCGGCCTACTAGTAGTACTAACTCATCGGCCGACAGCTCGTTCATTGTCACGTGTATATGTGTGTTTGACCTCTTGTTTGCTTATTACCAAGTAAAACATCTCGTATATATATGCCTTTGAAACTCTCACACGCCACGCCATGTAGTGTAGTGCACGAGGACGGAAAAACATATGCCGTTGAGTTGTTAGGAACGTGGATACACGGAACTCGTTTTCTGAAAAACATGATGGACAAAAACCAATTTTCGTTATGTTGGTTTTATCTTCTACTCCCAAACATGATTTTAGGTTGTTAGGTGTTTAAATGTACGTGTTTGGTAAAATCTGGTTTTATCCTAAGGCAGTCCTAGCCATCAAAATGCTTGATGATCCAATGGCCGAGACAATTCCGATGGCGTGGCCACTAGCAGCATGTGTCCAGTCTTTCGCTCTTTAAGAGTAAGATAACTCAACGATAAAGGAAGATGGTCTAATACATATTTGATCCTCTATGCATAATAAGGGCATGCATAATGAGGGCAATAAACAATTGTAAGGCTTTGTTTGAAACACGAGATCTTTATCCGATTCCTACGGGAATTGAATTGTTTCTTGTGAAATTACCGCATTCCAAACGGGGCTTAAGTGTATAAACTCAAAAAAAAGTTGGTACATCAGATAGTTTTGCCATATATATGTGCAATTATATCAGTAAGGGGGCATATTTAGTGAAAAACATGGCATAGGTGGGTGGAATTATGCAAAGTATGTTAGTTTTAGCTCCAAATTAAAATGGAAAATTTTCCAAACAAATTGGGGATCAACGTAGTCTGGAGGATGACGTTCTATAAAATGTCATATTTAAACTCAAAAAAGTTAGGAGGAATGAAAAGTAGAAGTTTGTTGTCAGTAATTTCATATTCTAGGTGTGTGTGCTATAGGGGTACACTCGTGTATGGTGTGCGTGCATGGTTTGTCAAGGATTCTTTCTTTCTACCAACACAAATTCAGTTTTGAACTTGAAATTTTGAATGGAGGTGTGCTAAATTAGGAACTATGTTCATAATTTTCCCTGGATTATTCATGTTGATTGGTGGAATTATGCAAAGCATTTTGTATGATTGCACCTATCTCATACATGGTTTTAAACTATATTTTTTTAGATAATGGAAGAGAAAAAACTCTCCCGGCCTCTGCATCAAGGATGCACACAACCCATTTTATTACGGCGATGATAGCTCTAAGATAAGCAAAGAGTTTGAAAAGTGGCGTGAAGCCTTACAACCAGAGGAAGACTGAAATTTAAGCTCAATCATTACAAATCTTATTATTAAACCGCCACCCGTGAATGGTTACACAACTACAAAAAGGCTAATGCTCGATGCCTCATCACTAGACTTGTTCATGGGCGGCCCGGCCCACCGGCCCGGCCCGAGCCCGCCATCGTCTCGGGCAGACTTGGGACGAAAAACCGGCCGACAAAAGCCTACCGGGCGAATTCGATAAAAACAGTGAAAAAATTAAAAAAAACTAATTATTTAATGCTAAAAATCAATTAAATATTAGTTTTTTATTCCCAAAAATGATTAAAATAATGGTTTTTATCGAAAATCCCGATTTTCGTTGCCTCGAACTCTTGTTTTTTAATCGGGCTTTTCAAGCCCGGCCCAGCTTTTGAACAGGTCTACTCATCACAGACGGTTGATCAAAACCGTCTGTATTACATGCAATCATAGATGGTTTTGGTTTAAAAACCGTTTGTGTTACTGGCTGCGCTGAAAACCATCTGTGAAGAGGTAATATCACAGACGGTTCATAATAAAAACCGTCTGGAAAGTATCACAGACGGTTCTTAACAATAACCGTCTGTGATAATTCTACATATCACAGATGGTTTTTAACAAACAACCGTCTATGATGCCTCATAGACGGTTATTAAAAATAATCGTATGTGATATTACTACATATTACAGACGGTTTTTTTTTGTTGAAAACCGTCGATAATAATTAACTCATCACAGACGGTGCACTGTTTTGCTCGCTTACTAATCATCCAGTGCAGTAATGTATATCCTCAACAGAGTCTTCTTCTCCATCTATGGTGCTACGGTGAGTCCATCGCCACTCCGTGCCCGGTTTGAGTATCGTCTCACCTCACTGAGCTCGCTCGTGTGGTCCATTTCAGCTATTGTCGGCCACGCCGAGCTGTCACCGTGGACCTCTCTGTCACCGCCGCCGCCATTGACGCCAACTCTTCTCTGGTGAGTCCTCGACCCCACCAAGGTCGATTTCCCCACCTATATGTCCCCCTAAAGCTATGCATGTGTTTCATTTCAGTTTATTTCCACTGAGAAGACCTGTCACCGAGGAGCTTGACACCATCGCCTCTGTTCACCGACGACCAGCCGCCCTGGACCTTCCCCGACTTCATTTACACGTTCCTCGTGATTGAGGTGAGCTACTGGAGCCTAAACATCCTTTAATTTGAGTAGTTTCGGGCGTTTACGCCAAAATCGCTAGTGAAGCCCCTGAGCCCAATTTGAGCTTCAAATCCTACTGCTTTTAATCATTTAGTTAATAAACTAATGAGTCTATGACATGTGGGACCGCCATAGATTTTATAAATAAAATCATGAAATAAAAAGATGAGTCACTGACAAGTAGGGCCCACATGTAAGTTAATAAAATCTGAAAAAATATAAAAATGAGAAAAGACACCTTTAGTTCAGAGAAAAATATGCTTTCTCTATTGGAAAGCGTAAGCCTATGAAAATACGCTTTCGAAGTCACTCTTTTATTTATTTCCAAGGTTTTCAATATGAACCGTGTGATGGACCGAAGCTGGATGAATGCTAAGAACCGTGTGAGTGAAGAGTACATTAATGACGTGTCTGCTTTTACAAGAGCCGCCAATGAGGATATGTTGAATAAGGGGGCGGAATATATATACTGTCTGTGCATTGACTGCAAGAATCTGAAAATGTTTAAGAACCAAGCGCAGATCGAAGCACACTTGATTCGAAGGGGTTTCAAAAAGGGGTATACATATTGGACCAGTCACGGTGAAGAGCAGATTATACAGGAAGGTATTAATAATGACATCGCTAACGAAGTCAACGATATGCCGCCGGATGGTGTCGATTGTGGATTAGATAGGCTGCACGATGACAATCTGGGTCAGATGCTTTGTGATGCAGAAGTGAACTATAGTGAGAGAGAGAGTTTGGTAAATTCGAGGGCTTGATGGAGAACTCGGAGAAGCCTTTGTTCTCGGGCTGCAAGCCGGAATACACAAGGTTGTCATCCGTGCTTGAACTGTTGAAATTGAAGGCAAGCAACGGTTGGTTCGACAAGAGTTTCACGGCGCTGTTAGGTCTCTTAGCGAACATGCTTCCGGATGGAAATGAGTTGCCTAAAACCACCTACAAAGCCAAGAATGTTCTTTGTCCATTGAGAATTAAAGTAGAAAAAATACATGCATGTCCGAACGACTGTATCCTCTACCGTAAAGAGTACACAAACATGCATGTATGTCAGGTGTGCAACACATCCCGATACAAGCGTAAGAATCAATCAGATGATGGCGAGGGAATCGAGGTGAAGAAAGGGCCTCCTGCTAAGGTGGCGTTGTATCTTTTTATAATTCCCTGTTTAAAGCAGTTTTTTGCGAACCCAAAGAAGGCAAAACTGCTGCGTTGGCACTCGGAGGAGCGTAAGCAGGATGGAAAGCTAAGACACCCTAATGATTCCACCCAGTGGAGAAACATTGATAGGAGGTTTGTAGAATTCGGTGCGGAACAGAGGAATATAAGGTTTGGATTGAGTACAGATGGAATGAATCCTTTCGGTAACATGAGCAGCCGACATAGCACTTGGCTCGTGACTCTCTGTATCTACAACCTTCCTCCTTGGTTGTGTATGAACTGAAAGTATATTTTACTGTCGATACTTATCCAAGGACCGAAACAATCTGGGAATGGTATTGATGTGTACCTAGCACCATTGATTGAAGATCTAAAAATACTGTGGATCGAAGGGGTACATGTATGGGATGCGTACAAACGCGAGAACTTCACTGTACGCTCCTTGTTGTTCTACACCATAAATGATTATCCCGCCCTTGCTAACCTGTCGGGCCAGAGTACAAAAGGCGCCAAAGCATATACTCACTACTTAGATGATACCGAGAGTGTGTGGTTGAAGCACTCGCGCAAAACCGTGTACATGCGTCACCGTAGGTTTCTTCGGAGGGCTCACCTATACCGCAGGATGAAGAAACAATTCAGCTCCAAGGCATTTAAGAGGAAAAGAGGTCTATGATATGGTTAAGGATTTAAATGTTGTGCTCGGAAAGGGACGTAAATCGAGGAGCCGTGAGAAGAACATCTGGAAGAAAAGATCGATATTTTGGGACTTACCTTATTGGGAGCACCTAGAAGTTCGCCACTTCATCGACATTATGTACGTAGAGAAGAATGTATGTGACAGCTTGATTGGTCTGTTACTAAACATTCATGACAAAACAAAGGATGGCGTCAATGCACGGTTTGACTTTGTTAATATGGACATCAGACCTGAGTTAGCATCGACAAAGACCGATAAAGGACGAACGTATCTTCCCCTGCTTGTTACACTCTATCCAAGGCTGAGAGAACTGAACTGTGCCAGTGCTTACATGGTGTGAAAGTTCCGTCCGGTTACTCTGCCAACATGAAGAAACTTGTTTCGATGGAAGATTTGAAGTTAAGTGGCATGAAGTCTGATGATTGTCATGTGTTGATGACATAGATGCTCCCTGTTGCAATTAGAAGTATTTTACCGATCAAGATCCGAGAGACAATTATGAGGCTGCGTTATTTCTTTAACACAATTGCTCAGAAGGTCATCGATCTCGAAGGACTAGATGCTCTGCAAGATGAGGCGGTGACGACTCTATGTCATCTTGAGATGTATTTTCTTCCGTCGTTTTTCGATATCATGGTACATCTCATTGTTCACATTGTAAGGGAGATAAAGATGTGTGGGCCCGTATTCCTACGTAGCATGTACCCGTTCGAGAGGTTCATGGGAATTCTCAAGTCCTATGTACAGAATCGATCTTGGCCGGAGGGCAGCATCGTCGAAGGTTATGCAATCAAAGAGGTCATTGAGTTCATTGTCAATTACATGGCTATGGTCGAACCAATAGGTGTGCCTCGATCTCGCCATAAGGGGAGGCTCGAGGGTATCGGGACCATCGGAAGGAAAGCAATCACTCTAGAGATGAGAGCGCATGCTCAAGCCCATTTCACGGTCTTGCAACACATAACTGAAGTGTCCTCAGATATCGACCAAAGACAAGGACGGGCTTGCAATGTAACTGGAGCGGTGGATGTTTGGATCACGAGACAAGACTGTGATCGGTTCAACCAATGGTTGAAGGAGCGACTCGCTAGGAAATCATCAAGTGATACGTTGACATGGTTGGCAAAAGAGCCAACATTTATAGTTGTGACATGGCAAGGATACGACATAAATGGGTACACATTCTATACACAGGCTCAGGATATAAAGAGCACTAGGCAAAACAGCGGTGTCTACATAGATACGTTTAGTACCGATGGGTTGAGGAGCTCCTACTATGGGTTCATAGAGGAGATTTGGGAGCTTGACTACGTGCTTTTCAAGGTCCCCCTGTTTCGGTGTCGTTGGGTCCATCTCCCACAGGTGAAGGTCGACAAGTACGGCGTCACTACCGTAGACCTCGAACGTGTCGGATACAAAGACGAACCATTCGTACTCGCTAACTAAGTTGTTCAAGTCTTCTATGTAACCGACCAAGCAAATAAGAAGCGTCACGTAGTTCTTCATGGAAAAAGGAGGATTGTCGGAGTTGAGAATGTAGTGGACGAGGAACAATACAATCAATTTGATGAGTTGCCACCTTTCGAAAACGGCATAAGGGTCGAGAAAGAACAACATGACGAAACTAGCTACATACACGTTGATCATCATGAAGGGCTAATTTTTAAAGAAGATAAGCAAGTGGAATGATGAATGAAATGTTTATGTGTCATATGTTCTGAATTTGTATTTATGTATATGAGAATGTGTCATATGTGAATTTGCTTTTATGTATATGAGAATGTGTCATATCTAAATTTGTGAAATGGATGTGATTGTTTCTGAAATGAATGTGCATTGGATGTATACATGTACTTGGGTGTGTTTCTACTTTTTCAGAGGGCATGGCTAGCATTTCCTAAGGCTAGCCAATAAACAGAAATAGATGTAGCAATACAAAAGAATATCACAGACGGATCCTTAGGACAAATCGTTTGTGATTATCTATCACAGACGGTTTCATCTAATGAACCGTCTGTGATACATTAGATATGATAGATGGTTTCATCTAGAAACCATCTGTGATACATCAGATATCACAGACGTACGGTTTCATCTAACAACTGTATGTGATACATACATATCACAGACGGTTATTTATTGGAACCGTCTGTGATGTCCAACCTTATTTATATTCGACTCTAGGGTTTGCCGCGCCCTCCACTCAACGATTAAGTCTCTCTAACATCCCTCCTCCCCGAGCCCATCACCGCCTCCTCCTCGAGCCCGTCGCCGCCGTCCTCAACGCCACCTCCTCCTCGAGCCCGGCGCACCTCCTCCCCCGAGCCCGCCACCTCCTCCCCGAGCACGAGCCGCCGCTTCCCCGAACCCAGTGCCTCTCCTCCCCAAGCCCACATCCTCCCCTTCCCCGAGCACGCGTCGCCTCCTCCTCCCCCAAGCCCGGTGCGCCTCCCCTTCAACGTCGCCCTACTGCTCCGGTGCTCCCTGCTCATCCTTCCCCTCGACGCCCAAAGGTAACAGATGTCGAGTTGCCGACTCCGATGCCCCTTCCTCTCACGCATTGCTCAGATTTCTCAGTGGCTTTGATTGCCATCTACTTTGTGAGTAACACAACATTTCAATTTAATTACCCCTTTGCATTTGATATGTTTATATTGCAATGTGGTGTAGTGGACTTGAGATGAATGCTCTGTGATGATAATAATCTTGTACTGAAATTGTTTTGAGCTCTAATTGGAATAGAATGCTTACTACTGTTGATTCATCTTTAATATTGGGTCTGTTACTTTCAGTTGGTTAATTGGTTGTACCTCCAGGTTCTGTGATCCAATTCATAATACATGCTATTCTGTCAGTAGATCAAGTGTTGTTGGCTGACTTGGAGGATTTACATGTTTATATCTCAATTATGTCATTTAATTGGTGTGTATACCCATACACATAGAGAATCTTATGATAATATGTTCATGTGTGTCAGAACTTCTATTTCTCGTGAAGAAGTTGTCCGCTCATTCTTCGTCATCGCACCTCATGAGTCTGATGTGCTGTCCTCTGGAAAATCCAAGCGCAAGGAAAGAGGAATATTGAAAAGGCCCAAGGGCCGATTTACCATCACGAGAGTTGATGCGTGTAGGACCCCTCTGAGTCCTCGTCGAGCAGCATTCGCATTTCGGACAACAGTCAGAATAGTTGCACGCCAACGGATCAAGATCACCTACGATTCATGGATGGATTTGACCAAAGATTATAAAGATGCGCTGGTGATGAAAATTTTACAATCGTTCCTAATCTCGGAACAACACCAGGCCTCTGTGCAATGATACACGTTGCTAGCAGTGTGCAAAGCGTGAAGGAACTTCAAGAGCACACTTATCAAGAATTACGTGGAAAAGGATCTGACGCCCTTCCAGAAGTATCCGTTTGTGGAGGAGTACTGGGAAGAGTTTGTAGCGAAGAAGACGACAAATGATTTTAGGAGTGAAAGTGAGGCGCACAGGGCCCTTTAGGAAAAAAACACGCACCCCCATGGACTCGGCACCGCTTGGTATGCGGGTAAACTCCCGCAATGGAGGGATCAGAACGAGCATGCAAGACGGTTGGACGCCTCCCCGCCATTTGCCGAGATATCTGATGAGCACGCCCGACAGTGGCTAAGAGCAAGGTTATCTATCATGTCTTTAGGGGCCATCTCCTTTCCAAATCTCGTAGACGAGGAAGTGCCCCGGCGCCTGGTAAGATATTGAACTACCTAGTTTGTAATTACTCGATAACTTCATAGGAAGTGAAATAACATATCAGGCTCTTGTAGGAAGAGCTGAGTACTGCACAATCTTCCCAAGGCTCATTCCAGGCAATCGGAGAGAGAGATATGCTCTCCGAAGCCCCGGAAAACAACGAGCATCTGGGTCGCACGAGAGGCATTGGTCTTTATGTTCCATGGAAATTTGGATCTGCAGTGGACTCCGGGGCGTACCAGAGTAGGAAGAGAGCCAAAGACGAGCGTGAAGCACAGCTACGAGAGGAGATTCATGCATCCCTTGGAGAAGAGATGTGGGATGTCGCACGAGAGGAGATTCATGCATCCCTCACAAATCGGTTGAAGCCCCGCCGCTCATCAGGCTAGCTACTTCCCCAACGTCCGAGTAGTCACAAGATCCAACCATAACTTAGAAATCGATAATTGATTTCCTGTTGATGACATCCTAATAATAATTATTATCTCTGAAATGCTCGATCCATTGATAGGCCTGTTGGAGTAGCTAATTTTGTATCGTTATGTAGGTGGCTACGAAGTGCAAGCTCCAAGTGAGATATGCCTCCATTGCCCTGGATGCTGCTTGGGGCCAGGCGTATCCATCCGGTGTCGGGGCGTTGTTGCACGGTGTAAATATAGCGTCGAGTTTCGCAAAAGTGAATGTGGATGGTATTTATGCCAATTTCGAGGTCATCCAGTTGGAGATGCTCCCAAACGACGAGGTCGTGACTTTAGAGCAAGCCATTGGAGCATTTATCCAGCGGCCTAAGAGAGACATATTGTTGGACCGAAAAGGCGACTAGAGGGGGGGTGAATAGGAGCACTATCTATTTTTTGCTTTGATCCGATTCAAACATGATATTGACTCCAATAGCTATGAGAACTATGAAGATTAATATATCTAAGCATAGCGGAAGACTTGTACTTAATCCCCTTCAAATCCCCAAAAGAAACGACCAAAAATACAAAAATCAGCCTTATGAACAGTGCTGATGAACAGTACCGGTCGAACCTGATGAACAGTGTCGGCCGTTCCGCATGAACAGTAAAATCAGACGAATGAACAATGCTTGTACTGAAAACGAAAACAAAAATCGACGTAACTTTTGATCCGCTTGGCCAAACTCCACCAAATTTGAAACACATCTTCCTAATGATGTCAGAAACCTATTCCAAGCAACGATCGAGAAGATCCACGTCAAAGTTTTGATCTTTTTGCATTTTACCGAAGGAGGGTTCAAAACCGAGCAAAAACGTAAAACTTGATCCAAAACTTGCTCGTGGGTGGATGATGATCAAGATGACCTTAGATGGTTTCCCACGTATCCCAGCAAGCAAGATCAAGAAGAAAAACCAAGCAAAAACTCACGGATCAAAGAAAGACCTCAAATCACCAAATAGAGAGAAAGAAAGCAAATGAACTCATCTTTGAGAGAACTTTCTTTGGATTGATTTGATGTGGTATTGGTTTACAGCCACTCCATCAAAGAGGACAAAGACTCAATACATGAGCACGAAATCAAATCCAACTCTCTAGAACCCTAACCTCCACTAATCCTCTCCCTAAGCAAACTAGGGTTTCAAACACAATGAAAGGGTTGAGGTGGCTATCCAGCACACCCCCTATTTATAGTGGAGGCTTAGACCTTCTAGAAGAGTAACCCTAATGGGCTCCCGTTAAGGCCCAAAACAAACGGGTCACACACGCACGCATCTCAAAGCGCCGTCTTCACTTTTCTTGACCTAATCCACTTCACCTTGCGCCATCTTTGCGCCGCGGGTTGGCATTAGGTCACCAAGGCGGTATTTGGTGAAATTACCAAAATACCCCTTCTCGATCTTTTTGCAAAGACCGAGTCCCATCTTCGTGAAGCACCTCCATGCTTCGCCACGTGTAGGTTGATCCAGCGGCTCTCTTCATGTCGGCAAGTCTCTCCCATCCGGCTCCCACCGAAACCACCATGGCACTTGCACCGACCCCCGCGCCGCTTGATCGAACCCGTCGCCGGAATCGCCTGCTTCGGTCACCTTTGTCCGTCTTGCGCCATGCTTGACTCCATTGACCTCACCCGGCATCCCCGATCGTTCTGGACCTCAGCTCTCCAAGCTTAGTCCCGATCATCTCGCCGGTGACCGTCATTGACCTCCAAGCAACCTCGCACATCAATAGACAAAGAAATCGAGTCCGGAACAAGTTCTTCACAACTTGACCCACGTTAGTCAAAACATGCATCATGCAACACATATGCCATGAAACCCATGAACTTGACCTAACCCAAAAGCAATTCTCCAATTGAAATGACAATCGAATAAAATCGGTACTACCGCCATGTTATGGCGGTACTACCGAGATTCTTAGATAATCAAGACTCTATAATCTTGGTTGTACCGCTACCCAGAGAAAACCAAAACTTCTCAAATTACACTCGTTCTGGAAAAACCATACCGCACACATGCGGTCATTCCGCGATGCGATACTACCAACAACCAAGGCACGGTACTACAAGATCGCGTCGCATCACTGCTTACACGCCGATTTAACCGATTGTCCCGACACTTGCTTTGGCTATTTGCTTTCGATAAACCGAGAACGACATTGCCAATTGTAACATCATCCTAAGATCTCAGGCATATCCCCATGATATCCACACATATGCCTGGAGCTACCTGCACCGGTGTCAACTTCACGGGAAGTATCTGCACCAGAGCTACTTGCACCAGAGTTACCTATACCGATGCAGCAAGGACCCGGTACATCAGATGCATCTACACCTCGTGCCCGATCAACCTCTAAAAAGCGAGGCGGCAAGGGCAAATCGAAGCAACCCGATGATATCCCCTTCTTGTCGTTGGCCTAGAAATTCGTGCATGGCGAGCCGTTGGTCATCTCGAAAGAGGACCTCAAAACCCTAGGATTGGCTTCCTAGAGATTGCATGAATGGTACATGGAACAGGCCAAAAAGATGGGTGGACAACGGTGCTCGGGTGTCACCGTCAAGTTCAAAAAAATTTATTTTAACCACGAGCTTCAAGACTATGTCTTCACGGTGACCTTCGATAACTTGTTCTTACTCTTCGACCTCGACTCCCTCGACGCCTCACTCATGCGATGCTGTACACTGTAAGTATGTACAATCACGGTCTACGTTCGTGTAATACCGATAAATATCGTATATAACTTCTAGCTTTTGTACATATATATAGATACATGATCGTAGAAACCACATCATGTAAATCATCGGTAGGCTTCCTCGACCCACACTTAGTCTCTGAGAAATGCATCAACGATAATGCAACCTTCGTCGAGGAGTACATGGCGACGTTTTTGCTGGATCACCATGAGAATGATTTCATACTTTTTCCCTACAACCAGGGGTAAGTGCTGCACTAGTGGCTATACTTGTTGATTTGTACTCTATAAGCAAAATGAACTTAGGTTTAATGACTATGGCGACATACCTTTGTAGGTACCACTGGATTCTAATTGTAATTATACCAAAATGGAACCAGGTAAGATCCTTGATTCCCTAAAGAGGTCTAATAACAACTTCACACTTGCCAAAACTTAATCAATAGGTAAACACATTTTCTCCATAGATAACTCTATTATAGTCTTTCCTTCATTTGCAATGGCTAAGGCTAAGTTTTTGGAATCACGTAGGTCGTTCATTATGTACTATGCAAAGGGAGGGAAATGCAAGGGAGTGAACCTGCGACACGATTTTAAATTCTCGGTATTTGCTAGTACGCATTAATCTTATATAACACTTCGTAGTAATGCCTCTTGAACTAACCAATTCTATTTTTGTAGTGCCACCAGCAGCCGCCGGGCAACACCTGTGGATACTATGTTTGCCACAACATGGAACTACACCTCGGTTCCCCGATGACCAAAGATCTTCAGGTTTGCCAATCTTGCAACAATTATTTCATACTTGTTAATTTATATATGCACGACTTTAATCTTCCTAGTGACAGGTTGCAACCATCGCTGAAACTCCGTTAGAACAGGCCTAGCTCGAATGCATTCGAAGACAGTTTGCGGCCTTCTTGATGCGTGAGGTCATAAGCCCAAAAGGGAAGTTCCACAATGTAGATTGAACTTGATTGGGATAAGATTGAACTTTATGGAACATGTGTATATATTTATTCATGAATGGTTAATTTTAGTTCATTTGAGTTAATTCATTTATGAAATGGATGTGCTTGTTTCTAAAATGAATTTGAATTGAATGTGCTTGTTTCTGAAATGAATGAGAATTGGATATGTACTTGTTGTGTTTCTGCTTGTTTCACATGGCATAGCTAGCATTTCCTGAGGCTAGCCAATAAACGAAAATAGATTTAGCAATACAAAAAGAATATCACAGACGGCACCTTAGGACAAACCGTCTGTGATGCATCATCTATCACGGACGGTTTCATGTACAAACCGTCTGTGATGCATCTAGATATCACAGACGGTTTCATCTACAAACCGTCTGTGATACATAAGCTATCACAGACGATTTTATCTATAAACCATTTGTGATAGTCAACTATCACAGACGGTTCTGAGTTAATTACCGTATGTGATAGTATGCATCACAGACGGTTCGAAAACCGTATGTGATGACCTCATGTCATCACTGACCCATAGACTTAGACGGCTCACGAAACCGTTTGTGAAGACTTTTTCTGTAGTAGTGTTAAAAGTTGCTTCGCCACAAGCTCCAACCTGGCGCTTCCGGTCAACATGACCTCCTTCTGGGCTGATTTTTGCAAATTTTCCCAAGCACTTACCCACTCAAGAAGATAACCTGTAAGGGATTAGTGATAATCTTTTTGTCAAAAACCACATCATTCCGACATAACCAAATAGACCAACATAAGGCACTAGCTCCCACTAGAAGTAGTGACTTTAAATTTTTTGGAATACCAGCTAACCAATTCCCAAACATATTGGCAATGCTTGCAGGAGGAGATAAGTTAAACACACAGTGAACAACCCACCATGCAAGTTTTTCAAAGGGACAATCAATAAACATATGTTGAATTGTTTCTTCTTTAAGACAAAAACAATATTGTTTGCTTCCCCTCCAATTTCTTTTGACCAGGTTATCTTTAGTTAAGACTACCTCTCGTTTGAGATAGCATAGGAAAATTTTTACTTTTAATGAAATTTTAATGAACCAAAATAAATCACTACTTAGGGCTCCATTAGTTCCACTTAGGGCCATATAGAAAGACATACGCGTCGTACGGTACCGTGAACAGACCAGATTTAATCAAATTCCATCTAAAAACATCTTGTCATGCTTGGATAAATAGGGATATCTAGCATTTACCGGTTGACTTTTACATGCTAGATTTTTTTTAACCCAAATACTATATTTGAAAAATCTAACATTTTGTTGCATGGCATATCGAGCTTACAGACTTGGATAAATTTCACATTCTTGCACAAAAAAATCATTGTCATAGTCACCTATAACAAATCAAAAAAAAATAGTTTCAATAAGTTGTATGGAAATATACTATTCTATTCAATGTTTAATATGTGTATTACATCACCTAGATATGGGATCGAGGGCAGTGATATCATTGTGCAAAGATGAGCTTGCAGGGGGCATTGAGTACTCCTAGTGTAACTTCGCGTTTAATAAAGCTCTTAGTAAGATGATCGTAAGTAGTAGTATTTGTTTAAGGATTAATGCATGGGACCCAATATATCTCCTCTGAGAGTGAACCATGCATGCATCTAGTATCAGGTTTGAGATTGTCCACTTGTACCACTATGCATGCATGTTATGCTTGCTAAAAGCCGCCCCATGGGCCATGGATGCCTAGTGGATGCCACCATATCATGCGACTTATATGCATCCACGGTTCAGTACCACTCTATGCTATGATATGCTCTTGTACTATTACCACTAGCTAGGTAGCCATGTGTGTAATTTAGCACGATGAGCTTGAATAAAAGGATGAATATATAAGCAATTAGTTAAGCAGTTCAGGACTTGTCACTACTACAAAAAGATTAATACTGAACGCTTCATCACAGAAGGTTTACTGTAACCGTAAGTATTTAAACAACCCAAAATTTGAAAATTCAAAAGTTTTTGAAACGTATCTGCTTGATTTTGGTTTCCTTTCCATTTTCGGAAACTTTAGCCCGAAATCCGCTTTCCTTTTCGAGCCACCCCGTTTTCTTCAGCTGAAAACGGCTTTTGCCCGTGCGCCCTCTCCCTTCTTCCTCCCTAGCGTCACCCACGCCACGCCATCGCCTCCTTCGCTGCTGCCGTCAGTGCCCTTCGAGCGCACCGAGCCACCTCGCCTCGCCTTGATTGTGGCGCAGCTCTCCACCGCCACCTCGCCGCCACCTTGCCCCCTTCCGGTGTCTTCCACGGCCACCCACCCACATCGCCGCCCACACGTCACACACCCATTCGCCCAATTCCTACTCCCACCGCCATGACCCGGCTATAAAAGCCCCTCCCAGAGCACACCACCACCATCATCCCCACCTCACCACTTATAGGATCAAGGATAACCGACTAGAGGGGGTGAATAGGATGTTTTAAAACTTTTTGACAAATTAACAAATTAAGTCAATTTCCAATTTAGTCTAAACTAGATACAATTCTAGCTAAGTAATTCTACACAAGATAAAAGCTAGAATTGTAAATGCGAAAATAGTAAAGATAAGAAATAACCACAATTGAGACAATGAAGTTTTTCCCGTGGTATCGAAGACTTGCCGGTCTTCACTAGTCCACGTTGAGGAAACTTGAATTAATCAAGCCGACTCCACGAATTAAGCCTTCACTCGATCACTAGTGGTTGTTCTTCCTCTGCTCCGGAGATGGCGAACACCAAACCACTCACAATCTTGGCATCGGGCCTCTTCACAATCTTCTCGAAGAGATCACCGTGCTAACACCGCCAAGCCGTCTAGGTGTTTGCAAAACACGAAGAGTAATGAATCGATGATCTTCGCTTGACGGCACTCAAGTGCAATCACTACTACAAAACAGGCTATAGTAGACACCCCATCACAGACGGTTCCTTTGGAACCGTCTGTGTTGGCCATTGCCGCACCTGCGGGTGACGCGAGAAGAATATCACATACGGTATTTTTTAGAACCGTCTGTGATAGTCATCTATCACAGACGGTTTGTAAATAGAATCGTCGTGATATTACGAGCGGTTCTATTCTAAACCGCCTGTGATAATCACCAATCACGCAGCGGTTCTATTTAATAACCGTCAGTAATATCCTGCAGCGGTTCTATTTACAAACCGTGCGTGATTTGGTGATTATCACGCACGGTTTGTGAATAGAACCGTCGTGTAATATCACGCATTTCTATTTACAAACCGCTGTGATAGTCATCTATCACGCACGGTTTTATTAAGAACCGCTCGTGATATGCCCATCACAGATAAATTGAGCGCGACACATCCCTCTGCGCCTTTGCCGCCAGGTTCATCGCCAAGATCGCCGCCGTGCCTCTGCCACTCCTCTCGCATGCCTGTTTCGATAAATATAATCAACCGGCCGCCCTCTGCTGCTTTGGGCTCCACTTAGATCTGGTAGCTAGCTTCTCCTCCCACAGGTGCGAGGCCACTTCCCTCCCCTAGCTCCTCCAACCTGCGATTTCTCCCCTAATTAAACAGATGAAGTAATGCCGATTATCCTTTTTCACTCTATTGATTAGTAAATTTCCCTGACTTTGCTACTCTGTACATAGACGCTAATGTTTTGTTTTCTTTGTTGTATTCCTTAATCGGAAGCATAGGGTTTAGGTTTCAATTAATACTACTTGATGGGAAAAGGCAAAACGTACGTACATCTAGCTCTCAATTTGATGGACCCTATTTGTAGAAAATGAAAAGCAAAACATGTAGCCTTTAATTAATCTGGTGTAATTCCTTTGTGCAACGATAAGACAAAACGAGTAAGTACGTGCAAAGAAGTGAAAGTCTTAATCAAAACTAATTTCATGAGTAGCTTTCTAGAACAGATTAAAAAGAAGAATTTATGACACACCAAGATAAGTCACATGTGCAATGATGTATTTTATATTTCCTCCAATTATATCCATGAAGAAACGCTCATCACAAAGGTTTATTGTTTCAATTATATGAAAAGAGATACAGCGCAATCGCGCGACCAACTTGCTAGTTATTAATTAGGATCTTCCTCTTGTCTTTTGTCTCGTATCTAATCAACAATCATGCAGATAATCAATAATTATCCGTTCGCCACCTTAGAGAGGAGAAGGTTGGACCCTTGCCCTAGCGCCTCAACACCCGCCACCTCCTCCCCATTGCGCCACCTTAGAGAGGAGAAGGAAAGGAGAGGAATCGATTTTCTTCGTGACCTCCGAGGGTAACGATCTATAACCCTTTATATTTGCTATAAATTAATCGCTAATCAATTTTGACACTAATTTGTTACATGCGTAGTGTAGATGGATCGGCCGATGTACAATGCAGAACCGTGTGAGTCAAGAGTACATTAATGGCGTGGTTGCTTTTAGAAGAGCCATTGGCGGTGATATGTTGAAGAAGGAGATAAATTTTATGTAATCGTCCATGCATTGATTATGTAATTTGAAAATGTTTAACAACGGCGCAAATAGAAGCGCACTTGATTCAAGGGTTTCACAAAAGGGTATACATGTTGGACCATCCACGGTGAAGAGCGATTATTACACATGAAGTTAGTAATGACGGCACCGCCGAGGAAGTCAACGATCGCGGATGTGGATCTTGCTTTTGATGAGGATATGTCACACGATGACAATCTGGATCGGATGCTACGCGATGCGTAAGAGAACTACAATGAGAGAGAGTTTTGTAAATTCGAGGGCTTAAGGGAGGACTCGGTGAGACCTTTGTTCCTGGTTGCAAGCGGAATATACAAGGTTGTCAACCGTGCTTGAACTGCTGAAATTGAAGGCAAGCAATGGTTGGTCCGATAAGAGTTTCACGGCGTTGTTAGGTCTCCTAGCGGACATCCTTCCGAGGGAAACGTGTTGCCCAAAGACCACCTATCAAGCAAAGAAGGTTATTTGTCCATTGGGAATGGAAGTAGAAAGAATACATGCATGTCCGAATGATTGTATCCTCTACCGTAAAGAGTATGCGAACATGCATGTATGTCCTGTGTGCAAAGCATCCCGATACAAGCGTCGAGAATCTCGCTAAGGTGAAGCAAGGACCTCTGCTAAGATGTTGTGGTATCTGCTGTGATCCCACGCTTGAAGTGTTTATTTGCGAACGCAAAGGACGCAAGATTGCTGCGTTGGCACTCGAGAGGAGCGTAAGAGAGATAGAAAGCTAAGACACCTGCCGATTACGCCTAAAGGAGAAACTTCGATCGGAGCTTGAAGAGTTCGGTCTTGAACCGAGGAACATAAGGTTAGGGTTGAGTACGATGGAATGAATCCTTTCGGTAACATGAGCGACCGACATAGCACTCGCCCGTGAATCTATGTATGTACAACCTTCCTCCGTGGTCGTATGAAGCGGAAGTACATTTTGATGTCACTACTTATCCAAGGGCCAAGCAACACAGGGAATGATATTGATGTGTACCTAGCACCATTGCCGGAAGATCTTGTGACATTGTGGAACGAAGAATGCAGTTATGGGATGCGTAAACGAGAGAACTTCACTTTACGCGCCATGTTATTCTCGCACCATCAATGATTTTCCGCCCTTGGTAACTGTCGGGGCTTCGAACAAAAGGAGCCAAAGCCCGTCATCGACCGCTTAGATGCTACTGAGAGAGTGTATGGTCAACAACTCACAAGAAATCGTATATATCGCCACCGTAGGTTCCTTCCTCAGAGTCACCCATACCGCAAGATGAAAAAAACAATTCGGCGGAAATAAGGAGAACGATTCACTCCAAGGGCTTTTAGAGGAAAGAGGTCTATGATATGGTTAAGGATATCGATGTTGTGCTTGGGAAGGGCGTAAATTAAGAACCCGTGAGAAGAACATCCGAAGAAGCGGTCAATTTTTGGGACTTGCCTTATTGGGAGCACTTAGAAGTTCGCCATCGCATCGATGTCATGCACGAGAGAAGAATGTATGTGATAGCTTGATTGGTCTCTTCTTTGAACATTAGTGGCAAAACAAAGGATGGTGTTAACGCATGGCGTGACTTGGTTGATATTAACATAAGGACTGAGTTAGCACCGTAGAGACCGATCTGAGACGAACGTATTCTTCCCCACTTGCTACACTCTATCCAAGGCCGAGAGAAATGAATCGTGCGAGCTTGCATGGAGTGAAAGTCCCATCTGTTACTCCGCTAACATTAAGAACCTTGTTTCTATGCAAGATTTGAAATTAATTGGTATGAAGTCTCATGATTGTCATGTGCCGATGACACAAATGCTTCTGTTGCAATTAGAAGTATCTTGCGAACAAGGTCCGAGTGGCAATCTTGAGGATGTGTTATTTTTCAACTCAATTGCTCGGAAGATCATTGATCCCCAAGGACTAGATGCTCTGCAGGCGAGGTGGTGACCACTCTATGTCATCTTGAGATGTATTTCCCTCCGTCATTTTTCGATATCATGGTCCATCTCATTGTTCACCTTGTGAGAGAGATAAAGATATGCGCCCTGTGTTCTTCGCCATATGTACCCGCTCGAGAGGTACATGGGAATTCTCAAGTCCTACGTCGAATCGATCTCGACCGAGGGCAAGATCATCGAAGGTTATGCAACCGAAGAGGTCATTGAGTTCTGCGTCGACTACATGGCTCGTGGAACCGATAGGTGTGCCTCTATCTCGCCATGAGGGGAGATCGATGGTATCGGGACCATCGGAAGGAAATCAATAACTCCCGATCTGGATACATACGCCAAGCCCATTTCATGGTCTTGCAACACATGACCCAAGTGTCCCGTATATCGACGAAAGCACAAAGACATGGTGCGCCAATGTAATCCGCACCGGTCGGAGGTTTGGATCACGAGAGAGCACAACCGCTTCAACGAATGGTTAAAGGTGCGAATCATCGGGAGGTCATCAAGTGATGATACTGTTGCTATGGTTGGCACGAGGGCCACAATTTACAATTGTCACATGGCAAGGATACGACATCAATGGGTACACATTTTATACGGCACCAGATAGGAAGAGCATATCCGTATTAGCGGTGTCGTGATAGATGCATTCAAGATGCCGATGGGATGAGGAGCTCCTACTATGGGCAAATAGACGAGATATGGGAGCTCGACTCGTGCTTTTCAAGATCCCCTATTTCGTGCCGTTGGGTCCATCTCGCAAAGTGAAGGTCGACAAGCACGGTGTCACTACCGTGGACCTCGAACGTGTCGGATATAAAGACGAACCATTCGTCAAGCAACCAAGTTGTTCAAGTCTTCTATGTAACCGACCGGCAAATAAGAAGCGCCACGTAGTTCTTCATGGAAAAAGGAGGATTGTCGGAGTTGAGAATGTAGTGGGCGAGGAAGAATACAATCAATTTGACGAGTTGCCTCCTTTCGAAACGGCATTAGGCTCGAGGAAGAACCCGGTGAGGAAGCTAGCTATATGCGTCGATCATCACGAAGGCCTATATCTTAATTAAGAATTTACTCCAATGTAATTAATTTATTCCATAACATCATGTGTTATGGACTTGTAATCTCTCATATATTTTGATGTCAACGTGAAATTGTCATGTGTTGATGTGTTATGGACTTGTCATATTTGATATTGATGTCAATGTGGACGACATTGTAATGTGGAGTATCAAAATTGTCATCATACTTGATTTCGAGTTGAGTTGAATTAGATATGAAATTTTGAAGTCAAATGTGTTATGAACTTGTTATGGACTTGTCATATTTGATATTAATGTCAATGTGTGGATGTACATTGTAATGTGGAGTATCAAAATTGGTTTCACTTGATTTGGAGTTGAGTTGAATTAGATATGAAATTTTGAAGTCAAATGTGTTATAAACTTGTCATCATACTTGTCACGGTGTTAGAATTCATATGGACTTGTCATAATTGTCATCATACTTGTCTCAAAGAGTTCACTCTGTTTTCTCGGGATATTTATGTCTCACCGTGTTCAAGATGTTTTGTCGGGATATCATAAATTGGCCTCGGGTTGTCGGCTATCACGAGCGGTTTTATTATACAACCGCTCAGGAATAATATCACGACGGTTGAAATGAGAACCGCTCAGGATATTATCCTGAGCAGTTCTCATTTCAACCGTCTGTGATATACTTTTTATAAGGCGGAAACGCTAGGGTTTTCCTCTCACTTCTCACTTCCTCTCCGCGCCTTACTCTCTCGCTCTCGCTCGCCTCCTCTAGGGTTTAGGGCTCGCCTTCACCGCCGACCACGACCTTGGCCCCGCCGCCTCGACATTGGTGCCCCGACCTCTGCCCCCGCCCGACCTCGGCGCCGACCTCGGGGCCGCCGCCCACCTCGGCGCCCGTTCACCTCCCAGTCGTAAGCCCGATGTCTCCGCCGACCTCGGTGCCGCCGCCCGACATTGGCGCCCGACCTCGGCGCCGTCCTCCTCCCGTGTCGGCCTCCTCCCTCTGCACCGGCCTTCTCCCCACGCCCTCCTCCTCCCGTGTCGACCTCCTCCCCAGCTCCCTCCTCCCAAGATCGGCCTCCTCCCCACCGGCCTCCCCAGTTCTTGTCAGCATCCTCTCTGTGAGTATTGCTCCTCTGTGGCGATTCGGTTGATCTTTGCATATATATATATATATATATATATATATATATATATATATATATATATATATATATATATTTGCGATGCTAGTTGCAAATTAATCGATGGGCTTTGTTGACATGCTCGTGATGAACTCCATCTTATCTTGAGATTGAATGTGATAGTTAGTTCATACTTGAGCTCTATTGTATTACTTGCTACTGTCAATATGTTGTACTGTTAATTGGTTACTTTCGGTTCAACTCATAGTTCTATTGCAAATTGATCAGTTGTATTGACTAGTTTGTGATTCTTCTAGTAGTATGTATGAGCTCATTCAACTTTTCATTTGCCATCTTGATCTCTGTAGTCAACCTCTGTTTGACTGGAAGTTTAATCTGTTTTCGTTAACAGTTGAGATCATTTGACGCTAAGCAAAGTATTGTTTAGAGCTCATAGTTTGAATTTATATTATCATATTCATTTCATGAAGAGTATAGACAATAGGATTGAGATGGCAAAGACTTGTTCTTTACCTACTCTCCTTCCGAGAGCACATAATATCATCAATCGCATTTCCTTAGAGAAGTAGGCTCGGGCAAAAGATTTGTATCACTAGTTTCTATCTATACAAAGATCACAAGAGAAGTGGTGGATTAAGGAGTGTTAGGAGTGTTAGAATAGAAGCTCGTGGATTAAGGAGTGTTAGGAATGTTAGTAGTCTCAGATGAGCTCATTCAACTCTTCATTTGCCATCTTGATCTCTATAGTCAACCTCTGTACTTCTTCACGAGAGCAAGTAAGCGAGATGGCAAAGGCACTGTTTTTTGCCACCACCGACGCCAGCAGATGGAAGAGGCGCCGACGAGGCCGCCAACACCGACCCTCGAGATGGAAGAGGCGCCGACGAGGCCGCCAACACCGACCCGCAGATGGAAGAGGCGCCGACGAGGCCGCCACCACCGTCGGCGATAATGACACTGGCGAGATGGCAGAGGACAATCGAAAATGCCTACGGCCTACCGGTCATCACGGAGGTCGGTGACTTTGGGGTCCTCTCGAGTCCCAAGAGATCGTGGCGAGATTCCTGACCATCTGCGGGATACTTGAAGGAACGGGTCCTCATCACCACACCAAGGTGGAAGGACTGACGAAAAAAGCGAAGGCGCTACTGTGGACAAAACTTTCAGAGAAGTTCACTATTCCGCACATGTGGCACGCATGCGACGGACGGCGATGCTCACGATGGGTAAATCGTGGAGGACCTTCAAGAGCATTCTTGTCACGGCACGTGAACACGGGTCGACGCCTTCAGCAAAGATAGATTCTTGACGCGGAAGCATGGGACACCTTTGTGGCTATGAAAACATCGGCGAATTTAAGGAGCAAAGTCACGGCGCACAAAGCTCTCGGACACTGAAACACTCACCAAGACAGACTCGCACCGCCGGGTTACGCGGTAAATACGAGGAATAGGCGGCGAGAAGGAGAACCCGCTTCGATGTCACGCACCAGCGTTCCCTAAGCCGTTAAAAGCGAGGGCACAAGTCTCGCCTTCGGCGACATCTCCTTCACAAACCCGCACTGTGAAGTGTCCCAACGTGTGGTAAGTATATCGAACTACTAAGTTGTTAATAAGTCCATAACTTCATAGTGTCTATAATAACGTGATGACCTCTTGCGGCGTGACTTGATCGCCCAAGCTTCCCAAGGCTCCTTCCGTGCGCATAGGGGAAGGATATACTATCTACGGCCTTGGGAAACAAGGAGCACCGGGTCGCACGCGAGGCCTTGGAGTTAACGTGCCTTGGATTCATGGATTCGTGGACGACTACTACACGATAGGACTAGGAAGAGATCCAAGGCGAACACGACAACCGGTTGGTACAGATGATTACTAACCAATTTCAAGTAGAGATGGCAAGATTGCGAGTCAAATGGATATACTCATGAGCCACGGATGCAAGCCGCCGCCGCTAATTTGAAGACGGTCCTCCTCGACGTCGGAGGCGTCCGCGTCACAAGATAATTAGAACATGACGACGTCCGATTCCGATAGACAACATCAAGGTAACGTACATCTATGGAATGCACCAAAGATAGACCCTAACGACGCCTTAGCTAATTGCGTGTCGTTTTGTAGGAGCCGACGCCACTGAAGCTCCAAGTGAGGATGGATGGGTCCTTTGTATTGAGGTCGCTTGCGAGGATGGTGTATCCATACGAGGAAGGGCAAGGTCTGACCACGGTGCCCACCGGTGCACGGTTACGCCAAGGTCCGTGGATATGGTACATATCAATTTCCGAGCCATCCCGCTGGACATTTGCCCGAACGAAGAGATCACAACACTAGGGATGCCGCCCTCTCTTTTATCCAGTGGCCCAAGAAGAACATCGCCTCGAACCAAAGAAGGCCGCGATCCGACACGACCATTCCTCTCCAACGGGACCCTCGATGACTCCACCTCATGTTTCACCTCAAAAGGCCACCTCTTCGATTCCCGTGGAGAAGACGCCGAAGGAACAGCAAAAGCATGCCGACGTATCGGTTCCCGAGTCGTCTCACAAAAAGACGATGCCAATCGCTAAGGCCAAATCGAAATCAACGAACGTTAAGGCGCCTCCCAAGTCCGGGAAGTCCGAGAAGTCCGTGATACCCGGGAAGTCCGCGATACCCGGGAAGTCCGCGATACTCGGGAAGTCCGCGATACCCGGGAAATACATCATCGGAAAACCGTTGTGTTCCAAATAGCGAGATAATGCACGTTGGACATGCTTGTCGCTTTGCATGCACGGTACTTGGACAAGACCCAAAAGAAGGGTCCGACATCGAATCACCGCCGAATCGAGGACAAGCATTTCTTCAACGGACGAGGTACTTCGTCGTGGGCTTCAATGATTTATTTGAACTATTCAACCTCGTTGGCCTCGACGTCTCGCTTCTCGATGTTGGACATCGTAAGCGCGCATAATCAAGTTCTACATTCATCTAATACCGATAAATATCACAACTCATTGCTTATGTATAGATACATGCCGCAAAATGTTAGGAATGGAAAGAACCGGTGGGTTTCCTCGACCCACACGTGGTATCGTTGCAAACCATCCTACAAGACTCGCCCTTCGCCGAGAAATACATAACGAGGTCATTGCTTCTCTGAGAGGAACATGAAGTACATAGTGGTGCCCTACAACCGTGGGTAAGTGTCACTACTTGCTATACAAATTTCATTTGTACATTATACGCAAAGACTAACTTAGGTTTAATGACTATAGCGACATACATGAGTAGGTACCATTGGATCCTTTTAGTTATTATACCCAAGAGGAACCATGTGATATACCTTGATTCCCTAAACCGCAACAAGCACGACTTCAAAGACTCTAAGAGGAATACTCGAGAGGTATGCTCATTTCCTCCTTACATAACTCTATTGTAGTCTTCATTCGCTTGAAATGGCCGAGGATAACTTTTTGAATCATGTAGGTCGCTCATCAATTATGTTGCCAACAAAGGAATATACAATGGAAAGAGCGCCTAACTAACACATAGGATGGATTTTCGATCGTGCTACAACATAATAATACTATATCATACTTCATAATAACGCGTCTCGAATCGACTATACCTATATATGTAATTCTATTTTTGCAAAGGCCAAAGAAAAAGATGATGAGTTATGTGCAATCTACGTGCGCTATCATATGCGACTAATCCTTACTGACTAAGAAGAAGGATCACGAGGTTTGTCAATCTCGAAATAATTATTTCCTAATTATAAATTTAAATATATATAGCTTACCACTTTACTCTTAATTGGTAGCGGCAGTGTCTTGGATTTACAATGTGATTCACTCGTTATGAAGAGATCAAGGACATTCGAGGAAGCTCTGCGCCTTTATCAACTCGTAAATCATTAACGACAATGGAGAGTTTCACTCCGTCGCCAACCCGAGCATCACCCCACTAAAACCTCTCAACGCAAACAATTGTAATCTAGTTGTAACTATAGCGACAATACTTGAACAAATGCGATCTTTTGTAATTTATTTTGAGTAATGATCACTTTGAGTTGTCATGGTGCTTGAATCATTATTGTGAAATCTTTGTTTTTGTGATTGCTGAATCTGCTTACGTGAATGCTTGTTTTCAGAGGGCATGGCTAGCAATTCCCGAGGCTAGCCAGAAAACAAAGAAATTGTGGGTAGGGGTATTAGCTATCACAGACGGTTTTTGTTAAAACCGCTCAGGAAGGCAAGTATCACGCGGTTTATCGCAAACCGCGTGATAGGAGAATATCACGACGGTTCTATATAAAAGCCGTGCGTGATAGTCACAAATCACGAGCGGTTTTATTTAGAACCGCTCGTGATATTCTCCTATCACGCATTTATTTTTATTTAGAACCGCTCGTGATATTCTCGAATCACGAGCGGTTTTCAGTTGAAACCGCTCGTGATATTGACTTCCGAGCGGTTTTTAATAAAACCGCTCAGTGATATTTCGTATCACGACGGTTTTGTACCGCCTCGTGATAATATCTCGTTATCACGACCAACAAACATAGACGGTTCGAAACCGCCCGCGTGATGACGATTCCAACCGTCTGTGATGTCGGTTCCTGTAGTAGTGAATGGATCAATCTAGAATGAATGCACTTGAATTTGGCTCAACTACCTCACAACGAATACACAAGTGTATTGTTGGTGTTGAGAGGATGCTCAAGGCTCAAAAGATAGTAAATACGATCTAGCAAACTGTCCTTGAGCAGGTGGAGGGGTATTTATAACCCCCACAAACAAATACGACCGTTGGGGAGGAAATCCCAACTTTCAACGAAATACGGTACTACCGCCAACCATGGGCCGATACTACCGCATCTCACCTAATGGCACAGAACGGCTATAACAGTTGCATTAACTGCTCTGACATAGCCGTTGGAAAATTCGGCGCGGTACTACCGCCAACCATCATGCGGTAGTTCCACTTGCCGGTACTACCGGAAAATGAAAGCAGCACTGTTGTTTTACGAAGGTCCCAAAAAGGGTACCTACTAGAAAATACGTACCGCTCAACTTTCAGAAATACCGGGGTGCAGTAGTTACGTTGAACAACTGTGGTACTATCGCTCTCAGTGTTTGCAACCAAGCCAAAAAGGTGTCGCTCTAGAATTTACATACCGCCAACAAATTTTTGGAACAACCGGATTGTGGTAGTACCGCACCACGATCCCGGTCGTACCGCTAAGCAGTAGTACCGCCGACACAACATCGGTACTACCGATAATCCTGACAAAGCATAGTTGGCTTTCTAAATTAAATTATAAATGCATGCATGACCCTAAATTGATCCAAATGGCACAAGAACATGCTATCAAGCTACTAGTCATGATCCCTCTTAATAGTACGGCATTTAATCTAAAATTCGGCCTTCCATCCTTTTCACCTAAGACCGGTTAAACATAAAAGGATCCTAGACTACTTGTACCTTGTCTTTGAACTATATTGATCTTCATGTTGGCCTTTGGCATGCATCTTCCAAGTTGTCAAACTCAGCATTAGGACTTAACCTTGTAAATACTCAATAAACATGTTAGTCCTATATTCACATATTATCATTAATTACCAAAACAATTTTTAGGGGCCTAGATGCTTTCACCACCTCTCCTTTTTCCCTTTCATCACCGGCACCAGCCGAATTTTGGAGAATCACCGCCGCTTGCTTCTTCTTCTCCGACGTGCCAAGGAGAAATTCACCCACACCCATTTATCCCCTCCCCTTCTACCCCCGGCTTTAGCACCTTCTCATCGCTCCGCTTCTTCCCCCTAACCTCCCCAACCCCCTCCCTCATCGGAGCTCACGCAAGACCGAGCTCCACCTGTGGCTTCCCACTCACGAACGCTCTTGCCAAGCCACCTCCAGCCTTCCCGTGCCCCACCAAGACCACCTCTGAAACCCCCATCACCCACTGATGCTCGAGCGCGGGTCAATTCAGCTTGAGCCTGGCCGGAGAACCGTCGCCCCGACGCTCTACCTCGGCCATGCGCCATTGCCACCGCCGCCCCACCTCCAAACCTCCTTAGCCCAAATAAAACCCCAAAATGGGATCCCCATGCCTCCCTGGTGCTCACCACACCACCCAAACTCCTTCTTGGCTGCCATGACCACCGACGAGCCCGTTTTGGCTCAGGCCAAGATGGCCTCGATGGCCTTGGCTCAAGCCATTTCAGCTTTGGGCCAAAAGGCTAGGCCCGGTGGCTTTAAGCCACCACAGTAATGGGCTTAGCCCAATTCACCACTCTTGTTCATCACCCAAAAGGTTTTCTTGTTCATTTTAAGCCAAAACAAGAAAACAGAATCTTGCATTACAACCCAAAAACTATTACTGTTCACCTGCATAAACAATAAACCCTGATTACTATTCATAACCAATTTTCACCCATGAATAGTAAATCTAGTACTATTCACTATCCAACACTTTTTCGCCTGAAACCCTAAATTGACATATTATATCCTTTTCGACCGTTTCGAGCCCGTGAATTCATTTCTTGACTCTGTTCAGCCAAATGAAGCTCCAAATGAATACCTACCCTCCCACACCACCTTTTTTGTGTTTCTTTTCTGAATTTCTTTGCTTGCATGTTGTTCCCAGCTCATTCCTTGTCGAGCCAGATTTTATTTGGTTTATTTTGTTTTGTTTCGCGCTAGGTCACGACTTTGATGACCGGGCTCCAGAAGACGCCAGACAAGATCAGTGTTTAGAAGACTTTGTGCAAGGAGATAAGTCGCATTCCTTGATCATTTTGAGCCTAAAATTCATATATTTATATTATTGCTTTCATTATTGTATTTGTGTTAATTACTTTAAATATTCAAATAATACTTTTGAATGTCATGATAAATAGATAAATCCCATTACTCCACATACGAACCCACCTAACAAGTCACCCTTTGTAAGCCATATTCACCTTGACAAGTTCACATAAAATAATAGCTATATAATTAGTTTTGTCAGTGTGTTTATAATACCATCAAAAGAATATTGGTTATTCACCAATGGTTTTTGAGGAGAGTTTAGGGTTATGCCCAGAAAGTTGGACAACCCAATAGACTTGTGAAAAAGTGAGTCGAAGGTGGGGCCTGGAGGGTGGATAGCCACGTGGTGGTGTTGGTCCATCGCCTCACTATGAGACAAGTAAGAATAAGAACCTTGTGCCATAGTAATAGACATAGAAAACCGCTCAACCATAGGTGTGGTCATTACTCCCTAGCTTAGTACCCTGCTCGTCCGATTGAATATCTACGGTATCGAGAATGGGACAGGAGTGGGCCTAACGAGGCACTCTCATTTGGTCTACCTAGCAGTGAGGTGCCACAAGATAGGGTGCAAGATCCATCAGGCGGTGGAGTCTCCCGAGGGCTGTATGGTCCATAGACCTACCGGGTAGAGGCTAAAAAGGATGAGTAGTGAAAAGGCTTTGTTATCTCAGCTCAGTCGCACGCTAATAGGTTGCATGTCTATGTTCTGACAGTATGAGTCTGAGATATCTTGTGGGTAAAGTTGGGCAACTCTGCATAGTGTATAATTAAAGGTATTTGAATATGTCGTGCTTTCGGTTAATGAAGCTCTGTTAATGGGTGATTCCAATACAGAGGCATAAGTAGAGTTTTTGAGATATGTTATTATTGTTTTATTGTTTTAAAGTTAAACTGCTTTAAACTCAAATGGATCCACATATACCTGATATGGTAAAACTATACCATTCCTTTGATAATCCTCGCATGTAATTAATTAGGATTTCCGAGTGGCTTGTTGAGTACGGTAGTAGTACTCATCCTTGCAATATCTACAAATCATCTACAGAGGAAACTTGGAAAAATACAGAGCATCATATTGCGCAGAATTTTGGTGGACCCACGGATGGCAGCGACTACTGTTATTAGGTCTCGACCGCGCTCAAGCGTGCCTATGGTTTGGAATTCTTTTGTCTTGTATTATATTAAATTTGGGCTTGGATGCCCATGCCAGTGTTAAAACTAGCTGTTAAGCCTTAATCTTGTATAATAAAGTTTGGTTTTCATTGTAATCAAGAGGCTGCTTGCAATGCTACTTACTTCACAACTGTACATCCTGAGCGGTTGTGAAGGGTTTAACAGTCCCAGATTTTGGGGATGTTACAAGTATTAAATACAATCACAAACGGTTTTGGTTTAGCGATCGTTTGTGTTACTGGCTGCGCTAAAAACCGTCTGTGAAGAGGTAATATCACAGACGGTCCATGTTGAAGACCATCTGTGAAGTATCACAGACGATTCATATTGAAGAACCGTCTGTGATATTACTAAATTATCATACGGTTATTTATTGGAACCGTCTGTAATGGGAAACAATTGGTTAGTCAATTCCGATGGCCAATTCCTCTGGATTGATCTTTTAAAGTGGTCGATGCTGATCTCCAACAGAAGAAAGCAAAAGATATGTAATCCGATAGGCACCTTGTTCCGTATGTGTAAGAATTTCACTATCTTTGATGTGTAACTTTCGATCGATCAACAGAAGATCAAAGTAGAGTATTGTACTTGATCGGAAGTTACACATTATAGACAGTGAAGTGCTCATTTGATCAGAAGTCAATTTATTCTGTGAATTTTGTCTTACTAGAAGGGTATGGAAATGAGAACTTCAAGAAGAAATGGAAGTAAGAAAAGATGGGAAGAGGTTTGTGAGTGATCTTTTCCTTAGTTCTGCCCTCCAGTGTGTCAGACTTTGTGTTCAAACTAATGCTTTACTAATATGTGAATATGTCATATATGTTCTAAATTTACATTTATGCATATTATCAAAGACGATTTTATATTGGAACTGGTTGTGATGTGTACTTAGCACAAACGGTTCTACTTTAGAATCATATGTTATGTGTATTTATCATAGATGGTTCTACTTTAGAACCGTCTATGATGTCCATCCCTATTTATATTCGGATTCTAGGGTTTGTCCGCGCCCCCTACTCAAACGATTAAGTTTCGTCGCGGTGCACTGGGTTCGGGCTCTCACATCTTCCCAAGCCCAGCACCACCTCCTCCTCAAGCCCGGCGCGCCTCCTCCCCCAAGCCCGTCGCCTCCTCCCCGAGCACAAGCCGCCGCCTCCCCGAACCCGGCGCCCTTCCTCCCCCGAGCCTGGTGCGCTCCCCCAGAGACGTCGTCGGCTTCCTCGACGGTGCCTCCTCCTCGAGCCCGGCGTGCCTCCTCCTCCCCAAGCACGAGCCGCAGCCTCCTCGTCCAGCTCAGCGCGCCTCCTCTCTCGAGCCCGCTTCCTCCTCCCCGAGCCCTAGCCGCCGCCTCCTCCTCCAGCACGGTGCGCCTCCTCTCTTGCTCTGAGATGCACTCGACCAATGCATCCTAGGTGGTTCTTGTTATCCCTTTGTGAGTTGTTTGTGTTTTTCAGAATTGATTTACTTTACTAATTGTGTTGTGCTAGTTGTATTTCAATCTATCTTGACTAGCACTAGGAGACTTGGTATTATGTTGGGCTCTGGTAATTGTTTGATGAGGATATAATTGTCATATTATGAAATACGTACGTGTCACTACTACAAAAAGGCTAACACTAGACACCTCATCACAGACAGTTGACCAAAACCATCTGTATTAAATACAATCACAGACGGTTTTGGCTTAGCGACCATCTGTGTTACTGACTACGCTAAAAACCGTCTGTGAAGAGCTAATATCACAGACGGTTCATGTTAAAAACCGTCTGTGAAGTATCATAGATGGTTCTGAACAAGAACCGTCTGTGATACTACTAAATATCACAGACGGTTCATGTTGAAAACCGTCTACGAGGTATCACAGACAGTTCTTGTATTGAAACCGTCTTTGATTCGCAGCGCGGGATGGCAAAAAATTTTGGACGCGTGCGCGGGAGGCGAAATATTTTGGACACTGTGCGGGAGGTGAAAGGCATTGTCCTTATATATTATAGCCACCCCTGCTTTGTCTTCCGTCATTCTCTCCCTCTCCCCTCCCCACAACGAGCTCCGACTACCGCTGACTACCGTCGTGAGCTCCTCCGCCTCTGGTTGTGACGCCATGATTCACTGCACAAGGCACTCTTGTCGTAAGAGTGTCTTGTGCAGTATCACCGTCGTGACACAACGGTGATGTTGTCGCCGCATCTCCTTCATTGTCGGTGATATCCCCCATCTGATCCCCCTCCCCTCTCTTCCTAGTTGATATCCCCCTACCTTGTTGCTTTTGTTGGCTCTCAGTGGTGACCGTTGTTTTGTTGTGAATGAATAGATCAAGATAAGATTGCAAACATCGACAGCGAGCACCTCAACATCCTTGACTCCGAGTACCAGGCCATCGGCCGCCTCTTCGTCTCGGACTCGTTTTTGCGCATTGTTCGGTAAAATAGCCATAATTTTTGTATACGAACTCAGATTGCGACGTTCTTTGGCTCGTTGGAAAGCTAACGAAAAGATCAATCCGAAAATCTATAAGCTCAGGTCAAATACTCTTCGCGAGGCCCCAAAAAAGTGAAAACACCAAAAAAAAGGTCGTTTAGGGCCTCAAAACTGCATCCGAAGTTTCAGCACCCGTTTTCGCCGTTCGTTCGCCGTCCAGTTTGAGTTTTCTTTTATTCTAGATTGTGTAATCAACCATATGCAGATACTCTGGTCCAACTATCCAGCAATTGATTGGTTTGGCTCAAAATTTGAATTTTTTTGGCAATAGAAAAAACTATCACATGTGTTTCTAAACAATAACCGTCTGTGAAAAAAAAACTACCACAAGTAGTTCTGAACAAGAACCATCTATGATAATTGATTATCACAGACAGTTCTTGTTCAGAATCATCTGTGGTAGTTTTTTTCACATACGGTTCAAAAACTGTCTGTGATGACCTCATGTCATTACTCACCCAAAAAGTCAGACGGTTCATCAAACAGTCTGTGTCGAAAAGGAGTAGAGAAAATCTCGGGTGAGCTTTTATAGACTCTAAGGCAGAGGACTCATGAGGAAGGAGCTCCACAGTGAGCTCGGTCCATGGAGCTCGGGCATGGACACAGTGAGTGACAGAGGTAGTTGAGACCGCGAAACTGTGGGCGAAACCATGGGCATGAGGTCGCAAACCAGGGGCAGAGTCATTGAAGATGACGCACGGTGGAGCTTGGCCACTGGCGAGTGCGAGCGAGGTGGCGCGGGGGTCCTATCCGCGTGGAGAAGAAGCTCTGAAGCTGGAGGCCCACCAGTCAGCGAGCGAGGAAGGGGGCTGAATCAGTTTAAACGAACGAGACAGGTTCTAACCGTTAGATCAAGATCGGACGGTCCAAATGACGGGGACGTTCGGACGGTCTGAACGTTCCTTCCGATCCTGTGCGTTGATTTCTAATCGGACGACTCACGCGATGAGGACGATCGGCAAGTCCGATCAGCCACTCAATCTGGATCGTCGATTTCCAATCGGACGGTCCGAGGCGAAGGGGTAAGAGGCGTGGTGTGGCTGAGTTGGTTGGATTCGGCCGAGTCAAAGTGGCTCGGTCGGCCCAACAGTAAAATCAGGTTTTTGATAAAAAGGCTGAGATGGTTGGAAAATTTTTGGAGAGAGTTTCATAGCTCCAAAAATTCTAAATTTTTTATGGAAGGTTACTGGATCTAAGAGCAACCTTGTGTAATTTTTTTAGAACTTTTCATGCGCTGCATTTCTCTCTAAAAAAATTAGAAGTTCAAGTCCTAGGGTTTTGACCAAGAGTCAAACTGGTATGACTGGCCTCTTAGAAATAGTAAAAAAAAATCTAAAAATTATGAGATTTTTCAGAGGAGTCACTAGGATGATTTAGAACCTAGGAAAAATACTTTCAGATGATGATCACAAGATTTGCTTAAGGAGTTTTCAAAGATTATGCTTCCTTCAATTGAAGCATTGGTCTTGGAAATTAGGAAACCCTTGTGGAAAATTTCCAGAAAATTCAAATGACATCATAAGGCATCAAAAAGTTTTAATTTCTCCTCATTTTTATACATTTGAAACACAAACCATTGTTTGATATGTTATAAAAACTCCCCCCACCTACAAGAATCTCGTCCCGAGATTCCATTCACTTGGAAAAGAAAGACAGGTAGTCCGCACGCAGGCGATCCTCTCGTTCCCAAGTTGCTTCATCCTCGGTATGATTTGTCCACTAAACTTTAAGGAATTTTATGGCACGATTCCTTGTTCTTCGTTCAGCTTCTTCAAGGATGCGAAAAGGATGCTCACGGTATGTCAAATCTTCTTGAACATTGAGACTTTCCAAGGGAGCTTTCTCAGTTGGGACACGAAGGCATTTCTTTAATTAGGATACATGGAATACATCGTGTACTCCTTTGAGTGCAGCGGGCAATTCCAACTTATAGGCAACAGCTCTTTTCTTCTCGATGATGCGGTAAGGTCCAACATATCGAGGAGCTAACTTGCCTTTGACGCCGAATCATTGATGGCCCTTTAAAGGAGATACTTTGAGATAAACAAAGTTATTAGGCTCAAAGCTCAACTCGCGATGACGACGATCTGCATAGTTATTTTGCCTTAATTGAGCCATGCGTAATCAATCTCGAATCAACCGAACTTGATTTTCGGCCTCATTGATCGAGTCTGGGCCAAAGAATGGTCTTTCACCCATCTCTGACCAATTCAATGGGGTTCTATATTTTCTCCCGTATAAGCCCTTAAATGGTGTCATGCCAAGACTAGCTTGAAAGCTGTTGTTGTAGGAGAACTCGGCAAACAGCAAACATTTCTCCCAATTCTTCCCATAAGAGAGAACACAGGCACGGAGCATGTCTTCCAAGACTTGATTCACTCTTTCAGTCTGGCCATCAGTTTGAGGATGGTATGCGGTGCTGAAAGAAAGTCGAGCCCCCATAGCTTCTTGCAAGCTATTCCAAAATCGAGAGGTGAAAAGTGTACCACGATCTGAAACAATCATCTTTGGTACTCCATGCAAGCTCACGATGTGGGATATGTAGAGATCCGCCAAAAGCCCTACACGAAGATCTGCCTTGACGGGTAGGAAGTGTGCCACTTTAGTTAGTCGATCAATGATAACCCATATGGCATCGTTTCCCTTGGATGCTCGGGGCAGACCAGTGATAAAATCCATATCGATCGAGTCCCACTTTCACTTAGGTACTGGCAAATGTTACAACAAGCCCGCTGGAATTTGATGTTCGGCCTTCACACGATGACATATGTCGCACTCGGCAACGAACCTTGCGATTTATCGCTTCATTCGGGTCCACCAGAATATCTGCCGAAGATCTTGATACATATTTGTGGCCCCGGGATGAATGGATAAGGGAGAATCTTGATACATCTTTGTGGCTCCGGGATGAATGGATAAGGGAGAATCTTGATACATCTTTGTGGCTCCGGGATGAATGGATAAGGGAGAATCATGGGCTTCGGAACAACAAGGCGCTGTCTGAACCATATAACACCATTGTCATCTTCCGAGAAGCACTTGGCTGTCCCGTTCTTGATGTTCTTCTTGATCAAGCGCACCCCTTTGCTCGATTGCTGAGCAACCTTGATCTGATCTTCTAAGGTTGGTTGCACAACCAAGGCAGTGAGGAAAGCATGCTCAACCACTACCAAGTTGAGCCGCTGAAACTCTTCATGAAGGGCGGGCTGCTGCTCTTGGAGCATCAACGTATTGCAATAAATCTTCCGACTGAGTGCATCGGCAACAACATTAGCCTTGCCCGGATGGTATTGGAGACCCATGTCATAATCTTTAATAAATTCCAACCATCTTCTTTGCCTAAGGTTAAGATCTGGTTGGGTGAACAAATACTTTAAACTCTTGTGGTAAGAATACACCTCGCAACGATTACCGATGAGGTAATGTCGCCAAATCTTCAATGCGTGGACCACTGCAGCTAGTTCCAAGTCATGGGTTGGATAATTGAACTCATGTGGTCTCAATTGTCTTGATGCATAGGCCACTACTTTTCCTTCTTGCATAAGAACACAACCGAGTCCTTGACGGGAAGCATCGCAATAGATATCGAAGCTTCGGTGGACATCGGGAAGAACAAGAACTGGAGTTGTAGTCAATCTCTTCTCGAGTTCTTGAAAACTCTTCTCACAAATAGCGGACCACTCAAACTTCTTGTCCTTCTTGAGCAACTCGGTCATCGGCTTCGCGATCTTAGAGAAATTCTCGATAAAGCGACGATAGTAGCCCGCTAAATCGAGAAAACTCCTCACGTCGGTCACCGACTTGGGCTGACCCTATGAGAGCACATCGCTGACCTTGCTAGGATCCATGGCTATGACTCCCGCTGAAAGAACATGGCCCAAGAATGCCACTTCTTTCAACCAAAACTCGCACTTGCTGAACTTCGCATAAAGTTGGTGCTCATGCAGCTTTCCCAACACAAGCTTCAGATGTTCAGCGTGTTCTTCATCATTCTTTGAGTAGATAAGAATATCATCTATGAATACCACCACAAAATTATCTAAATACTCCATGAATACCATATTCATAAGATTCATGAACAGGGTAGGAGCACTCGTCAAGCCAAAAGACATGACGGTATACTCGTACAGCTCGTAACGAGTAGAGAAAGCCGTCTTCGGAATATCTTCAGATCTGATTCGAACTTGGTGATAACCCAACCTCAGATCAATCTTGGAGAATACCCGAGCTCCGGTCAATTGATCGAAGAGGTCGTCAATCCGAGGCAATGGGGAAATACTTCTAGGTTCTTGTGGCACGATATGACGTGAAAAGAATTGGAAAAGAACCCCTGTGCCGCTAGGATGGCGTTGAGGACGACGGCGGTGCTTCGGGCTTTCTTAGAATTGAGCTCAATTGAGCAGTGGAGAAGGTGATGGATGGTTCGGTGGTTTCGAAAAGGAGTAGAGAAAACCCAGGGTGAGCTTTTATAGACTCTAGGGCGGAGGACTCATGAGGAAGGAGCTCCATAGTGAGCTTGGTCCATGGAGCTCGGGCATGGACACAGTGAGTGACAGAGGTAGTTGAGACCGCGAAACTGTGGGCGAAACCATGGGCATGAGGTCGCAAACCAGAGGCGGAGTCGTTGAAGATGATGCACGATGGAGCTTGGCCACTGGCGAGCGCGAGCGAGGTGGCGCGGGGGTGCTGTCCACGTGGAGAAGAAGCTTTGAAGCCAGAGGCCCACCAGTCAGCGAATGAGGAAGGGGGCTGAATCGGTTTAAATGAACAAGACAGGTTCTGACTATTAGATCAAGATCAGACGGTCCATATGACGGGAACGTTCGAACGGTCCGAGCGTTCCTTTCGATCCTGTGTGTTGATTTCCAATCGGACGACTCACGCGATGAGGACGATCGGCCAGTCCGATCGACTACTCAATCTGGATCGTCGATTTCCAATCGGACGGTCCGAGGCGAAGGGTAAGAGGCGCGGTGCGGCTGAGTTGGTTGGGTTCGGCCGAGTCAAAGTGGCTCGATCCATTATGATAAATCAGGTTTTTGATAAAAAGGCCGAGATGGTTGGCAAATTTTTGTCGAACCCGGAGCGAAGGATCCCGAATTCTCGTGTTCATACACTAGTCCGGGATTTCTAGTGTACACAGTTAAATGTAGTGATAATCAAAACATATCACGCGCTTTATTAATAATTATTCAAAGTTTAATACAAGCGGGCATGAGGCCAAATAAGGTAAAACACAAATGAAATAAAATAGCGGAGTAGACCCAACGATTCGCCACGAGCAATCGTCTGGGAAGCGTGGCCTAAGCATCGATGTCCTCACCGTCTTGATAGAGGTCTTCTCTGAATAAAGATTATTGAAGAGTAAGCACTACCATTGTGCTTGCAAGTTACACCCATCAAATAATGATTAGATGCATGCATAGGGTAAACAAGGGGTAATGGCGGGGTTTATTTGCACAAAGCAAAGATTTTCAATTTAAATAATCATATTAATTTCCAAGGCCATTTTATACTATACTTAAAATCAGATTTTAAATAACAGTTTTATAGTGTGGATAACCTCCATATTTGAATGGTGAAGGATACCCTCCTATCACAATGGCTAACCGCCCAATTTTCCCCCAGGACTAACCATCCCGAAAACATTTGTTGAAATCATTGTGAAACCAAAAACAAGTCTAACTCGGAGTGGCTTTGCTAGCATGTCCATGACCGCGGACACGGCTATTCGAATAGTTTTCTACTCTGCAGAGTTTGTACAAATTTTACCCACAAGAGATAATATGCTTTTTGTGTCGGCCAACCCACGCTTCCTAAGGCGTGTGACAAAGCAATTATCACAAGGTCGTTATAATGATCTACCTCAAAGTACTCATGCCCGCTAAGGTTTCGCTTCCATTGATGACTGTCCTCAGGAGCCCCTCTTGCGCCAGTGGGACTATAGTCTAACCGACACCCACACATACAACACGGCACAAATATCTATGAGGTATCCCAAATTAATAAGCCAGTCCTGCCCATACAAGACATGTGGTGGTGCGGTAAGGCGAGCAAAATACGCTCAAAGACCGGTCCTTAATCGACTTGGGCGTCTTTCAAAATCAAACCACAGGTTTTAATCTTAACCAGATTAAACCCGTGCATAAACTGCACCCACCATTCATCCGTTTAGCCCAAGTCCAAACCATTTTAATTTTATTTTAGTAGAAACCACCTTTACAAATTCTCTATGGTAAAACAATACCATAGTTTTAAGTTTAAACCAATTTTGTAATGATTTGGCTAAATCCTCCCAAAATCAAAATCATGGTCTAAGCATTTGCTAAGCATGAATAATTTCCAAACCAATTTATCTATGGTGACAAAGGAATGACATATCAATATTCAATATTGGCCATACAATAACAATTGGAATAACTACGCCTTAAAAGCAGGGCATTAAAATAATTGACTAAAAATATGCATGCAACAATAATTTAAAAACCTAATTAAATAACTTTAAAATACTGGGGCAATATGGTCAAGGGTATAACTTGCCTTCGTTGAAGTCCTGAAACTCTAACTCCTCTGAAGGATCTACCTCCTAATCGCCAAAGTCTATCTGCTGAAAGTACGATAAATTCAAATGAAATTCAAATAAATCCAAAAGACAAATCAAACTAACTCCAAATGAAATAAATTTTATTTTATTTAGCTAGATAATAATTTTATAAGATTTTAGCAATTTGAATCACTCAATTTGAAGTTGAGGTTCAAAATATATGAATTTTACAAGTTTTAGCCTAGATTTGATATTTAAAAGAATTTCTAAAATTAAATACAGATTAAAAATAGCTTCAAATTACATAATTTTGGTTTAGTTGGCTAGATAATGATTTTACATGAATTTAGGAATTTGGAACACCCAATTTGGAGATTGGATGTGGAAGTTATGAATTTTACAAAATTTAAACCTAAATATGTTATTTAAACAATTTCCTAATTATCTTTCTAAAGGAAATTCCAATTATTGCGCAAGATGACGTCAGCCCGAGATTTTCGGGATTTAAAGGAATTAAAATAATTCACGGCGTGGGGGCCACGTGTCATAGACACGGCTTACATGGACCAAGTCTATGTGGTGATTGGCTTGGGGAGGTGGTCTTGACGCGGTAGATGTGGTCGCCACATGGGCCGCCACGTTGACCAGGTGAGGTGGCGTCATACCGGCGCTTCGTGGGTCGAGCCACGTCGGCTCGAGCTTCAGCGACGCTCGTGAGTGCTCATGGCGTTCTCTACGCCGCGGCGAGATCTTGTGGTGGTATCAACCGAGAGAGGTGAGACGCCAACCTCGTGGCTACCTTAGGTGCGGCGGTGGGCGGAAATGTCGTCGGCGGCGAGCTTTGGCGGCAATACGGCCGTCGTCGGCTGGGCGTTCCGTGGTTCTCCCGGCGACGGATGGGTGCTCCACCGTGGCGTCGAGGTGGTCTTCTTTGGTGTAGACGCGGAGGAGGTGGAACGGGACGGTGGCGCCGAATCGGAGAAGAACGGCTTCGATGCGCCCGAGCAAAACTTCAAAATTCGCGAGCTAGAAGGGAGGAGGAGGGCTACGGTGATGGCGCTGTGGTGTGAGGAGGGAGCGCACCGGGGCACCTATTTATAGGGCGAGGGCGTGGCCGGAGCTGCGTGGAGGGCAAGAAGGTTGCGTGCGGCACGGCGGCGAGAAAAGAGGGATTCGGGGCTCGCAGATGGAAAGGGGAGGCCGTGTCGGAGGCGGAGGAGATCAAGGAATTGAATGCGCGTGCCAATCACGGGGATGCGGCCGGATTCGAGCGCGCAAGGAAGGTTTCCGAAGCTGCGTTAATGGCGGACGCGACGGAAAGGAAGGTGCGTGGGGAGAAAGGAAAGGAGACGACGACGCGGAGGCGTCTGATTTTTAATGGACGGCTCGATGCGAAGAAGCTCAGCCGTTAGATTTTAATCTAAAGGTGGCGATATAACGAGGCGGTGAGCGCTGAGATGAAGAATGCACGGTGCTTGTGGGCGTCCGATTTAGATCTCGACGGTTGGTACGCATTGAAGTTAAAGCAGCGTGGTGAGAGATGGCCGTTGGATTTAAATCCAACGGCGATTAAAGCAAGCGGTGGAGTGAAACTTGTGGCAGCCATGAGGAGATGGGCTGAACCAGTTTCGGCCCAAAACTGATTAGGGATTTTCTTTTGTTTTCTTAATTGTTTTAATTCAGATAATTCGATTGGTTTTTAGAAAATAGCAAAATAAATCCAAAAATTATGAGAAAATTCACAAAAATTCTCAAGGGCATTTTGGATTTAAATAAAATAATTCCAACTTAAACTTGGTAATAGTTTTTGCAATTAATTTTGTTTTAGCTTTAACATAATTAAGGAAAAGCTTTTAAAATTCCAGAAACTCCACAAAAATAAATAGGTTTTAATTTTCTCTGAATTTTGAAAATTTGGGCTGTTACATTTTTGGAGAGAGTTCCATAGCTCCAAAAATTCTGAATTTTTATGCAAGGTTACTGGATCTAAGAGCAACCTTGTGTAATTTTTCTAGAACTTTTCATGCATTACATTTCTCTCTAGAAAAATTACAAGGTCAAGTCCTAGGATTTTGACTAAGAGTCAAACTGGTTTGACTGGCCTCTTAGAAATAGTGAAAAAAAAAATCTAAGAATTATGAAATTTTTCAGAGGAGTCACTAGGATTATTTAGAACTTAGAAAAAATAATTCTAGAGGATGATCAGAAGATTTGCTTAAGGAGTTTTCAAAGATTATGCTTCCTTCAATTGATGCATTGGTCTTTGAAATTAGGAAACCCTTGTGGAAAATTTTTAGAAAATTCAAATGACATCATGAGGCATCAAAAAGTTTTAATTTCTCCTCATTTTTGTACATTTGAAACAGAAACCATTGTTTGGGATGTTACAGATATATAGTTCGTAGCCTTTGTTAGCTAACTCGAGGCCTGAATTCAGCTAGCTAGCTCGCTCCTTGGACGTTCATCCTAAACGTGCAGATGAACTATGGCCTACTTCATCGAACCTGACACACTAGAGTGTGCGATTTGCTTGAAGCCGGTTTTAAAGGCAAAAACAGCAAGTGCTTCGAGATTTTATAGAGAAGAGACTATCACAGATGATTCCAACTACCAACCGTCTGTGATACGTAAGCTATCACAGACGGTTTCATCTATAAACCGTATGTGATACGTCATCTATCACAGACGATTTCATCTACAAACCGTCTGTGATAGTCAGACGGTTCTGAGTTAATAACCGTCTGTGATAGTTTGCATCACAGACGGTTCGAAAATCGTTTGTGGTGACCTCATGTCATTACTGGCCCATAAAATCAGACGGCTCACGAAACCGTCTGTGATGATGTTTTTGAACCGTTAGCCTATGCATGGGCGTACGGAGTTATTTTAGGGGCCTAACGCACATGTGGTTAAAGAAAGCTTATACCATGAGTTGCAGAGAAGCTCCAGCTCATCCAAAAAGAATTTTGACGATATATTGGCTGCAGGAACAAGAAGGCATTGACGCAGGCCAATTATGAATTGAGGAGGCGATGGCGGGCGCAAAGCCGATGCGCCGCAGAAAGTGCACACCTGCTCGGCCCATCGCGCCTATGGAACCCCCGCTACCATGTCCTCTACCTCGACCCATCCATAGAGAAAGCACCGGCTGTCGGCTGGTGGTCGCAACCGCACAACTGCACAAGCAAGATTGCAAGAAGTCAAGAACGAAGGAGCAGCAGCCATGAAGAACAGAAGAAGGAAAGCACCGAAGAAGCTCTGTAGAAGAAGGGAAATCAAATTTGGGTTGTTTCACATTTGGGTCATATTCTTCCCACAAACAAGAGACAAAGAAAGCTAACAGGCTCATTTTCGCACTCCCCAAATCCCTAATTCCCCACTCCCCAAATCCCCATTCTCGAATTCCCCATTCCCCGCCCTAAATCCCTAATTATATCCCGGTATCCCCCATTCATAGACTCAGCAAACTCACTTGGCAACTGGCATGCGCGGATGGCGGCAATGGGGACAAAGCGGACAATGTGGCCAAGGGCGAGCATGGCCGGCGAAAAGCTTCACTATGAGGGACGACGGATGAGCAGCGTGCCCGAGGGGCGATCTGCGAGGCTGCGGCCGAGCACCACCGGCAAAGGGTCGGGCGAAGATGGGTGGCACTTCTTGCGTCTTTGCTGGCTGAAATGGGCGCGGATGGCGATGTGTCATGTGAGGAAGTAGTTGTGAGGAGAGAGGATCGAGGAGCTTTGAAGATCGAGACCGATTGGATTTGGCGATTGACTCAAGGAGAAGCCAAGCAGTCTAGTTGAGGTAAATAGGTATTGAGTAATTACTAAATACTATTACTAATTAGGTAAAGTTGATATTTACGGTGGTCAGTGGCTCAGTAATTTAATTTGGAATGTTGAAATAAATCAAATGATATTGTGAACTTGTGATGTTGTCTAATTGTCTAGTCTAGTTACATGTACTTAGTACTCATAGATTACATACAATTTATTGTAGATTTATAAAACATGGATAAACGGACTTTGCATAGTTATTTTTCCAACAATCCAAATACAATTATTACTCCTCGAACCAATGAAAGCACAACTCAATAAAAGAAGTCTCATATTGATTTTAATCCAGATGACACCATTGCCGATCCAGCATGTCGCATACAAATTAAAGATTATCCCAATGAAATTAGAGATCAAGTGAGGAAAGCATATTTGTTGAAAGATCCAACTCGACCAATCGGTCATGTTTTTCCAGAGAAAATGATGGATTGTTGGAGATCCTTCCACAAATTGCTACTTGCACGTATTTATAGGCATTTGAACTGTTATGTTCATTAGCCAGATACTACCTTAAGTTTATTTTACATTCTCGATGTCCCTTGTTTATTATGTATAAATTTGGATTGCATTAGACATTCAAATATATTAGTATGTTTGGTACGATTTTATCATATTAGCTTTCTTTCATAAGCAGTTGAGCATCCCCTCTATTTTTATCATGCGTAACTGGAGGAGGCGGCTTAGTTAGCAAATAAACCAAAAAATTAACGTCCATCGATCGAATTAAGAGATCGAGTAAAAAAAACATGAGCATATGGGCATGGCATGGCAAAGAACAAAAAGAAAGGACAGGAGGGGTAGTGAAAGGTTTGGCGCAGGGGGAGGGAGGCAGAGAGAGAGAGAGGGAACTGAGGCATCAGGTCTCATGTGAGGAGGGGGCAGAGGTAGAAGCCAAGGGCAACCCCTCTTATTGCCTGCCCCAGACACTGAGACACTCGCAGCCCCCAGCTGCTGCTTCCCCTTCCCTTTTTCTCACCTGCTTCTGCCTCTCCCTGCATGATATGCTGCCGTATTATGTGCATGGCCTGCCACTGCCTCACTATCACTTGCCACTTTATATGGAAACTCTCCTGGGCCCCACGCCTTCTTCAACCCCCAAGTCCCATCCTCTCCTGCCCTCCCGCTCGCTCGTAAATCACAGGCCGGCCATGCAGCTCCCTCCATCATGGCCTGTACTGCTGTACACAGCGACGAAGTTTAAGCAAAATCTCAATAGAGTCAAAAATCAAAGTAATTTAGAAGCACACTGCTCGCTAAAGGTCGTATGCTCTCTAGCCATCGGTTGCACATCTACCGTCGCCGTCGAGCTTGGCTACGGTAAACCCGCGACGCACCAGCGACTAGTGCCTTATTGTCTTGTTTGCTGCTTTCGTGCTAAGTAGTACTGTAACTAGTAGCGGATATCAACAATGAGCCTTCTAAATGAATCTGGTCTAATCATATTAGACCGATTTACTGTATACATACTGTTAAAAAAAAATTCTAAAATGCTGGCGAGGCCATGGCCGAGGCCATCCTCCGTCCCTGCCTGCACGTATCATGTATGTGTGCGTACGTGTGTATCGGTGTACCTAACTATGCATGTATGGTTGACTACCCGACGGGTGGCCCCAACCTCTTCATGGCCCGCGTGGCTGAGTCTAGGTACAGTCGTGTTTGCCTCCAAACCCCGGCACTCGAGATTATAACAAACTAGTCGATTGGTCCGCGCAATCGAAAACAGCGACCCATCGGTTTGTGCACGATTGGACAGCAAACGTGGAGTTAAACAATTTTCAGTTGAAATATGTGTAAAACTAAATAGTACTTGAGATAACTGGGATCATGTTGTTACAGTACTGTGCAAAATTGCCTCGTTGGGGTTTCACTTGAGGAGTCATGACCGAAAGGCTGAAAGAACTAAAGAGATCCATGGTATATATTTAGGAACTTTCATAATTTCCTTCTTTTATATATAAGAATTTTTTTATAAATGTTGATCAATTGTGCTAAAAAAAAGTTAGGTACAATACAAAGTAAGAGTTGAAAACTCTTTTTATACCTGGTTAATTTGTCCAGAAGATACCTCGGCATCCCAGAGGGTCAAGGCCTTTCTATTCACCTTTCTGTTGATATTTCGTTCCAAAATAGATGTCATTTTAGATATTAACATAGTCTTTTGATAAACAAACCTAATCGTCATTTTTCTAATTATATGTTAGTAAAACTTATAAACAATATATCATGATTTGGAAGTACATTTTTTATCGAAGATTTGGAAGTACTTTTGATTTCTAAGCCCTGATATTATTTATAAGTAACAAATCCATATACTTTTATGAATATTAGTTGCCAAAGTTGCATTCAAGAACGACAACTGTTTGCAACGGAGGTAATATACAGCTAGCACAAGGTAAATAAATTTGGACTTTCGTATTTGTGCTTTGATGGCAAGCAAAATTTAAATGTGCAAGAAAATATCTCCCCAAAAAAACGTGCAACAAAATAGCAGGGAGTACCGTGTACCCTAGACACTGCACATCTGATATTTGTCCACCAAGGGGTTGGCAATATCTTTGTGCAAGAAAACAACACTACCTCAGAAAGCAGATTAACGTACCCTGCCAGCCGGTGGTCCTCAATCCTAGGCTGAACACCTACTTCTTACACATCTGATCAGCTTAAGTGTCAAGCACATACACTACTGCTGCTACTACTTTGTAAGAGGTGCCCTTTGTCCGCATGCAGTGCTAGCTATTGCTACCAAACCCCAAGGGATTGGATGAGGTCTCATTCCTTAAGTTTGTCCAGAAGGCATTGATCCCTTCTTCTCCAAGTGTCATTGTGCCAACCCTCTCTTCTCTTCTATTCCCCTTCCCTCTCCAACTAACACCAACCCCTTCATACACAGTGCCAGTGCCGGTGCCGCAGTCAGGATTTTTGAGATGGGGTGCGGAGTTAAGAAGATATTGTTTGATACAAGAATTTAATGTACGCACTAACAAAAGTCACATAACTCAAATAAAAAATTATGAGCTGCTAATTAGGTGTGCAAATATGATGTATATGACGATTTTTTTAATAATATGTTTTTTATTTTCAATTGCAGAAATAATACTACCTTTTTTTTTACAGTACTAAACCCCCTATAGCTCCACGGTTTGATGACTTAGGCTAGTCGCTCAACGTGTGAGCGACAAGAGTCTAAGTCGCTTAACCGTTGGGCGACTGGACCTTTCGCTTCCTAGTCTCTGAACGGAAGGGTGTAGAATCAAGGATAACCGACTAGAGGGGGGTGAATAGGAGGTTTTTTACACTTTTTAACAATTTAACAATTTAGTCAATTAATAACTTAGTCTAAACAAGTTATACTTCTAGCTAGGCAAATTAATCACAATAAACAAGCTAGAAATATAAATACGAAAAGTAAAGACTAGAGATAACTACAAAGACACAACGATGTTTTTCCCGTGGTATCGAAGACTTGCTGGTCTTCACTAGTCCACGTTGAGGAAGCTTGACGTCTCAAGCCGGCTCCACGAATTAAGCCTTCCCTCAAATCACTATGGTTGTTCTTCCTCCGCTCCGGAGATAGTGAACACCGAACCACTCACAAGCTTGCACCGGGCCTCTTCACAATCTTCTTTGAAGAGATCACCGTGCTCCACCACCAACCGTTTAGGAGTGCGGCAACACTCCAAGAGTAATAGACCAAAGTCTTCACTTGACAACACTTCAAGTGCTGATGGATCAACTAGGAGTATGAATGCACTTGAATGTATCTCAACAACCTCACAATGAATGCACAACAGTGTTTTTGAGTATTGAGTGAATGCAAAGGCTCACAAAGCTCTATGTATGTCAAATGGGTACTAGCAGCCTTGACTTGAGTAGTTGGGGGGGTATTTATAGTCCCCACCAACAATTATGACCGTTGGAGACGAAACCCAGCTTCTCAGGCAAAATCGGAACGACCGCAGTACAAGTTGCGGTACGACCGCACTTCTGACTGAGCACAGTCAACGACTAGAATAGTTACTAAAAAAAGAAATACTAGCCGTTGGACGTCCAGTCGGAACGACCGCAGGCAAACAAGCGGTATGTCCGATTTGCCCCCGGTACGACCGGGGCAAATGGTTTTGCGATTTGCTGAAGATTTGCAATGGTTCTAGAATTTTTGTACCGCCATATAAAAATCGGAATGACCGCAGGCCGGTACGAGCGTTCCCTAAGCGCAGAACATCCGATTTCCAGATTGAGTCTTTGAGCAGATTTGCACTTGTTCTGTTTTTATTGAACCGCCTCACAAAAATCGGAACGATCGCACATCGGTACGACCGATAGTCACGAGCGGTACGACCGATTTCCATGAGAGAGTCTGAGGCAATTTGCAACGCTTCTGGTTTTATTGAACCGCCAACTAAAATGCGGAATGATCATGATGCAGATCGACCGCTCAAAGACACAGTCGTTCGCTTGAACACTTAATTGGTCGTTCCTTCAAAATACGGTACTACCGCCAAGTAAACTCGGTCATATCGCGCTAAGCGATGCGATCGCAAGTATAATCAAGGTACTACCGATTCTGGACAGAAGCACTTAGAATTTTTCAAATTAATTTCAAGTTTAAATTCAAATGCATGCATGATCCTAAATTGATCCATATGGCACAAGAACATGCTATCAAGCTACTAGCCATGATCCCTCTTAATAGTACGGCGTTTATCCTATAATCCGGTCTTCCATCCAAAACTCCTAGACCGGTAAAATAGAAAAAGAGATCCTAGACTACTTGTACCTTGTCTTTGAGCCAAAAGATCTTTGTGTAGTCCATTTGCATGCCACTTTGCATCAATACGTTCACCAATGGGATTTAACCTTGTAAATACTCAATAAACACGTTAATCCCATATTCATATATTGTCATTAATTACCAAAACAAATTTTAGGGGCCTAGATGCTTTCAATCTCCCCCTTTTTGGTAATTGATGACAACACTAATAATGTGTGAGAAAGATTGGTTTGAATATACCATAATTGTATATTCTTTTGATGCCTTAACAATAAAACAATTCTTGCAATAAGTACACATGAATGTATGAGAATTATTTTCTTGTTAAGTCTAAATTAAAGAAAGCTCCCCCTAAACATGTGCATATAAGGATAGAACATTTTGTAGAAATTTTGAGAAATTTGGGCGGAGTTTCGTTAGCATATTTGAACTTGAGGAAATGCAATAGTAGAATATGACGATAATTGAGATTGCATTAAAGATAATAACATGACCTCATCCACAAGTTCAACAAGTTAAAAGACGCATAATTAAACTATTACAAGCACATATAAGTTCAACATTACATAAAAAGTCCAACATATAACCTAACACATATAAGTCCATAGTATATAGTAGCAAAAGCTTGCGCTTGCTCCCCCTAAAGCTATGTCTTCTATATCTTCTTACTTCTCTCCCCCTTTGGCATCAAGGTACCAAAAACAACTCAGACAGTGGGATCCTGAGGAGGAGGGACGACGTCCTGGGAAGCCGAGTCCGGTGCTGGAGTAGGAGCGGGAACTGGAGTAGGATCCTGAGAGTCTGGGGCCGGAGGAGCTATATCCTGAGAAGCGGTGGCCTGCTCTGGAGGAGGAGCTGAAGATGAATCTGAGGCTCAAACAACAAAGCGATTCAAGATGCTTGACTCAGAGCCGGGCTAGATCTGAGTCACTACCACGGTGGTCAGTCTTTGAGAAGCAATAGGAGCTGAAGCGGCTCAGATCTGAGGTGCAAAAGCATACCGAGCCGGAGAAGGTACAGGAGGCACGGAGGATGTCCTAGAAATAGGAGGTCGTCGAGAAAAGCGTTGAGGAGTCCTCAAAATCCCCTCTAATTCACCCATGCTCTCCATCAGTGCAGACACTCTGTTATGAGTCTCATCGAAGAAATCATTCTGAGTCCGCTCCATCTCTCGTAATCTGCCTCGAGTCTCACTCTGAAATTCAGCTTGTTCAGTCTTGATTTCTTGCAAAGAGCTAAGAATAAGCTGCTGATTCTGAAGAATCTGTGCAAGAGTGCTATCGCCGAGAGCATCGATAGCGATAGCAATAGCAGAGCCTCGGTGCATCATCCTCAGCACTATCACGTCGTGGAGGAAGACCGTCTCGTGGCCTGTAGGACTTGTGAACAGTTCCTAATCCACCACGATACTCTATTTTACAGTGATCCATGCCATGATGTATGGAGCATAATAAATCCTTTTAATTACATCATTCTTAGAGGAGACTATGCCCTGAAGTATCACATCCACAACATCAAATTTAATCCCCCTCATAATATTATCAATAATATTCCAGGCGTGACCACGAATTGTATCAAAGTTACCACTTTTGGGGTAGAAGGTATGGTTAATAATCCTGTTGATCATGCTAGGAACTGGTCTCAGTCCAGTGATTGTGCCTAACTTGTTTTTGACAGAAGAATCATAACAATCAGACCAAGCAGGACACAATAAAGCAGGCCTCTCAAAGACTTTATCCCAAGTTCCGGACTGAACCCTCAAAACTTGCTCAAACTCTTCCTTAGTGCTCTCCACATACTTAGAGGCTGATATCCATCTGATAGAGTTCAAGTCAGGAGAGACGTGCACTGTGGCATAGAATTGCCTGATAAGCTTATCATCATAGTTCTGTTTCAGCGCAACAAGGTCATGAAGACCTACTTGGAAAAAGAGTTGATAAATACCACTGTAATTGTCCAAAGAATTTAAGTGAGTCCACATGATCCATTTATGACCTGCAAATTTTCTGTTAGGACCATACAGCTGCTCAAACACTTACTCCTGGAAGACAGTGTGGAAACCAGGGTGTACACTGTCTAACTTTAAAAGATATTGATTTACATGCCTTTTGATGGCATAATCATCTGCTGACAGGAGGCGTAAATCAATTGGAGTCGCTGGAGGATCTCCTAAATTATCAAAAGTACCTTCTGGAGAGTCGGGTTCAGACTGAGTTTCTTCATCAAAGAAATATTCCTCACTTTCTTCTGTCTCAGATTCTAGTGTTGGCCCCTTTCCTTTGCCATGCACTACTTTCTGGCGAACGGACCGAGATTGCTGCACTGGAACTGCTCAACGTCGATGTTGGCTTGTAGGATCAAGGATAACTGACTAGAGGGGGGTGAATGAGTAGGAGCGGTAGAGGATTGAGGAGACGACTGTCCTCGAGGGGGTCCATGTAACATCCTGATTTTTCCAAGTCCTTTTTAAATTTGTAAAATAAAATAAAACTATTTTGTTTTGATGAGAATTCATAGTTGGTTCGTTGGAGAGGTTTAAGTTTTATGTTGTCGTCCCTTCTGTATGTGGCCAGTTCTCCCCTTAGTCTCTCTTTTGGGTTATGTTCGGGTTAGACCTTCTCTGTGGCCTGGACCTTCCCAGTGGTCCTTGAAGTTGGACCTCCGCTGGGGGCTCCGACCTTTTCTCAATTGGACGTGCCCTTATGTCCAGATCTTTCTCTCTGAGCTAGATCTCTGTGGATGTCTTTGTTGGTTCGAATCTCTTTGGTTCAGACCTCCTCTTGGTTAAGGCGTGCCTATATGTTTAGGCCTCCTTCGACTTGGTCCTTTGGACCTCCCCATCCATTGGACCTCCTTACTCGCTAACTTGGGAACCCCGACCTCAGTGGGTTTCCTCCCGAACCTTAGGACCCCCTATATTGAGATCCTCACCGCCAGACCTCCCATTGTGGAGATCCTAGCGATCGACCTCCCTTGTCGACTCAGGTCCTTTAGACCTCCTTGAGCCCGTGGAACCTCCCTTCATGAGAGCCTAACGATAGGACCTCCCCTTGGTGAGATCCTACCACCAGACCTCCTTTTGCAAGGATCCTCGGCAGGACCTCCTTGATGGGATCTTGGTTGTTAGGACCTCTTGTCGCGAGACCTCCTCCATGTATGTCTGACCTCCCCATGTCCGCACCTCCTCTCAGAATCTGGACCGTTAAGACCTCCCCTTGAGATCTTAACAGCCTGCACCTCCTCTTTGAACATCTCGGACCGTTAAGACCTCCCCACGAGATCTTAACCGCCTGCATTCCTTCGCTAGCGCTTCGATCGTTAGGACCTCCCTTGGAAATCCTAACCGTTCGGACCTCCGTCTGGATTTGATCCTCTGACTCTAGACCTCCCTAGCGGGTGAGGTTCCCCTCTTACCACACGGACCTCCCCGTTAGCACTCACTCTTGGCCGTTGGACCTCCTCTCTGGAGATCCAACTGTCAGGACCTTCCCCTTTGACCCAACTATTTCTAGATTTGACTGGTCCCACCTGCCAGGCTTATCTATTTTATGTTTCCCATACACCGGGTACCATGAGCGTTTAATGCATGTATTGTCACATTAAATGCGGCCATGCAAGTGGCTGCATCCATTGTATGGGATCATTCTGTGGCACTGTTGGAGTCTTTTCTAGTCTCTTCCCGTAACAGTACACAATGTCCTCTAATATTTTCGTTTGCCATCCCCGTACCTTTTGCCTATTTTTCATACTCACCAAATCATGTGCGCATTGGGTGGTCTTTTCCCTTTCTTTGACTATAACTAGTCCCGGGAGCCCTCCATTGCCACCTTTTTCACACACTCAACATTATTGCTCACACCCAGTGGCTTCCTAGAGAGCTTTGTTGCCAAGAACATCGCCAGCAGCCTTCTCTTCATCGTATTAACACCATTGGAGGCTCGGCGGAGCTTGGGCGTTGACCTCAACCGCCTGTGATTGCCTTCGACCTCCCTTCACCCACACCTCCTTCTTATTGCTGGTAAGCTTCCTTGTATAGTGCGCTGTTCTTGTTCTTGTCGCCTCCATAAGAGGTTGTGTCCCTTTCAGGACCTCTTCCTTTGGATTCTCTTTGGAACTCCATGGCTTCAGCTTGAGATCACCTCTCTGGAACCGGCGCACGTATTGTCCTCTTGGTCGGTTGCTAGAGCCGCCCCTCTGGTCTTCCGTGAGGACCTTCCTCATTCGACCTCTCCCCAGTAAGTTGGGACCTCTCCCCAAAGAACCTATTTTGAATATAAGATGCTTCTGTTGGTTGAGTTTTGGAGTTTCTTTTAAAGTTCTTTTGGCTCTTTATTTGGAATGTGGTTTGAGTTGTTTTCTTTTCTCTCGTATAGAGCGTGAAGGCACTGAGGAGCGTGAGAGCACTGAAGAAGAAGACTCTCAAGACAGTGAGCAAGGCTAGTCATGCTCTTGATCATATTGCACCCAATATTTCAAATTATTTATGTTCAATTTCAAAGTATAATGCATGCTTATTTCTACCAAGTTATTTCAATACCTGTCTTTAACCACATAGTTATGCCTAATTCCTTCATATGGCCAACTTGACATTGAACCCAATCTGTTGTCACCGTAGACAAAACCTGGATTATACATTAGTGTGAACCAGGAGCAATTGTAAAACCAAATGCTTAGACTTGCTTAGACCAAAAGTACTTGATTTGGGAAAATCTTTACCATCATGACCAACTACTGATTTAAATGTTTTGGCCATGACATTGGAGTGTCATGGACGTATGAAAATATTGCTGGGGAAGCAAAGAAAATGGAAATTGATTTAGACTTGGGCGAATTAGTTCGCTTGGTTGGTGCAAGGTTTATGCACGGACTCTATCCTGGGAAAGGTGGAGGTCCAGGGGTATGTGTTTGTCGCCCAAGTCAGTTGAGGACCGGTCTTTGAGCCGCCAATGCTAGGCCTATATGGGCTATGCCAAAATCGTGCAACCACATGTCTCCAGTATGGGGTGTGGGACCTAGCTAAGTAATTTGCAGAACTTCCACCGCAGTTGATCCAGTTGGAGGAGTGGGAGGTCTTCTATGGCTGGTGGTCTTTTATGACCTATGTTCCCACTGGTGCAAGACGGGGCCCAGATCGTGCGGAGCTGAATCCAAAGGAGGCGAAACCTTAGCAAGGAGAGGCTGTGGTGGGACAATGCATTTTAAAGGCTTTGTCATGAACTCTAGACCTCTTACCTTTGGTAGTGAGAGGTGGCACTCGCGCAGACCAAACAAACTAGAGGAATCATATCATGTGGGTAAAGTGTATAACCTCTGCAGAGTTAAATCTATTCGAATAGCCGTGTCCACGGTCATGGACATGCTGGCAGCGGCCACTCAGAGTTAGATGTTGGTTTTGGGTTTCTAAAAGTGTTTAACAACTGTTTTGGGATTGCTATCCCATGGGTTTGGGCAGGGAGCCTTGTGGCAGGAGGGTATCCTTCACCAACTTATTGATGAATGCTATCCAACTGAAAATCAAGTTTTGTAAATGAATTTCATCTATCAAAAACCTGCCTTGGAACTTAGTAATTGTAGCTGAAAGAAACTTGGCTTTATGCAAAGTAACCATATTATGCCTTCTGTTGTATATCCATGTATGCATGTCATTTTGTTACCCCACGGGTGTGACTTGCGAGCACAGTGGTAGTGCTCACTCTTGCTAAATGAAAATTCTATCAGGAGAAGACAATAGCGGTGAAGAAGAGGACCAGGACGAGTAGGTTGTGCCCTCCAGCCATTTTGCCTGTGGTATAGTGGATGGACGTCTGTTTCCGCTCTTTTGTAAGCTTGCTTTTGGCCCAAGGCCACCTTTTGTAAACAACTCCTTTGTTATGTTGTAAATAAAGTTATGTCGTGGATGTTACCATTCTTGTATGCTGTGAAGAGCTAGCTTGAGATCCTTGGGACTAGCTCAGTTCACGCTAGGAATCACAGGGTGACCCCTCAAGCCTCACGACCTCCTCAGGTCAGGTCCTATGACCTCTCCTGAGTTGGCCGTGGCAGCAGAGGATCTCCCCGTGACTCCTGCTCCCCACGGTGGTACCCTCGAGTGGCCCTGCGGGAGACTCGATTGGTACCCCTGGGGGCAGATCCTACCCGAGCCTCGGGAGGTGCTACCGGACCTCCTGGGAGGTCCTAAGGGACGTCCTAGGAGATCCTGAGAGGACCTCTCGGGTGCCCTAGGGTTGGGTCGCCACAAGAGTGGTATCAGAGCTATTTGACTGCAGGTCGCAACCAAATAGAATTGCCATAGAACTTCAAAGCTTATTTTATAAAAACAAGAAGAATAAAATGTTCTTTCTTACCTAGGTCATCTCTCTACTCTTACCTCCTTAATGGTACTCATCCGTACCCTAATTCAGATCTTATCTGGCCTCTTTCTTTACATTGATTTGCAATACCAAATGGACCTCCTTACCCTTAAAAAAAATCTACTAGAGGTCTTTAGGGTTAGGCTTGGTGCTTAAGACATCCTCAAAATGGTAAGAAACGAGTAGAACGATGCTCTACTACTATAGTTTACAAAAAGTTCTTTTCTCATTGCTTTTCCTTGCATTGGATCTCTTTGTTGAGTGGGTTGTTTTGGTTAGTCTTACTTAGCCTTTGCTTTTCTTTCCTCGCACTGGAGTCTAGCAAAATGGTGACCACGAAATGGTAGTGGAAGTTCAAGCAACTGAATAGGCAAGTCAAGGAGAACACGAGAACCCAACTTTGTGGAGTAACCAAAATAGAGGTGTCGAGGGCGGCAAGCAGACCCAACCTCACAGCCGCCACCTCCTCCAGCTTGATGGTCTTAGTTGGGCCCAAATAATGGCCAATCAAGCTCGACTTATAAGCTTGTTGTCTCAATCTATTGCCAACACCCGCCTTTGCAAGCTACAAGAAGCGGCTCAACCTCAAGCTCCAATTCCACCTCCTCCAAGGTCCAAAGATTGTTTAATTCATGAGGTCAAGCGTCCTCCAACATTTTCAAGCGAAGACTGAGCCAATAGAGGCGATGATTGGCTCGGGGCAAGTGGGCGAAATTGGACATGGTGCAATGCATGATCATGAGAGAGTTCTTTTGCTTCTCACCACTTTAGTGGACCACTTAGAGTGGTGGGATAACTTTAGTCAATCTCATGCCGATGCCTGTGCCATCACATGGGATGAGTTTATCTGGCTTTTAAATCGTGCCCATATTCCATCGTGTGATGTCTTTAAAAAGGACAGAATTCCGCACCTTAAAGCAAGGCAACCGTGCTGTGAATGAGTATTTGCATAAGTTTAATCAATTGGCAAGATATGCTCCAGGAGATGTTGACACGGATGAAAGTAAGCAAGAGCACTTTTTGGAAGGGCTTAATGACGAAATTTCAGCCAACCTTGTCTCACAAGAGCATTCTGATTTTCATCAGCTTGTAAGCAAGGCTATTCGGCAGGAAAGTAAGCTCCAACAGATGGAAGGCCGAAAAAGAAAGAAGTCGGCTCAGAGGTTTGGCTCTGGAGGTTTTCCTAAGTCTAAGACCTCCCGACCTCGGCCCTCCCATCATGAGGTCTCTCGGACCTCTTCTCAAAAGACCTCCAAAGCAGCAAAACTCGAGCAAGTCAAGCCACCATAAGACCTCCTTTGGAAGTCAGTCTCACAAGAAGCCATCTACGACCTTTACTTCTTTGGAGTGACTTGTTTCTTTTGTAATGAGGTGGGGCACTATGCTAGTAGGTGCCCAAAGAAGCGACAAGCACCGCCCACTTGACTCGATCTGGTCAAGGTGTCTCGACCGAGTAGCGCCTCAAGTGTGAAGCCAAAGACGCATCTCACAAAGGGCCGGGTCACTCATGTCACTACCAAGAAGTTCAAGCAAAGACTGATGTAGTCTTGGTGCGTTCCTTATCAACTCTATACCAGCATTGGTTTTATTTGATTCGAAAGCTTCCCATTCTTTTGTTTCAAGCAAGTTTGTGGGGAAGTACGGGTTATCTATAGTCCCTCTAGTTAACCCTATGATAATTCATGCTCCGGGCCTGGATATGAGGACTAATACCCTCTGCCTGAGCATTACCTTGGAGATTTCTGGAGTACCTTTCCGTGCAGATTTAATAGTTTTGCAATCTCAAGGTTTGGAAGTGATTCTTGGAATGGATTGGTTAGCCAAGAATAAAGTGCAGATAGATTGTGTCACCCAGTCCATATCACTTAATAATGACCAGGGAGTACAAGTGTGATGAGGACATCACTTCTTCGGATACACACAACAATCCTCCACTTGACATTCAAGGACCAATCACTAGAGCTCGCGCCCGACAATTGAATTTACAGGTGAGCTCGTTCCTAACTACTTCTTTTTGTTCATTTGAGAATCGATTGCTACCTAATGATTTAATTATGATTAGGAACCATGGAGAGGACCTGGAAGTACTTGGAGAAGGGCTACGAGGTGCACAAGTCCAGCGAGGGCAGTCGAATCATGTTGGAGTCCCAACTCAAGCCGACTTCGAATCCAATTCGGAGTCCAGGACCAGGCCGCACTAAAACGGACGCCCAGATCGCATCCGGGCTCCGTTTTGGACGTTCCACATATGTATGGAAAGCTGAGAAGACGACCTTTCCAATGGCTCTGGTCCCATGTCAAAATTCCTTCTGAGTCAACGGGAATCGTCGAAACAAATGGGCATTCAGAATCTGTCAGGGTGCTGCGCCACCGTCTTTTGGGCCGTTCGGCTTTGTATCGTGTGGGAGCCCATTAGGGCGCGTCCAGGGGTTTTGCACGCCCCTCCATCCTTTATATCCAGCCGCCACCCCCACCATTAGGGTTGGGTTTTGCTTAGATTAATTCTGTCTTGAACAGTTTCGCCGTTCATCAGTTTGTGAGACCCCAACTTTCGAGTGCTAAAACAATACATCCGCAATTCCGTTGTGTTCTTCCTTGTTCTTGCTTGTGTTCTTCGATTCGCAGCGAGATTAGCCTTCTTAGCGAGGTCAACTGGCAGCGCACGGTTGATAACCCGAGGAGACGTGGTGCTGCGATTGCGGGTTCGAACGTGTTGTTCGAAGTTTAATCGATTTGTGTCGCGCCTCCACCAAATCGAACATATCCAGAACCTGTTGGAAGATCGGGACCCCGTTCCCATCAAAGTGGAATATAAGTCCAAGACCTCCCCTAGCACAAAACTCATTCTGACCAGTGTGAAAGGAGTGAAGATAGAAGACCTCCCAGTGGTCAGTGAGTACTTAGATGTGTTCCCTGAAGAGCTACCTGGTATGCCACTAGATAGGGATATATCATTCCTAATTGACTTAGTCCCTGGGACTGCACCCATATCAAAAAGGCCATACAGGATGCCTGTAAATGAATTGGTAGAGTTAAAGAAGCAGATCAAGGAACTGAAGAACAAAGGATTTATTAGACCAAGTTCTTCACCATGGGGAGCACCTGTGCTATTTGTCAAAAAGAAAGACAATAGCCTGAGGATGTGTGTAGACTATAGATCACTCAATGAGGTCACCATTAAAAACAAGTATCCCCTGCCAAGGATAGATGACCTCTTTGACCAATTAAAAGGAGCAAGTGTGTTCTCTAAAATTGACCTAAGGTCTAGGTATCATCAATTGAAGATTAGGGCAGAAGACATTCCCAAAACTGCCTTTACCACAAGGTATGGACTATATGAGTTCACTGTGATGTCATTTGGATTGACAAATGCACCAGCCTATTTCATGAGTATGATGAACAAAGTATTCATGGACTTCCTAGACAAGTTTGTGGTGGTGTTTATTGATGACATCCTTGTCTACTCCAAGAATGAAAAAGAACATGAAGACCATCTCAGAACTGTTTTGGGAAGACTTAGAGAGCAGCACCTCTATGCTAAGTTTAACAAGTGTGAATTCTGGTTAAAGCAAGTAGCCTTTCTTGATCACATCATTTCGGCCAAGGGAGTGGCTGTAGACTCTTCAAAAGTGGAAGCTGTGCTAGAATGGAGACCTCCCAAGACAGTGACTGAAGTAAGAAGTTTTCTTGGACTAGCAGGCTATTATAGAAGATTTATTGAAGGTTTTTCCAAGATTGCTAAACCTCTCACCCAGCTCTTGAAAAAGGAGCAGAAATTTGAATGGACTAAAGCCTGTGAGCAGAGATTTCAAGAGTTGAAGAAAAGACTTGTCACAGCCCCAGTTCTAGTCTTGCCTGACATCCATAGAGACTTTGAGGTATTTTGTGATGCATCTCATCAAGGTCTTGATGTGTGCTTATGCAAGATGGAAGGGTGGTAGTTTATGCATCTCGACAATTGAGACCTCATGAAGAGAACTACCCAGCACATGATCTAGAATTGGCAGCTATTGTACATGCTTTGAAAATCTGGCGACACTACCTTATTGGTAATCGCTGTGAGATATACACGGACCACAAAAGTTTGAAATACATCTTTACACAACCAGAGCTCAAATTGAAACAAAGGAGATGGTTGGAATTAATTAAAGACTATGACCTTGGGATTCATTATCACCCAGGCAAAGCCAATGTAGTGGCAGATGCCTTGAGCCGAAAAGGTTACTGCAATACCTTGTTGGTTCAAGAACAGCAACCAAAGTTATATGAAGAGTTGAAGTACCTCAACTTAGAAATTGTAAAGCAAGGATGTGTAAACACCTTAGTGGTGCGTCCAACCATACTGGACCAAATCAAAGAACATCAAGGAGAAGATGTAGATATCCAGGAAATTAAGAAGAACATGAGGAGAGGTAAAGCCCCAGGTTTCTCTGTAGATGAACAAGGGATAGTATGGTTTGGCAGCAGAATTTGTGTGCCAAATCATCAAGATATCAAGCAGCTCATCTTGGTGGAAGCCCACGGGTCACCTTATTCTATCCACCCGGCAGAGACCAAGATGTATCAAGACCTCAAAGAAAGGTATTGGTGGGTCGGGATGAAGCAAGATATTGCCAAGTATGTCTCTCAATGTGATGTATGTCGAGGGTTAAAGCCGAGCACCAACGACCGGTAGGGTTGTTGCAACCATTACCGATCCTCGAATGGAAATGGGAACAAGTAGGCATGGACTTTATTCTTTGGATTGCCGAGCACCCAAATGGGCTTTGATTCCATTTGGGTGGTAGTTGACCGATCGACCAAGGTAGCCCATTTTATACCGGGTCAAGACCACCTATAGGAGTGATAAGCTAGCGAAATTGTATATGGCAAGAATTGTCTGCATCTACATGGAGTACCCAAAAGAATAGTTTCAGACCGAGGGTCGCAGTTCACTTCAAGGTTCTGGAAAAGCTTACATGAAGCTCTAGGTACTAAGCTCAACTTTAGTACAGCCTATCACCCTCAAACCGATGGGCAAATTGAGAGAGTGAACCAAATCCTGGAAGACATGCTCAGGGCTTGTGCTTTGGATTTTAGGAAGAGTTGGGACAAGAACTTGCCCTATGCTGAATTTTCTTACAACAATAGTTATCAAACTAGTCTACAAATGTCCCCTTTCGAAGCTCTATATAGTAGACCTTGTAGAACACCCCTCCTTTGGGATGAGGTTGGAGAACATCAACTTCATGGCCCAGGCCTGGTTAAAGAAGCTGAAGACAAGGTGAAGCTCATAAAGGAGCGATTGAGAGTGGCTCAATCTCGACAAAAGAGCTATGCTGATACCCGTCGAAGAGATTTGTCCTTTGAGGTTGGAGACTTTGTATACCTTAGAGTGACACCACTTAGGGGAGTTAGAAGATTTTGGACTAAAGGAAAGCTGGCACCAAGATTTATCGGGCCATACAAGATCATGGACAGAATTGGTGAAGTCGCCTATCAACTAGAGCTCCCAGAGTCCCTCTCAGCTGTGCACAATGTCTTTCATGTATCCCAATTAAGGAAATGTCTTCGGGTGCCAGAAGACCACACATCCCTAGAGACCTTCGATCTTCAAGAAGACCTTACTTATGTGGAGCAGCCAATTAAAATTCTGGATGTTGCCGAAAGGGTTACCAGAAGCAGGATTATCCGATCCTATAAAGTACAATGGAGTCACCATCCAGAAAGTGAAGCTACGTGGGAGAAGGAAGAAGACCTCAAGGCTAATTATCCCTACCTCTTTACTGATCCTGTTTGAATCTCGGGTCGAGATTCTTTTAAGGGGGTAGGTTTGTAACATCCTGATTTTTCCAAGTCCTTTTTAAATTTGTAAAATAAAATAAAACTATTTTGTTTTGATGAGAATTCATAGTTGGTTCGTTGGAGAGGTTTAAGTTTTATGTTGTCGTCCCTTCTGTATGTGGCCAGTTCTCCCCTCAGTCTCTCTTTTGGGTTATGTTCGGGTTAGACCTTCTCTGTGGCCTGGACCTTCCCAGTGGTCCTTGAAGTTGGACCTCCGCTGGGGGCTCCGACCTTTTCTCAATTGGACGAGCCCTTATGTCCAGATCTTTCTCTCTGAGCTAGATCTCTGTGGATCTCTTTGTTGGTTCGAATCTCTTTGGTTCAGACCTCCTCTTGGTTAAGGCGTGCCTATATGTTTAGGCCTCCCTCGACTTGGGTCCTTTGGACCTCCCCATCCATTGGACCTCCTTACTCGCTTAACTTGGGAACCCCGACCTCCGTGGGTTTCCTCCCAACCTTTAGGACCCCCTATATTGAGATCCTCACCGCCAGACCTCCCATTGTGGAGATCCTAGCGATCAGACCTCCCTTGTCGACTCATCCTTTAGACCTCCTTGAGCCCGTGGAACCTCCCTTCATGAGAGCCTAGCGATAGGACCTCCCCTTGGTGAGATCCTACCAACGGGACCTCCTTTTGCAAGGATCCTCAGCCAGGACCTCCCTTGATGGGATCTTGGTTGTTAGGACCTCTTGTCGCGTGAGACCTCCTCCATGTATGTCTCGGACCTCCCCATGTCCGGACCTCCTCTCAGAATCTGGACCGTTAAGACCTCCCCTTGAGATCTTAACAGCCTGGACCTCCTCTTTGAACATCTGGACCGTTAAGACCTCCCCACGGAGATCTTAACCGCCTGCATTCTCCTAGATTAGCGATTCGATCGTTAGGACCTCCCCTTGGAAATCCTAACCGTTCGGACCTCCCGTCTGGATTTGATCCTACAGCTCTAGACCTCCCTAGCGGGTGAGGTTCCCCTCTTACCACACGGACCTCCCCGTTAGCACTCACTCTTGGCCGTTGGACCTCCTCTCTGGAGATCCAACTGTCAGGACCTTCCCCTTTGACCCAACTATTTCTAGATTTGACTGGTCCCACCTGCCAGGCTTATCTATTTTATGTTTCCCCGCCACACTGGTACCATGAGCGTTTAATGCATGTATTGTCACATTAAATGCACCATGCAAGTGGTCGCATCCATTGTATGGGGTCATTCTGAGCCTCTGTTGGAGTCTTTTCTAGTCTCCTCCCGTAACAGTACACAATGTCCTCTAATATTTTCGTTTGCCATCCCCGTACCTTTTGCCTATTTTTCATACTCACCAAATCATGTGCGCATTGGGTGGTCTTTTCCCTTTCTTTGACTATAACTAGTCCCGGGAGCCCTCCATTGCCACCTTTTTCACACACTCAACATTATTGCTCACACCCAGTGGCTTCCTAGAGAGCTTTGTTGCCAAGAACATCGCCAGCAGCTTCTCTTCATCGTATTAACACCATTGGAGGCTCGGCGGGGAGCTTGGGCGTTGACCTCAACCGCCAGATTGCCTTCGACCTCCCTTCACCCACACCTCCTTCTTATTCTTTGGTAAGCTTCCTTGTATAGTCTTGTTGTTCTTGTTCTTGTCGCCTCCATAAGAGGTTGTGTCCCTTCGGGACCTCTTCCTTTGGATTCTCTTTGGAACTCCATGGCTTGACTTGAGATCACCTCTCTGAACCGCGCAAGACGTATTGTCCTCTTGGTGGGTTGCTAGAGCCGCCCCTCGGTCTTCCGTGAGGACCTTCCTCATTCGACCTCTCCCGATGAAGTTGGGACCTCTCCCAAAGAACCTATTTTGAATATAAGATGCTTCATTGGTTGAGTTTTGGAGTTTCTTTTAAAGTTCTTTTGGCTCTTTATTTGGAATGTGGTTTGAGTTGTTTTCTTTTCTCTCGTATAGGCGTGAAGGCACCGAGGAGCGTGAAACCATGAAGAAGAAGACTCTCAAGGCAGTGAGCAAGGCTAGTCATGCTCTTGATCATATTGCACCCAATATTTCAAATTATTTATGTTCAATTTCAAAGTATAATGCATGCTTATTTCTACCAAGTTATTTCAATACTGCCTTTAACCACATAGTTATGCCTAATTCCTTCATATGGCCAACTTGACATTGAACCCAATCTGTTGTCACCGTAGACAAAACCCGGATTATACATTAGTGTGAACCGAGAGCAATTGTAAAACCAAATGCTTAGACTTGCTTAGACCAAAAGTACTTGATTTGGGAAAATCTTTACCATCATGACCAACTCTTGATTTAAATGTTTTGGCCATGACATTGGAGTGTCATGGGCGTGTGAAAATATTGTTTGGGGAAGCAAAGAAAATGGAAATTGATTTAGACTTGGGCGAATTAGTTAAGCTTGGTTGGTGCAAGGTTTATGCACGGACTCTATCTGGGAAAGGTGGAGGTCGAGGGTATGTGTTTGTCGCCCAAGTCGAGTTGAGGACCGGTCTTTGAGCCGCCAATGCTAGGCCTATATGGGCTATGCCAAATCGTGCAACCACATGTCTCGGTATGGGGTGTGGGACCTAGCTAAGTAATTTGCGAACTTCCACATGATTGATCCAGTTGGAGGAGTGGGAGGTCTTCTATGGTGGTGGTCTTTTATGACCTATGTTCCCACTGGTGCAAGACGGGGCCCAGATCGTGCGGAGCTGAATCCAAAGGAGGCGAAACCTTAGCAAGGAGAGGCTGTGGTGGGACAATGCATTTTAAAGGCTTTGTCATGAACTCTAGACCTCTTACCTTTGGTAGTGAGAGGTGGCACTCGCGCAGGCCAAACAAACTAGAGGAATCATATCATGTGGGTAAAGTGTATAACCTCTGCAGAGTTAAATCTATTCGAATAGCCGTGTCCACGGTCATGGACATGCTGGCAGCGGCCACTCAGAGTTAGATGTTGGTTTTGGGTTTCTAAAAGTGTTTAACAAGCTGTTTTGGGATTGCTATCCCATGGGTTTGGGCGAGGAGCCTTGTGGCGGAGGTATCCTTCACCAACTTATTGATGAATGCTATCCAACCGAAAATCAAGTTTTGTAAATGAATTTCATCTATCAAAACACTGCCTTGGAACTTAGTAATTGTAGTGAAAGAAACTTGGCTTTATGCAAAGTAACCATATTATGCCTTCATTGTATATCCATGTATGCATGTCATTTTGTTACCCCACGGGTGTGACTTGCGAAACACAAGGTAGTGCTCACTCTTGCTCAATGAAAATTCTATCGAGAAGACAACGGCGGTGAAGAAGAGGACCGGGGCCAGTAGGTTGTGCCCTCCACCATTTTGCACGTGGTATAGTGGATGGGCGTCTGCTTCCGCTCTTTTGTAAGCTTGCTTTTGGCCCAAGGCCACCTTTTGTAAACAACTCCTTTGTTATGTTGTAAATAAAGTTATGTCGTGGATGTTACCATTCTTGTATGCTGTGAAGAGCTAGCTTGAGATCCTTGGGACTAGCTCAGTTCACGCTAGGAATCACAAGGTGATCCCTCAAGCCTCACGACCTCCTCAGGTCAAGTCCTATGACCTCTCCTGAGTTGGCCGTGGCAGCAGAGGATCTCCCCGTGACTCCTGCTCCCCACGGTGGTACCCTCGAGTGGCCTGGAGACTCGATTGGTACCCCTGGGGGCAGATCCTACCCGAGCCTCGGGAGGTGCTACCGGACCTCCTGGGAGGTCCTAAGGGACGTCCTAGGAGATCCTGGGAGGACCTCTCGGGTGCCCTAGGGTTGGGTCGCCACAGTCCATTAGATTTCCTTGTCGCAACCCTCATCCTAGGCATCTTTAGAAACAGAGAGTAGGTTACAAGATATTCAAAGGAATGATTGGAATTGATTTTAGTGAAAAAGAATTGAAATTTCTGTTTTCTATCAGGACAATCGGACGTACCGCTGTTCATTGGCCAGTACGACGGCACTGCGGTCGTACTGCGCTCAAGAACCGGTCGTTCCGATTTTCCTGACCGAGTTCTAGGGCTGACAAATCTTGCATATTTGGTGATTTTTCATGGATTGAATCCATGAATCTGATGCGCAATCATCTTTAGACACCAAATAACAACTTTCGCCCAATTAGAACTACAGAAATCAATCACATTTTCAATAAACCCTAAAAAGGGATATCCTAGGGTTCCAAAGGGGATAAAACTTGAATCAATTGAAGTTTTACCTTCGAATTTGGAGGAGGCGAACCCTGGAGAGGCTGACAACATGAAGGAATCAAGAAATTGTAGAGATTTTGAGTGGATTGGAGAAGGGTTGAGTCGCTCGGGTCAGAGGAAGAGAGAGAGAGAGAGAGAGAGAGAGAGAGAAAAGAGGGGCGGAAGTACCGCGCTGGAGAGGTTAGGGCCGAAGAAAAGTAACCGCTGAGAGTTATGTTTTCTTCACAAACCGTCATGCATACCTGACAAAATGTCGTCGATCGTTCAAGACTCGGTCATACTGTTTATTATAACGCTTTGTACCAAGACAATGATCGTCTGCAGCGATATAACGTCGGTTGTTCCGATTATCCTGGGGCTTTCTGGATTTTCTAGGAATCTTAGATTATTTTGCAAATGATCCCTAGTTTTGCACTCAAATAAATATCATTAAGGATCATTATGCATAGAATAGACTATTTTTTATATAGGGACATAATTTTTATGATCATAGCTATTCTTAATAAAGATTTGAAAAATATTTTCATAAAATACTCAAATAGAGCACAAAACATGAGGCAAGAGTTCAAACAATATTTGAATAATCTATGATATTTAACTCATTCCTCAATTTGCAAAAGCGGCCTTCATCTAATGGCTTGGTGAAAATATCCGCTAATTGGTCCTCGGTTCTTATGTGGCTAATTTCAATGTCTCTCTTCCTCACATGATCTCTCAAGAAATGGTGGCAGATATCTATATGCTTGGTTCTTGAGTGTTGAACAGCGTTATTAGCAATTTTTACGGCACTACCATTGTCACACAAAAGAGGTATTTTATCAATTTTAATTCCATAATCCATCAATGTTTGCCTCATCCAAAGCAATTGAGCATAACAACTTCATGAAACATATTCGCTTCAAGCATGGATAATGCTACGGAGTTTTGTTTCTTGGATGACCATGATACTAAAGATCTTCCTAAGAATTGACAACTACCGGAGGTGCTTTTTCTATCTACTTTGCAACCCGCATAATCAGAGTCCGAATATCTAATTAAATCAAATTTAGTACCTTTAGGATACCAAAGGCCAATGCTAGAGGAATGCTTTAAATATCTTAGTATTATTTTAATGGCCAATAAATGGCATTCTTTTGGAGTTGTTTGAAAACGTGCACACATGCAAACACTAAACATGATATCGGGCCTAGATACGGTAAGATAAAGCAAGCTACCAATCATAGATCTATAAAGCTTTAAATCTACCGGTTTACCTCCCTCATTTAGATCAAGATAACCATTTATAGCCATGGGAGTCTTGATGGGCTTTACATCTTCCATACCAAATCTTTTAAGTAAATCTTTCACGTACTTGGTTTGACTTATGAAAGTCCCATCCTTGAATTGCTTGATTTAAAGTCCAAGAAAATAGCTTAATTCTCCAATCATTGACATTTCAAATTCCCTAGACATCATATCACCAAATTCCTCGCAAAAATCTTGGTTAGTAGACCCAAAAATGATATCATCAACATAAATTTGACATACAAAGAAATCACCATTTATGACTTTAGTGAATAAAGTTGAATCAATCTTCCCAATTTTGAATCATTTTGAGACCAGAAAATCTCTAAGGCGTTCATACCATGCTCTAGGAGCTTGTTTAAAACCGTAGAGCGCCTTGGAGAGTTTATAGACATGATTTGGATTCTTTGGATCTTCAAAACCGGGAGGTTGTTCAACAAAGACGAGTTCGGATATTTTACCATTTAAAAATGCACTTTTAACATCCATTTGAAATAATTTAATATCAAAGCATGATGCAAAAGCAAGTAATATCCGAATTGATTCAAGCCTAGCTACGGGAGCAAAAGTTTCACCAAAATCCAAACCTTCGACTTGTGAATACCCTTGAGCAACCAACCTTGTCTTGTTCCGAACAACCAAACCATTCTCATCTTGCTTGTTCCTAAAGACCCATTTTGTACCAATAACATTGTGTTCTTTGGGTCGATCCACTAATGTCCAAACTTCATTCCGGGTGAAATTGTTGAGTTCTTCATGCATCGCATTCACCCAATCCGGGTCGTCAAGTGCTTCTTCTACATGCTTTGGCTCAATAGAAGAGACAAAAGAGTAATGTTCATAAAATGAAGCAACACGAGAGCGAGTTTGGACACCCTTACTTATATCACCCAATATTTGATCTATTGGATGATCTTTTGCAATTGCATTGTGGATTCTTGGTGGTTGGTTGGATGGTTGATCATCTTCTTTGTTGTCCTCTTCACTAAGTTGTACTTGATTTGTGGAAGAGGTGGGTGGTTCAACTTGAGTGGAAGATGTTGGATCGTCTTCGGGCTTGACATCGCCTATTTGCATATGTTCCATTGCTTTTCTTAAGGCTTCATTACCTACATCATCCAAGTTCTCATGCTCTTCTTGAGAGCCGTTAGTTTCATCAAATTGCACATCGTGTCTTTCTTCAACCAAACCGGAGTTTTTGTTGAAGACACGAAAAGCCTTGTTATTTGAAGAATAACCAAGTAAGAAACCAACATCACAACGACTATCAAAGTTTAATGATTCTACTAAAGAAACATTAGAAATGGAAAGGTCATTTGAGATAGCAATTTTACCCAATCCTAATACCTTTCCTTTGCTATTGTCTCCAAAAGTGATCTTTTCCATTCCCTGACCATTCTCGAATGTGGTGAATATTTTGCTATCACCGGTCATGTGTTGTGTGCATCCACTATCAAACACCCAATATTTTCCACCAGTTTTATAGTTCACCTACAAAACAAAAATCAAGTCATTTTAGGTACCCAAATTTGTTTGGGTCCTTGGAGGTTAGTAACCAAGGATTTAGGCACCCAAATAGCATTCTTTTTAGCACCTAAAATTGAAGTGCCAACAAAACGAGCAATTATTTTACCATCCTTAGACTTTTTAAGCATATAGCAAGAATCATATATTCCAACGGATGGAGTCTTACCCTTAGGACAATCTTGTTGCACATGTCCTATTTCCCGGCATTTATAACAATACTTACCATTTTGCCTCACAAACCTTGTGGGCATGCTTGCCGGCTTCTTACCTTTCTTAGGCACATACCCAAGACCTTCCTTGTTGAATGAGCACCTTTGCTCACTCAAAAGTTTGTGAAGAGTTGCCTTGCCCTTGAAGCGTCTTTCCAAGCTCTTGCTTAGCTTGGTCACTTGTTCTTTTAGTTCATTGTTCTCATGAACAAGCCTTGAATCATTTTGCTCAACAATATTATGACTAGCATCAACATTAGAGCAACATGGCATAGTAAGAAGGTCATCACATGAAGTAGATGCACTAGTCTTAGCAATTTCTACACTAGACATTTTATCAATAATATTGCATGTGATTCCTACACTAGAACAAGACTTATGTGAATACTCTTGGAAAAGCAAGTTGTGAGCTTCTTCAAGCTCCATATAAGAATCTTTTAGAGTATTGTATTCTTTATTTAAGACCTTATATTTTGATTTTTCTTTTCTAAGATATTCATTTAAATCATTAAGCATATCCATTAATTCATCATAAGTTGGTTCATCACTAATAATGGATTTTACCTTATCTCCTTTTGCCATGAGGCAAGTAGGAGTGGAGAATAGCGATGGAGCTTCCTTGATGGCAATGTCGACTAGTCCCTTCTTCTTGGGGGACTCTTCCTCATCGGAATCGGAGTCGCTTGACTCATCATTTGAATCCCACTCTCCAATGTGGGCTTCATGCTTGCCATCTTTGTGAAGCTTCTTGAAGAGCTTCTTCTTGTCATTGTATTCCTTCTTCTTGAATGACTTGTTCTTGTCATCATCCTTCTTTTCGGGACAATGAGAAGCAATGTGCCCCTTCTCTTCACAATTATAGCATCGAATATTGCTATAACGCTTCTTGTCACTTGAGGATTGCCCCTTCTTGTACTTGTCGAAGTTGTACCTTCTATTGGGGCGTCTCTTCATGACCCTCTTCATCCTTCTCACAAGGAGTGCATACTCCTCATCGAAATCTTCTTCTTCATCTTCATCATCACTTGATTCCGCCTTGGCTTTGAAAGCGGTGATCTTCTTCTTTGAGGAGGATGTCTCCAAGAGTTCTTCCTTGTCCTTCTTGAACAACTCATTTATAATGAGGTTGCCCAAGAGCCCCGTTGGTGTCATCCTTGGCAACTCGGGCGAGTTGAGAAATAGAGTCACCAACGTCTCATATTTATCCGGGAGAGCCCTAAGCATCTTGCGCACAATATCAACATCAAGAAGGTCAGTCCCAAGGCCTTTGAGCTCATTCACAATGTTGTTGAGTCGTGAATACATCTCATTGATGTTTTCATGAGGCAACATCATGAATGTCTTATATTTGATCCGAAGCCTATGCAATTTGGCTTCTTTGACCGTGGATGTACCCTCATGGATTTCCGAGAGAGTTGGTCCAAATATCATGAGCGGTTTTCAAACTGCTCACTCTATTGAACTCATCCGCGTTCAAAGCGCCAAAAAGAGCATTCATAGCTTGGGCATTTAAATGAGCGTTACGCGTCTCTTGATCCGTGGGATGTAGTGAATCAAGGGGCATGACGTAACCTTCATTTACAATTTTCCATATGCTTGGACTCATGGCCTTTAAATAAATTGACATTCTAATTTTTCAATAAGCATAATTAGTGCCATCAAATAAAGGAGCCTTTCCTATAGCAATTCCCTCACTAGCCATCATTTTCTCTCTTAGACGGTTAAGTCTAAATCAATGAGAGACCAAGCTCTGATACCACTTGTAGGATCAAGGATAACTGACTAGAGGGGGTGAACAGGAGGTTTTTAAAACTTTTTAACAATTTAACAATTTAGTCAATTAATAACTTAGTCTAAACAAGTTATACTTCTAGCTAGGCAAATTAATCACAATAAATAAGCTAGAAATATAAATGCGGAAAGTAAATACTAGAGATAACCACAAAGACACGACGATGTTTTTCCTATGGTATCGAAGACTTGCCGGTCTTCACTAGTCCACGTTGAAGAAGCTTGACGTCTCAAGCCGGCTCCACGAATTAAGCCTTCCCTCAAATCACTATGGTTGTTCTTCCTCCGCTCCGGAGAAGGTGAACATCGAACCACTCACAAGCTTGCACCAGGCCTCTTCACAATCTTCTTTGAAGAGATCACCGTGCTCCACCACCAACCGTTTAGGAGTGCGGCAACACTCCAAGAGTAATAGACCAAAGTCTTCACTTGACAACACTTCAAGTGCTAATGGATCAACTAGGAGTATGAATGCACTTGAATGTATCTCAACAACCTCACAATGAATGCACAAGAGTGTTTTTGAGTGTTGAGTGAATGCAAAGGCTCACAAGGCTCTATGTATGTCAAATGGGCACTAGCAGCCATGACTTGAGTAGTTGGGGGGGGTATTTATAGCCCCCACCAACAATTATGACCGTTGGAGACGAAACCCAGCTTCTCAGGCAAAATCGAACGATCAAGAAGACAAGTTGCGATGCGACCGCTTCCGGTGAGCATAGTCAACGGCTAGAACAGTTAACTAAAAAAGAAATACTAGCCGATGGACGTCCAGTCGGAACGACCGCAGGAAAACAAGCAGTACGTCCGATTTGCCCGTTCGTCCGCATTCTCTGGTGATACGACCGTTTGTAGGGTTTCGCGATTTGCTGAAGATTTGCAATGGTTCTAGAATTTTTGTACTGCCATATAAAAATCAGAATGACCGCAGGCCGGTACGACCGTTCCCTAAGCGCGGAACGTCCGATTTCCAGATTGAGTCTTTGAGCAGATTTGCACTTGTTCTGTTTTTATTGAACCGCCTCACAAAAATCGGAACGATCGCACATCGGTACGACCGATAGTCACGAGCGATACGACCGATTTCCATGAGAGAGTTTGAGGCAATTTGCAACGCGTCTGGTTTTATTGAACCGCCAACTAAAATACGGAATGACCGCGATGCGGTACGACCGTTGAAAGACCCGGTCGTTCCACTTGAACACTTAATTGGCTGTTCCCTTCAAAATGCGGTACTACCGCCAAGTAAACTCCGGTCATACCGCACCAAGCGGTACGACCGCAAGTATAACTATGGTACTACCGATTCTGGACAGAAGCACTTAGAATTTTTTAAATTAATTTCAATTTTAAATTCAAATGCATGCATGATCCTAAATTGATCCATATGGCACAAGAACATGCTATCAAGCTACTAACCATGATCCCTCTTAATAGTACGGTATTTATCCTATAATCCGGTCTTCCATCCAAAACTCCTAGATCGGTAAAATAGAAAAAGAGATCCTAGACTACTTGTACCTTGCCTTTGAGCCAAAAGATCTTCGTGTAGTCCATTTGCAAGCCACTTTGCATCAATACGTTCACCAATGGGATTTAACCTTGTAAATACTCAATAAACACGTTAATCCCATATTCATATATTGTCATTAATTACCAAAACAAATTTTAGGGCCTAGATGCTTTCAAAGGGCGACTAGGACACCTATCGCTCGTAGTTGCCGAACGACAGTGACTATGACACCTGTTGGGCGATTAGGGGCGCTTATAAGGTCTTGGCGCACAAGACTCACCGAGGGCGTCATTTTTTTTGCCAAAGTGAGGAGAAGATAGAAAGGAGAAGAGAGGAAGGGAAAGAGGAGGGGGAAGAGAGGAGAGGAAGAGGGGAAGGGGGGGGAGAAAGTGTCTTCACATCGACGACAACGACGGCGAGTCTCTAACATTATTTTTTATGTGTGTATTTTCGAAAACATGGTAGGTTAGTAAGTAACATCATGTGTAGTGATATATTGTTAGCAAATAAAATAATGGTAGGTTAGCTTCAAAAATCTTTAGATGTGTAATGTGTAGCGTCATATTATCAGTGGCAAAACTAGAAAATTTGTGTGAGGGGTGTAGCAGTGATGGTAAAGATTAGGCTATTAAGCAATTATCGGCTGAACAAATGTTAGGGTTGGGTAAACCAGGCATTGTAAATATTGTATTCAGATGATACTTTATGTTTATATATAATTAGTTGCGCTTTTTTTTCCAATAAGCTGACTGCTTCACACATTTTGTTGCGAAAACAACTTAATTTTATAGAGTGTTGATAACAATTCCTAACATCGGTAAATAAGTTTTAAATATGTGTGAACATATTATTTAAAACTTTGTAGTCATTACATAATATTTTGTTAGAAAGCGTAGTAGTAGGTTTGCATATAAAATCATGTTAGGTTACTTTCGAAACCATGGTAGGTTATGAACAAAAAATCACTAGACTTATGCAAGAATGCAACTTAATTTTTAGAATATTCAGAGCTACGCTATAAGTAATTGAATCTACTAATTGTGTTGTAATTGCTAACTGGAAATTGATTTGCAGGTATGGCTCGCGACCCTGGTGATTCGGACTAGCATTTCGGCCTACTGGACCGACTGGTCGACGCGTAGCACCACGCGAGCCGTCGTGTCCCACATTCGGTTCGTGAGGACGACACGACTGACTTGGGGGTGGTTCATACGTGGACACCCCGACGGGCTCTGCAGGATGTTGCACTGCTGCTCTGCCTGCCATATCGCGAGAGCCGCTACCTCCCCGCCAGACGCGCGTGCCGACTGGCACGACGACCTGTTGGGCAAGTTTCAAGGAGTTCTTCTGGCGGAGGCCGCGCCACCGTACTACAACTTCCAAGAGTGTCAGTGGCATGGCTCACACTTGCGGTGGCTTTCGCAGTTCTGAATACGTATGCTACCCATTTTTCATGTTTAACGATGCACTATCCTAGCCATATGACGGACTTACTAATTATTCGTTTGTGCATAGGTCGAGAGGATGGTCCCGGAGCCCACCGACAACTAGGTGTCGCGCCACCTCGAGACGTACCTGCTATGGCTCTTCGACTGGGTACTGTTTACCAACAGCCACAGTGACTCTGTCGATGCCCATCTCGTGGGGTACATGAGGGCCATCGCCGATGGCGAGGAGCTGCAGATCAGCTGGGAATCAGCCGTACTTACCGCGGCATGTGCAAGGCGTGATGTAGGACGACGTGTGCTGGGAGTCGTACTCTAATCAGGAGATGCAGGACCGTGCTCCCAAGGGGCTATCCTCACTGTGCTGGCGCGACCGGGCGTACTGGTAGACGCAGAAGAAGCTCGTGTTCGACGTGTTCGTCGAGGACTACGCGGTGCACATGGTGATGCGACAGTTTGGCCTCCGCCGGGTTATTCTAGTTCCCGTCAGAACGAGGGTGCCCGACTCGGCCCACGCGTGAGTTACACACAACGCATGTTCGTATATTTTTTGTCGATTACATTACGGCGACTTCTAATTGCGTGGTACGTTTACAAGCATAGTAGGAGGGTGGCACCGGGGCGCAGATGGCGCCGAAGATGGAGCCGTGGGTGGCGTGGCGGCGAACGCCTCGAGGATTGCGTGCGAGGACGCATACAGTACAACCCAATAAGTACGACGAGTACCTACACTGGTACACCCCACAGACACGCACTAGGCTGGTGCATGTCGTCGACCCTCCCACTGCTCATGTACCAGCACCGACTGACGCATACCCCATATACTTCATGCGGAATGTGCACCTCGCGGTATGTACTATCGTGTTTTAAAATGTCTGAATACGGTTACCTCAATTACAAGTTTGACGCTTTCATGTACTCCTTGCAAACGGACATCAACGTCGGGATGCCCAGGGACTCCCGGCCGATCATGGACAGGCTCGCCCATGGTGCGGAGGTGACGCGCGACGAGCTACTATAGTTTGCCCATCGGGTCTACAGTGGGGCAAGGCGTGCCGTAACCCTGACGTCGTGCAGGACGATCTAGGAGGTGGCCCCGTCGACACATACGTAGAGGCCAGCACGTCCTGCAGGCCAGTCAGGAGGCTCCGGGAGGGCACGTCCACGTGTCCCGCCAGCGCCTGACATTTCTAGAGGGTTCGGTTGGGCATGTGGCTACCCACCTCCCCTGCAGCCGAGCCATGCCGAAGGGTTCGATTGGGCACGTGGCTACGCACCTCCCCCGCAGCCAAGCCAAGCCGAAGGGTTCAACTGGGCACGTGGCTATGCACCGCCACCGCCACAGTCGTCGTTCCTGGACCACTACCCGACAGCGCCAGGTCAACATTCGTTCTTCCCCGACATGTATGGGCCGTATAGCGAGTATGACCCTTGGTCGTGCAGCATGGCCCACGCTGAAGGTACATTTCCTCTCCTTAGGTATGTGAGCACCGATGTATTGCAGGAATAAACAATATTTGTCATGCGGTTTCACGCTCCACCCGGGAGTTGACCTCTCCCCGCAGGAGGACGCCCAGCAGGACGTGGACACCTTCTTCACAGACGACCCAGGCGAGTTCAGGGGAGCACCTCAGCCTGCACCCGTCGAGGGTCTTTCCGGGTCGCAGCTCAGTGATCCCCCCAGTGCGCACGCAGACACAGGTGGAGTCGACCCCTGAGGCCTTCGGAGCACGGGATCGCAAGGCTCTGGACTGCCTCTCCTTATCGGGGCCCAGGCCCAGCACCCCGCGCTGAGGAGGGCCAAGCGGGGCCGTACGGGTGGGCGCGGACTAGGTGTGGGACGTGGCGATGACGGAGGAGGTGCTACAGGAGGCGTAGCGGGTGGCCAGTAGGGATCACTGTAGGATGTCATTAAGCTGTGGACCTTGTCCATGTAGCGAACGTTTTGGTTCCTCAAATCCATCCAGGAGCAGTACACCGTGGTCTGCGAGCAGGTTGGGTGTCCTTGGCTTGTGCACGCACGTAGACCCAAGTATGAGACTCACTGGATTGTCTCCAAGGTGGAGGCGTACTCCTGCTTGCTCAGTAGTGTTTTGTCGAGGCATCGCAACCTAACGTCCACCTTCATAGCCGATGTGATGTACGGAGAGATAGTGAAGAAGGCAGACTTGGAGGCCAAGCACATCTTGGTGGCTATTGAGCAGAAATTCAAGTACAAAATTAGCTACTAGAAGGCATGGCGTGCTAAGCAGAAGACTTTGGAAAGGAGATTCGGCTCTTTCGAGGTGGCTTACAACATGCTTCCTCGTATGCTCCAGGTGCTACAAGATAGCAACCCAGGTACATACATTGCTGTGAAGGACAAACCATTCAGAAGACCGCCACTAGATTTTATGGTATTATAGAGGGCCTTCTTAGCCTTTGGTCCATGCATATCGATACATTCAGACACATGTTGCCCGTGATCTCAGTGGACGTGATGTTTCTAACTAGGAAATACAAAGACATGATCCTGACAGCAATTGGCATTGATGGCAACAATCAGATTCTGCCCTTAGCCATCGCTTTCATCGAAAGTGAGAATTTCGACAGCTGGTTGTGGTTCATTCGACATCTAAAGGAGGGAGTAGTTGGAGCGCTGAAAGCATCTAGGCCCCTAAAAATTGTTTTGGTAATTAATGACAATATGTGAATATGGGATTAACGTATTTATTGAGTATGTACAAGGTTAAGTCCCATTGGCGTTCTTGATGACCGGGAATTGCACGCGAAAGGTTTACATGAAGATCTTATGGCTCAAAGGCAAGGTACAATAGTCTAGGATCTTTTCATTTTACCGGTCTTAGGTGAATTGGTTGGAAGACGGGTTATAGGCTAGATGTAGTACTATAAAGAGGGTGCAAAATTGAGTACCTTGAAAGTGAACAATGCCACAACCGCTCAAATCTTAATTGGCTTAATCTTGGTTTTGTTTTTGGTTTTGCCTCAATTTAAATTTGCTGATTTTCATTGAGGCCGGATGACCTCGTTACTGGCCGAATCGACCAGATTGGGACCAAAACGGCGGTCAACATTTTCGATGAGTCTTGTTTTCGATTTTGGTAAAATCCTCATCCCCAAATCGACCGACGGCCTTTGGCTGGATCGACCGCACTTCGTCCAGACGCGTCAACTTTTTCGAGAGAAGGTGTTCGCTTGAAAATGCCAGTAGGATGGATCACCGGTATTTGTCGGACTAACCGCACCGGGTTTTGGTTGCGGTCGACTTTTTCGAAGAGTTTCCAAAGGTATTCCGTTTTTACAGAGGTCGGACTGACAAGGCGTGCTTGCCTGCGGACTGACCGGACCCCCCTGTAACGGCTATATTTAAGTGCATTAAATGCGTAACAGTCGACCGTTACAACTGAGGCCGGACTGACCGCACTATTGCCTGCGGACTGACCGGGCTCACTGAAAAATTGGGAATTTCGTGTCCAACGGCTAGTGGAGTGGGTGGAGGCTATAAATACCTCCCCACTGCCACTAGAAAAGTAGTTGAGCCTCATTTAACATCTCTTGAGCCATTTGCATTGTTTCCTACTCATTGAGAGCATTGATTTCCATTTGCAAAGGTAGTTGAGGTCCCTCTAAAGAGCATTCATTGTGTTTGATAAATTGTGGCATTTAGAGCGCTTTCAAGTGAAGAATTCTTGCTCTATTACTCTTGGAGATTGCCGTCTCCTAGACGGTTTGGAGTTGGGTTCGGTGATCTTCTCAAAGGAGATTGTGAGAAGGCCAGGGCATTTGTGAAGGTTGGAGCTCGCCTATCCGGAGAGGAGAAGAGCTACCTCTAGTGATCGAGGAAAGGCTTAATTCGTGGAGCCGGCTTGAATTGATCAAGCTTCCTCAACGTGGATTAGTGAAGACCGGCAAGTCTTCGATACCATGGGAAAAACTTTCTTGTGTCATTGTTGTTATTTCTAGTCTTTACATTTCCGCACTTATAATTCTAGCTTGTTTATTGTGATAAATTGCTTGGCTAGTATCATATCTTGTTTAGTCTAAGTTAATAATTGGATAAACTTGTTAATTTGTTAAAAAGTTTAAAAACCTCCTATTCACCCCCCTCTAGTCGGTTATCCTTGATCCTACAAGTGGTATCAGAGCTTGGTCTCTCATTGATTTAGACTTAACCGTCTAAGAGAGAAAAGGATGGCTAGTGAGGGAATTGCTATAGGAAAAGCTCCGCTCTTTGATGGCTCAAATTACGCTTATTGGAAAATTAGAATGTCAATTTATTTAAAGGCCATGAGTCCAAGCATTTGGAAAATCGTAAATGATGGTTATGCTATGTCTCTTAATCCACTAGAACCCACGGATCAAGATACGCGTAACTCTCATTTAGATGCCCAAGCTATGAATGCTCTTTTTGGCGCCTTGAACGCGGATGAGTTCAATAGAGTGAGTAACTTGGAAAATACTCATGCTATTTGGACAACTCTCTCAGAAATCCATGAGGGTACATCCACGGTCAAAGAAGCCAAATTGCATAGGCTTCGGATTAAATATGAGACATTCATAATGTTGCCTCATGAAAACATCAATGAGATGTATTCAAGACTCAACAACATTGTGAATGAGCTCGAAGGCCTCGGAACTAACCTTCTTGATGTTGATGTTGTTCGCAAGATACTTAGGGCTCTTCCGGATAAATATGAGACGTTGGTGACGTTATTTCTCAACTCGCCCGAGTTGCCAAGAATGACACCAACGGGGCTTTTGGGCAACCTCATCACAAATGAGTTGTTCAAAAAGGACAAAGAAGAGCTTTTGGAGACATCATCCTCAAAGAAGAAAATTACCGCATTCAAAGCCAAGGCGGAATCTAGTGATGATGAGGATGGAGAAGAAGACTCCGACAAGGAGTATGCACTCCTTGTGAGAATAATGAAGAGGGTCATGAAGAGGCGCCTAATAGAAGCTATAACTTTGACAAGTTCAAGAAGGGCAATCCTCAAATGACAAGAAGAGATATAGCAATATTCGATGCTATAATTGTGAAGAAAAGGGACACATTGCTTCTCGTTGCCCCGAAAAGAAGGATGACAAGAGCAAGCCATTCAAGAAGACGGAATACAACGGTAAAAAGAAGCTTTTCAAGAAGCTTTACAAGGATGGCAAAAATGAAGCTCACATCGGAGAGTGGGATTCAAATGATGAGTCAAGCGACTCCGACTCCGATTCCGATGAGGAAGAGTCCCCCAAGAAAAAGGGACTAGTCGGTATAGCCATCAAGGAAGATTCATCGCTATTCTCCACTCCTACTTGCCTCATGGTAAAAGGAGATAAGGTAAAATCCATTATTGGTGACGAACCAACTTATGATGAATTAATGGATATGCTTGATGATTTAAATGAATATCTTGGAAAAGAAAAATCAAAATATAAGGTCTTAAATAAAGAATACTTTACTCTAAAAGATTCTTATATGGAGCTTAAGGAAACTCACAACTTGCTTATCCAAGAGAATTCACATAAGTCTTGTTCTAGTGTAGGAATTACAAGCGATATTATTGATAAAATGCCTAGTATAGAAATTGCTAAGACTAGTGCATCTACCTCATGTGATGACCTACTTGCTATGCCATGTTGCTCAAGTGATGATTCAATTGTTAATTTAGCCAATGCTTGTGATCCCTTGCTCATTGTTGAAAATCATGAACTAAAAGAACAAGTGACCAAGCTAAGCAAGAGCTTGGAAAGATGTTTTAAGGGTAAGGCCACTCTTGACAAGCTTTTGAGCGAGCAAAGGTGTTCATTCAACAAGGAAGGTCTTGGGTATGTGCCTAAGAAAGGCAAGAAGCCGGTAAATAAGCCCACGAGTTTTGTGAGGCAAAATGGTATGTATTGCTATAAGTGCTGGGAAATAGGACATATGCAACAAAATTGTCCTAAGGGTAAGGTTCCATCTCTTGGTATATATGATTCATGCTATATGCTTAGAAAATCTAAGGATGGTAAAGTAATTGCTCATTTTGTTGGCACTTTAATTATGGGCGCTAAAAAGAATGCTATTTGGGTGCCTAAATCCTTGGTTACTAACCTCCAAGGACCCAAACAAATTTGGGTACCTAAAAGAACTTGACTCTTGTTTTGTAGGTGAACTATAAGACCGGTGGAAAACATTGGGTGCTTGATAGTGGATGCACTCAATATATGACCGGTGATAGAAAAATGTTCACCACATTCGCGAATGGAAAAAGAGTAGACAAGATCACTTTTGGCGATAATAGCAAAGGAAAGGTATTAGGATTAGGTAAAATTGCTATCTCAAATGACCTTTCCATTTCTAATGTTTCTCTAGTAGAATCATTAAACTTTAACTTGCTATCCGTTGCTCAAATATGTGATCTTGGACTAATTTGCTCATTCTCTAGTAAAGATGTAACCATCTCTAACGCAAAAGATAGCTCTTTAGCTTTCAAAGGCTTTAGATTTGGAAATCTTTACCTAGTTGATTTTGGCTCAAGTGAATCCTGTTTAAAAACTTGCTTAATCGCAAAAACCTCCTTGGGTTGGCTTTGGCATAGAAGGCTAGCTCATGTTGGAATGATTCAACTCAAAAAGCTTTTCAAACATGATTTAGTTGTTGGCTTGAAAGATGTGAAATTTGAGAAAAATAGACTTTGTAGTGCTTGTCAAGCCGGTAAACAAGTCGCTAATTCTCATCCTTCCAAAAGTATTATGTCAACGTCTAGACCATTGGAACTCTTACATATGGATTTGTTTGGGCCAACAACCTATAAGAGTATCGGGGGAAATAGCTATTGTTTAGTCATTGTGGATGATTACTCTAGATATACATGGGTATTCTTCCTAGATGATAAAGGTGAAACCTCCGGAATTTTCAAAAGATTTGCAAAAAGGGCTCAAAATGAATTTGATTTCAAAATAAAGAAAATTCGTAGTGATAATGGCTCCGAGTTCAAAAATACTAAAGTTGAGGACTTCTGTGATGAACTTGGAATAAAGCATGAACTTTCCACAACCTACACTCCGGAGCAAAATGGAGTAGTAGAAAGGAAAAATCGAACATTAATTGAAATGGCTAGGACAATGCTTGATGAATACAATACTTCCGATAGTTTTTGGGCGGAAGCTATTAACACCGCTTGTCATGCCATAAATCGTCTTTATTTGCACCGTCTTTTGAAAAAGACTTCCTATGAACTTATTGTAGGAAGAAAACCGAACATCTCTTACTTTCGTGTTTTTGGTTGCAAGTGTTACATTTTGAAGAAGGGTGTTCGTCTTTCAAAATTTGATAGTCGTTGTGATGTTGGTTTCTTACTTGGATATTCCTCAAATAGCAAGGCTTATCGTGTCTTCAACAAAAACTCCGGTTTAGTTGAAGAAAGGCACGATGTGCAATTTGATGAGACTAACGGCTCTCAAGAAGAACATGAGAATTTGGATGATGTAGGTAATGAAGCCTTAAGAAAAGCAATGGAACATATGCAAATAGGCGATATCAAGCCCGAAGATGGTCCATCATCCTCTACTCAAGTTGAACCACCCACATCTTCCACAAGTTAAGTACAAATCATTGAAGAGGATAACAAGAAAGATGATCAACCATCCAACCTACCACCAAGAATCCACAATGCAATTGCAAAGGATCATCCAATAGATCAAATATTGGGTGACGTAAGTAAGGGTGTCCAAACTCGCTCTCGTGTTGCTTCTTTTTGTGAACATTACTCTTTTGTCTCGTCTATTGAGCCAAAGCATGTAGAAGAAGCACTTGACGATCCGGATTGGGTGAATGCGATGCATGAAGAACTCAATAACTTTACCCGGAATGAAGTTTGAACATTGGTGGATCGACCCAAAGAACACAATATTATTGGTACGAAATGGGTCTTTAGGAACAAGCAAGATGAGAATGGATTGGTCATTCGAAACAAAGCAAGATTGGTCGCTCAAGGATTTTCACAAGTTGAAGGTTTGGATTTTGGTGAAACTTTCGCTCCCGTAGCTAGACTTGAATCAATTCGGATATTACTTGCTTTTGCATCATGCTTTGATATTAAATTATTTCAAATGGATGTTAAAAGTGCCTTCTTAAATGGTGAAATATCCGAACTTGTCTTTGTTGAACAACCTCCGTTTCAAGATCCTAAAAATCCAAATCATGTCTATAAACTCTCCAAGGCGCTCTATGGTCTTAAACAAGCTCCTAGAGCATGGTATGAACGCCTTAGAGATTTTCTAGTTTCAAAATGATTCAAAATCGGGAAAATTGATTCAACTTTATTTACTAAAGTTTTAGATGATGAATTCTTTGTATGTCAAATTTATGTTGATGATATCATTTTTGGGTCTACTAATCAAGACTTTTGCAAAGAGTTTGGTGATATGATGTCTAGGGAATTTGAAATGTCCATGATTGGAGAATTGAGTTATTTCCTTGGACTTCAAATCAAGCAACTCAAGGATGGGACTTTTATAAGTCAAGCCAAGTACGCAAAGGATTTACTTAAAAGATTTGGCATGGAGGATGCAAAGTCCATCAAGACTCCCATGGCCACAAATGGTCATCTTGATCTAAATGAGGGAGGTAAACCTGTAGATTTAAAACTTTATAGATCCATGATTGGTAGTCTACTTTATCTTACCGCATCTAGGCCCGATATCATGTTTAGTGTTTGTATGTGTGCTCGTTTTCAACCTTCTCCAAAAGAATGTCATCTTATGGCCGTTAAAATAATTCTTAGATATTTAAAGCATTCCTCTAGCATTGGCCTATGGTTCCCCAAAGGTGCTAAATTTGATTTAATTGGATATTCCGATTCCGATTATGCGGGTTGCAAAGTGGATAGAAAAAGCACCTCGTAGTTGTCAATTTTAGGAAGATCCTTAGTTTCATGGTCTTCCAAGAAACAAAACTCAGTAGCTTTATCTACCGCCGGCGAATATGTCTCATGAAAGTTGTTGTGCTCAATTGCTATGGATGAGGCAAACATTGATGGATTATGGAATTAAATTTGATAAAATGCCTCTTTTGTGTGACAATGATAGTGCGGTAAAAATTGCTAATAACCCTGTTCAACACTCAAGAACCAAACATATAGATATTCGCCACCACTTCTTGAGAGATCATGTAAGCAAGGGTGATATTGAAATTAGCCACATAAGAACCGAAGACCAATTAGCGGATATTTTCACCAAACCTTTAGATGAAGGCCGCTTTTGTAAATTGAGGAATGAATTAAATGTCATAGATTGTTCTAATGTCATTTGATTGCATTATGCTCTTGAATCTTGATTGAATTCACTTTTCTCTCGTGATTCTCTTATTTCAAGAACTAAGATGGGAAACACAGTTAGGGGGAGTGCTATATAATCACCATGTATACCACAACTCAAATTGTGCACATATCAACATACATGCTAGAATGTGTCTTGAAAAACCAATCCTTTTGATCAAAAGTCAAAATTTGGTGTTAATCAATCAAACTTCTTGAAAAACTAGCTATATCTACTCTCTAGTATATTTCAAAGGTTTTTCTTTGGTTGAAAAGATCTCAAAATTATTTATCTGAAAAGAAAAATCAAGTTCTGGCCTAAGACTATTTCTTACTTATCTTGTTCTTAACCAAAAATGGCTTTTCACCCAAAAGTTTTTCCAAAAGGAATTTGATCTTGCTCCCAAAAGGAAAAAGGTAAAATGGTTATTCATGACCTTTTTCAGATTCACAAGTTTTTCAAACTCTCAACCAAATCAAAGTTATTTAAGTTTGAATCTCGCTAAAAATAACTAAAACCCGAAAAATTCACGTGAGTCAATTCTAGCATAAAATGAGTATTGCTATTTAGGCAATGATTTCCTTCATATATTGCTTCCAAATAGTATTTCATACTCATATATATCCTCACAAGTGACAAATCTCGTTGTTTGCATATTTTATCTCTTTAAATCGTTTTCTTTCAAAAGTGCTCTATTTTCTTAAAAAAAACTCTATATTAAAAACTAATTCGTTGATCTAATCTCGTTGAAATTGCTCCAAGATAGTTTTAAGTTGTGTGCTAAGTCTCTGGAGCAAAGACAACACAAAGATTTTGCTAATTACCTCAAAAGTCTCTAGGTGCGGTCTAACAAGAAGCTTAATCATGGTCAACCCAAGAGCTTGTGGTCGGATCGACCGGCTTTGCCTCATGTCGATCATGGCGCTTAATGCGGAGCGATTTCTTCCTTATTTCTCACCAAACCGTCCACTCCGCCAGTTTTCCTCTTCATCTCCCCGACGGTTCCACTCTTCTCCTTCTCCACCGCATCGCCATCTTGGGCGCCTCCTCTCCTCCACGCCCTGACACTCCTCCTCACGCACGGGCGCCCTCCTCGCCGCCGGATCCTTTTCTTCTCCGCCGTCACCGCAAGGTCCTCATTTCCTCAATCTTCCCTTTAATCTTCGCTCAATCTGCTAGTTAGATCGTAATCGACTTGGAGTATGTCATATTTGTCATCTATACTCACCATTTTGTCGATTATTGACCTACATTGCGAATGATTCCGTCGTTTTGGCAAAACCCTAGTTTTCTTTGTCAAGGCCGGACTAACCGGCGTGTTAGACTGGTCGATCCGCGCTACTCGGGATGACCGCCAATCTCCATGATCATGGCAAGGACCAAGATCTGCTGCGATCCGGTCGTCTTCGTCTCGTCCTCCTCGCCAAAGTTACTCATCGTCCTCCGGTTGAGCATTCCGATAGCGACGAAGCGGACTCTTCGCCGTCCTTATCCTCCGTACCTAGCGCCAGTGAACATTTGGACGGAGAAGACGATGCTGATGTGGAATTTGCGCCTGAGCCTCACGTGAACCTTCACGCAATCCGGAACGATGATTTCAAACAACTCAGAATGCAATCTCCTATGAGCGGCCTAGGTCACCAAGATGAGAGATTTCACACTCAATTCGGGAAGATTGCTACCATCAAGTGGTGCTTCACAAGCAATTTGCAATCCGTATACATTAATTGGTCCTATCTCAATGAACAAACCCGGTATGCGACTTTGTACACTCGTTTTCGCAATGCTGGCTTGGATGGGCTTGTTAGCATAAAGTGCAACTTCAATGAGGAGGTAATCCGTCAGTTCTATGCTACTGTTTATATCCCATTCTCCTTGGCCACTGTGACTTGGATGACAGGTTCGACATGCTACACGGCCACCAAGCGTCACTTTGAGGAGGCCCTTAATCTGCCAGCACGTGAGTATGTTAAGATCCATCTTGAGCCCGCGCTGCAGACTCCAGAGCAGTTACAGTTCTATGAGCCTAATGTTAGAGTTGTCCCTGGTAAGGTTACCGGGCTGAGGCCTCTCCCTAGTGTCATTAACAGGATTATCAGGGCCACCATCTTGCCGAGGAGTGGCAACAATGATGCTATTAGAGAACATGCATGGAATGTCATAGATTATGTGATGCAAGGAAAGAAGTTTGATATTATGCACTTAATCTTGGTGAATTGCAATCTGCCACACCGATTTGGGAAAGATGATGTATTATGCTCCTTACATCATGATGCTCATTTTGAGGACCATCGACTTTGAAGGTACCACTCCTTTCCTCACAAACAAGTACAAGCGGAGGGTGACCACCAGAGAGATTTGAGGAATGGCCTCTTCACCCGATTCTTGATGCTCTGCCTCTCCTCAGCCCGCTCCTCAGCAGCAGGGTGGACTTGATCCAGTCTTATTAGAGGTTCTGCATACTGGCATCAACACGATTGTATCTCGCTTTGATGCAGTGGATCGTCGCCTAGAGGTTTTGGATCATCGCATGGATTCTTTGGAGAGCACTACTCAGTCTTTGGACTCTCGCCAGACAGCAGTGGAGCAGTCCAACTCTCTTGTGCTTCAGCGTTTAGATCAGATGGTTGGGTTGGTTTCAGGTATTCAGTCCGACATGGCTGAGATGACCACTCGCGTCTCGTCGATCGAAAGCGATCATTACTTATTCTCGGCGTCGGCGCATTGATCCTCCTCTGACCCCTCGACATCATTGCGGCTCCTCCTCCTCCTCCCCTCTTCGCGTAGCTTTGGTAGTTGATGCCAAAGGGGGAGAAGTGCTAGATGGTCCTATATATTTATATATCTATTAGTTATGGTTAATGAATGCTTGTTGGACTTCTGTGATCTCTTTTGTGTGTAACAATTAGAGGATAAGCTTATTACTCTATTTTGCTTTCATGTAAGCTTATTGAACCTCTTATATATATGAACGCTTAATGCTTTACCGTCTATGAGCTTGGTTGAATGATATACACTTATATGCTTGTAATCGGTTCAATGTTATCTTGTTGAAATTATTGGTTAATCTTGTGCCTTTTTACCCTCTTGAAATGCTGTCTGTAATGTTACATATTGTTGCATTTCCTCAAGTTCTATCATGTAAAAGAAACCCCGCCAAAATTCTCTAAAAATATCTACTTGTGTTTGCAAAAATTATCTACCTTTTATGCACATGTTAAGGGGGAGCTTTCTTTAAACAGGATTTAGCAAGGAAATAATTCTCAAAACTCATTTAAGCTTATAGCAAGTATTATCTCGTTGTTAAGTCATCAATAGAATATACACTCACAGTATATTCAAAACAATCATTCTTTCACATATTAAGTGTGTTGTCATCAATTACCAAAAAGGGGGAGATTGAAAGCATCTAGGCCCCTAAAAATTGTTTTGGTAATTAATGACAATATGTGAATATGGGATTAACGTATTTATTGAGTATGTACAAGGTTAAGTCCCATTGGCGTTCTTGATGACCGGGAATTGCACGCGAAAGGTTTACATGAAGATCTTATGGCTCAAAGGCAAGGTACAATAGTCTAGGATCTTTTCATTTTACTGGTCTTAGGTGAATTGGTTGGAAGATCAAGGTTATAGGCTGACAAAGTAGTACTATAAAGAGGGTGCAAAAATTGAGTACCTTGAAAGTGAACAATGCCACAACCGCTCAAATCTTAATTGGCTTAATCTTGGTTTTGTTTTTGGTTTTGCCTCAATTTAAATTTGCTGATTTTCATTGAGGCCGGATGACCTCGTTACTGGCCGGATGACCGTATTCTTTAACCAAAACGGCGGTCAACATTTTCGATGAGGTCTTTGTTTTTGATTTTGGTAAAATCCTCCGTCCCCAATCGACCGACGGCCTTTAGTAGGATCGACCGCACCAGTGCAGGACACGGTCAACTTTTTCCAGAGAAGGTGTTCAGTTGAAAAATGCCAGTAGGATGACCACCAGGTATTTGTCGGGACCGACCGCACCGGGTTTTGGTTGCGGTCAGCTTTTTCCAGAGAGTTTCCAAAAGGTATTTCGTTTTTCAGAGGTCGGATCGACCGCGTGCTTGCTCATGGACTGACCGACCCCCTATCGGCTATATTTAAGTGCATTAAATGCGAAACGATCGTTATTACTCTTGGCCGGATGGACCGCACTATTGCTGTGGTGGCCGACCGGCTCATTTGAAAATTGGGAATTTCGTGTCCAACGGCTAGTGGAGTGGGTGGAGGCTATAAATACCTCCCCCACTGCCACTAGAAAAGTAGTTGAGCCTCATTTAACATCTCTTGAGCCATTTGCATTGTTTCCTACTCATTGAGAGCATTGATTTCCATTTGCAAAGGTAGTTGAGGTCCCTCTAAAGAGCATTCATTGTGTTTGATAAATTGTGGCATTTAGAGCGCTTTCAAGTGAAGAATTCTTGCTCTATTACTCTTGGAGATTGCCGTCTCCTAGACGGTTTGGAGTTGGGTTCGGTGATCTTCTCAAAGGAGATTGTGAGAAGGCCCGGGCATTTGTGAAGGTTGGAGCTCGCCTATCCGGAGAGGAGAAGAGCTACCTCTAGTGATCGAGGAAAGGCTTAATTCGTGGAGCCGACTTGAATTGATCAAGCTTCCTCAACGTGGATTAGTGAAGACCGGCAAGTCTTCGATACCACGGGAAAAACTTCCTTGTGTCATTGTGGTTATTTCTAGTCTTTACATTTCCGCACTTATAATTCTAGCTTGTTTATTGTGATAAATTGCTTGGCTAGTATCATATCTTGTTTAGTCTAAGTTAATAATTGGATAAACTTGTTAATTTGTTAAAAAGTTTAAAAACCTCCTATTCACCCCCCTCTAGTCGGTTATCCTTGATCCTACAAGCGCGTCCTGATGTCTGCATAATCCATGATCGCCACCCGGGATGATGAAGGCCATCCGAAAATTTTAGCAAGACCCCGATGAGCCATTCCCTTGGCCAGACATGAGGAACAGATGGTGCATTCGCCATCTGGAGGGCAACTTCTTCAAGCAACAACCATTGATGAAGCTGTTCAAGAGGCTTGCTATGCATAACCAGCAGCGTAAATTTGATGCATTGTGTGAGATATTGGAGAAGCACACCAGAAAGCATGTCATCGAGAGGAACAAGTGTCCGCTCATTCCTGGGGCGGCACAACCCGAATGCCTCACACCACTGCGGGAGCTCGACCCTCCCCATTTGACGCGGAGGACCTCGAGGGACATCGAGTGCTTTTCCCATTGGATTGAGGTCGAGCCATTAGAGAAGTGGTCCTTGCTGTATGACACAGATGGTGAAAGGTACGGCATAATGACCACTAACCTTGCCGAGGTGCCGAGGTGTACAACTGGGTTATTAAGGGCCTCCGTTCTCAACCCCTCGTCGCCATCATGGAAAGCGTTCTGCATGGTACAATCAGATATTTCAGGGAAAGGCATGCAAATGCAGCACTTAATGCAGCCAACCCACATACACTGTACTGCTCGAAGATTACAGCATACATGCAGGCCAAGACCGAGAAGGGTCAATCGCACACGGGCTTTGTGATGGGCAATGCGAAGCATCGTTTCGACGTGGTCCTTCGGGACAGAGCCGGATTTGGGACGGCTCGGTCTATTGTTACCCACGAGGTATGCTTTGGAGACTATATGAATGAACCTAACTGCACATGCAACAAGCCAAAACTCCTTCACAAGCCATACTCTCATGTCCTCGCTGCGTGCGGGACCATCCACATGGACCCATCGAACTTCATATCGGAGTACTTCATGAAGGAGAGGGTGCAGTAGGCGTGGTGCGGCGAGCTAAGAGGCTTCAGGGTTGTGGGCAACTTCGCAACATTGGATATTGCACAGAGGACATGGATTCCAGATCTTGACCTATTAAAGGGGGAGAAGGGCCGTTGGCAGAGTCGTCGCATTAGGAACGATATGGACGAAGGAGAAGCTGGAGCGACGGGTAGACGTTGTGGCCGCTACCGCCAGGAAGGTCATACTGCGAGAACTTGCAAGGCGCCTGCCGACACGTAGGAACACCGGCGTGAAGTGCAGCACCGCTTCTTGTTGGGTGCGTAGTGGTAATAAGATTAGAACTGCTAGCATATTGTAACTTGTACTTCAGTAAGTACCTTGCTTGTTGTAAGCACTGTGGAACTAAGTGTATTGTAATTGCAAATTTTAACTTCATTTGAAGTGTCAATCTCTTGTCGTAATTGCAATGCACGACATGACCTCGCTCGGCAGCGCACGACGTGACCTCGCTTTGCAAAGCAGGACGTGACCACTCTCTGCAAAACAAGACATGACCCGACGAGTCAGCTTTTCGCAGCGATGTGACCCAACGAGTCTCCTCATAGCCGTTGCCTCGCAGACGCGAATTTCCTTCAAACGAATTACAATTTAGCTACGTACGCAGCGCCGGCTCGGCATGTAAGTACTACTCTTTCCACGCCGGGTTCTCCTGCATCCAGACTTCAACACAATCTCGCTCAAATGGAGAAACACTTGGAGGAGATCCGCAAAATGCAAAGGGAGTATGCGGCCCAAGAGGAACAAAGGGAGCATGCTAGGAGGCCACCTCCCACAATGACGCCGCCCCCGTAGCAGCAACCCCTACAACAATATCCCAACCGAGCATTCACCGCAATACCCACCCGAGGGGGAGACGCTGCCCTATGTTTGTGCAGGGACAAATGCAAGTTCTTCAAGTCCAAGCACTGGCTCAGCCTAGGCATGCATTACTGGGGTTGCGCGAACTACTCCTGTGACTATCCCGACTGCTGTTGGAACACGAGCCGCTATCGGCAGCCAGTAAGAACAAGTTACAGTATGTTCCCCTACCATGTCTCTTTCAAAGTACGCACTAACAACTTTTCTTGTCTACTCATATTCCCGGATCCGCTATGTGGCTACCGCAAGTGAATCAACCTAGAGATCCACCCACACGACCAGTGGACTCTCGACTGTGAGGAGTGGGATGCCAACAGGGACCGCGAAAGGAGGGAGGAGGAGCGTCGCACCAAAAAGCACAACAAGTGTATCCGGCGGGAGACGCATGCCCATCTCGAGGCGTGAGATGCAGGGAGCGCGAGGCTTGCGAGAGGGAGCGTGAGAAAAAGAGGGAAATAGCGGCCGAGGCCAAGGCGACCAGCGAGGAGTACAACGCTGAGCTCACAAGGAAGGGCAAATGGTCTCGGTCCATGCGGTAGTCCGACCCTTTTCGTCCATATGTCCTATGTATTTCTAATTCCCTAAAGACATGCGTGTACCGTCCTTGGTTCGTTAGCTTGCTTGCCATGTAACCCCTTGTCAGATCAACTGCGTGTTGTAGTCGTTGCGCTATTTCTCCAAAGTTCTCCACCATGTATGAATTTCCTAGCGCATCGCAATATCACTTACCTTCGTACTTACAAATCATTGCTACCTCTATCGTCCTCGCAAAATTCTTCAAAAATTTAGCGCACTACAACAACATAGGATGATCATAAAATGTTATTGCGAGTCTGGCAAATTTTGTACCATTGAGATTCTACGAAAATCACAAACGGACCAACCAACCCTGTCAACACCCTTTTGTTTCCAAAAAAAATAACAACCTGCAAATAGGATTTGCTAAATGTATTACCTACAAAATTTGATATTTACTCCCACACAATTATTTCAATCGGATTAATAAAATATTACTATTATTATTTTAAATCGCCCAATGGTTGAACGATTTAGTACTGGTTGCTCAACCATTGGGCGACTGACGCAAGTCGCTCAACAATCGGGCGACTACGACACATGTCGCTATACCGTTGGACGACTTTGTCCGGTCGCCTAATGGTTCAGCGACCAGTACCAAGTCGCCCAATGGTACAGCGACAGATGATTATTTCTGTCAAAAGAAAGAAAGCAGTGTTATTTCTGTAATTCTAAATAAAAAATAGATTATTAAAAAAACATGTATGTATACATATACATACTATATCTAGTATATACTTATTTTTTTCCTAAAAAAATAGGTGCAACTGCAGAGAGAGGGAGGGGGGGCCGAAGAGAAGAACAAAAAGGGACGATGAAAACGAAAGGAAAAATAAAAAACATGTTTCTTCTTGGACATTGCGAACGAGCGCCAATATTGACCCTAATGTCAAAGCTAAGATGCAGGCTGGATGATCGGACACCTACGCCTGCTGCATGAGATCAATTGACTTTCTTACAGGATGGCGTGGCAACCGACAAGCGAAGCGATCCAGAGACCGTACTGGTACAAGTTATGGCTAAGGCTTTGATGTTTTCAAGCATGCATGATCGAGACAAGTGGTAGAGCTTTCAAGTGGAGTATTTATCACCCTGCTTTGATCGGTGTGTCCACTGCAAAATACTAAAATGCTTCCCAGTTTGGGCGCTACATAACTGCTAGGCTTTCGCCGTCCTAGGTTCTGCATGTTCCATACATTTCATGTCCCAGGGACACCATGGCCTGAAAATGTGGCAATTATGAGAAGATGGCGCTGCAACGTAAGTAGACATGCATGGAAAGAGAGGTAAACCGTCCAGCTGCAATGTAAGACATTTCTTCTAGACTTCTAGTCTAATCTCGAGAAAATCTTTCAAAATAGTACTTTCTCCGTTTTTAAATACATGACGTTTGATCAAACGTGCAGTTAAATTTATCTAACTTCGACTAATAATATATAAAAAATTATTTAGATTGATCATAAGTGAATAGTATCATTAGATTTGTCATGATAAATATTTTCATAATATAATAATTTTATAATTTTTTACTAATAAAATCATATGAAAAGTAATGATCAAAGTTATATAAGTTTGACTGCACATCAAACATCATGTATTTAAAAACGGAGGGAGTACAAAGTGGGGAGCCTTCGGTAAGCTGCATCAAGTGACTGGCGTTGCAGCACTACAGATACGCGCCTGTGGTTTCCCATCCATCTACTTACAAGTTACTGCTAATAAATATGCAAAAGTATAGTTATATCTAAAATAAGTAGGTCTTCGCCCATAATTGTGAACACTACTTGTTCGTTAAGTATATTTGTTGATCTAACTAGTACGGCGTCCTTGGAGGAACAGACGATGTCCTAATGATTTCAGAACCAAGCTCCTGTATTTTACGCAACAACATCGCCTTCTCCCGCTCCAGCTGTTGTATGTACACTTCCTGCTCCCCCTGGATGCCTTCCACCTCTGTCAAGGCCAACGATAGGGCCTCTGTGTCACCACCCTCATCAATTAAGCCTGTACATTTCTCCAGGCTCTCTCTCATCTGTTAAAAAGCACACGATGTTCATCACAACATATAATGAATAAATGAAATATCACACAGAAGACTCAGAAGAATGTGGCAGAAGTAAACAGTAAGCACAGATACATTGTTCAAATAAACCAAGCCTCTCACCTGTGTTGATATCTTGTGTCCTTTGCCAAGGGTAGATGCATCTGTCTCTAAGCCAGTTTTCTTTTCCAAGTCTGGTACTCTTCGTGCGATTTTTACACGGATTTCTCCGCTTCTTACTCCTTGGAGTGGTATCCATTTTTCGGCGGATTGATTTGGAGGAAGCATGCTGTATTCGACAGTGCAGTTGCCTATACTAGCGGTTGGAAGGATAGCGTTATGGTCCTTGACATGCAAAATCAGGGGTTCTCCGGTTTCTGTAAACTCAAATGTCTGGTTCCAGTATGGTGAGAGCGTTTTGTAAACGACCTGCAAGGAAAGAATTATTCAGTTTAAACTGGTTGCCACACCTAGCATCTGCAAAGAACAGACTGACCTTAATTCTCCAACCTCAAATACACAAACAGTGACAAAAGCTTGATTGGAAATATGTATTTGTTACATATGTATATAGCTTAGGGTGTTCCTTGCATATTTACCTACCTTGTATATGTTATATATTGGCCTTTGGCGATACCATGTTAGATTGAACCTGTATGTATTTCAATAGGCCAAAAGCTAATATATAACATGTACAGGTAGGTAAATATGCAAGGAACATACTAAGCTATATACATATGCAACAATAATGAACTTCCTGTGGAAGCTCTTCCATTGTCTTGGCTGCTAAGCACAGATCGACTGCTACTGGTTGCAAGATTTGCACTAAACTGGAGTAACCCCATGCACTATCTAATAATCATGTATTAATGTCAGATACTACTACTTCAACACAAATGCACAATTTGTACCTCTTTGCGATGGTATTGAGTTAATTTTCTCTACTTTAAAACTGCTCAGAAATTCAGTATGACTTGCACCGTGTTTATTGGACAGAGATTCCATGCATCAGAAAAACAATGCAACTCTTGATACAAACATGATGAAAAATATTGGTAAAATTCATCACCAAACCTTGGTTCGCTTCTTGTTATTCCCATATTGCACCCTGACATAAGGGTCACTAGTGCCTCTCAGATCAGCAGCAACAAGATCCCTGGCTTCAATTATCACTAGCTCAACCCAGCCAGCTCCAAGTTTACTGCTTGAGTTCTGCCAACAAGAAGCGCAATCCAGATTCCAGAATCACAAATCAGTCGACAAAATGGTATAACAACAAAAACTTTCTGAAGCTGCCTGGCCATGACAGAATCAAGGATATGCAATTAGTAATGGAGGGTTTCATGAGTACTATTAAAATAATTGTACTTAACATCAAATTTTAAAATTTCTACTATGCTCCTTAGCTAAATACTGGTACTGACTGATGCTCTTCCCAATCTAAAATTCATTACTTAAGGGTGTACCTTCAGGTTATTGTTATGATCATTCTGTATTGTCTCTATTTCGAGCCTGACTTCACCTGAATTTACTTTTTCAAGTGGGACCCAGACATCACGGCTAACACCATCTAAAAGTCCCTCTAAATTTACTCTTGCACTACCAATGCTGTCATCACCAAATATATCTGCATTATAGCATTTGATCTTCAGATATTCACCGCCAGCAATCTCATCAAACTCAAACTTGTCATTCCAAACTGGTCGGACTGTATGAGAGAGCGTCTTTGTTCTGTATAGAGCCTAATGGCAAAATCTATGGTTAGAATACAAAATTGTCTGAACTGAACAATTACTGAAGTTGAGTAAGGTAACAGCAACCTTTCCATACTGGAGCTTCACATAAGGATCACACTTTCCAGATTTACTATTTACTGCAAGGGCCCTGCCCTCCGCTACTGTGACTCTGAGCTTCCTTCCTGTCCTGGACTGAACCTTTGGCAATCCATCAATAGAAGATTGAAATCCATTGCTCAGAGAATTGCTGAACGTAACCGATCCATCAGAGAATTGCCATTCTTGTAGCACAAGGCTGACAGTTAACTGCAAACAAAACAATCTGGAACAGTTTGCACTACCATTCATAGACGAAATAAACTAAAACAAGCAAAAGGCAAGAAATGGCATAACTGCCCAATCTTTAGGCAACCAGTTTGTTGTCGAACAAGTAAGCACCCATAGAACTTATTTACAGTTATTATGTCAATTTGATTTCAGTTGTTGTTAATGCCCTACCCATGGATCCATCAAACATTTCAACAATAAAGAAAGGCAGTTTAACAACAGATACAACAAAGGAGAGCATTAGAACCAGACAGGTTATTAAGGTCCTAACGTGTGTTGCTTCACAGCTTGTATACATGAGAGGAGTAAGGATAACCTCCCACACCTACATGGCATATTGGCAAAGCAAATAGAGTAATGAAAATTTTACTTTGATGACTTATGAAAATTAGCCTGCAAATGTGAATTAAATTTAGCATTAGAACCAGACAGATTATTAAGGTCCTAATGTATGTTGCTTCGCAGCTTGTATACATGAGAGGAGTAAGGATAACCTCCCACACCTATATGGCATATTGGCAAAGCAAACAGAGTAATGAAAATTTTACTTTGATGACTTATGAAAATTAACCTGCAAATGTGAATTAAATTTCTATCAATTGGACACTCATGTCTTACTATAATATGATATCACGTCCAAAGACAGGTTCTGGGAAGTGAAAAGAACTGATGATAAACAGATAGTTACTAAAGTAGAATTGTAAATGAAAAGGCAAGGTACCTCGCCCTTAATATCCTCAAATGGAACAACCATTCCAACTTCTTTTCCACAATGCTCAGCATGTCTTGCGACCACACCAGAATTATGTCCTATAGCCCAAAATATTGTTGAACCATCTAAAACATACTTGACCTGTTTATATTACTTTCTTCAGTGTCCTTGGATATGTGGGAAGAACCACAAATGTCTCAAGAGTGATGGAAAATATACTAAAAATAAGAAGAGCATTATCTCTAGCGTACCTTTGCCTCACAGCTTGTCAAGTAGTTGAATTTGACACCACCGGAATCCAATTCATACAGAATAAACTTGATAACACCTGTCTCTCCATGTAGTACCATGTTAAATGTGCTATTCCATGTAGGATTTGGACCCATACTGGTACTTGTTTTTCTCATCAAGTTGCCAACTTCTACCTCAATAAACGTCTGTCCTACCTTGTTATCAGCAATCCCAGATGCAGTGCCTCCAATTGAGCTTTGGTAGTTCCCTAACTCATTAGTTGTGCCCCTTCTAACAAGGTTACTAGCTGAAACAACAGTAACTGAAAGAACACCCCCAATTGCTCGTTTCTTTAGATCTACTGATGGCAAAGAAAAACAGAGACGGCGAGGCTCAACCATTGTCTTCACTATGGTTTCAGTCAAAAGTTTTACCTGCGTGATTCATGAAGCATGCATTAGATATGTCCATTAAATTTAGATTCCAAATTTCATCACACAATGGCTGCCATTATGTTAAGAAACTGCACAGATGTCAAGGATTAAATCAAATGGTCCACACAAACCCACCAGCCATGTTGAGACACCCGGTAACTCCATACCAGGAACTGCCTGGCTTCCACCACTTCCAAATGCTACTCCTATCCTGACTTCTGGAGTAGATTCAAAAGAATAGAGAATAGCTTCACCATCAAGGATGGGTATCAGTCGAAGCTGCAACAATGTAATTTGAATCAAAGATAGTACCAAAACTCAATCTTGCACAGCGATGCAAATCAGGAAAGACAATAAATATCAATTCAGATTAGTTATACATATAGCATACTCAAGACAGAAAAGCATATAACAGTTTTAACCTTTGCAGTGACAAAAGTTCATATCTAGGCAAAATTCACTATGCTTCAACAAAATGCTATAGCCAGTCAAATGACACAAGACACTATGTTCCCACCTTACACAAAAGCAATATAAAGGGAATTGCATGCTAAAGTTTTATCTCGAGAATTTGAAATGGCTCTCCAAAACCATTTTTTCATCATAATTGCTCATTGCCAGCCTCCTGATCTCACTAAACAAAGTTGGAAATTTTCTCATTTTCCAAAATTAAGAGAAGTGTTTTGCAAAATCAAGACAAATTAGATATAACCGTTTAAAAAGAAACAATGGAGAGAGCAAAGGACATACATCTCCCTTGATGTGGATGCTATTTATAACAATGCGAGCTGTACCAATCAGTGGCTTTGCTAATTTCGCCAAAAACATTACACTCATCGCGTTGCTGTCCCAATCAAAACCCAAGCGCATGACTTGCTGCATGTTCAAAAAAAAAAAGAGAGGGTTAAATTGCACACCCAATGAATGTATTACACAATCATGCAGCTTCCTTCTACTTCTCCTGCTTAGAACATGGTATCATTCAAGATGGAACAACTAGCTACTGGGGGAGATCTGTGCTACTTGTTTGTATATACAAATACTGAATGGTTATAATCAAAATCACTGGAGACATCATTAGTGATACTGCATGCATCTGAAGATTCAGCTTTTTCACTAAATTCTTTTTCAATCATGTGGGGATAAGTTTGAGTAATTGAATATCCAAAAAGCACATCATTGGATTTTGGAGTCGATGAACAAGAATGAGCAAATAAGCTAAATTACTGTCATATAGTTCTGTAGACTACAAAACTGCCTAAGCAATCGTTTCAACGTTGTGCAGAGAGAGGGACGAAGGGACGGATAGATGACCAGCGCCTGAATTAGTATTTCCTCCATCTTAAGTACATTTTGGAAGTGTAACTTTCAGATGGACACAAAATACAAAATATGAACTGACCTGGTCACCTGAAGTCATCCAGCGCATGCCCTGATCTCCCAAGGTAGGTGGACAAGAACCAAGCGAGAATTCCTGTAGTTCTATTTTATCCTGGTGATATAAAAGCAAAGTATTAGTAGTACTGAAATCAGAATAGCAACACAAGAAGAAAAACAAATTAGAGAGAACTTACTATCAGTTTTGGTTTTTGATTCTTTAAACGTCTCTGCAAAATCACATAGATCTGGTCAGCTACTTATAAACAATTTTAGTATAGAAGTTAGTAAGCGACATAACTTGCAATACATATTGTGTAACGATCTTAGATCATTATGGGGTAAACACCGCCGGGAGGACGGCCGGGCGGTGACGGCTTGAATAAGGAGGGAATTTAGAGGAGGAAGATAGACATAGACGGAGATAAACTATTGTTTCTTTGTTCTTCTTACTTAATGCCAATGATTACAATAGGCCTCCTTATATAGAGAGCTCTTCTAATAATTATGGATAAAATCAATCTAAATGATGACCTTCCTAACTAATAGATAACTTTCCTAACTAATAGATAACATTTCCAATTAACTAATCCATATATAAGTAAACTAATCAACTAGTTAGGGAAATAGATATTCTTACTGGGGAAGGTAATCCCTTCCTGATGCTACAGTACCCGTGGTACTGTTCACACACGTGAACAGAACCCTGGCTCATGACAACTACTCCCCTCCTTTCACGACAGCTCATCCTCGAGCTGTGGTGGCGGCCATGGCTGAAGCCTTAGGAGACCCTATGTTGACGAGAGGTTACGATGGCTACATGAGTCCTTGGAGATCATTGCCTCCATGTATGGTTGCGGCAAACTCACTGGTTGCTGCGGCAGGCATGGCAGCAACCCTTGCAACGCCGCGGTGGCCACGACGTACTTCGGTAGGGCCACGGCGTACTTCGGCGACGCCATGGCAGGATGCGGTAGCGGCGCGGCAATTTCCAACAACATCACTGTGGTTGCTGGAAACACCGCCACCTCTTGTTGCGCCTTCTTCTCCTTCTGATCCGTGATCATCTTCTCTAAAGTAGCATGCATGTCGAGGAAAATGGCCGCTATCTTCTTGTCGTTGTCATTGTTACTCATGATCATCTTGTTGGCGTTAGCCTTTATCATGGCCAACGACTCGACGACATGTTTGATGGTATGATATGTCGCCATAACCATTGTAGCAGAAGTCGTGGGAAAGGATTGACTGCTCTAATACCAAATGTTGTGAACTAGCACAACAAGGGGTAAACATCCATCAGAGGGAGATCGGACGGTGACGACTTGACGTAGAAGAACGCTAGGTGAAGGAGGGCACCGATTAGGGGAGGAATAGATCTAGAATAGCCGGTCAAGGGAACGACTATAGCTGGACTTTAGGGACTAGGAACTTGTCTATTCATCTTTGCTTAATGCCAACGATTACAATATGCCTCTTTATATAGAGGGCTCTAACAATTATGGATAAAATCAATCTAAATGATGATCTTCCTAACTAATAGATGACCTTCCTAACTAATAGATAACATTTCCAATTAACTAATCCCTATACAAGTAAACTAATCAACTATTTAGGGAAATAGATATTCTTATTTGGGAAGGTATCCCTTCCCGATACTACAGTGCCCGGCTCATCACATATTGACTACTTCAAATTAATGGAAGCAAAGGAATTCGCTAATGAATTTGATTCTGAGACCATCAACTTCCACAAATCTCCAACATAACCTGTTCAGATGCTTTTCTACCCTTTGATGATAACAAGTCATTAGTTTCTTCGGATGTGAAGTGCTAAAACTTTTAGAACTGTCGACTGCTAGATTACATATAAGCACAAAAATATTAAGTATAATAGAAGTCTTCCACAAATCACAGTACATTGGTTTCCTAGCACTCTGGTGCTCAAGAGCTATAGAGAACAAATATCCAGAAAGGAAGCAGAAGCTGACCTCAACAGTAGATTGAAACCTCCTTGCTAGTTTCGGTTCCATGTAATTGGGCCAAACTTCTATCAGAAGTTTGTTCAACCACTCGCAAGGCTCTATTGGTGTGGTAGGCTACAACAGACGTAAAAGGAGTATGATTGAAAGTCTATGAATAAAGAGAAGCAGAAATTAAGTAAAGGAACAGAACATACCGTTGTGTTCAGTATAAGATGCTTCCATCTTTTGTTCAAATCTTCTACAGTTATCCTCCTTTTAAACCTCCCATACTGCAAAAATAATACGACATGGTAAGAACTAAATAGACAAAACAAACTATAGTGACAGGGATAAAATGTTGCTAGCTGTTAGTCTTCCCTTCAAAATTATGAGCAGTTCACCCAAAAAAAAAGATCAGCACTTCCCAATCAAGAAACAAACAGTAGTTCACACCAAATTACAAAGTATCATCTCAAGGCCCAGCCTAGAGACCATGCTCCAAACAATTCAACATGACATCAAAGAAACTGAGCCAAATTAATCACAACCTATAAATTAATTCATCTGAACACCATGGCAGAAACAACTACCTGAATTGTCGCCCAAACGGCAGCGGCGAGGGGAACCCAATTAGAGAATGGCACAACCCACCGCTCGACGAACCACGCAAAAAGGCCGAGTGGAATCAGGAAGGGGAGCAAGGGTTGATCCACCATAACCTGGTTCAAGAACTCCAGTGCTTCCTTGGCATTCAATTTCTTCAGCCTCTTCTTCACCATCTCTGCTCCCTTCTCTCAGTGGCTTCAGCAACAAGCTGCTTCCTTATCTCTCTTCTAGGATGCCACACACCTTGGTTCAGAATTCAGATGCCTTTGTTGCTTTATGCCTTTGTTTCCACTGATTCATGAGTTCCTGTTATCTTTGCCCACTCACTCACCCTCTTTTGCACTGTGAGTAATGGATACCTGTCCACCTACAATTTGGCTCCAATTAATGCCCACAAGAAGAGACACCTAAAAGAAAGCATGAGATGATTGTGACATATTGCTCCCCGCACTTATGAGATCTTTCACCTCTCTTTTCTCCCCCTTCTAAAGATAGAACCCCAAATTTCATATTCTTTCAGGTAGTCCCTTTTCTAATACCCCCAGCATGCATTAAGAAGAAATTGACCCAGCTGAGTCCCCAGCCAAGTCAATAGCTGAATTATACCACTAAGTATGCCTTCTAGTTCTAGACCACAAAAGGGGAGAGAGAGAGAGAGAGAGAGAGAGAGAGAGGAGTTGGCATATCTGAACAGACAAAAAAATTGGACTCTGCAGGGACGAGCTGAGGCGCAAAAGTAAGATCGCCGCTCAAAAAAAAAGTAAGATTGGAACTCCATGAATGCATAGAAAAGCTTCCAACAAGAGAACGAACCAATTGAGCGCTGCAAATTCCAGCAACCGCTTCCAAGATGCCTCCTTTTCAATCCAGTCCACCGCAGACGCACCTGAGGACCCGATTGGACACTAAAACCTCGATTTCTTGAACCAATCACGAGTCTCCTGCTGCCAAGGAGCCTCCTTTACTCACTGCCGGCCCCTAAAACCCAGTGAAGTTGGCAAAGGATCAAGCTATGCAAGTTTGGGCTGGCTCCAAGGTCCTAGAACCAAGAACTGGAGTTGGGAACAGGAAGGGAACTTTTTGTGGGTTCGAGTTCGATTGGTGGGAACGAATCGGGTGAGTTTTATTAGTGTCTTGGAGTGGATTTGGAATGCGTCAAATTTGGAGTTCATCCGCGCTCGTGTGACACGCGCGGCCGTGTGTGCGGTTGTTGCCGTTTCCGTTTGCTTTGGTGGAAGAATACGAGATACGACGGTTTTCGTTGATCTGTTTCCTTGGTTGGAGTGAGACGATTTTTTGTGTTTTTTTAATAACTCTTTTTTATGATGAAATATTGACCATCTGCACTACAGTTTCTTCCACATGAGAACTTTTTTATTAATTAACTTTTTTCTAAATTTTATTTTAAAATTAACCTCGGCGCACTTTATTTTCAATTCTGACTCATTTGGTCACGCAACGGGTGGTGGCGTGACAAAACAACACTATCACGCACCAGAATAAGTCCCCAAAATAGCACTTTTTGTCACGCTACTAGTTGTGGTGTAACCAAATAACACTGTCACGTCACTTCCAGTGGCGTGACAAGAGTTTGATCAGAAATAGACTGGCGTGACAGTGTTGTTTTGTTACGCCACGTGTGGTGACGTGATCAAAGGGGTCAGAATTAGAAATAAAATGCGCGGAGGTTAACTTTCAAATAAAATTCAAAAAAAGGTTAATTAAAAATAAAAAATCTCCACGTGACGTCTCCGGTAAATGAATGCATCGAGACCGTCGGAAATTGTTTTTTTTCTGTGTGAAATCACTCAAATGGAAGAAGAATGCATCAATATTAAGGCATGCCTGCCAGAAATTCTAAAAAGAAAGAAGAAAAGAAAAGGTGCAGGCCACTTTTGATCTGCTCCACCAAAAAAAAAATTGTCAAGTGGATATTGCAAACCATAAATTTCTCGCTACCGGTGAACTTGCAGTTTATTCTGTATTACTAATAAAAGAAGGGGTTTATCCTGCCCTCACCCCCCTCCTCGACCTCGCTTCCGCTTCACATCTCCGGACGGCCACCACTGTCACTGTCAACGCGCGGAGGCGCTAGCAGGAAGGGAAATGGAGAAGGCGGCGGGTCTAGTGGAAAGGACAGGGAAGGGAGGGAGACGGCGGGTCTAGGGGACGGGAGTGCAAAGGGTGGCGACGGAGGAAGGGGAACGGGAGGCGGAGGATCGTCACGCCAGCCTGTATCAGCAGTGACTCGAGCCTTGACCTTGCTTCTGCTCCACATCTTCGGTCAGCTACCTTCGTTGCTATTGACTCGCTCGTCAAAAAAATGATATTTACTACATGGTTTAAGATTTTATCTGCTGGTACATCTCACCCTCTTTTAAAATACTGTTGCAAAGCACGTGCACCCTACTAGTTATAAAAAAAATTGGAGACTGATTGTCCTTCAGTCTAAAAAAAGTTCCTTGCTACAGGATGGATCTTGTAACAAAATTGCACGATTTACTGTGCCGTTTGGCTTTCTGAAACAGAGGATGAGAATGTGAGAAGAGAGGTCAATAGGAGAGATGGGACCTATTTTCCTCGTGCCACTGATATATGCATCCAACTTGTTTGGTTTCGCCGGCTGGATTAAGACAGATCTTGGAGAAAACCAAGATATTTTGCAAAAGATAGGCACTCCGAAAAAAGAAAGGTAGTGTAGTTTTATCAATGTCGAAGTGGCTTACGGTTCTTCCATGCTGAGAGAACAACAACGGCATCTCAATCTCGTATAGTGCTTGTATAGAACCGCACCATTTGGTCGTCAATTTTTAGAGGTTCCTGTCTCATGCGCTGCCATCTATCACACAGTCGAAAGCACCACTACAAAAGCTATTCCATCTGGATGGTCCTATGACGTATAGCCGCCTTCAATTTGTTATGACACGGCTCAGCTTTGTCCAACACAGTGTTCTCTAATCGATGGAACCCGGAAGCTTCGCTGGTGCTACCTGTAAACGCCGTTTGGTCGATGGTAGTTGGTAGTTGGTACTGCTAAGAGCCTAAGAAACACCGCGAATTTGATGATCTCATCTAGAGGGAAAGGTGTGTAAAATCTTGACGTTTCCTATTTCTCCTCATAAAAAAGTTGTTTTACCTGCACATCGATTGAGGATTTTTCAAGGCGTTCTCGCTGGTTTTGTCAATCATCTGATGCCATGTAGGCCATCACCGCAGCGAGCCAATGCGTGGCAGCTTGTGGCCATCGTGTTGCATGAATGAGCATGGCCGTTTCAGTCGACCCAACTGTTGAAGCCCTTGAACAAGTGCTTGATGGACAAAATACCCAAGTACTACTGGTGGGTAGTCTTTAAATAGAGTCTCCCGTGTACACGGAAAACATCGATAACAATATATAAATATATTTCTCTATAATGCGCCACTCTTAAGCATGTTTAATGGGCTTATGTTAGCCGTCTATAGTCGTTGTCATGTAGAATTTTTACTGACGTGGATGAAAGAGAACGAAGAAAGAGAAAGATGTTATCTACAATCTCAGTATGATCAGATCACGAAACAAGAAAAGCATTAAAAGATTGTATGTTCTATAAAGACAACTAAAAAGACAAAGAAATGCATGTATCTATCAGTATGAGCTATCTTTAGTCTTTGTCTACAGTGATATGGAGAGTCATATAGACAAAGAATCGTTCTGTATACTATTGTACATGCCCTTATACTCCATCTATTGTCTCTCTTCCTGATGATTGGTTTAGTTTTCTTCTGCGACGATTACGATTATTTAACGTGTATAGAATCTCCATCAATTATTAAATACCTCGAGCTTATGATAGGGGATCTGCACACGACTCGATATGCTGATTGTATTTTTGATGAGGACAATTTCCCGACATTACGAGGAGGAAAGTGCCACTCTAAAGAATGTTGATAAATAGAGTCTTTTTAGTTGTCTTTATAGAACATACAATTAAATAGAGTCTCTGGTGTACACGGAAAACATCGATAGCAATAAAGAAATATGTTTCTTTACAAGGCGCCTCTCTTATACTCCATCTATTGTCTCTCTTCTTGGTGATTGGTTTAGTTTTCTCCTGCGTCGATTACGACTATTCGACGTGTTTAGAATCTCCATCAATTATTAAATACCTCGAGCTTATGATAGGGGATCTGCACACGGCTCAATACGCTGATTGTATTTTTTATTGGGACAATTTCCCGACATTAGGAGGAGGAAAGTACCACTCTAAAGAATGTTGAGAATAGATTGGAATGTTACTAGCATTTAGTCCTTTAGGCCCGCGCACTAAAGACTCATAACTGGAAGTTCGAAGAATAATAGATTTACAACAAATAGCTAATAATATGACAGATTGAAAACATCTAGGCCTCTAAAAGTGATTTTGGTAATTAATGTCAATAATGTGTTATGGGACTAACATGTGTGCTAAGATTTTTTAAAAGTTTAGTCCCGGAGTTTGAATGATGACATGAAAATGGCAATGCAAAGATGATAAAAGATCGGCATGGCTCAAAATCAAATATATTGTTTAGCCTAAGGATCCTTTTGTAGTTTTTACCGATCTTGGTGTTTAGAGAAAAGATAGGATTAGTAGGCTAGATGCCGTACTATAAAGAGAGATCATGGCTAGTAGCTTGAAATATTATTTTACGTCATTTTGATCAACCAAATAACAAGCATTGCATTTAGAATTACATCTGGAAAGTTGTTCAAAAAATTCGGTATGACTATATTTGATGAGCGATACTACCGCAGGTCGGTAGTACCCGACTCCAGTTGGCGGCATATGTTTTCCAGAGAGCATTTGTTTTGGGAGTTTTTGTTCTCTCTTAGAAATCGATATGACCGCACTTAGTAAGCGGCACTACAGCAAGGCGGTATGTATTTTCCAAAGAGTGTGTTTTTGGAAGTTTTTCTTTTTCCAAAAACGGTATGATCGTATTTCTTGAGCGGTACTACCGCAGGTTGGTAGTACCGGATTTTATATGGCGGTACATTATTTCCAGAGAGGGTTTTTTTTCTTGATTCTTTAATATCTGGAAATCGGTAGCTCCGATCTAGCCGAGCAGTACTACCGCGATGCGGTAGTACCAAACCTTGTGAGTGCAGTATGGCCGCATCTTTTTATAACGGCTAGTTCAGAAGCATTTAATGAACAACAGTCGGCCGTTGAACAGTGGTTCTGGTAGTACTAGATTTGTGCTGCGGTACTACCGCAAATCCTGAATTTTTCACAGATTTGACTCAATCAGCTAGTTTTGTGGTTGGGGGCTATAAATACCCCCTCACCTGCACTAAACTCTATTGGTTGAATCTCATTGAATACATTTGAGCCTCTAGTGCACTCTCTGTTATGCATTTGCTCATATTTCTCATTTTGAGATAGTTGAGAGCATTCAAGTGCATTGCATCATTAGTTGATCATTTTGGCACTTGTTCTCTTCAAGCAAATGTTTTGGTTTATTACTCTTGGTGCTTGCCGGCACTGAAGAATCTAGACCCGTCATTATGTGTTAATGGAGTATTTTGGTGATTAATGACAAATCTATTTGTAAGACTAACACGTTTGTTGATATACCTATTGCTTAGTCTCAATTGGATAAAAATGTAAAAATCAAAGAGGTATGCATTCGACATCATAATATTATATTTTGTTGCATTCCTCAAATCCAAAATATAGATTGAACTCCACAAATTGTCTAACTTGAATATGTGCATATGTTCTCATTACACATTCATGTATGCACACATCTAGGGGGAGTTCATTATATGTTTTGTGTTTTCATTAGTATTGATCCATATTCCTTATCCGCTTATATTAAGGATCTTTACTTTGAAACATATCATATGAGTATACAAAACTTGTGTAGTTTATATTTACTCATATTTATCTACATTCAATTACTTGCAATTGTGATGGTTGTCATCAATTACCAAAAAGGGAAAGATTGGAATATCTTGTCCCACCATTATGAGATAATGGTATGTTATGGTAATTAATGACAATCATGTTGTGGGACTAATGTTTTCCATGAGTTGGATGAATAGGTTATGTCCCATGATGGAAGAGACTTTGGATGACATCATGAGTTGATTGTCATTAAGTCAAGGTTCAAGGGTAAAGGATGCTTCATGTGTTGATGCACATCAAGAACTTGAAGAAAAGAAAATCATCGTGTGTCGATGATGTTCAAGAAGAGAAGATGATCATAAGTTGATCATCAAGTTAAAAGAGTGCATCTTGGGACAATGCATTTTCAAACCAAGAACCCAGACTTGAAGTGAAGATGTACGTCATCAAGCTTCAAGTGGTTGTGCAAGGCAAAGGTATGACTAGCTAGGGCTAAGGATTTGTTCCTAGTCTTTTACCGGTCTTGGTGTTTGGATGGAAGACCGGATTGCTAGTGTAGGTTGCCGTACTATTAAGAGAGGTCTTGATTAGTAGCTTAAGTTAGTCATGTGTTGATAGCTCATTGTGTTTGCTCTAGCTCTCGTTAGCATAGTGCCAATATTTGTGAATGTGTTTTGCAAATAGTTGAGGCTTATGCATAATCCTTGTAGCATGTGACTTTAGTTTGCGAATATGTTTTGCAAATGGGTTTAGTCCATATACCTTAATTCCTTGTGGCGTTGATTCTAAAAGTCGCAAAATGTGTTTTTGAGACTTGTTGAGAATCTAGCATTCATCCCTTGTGTGTATCTTGCATCAATTGGCAATTGTGGTTTGAAAATTGAGTTGATGCAAATGAACAAAATCTATTTTCAGCTTGGATGGCTGTGGACGGTCCGACCGCCCATATCAACGGTCTGACCGGTGGTATATCGGTCTGACCGCCATGGTTGGAGCGGTTTGACCGGCCACCTGTTACCGCAAAAATTGTGCAGTAGTACCGCGTGTGTTTAGCGGTACTACCGTTGTGCGGTACTTCGATATTTATTTGGCAGTACGTAAATTCCAGAGAGGGTGTTTTTGCTGATCGCCCTTGGTTTCTTCGAGCGGTATGACCGCAGGCATATGGGTGGTCTGACCGGCCATTAGTTGGCGGTTAGACCAGCAGTGAGCTCAACGGCTAGTTTTATAGCCGTTGGAGCTAGGGCGGTCTAACCGGCCATTAGTTGGCGGTCTGGCCGATTTGCCCCCGATTCTCTGGAATCTTTCCCCCAACGGCTAGTTTTTATGTGTGGGCTATAAATACCCACCTTGGCTGGTTGTGGGTAAGTTGCTGGTGCCATATAATATTCCTTTGAGCTAAGAATAAGCCCTCCACACTCTCTTGTGCATGTGTTGCACTTAGTGAGTTTTAAGAGGCAAACCCTAATTGCATGTGTTGCAATTAGGTAGTGGATTGTGTATCCACTTGAGCTTAGACACTTGATTAGTTCAAGCACTACAAGATAAACACCCCTTTACCAACGCATACGTTCCAACGCTCTATACATACGTTGCGAAGTAATATTACGGCTACGCATAATATGTGTTGCAAAATCTATTCATCATAAATCATGTAGATGACTACAGATAACATATGTTACGAAGTAATATTATAGCCACGGGTGCCGGTCCAGCGCTATGCACAAGCTTAGACCCAATTTTGGTTCAATCGAAATTGAATATTTTGTGTAACTCCCAAAACTACTTTCATCTCCCTCCAATCCTTCCCTAAATATTTTGTCCAACTCCCAAAACTATTTTCATCTCCCTCCAATCCTTCCCTCCATTTTTTTCTCATATCTTTTTTTTATCTCACCATTTTCCCTCCCGATCCCACCAATTTTTTTGGCAATTGCTCCCGCTGGGATCTCTTGCGGCTTCTCTTCATTGCTGTGGGTATTGCGCCAACAAATCCCCCAGGCACATCCTCCCCTCCCATTTCTGCATGGTCGTGCCCCCCGCTTAGCTAGCCCTCGAGGATGGCCACGGGCATGGCCATGACGCAGCGGCCGGGGTCACGAGATCCGGCGGGAGGGGGGCTGCACTGCACGTGGCGGCGAGGAGGTGGTGCGGCGCGTCAACCTCTGAGGGCTCGGAGCGGCGTCATGGGGGTCATCGACTTCGCGTGGAGGTTTTCGTTCATTTGGGTTTGTTTACCTTGCTTCTGTCGTTCTCTGGCCGTCGGACCCCCTCTTTGTTCTATGTTCGTCCCCTCTTTGTTCTTTCTTGGTTCTTGCCGTCCGGAGCGTGAGAGGCGGCGGCTCCAGATCGTTCCCTGCTCGGGAGTTCGTATGCAAACCATTACCAACCCATTGCCTAATGCCTCGCTGCGGCTACCATGCAGGGGGGAAGAAATCGAAGAGAATTCTTGCGAGTTAGTCCCTACAAAATCTTGAAGTCACAGAGAGCCCTCACCGCATCCGAGATCCAACCATCCAGGTGAGGTGAGTCGCCATGGGGACAATGACGATGGCGACGGTGGTGGGCGCGCCATGGTGCTCTACTGTCTTTGAGCCGTGGCCCTTGAGAGACGCCGCTAGGGAGTGGAGGGGCGGCGGTGGAGGGGCGCATGGCATGCACAAGCAATACGGCGATGTGGATCGAGATTGGTTCCTTTTGTAGTTTCCTTAGTTCCTCTGCTTCAACACTTCTAGTTGAAAGACATACTATGGTACCCTCTATTGATCCTCTGGATAAATGTACATATATTGCTAATGTTTGTTCATTTAGGTCAAGTCGCTAAGAGATGGACAATGTGGGAGATGATGACTGCACATCTTATTCAAAATCACGAGAACATCAAACGAGGGGCGATGACAAGTTTTCATTGGTTGGTTACATCAAGTTGTTCGATGAACTTAAATAAATTCTATCTTTACCATTGGCCTACATAGATTTATTTAGAGAATAATGAGAATAGTGCCTTTTGAGGGCTCAGAGGATTATTGTTTGCTTGTTGTATGTTTGATGTTGCTTTGGACTTTCAAAAGAGAAACTTTGACATGATTATTGTACAGCCTCTATTTGTAACTACAATCATTCCTCTTATGCTAGTACACTAATGACTGCTGGTGGTGGTTGTTGATACCAGCAACGACTATAATATTGTGCATTTTGCTTTAAAATTTGCATGCACAACATATTTTTTTCTATATACATGTTTTTGTGGATGCTGTAATACTTCATGGTCTTAGAACTTTGTATTGTATATCCTTTCATATCTGGTAACACGTGGTTAACTTTTCTTCAGGCATTTGCACGGATTGAAAACCACTATTTTGTGAATAAGGGATTTTTATCCTCGGATTCATACCTATTGGACAATGTTGACAAGATTCGACACATTAAAGCCTTTATTGTGCAGGTACATTTTGTCCTCAGGCTTTGTTGTTTTGACTTTTGACATTATGCATTTTCATCTGTGGGTATGACTGTGTGAGTGCGTGTGCCCATAAGCTAACGGCAAACATGATTAATGTTTATGCATCAAGCTGGACATGGTGTGTAGCTCCTCTCAAATGTTAACCTTGTCCAATTGGAACCAAAGTTGTGGCCTAGAATGTAGAGGTCAGGTGCCAACATGACATGATCTGTTGGGTTGTGAAGTGTACAGAATGAAATAAAGACTAGATATGTCCACATTATTAAACAATAGTTCATCAACATGGTAAATGAAAATGTTATGGTTCATATTGCTATTATTTTTCCTTATTTTGTAAGTTTCATGCAAAAAAGTTCCAGACATGGTATGTTTGTACCTGATTAATGATCATGTTGCAGGGGCGGTATGATGTTTGCTGTCCAATGATGTCTGCTTGGGATCTTCATAAAGCTTGGCCTGAAGCAGAATTTAAGGTAAATGATTCTTCAATCATTTTCTTGCTTTCCATAATCAAATTATATACGGTGCACTTTTTAGTTTTGTTACTTTAATATTGTGATTTTGTTTTTTTCCTAATGGTGCATTAATGGACTCTAATTTTTCATTGTAGGTTGATAAGATAAATGGATGATGCTATGGATGACATGTTCAATGCAAGGTGGAGAATGGTGACATAGCTAGGCAGATGATCTTCATCAAATTTAGATTTCATTCTGTTAGGAAATGATGTTCAAGTAAAATATTTATATCATGTCTTATGTGGATGGTTCTCGTGTAATGCAACAATTGATTTTTAATATATGAGTGTTCTTTTTAATATATGTAATGCAACAATTGGTTTTTAATATATGAGTGTTCAAGTAAAATATTTATATCATGTCTTATAATGATTTTTTTTATTTTGACTTCTATACACTTATAATCGTTGCAACAATCTAATTATATTCGTTGTCAAAATAGCAAAACTCATATGTATGGCAAGTACCAACGCTTCTATGCGTTGTGACAATATAATTATATCCATTGTTAAAATAGTAAAAGTCATCCATGCATGGTAAATAACAACGCATACAAGTGTAGTTACAACATGACTATATCCGTTGCTACTTCGCAACGCCTTTTCATATCTATTACCAACGCTTATTTATCTGTTGTAATAGACTCTATAACGACCTCAATGGCAACGCATAGTAAATGCGTTGGTATAGATCGTCCCAACACTTATTTGGATTTTTACCAACGCATATATGCGTTGGCAAAGGGGTGTTCATCTTGTAGTGAAGTGAGAGTCTTCGACTTGTTACTCTTGATGTTTGCCAACACCTAGACGGCGTGGAGGCGTTGTGGTTCAGTGATCTTTTCAAAGAAGATTGTGAGAAGACCTGGGTGTTGGTGAGTGGCTTGGTACTCGCCATCTCCGGAGTGGAGGAAGAGCAACCCTAGTGGATCGAGGTGTTGGTTCTTGCTGGAACCGGTCCAAGTGGTTGGACTTACCTCGGAGGTGTTTGGCTTAATTCGTGGAGCCGGTCCAATTGATTTTGGGCTTACCTCAATGTGGATTAGGGGAGACTGGCAAGTCTCTGATCACCACGGTAAAACATCGTTGTGTCATTGTGGTTTGATTTCTTGTGCTTTACTATATTGCAATTTACATTCCTTGTATTTAATTGCTTACTTGTATGTGTATGATTGCTATCATTTATTTAGTCTCGTATTGTTGGTGCACTTAGTAAAGACTAGTTGATTTAGGCTTTAATTGTGGAAAACCGAATTGATTTACAATTTCGCATAAAACTCAGTTTTAGCTAAAGAAGTTTTAAAACCGCCTATTCACACCCCTCTAGTCGGCCTCCTCGATCTTACAGGCACCTAGACGTCTTGGAGAAGAGTTTGCGTGGTGAACACTTCAAAGAAGATTGTGAAGTGACCCGACAAAGAATTGTGAAGTGGTTGCGTGCTCACTATCTCCAGAGAGGAGGAGGAGCAACGATAGTGATCGAGGAAAGTGCACGTGTGGAGCCAACATGATTCGTTCAAGTTTCCTCGACATGGACTAGTGAAGATCATCAAGTTTTTGATACCACAGGAAAAACATCAAGTGTCTACATTGTGGTTTTTCTCTCCCGCATTATATTTCCGCATTTACTTTCTAGCTCTTACTTGTGTAGAACTCTTGCTAGAATTGTTTTAGCATAATATTGATCATATCTTTCAGACTTGTGCTAGAACTCCTTTATTAAGATCATAATTGTTTAAAATTACCAATTAGAGCACAAAATTTTTATAACCTCCTATTCACCCCCTCTAGTCGATCATCCTTGATCCTACACAGATGCCTTCACTAATCTTAAGAGAGTGACAATCACAAATACATCCGGTAAACGCACCGGAGAGAGTGGAAGTACCCCAGATGGACACTGAATCCACTCATACCCCTCATGCGAAGAAGAGGGGGAGACATTCGGACGCACGGGACTTAATTCCACGGAGACATCTGCAGAAACAAAGAACCGCACAAAGACAGATCGCTCCATAAGATAGTAGAAGGAACTCAACCCGATGTTGAAAAAATCCCTGAATTGAACCATCTTGAGGATGGTAATCCCAGTGAAATTTTGCATGTACAATCTGACGCTGGGAAATCAGAACACCCAGACTCTATCGTTGTGGGAAATCATGAGGAGCTGAAAGAATTAAATGAAGAAATATCCACAAATTATGTGGACTCAGGTGAGTCGTATAAAATAAAGACTACAGTTGTTGACATATATTTTTCTTATAAAATTATTAAAACTCTTGAACTAGATCCAGAACCTAAGTACATGGCAGAGTGCCAGAAGCGCTCATATTAGGTCAAATGGAAGGAAGCAATTGAGGCATAATTGCACTTTCTTAATAAAAGGAAAGTATTCGGTCCTGTCGCCCAAAAACCTCCTAAAGTGTTCCTTGTAGGATCCAAATGGGTTTTCATTCAAAAGAGAAATAAAAACAACTAGGTGGTAAGATACAAAGTGAGGCTTGTAGCACAAAGGTTCACGCAAAGATCCGACACTGATTACGATGAAACCTACTATCCTGTGATGAGTAGAACCACGTTTCGATACTTACCATCAATGGCATCTAGCAGGAATTTAACAATACAGTTGATGGATATAGTAACCACATATTTATATGGGTCATTGGATACAGATGTCTATATGAGAGTCCCTAAATGAGTTAATTCCGAATCCTAATAAAACTAATCGCAACATGTATAGCGTCAAACTGCAGAGGTCATTGTATGGATTGAAAACAGTCAGGAAGAATGTCGTACAACCGACTAAGTGACTTTCTCCTGAAGAAAGGTTACTCAAATAATGATGACTGCCCCTGCGTGTTTATAAAAAAAGTCCCAGAATGGATTATGTATCATCTCATTTTATGTCGATGATCTGAATATCATCGGAACTGCGAAGGTCATAAAGGAAGCAATTTCTTACCTTGTGACGGAGTTTGAGATGAAAAACTTGGGTAAAACCAAGTATTGGTTAGGCCTGCAGCTATAGCACTTCCCTGAAGGAATCCTAGTATACCAGTCTATCTATACCAAGAAGGTATTGGAAAAATTTAACATGAATAAATCTCATCCTTTAAAGACCCTCATGGTCGTGAGATCTCTAAATATGGATAAAGACTCGTTCGGACCGAGGATGTAAAATGAAGAAGTTTTAGGACCAGAGATTTCATACTTAAGCGTCATAGGGATGCAGTTCTGATATTGCGTTCGCGGTCAACTTATTGGTTAGACACAGTGCAACTCCAACCATATAGCGTTGGGCTCGCGTTAATACTCTTCTCATATACCTGCAAGGTACATAAGATCTCAGCTTATTTTACCAGAAGGGCCAAGACTTGACTATGGTGGGATATACGGATGCTGGTTATCCATCTGATCCCCATAGTGGCAAATCTCATACTGGGTTTGTATTTCTCTATGGTGGTGCAGCCATCTCTTGGCGGTTATTTAAGCAAACCTTGATAGCTACTTCTACCAATCATTCAGAAATTATTACACTATATGAAGCCTCACGTGATGTGTTTGGCTTAGACGAGTGATTAGCTATATCCAGAAGTCTTGTGGTATTAACATCGTTGATACCCCCATAATTTTCTATGAAGATAATGCTGCTTGTGTTGCATAAATGCAAATGTGTTATGTTAAGAGTAATATCACAAAACATATTGCTCCCAAATTCTTCTATCCTCGTAAACTCCAGAAGAATGATGAGGTGTGAAAATCTGGTTGATCTATTCACTAAGTCTCTACCAGCGTCCAGTTTCCAATGATATGTTTGTGGCATTGGAATGAGGTGGCTTAGAGAGTTGCAGGGCTCAGGGGGTTCTCTGAATCATGACCTACTTAAGGTTCTAAAGTTTTACCTTAATCCTGAAGATTAACCCAGAAGGTAGAGATGTTGCACTTTTTTTTCCCTTGATGAGTTTTTTCAGAAGATTTCTCACATAAAAGTTTTTAACGAGGCGACAATGCAATATAACTTGCGGATGCAACGTACTCTTTTCTCCATCCATTTTTCCTACTGGGTTTTGAGGAGGGGTTTTTAATGAGGCATGTGCATAACACGGTATTCGTCCATGGAGGAGTGTGTTGGAACAAAACGATGGCTAGAGGGGAAGGGGGGTGAATAGGAGCACTATTTCTTTTTTACCTTGATCGAATTCAACTCAATTCTTACTCCAATAGCTATGAAAGCTATGAATATCGAAGTAAAAGCACAATGGAAGTCTGGTATCGAATCCAATCTAAACCCCAAAGCACAACCAAAAACGCTGAAAACTTGAATTAAAGTGAGTTGGACGGTCAAACCTCTCAAGATGGGCTATCTAACAGATGGCCTGGCGGTCTAACCTCTCACTAGGGGCGGTCTGACCTCTAACATGATGAATAGTAAAATCAACACAAAATCAAAATCACAAATCGACTCAACTTTGGATCCGGTAATTTAAATCCCCTCAAATTTCAACCATAACTCATCAAGAAGGTTAGGAACCTATTCTAATCGACGATCGAGAAGATCAAATCCAAAGTTCCATGAATTTCATTGATGAGGGAAAGGGGGCATAAGAACATAGGAAAACTAAACTTTGATTCTAAAACTTACTCATGGGTAAAAGATAATCAAGATGATCCTAGATGCATTCCCGTATGTCACAGCAAGTAAGTTCACAACAGGAAATCATAGGAAAAACCAAAGGATCAAAAAAAATCCAAAAGTCATGAAAAAGAGAGCAAGAACAAGAAGTGACTCATCTTAAAGGAATATTGCTTGGATTGATTTGAGATAAATGTTGGTTTACAGCTACTCCACCATGGAGGACAAAAGCTCAACACTTGAGCACACAATTAATACATTTCTCACAAACCCTAGCCTTAACTACTTCAAAAATCTCCAAATCATAAATTGGGGTTTTTCTCTTGGAAGGACTTGGGAACTCTATATCTGGAGATTTCCTTTTATAGTGGAGGCTAGGCTGAGAGAGAAGACCCTAATGGGTACATGTTAAGTCCATACACAAACGGGTCTACATTCACGCACGCTTCTCAAAACAGATGACGAACCGGGCTTCTCGAATCTGTTTCTTCGTGATCTTTATCTTCACTTGACCTAAACACCTCTCCTTACGCCATCTTGTGCAACTGTTTAGCTAAAGTTCACTAAGACAATTTTTTGGTGAAGTTACCAAAATACCCCTTCTCGATCCTTCTCCAAAGATCGAGTCAAATTTTCACGAAGCAATCCCATACTTTACTACGTGTAGGTTGATCAATGGCTCTTTTCATGTTGGCAAGTCTCTTCCATCCGGCTCCCACCGAAACCATCATAGCACTTGCACTGACCCCCGCGCGCGCTTGATGCAACCTGTCGCACCGAACTTCACGTTCTACCATCCTTGTCCATTTTGCACAACGCTTGAGTCCACTGACTTCACCCGGCATCCTCGATCATTCTGGACCTCAGCCCTCCATGTCTAGTCCTGATCATCTTCGCCGTTGATTGTCGTTGACCTCCAAGCCTCCTGCACAACAATAGACCAAGAAATTGATTCCAGGCACTAGTTCTTCGCAACTTGACTCACGTTAGTCAAAACATGCATCATGCAACACGTATGCATCGAAAAACCATGAATTTGACCTAACCTACGAACATTGCCGCCTTACCGGCCAACAAACATGATAAAATCGGTCTGACCACCCAGCTGGGCCAGTTTGATCGCCAGCACATGGACTTAACCAAATTTCTTCTTTGGAAATCCGAAACATCTCTGAAAATTTAAAACGAATAGGACTTTTAGCTCGAAGCTCCAAAAATTATGAAACCAAGTGTAAAAGAATCCACTCTCTTACCTACACTCTCTATTTTTTTCCCGATCAAAATTCAACAGAAATATTGCCGGTCGGACCACGCCACGACGGGTCGACCGCCCCTTTTGCTTCGCTTATGGTCGGTCCGACCGCTAATGATGGTTGGTCAAACCGCCACCATAGCCAGTCAGGCCACCTAAAGTTTGGCAGTTTCTAAATTTTGCCAAAAACGAGTATTTCGACAAGCCCTCGTCACTATTACCAATTGTATCATCATCCTAAGAAACCCTTGATCAAGAGCTTGATTGGCAAAATACCGAAAGTATCTTGGCAATAAAGAAAAAGGTTTATCTGTACTGTGTCTCCATTTATCTATGTCTCCATTTATTATCCCTTTTTCTTGGTGATTGGTTTGGTTTACTCGTGGGATGACCACGATTATTCAGCACCAACAAATGGTAAACGTCTAACGATGACACGTCACACTCACACGTGGTTTGCAGAGAGTAGGTGTGATGCAGATGCAGTACGGCGGGCGGCCCAAAGAATCGGGAAAGGTTAGGCGGCCTGAGAGTAGCCGACGCCGCACCTCTTCTCCTCGATCCGGTGCCTTCTTCCTGACACCAAAAGCAAGACTGACCGGCCCACGCCATCGAGGAGGAGGCGGAAGGCCATAGCCCAAAGAAGGCCTACGGCGCATGCACGACCCAGCTAAGCACATCTACATCATTACATCTCCCCGTTGGTTCTTCCTCCAAATCCCCAAATCCCAATCCAATTTGCAAAACTCGAAATCTACAAACCTAGACAAAGAAGCAAGAAGATTAAGACTTGGCAGTGCCAAGACCGGGAGGCGGCCAGCAGGAGGAGCCAGAGCGTGGCGCCGGCCGAGGCGGCGCCGAGAGGAGCTCCATCCGGGCCAGAGCCGAGCCGAGCGGGTGGTTGGGACGGGAGAGCTCAGCGGTCTGGAGCACGCTGCTGGGAAGAGCTCCACCGGCCGGAGGCGGCGTGGGGTGGGCAACGAGGGAGACCGGAGAGAGAGGAGGCGAGGTGGTGGTGGGATTGGGGAGGCCGTGAGGGAGTAGAAGGAGCTAGGTCCTTTTGAGTTTTGAGAGTTGAGACTTGACTGACTTGATTTGTGAATGCAGAGACTTGTGAATTGTGATTTGTGAATGCCAGAGAGTGGTAGAAAATAGAAATCAAGATTCAAGATAGCTCCTCCTAAGTCGAAAGAAAAAGGTAAGAATTGGATTGTGAATGCTTGAATGGTGAATACTGTGAATTTGTAATGTGTCATGTGTGATACTCACAGTGATTATAATTTATAAATGTATAAATGATTATTGATGAATGAATGTGTTGATGTGTGAATTAGATTGTAATTGGTTAATTACTTGATTTGCTAGATTTGAAGAGCTATTTTACCATTGCGTCGTCGTCGAGTGGCTCAATGACTTGATGGTATGCTACATCGAGCGGAAGATATTTAAAGGACTTGATCATGATAAAATTAAGAAACAATTTCAAGCCATGAAATCTCGGAGAATGAAATTGCCTCGGCCTCATAGACGTAATTAGTGCTTTAATAGTATGTCTTTCTGTTTGTTATGTTCAATAATTTTTTTATGATTTATGATGGATTAATCTGAATACTTACCATCCATCGACTTTTGGCAGGTTGTTACTAGTAATTTAATAATATGGTATTTTAGTGGCAAATTGTTCTGTAAGCTTTATTGATGAGGTACATTTTCTACATTTGTCCTGTCTTTGTATGTTCACATGATGCGGATTGTAGTTTTGAGATCCATTTAGTGTCATATGCTCTATTGAAAGTGATGGTAACATGTATTATATATGTCTTGTTTTGTTATCAGATAATAGTATTAGTCCATTCCATCCAACCTAAATTTTAATCTTGGATCCGCCACTGGGTACGGCGATACTGATCCGTGGATAATACCATCGTCTGCTCTATCTGGCTAGACTTGATGCGATCATATCCACGGTGACGCAATTACTGCTGCATGGTCATATAATTTTGGAGTATAGTTATTACGTTCGTAATGAAACAACCAAGCATTCCTGCTCTCTGGTCACGGCATGTGAAATGTCAAAGTTGGTTTTGGATGGCAAGATCATAATAACTCGCAAGATACCGTTTATTTGGAGGTAGATTAGATATGATACGGCAAGATCTCCTTTTGATCTTGTCATGTTAGCAACTGGATCGATGGCGCATTGTAAAAATTCAGAGCAGACGGTCGAGCAGTGAGTTGGGGGTGAGAGGAGATCAGGCACCGGCGACACTGTGCGTGCACGTGGAGGCCCCACCAACAACACATCACAGTATGTCATCGCATACCACCCTCTCATCCTAACCGGGTCCGACCAACTTCCACCTGAGTATTAACGAGGGTAGGAGTGGAGTTGGGCTTAAGATTTCTCAGGCTACCTGTTAAAAATTAAAATGAGAAACATAAAATAGCAGCTGAAATATTACATTAGGCTAAAATACACTGGATCGACCTGAGGCTTAGGCCGACGCTATCTCTGTTTCTGAGGATCATCATATCTGATTTGGCTGTCATTTGATTTAATACTTACTATGTTTTGTATATTGACCACATGTATGTTTCGTGAGGACAAACTGAGTGACATTGATTTGGTAATGTTTATGTAAAAAAACAGACGATTATAAAGAGACTACATCGATATTCGGTATAATATATCTATGTTGACGATATTATCCGCTTCTACGTTAACGGTATTTGTATCTAATGCTAGCATATCCATATCTGTATCATCAAAGTCCCTAACTGAATCAAGTAAAAGACTTTATTGACAAGAGTCTGACTAGACATTAAGTACCAGTGATATTCATACCACTCTGCAACACATATGACATATCCATATCATAAAGTCCCTAACAGAATCGAAAGGTAGTAGAACAGAAAAAAGTGAAAGTTTATGGATAAGTTGGAGAAGATCACGACGAAAAAGCGAGAAAACCCAAGAGGAAATAAAGGAGGCACCCGAAGAGGAGACAGAGACAGAGGTGCACCGTGCACGCACACAAAACAGAAACCGGGTAGGATTTTCCGTAATAGAACCACGCCACCCCCACCACCTAGGCTCCGGCTCGGCGCAGAATAAAATCCTCCAACCCTCTCTCCTCCCCCCTCGTATTCATCGCTATCCTCTTCAAACGAACTACCAAGTAGAGGAAGACTCGCCCTCGCGTCATGGCCATGGACGACGTCGCCGCCTCCTCCTCCTCAATGGACGCCGTTGCCGCCGCATCCTCCTCCTCCGACCCCTCGCACGGCTGGCAGAAGGTCACCTACCCGAAGCGCCACCGCAAGCAGGCGCCTCCCGCGGCGTCTGCCGCTCCCGATCTGGCTCCGCAGGCCAACGGCGGCCACAAGGCGAGCGTGTTCGAAGGACTCGACAAGCGCTCCCAGGAGCGCCACCGCGCGCTTCAGGCGGCCAGGGACGCGGCCGACCCCGACGCGCGGATCGCCGAGGCGACGGCGGCGTACTCCGACGACGAGGATTCGGACGAGGCAGCGGCGCCGCACCCGGAGGGGGAGGTGAAGAAGCCAAAGGTGAAGAAGCCCAAGAAGCCCAAGGTGACGGTCGCCGAGGCGGCCGCCCTGATCGACGCTGAGAATCTCGAGGCGCATCTCGTTGAGATCTCGGTAAGAGCCATCTCGTTTTGCAAAATTGTCGTTTAAAAGTCAGATCTTGAGAGGCTGGTCTGGATCAAGATTTTGTCTGTTTGTTAATGATCAGATCTGATAAGGGTTTAGTGTTGGATCTTGCGGGCCTCGTCGAAATTCCGATGAAATGTTGGGTTTTTAGGAGTTTGGTATTAAGAAGAAAGAAAATTCTGGCGTAGTACGATAGTCTTACCACAAAGTTGGGATCTTAGGATGTAAAGATGGGATCTTGGAAACATTGGGATTTTGGTGCAAGGATTAGATCCTGTAAAGGTCGGCATTCTTTGTGTTATGTTCTTAGATTCCAATTGTTTTTTTCTGTGTGCAGGGATCGTACGAGAACCAGCAGGATATCCAGCTCATGCGGTTTGCTGACTACTTTGGCCGAGCATTTGCAAGCGTGAGTGCATCGCAGTTCCCGTGGGCAAAGATGTTCAAGGAATCACTGGTGTCCAAGATGGTTGACGTGAGTTATTATTTCACTGGAGATTCCCTAATGCATTTTAAGCATATATGAACATTGCATTTGGATCAAATGTAAAATGCAACTGCGGCTTATAGGATTGTTATGAAATTTAGGCTCCGTGCCAAAATTGATGCTGATTCATGCATTGTCGGTAGTGGTTTTGCGAAACGGTTATGCACTTACGCTACTTTTGTTTACTGTCAAGTATTATTAATCAATTGAATTCCAGATAACCTACAGTGAAAAGTTATTTAAGGCCATTAGATTATCATTTTATTATAGTGTTAGCCTTATAAAGCAGATTTTTGACATCATCACATTGACAATGACTGTAATGTTCATGTCAAGAATGCTGGCTTCTAGGTTGGTTTTGCTAAGTTTATATATATATATATCCATATATATATATATATATATATATATATATATATATATATATATATATATATATATATATATATATATATATATATATATATATACTTATAAGTAGAAATGTCCCAGAGAGCATATACAGAACTACTGGCCACCTAAGGCCTACTGGCTACTGCTCTATGCCTCCATTTGCTTTAGGAAATTCATTTGAAAGCACAAAACAAAACATTTACAGCAGAGGCCTTAGGTGGCCCTAAGAGTTTCACATTACAGAACAAACAAATTAAAATGGGACCCCGATAACAGCCAGTGGATTGATCATACAAATTTGCAAACATTGCCTCCATAGAGGGCTCTTAGCACTAAACAATTTCACCCTGCCCTCAGTGGCCAACCAATACCAAGTCAGGACATGGCTGTGACCGAGGTTCCAGACGACGGCTTGGCGGACAGCCGGACACCATTGTTATCAGAAAGCATTTGCAGGTCACTAAGAAGAACTCACTAATTAGTTCATCTACAGACAATTCCCACTTCCCATTAGCAAAATCCCCAAATGGAGCAGGAGAGGGAGATGTAGACGCCTGGAACAGAGAAGGGAACAGGAGACACACCTGGCTGCTTGCGTTGGGGAAGATGTAGGCGCCGGACAGTGGGGAGGAGGGAAGAGGAGACGCACCGCCGGCCGATGGATGCAGAGGAGGGGTGCAGAGGATGTAAGCTGCCGGTTGATGGATGCAGAGGAGGGGTGTGGAGGAGGGCGCGCTGAAGGCTGCCGGCCACTGGTCGCCGGGAGCGCACGAAGGAGCTTTGGACTGAGGCGCATGGCGACGGAACCTCTCCACTGGAGGTGCACTCGACTGGGAGGGAGGGAGGCGCAGCGCAGCTCAGGGACAAGGGTTAGGGTTCTCTCAGTGATGGGCCGTGCAGTTGGGCCGGGAACAATGATTTTTTTGTTGGGCTGTGCTTCTTTTGGGCCGTATCGGCGTATCCAGCTGTATCGATACGTATCGGAAATGTATTTCTTTTTTAAAGGTAATTATTTCCAATACTTCCCGATACGTATCAGGGCCGTACCTGTACCCGATACGTATCGGGATACCGGTACTCGGCCAGACAAACAAATCGGCGTATCAGAGAGCCTAATACAGCTGTATAAGGTCATTTAATTACTGTTATGTTCAGTCACATGCTTTATCGATTACTAGTAAGGTTGTACATGGAATCCACGTTGCCCAAAAAATGTTAGCAGAATAGTTTCCGCATATCACCCAAAGAAACTGATTAAAAATGTCAAAAAGGTTCTAGAGCTACATATCCGGCAAAAAACTGTAACACGATAAAGTGGTTGATTTCCTTTATTTTCATTTTTTGAATGGGGGAGGTGTTGAGGCAAGTTCAGGCAAGTTAAATTGGAAGGTGGATTGTGGAGATGGGATTTGAGTTGTGAGGAATAAATGGGAGGAGTGGAGCTCGGAACAGATAAGGCTAGGGGACTGTCGTATGTGATCTAACGGTGTATGTTTTTTTGTTTGTACCAGCATGGAATCTTAGCCCCTCATCAATCACAAACGAATGGTTGATATGTGTCCTATTCCAGACAAGAAGGATACATATGCATGCATTTATTATTTCAATATACTGATGGATTTCAATACTGCCAATTTGACTTGATCAACATGATTGTCTTTTACCTTGCATCAAGACATTTAAGCATGAGAATTTCCCTTGCTTTCTACTTTTAGTTTTTTTTTGTTACATGTCTAATTAGTTGATGTATCGAGCAGATCCCCTTGTGCCATATTCCTGAGCCAGTTCGCAAGACGACGAGTGATTGGATCAACCAGAGATCTTCTGATGCCCTGGGAGATTTTGTTTTGTGGTGTATAGATAGCATCATGTCTGAATTGTCAGGTCAAGCAGTGGGAACTAAGGGTTCAAAGAAGGTTGTCCAACAAACTCCAAGGGCCCAGGTAGGATTCAATCTCATTATGACTTTACATATCATCACATAAGGTATTATGGACTCATGATGGAAAACACAAACAATATTGTAGTTGTAACCATATTCTTTTTGTAAGAAATGGAGAATGTTCTACAAGATGAAGCATATCATTCCGTTTGTTTTGATTATATGTGCTAAACTGGATCCCTGTCAATCCAGTCTAGCACTAATGTAGTGTGCTAATGCATATAGGAAGACTTGGTTTTCAAACAACCATCTTGCAATGAAGATAGTTAGGTTATGCAACTGGTATATTATATGAATAATATGCTGAAATCCTGCATTGCTGGATAGGTATATATGCTTGGTCATGTCATTTACTTCCTTTAGATAGATACAAATTACGAAGGCTTCTGGTGTAGCACTGTTGTAGTCCTTTTTAAGCTCCTTTTTCACGCAAGTAAGAAAGTATGTGGATGTTTACATGTCCTTTTCATTAACAACCATATGTAGATTCGATTAAGGGTATTGTTTTATTACACTGTTACTTTTGCATCATCGGGACTGCTGAAATGTTCTCTAATGAACCATTTGTTCATCAATCAAAACTTTTGCTGTGTGATTCTAGAATACGCAGATCTTCCCATCCTTTTCTTTTTGCGAGGTGTCCGTGAAGGAGAATAAAATATTTGATATTTTAGGGCCCTCAAGACTGCATGGAGATCATAGATATGATTAAACCTAAATTGTTGATCTTGTATCTTGGCCAATATAACTCTCACTTGATTATGAACTTGTGATAACAATAATGCATGATTCCATTTCTTGTTCAAGTTGATGTTTTGACTGGTAATTTTAACTGAACATTGCTTTTTGTCAGGTTGCAATCTTTGTTGTGCTTGCCTTGACTCTAAGAAGGAAGCCAGAGGTGCTAATAAACCTATCCCCAAAGATAATGGGGAACAATAAATATCTTGGACAGGAAAAGCTTCCCATCATTGTCTGGGCTATGGCTCAGGTATTATTTTCTTGTCACCTTCTTGCTCGGTCCGAATGACACTAGTTACTTCCGATACCATGAACTGCATGTTTTTTTATTTCCTTATACAGATTCTTTTTCGTGATATGTCATAGGCATCTCAAGGTGACCTAGTGACGGGAATGTTTTGCTGGGCTCATTCCCTATTTCCCACATTATGTGCAAAGTCAAGTGGGAATCCCCAGTCAAGAGATTTAGTTTTGCAGTTGCTCGAAAGGTATTGCTTAATGTAAACCTGGTTAGGAATACTGCATTGTTGCTCTGATCTCTGTTATAGAGCACATTCTGATTATATCTTAGTTCTTACACTTCAAAAGTATTTTATAGCTACACGTGTAATATTTATATTTTACATATTCATGTGCAGAATTTTGTCTGTTCCCAAAGCTCGAGCTATTTTATTGAATGGTGCTGTTAGGAAGGGGGAGCGCCTGGTTCCCCCTGGTTCATTTGATCTGTTCATGAGAGCTGCATTCCCTGTCTCTAATGCTCGTATCAAGGTCTGTTCTTTCTTTTTTCCCTCCTGTTTACTGCACTTTCAATATGAGACAATGTTCTGACCAGTGCATGCAATTCTTTAGGCTACAGAAAGGTTTGAAGCAGCCTATCCAACATTAAAGGAGTTGGCTCTTGCTGGTCCTCCTGGCTCTAAAACTGTGAAACAAGCATCACAACAGCTTTTGCCTTTGTGCGTGAAAGCAATGCAAGAAAGTGAGTTGAATTGCGATGGTTCACTAGCCTCTTTTGCAATATAGAGCCAGTTACCTCTGTTTTGCAATTTCCAATTAGCTTACTAGTATATTATGTTCAGACAATGCAGAGCTCACCAAGGAGGCTGCTGATGTGTTCATTTGGTGCTTGACTCAAAATGTAGAGTCCTACAAGCAGTGGGTGAGTAGTATTTTGCCATTTGCTCTTATATCCTTACACAAGAAGGTTGCAACTGATGTTGCCTAATCTCGATTTGCAGGAAAAACTTCATCCAGAAAATATCGAAGCCAGTGTTGCTGTCTTGAGCAAAATAGCTGTTGATTGGAAGGAGGTGTCTCCTAAGATCAGCTCTGAAGCTCTTAAGGCAACTGTGAAGAACCTAAAGGCTAAGGTATGCTAAGTGCTTAACTGCTTTTTTTTGTGGACTTTATTTTTTTACTGTTCAGATGTTTCTTTCATTCACGTTGTACTTTATGTGCAATGTGATGCTACTCCTTTGAACACTAAAATATTAGGAACCACTAGCGAGTGTTGTACAAAGTGCTTGGGTCTTTTGTGATGTCAAAATGAGCTATATTCTGTTGGCCCAAAGCATTGGCACTCTTAGCCATATGCAAAGCCAAGTTAACTTGTTGATCAAAGCTAACAATATTAACTTGAACTGTCAACATATCCCTATATATTCCTATGTTTTAATTTGCACATTGGTCGTCGTTGCAGAATGAGGTGGCTCTAGAAGCAGCAACAGACTCTGGAAAGCAGGCATCTATCAAAGAAGCAGACAAGTACTGCAAGTTGATCCTTGGAAGGTTGACGCGCGGCGCAACCTGCCTGAAGGGCAGCCTGCTGGTTATTACTCTTGCTGTTGCGGCCGGCTTTGTGTTGTCTCCTAACCTGGAGATCCCATCTGACTGGGACAAGCTCCAAGTGATGGTGTCGTCGCACCTGTCGTTCTAAACATACCGTCCAGCTGTTGATCAATCTTATAGAAACCATCCAAAGTAGATGACGACTCAGGAGTGAAGAGAGGCGCGGGGGAGACGAATAAGAGGGGATAGATCCTAGAAAACATATAGTTTGATGAGATTTACATTTTCAGCATCTTCTCCCAAGCCGCTGTCGGGAGAAGCAAAGCGACTTTGCAGAGTTAATTGGTAGATTGATCCATGAGAAGAAGGTTTGGTCAAATGGCTCGACCTGATCAGGACTAACACTTCTGCTATTCTGGTTCTGCATCTGAGATGAGGATAAACAGTTTTTGCTTTTAAATCTCTTTTCTTTATCGAATCCCATGTGTGATGTTGTGATCGGCTATATGTATTTGTTCATATCCTGTTGTGTGATGTTGGATGATTTATCGTTGAAGTGTTTTCTTGCCCAGTCGGCATCTTTCGTGTCGAGCTCTTATGCGAAACAAAGCCGTGTGGGTTACTGATAGCCCGGAGCAGCCACGTGTCGAGGCAGAGGCGCTGGGCCGGCGGAAGGGGACGGGTATAATGGCACCGTTCTATCTTATTTCCGTAACGCGGTTGCTGCCTTTGCTTGACTACAAATTAACTTGGACGTGGTTGGTGGGGACGGTGGTGCCCACGCGTCGCCGGCCACCGCCACGGCCGACCTCTCCTCCCACCCGCACGCCTCGTCGACCATGGCAGGTCCTGCTGCCACCGACTCGCCCAAGATGGTAAGGCAACAAGAACGTCGAGTGGAGTGGTTGCTCACAGGAACAGCTAGGAGTAGTACCAGTGAGTGGTGACCCTTACCACTAGCTACAAAGGGGACTCCACTTGTGCCGGGAGCAAATGGCTGCTCATCCCTTCCCTCCTGGCTACTCCTGCTCGCCTCCTCTCAAGAAATGGCGTCCTCCCCTTCCGCTCTCGCGCGCTCCTCCAGCACGGGGGTAGGTTGCCAAGAACTCAGGAATCAATTTGCCACTTGCAGTGGCATCAGTGTGCCTTCCTTGAATTGCGCTGATTTCTTTGTCTCCCCTGCTTGCTGCTGCAGGTTGGCCTGCCTGTGGCGCTGGCGCTGAGGCAGAGGCCGGTGCCGGTGCCGCGCGTCGCCGCCCCTCCCGGCGGTCAATTCCGCCCAGGGATAGCCAGCGCCTCTTGCTCGTGGGTGCGCCCTCTCCGGCCGGAGCTCGCCGCGGTCTCTCGTCCCGGCGCCCGCGGCAGGCCGCCTCTGTTCCGGACTCGCGCATGTACGCGTTCTTGCTCCCGTAATTTTGCTTACATCGACAATTCTAGCTGGTTGAGAGATTTCCTCCTTACATTGATTCCCTTGGATTTCTTCTTGGAAACCCAGGGATGACGACGTCTCAGATTGCCAGCTGCGCCTTCACCTGGGGCACCATTGCCGTCCTCCCCTTCTACACTCTCATGGTCGTCGCCCCAAACACCGACCTCGTAAGCCCAGCCTTTCCTGATTTCACTACTCACAAGCTACCTCTTCTCATCTCGCTGTTCTGAAACTGCAACAAATTAACGCGCATGTTTTGCTGTGTTGCGCAGACCAAACGGACCGTGGAGAGCACCGCCCCGTACGTGGCTCTCGGCCTCCTCTACGCCTACCTGCTCTACCTATCCTGGACGCCCGACACCTTGCGCGCCATGTTCGCCAGCAAGTACTGGCTCCCGGAGGTCAGTCAGTAACACCACTACAGTCCACAGCGATACTGAAATCATACACGCATTGTCTGAATTTTCTGATGCTTAGAGAATTACATGCTTCCTCTTCTGCGCAGTTGGCGGGCATCGTGAGGATGTTCACGAGTGAGATGACCGTCGCCTCCGCCTGGATCCACCTCCTGGTCGTCGACCTCTTCGCGGCAACGTTAGCCATTCTCGATCGTTTCAGGGAAATTAGTACATGCGTTGTGAGTGCGAGGAAATTGTTAATGTTTGTGTTTTTGACTGGTGATGCAGGCAGGTGTATCACGATGGCATCAAGAACAACATAGAAACCAGGCATTCGGTTTCTCTGTGCCTGCTCTTCTGCCCAATTGGGATCGCGACTCACGTGGTGACCAAGGTACTCACCGGTGCGGTCGGTCGCTCACATTGATGATCGATTGTATGTAGGCTCCAATTGTTTAGATGGTGGATTTTTATGTGATTCAGATATGAATAAAATTGATTCAATGCACCATATGTTCCATATCGGTTCAGCTTGATTCTTTCCTCCCTATCCTAGGAATTGCTCGAGCAACTGAATTTACTTATCATCCGGGATTCCTAGAAGGTTAGAACAGGTGGTCATACTATTGTACTGCCTGACTAGCTTATGAAGAAATGTAAAATTAATTCATATGGTCTCAGACAAGCAATAACTCTCAAATGTTAAGAAGTGAAGAAAATGAGAGGAAAAAAAGCCTTGAATTGCAGTTATTCAATTGGTACATTATTCAAATAAAGAGGGGCTACAACTTTACAACAATTGCTTCTCCGAATGCTATGCTAAGCTTATGTGATTCTTATTACAAATTGTGCAAGATTATTGAAGTGCTGATAGATTAAATAACGTGGTAGCAGCAACAAATAATATTCCCCCCGTATATGTCTGTTGATTATAGCTCTTACTGTATTTGTAATGGTATAGCATTAGCATCTGCTTTATCCTTGTCAAATATCCGGTTGAGTATCAATGCCAATCTGATGCCGGCCTGTGCTAACCTCTTCTCCACAACTGGGTACCGAGAGAAGAAATAATCATCTGCATTTCAGAATGCAGAATTGGCAAGCATTATTATTATTATAAGCTAAATGTAATGTATTGTAGTTTTCATAGTACCACTGTGATATAGCTACTTACCTCCTAGAGTAATGTCTTGCTCTACATCTTTGTAGGCATAATTGCAGGACAAATGTATGCTCTCAATTGCATAGCTGCATGACATAGATTTAAGATTTAATATCATATCATGTCAAATTTTGTGAACAATTGCACTATACATGAAATAAACAGAAGTGTTTGAATATGAATCCTACTCATTTGCGCAGGTTGCCCTTTTGTTCTTACAATTTTCCCAGTGACTAATATCGTCAGACCATCCATCCTACAACTTACAGCATTAGAAACTTGAAAGCATATTTGAACCGGATGGAAAGCAGGAATTAAGCAGAATAGTTTACTAGGGTACTCACTGTAAGGTTCATCTTGAGAGCGTCTACCATGGTATCCAGGCTTTTGTTATGGAAGTCCTTCATTATTGTGTCTATGATGCTGACATCCCACACCTAGCAAACATATAACAATTTGGACTCCAGAATGAAAACGATATGAACACAACCGTGTAAATCTGAATTTAGACATAATGTTTATGAAAGTTGACAGAACAGACATGGTGAAGGTTTGCTTTCCTCCGGTACCAGTGCACGATGATCGTGTTGCCCCCTTCATCCTTCTCGAAGCCGACGTGCAGAGGCTGGTGCACGTCTCCGACGAAGTGCGCCAGGAACATCAGGCTCTCTGTCAGGTTATCTGGTTTGTGCATGGGAATGTTCAGAATTCGGCCTGTTTTAACAGTGTATTGTATTACACAAAGCTCACCACACACTTACATGAACTCTTTGAATCTCCATAGCTGTAGAGCTGGTCCGTGTAGTTGTTGATAGCTCCGATGACGCACATCCCTTTCTGGCCACGAGAATTATGGCAATCCCCTGAAAGATACAGTTAACTCCATGAGCTCATGTTTGATCCTAAACACTTTCAGAAATCAGAACACTTGTGCCTGGTTCTACTCATCTCTGTCACTGTCTAACCAGTTTGACAAATGCCATATGTCTTTGCGTTATTACTACATGTGATGTTGAATTATTTGCATATTTGTATTACCTCAAGCCCAAACCCCAGGTATGCGGTTCCATTACCAATCTGAACTTTCAGGTCATTTAACGACCACATATAACATATCCAATGGTGTGTCATGCCTTCAAACAATTGAACTCTTAACAGGAGAATGATATTATTATGTCGACACATGCATGTGACCGTCGGCGTCGTGCTCGCAGGTCACATTCCTGGCCCCATAGGAACGTGCACAAGAGATAACAAAGTACAATATTTTGTTCTGAGCCAGAACAAACTACATATCAATCTCACTTGCCCTCGTGCAATTATTAACACATCAGTTTTATCTTTTGTTTTCCCGAGTATATGCATGCTATATGCTGAGCGATTTAAAAAGGATGAGTAGTATTTTCTCTAATGAAAGCGGTTGGTTGAGAAGGATATGTATCATGTGGTGATGCGTGAAGCAAGCGACTCAAGAGTTGTCTATGTTTACTCAACCTCCTGAGTTGTCCTCTCCAAGAAGCAACAAATCCGGTTGGTCATGACATGAATCATGATACCGAACGATGCCTCAGCGTTCGGCATGCATCTGCAAGCTAAATTCAGAATGGATATGCGCACATCTCCATCATAGATGGCCAGTTTTATATCAAATTCTCCCTTTCTTCGTGTCACAGAGGGTGAGACCAGAGATCCAAAAATCGGTCAAACCGGATTTACTGGTAGGGACCGGTAAGAATACAAACCGGTAAAAAAAAACCAGGTTTGATGATTTTTGTCAAAAAAATGAAGTTGCTTGATTTTTATTCAAATTTGAATTTTTAAACTTTAAAATTCGAAAAATTCATTTTTTAAAATCTCAACCGAAATTTTTCGATTTTCGGCCTTACCGGTCGCCCCCGTTAAAAAAAATCAACCGGTTAAAAAAATCCCTGGGTGGGACTTGAAAGAAAACGCCACGATAGATTACGAGACAGACTTACCGAAGGCACTAACAAACTAGAAAGTACGATTGGTCGCCCGGACCCACGGCGCATTGGCGCAAGATACTTAATTTTGGCTCATGCCGATGTCAAGCGTACTGAAGAAGGCCAAAAACAGTACCTGTTTAGTTTAACGGCACTTGTATGTTTTGTAGTACTACTTCTCCTCTGTAATCATGTGGAGTGAGTGAAACAGTAACACCAGGTTACTGACCAAATTAAGAACCGTTGGCTAGCCCTGCCTCGTGGCTTGACTTGCAATATTAATGGCGCGTAATTAAACTCCCTTCATCAGTTTATACAAAAGGAACCATATTATGTAGTAGTACTATGCAGTGCCCATGTCTATGCTTATGCAGGTAAGTAGATTAGCAGTGCTAGAAAGGCAAGACAACAGCCAAGAGGTGGGGAAGAGATGGAGGAAGAAGAGGAATATCTGACTGGAGAACTTGAAGTTGCAGACGTTTGGGGTGTTGGCGTAGTGGAGCGGGCTGGACCATCGGTAGCGGAAGCGCACCTCGTCCGCCCACGGGCACACCGTCGACAGCTCCCCGCCCGCCGACTCCGGCAGCAGGTCCTGCACCGCCGCCGCCGCCTTCTCCGACAGGTACTTCTGCGCGCACCAAAGGCAAGGCAAAGAAAGATTCATTCAGCATCAGGAACACCGCACTGCAGTCGCATTCCTTCCTTCCCCTAGCTGTCGTCAGTTCGATCTAACAAGATTACCTCGGCGATCTTGCAGACCATGATGTGCCCCTCCTTGCCCCACGCGTCCGCCCGGTTGGGCGCGGAGGCCAGGGAAACAAGGAGGACGAGCTGGAGCAGGAGCAGCGCCTGCAGCTGCGGTGCCATTTCCCTCTGCTGGGCTACTCTGGTTCCCCCCTCTGCGGTGTTGCTGATTCGTTCCCCTCGGGATGGGAGGAGTCTTGCAGCTTTTGTTTGGGCTTGCGTGTGGGAGACTGACTGGATCCTGATGCCGGTTTCGTTTAGGCCCAGCACAAAACAGAGATGGACGAGAGCATGTGCATCCTGGTTGCTAATTAGGTAATACTACTATAGGAAGAAGGAAATTTAGATGCTAATTAGGTAATACTACGCCGAGTGGATGCTAAGCCCAGGTTGTGTATGGTACCGAAGTAAACTTTGGAAGCTGGTGCTATGCCACAAAGAAAAAGTTGAATGTTTAGCATCTATATAGGTGGTGCTAAGGGTTAAAGTAAAAGTAACAACGACACTGCAGAGAGAGAGAGAGAAGTAACGTGTTCGTCTTAGCATCTACCTTAAATGCTAAGGGATGTGATGAGTACTGACGGGGTAGACGGAGGCGTGTAGACCATACACGTAAACATACCATTTCATTTGCCCCTCTCGTGATAGCGGAATGTATTTAATTTCTCCTCGCAATGATTGTTGTAGAGAGCGTGACGTGTTTCCAAAGCGAACGATAATTAATTAGGCACGTGATGCAGACACGTTATCGATCTGCGCTCTGATTTTGTTTGTGAATCGAGTGAGAGAGCTTGGCTAGAATGGCCAGGCCTAAGGAAGCCACTTGACAGGTCAGGGGTGCGTGCTAGTTTACTCTTTTCCCTAGTTGTGAAACGGATTTTTTTGCCATGTTATTTTTTGCGAGGAGAATATGACATTTAATTTTTATTTTTTACTTTCAGAGGAGAATTTGACATCTTGACGGAACTGTACGGTAAGACATTATACACGGCACACGTGTCTTGTTTTCTTTAGTTTAGGGGATTACTTAAAAGTTTAGCCATAGCTATTGGCATGCTTGTGGATTACAAATTCATACCATCTTTGAGCCTTTTTACCGCTTGACTTCTGTATTACCTTACCATATGCATGCATATGATACAGCTATGGCAGTTACCCCCCCAAAAAAGGAAAAAACCTCCATTCCCTATTGTTTATGCACAGCGATTACAACAACCAGGAGAAGCTAAGCTATTACTTATTGCAAGTTCTCGGACGTAAACTATGGACATATCCTTCTAATGACCTGGATGACTATTTTTTTTTCTGGATCTGCTTCCGACAACAACAACAATAACAAAAAAAAGGTTCACCATTGCCTGCTGGTCTGCAGCTGCGTGCACTTCACATTCTTCAGTACGTACGCAACAGGTGGAGATTGGTATGAACATGATGAGCATTTTCAACAGAGGTGTGAACGTCATGACTGATGAGCGTATATGTTCAGTAATCCCAGCAGGCTATCCGACACTTTATGCCGTACGCTGCTGCCCATATCAATGCAAAGATTCCTCCTCCTCTTTCCTTCCTTAATATACTCCGATCGCAGCGCATGGCATGATATTCCTGCAGTTTAAAGCACAGCAGTCTGCAGAGATCGATCACTCCGGTCCATGCCTGTGTTCTCCTTCGTCTCCATCTTCAGGATGCAGCAGCAGACCACAGTGCCTCTGCTGCTTCTCTTCTTCTCTGCGCTCCCTGCGTTGTCGTACGGCTGGGGAGTCGATGGCCATCTCATGATCTGCCAAATCGCACAGGCAGTCACGCATGGCCATTTCTGTCTCCGCTCTCTTGATTTGCCTATGTGTTCTGCATTTCTTACGCACTAGGTTCGTAAATGTCCAGGGCCGTCTGAGTGACGCAGCCGCGGCGGCGGTGAAGGACCTGCTGCCTTCCTACGCCGGCAACAACCTGAGCAGCCTCTGCTCCTGGGCCGACGACGTCAAATTCATTTACCGCTGGTCGTCGCCGCTCCACTACATCGACACCCCGGATGGCCTCTGCAATTACAGCTACGATAGTAAGCACGGTGTCTCTCACACCACTACAATCGACTGAAACTGACATGCACATTGCTGTAGCACCATTGAGCTAGCAAAATGTCTCTCCTGCATTTTGTGTCATCTCTTTTGCCAGGAGACTGTAAGGACGAGGATGGCATCAAGGGCCGGTGCGTTGCCGGAGCCATCAACAACTACACCTCTCAGCTCCTCCTAACCTATGGAAGATCTTCTACTACTCAATGTACTATTTTGATCCCACAAACTTCTCAACAATTGCATGCGATAGTTGTTAGTCATACTGATAGTAAGATTCTATCGAGTACAGATAACCTGACACAAGCACTCTTGTTCCTTTCGCACTTCATGGGGGACATCCACCAGGTACAGAATTAATCAACAGTGCTGATTAAGTGCTGCTGTTGCACTAGTCTATAACTTAAGCAGATGATTGTTCATACATTGCGGTGGTTGTAGCCACTTCATGTGGGGTTTACCTCTGATAAAGGAGGGAACACCATTGATGTCCACTGGTACACAAGGAAGACCGTTCTCCACCATGTAAGCTTAATGTTCAGACTAAGCACTGTTATGATTCTGACAAAAGCATAACGCTGAAAGTTATTTTCTGTACCATTTTCAGGTTTGGGATGCGAATATCATCGAGACAGCAGAAGACGACTTCTATGGCGGAGGTGTAGCTGAATTTGTCGACGCACTGACAAAGAATATAACGGTGTGAAATTTTGATGAATTTTTCTTATGATCTAGTCGGTTCATCAGCTGGATCTACTTGCTATTTGATATGAGAACTGATTAATTGAGCCCTCCACGTTGCAGGGAGAGTGGTCAGGACAAGTGCATGGGTGGGAAGAATGCAGCAAGAACCAGACGGCATGCCCAGACATGTATGTTTTCCACAAACAAAAATTTATTTCCGTTTTCATTTGATTTTACTTGCAATCACCAAAACTTAGAGGCTGAATATAAACGTTGTCTAATTAATTCAGCAATTGCATATATAGACATTTCCTTCTTTATGCTGCGAATACTTGCGTAATAGTACTGACAATTTTATGACTTGATTCCTGGCTGTAATACGTACCAACTGCAAGATACGCATCCGAGAGCATCACTGCAGCATGCGACTGGGCGTACAAGAACGTGACAGAAGATGCAATCCTACAAGGTATTAAGAATACAAAATATCATCAAGCTTGATGTGCGAACAGTATTGAAAACTCGCTAATATCACTGCTGCCGCTGTTGTTGATGCAGATGCCTATTTCCTGAGCAGAGTGCCAGTGGTGAACCTGAGGCTAGCGCAAGGCGGCGTTCGGTTAGCTGCCACCTTGAACAGGATATTTGGTTAGAGATGGCACGCATCGACGAGTCTCTGTGAGAGGGAAAAAAAAAATCTGTGATTCACATGTAAACTTGGTATGCAATGTCGACGAAGTTTGATTCGAGAAATGGAAGCCTACCTGGACACAAAACGGGCTTACTTTACTTTCGCGCGCGGCTGAGCAAACCATCCTACGTAGGCGGGCTTCCAGGGTACCGTACCAGTTTTTCTGTTTGTAGGCTGCTGATCTTTTAAAAGATCAGTTCCTCTCGCATTTGTGTTGAGCTCTTTTACTGTATATTTAATTTAATACGGACCGTTCATTTTATTTGATTCAATGATTCAGATTAGTTAAGATATAATTATACTACACCTGATACTGGTAGTACGAGTAGTAGAATCCTGACGAGGGTAGAATTGTAATTGGCTATGTGGGGATCACACGCTGTAATAGTAATATTTTCAATACTAGTTGAAAAAGTCCATAATATCCTCACGAAAAATTATAAATAATGATCTTAACAAATCAATGGTAAGATTTGATTTACCGTAAAATTTATCTTTCCATTAGCTTTGAGATGTGCGTGTGTATGGTGCTGATTTTCATCCTGTGGTTCAAAATGTTAAGAAACCGGGCCCAGACCAGGCAGGCCTGGCCCACGATGGGCTCCTCATCCATCCAGTAGCCTATATAAGGGAGGGACCCCTAACTATTATACTACAGTTTTACAGAAGAGCAATAAAGAGAAGCAAGAAGTCCCCTCATATCTCTGTGTTCAATCTACTATTATGTTTTTGTGTTCTTGTATCGTTCATACGATTCTAAGTTTGTCTACGAGGTAATCACTCGAACTGGACTCGCCAGCGACGGTTACTCAACACGTCATCAGCACGATCGACTCTCCTCAGATTGAAAGGTAACTGTCGAAGAACGACGCTCGTAGATCGAATCAATCTTTTCTAGATTGCTTTCAATTATGCAATTGTTGCTTTCTAGATTGTTTTATCCTACGGTGCAAATCCACTCTAATCTACCGCGAGCTGACTTGAAGTTGCTAACACAATATCGATCGGTAGATTGCATGAAAGAGTAGATGATGATTGCACTGTGGATCACAAATCCGTTCTAATCTACCGCGAGCCGACTTGAAGTCGCCGATCAAACCGATCGGTGGATTGCATAAACAATAATTGCATGAACAATAATTACAGTAAATAGTAACAAAACAATATATATATCGCCCGATGGCCTAGTACAACTGCAACATCGTCGACTTGCCACCGGTCTCCGCTCCGCGCTAGCCTGAAGCCGCGGCGGCCAGAAACCACGACACCCAAAGAAGTACCGCTGGCCCGTAGCCGCGCCGGCTCCCGGCTCCCGGCCGTCCGCCTTGCCTCCCGCACAGGTGAAGCCATCGCCGTGCCCCTCGCCTCCCGCACGGGCGAAGCTGTCGGCCACACCGACGTTGGCCCCGCATGACCGCACCATAGCCGTGCCCGTGCCATCACCGGTCGCCCGAAGCCGCCTCCGCCAACTCCTCGCATGGAACGCACCGCGACCGCCCGCCCCGCAAGTCATGCACAGACACACACAAAGACTGTGGGCATAGATGGCCACCGCAAAAGCCGCTGAAGCCGCACCTCCCCAACCGAAACCGCCACCGCGACGGCTTCCTTGAACCCCGCTGCGAGTTCCCGCCGACCGTCGCGCTTGAAGCTGCCGCCGGAGCCGTTTGCCCGCCAAAAGACGGCCGCACAGCTCCTTGCGCCCACCGACACGTTGACACCATCGGCCAACCGCCGTCGGCCCAAGGCCACCCTACATGAGCTCATACTGCGAAGTTCCTGCCGTTGTCGTGCTTGAAGTCGCCGCCAGAGCCGTCCGCCCGCTCGCAGCACCGGCCGCTGTTGGCCTCACGTGGCGCCACCTGGGTGAACAGGGGCAAGGAAACCCTACCCCGTTCGGCACCTTTGAATCGACTGATGTGGGCCGGCAATATTGGGCCTGGGGAAAGGCCAAATGGGCTGTGGAAATCGGCCCGACCGAAATTCGGAAGAGAAAAAAATCGGAAAAAGAAAAAAAAATCCCGAAATTTGCAAAATGGCCCTCAAATTATGAAAATTGCATGCAAAATTTTCTCAGAACAACAAATTAGCGGTTTAGCCCCTGCAAATTATAGAATTCACCAAAAAATTATATTCCAGCAGAAAAGGGGCTCGGGAATTCAAATTTGGAATCGGTTTTAGCATTTGAAGCATGTTTAACTTTGTTATTATTATTATTTCTATGCAATTTATGATTGTATTTACTATTTTGCTTATCTGTGATTGTTTATATTGCTTTTAATCACTGAAAATAGCAGTAAATCATGAAAAATGCATAGAAAAATACGAAAACATTATGAGAATTTTATGCAAGTTACCAACAGTAATCTTATGAACTCTTTGCATGAATATGCAGATAACTGGCATTACATACCGGGAGTTCGAAGAGCTGGCCCAGCATGGCCATAATTACTTGACTTGGGCATTAGATGTCGAGATCGTACTTAGAGCCAAGAAATTCCGTGCTGCTATCGGACTTGGCATCTCGAAGGATGTCATTCCAACTGCTGAGGAAAATGATCAGACACTTTATTTCCTCAGACACCATCTCTACCTAACGCTCAAGAATGAGTATATGGTGGAGAAGAACACACTAGCTTTATGGACCGCACTGAAGAAGCGGTTCGAGAAGATGAAGTACACCTTTCTTTCTCGGGCAGAGTAGGAATGGAACCGACTACATTTTGCTGACTACAAGACCGTGGGAGAGTACAATTCTGTTTTGCACAGAATTTGTACCAGTCTTCAGCTTTGTGGTAAGGTAATCACAGATGAGGAGAAGATTGAGAAAACTCTCTCTACCTTTCACCCAAATGCGGTGTAATCCGCATGCAACTATCGCCAAGATGGCTACAAGGAGTATGCTGAACTGATTGACATAATGCAAGTTGCGAAAATTCAAGATGATGTTCTAAGGAAGAACTACATCTCACAGCCGCCTAGTAGCAATGCTGGCCATGAAGTCAACGCTAGAAGCTACAAGGTGAGAAGCCTCATTGAAAGAGGCAATAAGGGTAAGGTCATAGGTCGCAAGACCAAGTAGAATGCTCAAGCCAAGAAGGGCGGACAAAAGAAGTGCGATGAGAAGCCCTATGGCTAGCAGGACCAAAGTTGCTACAAATATAGCACACGGGGACATTGGTCACGTGTTTGCTGTGAGCCGCAACACGTGATTGATGCTTTCAAGTCTAAGAAGAAGGGGAAAGGATAGCATGAAGCACACCTCGCCATTGCAGGCATAGAGGATCCACATTCATTGGTTGCACCCATGGATGTGAACAACCTAGTAGCAGCCCCCATCACACCTTTCTTTGGACATTGCAGCGGCCGCAGCCGTAGTTGCCGAAGAAGAGAAGATGGATATGGAGCAGATTTAGGCAGAAGTTTATTCATACTTTGCTGATTCGATCTAGTGCATGCATTGCACTTAGATTTTATAGTCATTTGCAGTTTATGATTGTGATAGGACATTGAATTATTGAATAATGTTTGTAAGCTCTAGGAGGGCAAAACACTAAATTCTTATGATGAGTCTTGCAAGACATTTTCCTGTATTAATAATAGCAAGTTATGTTCTGTTTTGGAGTATTTTATTTATGTGTGGATTGCTTCCTACCCCATATTAATAAATACTTTACATATCAGAATGCGTGTGGCGCCCTATGAAGGAAGTGTGCTTAGCTGATAGCGGCACAATGAATACCATCTTGAGAGAGACAAAAAAATTTTAGTCAATCAGCAAGAATGCTGGTACGCTTACGACAATCGTAGGCAGCGATACTTATATAATAGGCTCAAAAAGAGCCACAATTATACTCCCGATGGGCATAATATTGGTCATTGAAGAAGCCTTGTTGTACCCAGAATCGACTAGAACTCTCTTAAGTTTTAAAGATATTCACGCTAACGGTCTCCACATAGAGACTGAAGAAGAGTATGGTAAGGAATACCTGCTCATTACAAAGCGTGAAGAAAATGGAAAAAATGTATTAGAACGACTTCTTTCGTATGAATCTAGGCTATACTACACTAATATTAAGTCACTGCAGCCTATACTGTCCTGAAAACTACTTTTAGAAGCTCTGAACTTTTTTGTCTCTGGCATGATAGATTAGGCCACCCCAGTCTTAGGATGATGAGAAATATAATTACCAATTCTCAGGGACATAATGTCAATATAAAGAATTTTCCAAATCAAGAAGATTTTGTGTGCCCCGTATGTGCCACCGAAAAATTAATTACTAGGCCTTCTACTATGAAAGTGAAGGATGAAATCCCTGCATTCCTGGACCGTATCCAGGGAGACATTTGTGGTCTTATACATCCCCTATTAGGGCCATTTAGGTACTTTATGATGCTCATCGATACTTCTTCGAAATGGTCGTATGTATGTTTATTGCCTACGAGAAACCATGCTTTTGCAAAGCTGATCTCACAGATAATTAATATTAAGAATAATTTCCCTGCTCATCATGTGAAGTCCATCAGAATGGACAACGCCGTAGAATTTACTTCAAAGGCATTTGATGATTATTGCATGGCAATGTGAATTACCGTTGAGCATTCCATACCGTATGTCCACACCTAGAGTAGACTAGCCGAGGCATTAATTAAAATAATTAAATTTATTGCCCTACCGCTTTTGCAGAATTATAATTTACCAACTACATGTTGGGGACACGCAGTCCTACACGCAACGACTCTTATCAATTTTAGACCATCGGTATATAACATCTATTCACCTCTGCAACTAGCGCAAAGGTCAGTACCGAAAATCTATCATCTTCGCAGCGAATTGCAATGGGCCCTCTCTGAAAGTCTGGGATATACGTTGGTTATGAGACAACACCATAATCAGGTATCTGGACCCTATGACTGGAGATTTGCATACAGTCCGCTTCGCTGATAGCATATTTGATGAGAATAGTTTCCCGTCATTAGGGGGAGGAAATAAACCCCTTGATGAAAAATATCGGAAAATAACATGGCACATGACCCGCGTACTAGTGAAGCAAATAGAGAAGTCCATAAGATAATTGATTTGCAAGCATTAGCGAATCAACTGCCTGACCACTTTAGTGATTTGAAGAGCGTGACCAAGTCACATGTGCCTGCATGCAATGCACCGAAGAGAGTTGAAATACTAAAGAAAATTGAAGGTATCCCTAATCCTGTCCAGAGGCCTCAGAATAAAAGGACGAGAACTCCGCCCTCTCGAATCCCAAGTAACCAGGGACGCCTAGTGAAAAAGGATAAAAATGACTTGGCACAACCGATCACTGAAGTTCCCCAGAACCAGAAGGGGAGCCAGTTGAGACCTGGCACCAGTATGGAACCTGCAGTAAAAGGCATATCAGATTTGAATATTCCCACGGAGGGAGACATCAGCATAGATGTGTGCGCACACATCAGAGCTGAAAAACTAAAGGGACTTGCCCTCGCAATTGGAAGCAGAGGGAGCGAGTAGAAGCAATAGAAGAATCGCTCCATGAAGAAATAGCTATAAATTATGTGACCATAGGAGAATCTATGAATAGGTCAACAGCCAATGTCGATATTTATTTTGCAAAGAAAATTGCCACAATCATCGATCTTGATCTAGAGTCTGCATCGCTCGCTGAATGTAAGAAAAGATCAGATTGGGAAGATTGGAAGAAGGCAATAGAAGCAGAATTATTATCTCTGAATAAAAGAGAGGTGTTTGGGCCTGTAAGCTACACGCCTCCCTATGTGCACCCCGTAGGGCATAAGTGGGTATTTGTTCGAAAGAGAAATGAAAATAATGAAGTTGTAAGATATAAAGCCAAGCTTGTTGCACAAGGTTTCACTCAACGACCAGGAGTCTATTATGAAGAAACTTATTCCCCGGTAATGGGCGGAACTACCTTTAGATATTTAATATCAATGACAGTAAACTTGAATTTAAAAATAAAATTGATGGATGTGGTAATTGCATACCTTTATGGAAACTTAGATTCAGACATTTATATGAAGGTACCTGAAGGTTTCCCTGTCCCGAACTAAGACAGAGCAAATAGAAACCTGTACAGTGTGCAACTCAGAAAGTAACTGTATGGATTGAAACAATTAGGCAGAATGTGGTATACTCGCTTGACCGACTTTCTATGCAAGAAAGGCTACACAAATAATAAAGATTGTCCGTGTGTATTTATACGACGATCTCATGATAGATTTTGTATAATCTCAGTGTATGTAGATGGTCTGAATATCATCGGGACCCTGGAAGATATTAAGAAAGCTGGCTCTTACCTGGAGTCAAAGGTCAAAATGAAAGATTTGAGTAAAACCAAATATTGCCTAGGCTTGCAGCTTGAGCATGCCTCATATATGATTTTAGTACATCAGTCAACTTACACTCAGAAAGTGTTAGAAAGGTTCGGCTTTGAAAAGGTATATCCTTCGAAAGTGCCAATAGTCGGAAGATCCTTGTAGCAAGACAAGGATCCGTACACACCTAAATAAGAGGGGGAGGAAGTCCTGTGACCATAATTCCCATACTTGAGTGTAGTAGGAGCACTCATGTATTTAGCAAACTGTACTAGACTGGACATTGCATTTGCCATGAACCTACTAGCAAGGTATAGTGCAGAACCTACCAAAAGGCATTGGCAAGGGATAAATGACATCTTCTGATACCTCCAAGGAAGCAAATATCTTGGTCTGTTCTACAGAAAGAACCAAGACCTAACTATGACTAGCTATGCAGATACCGGGTACCTATCGGACCCACATACAGCCAAGTCACAAACAGGCTATGTATTCCTATGTGGTGGAACTGCAATTTCATGGAAATCGTCTAAGCAAGGTCTTGTATCAACTTTGATGAACCACTCAGAAATCATAGCACTGTACGAGGCCTCGCGAGAATATTCTTGGCTTTAGCGGATAATTCACCACATCCAGTAGTCGTGTGGATTGAATACTGTACAAACTCCCACTATTATCTATTAAGATAATACAGCTTGTGTTGCACACGTGCAGATGGGTTATGTGAAGAGTCAACTCATAAAGCATATCAACCCTAGGTTCTTCTATGCTCATGAATTCCAAAAGATGGACGAAATTAGAGTACTGCATACTAAGTCATGTGAAAATCTTGTAGATTTATTCACTAAGTCACTTCTAGCATTTGACTTTGAAAGGTGCATACGTGGAATTGGGATGATAAGACTTAGAAAGGTGCAGATTTTAGGGGAGAATCTTCATGAACTCTTTATTAAATCTTGATCACGAAGCTCGAGTATCCAAAGAATAAACCTTGGAGATTAAATAAAATTGGGTAGATTGTACTCCTTTTCCCTTGACGAGTTTTTCCTGAAGCTTTTCGGCTAAGGTTTTTAATGAGGCAATTCGTGCAGCACAGTAGAACGTGTTTCATGTACTCTTTCTCTAAAATTTTTTCACTAGGTTTTTATGGAGTTTTGATGAGACATGAACATGACGGATGAGTGCCCAAGGGGGGGGGGTGTTAAGAAACCGGGCCCAGACCAGGCATGCCTAGCTTACGATGGGCTCCTCATCCATCAAGTAGCCTATATAGGGGGGGGACCCCAACCATTGTATTATAACTTTACAGAAGAGCAATAAAGAGAAGCAAGAAGTCCCCTTATATCTCTGTGTTCAATCTACTATTCTGTTCTTGTGTTCTTGCATCGTTCTTACGATTCTAGGTTTGTCTATGAGGTAATCGCTCGGACTGGACTCGCTAGCGACGGTTACTAAACACAAAAGACATCCCCTCTCATTTAAGACTCATCTTTATCTTGGCCAGTGAACAAACTTACACAGGAGGAAGCAGAAGCAGCAGCAGCTGCTAGAGAACGGAACATGTATGTATGTGTGTGTGTGTGTATATATATATATACATGTACATGTACCTATATACGTACATGTATATGTACATATATACATATATACATACATGTATATGTGCACATACATGTACATGTACATATACATATATAGAAAAATGGTATGGTACTTGATTACCAAGACTAGTCAAAATATTAAACTTATTTACCAAACTATCCGTCCGAGTATTAGTTTTTCTTGGGGACGCGACTAGCGCTCAGACATACGTTCCAAGTGCCAGCGCAGTACGCCACTCCTTGCAACATCATGCACCCCCGATGCAACAAAAAACTCCCTTCGCCCTGATCTCCTCCGAAAAATCAAATGGGAAAAATAAACATATTCTCACCGAAAATTGCATGGAACCCCATCAGAACCTAGCTGCGCTTAAACACTAATTCAAATATAATCAAACAAATTCCGATGTTACAACACTGCAACATTCGAAAACAATAGTTGCAACATCCGAAAATAATTGTTGCAACATCAAGAAATTTGCAACATTTAAAACTAACTTATGAAACATCTAGAATGTATAGTCCCAAAATTTAATCACCTATTGAAACAATGAGAAGCAGCTACTACAACATTGATATTTTTTTTGAGAAAAAATCACTCCAAGAATTTGTTACTGGAACATCCAAAAATACTAGTCCCAATATTTCAAATCACCTATTACAACAATGAGGAACAACAATTGCAATGACAAAAAAAATCACCTCAAGAATCTGCTACTTCAACATCCAAGAGATATAGTACCAACATTTCAAATCACCTATTGCAACAAAAATCCCCATGTAATACCCCAAATCTATTTAAGTGAAACGAAAGAATTAGGGAGAATGACCAACTAGAAAAAAATAGAATTAACAGAGGATTAGACGGGGTTTCTGCAATTCTTCAGCAACCTGGGCCTCAGGCCTTGGCCCAGGAGGCCCAGGAGGGACCGGCCACCAATAAAAAGAGGGGGGAAACCCTAGGGCGGGTACTGTAGCAAGGTGTGTTACAGTAGCCGCAATTGCTACAGTACCCCCCGTGAACAGTGCCTCTTCACCTCCCTCGCTGCCGCCCAAGCCCTGGTGCAGCACCCCATTCTCCTGGAGCTCCCCCTCGGTGTCAATCTCCCTGTTGCCGACCTCCCGCGAAGGATTGATTGGTGCTTCGCAAGGGTTGCTGATCAAGACGGCGGGGGACTTCTCCACGGTTCAATCTTCGTGTTCCTGGGTGCTCCAAGGGTAACCATCGTCGATCGTTGTTTTATGTTTGATCGTAGAAGCGAAATTGATTAGAATCGTTTGGATCAAAGTCAGTCTGCATTAGATCAAATCTGTTCAGTATGTTGCGCGGGCTGTTTCGCATTCTTAGAGGCCGAACCAGTAGTTTTGATCTCCTAGAGATGTCTAGAGGTTGTTCTTAACTTTCTGTGGCCACTGGGTTCACTTGATTCCGACGTTCGAGTCAAAAGTTATGATAGATTTAGTATCTACTATCCAGATTTCTGACGAAATTAATCTGTTTTGTTATTTCGTAAATTATGAAATTGTAATTTGAAGAATCTGGGTTTTCACCCAACTAGGTTATTTTAGGTAATTTGATAACCTTTCCAGATTGTTAAAGAACGATCAATTCGGAGTTATAGATTAAAAGTTATGATTGTTTTAGTGCTGCTGTTTATTCTGTTAGACAGTTTTTGTGCTGAAAGTTCATCAGTCTGTTAACGTACTAATTTGGCCGAATTAGATTATCTTGTCAACTAGAGTATTGTAGATTTGTCAGTTAAGAATACACAGAAACTGGATTCACCTCATTCGGAGTTCCAGATCAAGAGTTATTCTGTTTAGCATGCTGCTGTCCAGAGGCGGTTTAGGGCAGAATGCGTTGGTTTTCAGTTTAGAGTTTCTAGTTAAATATTGAATCGCCGGGGGAAGCGTTGTAGAACGTTATTCAGTAATGTAGTGTTCATCGTATCCTTATTTCAGTTATTTAATTGTTTAGGAGGTGAAGCTTCGGGTTTAGGAGCACCATCTTTTCCTGCCAACGCGTCGCATCGCGGAAGGCAAGTACTTTGATGTTTTGATAATTAGGAAATGTTGGATACTTGATGTTGATCCTGTGTTTTTCTAAGATCCATGATAATATTTAAGTTTATGTTCCTTCCATATGTGTGTTATCTCCATGATTAGAGAGCGTGGCTTTTCAATATACATATTTCATTCCATGCATTCATTATTCATGTTCCATCCACGGGAGTGGATTAAAAATACCCATCAATTCCAGGATGGGCACATAAGACCCACCATTCCAATGTGGGCCCCACCATTCCAATGTGGGCAGTTTGGGACACCCGTATGAAACGTTCTTCATACGGGGCTTGGATCCCCGCATTTTGTTAAATGTGGGCTTAAGTGAACACCGACGGGTGTGTCACTAGCAATACCGGTATATGCATGTGTGTAGTCCCTTTATTCTATTCACTCCATTCATTCCATTCATTCAAATACTAGTTCTGTGATTTCTTCATAATGTTCAATGATGTTGGATTGTTAATGATTGTTGTATGTTCCATTTACTCACTGTACTTGCTGAGTCTTGGACTCATTCTTGCGTTGTTTGTTTTATAGGTAAACACTGATGTTGGCTCACTTGGGAGGGAATAGACATTCACTACTCATTCACATCATCCTATTCAAGTTCAAGATTATAATTTAGTTCCATCTTTCATTCATTATTGAAGAACTGTAATAAATAATTCTAAATGGTGAAGGAAGGATACCTTCTCCATGTTACAGTTGATTTATTACTGCTTGTGAACCTTGATTAATGATGAACTGTAATAAATAAATTTAGATGGTGAAGGAAGGATACCTTCTCCATGTTATGGTTGTTTTATTAATGCCATTAGATGTTATTTTATTCAAATTCTTCCGCATTGTGGTTGTATGTTAGAGTATTTAAGTGACATCTTGGCTTCCAAATAGCCAGGGTGTTACAGTTGGTATCAGAGCCAGGTTTTAGGTCCGTGGTAATTAAGTTATTAAAATGACACACTGTGCACAATAGGTGGGGTTGGGTAATACATTATTTTCGCATTTCTATTGTTATGATTCATATGTTCAGCAATTGTTGAATTGCTTCTGTACTATTTTTCTTGTTGATAATCTATAAATTTATTCTATGATTGTTATGAGACGATCATGTATACCTATAATCGATTATAATGGTTATATATGATGGTAGCGAATGTCGAGAGGAAGAGGTTGTGGTTATGGCTTTGGGTTTTACCAGGCTATACCACCGTTCGTGGTTTAGAATAGTGAAGTGGTTATCTCGAGTAACTTAGTTACATGAGATGAGGATGAGCTCTTTTGGGATGATGTTGTCCTCCTTGAGTTTGTATTTGGTTTTCTGGTTATAGTCGCAGAGGATGAGTTTTCTTGAGTTAGCGTTATATTTCAGCTTACGAGCTTTCATTGGTCTTTCTTGGTTCCATAAAAGCGACTCCTTGTTCGCCTGATTGCTGATCTATTGTTGCTTCTTGTGAACGTCGGTTAAACAACAATATTGATCTTTTCATGGGAGTTCTTCCCTTCTTATTGGAAAATGTGACTAATTTATTCGCTTGGTATTTCGAATACTGAGAGTTTGCTGTTGCAAGCTATTTAATTTATGAAAGTTGTGGCTTTATGTATTTCTTTTGGATTATTTCGAGTGTTGAAGTTTAATGCCTCTTTTTCTGAAAGGAGTTATAAACCTTAAGTGATGTCTTGTCATGTTTAAGTAAGAGGTGTTAATTAAATGAATTAATTGTTATGGTATGAGTTACCCTTGGGTTATTAGCTTTGTGCAAGCATTATTCTTAACTAGTCTACATGGAAGTGAAATTGATTAATTTGTTATGTCATTGTATTTGGTACATGATGAATTTTAGCTAAGAGTTTGTCCATATCTGCTCGTAACCTATTGTTGTTAAGAAGTGTGGAAATATTGATGAACCGGTTTGATCTTTACGATCGAGTAACCTGCTAAGTTTACTAGATGAATTGGAATCTAGGTCCTTTTTCGGTTATTCTAACCGCTAGTGATGGTTAAGTTAAGGATGTGTTCGAATGTCGCATTGGTAAATATTAATCTGAATATGTCTTCTATTGAGATACTTGACGAACTCATTCAAATGCTTGATTCACCTAATTTTGCCATGCTAAACTGATGTTATATGTATTAAGAAATGAATGAAGGTGAATGTGTTGACTTGTGAAACCTTGTCTTATGTATCCTATAACATTGAAGATTAAAGATATTTCGTTCTAGATTCTGAACTTAAGGTAGAATAGTGAGTCTATACCCATAACTATTTTTGTGATTGCAAACAGAGGTAAGACCATGAAAGTTTCCATGATTAGTACAATCATCAATTGTTAATGAGCGCTGAAGGAGGTGTTGAGCAACACCAACAGTTGAGTAAATGAATTTCGTAAGTAGTCTTTGATAGCGTGCCTTGTGATATTGTTATTGCCTAGCATAATCTTGATATAATAAATTTGTTTCAACCTTGTGGTTTGTGTTTCCTTTGGGAAGTTTTAGGATAGGGTAATAAAGTTTGATGATTCTCGGTACTAGTGTATGTTGTCGTTGTTATTAAATTGTTAGAGTGTGAGATTGATGTTAATTCTCGTAGTAATTTGATCACTTATGGTGATATTGCTAAACGAGAGTATTTCAAGTTTTGCTTTCATGATCTTTTGGTGTTCAAGATTTATGTGGTAATTGGGAGTCGTCGAGTAAAACGACGGGTCGCAAAGTTCTATTGGTTCTTAAGTGATTCACGCGATTTGATCTTGATTGTCCGTTTGTTCTTATCTCATAAGGTTTGATATTCTCTTCCTGTGAGGCCTATGTCCTCAAGTGTGGTCTCCTCTTATGTATTCTCGAGTTCTTTGCCTAATTAATTATTTCCCTTGGTCCTGTGTTCATTGCGAGTGGTAAATGATTTTCTAGTTGGTGAAAATCGCTTCCATTTGCCTCTTCTTTGGGAAAGAATCAACCCATTCTTTTCACGTGGGTCCTTCGAAGTATTTTCTAATTGTTGTTGTGAGATTGATGATTAATACTTGTAGTAATTTGATCGCCGTTGGTGATATCGTTTAAATGAGAATATTTCAAGTTTAGCTTCCAAGATATTTTGGAGCTCATGAATCATCTGGTAGCTGAAATTATTTTGAATAAATTGAGGTATTGGATTGTCCTGTTGCTTCTTCAGAGGTTCGTGTGATTTATTCTTAAAGGTCCTTTGGTTTGAGTTCGCAAAGTGAGGTTGCAATCAAAGAAAACTTTTTGTTGATTTCTTCAAGAGAAAATTAATCCGTTTGTTTTCCGTGAAATTCCGTAAATGTTAAAGTTTCGAGTTTTGTGGCTGGGATCATTTACGTCTCATGTTTCATGTGTAGTTGAACTGTTTCGAGCAAATAGGACGTGTTGAAGAATTTTATTGGTTCTTAATTAGTTCTTGTGGTTTGGACTAAAGACCTTATCTTGTTTGTTGTGGCAAATTGTTGTTAGTCAAAGGATTTATTTCAGTGTTAAAGGAAGGAGTGCAGTAGTAGTATTTGAGAATTTGAGTCAAGTTTTGTAACTTGTGGTTATTTGAATTGTTCCTAGACTTTCTGCTCTTTCGCACAAGAGTTGTCGAGATCCAATTGCAAAGTCATTTCCTTATTAGTTGTTATTTGCTATTTTCCTTTTGAGGGATGTGTGCCCTTAATTGTGAACTCAACTCTCGTTTTCCAAGATCTTCGTATCGATTATTTTCTTTTGGTTTCATGCTCATTTGAGGAGCAACGTTTTTTAGTGTGACGAAATTTGTTCTTGTTCGCCTCTTTCTTTTGAGAAAGGATCAACATTTTACGTTGCAAAGTTTTACAAAGTATAAATTGGCAACTGGTTGGTGGTGGTTAAGCAATTGTAGTGGTGAGATTTTGCTACCAAGCTATTGGAGGAGTAGTAGAAGATGAATTGGTTTTGATCTGTACCTCTTAGAGGAAATTTGATTCAAAGGGAATGTGTGGCTTCGAAGTAAAACCGAATAGTGTGACGACCAAGTAGAATCTATGGTATAGTGTAATTCCAGAACCTTAGTTCATATTGAAATATTAGTTCATATTGAAATATTGGGGATTATCGAAGGTATGGAAACCTTGATCAATTTTATTGAGTAACACAATTGGATAGCATTGCGGGATTGTGTGGGTGATTTCTGATGATGTCAATGAGTGAGTATGTTAGAATTGTGGTTGTATGTGTTAGAGGTTTAATCTGATGATTTCTCTATTTCTTATAAGATAAGTTCGTTGTAGAGGTCTTGGAGGCTACATGTGGGCTTTGCACTTTTATGCTAGACCTTAGGTCGCCCAATGATTGTGTGAAGAGGAAAGAGAATTTGACGTTTCTTGATCAGTGGAATGATCATTGTTAGAACCCTTCTGATGAAGAACATGAGCGTGTGTACTGAAGATTTTGAGTTTTTGTTCTTGAGAATTGGAGGTAATGTGATTGCATGGAATCTATTTTGTAGTGCTTTGGATGCCTTCTATCAAATTAATTTCGTCGGTAGAATGAGTTGCCTAGAGTGTTTCAGTGGGATCAATAGAGCCTAGCCTCTCCACAGTGGTGTGGATGGTGTATTTCAGTTTGAGTATAATTTGAGGATGTTTAATTAAGAGGTTTGAGCTCGTGTGATATGCGATAAATTCGAATTCCAAAGTTTGAGAGAAGTTTTATTCCTAAAAGAGAAACTGAGAAAAAAGGATGTTTCCTCGAGTAGTGAAGCGTTTTCTTGATTCTTGTTTGAGTTTTGTGTTGCTGACTGATGTCTTCCACAATTTGAGTTGGCGCCTTGTTGACATGTTTGATTCTTTCCAATTTAGACAAACCAAAAGAAGTATTTGGTTTGGGCATTCGAGTGATTTCTTCTTTGATTTTCGTGGTGTTCATTCATAAACTGCTTATTTAGAAAGTGGAAAGGTTTTCGTGATGAAATTCCGATTTCTAGATTTGACTCTGTAGTTCCGAGCTGGTAACGCATAGTTACGTTGTGAATCTTTCTTTTTCAGATGGGTTTTGTCGGTAAAAGAGTTTGCTTAAAGAGAGTCTGTTGTGTGTTTCTGGTTAAAGGAGGTGATCCTTGCTGCAGAGAAGAGTTCAATTGAGAGGTGGAACAAGAGTTCCGTGTTCTATGTGCATGTCGTGTGGTTTGGTATCAATGGGAAGGTTAGCCCAAGGTACGTTGGGTTGTTTTCGTTAGCTACGGGAATTCGAAAGTTGGCGTATCGCTAGGACCGTCTCGGGTTCATACGCGGTGTACGCAGCATTTGGCATGATTGGTGCCGAGTGAGTACCTATGAGATCTAGAGTTTGAGTATTCGTTAACAACGTTGACCACCGAGTGAGATCTTACCTTCGAGTCTTGTCTGATGAGTGTACCTGGAAAAGTAGGGTTGAGTGTTAGGACTTACGTCTTTTCACGTCTTTGTGTTGTGGTCCTCAGTCCGAGAGAGAGGCCACTTGGGAGTTGGAGATTCGCAAGTGTGAGCGTTATCTAGATTTGTTCGCAACGGGTATCTGTTTACCGTTGTTAGTTCTCAGTTGTGGTTGTTCTTTCGCGTAGAGCTGTGAGAGGATTCGAGGTCGAATCCTATTTAAGGGGGGTAGAATGTAATACCCCAAATCTATTTAAGTGAAACGAAAGAATTAGGGAGAATGACCAACTAGAAAAAATAGAATTAACAGAGGATTAGAGGGGTTTACGCAATTCTTGACAAACTTGGGCCTCAGGCCTTGGCCCAGGAGGCCCATGAGGGACCGGCCACCAATAAAAAGAGGGGAAAAACCCTAGGGCGGGTACTGTAGCATGACGTGCTACAGTAGCCGCAATTGCTACAGTACCCCCCCGGTGAACAGTGCCTCTTCACCTCCCTCGCTGCCGCCCAAGCCTTGGTGCAGCACCCCATTCTCCTGGAGCTCCCCCTCGGTGTCGATCTCCCCGTTGCCGGCCTCCCGCGAAGGATCGATTGGTGCTTCGCAAGGGTTGCTGATCAAGACGGCGGGGGACTTCTCCACGGTTCAATCTTCGTGTTCCTGGGTGCTCCAAGGGTAACCATCATCGATCGTTGTTTTATGTTTGATCGTAGAAGCGAAATTGATTAGAATCGTTTGGATCAAAGTCAGTCTGCATTAGATCAAATCTGTTCAGTATGTTGCGCGGGCTGTTTCATGTTCTTAGAGGCCGAACCAATAGTTTTGATCTCCTAGAGATGTCTAGAGGTTGTTCTTAAATTTCTGTGGCCACCGAGTTCACTTGATTCCGACGTTCGAGTCAAAAGTTATGACAGCTTTAGTATCTACTGTCCAGATTTCTGATGAGATTAATCTGTTTTGTTATTTCGTAAATTATGAAATTGTAATTGGAAGAATCTGGGTTTTCACCCAACTAGGTTATTGTAGGTAATTTGATAACCTTTCCATATTGTTAAAGAACGATCAATTCGGAGTTATAGATTAAAAGTTATGATCGTTTTAGTGCTGCTATTTATTCTGTTAGACAGTTTTTGTGCTGAAAGTTCATCAGTCTGTTGACGTACTAATTTGGCCGAATTAGATTATCTTGTCAACTAGAGTATTGTAGATTTGTCAGTTAAGAATACACAGAAACTGGATTCACCTCATTCGGAGTTCCAGATCAAGAGTTATTCTGTTTAGCGTGCTGCTGTCCAGAGGCGGTTTAGGGCATAATGCGTTGGTTTTCAGTTTAGAGTTTCTAGTTAAATATTGAATCGCTGGGGGTAGCGTTGTAGAACGTTATTCAGTAATGTCGTGTTCATCGTATCCTTATTTCAGTTATTTAATTGTTTAGGAGGTGAAGCTTCGGGTTTAGGAGCACCATCTTTTCCTGCCAACGTGCATCGCGAAGGCAAGTACTTTGATGTTTTGATAATTAGGAAATGTTGGATGCTTGATGTTGATCCTGTGTTTTTCTAAGATCCATGATAATATTTAAGTTCATGTTCCTTCCATATGTGTGTTATCTCCATGATTAGAGAGCGTGTCTTTTTAATATACATATTTCATTCCATGCATTCATTATTCATGTTTCATCCACGGAGTGGATTAAAAATACCCATCAATTCGGGATGGGCACATAAGACCCACCATTCCAATGTGGGCCCCACCATTCAATGTGGGCGATTTGGGACACCAGATGAAATGTTCTTCATACGGGACTTGGATCCGTATTTTGTTAAATGTGGGCTTAAGTGAACACCGATGGGTGTGTCACTAGCAATACCGGTATATGCATGTGTGTAGTCCCTTCATTCTATTCACTCCATTCATTCCATTCATTCAAATACTAGTTCGTGATTTCTTCATAATGTTCAATGATGTTGGATTGTTAATGATTGTTGTATGTTCCATTTACTCACTTGTACTTGCTTTAGTCTTGGACTCATTCTTGCGTTGTTTGTTTTATAGGTAAACACTGATGTTGGCTCACTTGGGAGGGAATAGACATTCACTACTCATTCACATCATCCTATTCAAGTTCAAGATTATAATTTAGTTCCATCTTTCATTCATTATTGAAGAGTGTAATAAATAATTCTAAATGGTGAAGGAAGGATACCTTCTCCATGTTACAGTTGATTTATTACTGCTTGTGAACCTTGATTAATGATGAACTGTAATAAATAAATTTAGATGGTGAAGGAAGGATACCTTCTCCATGTTATGGTTGTTTTATTAATGCCATTAGATGTTATTTTATTCAAATTCTTCCGCATTGTGGTTGTATGTTAGAGTATTTAGGTGACATCTTGGCTTCCAAATAGCCAGGGTGTTACACCCCATTGCTACAACAAAAACATGACACTAATTGGGCAGCTAGGAGGAAGTGACGGCGCCCAGCTATGATCTCAGAGGAGGATGAGGCGACGCCCACCCATGAACTCGTAGAAGGGGTGGCGATGCTCATACTTTCTACTCCCACACCGCGGGACTTGGGAAGCCTAGCCGCTACATAGCTCGATGATGGCACCGACCATGCTGGCCTCCTCCTACGCCACCCCCCGCTCTTCTATCCTCATGACCACCAGATTTGGGTAGCTTTGGCAGTGGTGGCGACAGATCTGGCAAGCTTCAGCCATGGCGACAATGGACCCGATGTGTTCCAACCACCCTTAAGGAGGGGATTGAGCTCTAGCATGGCTGATGGCTTCTCTTTAGCTCAATTATTGTCTCTAGTAGTGACGGATGCGAAAAAGAAATAGAGAGGGTGGTGAGCAAGTGAGACATGTGTGCGGGGAATAGAGAAGAAAGAGATTATGTTAGGGAGCGGCACAACTAAAAGTGACTTGGACCAGGGAAGTAAGCAGCCCGGGGAGTGGGTGAGCCGTTCGATGCGTCGGATGACCGAGCGATATCATTACCCTTTTCTTGGCAATAGGCAGTATGGGACACGATAGAATTATGCGGTTTGATGTCTCCTATCCTCCTATTAAACTCGTAAATTGCATAGTTGCATGTATACTAGATACCTGGGCGCGCCTTGGTGCGCTGAGCAAAATTGATGTGTTTTTTTAATAAAAGGATAGGGATTGGGAAAGAGAAATATAGCATTATGTTTGCATTGATACTTAGGTTAGCTGCAAAGGCATGTCATTGGATTTGTGTGTGCTAGGTAAGCAATAGTCTACAGTAGGAAGATAATATGTCTGTAGCCGCACAACACAAAAGCTGTAGATCTTCCCCGATCTATCAAAAGATTACAATATGCATGATGCAAGATACAATGATAGACAATGAGCTGGAATACTAATTTGCAGCACAACACGAGCTCTGATTTGATGAAACAGACTGAAGGTAACAGATGAGGAAACAGCTGACATCGGCAGGTATATTACATTGAAGTAACATAACAGTCCATCGATGATTAGGTCATCGTAGGTTTGTTTGCTTTAAATTGGCAAAAGGAAAGCGCACAATTGCAGTTTAGGACTAACCATACAGTACATAAGTTTGTAGAGGAGGCACAGCTGTACATGTACACTGGTAATACATAACGGAAAGCCGATAATATAGAGTAGGCATTATCGAAGCCGCTGCAGCTAGGGAACAACATAGCTTTCTAGAACAGGAGCAAAATAGGAGATGGATGATAACAACAAATTCTATAGGAGCTAACGCACAAAGAGTAGAGTGCACCTGAGTTAGCGTCTGAACTATGTTAGAGAATGTGGCACAAATCATACAAAAACTTGATCTAAATTAGTAAGCAGGTCGACATACCACAACGTCGGCTAAGCGTACAATTTGAAATCATTGGAAACCAACATCCACATAAAGGCTTCCAGTCTATTATATATATACAAATCGAAACAAATTTTAGAGAAATGTCTGTTCCATTCAATCCAGATGCAAGATCGAATACAGAAGAATCCACTACTACAAAACAGGGTATAGAAGATGCCTCATCACAGACGGTTCATTTGGAACCATCTGTGTTATTATTATCACATACGGTTCCAAAGAAACCGTCTGTGACACGGTTCTTATTACGAACCGTGTGTGATATGCTAGACTATCACAGACGGTTTATCACTGGAACCGTCTGTGATAAGTCGCACACGGTTCTTATTACGAACCGTGTGTGATATGCTAGACTATCACAGACGGTTTATCATTGGAACCGTCTGTGATAAGTCGCACATGGTTCTTATTACGAACCGTGTGTGATATGCTAGACTATCACAGACGGTTTATCACTGGAACTATCTGTGATAAGTCGCACACGGTTCTTATTACGAACCGTGTGTGATATGCTAGACTATCACAGACGGTTTATCATTGGAACCGTCTGTGATAAGTCGCACACGGTTCTTATTGCGAACTGTGTTTTGTATGCTAGACTATCACATACGATCACTACTACGAAAAAGGCTTTCGCTGAGCGGTTCGTAACGTCATCACGCAGCGGTTTCGTGAGCCGCCCGAGTTTATGGGTCGATGATGACATGAGGTCATCACGCACGGTTTTGAACCGCTCGTGATGTATACTTTCCGCAGCGGTTTGTGGTTCAAACCGTCTGCGATAATAATATCACAGACGGTTTCATCCACAAACCGCTCAGTGATAAGCACATATCACGACGGTTTCACCACAAACCGCTGCGTGATAAGTACATATCACGCAGCGGTTTGTGGTCGGAACCGTCATGATGACTTTTCTTTATAAAGGCCCAGCGTTGGTTGCTTGTACCATTAAATCGGCATCATATATATATATATATATATATATATATATTGTTATGATCTCTTAGCCACTTTGGGGATCGTCCACATGACATGAGAAGGATGAGGCGGTATTCTCATATTGTTGCTTTGTGTTCTTGTTGGGTTTAAAGACAATTACATGCTCAAGAATTGTTGGTTGCTAATACATGATGCCACTTTCCAATTGGAGTAGTTAAGATCAACGCCACTTTCAACATAGCGACGCCCAATCCGTAATTGGATGTCCAACGCTTTTTGCATCCATATTTTTAAACTTACAGGCTCAATGAGGTTGCCAAGGATACCGCCTCATTCTTCTCATGTCATGTGGACTACCTCCTAAAGTGGTCGAGGATCACTTAATAATATATATATATAATATATATGATGCCGTTTTAATGGCACAAGCACCAACGCTGGAGACTTTATAGAGAAGAGATTATGAATGGAATGGTAGGACGACTGCACGCAAGAGGTAGGAGAACTTGACCGGCATGAACAAGGGGACTATTAATATGAACTAATTATCAATTCAATTTCAGCATAAGACTATTGACACCATTACATCACAGAGCAAGGGGACTATTAATATGAACTAATTATCAATTCAATTTCAGCATAAGACTATTGACATCATTACATCACACAGCAAGAGGACTATTAATATGAACTAATTATCAATTCAATTTCAGCATAAGACTATTGACACCATTACATCACGAGCAAGGGACTATTAATATGAACTAATTATCAATTCAATTTTAGCATAAGACTATTGACATCATTACATCACACAGCAAGAGGACTATTAATATGAACTAATTATCAATTCAATTTCAGATAAGACTATTTACATCATTACATCACGAGCAAGGGACTATTAATATGAACTAATTATCAATTCAATTTCAGCATAAGACTATTGACATCATTACATCACACAAAGAAGAGGACTATTAATATGAACTAATTATCAATTCAATTTCAGCATAATACTATTTACATCATTACATCACAGAGCAAGGGGACTATTAATATGAACTAATTATCAATTCAATTTCAGCATAAGACTATTAACATCATTGAGCGCTTCATCGACAAGAGAACAAGACCAAGGGTGTCCAAACCCACCACACCAAAGAGTAGCCCTCGACATCCATCGCAGAGCACTAGCTAGCCATTTTCATCACAGAGCAAGGAGGGTAGAGACAAAGAGGGACCTTAGTACAACAAGAACCACGGTGGCGACCCCACCACTAGCACAACCCTCATCCATTTCCTTTACCTTGCATAAATCACACAAACATCGTGACACAACTTAAGGCTCATGCATAAAAATCAAACTCAACAAAAGACATTAAGCTAACAGATCTAGAGGAGAATAGAGGAGGATGGGGAAAGCAAAGCCGCCCAGGCCCTAGAGGGGCAAAGGGGTCGGGCGGCGACAACGACGAGGTTTGCGGCGCGCCGAGGTGGGGAGGAACGGAGTTAGGGCGGCGCAAACCCTAGCGGCCGAGCCAGAGTGACGAGAGTTTGGGCGTCATCAGAGTTAGTAATAACGGTGACGAAAAAAGACACTTTATCGCATTTAGTGTCTTTTGCAAAGGTCACCAGATGCTACAACCGCCGGCCGACGGAAGAATGGCGGCGTCGGCGGCGGACGGGAGGGAACGGACGAGAGTAAGGCCGCCGGGAGTGACGAGTTAGAGCGCAAACCCTAGCGGCAAGTCGGGCTAGCTCCTACTTATAAAGAGATTTATCGAGACGGTTCTATTATGGAACCGCTTGTGAAATGGTTTTTCTCAAGTATATACACTTACATGACATGAAGAAATTACATGTTTATATTAAAAAGCGTAAACCTATAATTAAACAAGGTTTTTCTAGTGGCGAAGGTAGGCTGCTATCTCCATCTCGCAATACTTCATAAAGCGGCACGGTGTCAAGATTCGGACGGTTCCTCGATCATCGTGAACGAAGCTCGAAATGCGCCCACCCATTGACGCGCTTCGCTCGAGTGTCTCCGAAGACCCTCGATCGTTGAACCAAGAAGAATTGAGCCCATAGGCTCTCTTCCCTTGCTTGAGGGTCTCGGCCGTCGACTTTGGCCGCCGCCGCCTCATTACAGTCAAGTGACGGCAAGCCTCCCAGAGACGGCAACGCCGTTTTGGAGGACTACGCCGATGACGCAGAACTCGCCAAAAGTGAGAGATCACTCGGAAGACACGGCGGAAGGTGGCGCCACCGCTCCAAAGAAATTTCGAAGCGGGCAGAGGAGTGAAGACACCGTTGATCAAATAAGTGTTCTTCCGCAAAGACGGTTCAACTTACACCGAGAGAGGTGCTCAGACAAGGCGGCCAGAAGGCCATCGCTGCGGCGACAAGGAAGAGGCAACCATTTCTGTTTTTTTATAAGTATGTGGGGATGATCATCTTGGATGGCGGATGATCCTTAAGCTCTCGCACGCTCGTTTCGCCTCCTCTAGGGCTCGCCCGTTCACTGATACCGCCGCCTCCGACCTCGATGCCGCCGCCCCCGACATCGGCGATGCTGTGCCGCCTTGACGTGCGGCCTCCTCCCCGTGTTGGTGTCCTCCCTCTGCACCGGCCTCCTCCCCGTGTCGGCGTCCTCCCTCTGCTCCAGCCTTCTCCCTGCGCCGTCCTCCTCCTCGTGTCAGCCTCCTCCCCTGCACCAGCCTCCTCCCCGCGGCCCCCTCCCCTACACCAGTCTCCTCCCTCGCGCCTCCCTCCTCCCCGCGTCGGCCTCCTCCCCTGCACCGGCCTCCTCCTTGCACCGTGAGTTCTTGTGCGGCATCCTCTCTGTGAGTATTCCTATATTACGTTTGTGCATCACTTGGGCTATATACTTATGTGCTAGATTGGCTTCAAATTCTATATTAGATTGTGCACTGAGAGATAGCAAAGTGGTTATGTGGGCTCGGTTGATCAGCTCTGTGATGAATGTCAAATCTGAAATCAATTTGCAGTGCTAGTTGGTACCTTGATCTGTATTAGTTCTGATTTTTGAATCTAGTACTGAAGATATTGCAAATTGATCAGTGGGCTTTGTTGACATGCTCGTGATGAACTCGCCTTATCTTCGAGATTGAATGTGATAGTTAGTTCATTCTTGAGCTCTATTGTATTACTTGCTACTTGTCAATTTGATATATCGTTAATTGGTTACTTTCGCTGAAAGCTAGTTATTCGATTCTTCCGGTTCTTTTGATCTCTAGCATTTGAAGTGGATACTCTTATGTCGACCAATCGGCTTTATCATCGAACTCGTGACTTCATGTTCAATTCTATTGAGAGTATTCAGTTTTTGTTGGTAATCTAACGACCGCTTTGTGATTCTTCTAGTAGTCTGCTTGATCGAAGTTTAATCTATTTTCGCTTAACAGTTGAGATCATTTGACGCTTAAGCAAAGTATTGTTTAGAGCTTATAGTTTGAATTTATATTATCATATTCATTTAATGAAGAGTATAGACAATAGGATTGAGATGGCAAAGACTTGTTCTTTAGCTACTCTCCTTCTGAGAGCACATAATAACATCAATCTTCAGTGTCTTATGCTGCTAATTGGTGGTTTGTTGTTATTAATGCTGAGCATAATATTGTGTTTAAATGACTTGAAAGAATTTCATGGGCACATGTTATTATGGTCATTTACTTCATGCTGTTATTATGCTTTATGAATAATTGTGATTACTGGAATTAATTATGTTTATTTGACATTCAACAGGAAAGTTTTAGGTTCAGCTCAAGATCTGTTTGATAATTGTTAAATTTGATTAGTGAAGATATATTGACTGATGTACTGAGATTGCAAAGGTTAAATCCTTTGCATCCAGCATACCGAGAGCACTCTTTAACATCAATACTCTGAGCTTTTTGTATGACATGAGATACTTCATATGTATATGTTGATTTGGTCATTTAAATGCTTGCAACAATCCTATGTTGATTCGGTCATTTAAATGCTTATATTGTTTTGTCAAAATCAATTAGTGAAGAGTATAGACTGGTTGACATAGCAGAGGCACTGTCTTCGCTGCCACCACCGATGCCGCCTAATGCATCTGGATTTCCGTCGACGATAACGATACGTAAGAGAAATGACAGAGGAAAATTGAAATTGCCTACAGGTCGACTGATCATCACGGAGGTCAGTGACGTTGGGATCCCTCTGAGTCCCTAGAGATTAGCGGCGAGATTCCGGACCATCTGCGGGATACTTGCAAGGGAACGGGTCCCCATTACCACACCAAGCTGGAAGTCTCTGACGAAAGAATAGAGATGCGCGCTGTGGACAGAACTTTCAAGCAAGTTCACTATCCTAGAAGCAGACATGGCACGCGTGGAACGGCAGGCGTTGCTCTCGATGGATAACGTATGGAGGACCTTCAAGAGCATTCTTGTCATGAAGTACGTGAACACGGGTGAGACGCCCTTCGCAAAGTATGGATTCTTTACGTGGGAAACACAGGACACCTTTGTGGCTATGAAGACGACGGCCGAATTTAAGGAGCAAAGTGCGGTGCACAAAGCTCTCCAGACGCGAAACACTCACCCCCCACAGACTCGGCACCACTGGGTACGCGGCTAAATCCATGCAATGGGTGGCGTAGGATGAGAACACAACCGGGCCATTTCCTGCGATCACAGACCCACGTTCACGTTCACGTACACGGGCCGCTGGAGCTAGTATGCGCATAAGCTACTAGAGGGTCTAGTGAGCCTACCTGGCTGCCGAGGAGAGGACCAGTTAGGCTGAGGCTTGCTGGCGATGTAGAAACGAGGCGGTAGCGATGAGGTTGACGAGGGGAGCTCGACCTGAGCAAAAGAAAGCGAAATGAAATGTCAGGAAAGCTTAAGGGGACTAAGAATATGGTGCCATAGCATGGGATTGGGGAATGCATCATCGTGCCGGAGGTGGAGATGAAAGGGGAAACTTCAGCCGTCGATGGAGAAAATCCAAGATCCTGAGGCTCTTGTGAACGAAAGCCAAATCAATGAAGGGGAAAACTTCCTCATACTCTAGGACATGTGCTGACACACCAAAGAAGGAGAATGGCTCACTAGAGCGAAGGTTGACACGGCAGAGCGTCACGGGTCGCGCACCGGAGAGAAAAAGTCAAGCCCATGTTCCGTCAACTTCGCTGCATGTCAAGGTACGGGCTTAGTAACATGGGTACAACATGCAATGAGAAGGAAAAAGGTGAAGAGAAAGGAGGGTTTACCTCAGAGGAGAAGGAGGAATGGCTGAGCTCGTCTGGGCGGCCGAGAGAGAGAGAGAGAGAGAGAGAGAGAGAGGTGGGTTTTGACGAGCTCCAACGGGTGAGAGAAGACGACTTCTCTTCAAGGTGGACGCTAGTTGGGAAATGACCACGGTGGTGTGACACCGTGAGGAGGTGGATGGAGGTGTGAAACGCATGAACGCCAGCGTGCTCTAGTGCTCAGAGCGCACGCTACGGGTGGCACTTGTCGCCTGTGACGTGGAGATGAAGGTGTTGATAGGTGGGGCCCGTGGTGTCAGTGACACGGTGCGACTCGAGTCGAAGTGTGGATCGATCGATGCGCTTAGGCAGTTGGGTCGAGTCAACTTAGACTGGTTTGGGTCAGGGTCTGGTCAAAGCCAGGTTTGGTCGGGTGGTCTGGTCGGACCAAGTGGTCGGGTCTGACCTGAGTCCAACAGTTGACTGTGCTTATTTCAAAACCCTCCACATTGACTGGCCAAGATAAAATAGCAAATAAATTCCTAAAAATCTGAATTTTTTTAGAGAGGTTTTTGGGATGACCTAGTACTCATATAAATTTTCTAATCTCACTGTGCATGTTTTATTTTTCTTTATTTAAAACATTTACAAAAGGGCCTTTCGAAATGTGTTTGAATTTTCTCAGGGTCTAGTTGGCTTCTAAAAATTTGGAAAAATTCATATTAAATCAAGATAAATATTATAAGATTTAAATAAAATCTTTTCCAAGGATTATCACAAGTTTGTACTGTTGATTTTGATTGGAACTTCGATTTCAGTTATATGTTTAACTTGATTTGAACTTTTTCAAAAGCAACAAAATGTGCAAAAGCTCCAGAAATACTATGCATGCCCAAAAGTTTTTAAAAGTTCACCTTTTTATATATTTTAAACACAAACATAAGATTTGGGATGTTACAAATCTCCCTTCTTATAAGAATCTCGTCCCGAGATTTCATCTCTCGGAAAAGAAAGACGGGTAGTCTGCACGGAGGTGATCCTCTCGTTCCCATGTCGCTTAGTCTTCGGAATGATTTGTCCACTGAACTTTAAGGAATTTGATTGCATGATTCCTTGTCTTTTGTTCAGCTTCTTGAAGGATGCAAATAGCCCTCCACCTTCAAGTGAAGCCACTTCTTCCCGGGGCGGCTCCAGTTGTACTTGGTGGCATGGACAGGATACTCGCCCTAATGTTGAACAGTCGAGGTCAGTGAGCCTAGCGGTCCGAACCTCCCATTCAACCGCTGGAGATGGAAGAAGTAGTCGAAGGCCACAATGGTAGGCTTTAGACGCCTGCCTTCGATTGCCGTCCTGCATAGCCATAGGAACACTCTCACCCCAGCAAGAAGGTTGGACGAGAAGTGCAAAAGCTCAACCTGGTAGTGCTTCACGAGGGTCTAGATGAGGGGTTGGATCGGAAGCCCCAGACTGACCTCAAACCAAGCTTTGAGCACAACGGTGTACCCTTTTGGGGGGCAGGGGCACTCATCCAGCCCTAGCCACCGGACGTTGCTCAGTGTGTGGTGGCTCCCAGGTGCCACCAACACCACCTTCTCCACCTAATTAGTGAGGGAGGAAGGCTCGACCCCCACAAGAACCGCCTTGTCGGGGCCGTCATCAAGGATCTCGATCTCCTCGTCAAGATCGTCGCATGGTAGGTCAATCCCAGCGGCCTTGGCCCAGTCCTTGTCTTGCATTCCTCGGTGGAAGAGGTCATAGTCCTTGGTCATGGCAACAAAGCGGCCAAAACCTACAATACCAGCAACGCAGAAAATAGATAAGTACTGGGCAAAGGAACATCAATATACACATAAAATTATGTAAGAGTGAAATCCCTCAAGCGCCAACACTGACAGAGCAGATCACGCCTAAAAATCCTACGTGCCTTGCACGCCCTGGTGCTTTGACACCCTAACCATGCGTGCCCTACACCCAGCGCCCTTTATGGCACCCAAGGACCGGCGCCCGACGCCCTAACACTCATGCTCGCATGCCAGCACTCCAAGTCGGCTCCAACAATAACCATAGGCCATCATAGCAACAGCGTTCGAGAATGAAGTCCTGGGGACTGGGTGCACATGATCTAACCACTTCGGTTATTCGACTTGGTTTGCTCGTACTCAATGGAAACTTCTGTTATAGACTCCCCGAGTGCCCTGCACTCCTGGCGCCCAGTGCCCTACCACCGGCGCCCTAGCGCCCCACCATTGCTCGGCGCCCTGTCACCCGGACGTACACACCACCCGCGGAGCTACGCCCTGTGCCCTCTTGCCCCGCACATGAGCGCCCTGCCCTTGCGCTCCAAGCGCCCTACCACCAGCGCCTAGCACCCTAGCAGTCAAGCGCCCTGTGCCCTGTCACAAGCGCCCAACAAACTAGCAGCCAAGTGCCCTACGGCGACCAAGCAGCCAAGGGCCCTATGCCCTATCAGCAGCGCCCTAGCGCCCTGGCATGACCACATCCAACTGTCATGTGGGCTAAATAAAAAAATAGGGGGGAGCTTGAGCGGCACATTGTTGTGACGGCACCGAGGCGGCCGAGGGCCAGTGCGTGGCATTGATACAGAGGCATGGCACGGGATCAGCCCAGAGCAGCGGCGATCGGGCCTAGGGCGGCTCGGCGCGGCTAGCAGATCCATGCGGTAGTGGCGCGGTGTGGCGGCGTGCATGAGCACGGCAGTGCCTGGCGCATGGTGGTGGTGGCCGGATCCGGTAGCCCCTAGCCAGATCTGGGCCGGCTCGATTAGGGAGGAAGAACAGAGAGGTGAGAAGAGGAAACCTGCGGAGAGAAGAAAGAAACCTGTGGAGAGAAGAAAGAAAGGATGGGGGAGAGAGAGAGAGAGAGAGAGAGAGAGAGAGAGAGAGAAGAAAGAAGAGGGGCATGTGGAGAAAATCAGAAGTTTAACTCACTGGCCTGGGCTTCCCATGAAGGACCGGCCACCACAACATGTGTTGAGGGTTTAAATAGCCCTCATGCGCCCCTCTATTCGAGCCGCATGGGCCCAACCTCTGGTTCCGCCTGCTCAGTCTGGTCACCCCACATGGCGGTTATCCGAAGTAAGGAATAGAGACTTAGCCCACCTCAGAAGTTCTGCACGGAGCACTTGTTAATAAAGGGATTGGGGAAACCAGATCCCCATCCCATTTCCCGTATGGCTAGTTGGGTCGACTAAAGGATCACCAGGACTTTTCTGAAATGTCAACCTCAGCATAAAAAAAAGCACAATTCAAGGTTGCCCCTTTTTGCATTCCTCCTAAAATGCCAAGGAGTAGGGGGGCTACTGTTGGAAGAATAATTCGTCCCTTCACCGGTGGGACCCACTCCACAAAGAAAATACCTGCTTAATGGATTAAGACATATTGTTGCCTTACAAAGGCCAGTTGTATCCCTCACTTGTACTCATAGGGTAGCTATCCCCCAAGGGGTATTTTGGTCATTTGTACAGGCCCAAGCGCCTATGAATACCCCATGTATCTCTCATTGAAGGGAGGGCTCTCAAGGAATATAAGAAAGCAAGCTAATAGGTGCGCCTCCGGGAGGGACCCTCGAACCCCCCGTAGGCCATCGACAAGAGTAAGGTGGACCTCTCAGACCCTCGAACCTGTATAAACCCTCGTGTCACTCTTGCTCTCATGGACGCCGGCCAGTAACACGGCCGTTGTCCGCCCCCTCACTCGTGTTCAGTTTTTATAGCAACAACAAGTATCATGCCACAAGGAGTAGGTGCATGAACTTCAACCATTTGCAAATTATAGTCTCATGCTACAAAGAGTTAATGCACGAGCTTCAACTATTTGCAAAACACATTCGCAAACAGTGGCATCATGCCTAGAAGAGCTAGAGCAAGTGGGATTGAGCTATCAATACATGATGAGATTCAAGCTACTAGACAAGACCCCTCTTAATAGTACGACAACCTATTGTAGCAATCCTGTCTTCCAACCAAACATCGAGACTGGTAAAAGACTAGGAACACATTCTTAACCTATGCTAGTCATACATTTGCCTTGAGCATCCATCTTGGAGTGATCACTTGATGACGAACATCTCCACTCCAAGTCTGGGTTCTTGACTTGATAAATATCAACATATGATGATTTCCTTTACTCTAAGTTCTTGACTTGAATACTATCAACACATCATGATCTTCTTCACTTCGGGATCTTGTCTTGAATATCATTAATACATGATTATTTTATTTACTTCGGGATCTTATCTTGATGCTCATCAACACATGATGACATCCTTCATCCCGAATCTTGACTTGATGATAATTAACTCACGATGCCACTCAAAAGTCTTCATCATCATGGGAAAATATTAGTCCACATGATGATTATCATTAATTACCAAAATACTTTATTAACTCATAATGACGAGTCTAGATTCTTCAATCTCCCTCTTTTTGGTGATTGATGATAATCCAATTGTAAATAATTGAAATTGAATTAACATGAGTATATATTAACTACAAAAGGTTTATATACTCAAGGATACATTTCAAAGTAGAGATCCTTAATATAAGTGGATGGAAGAATGTGATCAATACTAGTGAAATCACAAAACCCTAAATGTTTTCCCATATAATAGTTTATCCAAAATGACTCTTAGTGGAGTTCAATCTATATTTTGGATCCAAATAATGCAACAATTTAAGGATATGCCTATTTAGCTCATGCTCATGAAAAAAAATGCATTCACAAAAATTCATAAACCATTTTGGGCAAATTGCAAATTAGGTTACCCATATAATAGTTTACCCATTTTAAACAAATCCTAAAACTTTTTTAATTTCACTAAGAAAAACCCCTTTTAGGAAAACTCCCCCTTGCACAAAGATTGTACTCCTTTGACACACAAATATAACACAAATGTTTTCTCCAGCCAACCAATATCTCTCTCTATGTCATCACTTTGAAATATATCCATCCAAAACTCATGATGACTTCAAACTCTCTCATTTGACCATTATTTGCTACCAAATTCTCCCCCTTTGACATTAAGCACAAAAATATCTATATGTGGATCACACTTGAAAGATAGTCCTTAAACATCACTTGTGGATACCACATGTCGATAAGACTTGAAATTGCAAAGTGTTTGAGCTTCTCTCGCAAAGACCCTCAAAGAAATCATCCAAAGAAATGAGAGAAAAAGAGAATCCACTCATACACGGAGAGTACTTGAGTTTGGTCAAAAGAAGTATGCTCGGTAAGGAATAAGATAGACGGATCAATTGTTATGGTCAAGATGATCAAAGGAAGCTACCACATGAAAGAATACCAATTGAAGAATAAAATTGCATTTGGAATCAAGGAAAACACTAGAAGGTAGCTTGCAAAGATAGCAATAAACAACTTGACCAAAGAAAGCAAACAAGGTGGTCGAAAGAAATAGGACAAATAGGCCATCTATTGTTGTTGACAACAACGACCGGTCAGACTAGCATTCAAGGGGCGGTTAGACTGAAGAACCAACAAAGGTCAGTCTGGGGATACACAATGGTCAAACTGGTTATGCCTGATAGGGATTGAATAAATTTTGATTTTGAGAAATTTGAGCGAGGGAGATTCTACACAACTCCACATCTTATCAGTTTGAAATAGAAGCATGATTGGAGTGTTTTGAATCAAGGATCAAGATCTAAAAAACATTTAAAACTCATTTCAACAAAATAAACTCATTTTCATTTAAATTGTCTCCATAACTGCCAAAATGAGCATATGAGGGTATTTTGAGCATCCTTTTTGCACGAATAAGTTTGAAATACCCCTATGAACTATTTTTCATGAAGATTACGAGCTCAGATTTTCAACCACTTAAAACTATGCAAGATCAATATCCAATTTTCTAAAAATAGGCATAGTCGAAAAAAAAACTCTTTTATGCATATAAAAACTTCAGATATACATGCTCCAATAAATCTGAGATAAATCGTAGAGCTAGTAAATGAAACTACTCACAATTTTGGTTTTAAGAGGCTCACCCAAAATCTCAACCATTTTGAAGATATGAAAATCATAAAGATTCAGAAAACTGAAAGTTTCAGGTTTATCAGATTTTGACATACCAATTGAGCTTTGAAAGAGGGATGAAAAACTAGACAAACGAGGTTCAATAAATAAATAAATAAACTTGACAACAAATGTCAACTATGGAGGGTCAAATCTTATTATATTAAGTTCCTCAAACTATGAACCCATTAAGAGATACAAAAATCACAAATGAGCCCAAAACCACACAAAAGTCTGAATTTTCAGCATGTGAAGGATGACCGGAGAGATCGACGGAGTTGGCGGTGCAACGATGAGAAGCAGTGGCAAGCTTGGGTCGGCGACGGCTTCGACGAAAGAGGCATTCCCGAGGCTAAAGAAGAGGTGCACTGGACTCAGCGAGTCTAGGCGATGCTAATGGACCGGGCAAGGGGACCTAGGGTCATTAGAGGTGAGCTGACGACAAACAACCGCAGCGGCGCCATGGGTGGCTAAGGAGGAGTGGGCGCTAGGGACTCGCCCGTGGGAAAATGATGTGAGCATGTGGACCAGTGACTCACCACGAACATGAGGGTAAAGAAGATGAGGCCGAGGAAGGGTTGAGGTGGCTTGTCGATGACGAGCAGCGGCGACACGAAGGGGGGTTCACGATGACAGCTCACCACATCAAGAGAGAAACTACAATGAGTGTCGCATTAGCTCACTGATGTCCCGAAGATGGTGTCAGCGCAAGGTCATCGTCGATTGTCCAGCGTCCTCGATGCCGACCGTCTCCTCCAGCAACCAAATGCGCTCCTTGTTTATGTTGAGGATCGTCCTCGATCAGCATAGCAGTAACGGCAGTAGTGCCTCTACGGTATCCACACGTCTAGGGATGGAACACCGTACGTCTGTGTGGTAGCACCAACTCACATGGTAGAGCTCTCGAGAAGATGACAGCTAGGGTTTTGGTGGAGCAACTCACGTCGTCCGTCTATTCTCAACAACCTCATGCATCCCCTTATATAGAGCCCATGATAGATTATATCCAAACTCGTTTGTTCCAACCCATTAAGTATGTGACCTTGTAGGTTCATGCGTAATTGGTTGTGACTCAGAAATACCTTTTCGACCACGAGTCGTTAGCGATTCCTAGCTGGACATAACAATTCCTGAATACACATAAATTATATCGGACAAACCTTAATGCAATATGATATACGACTAGGTCCTTATCACTCATGACCAGTTCGTATCTCTATACGTCTAGTTCATATTTAGCCACGACAAGTGTGTAACTCCTTACAACCAGTTTACAACCACTTAGTGATTATGTTTGACCAGTCTACGATCAACTCGTATCTCTATACAACTATTTTGTATCTGGTCGAACTGAATGACCTACTTGTGTATTCTCCTTTTGTCTCACGATATTTTGTTGAACTCCAGGTGAGATATTTATCATCTATGGACTTTTCAATACTTTCTCGATCAAGTGACGGATAACTTCATCTAGTTGACTCTTCGACCACTAGTGGCATGGCCATGCACTTTCTTTATCCGACCACATTGAGGGGCCCAAAGATATCTCTCCTGTTATGTTAGAAGTGGTAAATCTCATATCTGACCAGTCATATCCCTCCGCATATTTCATAGCATACCTGAAAGCTATCTTTATAACTACCCAATTACGGAGTAGCGTTTGGCAACCCCTAAGTGTGTTATTACACATGTAGGAAACCATGCTAATCTCAGGTCTAAGGATTATACATCATCATTGCTTGAGACCAACTGATGACACATAAAATCATAACAATCTCAACAGTGTCTCATGGTGGGTCAATCCAATACCATGTTCTCTAACATGTGTTCACATTATTGATTTGATATCCCTATATCCATGACTAGTGAAACATGGTCATCAATCAATATATGTGCTAATCAATAAGTCACTAGTGTTCTAACCAATGATATCGGACCAGAAATACATTTAGAATGACATCATATAAGTTAAAGAACATAGACGTGATACAATCATCTCTATGATTGTCTCTAGGGCATATCACTAACAGTTTTAACCTTCTCTCTTTATTGATCCCTTTGTCTATAGGCTTGTGTGTATAATGAGAACCCTTTCCCCTCTTTATATAGGAGGAGGTCTCATTTCATACATGAATAAGTAATATGTGACTAAACTAACTAATGGGCTTTATGGGCTGATATCCTTCTAATGAGACTTTGTTTAGGTAAAGTGTCCACGCATGACCGGGCCTCGAAAACATACCGATACACAACAGTTTCACAATTAACGCCCATTTTGGACTGAGAAATTTGCTGCTCGGAGACGGCGAGATAGGCGGAGAGCGAGCTGATCCAGGGGTGAACATGTACGCTGCACCATGCATATATACTAGAATTAATTCCAGTGCGACATATCATGATTGGAATGAGGGTGATCTATCAAGAAATCACTTGTTTTCCTCGTGGGCGGTTGTCATGCATGTGTATGCAATGATGCAATACTGATGTAGTTTAAACGATTGATCGATCGTCGATCGGTAAAGATTACTATTAGTTTTCCTTGCTGATTTACGTACGCAACAAGTTGCAAACTACAAACCACTAACTTTATATATAGTTGAATTTCTCGATTAAAAATAGTTTGGGAGAAAGGTCCCCTGCTGCTGCCTACGTGTGTGTCTATGTGTGTGTGTGTGTATATATATATATATATATATATATATATATATATATATATATATATATATATATATATATATATATATATATATATATATATATATATATATATATATGGTATATGTGTGTGTGAATGAAACCGTAGGAAGGTTGCCCGTTATATTAATAGAGAAGAAACGGAGGCGAATCCGCAAGGGGCTAGAGTTTAAACAAAGAAAGCTTAATTACAAGGAAATAAAACACTATAAAGATTTAGCCCCTGCAAGGAACCAAACTCTTCCCTCTTCCTTAATCTTAGCTAGGAGATCAAGAGGCGCTGATGCTCTGTTATTGAAGATCCTCACGTTTCGTTCCTTCCAAAGCTCCAAAGAGATTAAGATCGTGATTGTCGTCTTGGGCATATGAATATATGAATAATGAATCTCTCTAGGTAGTAGTGTATCTTTTCCAGCTAGCTACTACTGTCTTTTTGGTTCTAGTTAAGATTTTGTGTTCTGAAAAGTTCTTTTTCTTTGCACCTAGCTTTGGGTTAATCCTAATCCGGTTCAGTGTGATTATATTATGCATGATACGATTCTCGCAGAATATGGAAACGTGAATAATTTTCACGTACGTGATGTTGGGGGAGGATCAAAGCAAACAGTACAGTAGTCAAGATCGACTGGAGAAGAGATATATTCGCGAGGTGGCATAGTCAAGAGAATGAGCAAAGACGAGTAGCGTGTTCAAGTTACGATTCTCGGACTTGTCCCGTCCGTTATTGCCACGATTTAAACAATCAAATGCCGATGTGGGTCGTCGCCGTCCCCGTCTCGGCGTCACGGTCGTCGTCGTCGTCGGCGTCGGCGTCGTCGCGCGAGGTGCGTAGGAAACCTACCCTAAAACACATAGGCTTAGACTCTTGCGATGATCGATCAAACCACCACTTGAGTGAAAGTGAAGTGGAAAAGATGTTCTTATCATCCATCCATGGGGGGTCGATGATGGAAAGTAAGTGAAGGAAGAATGGTGTCCAGCGATCTCTCTCTTCTCCTTTCCATGGGTCACTAACTAGCATCCTTTATCATCATGATTTCATGTTGCACTAGTGAAAAGAGTTGATGGTGATTAATGGCGATCGCTTTCGGAGGGGATTGTAGGAAGCAAACTAGTCGAAGCGCAAACTAGCCATGTGTCGACCATAGAACCCAACCAAGTGCGCATATAGATGGTTCCAAGCTAGCTAGTGCCCCAAGTCAAATCAACATGACGATGTCCACGTGTACGTATTCATGTGTGTGCATACACCAGCTAGCATTAGCACTGTAGCTTGAAGCGAGCATCACCTGCAATCTAATCAACAACCGAACACGTAGAAACCTAATTAATACGTTTAGTTAGACGTGCGTGGTTGAACTTCTATACCATGCATCTGTAACACCTCAAGGTCTAATATAATTGACACCAGCATTTTGGTTAATTTCCATGTTCCCTTTTACCCACTAGCTCCTAACTGTTTGCATGGGGCTAAATAATTCAGCTGTTTGCAATTCGAAGTTGTTCTTGATTTCCAAAATTACAGTACAAGGCTAGGTTTAGTGCTTTACCAACACAACACCTCATTCTCTTCTTAGTCTTGTACTCAACATGTTATTCAGAACCTATGCATCCTCGATCAACTTGCCTTGGGTTACCATGTTCAGAAATATGGGACATGATGCATCCGTGCGGTCAACCTTTTGAAAATTTGTCTATTAATATATGTGAAAGTATACAAATTGATTTCATAAAAATAACAATATTTTATCTGTCTTGCAAAATAGTATCATAATATACAAGTTTTTATTATTTTCCAGTATATTTAACAAAAATATCATAGTCAGAGTGTTACACTGCAGACTACGAAAATAAAATAAAAATCTACGGACAGGGGAGTAATTAGTTCGAAACACCACCGCAGAAGCATTGCATGTCAATTTTTTTAGGGGAAGCGACGGGCTTTCATCAATTCAAAACGAGAGTCACAATCCTGGCGCAAAACTTCGACCAGGAATTGGGGGCACATACTACGCCACACTCAGCCATACAAATTAAGCATGATGGCAAACATGACAAGCACAAGCGTGAGCAACAGAGTTCAACTCGCCTCAACCAATCTCTTCTTTGCGTATACTATATACTCCATATCGAAGATTAAACACACTACCGACGTATTTCCAGTTCCTAGCTAACTACAGGTACGCATACACATAGACCTGCAAGGCATTCGATCGGTGCCTCGCCGGTCACGAATAACGCATCGATTTATTGTTCTCGAGACAGAGAGTATAAGGCAGACACGGCATGCATCTAACTATAATTAGTCATCATCACAAAACATTGCAGATACAAGTACAGTTTGTACAATGTTGGTAGCTGCATTGACTAGCTTGATCGTTTTAGTTGAACATTTGGCAGGCTACTCCTCCAAGAAGTCACTTAATTAGCCGGTGCCAATTATCAGGCGCCTGATATATATTCTTTTAAACGTAAATTGGAATTTTTTGCCCGTTAGATGTGCTGGGAGGTATGTGTGCTTCTTCAGTGTTGTTGGATGTTGATCTGACGGACGAGAGTTCTAACTTATTGCTAAAAAAAGTACCTAATTTATAGGCATATCCTTTTTTAATGATATTATTATAAGGTAGACACACAAGCATGCACGCCACAGGTGCACACAAGCGAGTGTGTCCCATAGCACACTCCTAATTGCGGAAGGCGGTGATAAATTAACCATGTCCCCATGAAATGCAGGCACTCGCGTATGCGTAAATGTGGACACCAGGATTTGAACCTTGGTAGGTCCACCATTCCACTGAAAAGTGGTTCCTTGCGCACTATAGACGTCCCCTTTATTATCACCCATAGTACACGCCATAAGTTTAATTAGGACCTCTGTTGGGCCCAGATTTCGCAAATCTAAATCCTCTGTGAAAAGACTGTGCTATTCTTTGGATCAGTAGATAGCACTCACAGACACATTGCTGAATTATTTCATACATGACGTGAACTAAACCATTCAATATATTACAAACATCACAGTAACATAGACCGTGTCGGGTCGAGTTTTACAATAAGGGCCGAACATGCCAAATTGATTACATTACAAAAGTACCGAAAGCAAAAGGGTAGAGCTCATCTTTCCACAGGCAAGCGACTGGGGTAACTTGTGTACGACTGATATTAACCAAGGGCTTAGATAATATCGGTTGTACGCAAGTACCGAACGAGCCAGCTAGATTGAGGTGAGACCTAGACTAATAGAACTAGATTACTCTTCATCGTTGCCTTATCCATCGACTTCGGGATCCTCATAGTATGCATAATCTCCCTGATCCGCATAATCTTAAGGGTTTGAGGGAAAGAGCGAGAATGAGCAAAACTTCCGTGCTCGCGAGCCAACATACAAGATGCAATAATATACATGCAAGACTTAACAAGGATGGCTCGGGTTCTTTTAGTTGCTAAAGCAATGTTTTCAATTATCAATATTAGTAATTCCTATCACTTAGCATTTTAACCAAATTGCATTTTATTAAAGAGAATAATTGTGCAATATTAAATACAGCGAATGTTACCTCCACCTTATGCTTATTTTGATTGTGGTTACCTCCACCATTTAACAACACTGAGCAAGACGACTCAGAAAAATCCAATCTTAGGGCTAAGTGAGCCCGACCTAATTTTCATCCCACCCTCAAAGGTTTTTGAAATAGAACTAACTCTAGTAAGTTCTCATGTCCGCCTTTGACCCTAGGCATGGCTGTTTAAACAGTTTAGACTCTGCAAAGGTTTGTACATTGTACCCACAAGAGATAATCAACTCGTTGTCCCACATGATTCCTTAGTCATGTGGTTAAGGGACCATAACAATAACATCTCAAAATATCTCGCCCCTCCCGTCATCTCACCCATATGGGTTGCACTCATAAGTTGTGTAGGATGTTCACCTCAGCGACTAGCGTAGTTGGACTACACCACAGCGACTGGCAACTTCACCTTGCACCGGTGTCCTATTCAAGCCGGACATATCCAGTGCTTGTACTATCCCGTTACCCCTCTAACGAGATGACATTCAGGGTTCAATAAATTTATTAAGTCAAATTATACTTTACAGACTTGTGGTTGTACATGTTTTACAAGGGAGGTCATGCCAAGATGAAGTCCTTAAGCCATCCGGGCAGTTTATACCATATTCCACACATTCTCGTGCTACGTCAGCACCAACCATCATACCATCCGCCCAGATGTGGTAATAGCAGTTTATTAGGGTTTTGAGGAGTAAAACCAAATTATCTCAAATACTTCAGTCATGTACCTCCAATGACTATCCAAAACCATTTCATGTTTTAAGAGATGATGATTAGGGCATTTTAATGCCCTAGTACTTAAGCAAGACTAGTATGTCGCTTAAGTACAACCTATAACTAGTAATTACCACATAAATACTAGGGTGACATGGAATAATGGATTCAATTGCTAAAGGATGCTATAATAATTAATTAATCATCAAATGGGTATTTACCTACCTTAAAATTTAATATACATTTGATTAAAGAATTAAAGCATGCAATTTTGGCAATTTAAAGGAATATAATTTATATAAAATGTAGGCTCAAAATGATTAAAATATAAACTTGCCTAAACTGAAGGTAAGAGAGTCTTGGTGGTCTTGTGCTTGATCAATTTGGAGATCTCTTGCATCTCTGAATTCTACTCGGATGAACGTACCGAAAAAGGGAATTAACAAGCAAAGAGAGCAAATAAATACACAAAAAATAATAAATGAACTCCAAATCAAATAAGACCAGTGTCATTAGCAAGGTCTTGAATTTAGAAAAATTTAAAAATAAATTTCATAATTTTTAGAGCTATAATGAAGGAGAACAGAATTTTTGAAGCTTTGCTTTTGAATTAAACAAAAAGAAATAACAGAAAAAGGGGGAGAGAAAAGCTGACAGTGGGGACCCACGGCACAACCTCTTAGGCGCACGGAGAATCGGGTGGACCGAGTCCACGCGCGGGCGCGCACGGGTACGCGTGGACCAAGCCATGGCTGGGCCCACCTGTCGGTCGGAGGGGGAGAAACCGGGTTCAAATAAGGCGCCATTACTATTCATGGGCCCATGCGGTAGTGAGACAAGCATCAATCAATCAGCCATTAAAGTGAAGCTCAATTAAAGCTAATCATCACTTAACTACTAAGACAAAGATTTAGGGATTTAAATGCGGGTGAACAATGGCTGTCTTAAGCCAACAACGCAGGGGAGCTCCGGGTGTTGCGGCTCGGGCTCGCCGCCAGTGGGGGAGGGTGCGGCGGCACCGGGGAATGACAAAAACGGAATGCTTAGGGGGAGGTGAAGCTGCTGACGGCGGTGGCGATGCCGGAGAGTTGCTAGAGCGGCGGCGCAACAACAGAGGGCGGCGGCGGCGCTCGGCCAAATCCGACAATGGCGTTCTGCCGATTCTTGACGAAAGATTGTGGAAGCACGTGTGAGAGTGAAGCTTAGGGGACCTACCAAGCCAAGAATGGGCACCGGAGATGGTCGGGCGAGGGAGATCGATGGAGGATAAGGATTCGGCCAGAGACGAGGGGGACGGTCGATTGGGGGCGCTTCGGTAGACCAAAAACAACTCCGCTTGAGGGGAAGTACTCCTTGGCTCCGGAGGCTCTCGGTGACGGGGTCGGTGTGGCAGTGGCGTCGCTGGAGCGACGAATCGCCGATGAGGACGACGTGGCCGAAAAAGCACATGAGCACTTGGTGCGAGAAACTTACCGGGAGTGAGAGAGAGATGGGGAGGGGAGGCAAAGGGAGGCTCCGGGGGCTCTTATAGCCGCAAGGAGGAGCTGGGAGCCGTTGGAGGGCTAAGGGGGTGGTGCGGTGTCTGGAGGCGGTCACGGGTGCTCTGAGCGGCGAGGACGAGGCAGGCGCGTGCGCAGTGAGGGGGGGGGGATGACGATGGCAACAACTTGCGCGGGCAGAGCTGGTGAAAATGGCAAAGCGACGGGACAAGGCGACCGTGGGGAGCCGGAATCAAGAGAGTAGGTGCGGCGGCAGAGGAGGCCGTGCGTGGCGCTGACATGGGAGGCGTGGGCGCTACCGGAGCGCACGGCATGTTCTTTCGGGGTCGAAGACAAGGGCGGGGTGATTGGTGGCTGGGCGATTGGGCGAAGGAGGATGAAATGGGCTAGGCAGCCCAAGGGAGAAGAGAAGTGGGCTGAGCCCCAGGAGGGGGAAAAGAAATTCAAAGCCGAAATTCAAACCGAGATTCAAATTGAGGTTTTGAATTGCAGAGATTTTGCAAAAAAAAACCACTTAAATTGAAATAGGTTTGGAAACCAAATAACAAATAGTAATTACTATACAGCGTCCGAAAATGGAATGTTACAACCTGTCATAATAGAATGATGTTTTTTAAGAGGAAATAAAATGAAATTTTGATGGACGGAAATAAGTATAGAAATCAAGAGGGGTATTGTTTTAATATACTGGAAGGGTTTTTCGCCCTGAAGTTCACTCGATCAAGACGTTAATTAGAAGCTCTTCCTCTTAAAATGCATGCATGCATGATTTCGTTCTGACTTAAGAATGATGTGTAATTAAGTACGTACAACAACGCAACATGAATGTCTCCCTATATACAATATGGTTTTGAGTGCGTGCATGTATCATCGACGTGTGTTATTGTATGCCTCACATATAGTACTTATGGTGCACGTTTTCCAGAATATTGTTTAATTGATTGTACGTACGACACATTAGGACTGGCTAGCTTGAAGCATATATAGTGCTATCCAAAGCTAAAGCGTTTGATCTTTATCAAGTAACTTATTAATTAGGTAGTGCATTTGATTTCTTCTGTGCTAAGTAGGGTAATTAAAATGCTATTATCGCATGGTTAGAACTTAGGACTAATCAAGGACCACGAGTTGGATGAAACTTGCAAGTATATAGCAAACCAATAAAATATTTACTACATGTAATGCTAGAAAATTTTAAAAACATCTATATATATTGTTTCTTCTAGCAAGGCTAGCTACTTAGCTAGATTATTAACTCCCTCATGCATGTATATTTAAATAATTTCACATTAATTTCTTTCTAGTAGATTGTGAGCTAATGCAGTGATCATTTCGTGGTCCGTATTGATAATCACTTGTTGGCCACGGTAGTGCATACGTGGTCCATATGAAAAAAGCTTACCGGCAGGTGTATAATATTTGCAAGTGTGAAATTTGGACCACAAATGTAATTTTTTTTCCCTTCTTTTGTCCTAGTTGTTGTTTGTTACTCTCAGGGTAGAATTATGGAGAGCATTCCTTAGCTAGAGTACTAGCTTGATCCACCAGCAACCTAGGTTGGACCAATTATAGGTATGTACATAGAGGCATTAATCTAGTTTACAACTTTATACAGGACGGATCTAAAAGCACATTTAACTTCTAAGTCATTGAACATAACCATGGTCAATGACGGAAGGCACCCAATAGTCCTATACTATGATGTTACAACAACCAAGGTTGGGCGACTTGGGCTAGTCACCCAACCATTGTGCGCTAAATGTCCAAGTCGTGTCACCATTGGGCGACTAGCACTAGTCGCTCAACGGTTAAGCGACTCGGACATTTGGCGTGCAACCGTTGGGCAATTATCCCAAGTCTCCCAACTATTGGACGATTTTAATGAATAATAATAATATTACATTAATCCGATGGAAATAATATCGAGGGAATAAATGACATTATTTTTAGGAAATACATTTAGCAAATCTTGTTTGTAGCTCTTTTTTGTAGAAATAAAAGGGCAAAGGTTGGTCCGTTTGTGATTTTCGTAGATTTTAAAAGGTATGAAATCTGTTAGACTCGCAATAACCTTTTTTGATCGTTGTATGTTGTGGTAGTACGGTACATTTCTGAAGAATTTTGTGATGACGTTGGAGGTAACAATGATTCGCAAGAGAATTCATACTCGATGGAAAACTTTGGATAAAAGGGGTAACGATAAAAACATGATAGTTGATCTGAGAAGGGGGTTACATGGCATGCAGGATAACGAATCAAGGACAGTACACGCATGCCTTTAGGGAATAAGAAATACATGAGACATATGCACGTAAAGGGTCGGACTACTGCGTGGAATGTGACCATTTGCCCTTGCGGCCCAGCTCGGCGCTGTACTTCTCGCCTTGCTCCTTACCTTTCACCACGATGGCCCTCTTCTACACCCTCTCCGCCTCGCGTCGCCTGGCATGCTCACGCTCCTGCTCCTCGTGCAGCCTCTTCCGCCTCTTCATCTCCTCCATCTCAGCCTGTAGCTCTTCGAGGTGCCTTTCACGGCCCTCACAGTCCTCCCTGGCCCACCTCTTCTATGTCAGAAGCATCCATATGTCGTAGGGGTGGATCTTGTCGTCGATCCACTGGCTGAAGTCGCATAGGTGCGGCAGAGACTACAGTGGAAAGAGAGACGTGGTTACAGCATAACGGGAAGCAAAATAGTGGTGTGCACTGAAATGCGATTTCATTACCGGCTACCTGTGGATTGGCGTGTCAAACCTGCGGTCAGGGTAGTCCACGCAGTAGTTTGGGCAGCACCAATAGCGCTGCCCAATGGTCCACTCGTCAGTTGATTTGACACACTTGCAGGCATCCCGGCACCAGCAAAGGGGTGGCTCCACCCCTGTCGGGGGCCCTTTAGGAGGGCGTTCAGCGGGCATAGGAGGGGGGGCATGGCTCGACCCCGAATCATTGGGCGTACAGCGAGGCAGCCTCCTTAGATCGACGACCTTCGAAGGTGGGTGGTTGTAAGGCTGCTGACTAAACGCCCTGCAGAGAGTAGTCATGTCCTGCTTTGTAGAGAGTGGTAACTTCCTAGTGCTTTCCAGAGAGTAGTCATGTCCTGCTTTGTAGAGAGTAGTCATGTCCTACTTTGTAGAGAGTGGTCACGTCTTACTTTGCAGAGGGAAGTCATGTCCTGCTTTCCAGATAGTGTTCAATTAGTACTTTGTAGAGCGAGGTCACGTTGTGCTTTGTAGACATAGGTCACGACGACAGATTGACAGTTGAAATGAAGTTAAAATTTGCAATTACGATACAAATAGTTCCACAATGCGTACAACAAGCAAAGTACTAACTGAAGTAAAAGTTACAACATACTATCATTTCTAATCTTAGTACCGCTACACACAACAAGAAGGGGTGTTGCACTTCACGCTGGTGTTCCTACGTGTTGGCAGGCGCCTTGCAACGTCTCACAGTGTGGCCTTCCTGGTGGCAGAGGCCGCAGCGTCTTCCCGCCGCTGCAACTTCCCCTTCATCCATATCGTTCCTAATGCGACGGCTTTGCCAATGGCCCTTCCCGTCCTTCAACAAGTCAAGATCCAAAATCCAAGTCCGCTATGCCATATCCAACGTGGCAAAGTTGCCCACAACCATGAAGCCTCTTAGCTCGCGGCACCACGCCTGCAGCACCCTCTCCTTCATGAAGTACTCCGACATGAAGTTCGATGGGTCCATGTTGATGGTCCCACATGCGGCGAGGACATGAGAGCATGGCTTGCGAAGGAGCTCTGGCTTGTTGCATGTGCAGCTAGGTTCATAGACATGATCTCCAAGGCACACCTTATGCGTAACAAGAGAGCGAGCCATCCCAAATCCGGCTCTGTCACGAAGGAGCACGTCGAAACGATTCTCCGTGTTGCCCATCACGAAGACCGTGTGCGACTGACCCTTCTCGATCTTGGTCTGCATGTACACTGTAATCTTCGAGCAGTATGGTGTCTGTGGGTTCGATGCATAAAGTACCGCATTTGAATGCCTTTTCCTAAAATACCCGATTGTACCTTGCAAAACGTCTTCCACGATGGCGACGAGGGGCTGAGCACGGAGGCCCCTAAGAACCCAGTTGTAGACCTCCGCAAGGTCAATGGTCATTATGTCGTACCTAGCACCGTCTGTGTCGTGCAGTAAGGACCAATTCTCCAATGGCTCGGCCTCAATCCAATGTGAGAAGCACTTGATGTCCCTCGAGGTCCTCCGCGTCACATGGGGAGGGTCAAGCTCCCGCAGTGGTGGGAGGCGTTCGGGTTGGGCCACCCTAGGAATGGGCAGACGCTTATTCCTCTCGATGACGTGCTTCCTGGTGTGCTCCTCCAACATCTCCCACAACGCATCTTCTGCGTCTGCTAGTACGCCCGATCGCTTCCAAAGATGAGGAGGATACCTCGAGCACGATCCTCTGTCTCCTGATTAGAGTATGGCTCCCAGCGCACGTTGTCAGTGGTGAGGCGGTCCAGCTACTCCACGAAGTGCTCATACACACGTGTGACAAGCATGTGTGCATACTGTGCCTGCGAGCTGAAACTGTGGTTATAAAGGATGACCCGTAATACGACTGAAGTAAAGATAGAGGGGAGTATGTACTCGTCTACGGCACCAAAGGGACCCTGCGGTCGGCCGGTCCACCGCACCCCCGTGGTACATGTTCGTGTGGTACGGACTAGAGTCTACCAGCATGGGCTGTTCGAGGAAGAAGCGCTCGAACGACCACAGCTGCAGCGGGATGGGTAGCCTGTGAGGATAGATGTTAGCTTCATCCTACAGCACACCTCGCACATGTCGAGGTACATCGCGGCAAGTATGGATGATCCCTAGCTGATCTGCAGCTCCTCGCCGTCGGTGATGGCCCTCGTGTACCCCACGAGGCGGGCGTCGACGGAGTCACTCTGTCTACTGGTTAACAGTACCCAGCCGAAAAGCCACAGCAGGTATGCCTCGAGGTACCATGACACCTGGTTGTCGGTGGGCTCCGGGACCATCTACTTGACCTACGCACAAATGAATAATTAGTAAGCCCGTCATATGGCTAGGATAGTGCATCACTAAACATGGAAAATGGGTAGCATATGTACCCGGAACTACGAAAGCCACCGTAGGGGTGGGCCATGCCGCTGTCACTCCTAGAAGTCACAGTACGGTAGCACGGCCTTCGCCGAAAGAACCCCCTAAAACCTACCCAGCAGGTCGTCGTGCCAGTCGGCAAGCGCGTCCGGCAGGGAGGCAGCGGTTCCCACGATAGGCAGGCCGAGCAACAGCGCGACATCCTGCAGAGTGGGGGCCATCTCCCCAAATGGCAGGTGGAAGGTGTGCGTCTCGAGCCACCATCGGTCCACCAGGGCTGTCAAGAGCGACCGGTCGAACGGGAACCATCGTGACTGCTACGGACCGGCCTGGACCTCCCCGTCGTCCTCGACCAGAGCGCCGTCCTCTTTGGTAGCCTCCACCATCGCACGAGAGGTAGAAGACCGGCATGGCTCAGCCTGCAAAGCATGAAGAAGTAACTACATAGCGGGCATATGACATAAAGAAGTGGCACGACTTGACGGACAAACTCGCCGCAACGTGGAGTCCATCTCCAAGCCCGCTGGGGTGTCGTGTCTGAACCACCCCCAAGTCGGTCGCGTCGTCCCTTGAACCGGATCACGAGACACGACGGTTCGTGTGGTCAGTCGTCAACCAAATGGCCCAAAGAAATGCCAGTCCGAACCACCAGGGTCGCGAGCCATACATGCAAATCAATTTCCAGTTAGCAATTACAACACAATTAGTGGGTTTAATTACTTGTAGCATAGCTCTGAAAATTCTGAAAATTAAGTTGCATTCTTGCAATTAATTATATATAAACCTTAAGTATCATCTGAATACAATATTTACAATGTCTGATTTACCCAACCCTAACATTCGTTCAACCGATAATTGCTTAATAGCCTAATTTTTACCATCACTGCTACACCCTCACACAAATTTTCTAGCTTCGCTACTGATAATATGACATTACACAGTACGCATCTAAATATTTTTGAAGTTAACCAACCATTATTTTATTTGCTAACAATATTTCAATACACATGATGTTGCTTGCTAACCTACCATGGTTTCGAAATTATACGCATACAAAATAATGCTAGAGACTCACCATCGTCATCGTCGATGCGAAGACACTTTCTCCCCCCTATCCCTCTTCCTATCCTCTCTTACTCTCCCCCTCTCCTCTTTCCCTTCCTCTCTTCTCCTCTTTCCCTTCTCTCTTCTCCTCATGCTCATTCTCTGGAAAATGGCGAACTGCCCTCGGCCAGGCGCGCGCCTTATAAACACCCCTAGTCACCCAACGGTTAGGCGACTAGGGCCTAGTGATGAGCGACAAGTGTCCTAGCCGTCCACCATTCAGTAGCTAGGAGGCGAAAGGTCTAGTCGCCCAACGGTTAAGCGACTTGAACACTTGTCGCTCACCCATTAGGCGACTAGCCCAAGTCGCCCAACCGTGGACCTATAAGTGATTATTGCTGTTAAAAAAAGGTAGTATTATTTCTGTAATTCGAAATAAAAAAACAGATTATTAAAAAAAATACACCAACCCAAGCTACCGTTAGTTCGCCACAAGATCGTAATACCAGGTAAAATTGAGGGAAGTACATACGTAATTAATGACAGATCTGTCACCTAGTTTCCTGCCTTTTGAGTTGGTGAGATCTTTTGTAGAAAAATATGTACATAGTGTTGATGATAAGATTTGGCATCTGTAGGAAGTTTTAAAGACCTTTCGGGAGTTCTGGTTTCAAAGCTGTAGTTGATCGGCAAAATTACTATCTAAGCGGTATGACCGTGCATTACTAGGCGGTAGTACCGTATGCTGTTCAAATCGTATTTCAGTTTTGTCAGAATTATGGTTTTTGGCAGGTGATAGCCAAATCGGTAGTACTGGCATGATAAGTCTGGAATTACCGCTTAGCGGTACTACCGCAAGTACGTAACGGTACGACCGCAAGTCATTTTGGCTGTAGGATTCTTGGAGATGTCCGATTAAAATCGGACGGTCCAGATTACTGTGAACGTTCGGACCGTCCGAACGTAAAGGGACTTGTGAGACGTCCGATTGAAATTAGACGGTTCAAAAGCAAGTGAACTTTTGGACCGCCAAACAGTGTCCGCATCCAATGGCTATAACACGCGATCCGAACGGCCAAATCAATCTAGGCCGTTCCATGTGGCAAAGCGTGGGTTTTTGAGGTCTTTGAAGCGTTCCTGTGACGCGGTAGTTCTGCAATATGAAGCGCTACTACCGCACAAAGGTAATATCACATGTTTAATGGCGGTAATACCGTGTATTGGTTTTCTCAGGGGTGGCCACTTGGCTTAATCAGAGCCGTTCAGGATATCAGCGGTAGTTCCGCAAGTATGCAACGGTACTACCGCAGGTCACTTGATCTGAGTAGATTCTTGATGACGTCCGATTAAAAAAGGACGGTCCAGATCATCGTGAACGTTCGGACCGTCCGAGCGTAAAGGGACTTATGAAGCGTCCGATTGAAATCCAATGGCTCAAAGGCAAGTGAACGTTCGGACCTTCCGAACGTAAAGAGACTTGTGAAGCGTTCGATTGGCCATTTCAATCTGGACCGTCCACATGGCAAAACACGAGTTTTTAAGGTCTTTTGAAGCATTCCTGTGATGCGGTAGTTCCGCAATATGAAGCGGTACTACCGCTCAAAGGTAATACCACATGTTTAATGGCGGTAATACCATTTTCTTGGATCTACTGCTGAGCGGTACTACCGCGCATATACAAAGGTGAACGTTCGGACCGTTCTAAAGCAAAGGGGCTTGTGAAGCATTTGATTGGCCATTTCTATCTGGGCCATCCACGTGGCAAGGCGTGTATCTCTGAAGCTTTGGAAACTTTTCCGTGGAGCGGTAGTTCCGCGATGTGAAGCGGTATTACCACACAAAGGAAGTATCGGAAGTTTTGCGACGGTAATACCATGATTCATTCAAGAATTTCGCGAAGACTTCAAGACAACCAGCTGCTATTGGAGTGGTACGACCGGCTTGTTTAGTGCGGTATTACCGCATCACGGTCGTTCCGACCGTTACTTGGCAGAACTACCGCGTTTTGTTTGAGTTGTTCTCGGGACCTCCCGCGCGGATCTCCAGCGAGGATTTCTTCAAGACCTTCTGTAAAGAATTGTTACATGAAAAACTTGCGTATTTAAATTAGGGAAAGTATGTCAAGGATAGAAGGTTTGGAAGTTGTAACCGGATCATATCTTGATCGGATTAAGAGTTCTAGGCTCTTACGGCTGAGACCTGCTACCCTTTAAAAGGGTTGAGGCCGATTGTAAAAGAGATAATTCAATCGATCAAATACCAATCGCATCTACTTTTATTCGTAGTTCCTCGTAGTCTCGTGCCTTTCCAATCCCTTTTGCTTCCCGTCCGGCAAGATCGCAAGATCAACCTGTGTAAACACCGCCGTGCTGCGCCACGACTAGCTCCGCCTAGGCGCTGCGCGTTGGTGACGTGATCCAGAGCACCTCATTGCTGCCGCGATCGTCGTGTTACGCGCAGCACAATTCTGTGCGCAACACATAGTACAAGTAAATGTTACTTGAATGATCTTCTGTGGATAATTAGATTACATTTGCATGTGGCTTGTGATAAGGTTCTGTATAGCTTGTTGCTTGGATGCAAATTATGTATGAACTTTCATATGTAGGGAAATTACCTTATGCATTTTGGTTTTGTAAGTTTAGAATCGATAACGTTTATTTAAAATCTGTTGTAACGTACGGGCACTCGGTTAGAACACATATATATAAAACAGATGTCGTCAGACAAAATAGATAAGGTTAATTATTCGGTCAAAAATGAAAAAACATAAGGGATTCCGCTATGTCAGGACCTGCGACTCTAGCTTAATTAAAGCCGCTGAAAGCTTAGACTCCCTCAGTAGGGTGTAGCTTAGATCTTTCTTTGAAGCTGAAGCCTTAGTTGTACTACCTCTCTCGACCAGCTTCTTGGAGAAGCTAGTTTCTGGAAGAAGGCTAAGGCGTAAGGCCCTATTAGATCATGCTCTGGCTCCACCTTATAGGCTCTAGAAGCCTGCTCCGGAAGAAGCTAGGAGCTGACCAAGCTGCCCAAACATTGCTCCAACTTTTCATACAAATGCACATCCAGGTTCTCTGGCTCCGACTTTCAAAAATTCGTGGAGCTCAAGGTATTTGACCCGACGAGTCCAGCTTCCCCCAAAAGCTGGGAGCCGGAAGCTGGCCAAACAGAGTCTAAACCAAGTAGAAAACTTTGAATCGTGGCTAGTTTGATAGCCTATTGTTTGTACAACCAGTGGAATTACCCACACAATCACAAGAACTACATATTACGATACAATTATCTTTATAATACAACTCTAATGTTTATAATTGAAAATACAATTGTATTTGTTATACAACTCTAGCATCTCTATATAATTAATCTACACCGTTATAATTTGGCCCCACCATATATATATATATATATATATATATATATATATATATATATATATATATATATATATATATTTTTATCGATTAATGAGAGAATTTCTAGAATTTTTTCTTTTTTAGAATTACTGTGGGATTTCCTTGGCGTCAAAACGAAGGTGTGTAATCTCACATGTTGTTTTTATTTATATAGATATCTTTTCAAACAATACATGAACCAGCATGATATTATCATCTCGTATCAAGTTAAATTGATTACTTGGTCGAACAACCTAGCAATTACCAGCTGGAAGTTGAACTATTTTGAGTCTGTTTGGTTTGACATCAAGCATTGATAACAATTGGAACAAACCAAATAGTCCCTTATTGAGCAACAGGTTGTCTTGCCAAATGCTAGGGGCCGTGTTCAAGACTGCAAATGTGTTACCACTTGAAATTGTTGGGATTACTTTATGTGGATAATCCACTATTAATTTGTTGACGTGTTTATTAGAGAGTAGAAATTATTGGGTTGATTTTTCTAGACTCAAGAAGGAGCTTCATTTATTCATCATTATAAGAAGGCAAATTATTACAATCATTCGGAGCAGGAAGCCTGCTAAGCACGATTGTGTGCAGCAAAGTTAGCCCCCTCTCGATATTTATAGATTTTTTTTAAAATAATATATTTTAAAAAAGAACTACAGAAATAAATAGTTGATTTGGCGACAAGGACCCTGTCGCCTATGGAACAGGATCATGTAGCCAATTCAGCTCTCTATCGCCAATTCAATTAGCAATAGAGACTGAATCCCTGGATTTCTTTTGTTTGAAGGGGTCACATGCCAACGGAGAAGTCCCTATCGCCAATTGAATTGGTGGATTTAGGGTTTTATTTCTGTAATTCATTTTTTACAAATGTATTATTTAAAAAAAATCTGGTATTTATATAAGCAATATCAAATGGTAGCAAATTGCATCTGGGATTTGATTTAATGATCTTTTAATTGACTATATATTTCAAGTACATGCTTTAACTGGTTCTCTTCCTAATTAACAGTGACTGTACTACTCAAAATTTGGTCAAGGAAGCTACAAATTGCAAGCTGCAAAACAACTACTTCCTACTTTAGATGCGGCACAAAGATTAAATGCAAGCATTTGACCAATCCATGGCATGCAAGCAACTATGGCAGCATCATGCAAACTGTTTAAGCTAAAACTTTAAGTTGAAAATTTACACCGGCCAGGCAGTTAGGTGAATAATCATTAGGTTCTACGAGTGTTTGATATGATTATCCTAGGAACTTATACAAGCATGCCTACCTAATCTTTGCGACGGAGCTAGTGGCGAGGTTTCGAGTCTGCTGGGAGGTCTTGACGGCCACGAGAAGACGAAGAACGCTTGGTGCCGCCGCGAAAACCTAAATTCCGAGCGATTGAGAGAAAGAGGATGGAAGAGGTTTGAGGCGTTGAGATGAGGTGGAGAAGGGGCTTCCGAGGTGTCCTTTTATAGGGCGAGGGCGAGTCGGGGTGAGGAGATCGTGGGCGCGGGTTCTTCGGTGGCCGTGGCTCGATTCGGCGCATTCACGCGAGCTGGAGGGGGAAGAGGAGGTGGGGATTGAGGCGGACGTGCGTGCGGTTCGCGCGCACTCACGCGCGGGTGGAGCGGGGCGGTTGGGCGGCCCAGGCGGAGCTCGGTGCGTCCCAAAAATGGCGGCCGGTTGGCAGCGTGGGGAAGAGACGTGGGAGGTGGAAGAAAGGGATGGGGGCCCGCATGGCGGTGAGGAAAGGTGGCTGGCGGGTGGGGCCGAGTGGTGAGAGAGGGTGGAGGTGCTGGGGCATTTCGGGTGAAAATGGTCAAGGCCAGTGAAAGCAAATGGTAGGTTTAGATTCTACTGCTGGCCTTTTGGGGTTTTTTTTGTTTTTCTAATTTAAATAATTCCAATAAATCAAAATAGCTTTGAAAAATAGTAAATAAATTCCAAAAATTATGAAAAAAAAATTCACATAATTTGCTAGAGGTATTTTGAACTTAAATCAAATAGTTTCAACTTATAATTGTCTTTTAATTTTGCAAATAAATTGTTTTGGCTTTAAAATATTTAGGAAAAAGCTTTTAAAATTCCGTAAAATTCTCAAAATTAATTTAGTTTATATTTTTCAACTTTAACTCAAATAAAACTTTAAAAACTTTAATAAATTTTATTTTTTTGACTTTTAAGACTTCAAAAATTCAAATAAAGCAAATAAACTCTTTCAAATTTCAGAAAATTCAATAAATTGATAACTTTAATTAATTCAAATTGGTAATGAACTTTGGGTCATTATGTACAGTGTAGGCAGCTCCTTCTACTGCAGGCGCACCTACTGCTATCCCTAGTGATGCACCAATTCCACATGAGGTTAGGATGAGCCTTCGTTGGATGTCCCTCTATTCGGACACTTTTGACGGAGTGGGCACACCGGTCCAAGTAGCAGATTGGCTTCGATACATGGAGAGACAGTTTGAAACCTTAGAGATGACCTCTCAGCAGAAGGCACGGTTTGTGGCCTTTCAGCTGAAGGGTCGGGCGGACATCTGGTGGGAGGGGGTTCTGTTAGCTAGGACCCCAGTTCAAGGACCAATCACGTGGGAGGTTTTCGTTGAGCATTGCAAAGCAAAGTTGTACCCAGAGTCCTTCCTTGAGAGGATGGAGCACTCCCTATTGAGCTTCGTCCAGGGAAAGTTGTCTGTTGCAGAGTACGAGGCGGGGTTCAATAACCTAGTCCACTTTGTGCCAACTGTGGCTGGTGATGATCATGAGAAGGCTAAGAGGTTTTGTAGGGGACTCGATCAGGAGTATCTCCACGTCCTGGGGTGACCGATTCGCGTGACTTCAACTCTGTGGTCGATCAGGCCAAGGGTATGGAGTTAGAGAGAGAGCTCACTAGAGAGAGGCATGCTTTTAGTGGTTTTGGTGGTGGCCAGAAGAGGAGCATTGGTGGCAGAGGCGGGTCTTCTCAGCGACCTGTTCCCAAGAGGTTCCAGGGAGGCCAGCGTCCTCAGTCGTCAGTAGAGGCAATCTACTTCTTCAGCATCATTAGTGGTGGATTGTTTATGCAAGCTCGCATATTTCATTCCATTCGTACGACAAATACGACAAGCGATTTGGCTCCTATCTATGTGCGAGAGATAGGGCGGTTACACATTGTGCCTAAGACTATTATTTCAAATCGTGACACAAAGTTTGTCTCCAAGTTTTGGGAGAGTTTGTAGAGTGCTTTGGGCATGCAGCTTCATTTTAGCACCACGTTTCACCCTCATACAGATGGCCAGTCTGAGTGCACTATTTAGACACCTGAGGACATGCTTAGATCCTGTGTTCTGTCTTAGAAGGGGAGTTGGGAGGATCACCTAGCACTAACAGAATTCGCCTACAACAACAGTTATCATGCCAGTATTCGAGTTGCACCGTTTGAAGTTCTGTATGGGCGAAGATGTATGTCTCATTATCTTTGGGATGCCGCAGAGCGGGCGATTCTGGTCTCGATTGTTCAAGCAGATCAAGGACAGAGTGGCAGAGATTAGTTAGAATCTGTTAGCTACTCAGAACCAACAAAAGAGTTATGCTGATGTGAGGATGCGAGAGTTGGAGTTTGAAGTGGGGGATCAGGTGCTCTTGAGAGTGTCTCCCTCTAAAGGCATTGTGGGCTTTGGTACCAAAGGAAAGCTTAGCCATGGTACGCTAGACCATTCTCGATCGTGGCACGAATTGGGAAGTTGTCTTATCGCTTGGATCTTCCTGAGTCCATGCATGGTGTGTACAATGTATTCCATGTGTCCATGTTGAGGAAATATCTATGAGATCCAGAGCATGTGATTCCGCTAGAGCTATTGATCATTGAGTAAGATCTTACTTCCGAGTCTCGACCAGTCCGGATTCTAGAGGAGTCAGAGCGAGTCCTGACGAACAAGACATTGAAGTATGTCAAGGTGCTTTGGTCACATTAGTCCGAGAGAAAGGCGACTTGGGATTTGGAGCATCGCATGCGCGAGTAGTATCCAAAATTATTCATGTTGGGTACATGTTATCTGTTGCTTAATTTAATTGTGGTTGTTCTTTCGTGTGGAACGATGAGTAGAATTTGGGGTCAAATTATGTTTAAGGGGGTAGAATTTAATATCTCGTTCTGCTTTGGAGAGGATAATTGTATTAGAAAAGGAATTAGAGGTTTAAGAGGTGTGTTTTTGCTTAATTTAGAGAATTAGGGTAGTGGGCTTTCGTCCCACGGCGTTTGACCGAAGGGGGAAGCCGGCCTAGGGGGGACAGCCAAACCCTAAACCCCTCTCCTCCCTTACGCACCCCCCCGCTACCTCAACCCTCCCAGGCGCCATCCTCCCTGCTGTTTGTTCCTACTGGTGCCCTCGTTGCTTTGTGCATCTGCCAAGAGCAAAGAAGGCAGAAGGGAAGTGGAGGAAGGGAAGGAGGAAGAGGAAGAAAGAAGAAGGGAAGAAAAAGAGAAGATTTCGTGGGAAAATAGGTGTTGTCATCACGGTCTCCAAGGGTGACAATCAAGATTTCTCCTTTGTTTTGTTTAGCAATTCTTCTAGATGGGAGAAATCATTTAGCAGATCATTTATTCTACTGTTTTGTTGCACTGTAGTTTTGGGTACCAGTGGTGTGAAATTTGGGAATTTCATCTGCTAGAAATTTGTAGACGATCTCAATAGATTTCGGTAGAATGTTTTATTCATGTCAATCGGATGAGTAGATTTTAAGTTATGAATTTCGTAAGCCTGCTGTCTGGTAAGTTTGTTTGGTTTGGGCAGTACGCATTAATCTATAGATTGCAAATAGAATATGTAATAATTTAGGGTTTTGATCTACATGAAAAGGGTAGGTAACTTCTTAAGAATTCCAAAGAGTCAAAGAACATGATTTTTGAACAGGTAGAATAGAAGTTATGATTTTTGGAAGATTGTAGTCCAGAACTGGGTTGCTGCTGAAAGTAGTCGTGGACAAACTTTAATTTGACAACGTTAATGACATAATGGAATTTTTGGTATAAATAGGATATGGTATATAATTTCCTTTAGTTTCCAAAAATTCATAATTCAATATTTTTGCATGTGTAGATTACAAGATATGAAATTATTAATTCTGATGTGAAGAAGATGACCGATCTGTCTTCTGGGTTAAAAACGGGGGTTTAGATAATTCAATCTGAACTTTTGATCACCTAAGAAGTTGTAGGAAATTGTGTACACACTACTACAAAACAGGCTATACAAGACGCCTCATCACAGACGGTTCCAAAGGAACCGTCTGTGTTGTACTTATCATAGATGGTTCCTTTGGAACCGTCTGTGATGCGTCACTATCACAGACGGTCTATAAGTAGAACCGTCTGTGATAATTCACAAATAGTTCTTAAGAAGAACCATCTGTGATAATAGTAGACATCACAGACGGTTCTATTTTTAAACCGTTTGGGATAGTGCACAATCAGAGACGGTTCTTAATAAGAACCGTCTGTGATATGCTGGCATTATAAATATCAGGCCATCCCGACAGACCCCTACCACTAGCTCCTCCAGCCCTTTGTGTTTGAGCCGCCACCCCTGCTGCCTCCTCCTCCATTGCACCACCTTAGAGAGGGTTTGAGCCGCCACCCCTGCTGCATCCTCCCCTATCGCGCCACCTTAGAGAGGAGAAGAAAAGGAGGAAGCTAAAGAGAGGAGGAAGGGAGGAGAAGGAGAGGAGGAAGAAAGGGAGGAGGATCTCGCGGGATATTTGGAATTTTTGTCGTGAGCGCCGAGGGTAACGATTTGTAACCCTTTATATTTGCTCTAGATTAATCGCTAATCAATTTTAGTATGTTTGGTCAATAGGAAAAGCACTTGTGGTTTATTAATCTAATTTAGTACTAATTTGTTACGTGTGTAGCGTAAATGGACCGAAATTGGATGTACGGTGAGAACCGTGTGAGTGAAGAGTACATTAATGGCGTGTTTGCTTTTAGAAGAGTCATCGAAAGAGATATGTTGAAGAAGGGGATAAAATTTATGTACCGTCCATGCATTGATTATGTAATCAAGATGTTTAACAACCCGACGCAGATATCCCTTTATTAGGAGGGAACCGCTAGGGTTTGTGTGCCCTTACTCGTCACTCTCCCTTACTCTCGCCCGTTCACCTCCCCAGCACCTTAGCACCTTGCTTTCGCTCGTTCGCCTCCGACCTCAACACCGCTGCCCCCGACATCGACGGCGCTGCCACCGCCTGAAGCCTCCTCCCCGATGCCTCCTACCCTGAGCCGCGGCACTTGGCCTCCTCCTCCACACTGGAGCCACATCGCTCGGCCTCCTCTCATCCCCCTTCCTCCCCCACGTCTAGCCGAAGCCACCTCCCAAGGTACATCTCCGCTCCTCGCGCCGGCCACAACTACGGACCCATCGCCGTTGGTGGCTGCAACTCTTTCGGAATAATTTGTAAGATGCACTTTTAATCCAGTTTATAGGTTTTTCGTTCAATCTTAATATTGCTGTATGCATTGTGTAATCCCTAGATGCTGAAGGAACCCATTTTTGAATGAACTAATTATGGCTGACTGACAAATTGGAAATCCAAGAGTATTTTGGTGAATCTGATTGTTACTATATGCTTTGTGTAATCCCTAGATGCTAAAGGAACCAAATTGTGAATGAACTTGTGGATGCTTAGTAGATTGGAAATCTAGGAGCTTAATGTGCAGCCTACTGAGATATAGAGCTCATGTTTGTTAAGCGGTCCATGGAAAAGTTATGGCCACTAGAATCTTTTGATACTGAGCGCATAGGGTCGATTTACGAATTGAATTACTGCTGTGCATATGCCAATTATTGGTATTATATGTAGGTTATTTTACTACCCTTAAGGAATTTTTTTGACGTATCCATATTATGTGCAAATTCTTCAATATTAATGGTATTTGTGCCTCAGTCATGTGTTTCGTGCATAATTTTTGTTATTAAGTCCTAATCATACTCTTTACGTATATTTTTGGAAAAGTGTACAGTTAGTGTTTTTATCTATTCTCTTGATTGTGTGCCCAGTATCCCATGAGTACTTTTCAGCTTTAAATTTTCTTTACTACGTATTCTATATTTAAGTTCAATAGGTAACTTCTATTTGTTTATATAATTAATTTGTTTACAAGGCAATTTTAGTTAATTGGTTGGGTAACTTCTATTTTTTATGTATAAAATATGTTTCCAAGAGAAATTATCTTCAAAAATACCTAGTGGATATCAACTTGCAATCCATTTTATTCAAACTCTAAATGTTTTGAATTTTGAAATTTTAGTTCACTGCGTATGTAACTTATATAGATAGCAAGCAAGCAAGATGGCGTCTGTACCATCTTGGCCGCCGGCATCGACGTTGCCGAATGCGTCTGGATCTCCGATGGAAGTGGTATGTAAGCGAAATGGCAGAGGAATATCAAAATTTCCTGCGGGCCGAATGACTATCACAGAGGTCAGTGCCATTGGGGTCCCTCTGAGTCCCAAGAAAGCAGCGGTGATATTTCAGACCATTTGCGCGATACTTGGAAGGGAACGGGTCCCCATCACCATACCAAACTGGAAGTCTCTGATGGATGTAGAGAGAGGCTAGCTGTGGACTGAAATTTTAGGCTTGTTCACTATCCCAGAAGCAGACCAGGCACGTGTGGAACGGTAGGCGTTGCTCGCGATGGGACACGTGTGGAGAACCTTCAAGAGCACACTTGTCACGAAGTACGTGAACACGGGTCGAACACCCTTCACGAAGTATCAATTCTTGTCACGGGATATATGGGATGCCTTTGTGCGGATGAAGACGACAGCCGAATTGAAGGAGCAAAGTGAGGCACACAAAGCTCTCTAGGCACAAAACACTCACCCCCCATAAACTCGGCATCGTTGGGTACGCGGGTAAAACACCGGAATGGATGGCGGAGGACAAGAACACAACTCGACCATTTACGGAGATCATAGACGAGCGCACTCGAAGCTGGTTAAGAGCGAGGGTATCAGCCACGTCTTCGATCGGCATCTCTTTCACGAACCCGAAAGACGAGGCAGTGTCCCAACGTTTCGTAAATATGTCGAACTACGTAGTTGTTAATAAGTCCATAACTTCATAGTGTCTATAATAACATGATGACCTCTTGCAGCATGCATTGAGTACCCATTCTTCCCAAGGCTCCTTCCAAGCAAACAGAGAAAATGATATACTATCTATGGCCCTGGGAAACAAGGAGCACACGGGTTGCACGCAAGGCCTTGGGGTTTACGTACCCTGGAGGGATGGATTCCGAGCCGACTCCAACACGTATAGGAGTAGGAAGAGATCCAAGGCCGAGCACAAGGACCGGTTGGCACATATGCTTACTGCAAAATTTCAAGGACAGGTAACAAGATTGCAGGATCAAATGAATCAACTCCTCAACCAGTCGCAAGATGCCCCCGTTATTTTGGGAGTCAGTCCTCCTCAACATCAGAGTAGTGTCACGTCCACACATAATTCTGAACATGATGACGTCCAATCACCTATCGATGATATCAAGGTAATGTACATCTCTAGAATTCTCCAAAGATATACCTATAGGACGCTTTAGCTAATTGTGTATCGTCTTGTAGGAGCCGACGCCCTGCAAGCTCCAAGTGAGGATGGTTGGGTCTATTTCTATTGAGGCTGGGCGGGGGATGCCGTATCCATGCTAGAAAGGGATAGTGCAACATGGTGCCCAGCTGACGCAGGGTTACGCCAGAGTCTAGATGGACATGGTACATGACAATTTCACGACCGTCCTACTGGAGATTTGCTCGAACGAAGACATCAAAACACTAGAGGATGCTATGCACACTTTTATCCAGTGGCCCAAGAAGGACATCGCCCTAGACCCTACAGTGCCGCGATCTCGACACAACCATTCCTCTCCAACGGGACTCTCAATGACTCCACCTCAACCTTCGCTTCAGAAGGCCACCTCATCAGTTCCCTTGGAGAAGACGCCGAAGGAACAAGAAAAATGTGTCGCCGTATCGGTTCCCGAGTCATCTCACAGGAAGACATGTAGCGGGTAAGTCGTTAAGGCCAAATCAAAATCGAAGAACATTAAGGTGCCTCCCAAGCCCGGGAAATACTCCCTCGGAAGTCAGTTGGCCCCCGACACAGAATTAGCCCACGCTGGAGTAGATTGTCAGGCTTTGCATGTCTGGTACAAGCGAAAGACCAAAGAGAAGGGGTGCGATACTGGAATCACCGTCAGATACATGAAGGAGCATTTATTTCATGAGTCGGGCCACTTTGTCGTGGGCTTCAACAACTTATTCAATCTTTTCAACCTCGATGCCATCGACGCCTCGCTTCTATGATGCTGGACACTGTAAGTGTATACAATCAAGTTCTACATTCACGTAATACCAATAAATATCACAACTCGTTGCTTATGTATATATACATGATGAAAAATGCCTGGGGATGGCGAGAACCGGTGGGTTTCCTCGACCCACACGTGGTCTCTGAGCAAACCATCACCCAAGATGCATCCTACGTCGTGAAATACATAACAACGGGATTGCTTGCTCAGGACTACAAGGACTACATACTGGTGCCATACAACTAGAAGTAAGTGCTTCACTACTTGCTATACAAATTTCATTTGACTTTATACGCAGCACGAACTTAGGTTTAATGACTATAGATACATACACGAGTAGGTTCCACTGGATCCTTTTAGTCATTGTACCAAAGAGGAACAAGGTAATATACCTTGATTCTCTACTCAACAAAACCCACGACTTCACCCTTGTGGAAGGAATACTCGACAGGTATGCTCATTTCCTCCATACATAACTCTATTGTAGTCTTCCTTCGTTTGAAATGACCGAGGATAACTTTTTGGAATCATATAGATCGTTCAACGCCTATGTTGCTGAGGGAGGGCCATACAAGGGATCGAGCGCCACACTGCAACATAGGAAGCGATTTTCGGTACGAGCTACAACACAATAATCCTATATCATACTTCGTAATAATGTCTCTCAAACTGACTATACCTATATATGTAATTCTATTTTTGCAGTGCCACCAGTAAAAACAAGATCACCTATGTGCATTCTACGTTTGCCTTCATATGCAACAAATCATGGGTGCTAAGACAAATGATCTAGAGGTCTGGAAAAAGAATGATCTAGAGATTCATTCGCTATGACCGAGATCTCAAAGCTTCGAGGAGCGCTCTGCGGCTTCATCAAGACAGACATTGTTAACGCTAACAGAGAGTTTCACTCCGTCGACACCGCTGAACGACCTTCAAACAATTGATTCAATTGTAATTCACTTTGAGTAATTGTAATTCAATTGTAACTCTAGCGACAATACTTGAGCATATTCTTTTGTAATTGATTTTGAGTTGTAAATAATCACTTTGAGTTGTCAATAATTGATTAATCTGTGATCTATTTGTTTTCTGCTTGCTTGTTTTCAGAGGGCATGGCTAGCAATTCCTAAGGTTAGCCAAAAATCAGAAAAAATTTAGTTTGGTATGACGAACTATCATAGATGTTTTTTTTGTATAAACCGTCTGTGAATGTCTACTATCACAGATGGTTTACACCAAGAACCGTCTATGAAGGGATACTATCACAGATAGTTTTCACCAAGAACCGTTTATGATATGTAAGATATCACCGACGGTTCTATTTACAAACTGTCTGTGATATGTCGGATATCACAGATGGTTAGTAAATAGAACCTTCTGTGATATCTTACATATCACAGACGGTTCTTGGTGGAAACTGTCTGTGATAGTATCTCTTCACAGACGGTTTCAACTAAAAACCGTCTGTGTTGTGCATTATCACAAACGGTTCAAAAACCGTCTGTGATAACTGTCTGTTATCACATACATACAAATTCAGACGGTTCAAAAACCGTCTGTAATGACAATTCCGAACTGTCTGTGATGAACTTTTGTGTAGTAGTGACAGATTCTAGAATGATATTGTCGGTGTTTCAGAACCGAACTTACGTAAAGATTATTTGATTTGGGGGTTCCTCTAGGCTCAAAATCACACAGAGATAGAGACACGAGGATTTTTATACAGGTTCGGGCCTTCTCCTGGGAGAATAATAACCCTACTCCTATGTGTACGTATTGAGTATGCTGGACTACAAGATGGAGCCAAAGACTAGAGTATTGTGCTTCTAATTGGCGTCTCTGATTGCCTCTAAATATCCCCGATTGTCCTGATGATTACGTATTTTATACAGTCCTCGAAGCGCACCGTTGCATCTCCAGTCTAAAAGCCACCTTAATGTTCCAGATTGTGGAGCCGTTACTGGAGGTTATTGTGGGAGTAGTAACGTTCCCACGTTGTCAGGCAGTTATCACCATAACAGGGAGTTTAAATTGTGATATTATTCCGGAGAATAACAGCGTAATTGATTGCTCATATCCTTGGATACGGTATAGAAAATTCCCTGATCGACTAGGCCCACATGTCTGTGAGCCCTATCGATTAGGGACTGATCGTAGAAGAACTTACGACCAGGTGGTGGTCGAAGAAGATCTTACGACCACAGACTGATCGTAGCAGGACTTACGGTCATGGGATGGTCGTAGAAGGACTTATGACAATGGGGTAGTCGTAGGAGGACTTACGACTACTAGGGGGTCGTAGAAGAACTTATGAGCTCCAGCTTCTCTCTTATGACCAAGGTAGTTAGGATCGCGATCCTACTCTTAGAGTCTTACGATTCTACGAACCCCCGATAGCCTATCGATCCAAATATCACTGTCGGTCCGATCCTACTCAAGGTAGTGAGGATCGTGATCCTACTCTTAGAGTCTTACGGTTCTACGAACCCACGACAGCCTATCGATCCAAATCGCACTATCAATCCTACTCGTAGAGACTTAGGGCAATTTTTTTTAGAAGCCAGGCTTTGCTGATATTTTGTTTTAGAGCAAAAATTTTTGATATTAATTTCTGAGAATGAAACTATAAATAAACAAGGAGCATGCAAAATATTGTATCAGTGTGGTAATGCTAATACAAATATCTATATTATGGCATGAGCAATCTTGAGCTTGATAATGATAAGCTATTTTTATTTCTGGAGTATGTCTAGCTGCTTTTAAAGAACTTGCAAGTGGTAAACCATATAAGAATCATACAAACTTATAGTTTAGATGTTAAATATGTGTTTTACAATTCCGTAGAATCGCCGATTCTACGATTTGATACTATGATTTCGATCCTACCGAAGGCAAATCGATCCAACTTAGGATCTCGACTCTGACTACCTTGCTTATGACTATTAAGGGGTATACTCAAGAGTTATATGATGTCATTATTATCTATAATATGAATTATAGATAAATGATTAAATGAGGATTATTATATCCTCTTCATCTAGCCCCCCAGCTTCAAGCGAAAATAACTTACTTGGGAAGGGAGCAGTAGATGATCTTACGACCAGTAAGTGGTCGTAGAGAAATGGTCGAAGGAAGAACTCTTTGACTGGCGTTTCTTTTGACCAGAAATTTCCTTGGTCAAGAAAGTTATGGAATAATCTTGCAACTTACAAGGTGGTTGTAGGAAATCTTGCGAACACTGAGTGGTTGCAGTACCGTGGTCGGAAGTAAAATCTTTCCGATCACTGTTGCATTTGACCAGAAAAAGACTTGGTCAAGAAGGTAATTTCGCTTGAGGTGTAAAGACTGAGTCGGTTTTCTCGAGCAGAAAAATTTAAGAATTTCAATCGACTCCCACAGACCTGTGTGTTGGAGCAATTCCCGAAGCGGTGGCAACCGTTGGGTAGCCATGTCTTTTTAACTTCAGGCGTTCGGTTATAAATATTCATCGTGGGTGAGACTTAGGTCTTTTACACTTCCCCCAAATCGCCCCCACTGTTCAAGCTTTCGAGTTCTTCGCCGCCGACCAAATCGAACTTCCTCCCAAAATCTTCCCAAATCCAAATCTTCGATTCTTGAGAGAGATGGCGGTGGGCGAAGCGCTCAAACCCCTCAAGCGCAAAGCCCACAAGACCAAGGTACCCTTCTATTACGACAATAATACTTTCGTAGTTTCTACCTCCCGTGGCTTTATCAAGCAACTAGAAAAGGAGAACTGGAAGAATTTCATGTCTTTTGTGAAGGAGACTGCTACGTTAGTAGTACTTGTGGTCGAGGGAAGTGCTGCCCTTGAGGTGGTCGAGACTGGTTTCGACCATCTAGAGAGCCAAGAGGCTCAAGGAGCGATGGCGCTCGTTCAAGACCCTTGACCAGATGTGGTCGTGGCTGTTCCTCAACCTGAGTCTCGACCAGACGTGGTCGAGAAGAAGTTAAAGAAATCTTCCCTCGGGAAGGCTTTTTCCAAATTCAAGATCAAGTCCGACACTCGAAGGTACGTAAAAAGGGACAAAAGTGTAAGAACAGCATTTACCTTTTACTTTTTATCACCTAATCGTGTTTTCCTTTATGATCTTAGCCCGACTCCTCTCACCATCAAGGTCGTTCCTGTCGAGGAACCCACTGTTGTTTCTCCAGTAGACGGAGGAATGACAGTGGCGATGGTTGAAGGGTCATCTATCATCTGGGCGGTGGAAGGCGTCGTTGGTGTCGAAGCGGCTACGACCACTGGAGCGGTCGTAGAGCCAGACGTGAAGATGGTAGCAGCGGAGGCATCCGACCATGGGGTTGAAATATTCAATCACCGCGCGGGGAAGGAAATCGCTGCAGACGTTCCTCCTGGCTCCCAAGGTCGAACTACTGATGCTGCTACGTCCGGAGGAGAAGAAGAGTTTGAGTTCTTCGACCATTCCTTCGGGTTCTTCGCTCCTGCCATCGTCGTGGGCTCTCGTGCATTCAGATCTCGTGATCACGTTCCTCACCCTAAGGACATTCCCAACAGAGGATATGTTTTCGACGACGAGTGTCTCGAAAGGGTATGGTGGAACCGAGTTGAAGAGATTGATGAACTGAGGAACCCCACGAGGGTAGTGTCCTCGTTTGCTTGGACGACCATGAATGTAAGTACCTGAAATTCGATATCCACATACATGTGTTTTCTCGCTTCTTACTGTCTTTCTTTATGCAGAAAGAGTTGGAACAAATTGTAACTGTTGCGGAATACAACAGGCAACTTGTCCAACTGCGACAGGAAAAAGCGATACTCTGCGAGTAGGCAGAGAGGTGGTAAGTAACTGCTTTTCGTAGTCTTTTGTGTTTCGACCACTTACACAGTACTTGCAGGGGTTGTCGTAGAAGATCTTACGACTAGGTGCTGGTCTTAGGAAGACTTACGACCAGAGTAATGTCGTAGAGATACTTACGACTAGGCTTTGGTCATAGAAGAACTTACAACTAGTGTATTATCATAGAAAGACTTACGACTAAGTTTTGGTCATAGAAGAACTTACGACCACTTGTTTTGTACTAGCATCTACTCTTTCCCTTTGTAGGTTCAAGAGCGACGAGAAGACCTTAGCTGGTTCTCTCGACTATGAGAAAATCGAGACGAAAAAGCTAAGTGACAAGAATGAAGACCTCCTGAATAAGCTTCAGGAGGCAAACTCTGCAATCCAAAGGTTGCAGGGACGATAGAACGGTAAGTGCTGAACTTAAGATCGTTTAGGACCCTCTTTTCTTTTTCTGACTTTCATTCCTTTTTAGAAAAAGACCAAGAGGTCCAAACGTGGGAGCAGTGCTACATAAAGGAAGTTGCCTCTCACACTGAGGAAGTCAAGAAGTTAGATTCTCGACTCGTTGGTAAGCAAATCTTTGCCTACAATTGATTGTGGTTTTCTCTCGAGGTCATTTTATCTTATTGGTTTTATTCTTTTCAGAACAAGCAGTACAAATAAAACGACTCCGCGAGGCTTCGACTCGTAATCAGTATGAAATGAAGTCTGTGAAGGGAAACCTCCAAGACAACGTTTCACTTCTGAACAATGTACTCGATGGAATTCATGCTGAGGGGATCACTCCTCATGAAGACATGATATCTGCTCACTCGAGTGTCATTGGCGAACAAGTCGGAACTTTGCAGGAATTGGTGACCACTCTGAAGGCGAACCAACTCGAGTCGATAAAGGATGCGGTCAAAGAGGGAATAAGATTTGTTTTTACAAAACTTAGTGCCCACGACCCCAATTTAATCAGAGTTCGTCATAGACGACTTCGATTACCTCAAGCGAAGCGGCGATTAATGACGAAATGCAATCGATCGCCGATGATGATCCACGGAGAATATGCAAATAAGATCTCCTTCGCCAGAGTAGTCTGTACTAGAATCCTGAGTCATGTAAAGACAATTTTTTGTTGTTGTTGATATATATAATCTTTCCTTCTTCCCAAAAATCATTTTGTCGAGTAGTTAGTAACTCAAAAGATAATGAATAGAAAAAAAGAGCAAGACTAAGAATTGAAGTCAAGTTAATAACTTTATCCTAGCCCCCGACTATTTGCTTGGTTTATGTAGATAAACCAAGTAAATAATGTGAAATAGATTTTTTAAAAAAGAGAGGTTTAGCTAACTTGTAGTTTTTCAATCACAATTATCATGCACTGGTCGAAAGAGTAGGAACAAATCGACACTACAAAGTTCCTTCTAGTGGGCAGGACCACGTGTAGAGAGGAAAGGCTTCGACTAGGTGATGTTGCCATCTCCGACCAGATTAATCAAATCAAGAATGGTTAACTTGAATTAGATAAACGTCTAGAGTTCTTTTAAAAATTTGTTCAACTTATTCCAGTGCACTCAGTAGGTTTGCTCTGGTAGCAAGAGTTAGAAACAGGACGATGCTAGGAAATTCCTTCTAGTGGGCAGGACCATGTGCAGAGAAGAAAGTCTTCGACTAGGTGTTGCAACTTCCTCCGACCAGTTAAAACGAAGCGAGTTTACCAAAAGTAGTCAAGCAAATTTGAAAAATGTACTCTGCTTAATTTATTTTCCAAAAGATGAATGAAGAAATAAACTAAGTACTAAGAGTCGGCTTGACATTATTTCGACAATGTTTTAAACCCAAGCTCTTTGTGTTGGCAGCAAAAAGAGAGGAACAAGTCGACACTAGGAAGTTCCTTTTAGTGGACGGGACCACGTGCAGATAGGAAGGGCTTCGATTAGGTGATGTTATCATCCTTTCGACCAGTGTAAAGATGAACTGGATACTGGTCGTAGAATGTCTTACGACCAGTGTATTGTCGTGGAAAAGCTCACGGCTAGGAACTGGTCGTAGGTGGACCTTCGACCAGGGTATAGTTGAAAAAATGTCAAAGCACTACTCAAAGTAAGACAATAAAGATAGAAATAACTTGATGCCTTATTGTACGGTTGGTCAATTACACGTAGAATTTACGTAGCTGGTCGATTTTCCAAGAATTAGAGAGAATCCAAATTCCCTCCATTGCCGTCGTATGTAACACGGGTCGCATAACCCGACCATCGTAAGGACCTTCCCACTTGGGGAAAGTTTGTTCGATTAGATGGGATTGAATTTTCCTCAATACCAAGTCACCTACAGCAAGGCTGCGAGGTTGGACCTTACGCTCATAGTATTTGCACAGGGCTTGCTGATAGACTGCTGAACGGATTAAGGCTTGATTTCTCTTCTCTTCGAGTAGGTTAATGTCATCCGCTCGAAGTTGTTCTTGGGCTGAGTCATTGAAACTCTAGACCCTTGTAGACCTGATCTTTAGTTTAGGTGGAAGCATTGCTTTGGCACTGAAAACTAGGAAAAAAAAAGGTATTTCGCATGTGGCCCGACTAGCAGTCGTGCGAATTGCCCATAATATTGAGGGTAATTATTGTACCCAAGCCCCCGAGCGCTTGATAAGCTGGTCGAAGACTCGAGTTTTAATTCCCTACATTATTTAGCCATTCGCTCGTTCGACTGCCCCCATTGCTTTGGGGATGGGCGATAGAGGTGTAACACAGCTTGGTACCCAACCCGTCGCAAAATTCATGGAATTTTGCACTCGAAAATTATTTACCATTATCTGTGATTATTCGACTTGGGACTCCAAACCTAGTAATCACGTTTCTCATCATGAACCGTTTTGGGGCTTCCGTTGTTATCCAGTCATAGGTTCGGCTTCGATCCACTTTGTGAACGTATCAATAGCCACAAAAAGGAACTCAAAGCTACCTGGAGCTTTTGGGAGTGGTCCTAGGATATCGAGACCCTAGGTCGTAAAAGGCCAAGATAGAGGAATTGTTTGCAATGCTTGAGCTGGTCGGTGTATTTGCTTGCTATGAAACTGACATTGTACACATTTCTTAACCAGTTCTTTGGCATCGTAGAGGGTTGTTAGCCAGTAAAAACCTTGTCGAAAGACCTTTCCGACCAGCGTTCTGTAAGAAGCATGAGTTCCGTAGATGCCCCCATGTATGTCGTGAAGGAGGTTTAGTCCTTCTCTCTGCGATATTTATCGCATGAGTACCCCTTCAGTGCCTCATCTATAGAGGACTCCTTTGACCAAAGTATACATTTTGACCTTTTGGGATAAGCGATCTGCCTCGAGATCATCGTCGGGTATGGTACCCGTCTAAAGATACTCATAGATGGGATTCATCCAAGTATCCTCGTATTTTAAAGAGGTTGTCTCAATAGGAGTTGTCTCTGGTGTTTTAACTAGGGACGGCTTCTGGAGCTGTTCCAAGAAGACTCCTTTTGGTACTTCTAGAGAAACCAAAATAGGAGCACTCGTAAGATACCTCTTGACATCCTCATAGGCAGCATTTGCCTCTTCTGACCAGTCGAAAACTTTGTGCTTCCTTAGAAATTTGAAGAAAGGTAGTCCTTTTTCTCTCAGTCATGCGACGAAACGACTTAAAGCCGTCATGCACCCTGTGAGCTTCTGGACTTCTTTCTTCGTGATCGGAGTGCGCATTTGCATGATGGCCTTTATCTTTTCAGGATTTGCTTTGATTCCTCATACAGAGACTAGGAATCCAAGCAACTTTCCTGAAGAGACTCCGAACACGCACTTCTCATGATAAACTTTCAGGCGGTATTTCTTGAGGTTGTCGAATGTTTCTTGCAAGTTGAAAACATGATTAAGTTGCTTGATACTTTTTATGACTAGATCATCAACATATGCTTCCAAATTTTGGCCTAGTTGGGGTGAAAAAGTCAATTGCATCAAGCGTTGAAAAAAGCGCCAGCATTTGTTTAGACCAAACGGCATTTTGACATAGCAAAATATTCGAAATGGAGTAATAAATGCGGTCTTTTCTTCATCTTCTAGACACATTAATTGGATGGTAACCAAAATATGCATCTAGAAAACTTAATGTTTCACAACTAGCAGTAGAATCAACCAACTGATCGATACAAGGTAAAGAGAAATCATCTTTTGGACAAGCTTTATTAAGATCAGTGAAGTCTACACACATTCGCCACTTGCCGTTAGACTTCCTAACCATTACAGGGTTGGCCAACCACTCTGGGTGGTTGACTTCTCTTATAGAGCCTGCTTTAAGTAGCTTGTATAATTCTAACCTTATAGCATCTCGTCGATCAGGGGAAAATCTCCGTAATTTTTGTTTCATGGTACTTTGTCAGGCCGTAGAGCTAGCCTATATTCGATCACTTCCCTGGGGATTCCAGGCATGTTGGATGTTTGCCACGCGAAGACATCTGCGTTCACCCTGAGGAAAGTGATGAGGGCGTCTTCCTATTTGGGGTCGGAAGTATCCCCGATGCGAATAGTCTTCGAGGGCTCCTTTGGATCCAGGGGAACCTTCTTGACTTGGTCGTTCGGCTTAGGTACAGCTTTAGGCTTCGACTGCTTGGTCGAAGGCTGCCCTTTTTCTTCCCGAGTTGGTATCTGACCAACCATCTCGAGGGATCGACGGTCACAGGTATGCGCCATCTTCTTATCACAATGAATTGTGATTACTCCTAGGCTTATCGTTCTTCCGTTCGGGGCACTTACCTTTGCCTCGATCGGGGTATTGTTTAGAACTTCGAAGCTCCTTATCGCTTGCGGCCAGGACCTCCTTAGACCATTGGCTTGAGGCTTTTGGCCCTTTGCCTTGTTCTTGGATTTCTTGGCCTTTTTATCCTTCTTTTTGCTACCTACGCTAGCCTCTTGAGGATGCTTGTCATCTCGATCGATGATTTTGGTCCATTCGACTGCTTCGTCGCCATCGCGTCTGCGTCGATCACTATCTCAAGAGTTCAATGACGAGAGTCGAAAGATGCAAAGCGATGTCCTCTGTGATTCTTCTGCTGCGGACTCCCTGCTTGAAGGCTCTGATAACAGATGAGTCAGAAACCTCAGAAATTGAATTGCGAACCTGATTGAAAAGCCTAATGAATTGGCGTAATGTCTCGTGGTCGTTCTGTCTTATCCTGTGTAGGTCGTCCTCCTTCCCGGGGCGATGGAAGGTGCCCTGGAAATTGGCCAGTAGAAGGTTGCAGAGGTGTTGCCACAAGTAGATCAACTCGAGTGGTTGGTTTAACAACCACGATCGAGTGGATCCTTTGAGCACAGTTGGAAGGTAATTCGTCATTACGCGCTTTCCTCCTCCTGCCGCTCGGACAGCGGTCGTGTAGATTTGAAGAAACTCGATGGGATTTTGAAACCCATCAAATTTCTCCATGTTCCCTGGTCGAAACCGCGGCGGCCAGTGAACTGCTCGGAGGTCAGGCGAGAATGCTCGACATCCGGTAATCACATCGTAGCGCCTTCTTTGCAAGAAAGAAGGGTTGACGTCACCAGGCGATTGTACTCGACGATACCTAGTAATGGGTGAATCTGACTTATGATAAGTCTCGATCCTACGAGGGTAATACTCCTCATATTTTGCCTGCTGTTGCATACCCCTAGGTCGGAGTGGTGAATGATCACCTCCCTTGGGAGCCCTTTGATCATCAGGTGTTCGAGGAACCCTTTTTCGGTTTAGGGAATGATGCAACTTGCGTCGATCTCTATGCGGTGAGTTATTCGAACGATTGGAAGCTGATGGAGTCGTACTGCTATGACTTCCAGAGTGATGTCGGCGAGGACGTTCGAGCTTGTTAATCGTGCTTCGTAACCTTCGTGCAACCTCTTCAGCGAAGAGGTCGTAGCTAGGTGCTCGGGCAAGTTCTCGAGATGGGTTCTCGAGTAGGTCGTTGATATGTTGAAGTTCCTGAGCTTCTTCCGACTGGTATTAAGTGCGCCTAGGCAAATTTCTCTAGGCTGCAACACGTTTCTGTCCGATTGTTTCAGAATCATCCATACCTGACCCTTGAGCTTGCCTCAGTAAAGTGCGATGATCTCGAGAATTTCTTGCACGCTAATCAGAGTATTGACTCTGGTCATCGTCGAAGGTGTCCTTGTCATTGCCACGAGCAATCACAGGGTGTGATCGTCGAGAAGCATCCTCAGTCCTGCCTCTAGGAGAGTTATTGCTACCTGAGGGAAGGACAAAGACCTCCCGTTGATGATCTCCACTTGTGCTTGAGGCCTCCTCGCTTGAGGAGTAGTCGAATGACACCATCTAGCGACTTGGAGCAAACCCCTCTAGGAAGGGGAATCCCGGGTTATATCCGTCTCCGTCTGCAGGTGAGCCCTGCGTTGGGATGGTCAAACTCGCAGGAAGAGCATGTTCGATCACATCCTTAGCTAGGCTAGCCGGAGAGAGAGAACTACCAGGCACTGATGAAGATCTGGAATTACGACTTCCAAGAGTTGTCATGCCAGGTCAGACTACCTCAAGTGGATTTGAACATTCGGAGGGAGAACACTCGTCATGCTCTGAGCCTACCTTGAGACAATCCTTGATGTGGTCGGATTGACCCTTGCCCTCTGAGAAAGCTGGTTCCTCATCTGGACGTATTATTGCGGGGGATAAGAATCCCTCCTCAACTCCATCAATGGGATGGTCTCCTAGAGCGTGATCCTTGGAGGCGACATCACCATCGGATGATGCATCACTCGGCTCGTAGTTGAAACCGGCATCCATGTCGATATCTACGTAATCGGCCAAGTCGAACTAGTTCTCCTCGTTCCACTCTCCTGCCATGAGAGCATGAGAGTTTGGAAAAGTCGAAGGAAAGCTGATGATTCAAGATCCCCACGGTCGGCACCAACTATCGGTGTTTTAGAACCGAAGTTACGTAAAGATTATTTGATTCGGGGGTTCCTCTAGGCTCAAAATCACACAGAGATAGAGACACGGGGATTTTTATACAGGTTCGGGCCTTCTCCTAGGAGAATAACAACCCTACTCCTATGTGTATGTATTGAGTATGATGGACTACAAGATGGAGCCAAAGACTAGAGTATTGTGCTTCTAATTGGCGTCTTTGATTGCCTCTGAATCTCCCCGATTGTCCTGATGATTTCGCCTTTTATACAGTCCTCGAAGCGCACCGTTGCATCTCCAGTCTAAAGGATGTCTTAATGTTCCAGATTGTGGAGCCATTGCTGGAGATTATTGTGGGAGTAGTAACGTTCCCAAATTGCCAAGCAGTTATCACCATAACAGGGAGTTTAAATCGTGCTATTATTCCAGAGAATAACAGCGTAATTGATTGCTCATATCCTTGAATACAGTACAGAAGATTCCCTGATCGACTAGGCCCACATGTCTGTGAGCCGTATCGATTAGGGACTGATCATAGAAGAACTTACGACCAGGTGGTGGTCGAAGAAGATCTTACGACCACAGACTAATCGTAGCAGGACTTACAATCATGGGATGGTCGTAGAAGGACTTACGACTATAGGGTAGTCGTAGAAGGACTTACGACTACTAGGTGGTCATAGAAGAACTTACGACCTCTAGCTTCTCTCTTATGACTATTAAGGGGTATACTCAAGAGTTATATAACGTCATTATTATCTATAATACGAATTATAGATAAATGATTAAATGAGGATTATTATATCCTCGTCAAATATGGTTTACTATTTTACGATGTGAGGGTTGAAAGTTATGATAATTTTAGTGCTGGAACAACAAGGGGACTGTCTGGTTAAGAGAGAAAATTGTGGATTTGGAGAGCGTGTAGCAGTGTTGTAGATTAAGTGTTGATTTGTATTACCGTAGTTTGCATTGAGTTGGGCGTTTACTATAGGTGAACTGGCTTCGGGATTGAACCCACACATTACTTCGGTCGTCGCAACTAGAAAATCAAGTGCATAGTAGAATGATATTGAATGTTTGGAATTATCATTTCGTTAAATGAATACTTATCATGATTATTCATGTGAAGTATGCCTATTTCACATTGCTAGTGTGCTTTCAATAATTTGATGACGATTATGGAAAACAATGATGATTATTCATTGTGTTGCATATTGAGCATTCATGTTGGAATGATTTGACCCATCGGGGTGGGATGAGGTCCCCATGTGTAAGATATGGGCAATGAGGCCCCCATATGAAAAAGGACAGGCAATGGATCCTCGCATTTGAGAATGTCGGCATGAGTGAACACCGCGGGTGTTACACTCCACTATACCAGTATAAGCAGAATTGAAGTTGTCTCATGAGCATGAGTTGTGTTGCATTGATGAAAGATGAAAATATGATCTGAGACAATGAGAATATATTGTTGTTGAGATGATGCCTTGTATGTTGTTTTACATGTACTTATGAGTCATAGACTCACTTTTGCTTATTTGTTGTTTTAGGTGAGCATTGATGATGGCATACTTCGGGGTGGAAGTTGACCATGGAATGATTGCATCTTTGGCGGCACTTCATATCACTTAATAATTCATTCCTTTTGGCCATAAACAGTTTACCAATTTCCCCTGTAATAAATGGACAACTTGTGTTTCTCTTAGTTCCTTATGGTTCGTAAAACTATTAGTTGATGTGTTCCCTAAGTGAAATTTATTTAGGATGTCTTTGGTAATTATTTGATTCATATTACATTGATTTATGATTTATCATCTTACTGAAATTTATGTTTATCATATTGTTAAATGTTCATTCTTGAAGTCTAGATGTTAGTAACACATAATTTCGATTTAAAATTGATAGCGATAGTTGTTGTAAGTGACATCTTAGACTTTTGATAAGCCGGGGTGTTACAGTTGGTATCAGAGCGAGAATTAGATTTGTGGTGAACAAATTAATAACCTATTTGCTTAATCAACTAAAATTTCACACAATGGTGCACAATAGGATGGGATTGGGTCATGCATTGCATTTGCGCTTCCGTTAGGTTATTTAATTGTAATGGATGTTGGATTGTTGCTGATTTGATTATGTACTGATGTTATTGTTGTGCTTGAGCTGAGTTGTCAGTTGCTCTTTTTGGTGATCAGTAATGGCGAGAGGTAGAGGCTGTGGACGTGGAGTAGGTCGTAGCCGTGGTTGTGGGCGTGGTCCAGCAGTGCCACCACCCCCCAGCTGAGGAGTTCGTTGGCGAGGCGGTGAGGAGGTCGCTTCGGCTACTCAGCCAACCGTTGGTGTTTAGGTGACGTCGGCCACCCTGTTGCAGGACCTTTAGAGGGAGGTCCAAGAGCTTTGTCAGTAGGTGCAAGTAGCTCCTCCTGCTGCAGGCGCACCTATTGCTATCCCTGGTGCTGCATTGGTTCCACAAGAGGCTAGGATGAGCCTTCGTGAGTGGATGTCCCTCCGTTTGGACACTTTTGACAGAGCGGGCACACCGGTCCAGACAGCAAATTGGCTTTGCTATATGGAGCGACAGTTCATAGCCTTAGAGATGACCTCTCAGCAGAAGGCACGCTTTGTGGCCTTTCAGTTGAAGAGTCAGGCGGACATCTAGTGAAAGGGGGTTCTGTCAACTAGGACCCCAGTTCAGGGACCAATCACGTGAGTGGTTTTCGTCTAGCAGTTTAAAGCAAAGTTCTACTTAGTGTTCTTCCTTGAGAGGATGGAGTACTCCCTGTTGACCTTCGTCTAGGAAAAGTTGTTCGTTGTAGACTACAAGGCAGGGTTTAATAACCTAGTCCACTTTGTGCCAGCTGTGGCTGGTGATGATCGTGAGAAGGCTAAGAGGTTCCGTAGGGGACTCAATCAGGAGTATCGCCACATCCTGGGGTCGACCGGTTCGCGTGACTTCAACTCTATCGTCGATCAGGCCAGGGGTATGGAGTTAGAGAGAGAGCTCACTAGAGAGAGGTAGGCTTCTAGTGGTTCTGTTCCTCCTGGTGGTTCTGGTGGTGGCCAGAAGAGGAGCTTTGGTGGCGGGCACGGGTCTTCTCAGCGACCCATTTCCAAGAGGTTCCTAGGAGGCCAGCGTCCTCAGTCATTGACTCGGCCTTTTCAGTAGAGACAGTCTACTTCTTTAGTGCCACACCCTTCTTCAACTTCGCAAGCGTTGCGCCCTGTTCTAGGCCAGGGCAAGATCTGTTTCAAGTGCGATGATGGGCACCGTGCTTCTGAGTGTTCTTTTTTGGGGAACTGTCGTTAGTGTGGCCTGGTAGGCCACAAGATGTCGGTATGCAAGCAAAATCCTTCGAGCATCATCAAGCTTATGGGTTGCTTCCTCGGATCCTAAGCACTGTGGAGGCTAAGAACCCGGATATGGAGTTTTATCCTTTGCACGGGAACCGAACGGAACCTGATGAAGGAGTTATGAAATATGTTCTCGAGCAGGTGTATTGTCTGTTCTCCCTCCACCATCAGTACTACACCCTATTCGCTTATAAAAAGAGTTGGAAGAGAACTGGAGGAGAACACTACACCACCACACCGAACACTTCACCAAAGCTTGGTTCACACAACAGAGAGGAAGGAGATGTATGACTCGTCGGCGAACTTTTATGTGAAGATGTTGCAGAAGCGCGAGTGGCTTGTCGAGAAAGCTAAACCCTACCCGGATTGTTCTATGAAGGATACGCTGGTACCACCGGAGTCCCCATGCCCACAGTGTGTGTGCGAAGAATTGGCTAAGATCATCCAGTTCACACACCTAGCGGCCGCAACTAGGGCGTACTACACGTGCGGGAATGTCCTCGTAAGCGAATCTTGTACACACATAGATTTTTCACATCTTATGTTCCATTCCACAAATCCCTAACTACATGTGTGCATAATGGCAGCTGGAGATGTGATGCAACTTCTTCCAATAGATCGATAGCCTAGATAGGTACGATAAGGCGTTCATCGAGTAGAAGTATATGTTGAACTATGCGATGCGAGTCAAGACCTTCAAACGCTGGACACCTTACGTACTCGATCCGATTGAAAAGGCACCAGAGGAGCCCAAGAAAGCAGGGTAGTGGTGGAGGACACTTGAACAAGGAGAAGGCTCCTGTTAGTGAGACCAGCAGCCGTACTAGTGCTCCCCATCGCCCGGGTGCAGTCCAAATCAAAGAGATAATTTATGTTCAATTTGCATCCTGGTTATTAATTTGGCTCTACGTTGTGTTATCTTAACATCATTCAATCGTTCAGCCTGCCTCGCAGAACATGGCTGACTTCGAGACTGACCGCAACCGCAGTCAGTCAAGAGACAAGGGGAAGGGAGCGATGGGCCGCCAAAACTAATTAACTTCGTTCCAACTGACCTTTTTCGATTCCAAAAAGGCACACATGTATCATAGGTGTATTTCGATTTGTTGAGTCGTGCATGATGTCATTCCTTATGCATATAACCAAACCCTACGCGCTATGTAATTCGCAACTACTTTATAAAGTCTATTTCAAGTTTCATTCTCTTTTCGCATTCAATTATTGGCGTGACAAGGCGTGCTCAACAGCGTCAAACAAAAGGTAGGGTACAACATAAAAATAAAGGTCCAATAGGCATGTTCTAGAAAAAAAAAGGCACTAAATGGTCTTCAACCCCTAAGTGACGATGAGTAACACCAATCATTGTAATGGGATGTGGCTGGCTATTCATTCATCTCTTGATTCAAACTAGAAACAGCGCAGGTTTGAAAAAAGATCTACTGCCTAGGGTTGGGCATTCAGTTAGCATCGTTCATTTCTTGCTAACTCAAATCAGGTTTACAATTTTTGACCAATTGTCTATGTAAAATCAAATGCTAAATACGATGTACATGGGCACAGAAAATAGTGAACTTGTGAAGTGATTATCATGCTATGTTTACAATTGGCAATCATGCGCCTAAGGAAAAGTTCATCTTCCACCGAAATGGTCCATGTATCTTTTGCAACAATCGTAAGATTTCTTCATCTGGGAACCCCTTCTAAACATGTGAGCTGAAATTTTTGGCTTATATGATATGTAAATTCAATAAATAACGTGCGCCCCCAAAGTCACCTCTGTCACACCACGCGCGTTGGCGTGACAAGGCATGCTTGTCACGCCATTAGTACTGGCGTGACAAGGGCAAGGACTGGGTCACGCAAGCCCTCCACGTTGGCACACCGTGCGCCCGACAGTTTGCGTGGTAGGTTTCGCCACACCGAGAAAAGTGGCGTGCCAGAATAGTTTGGCCACACCGCGAGTTATAGCGTGACTAAAGGGGTCAGAATTGAAAATAAAGTTAGCGATGGGTTAACTTTAAAACATTATTAAAAATGGATTAAATAAAAAAATTCGAAAAGTGTGCTATCGAAAGATGGATAAAAAATATCAATATAATGTACTTAGCATGTACATGTGTCTATTTTGGATTTGGTCTTATCTCACAAAAGAATATTAATACTCCCTCAAGAAAGAAAAAGGGTTAATATGTAGCATGTTATGTATTTCCCCATTTCTTTCCAAGTGCAAAAGTAGGTTGTTCACCTTGCGTACATCCAACAATTTGCCCCTCTCTCCATCTCCCTCTCCCTCTCTCGTCTAATCCTAATAGTGCAAGGGTGACAAATTGTTCAGTCAAACACGCTTCATGTAGGAAAGAATCTAAAGAGTGGGCACTATTTCCACAAAGCCTCTCTCTCTCCTCCCCATAAAAAATATGGAAGCTTTGAAAGATAGGTCCTTTCGTTGTGTAACTCTAACTACACTTGGCCTTCTTGTTCTGCCCCCTTTTCTCCCCAAGAACTGAAGCCACCAAACCACTCTCTCCTACAACCAATCCACAAGTCTTAGGAGCAGTTGCCCTCAAAAATTCCTTCATGTGATTGCACGAGTCATTATAAAAGGGAAGCCACCAATAAGTTATCTCTGCAGCTAGGCCCTCATCGATCTCCCTTCTCTTCTACTTGTCTCCTGCCTTTTCTTTCCTAATCCCTACACACTCCAGTACTTTAAGATAGCTAGTGCTAGTGCATGGCTATATATATGCATCTATAAGTTGCACCCTACAAGGGGATCATCATCTTCATCATAGAAGCTACAATCAAGGTGACAACAATGTCACAAAGGAAAGCTGGGCCCATGGCTCTGACCAGGCATGAGGAGGAGATGGAGCTGAGGAGAGGGCCCTGGACCCTCGAGGAGGACAACCTCCTCACGAACTACATTGCTGGCCACGGCGAGGGTCGCTGGAATCTCCTCGCCCGGTGCTCCGGTGAGTACATCTTCTAATTCCATAACTCTGAATGTCAGTCACGATCTAGCTAGTATTGAATCTTGATCATTCCTTGGCCTGGCACATGATTAATTAGGGTTGAAGAGAACCGGCAAGAGCTGCAGGCTGAGGTGGCTCAACTACCTGAAGCCCGACATAAAGCGCGGCAATCTGACGCCGGAGGAGCAGCTCCTAATTCTTGAGCTCCATTCCAAGTGGGGAAATAGGTACATGTCCACATATATTTTTGTTTGTACCACGCATCTGTATATGTGTGTGCCTGTACGATCTTAATTTGGTTGTTTAAATCGCGCGTATGTATATGTGCGTAGGTGGTCAAGGATAGCGCAGCACCTGCCGGGGCGGACAGACAACGAGATCAAGAACTACTGGCGGACGAGGGTGCAGAAGCAGGCGCGGCAGCTCAAGGTGGACGCCAACAGCACCGTCTTCCGCGACGCCGTCCGGTGCTACTGGATGCCGCGTCTGATCGAGAAGATGGCCACGACGTCGGCACACCACGCCGAGCCGCCACTCCAGCTCGCCGCGGGCGCCCACATCGTTATGGCCACCTCCTCGGTTGTCAACAACCAGCAAGAAACGAACGTGCCGGCCAGCAGCAACGGATACCACCAGTACCCCATCTACCCGAGCTCGAGCATGTCGACGTCCGGCTCGACGACCGCGCTCCCGCCAGTGCCCTGCTTCTCCGAACCGAGCTGGGACCAGTACCCCGGCGAGCTCGACGGCGCCGGTGTGTTCAACTCGGCGCTGGGAAGCCTCGGCCTCGACGGGCTGGACCTAGGTCCGGCCGACTACTCGGACTCGACGCTCCTGGACTACCTGAACTCGAGCTGCACCGGCAGCGCCATGATGATAAGCGGCGGCCATGGCGGCAACGAAAGCTGCTGTGGCGGCGTCATGGACGGCGATCACGGTTCGACGTGGGGGACGGACGAGCTGTGCCAGGCGGCGAGAAAGCTAGGCGAGTGGGGAGGAGGAATCTAGAAATCTAGCTAGCTAAGCTAAAGGCTAAGTGGATGGATGGCACGTTGCTTCTTGTGATGTCTCTCTATTAAAGCGAGATGTCACATTAGTTAATTAATGGATCGGAGCTGATCGATCGAGTAGTGATCAAAGCAGATGCAGGTGTCTGAGATCGATATCGATTGATCGAGATTGCTCTTGTTTGAACCTTCTTGATTATTGTAGTAGTCGATGGTGCATGTTGGTGTTGTAACTTTTCACTTTGGAATGTAATTGCGTACGTTTATACGTGTTCTTTCTTCCTTCCTTTCTTTCTGCTTAATTAAAAGGCAAGGTAGCTTTGTTGGGGTTTAATTTGAGAGAGATATGGGAGCTGGATCGATCGATGGAGTGGTCGTTGTCTCAAGTGATATCGTTCGTATTCGTGGGGTTGCAGAGGCTTTGGCTGATTTGACACGTTATTATTCCTAATAGCAAAAGTAGCACCCGCTCTGAAGCGCATCACTATTTAACATTGCTTAGCACGGTTTAGCATCACCGATTTCTTTATGCTCCACGGAACCTGCCGTGCATCACTATTTAACATTGCTTAGCACGGTTTAGCATCACCAATTTCTTTATGCTCTGCGGAATCTACAGTGCATTCCTGCCATAGTCCGGAAGAGCTGCAGGTCCTATCTAGCTTTCTGCGGTGCCATTTTTACAATTATGTGGCAACGGAGGCTACTTTTACTATTACAAATAAAAAAACATGCCAAATCAGCTAAAAACTCTAGGGTTCTGTACATGGGGGGTGGTGTAATTACATCTGGAGATGTGTGAGTGAGATGCTTTGCTTGCCTAGCTAGCTAGCCAGGTTGAAACATCTGCAAAATTTCAAAATCAATTTGAGTTTTGGATTTGTTTTTCGTTTTTCGTTTAAATCTCAGCCAAATTCAACAAAAATCCCCAAATTCACCAAAATTCCGCTTTCCCTTTTTCCCTCCCGCTTTCTCCTCCCCGGAAGCGGCTTCGCCCAAGCCGCCACCACCCCGTTCCCTCGCCGTCACCACCTCCAGCGCCGCCACCGTCATCCGCCACCTCCCGCGTCACCTCGCCCCCCCTCTTCAATGCGCGCGCGCCCCAAGCCGCCGCCCACGCCGCTCGCCATGCCGCGCCACAACCCGCAACCCTGCCACACCACCTACGCCCGCTCGGTGAAGTCGCCGCCACCATGATGCAACCCACGCCCGCCCATGCCGCCACCACTCCGTCCGACACCGCCCAAACCCTCACCCAACCACGTTGCCGCCACCCATGTCGTCACCCATGCCGCCCGCCCACAAGCCTCTCGCCCCACGCCCCGCCTATAAAAGGCCGCCGGCACCCTTCCTCTTCATCCCCACCACCCACTAAAGCCCTCACCACAAGGATTTGAGCTCCCGCCACCACCTTCTCCCCACGGCCACCGCCCAAAACCAAGAAACCAGCCCCCAAATCCAACCCCACGCAAAAACCCTAAGGTAAGAAGACCTACCTGGGCGGAGCCCTTCCTCGTGCCGCCTTTCCTCCTTGGCTGCCTTGCCGCCTAAGGTCGCCGCACATGGCCGCCCAGTCGCCTGGCGCCCTCCACCGTCTTGTGACACCGGGCCTTCTGACCTTTGGCGGCCTTAAAAGGGCCTTAAGGTCATGGCGATTGGGCCTTCGGCGATTGCCAAATGGGCTTTGGCCCAGTGCCGTGGTCCAACACTGTTCATAAGCATTTTACTGTTCATTCTTAATTCGGCCCAAACATCGCTTCACAAAGACAAAAATAATTCTTGTTCCAAAATTCAGAAAATGCACAGTAAACCCTAATATTGTTCATTATTTTAATTCAGCCTATACACTTTTCATTCCAGCTAAAAATAGTAAACCCTAGCCACTGTTCATTAGCTGAAAAAGCATTGCTTGCTTCTGTTCACAACCCATTTTCGTTCTTGAATAGTGAAATAGTACTATTCATTATCTGACAATTTTTGCCTGAAACCCTAATTTGACATTATATGTCATTTTTGACTGTTTCAAACCCGTAAATCCAAATCTCAACTCCGTTCAGCTATGCCAAGCTCCAAATAAATCTTTCCACCTTCCTATAGTATTCATTAGTCCTTTACAATATTTTTTTTGTACTTGGATCCGAATCTCAAAATCCATCCAGTCAAATAAACACCAGATAAATCCCCACCATCCCACACCACCTTTCCTTTAAGTTTCTTTTTTATTTTATTTACTTGCTTGTTGTTCCCAGCTCATTCCTTGTCGAGCTAGTTTTTACTTGGTTTCTTTTTATTACTTTGCTTCTCGTTAGGTCACGATCTTGACGACCAGGCTCCATAAGACGCCGGACAAGACCAGTATCCACAGGAATTTGTGCAAGAAGGCAAGTCGTATTCCTTGATCATTTTGAACCCACATGTCATATATTTATTATTACTTTCATTACTGTATTTGTGTCAATTACTTTAATTATTCAAATAATATTTTTGAATGCCATGATAATTAGATAAATCCTATTACCCCACATACAAACCCACCCAGCACTTGTAGGCCATATTCACCTTGACAAGTTCATATAAAATATTAGCTATATAAATAGCTTTATCACACAAATGTGTTTATCAATCAAAAGAGTATATTGGCAGTTCGCCAATGGTTTTAGTGGAAAGTTGAGGGTTGTGTCCAAGAAGTTGGACAACCCAATAGACTTGGGTTAAAAGTGAGTCATCAGTGAGATCTCGAGGTGGACAGCCACGAGTTGGTGTTGGGCCATTGCCTCACTGGATGACAAGTAAGGACAAGAACCTTTTGCCAAATAACAGACACAGGAAACCGCTCAACCACAAGCGTGGTCATTACTCCCTGGCTTAGTACACTGCTCATCCAATTGAATATCTACAAGGAAAGGTAACTGCTCTTGTGAAATAGAGTAGTTGCGGAACTGGGGTGTGATAGGAATGGGCCTGAAGGGACACTTGGTAGTCTACACACAACGGTAGGTGCCGTCAGCATTGGGGTGCAAGATCCATTGTGGCCAGTGGAGTCTCCCAAGGGCTGAATGGTCCATAGACTTACCGGGTAGAGGCTAGAAAAGTTGAGCAGTGAAAAGGCTTTGTTATCCCAAACTCAGTTGCATGCTAACGGGTTGCGTGTCTATGATCTGACAGTATGAGTTTGGGATATCTTGTGGGTAAAGTTGGACAACTCTGCAGAGTGTATAAAAAGGTATTCGAATACGTCGTGCTTCTGGTTAATGAAGCTGTGTTAATGGGTTTTTGAGATGGTAAGCTGGTAATTGAGTTTGTTGAGAAACCCCCCTAATGTTATTATATATTATTGTTTTATTGTTTTAAATGTAAACTGCTTTAACTACAAATTGCATCCACATATGCCTGTTAAGGTAAAAACCTAACTATCCTTTGAACTCCTTGCATGTAATTATTTAGCTTTTTCATGTGGCTTGTTGAGTACGGTAGTAGTACTCATTCTTGCATAATCTGCAAACAATCTACAGAAGAAACTAGGAAAAATGTAGAGGATCTTGATGAACAGGATTTTGGTGGACCTACGGATGGCAACGACTACTGTTATTAGGTCTCAGCCGCGCTCAAGTGTGCCTATGGTTTGAAGTTCTTTTGTCTTGTATTATATTAACTTTGGGCTTGGATACCCGTGTCGTTGTCAAAAGGGTCATTAAGCCTTAATCTTATGTAATAAAATGTTGGCTTTTGTTGTAATCGAAAGCTTGCTTGAGACATCTTTATTTCATAATCGCACATCTGAGCGGTTATGGAGAGTTTAACGTCCCCAGAATTTAGGGGCGTTACACAGGCCGAGTCTAATGCTTGCCAGGGAAAGTCGGCAATGGCATGTCGCTTCGAGATGGCTTCTCGTTCTGCGGTTGCGAAACCATGGCTAGTGCTTCTTGGTTTTTGGAAGGGAGATTGACGACTCAGCACCCTTCGGAACAACTCCTTAAGAGGATCGTTATGGTATGTCTTTGTTCATCGTCACAAGTGCTACACTAGTAGGCATAGTTTATCATACCCGGCATGTTGGCTACTGAATGCATGTAGCATGGCAAATTAAGTGGTATCATAAGTGCTGAATTTAGTGCAGTAATACAAATAACAGTTCACAATAACCTACTATTTGAATACATACTACCGGAATTGCATGCATAAATCATTTTGCAATTCATGTGGTGCTGTTAGAGAAGCTGGCGCGCTTTAGATTTCTTGTTGAACAAATATAAACCTAAATTTTAACCCTATATTTTGCATAAAATAAATATGAGTTTAGTTAAAATATTTGCTTGATTTTTTTTATGTATGTAGATTGACATATTGCACTCCTAGTCTCCTAGAGAATAGTTTGCCATTAGAATTTGAGTTGCTACATATAACCTAGGAGGTAATCGGTGAACGATAGATGCCGATCGTACTTTTTCTGAGAAAATGCCAATCGTACTCTGAACGGGATAATGATGTAACATATCATCACATCAAATCTAATGGGAGAGGGAACCATCCTCACATTCATGGCCATCATTTCTCCTTTAATATTGTGTTTTTTTTTATGGATGGAGAAAGGTAGAAAAGAAAATCCTAGCTATAGATGATTCCAACAGGAAAAATGACTTGATAAGACTCATGGAGCTTTCAAGGACACTGTACTAGTAGACTTCTTAAAGGAAGTATGGTATGGCATTTGATAGAGAATAATAATAATGAACAAAAAAAAGCTTTGTGTGATCGAACGGGAAAGGAAGGGTGTCGATAGGAGCATGCTAAAGATCAGAGATTCTCGTCTTTTTTTCTCTCTCCTGAAGACCTTAGTTTATGCATCATAACGTGCGTTAACGAAATTAATCTATTTATAAAGGAATCAGAATTTTTCTTGGGTCAGGAAACAGAGTTAATATATACATTACCTATCGACACTGAATAACTCAGTTTGCATGTAAAAAAACTTGTTACATACAGCACTATAAATGTTTTTATTTATAAATGTGATACTTCAGAACAAGTAGTTGCTTTCATGCCAACGCGCAAAGCGACAAAATAATTTTCAATAGAACAAAAAGGATGTTTTTTTATGTTTGCAATGGCACTCCAACAATTAGCTGTTCCATATCTAATTGCAGAGTTCGCGACAATGGCATAAATTAATCAAGTATGATAATACCCATGAAATCATAATCATTTTGTGAGGAATATTATAAATACTTCGATATGTATGTTTCTATATATAGTATCAATTAAGATTAGTTTTAGAGCTCTCCACTTTAGAAGATGCCCGTCTAAAGCTCGGCTGAGTAGACCTTATAGGGTTATTGACTGTCCATCGGATTCCCAGCAAGGCCACACCATGGCTACCTACACTCGTAGGATGTAATGTATACATGCTTCCGCATGGAGAAACACATTGTCATCTACGAGAGAGTGAGTGAGTCACAGAACCTGAGCAGGTAGATGTATAGCTGATGACCAGATCTGACAAACAGAAATATTCCGCGCATGCATCGTCTCGCTGCACACAACTTTCGATCGGCGACGTACTGTTTGCAGAATGGACGGAGCCAGAAGCTTCAAGTCCGGCCATGTCTCCTTGCTTGTTCATGTTGACCGCCACGGACAAACATACCATCTAGCAGCTACACTGCATATGTGCATGCCCCGTCCTCCAAAAAAACTCCATATAAATATGCATGCATACTGCATAAGTAGACCTTCTTCACCGAAAAAATAGCTCAATAGCATCATACAAATAATTAAGATTAGAAGAGCTGTAGCTTGTATTGCAGCATGACAGGGAGACATGACATTACACCTAAACTAAAAGTAGAAAAAGAAGCTAACTCATTTTTTGACAATTAAGAAAGTTTTTTTTGTTCCTTTGTGTGGAGGATAATTATTTTGAGGTCTTTGTCATATCAAATCCATCTAGCTCTCCTCGAAAAAAAAAACATATACCTCAATAAAGTCAAGATTTCAACTTAGCACATGCCTGCAAGCAAAGGCAAGTAACTTGCTGGTTCTCCATTATGATGTGTTGGGAAGTTACTAAATATAGAAACAGTCAGCCAGTTGAACTCTCATAAACATAGAGATCGATGTAACATTTTCCACTTGCAACATATTCCAACTAATCCAGTCTTGCAGCACCAGTGCACCACTGTTCGTAGATCGATCTGGCATGCATGAATCTTTGTACTCCCTCTGTTCCTTACGAATGACATTATTCTAGGGATCAAGTTTTTTTTTTAACTGTGTTCTACGTTTCCGAGGTGAAGCATGCATAATCGTATCTCCTAAATTGTCCGTACCTTACTAAATTAACTATCTATTCTGAAAGATAATTGAACTATTTGTCATAAACCTGCTCTGATGTATAATACGTATATAACTACTGTGCTATCTTTTTTTAGACAAGCTACTATGCTATATGGATGATGTACGTGTTTGAATCTAGTATTCATAGATGTGTGCAAACTTAATAAGACTACATAGAATTTGAACTCTTTTTTATGCATTTACAATTCATCATGCACTGTACTACTGTATCACCCGTTGCATCAATTGATCCATAGTTGTGGTGTATGACTCATATATAACAAAGTGAAAGGAAGGGGCTGTATCCCGAAAGCGGGAGCGCAGCGTACGCTTTCCGGACACAGCTCTACAGGGGAGACGCAGTTGCGAGGGGTTACGAAATATTGGGGGTTCGGGGTGCAAGGGGCTTCGCCCCCGTGGTACAGACTATGAGTCCAAGTCGAATATGTAATCAGGGTATAAATATATACCATCGACCTCTTGTAACCCTAATCAGAATAAAAGAAAGAAACTCCTCATACGGACGGAGCCGCCGCGATTCGGCTCCCGGGGACGTAGGTTTTGCCAAACCTCGTAAACAAATTCACGTGTCTCTTGTGTGCTTGTTGTGATTATTCTTTTGCGCAAAGGGCTGTCGCCGGTTCCAACAATAGCTAGCTATGAGGAACTACAGTAGACATGAATGCCTCTTGATTTGTAGATTGTTGGGGGAAGGGTCCCTGCGCGCCCCTAGGTCAACGTCCACGTCAATCCAACCAACGTCAGCGAAGGACTAGCAGCAAAGCAGAGCGGCTGCGAGAAACGACGACACAAAATGTAACATCGGTTTCATAATTAAGCTCCTCTACGTAGCTGACAAGCGTATCGCCCCTCTGCACGGCTGGCAAGCGTAACGCCACTCTACGTAGTTGGCAAGCGTAAAGCCTCTCTACGCAGTCAACATGCGCAACGTCAACCGGTGGGTCCGGCATGGACAGCCCCACTCGACCGAAAAAGACGAGGCTACCCCTAGGGTTGCCCTAGAATAAGGTTTATTTATGTAACTTCACCTCCTCCCCTCTCCCATCATATGAATAGGACCCCGTTGTAACATGAGGGAGGTGGAGGGATGGGTACATCATTTCACACTTGAGCAATACAAGTTGAATGATTCCCGTACATGCTTACGCTTCGTCCCTCACTTACACATTCCCAGAGATCAGCGTAACCGACCGAGGGTACCATAAATCTACTATCTAGACGCGTATCTATGACACAAATCGAATGCCAGATTGTACAGGCGTGTTCCACTCGAATTAGTTAGAGCCTCCAAAGAAAACGGCAAAGCTACATCTCTAGATCGAGTTCGGTCGTCTTTGACTTGGACCGTGCGTGCATTATTCCATGTAATGAATCGGTCCGTACCTATGTGCATCATACATTTCACAACGTGCCGGAAAAAGTTTGGATTTGCCCTCTCATGCACGTTTTTAAGAGTCTAATTGATGGATCAGATTAGGCTTAATTTCTCGTATTTTGATTCCACAAAATAAATGCTCTCTGAGGATGACCGCATCGTGCGCACCTTATGACCAAAAGTTACTCACGACCAAGCAAATCTAAGGCCAACAATTTCCGGTAGCAACCTAGCTAGCTGAGTAGAGGTACAAATCAACCACACAGCCAAAACTCGAAATTCTTTTCCCCTCATCTCGGAGTGAATGTACATTATATTCTTTCTTTCCCTGGTCTTATAATTGCATGCATATATATCCTATCCCCATGTGAGTGAGTATGTGACAAAATGGGGTTATTCTCTGCTCGCTGAAGATACGCACGTATTGCATCAACAGGGAAGCCACCATATGTCAAGTCAGGATCATATCCCCCACCCAGTCAAGTCAGGATCACATCCAAAATGGACCATTCCTTGTCATGCCGCTGACGACTCAACTCACTCTCGAAACAATGGGCATTAATTGATCACAGGTGGGCTCACCCCAAGTCTTCGGACCGGACCCACTTTGCAATGCCTAGCAACCTAAGCTAACAACCTGACACGAACATTGGCTGGCTAGCAGCTGGTTAATTATATGGAACTGTGTGAGAGCATCCATGCATGACAATACTGCATAGATTTTCATGGAGTATTTTTTCATATTATATATATATATATATATATATATATATATGAAAATTACATAAGGCACCTGGTGTCTAGGCACCCACACCATGAACCATCCGATATATGTGTATGATCAATGCAAATTTTGGAGTTTAGGTATGAAAATATTTTGTACCCCTGATATATTTATAGCAGTTGAGTTTTGAACTCAGTTCAAACTAGTTTGAACTACTTTTGAATTTAGTGCAACTAGAGTGATTATATACCATGAAACTATCCCAAACTAGTTAAATTGATGATAAATTTAATTTTTTCGGAGTTTGACATCTAAAATACTTTTTTATGGGTATGTTAAAATACTTTTTTATGGGTATGTGAAGATACCCACGTCAAACTTTGTGAATATCAAAGCACATCAACGAGTATTGATTTAGGTGCCTAGGCACTTACTGTATATTATTGATATGCAGGGCGGACCCTCCTAGATTCATGGGTATTTAGCTGAACACGCATTAATGTTTGCAAAAAAAATATTGTATAGTATGTGTATTACATATATAATAAAATATACTCTTAATTGGGCCAACCGAACCACAACTATCTCTCTCAGTCCATCAAACCACGTCTCCCTCTGGCACCCCCATAACCTCAAATTGGCCCATGTAATGGCCAACTCATGATCACACACCCTTCGGCCTTTGCCATTTGGGCATTGGACCATCCGGCTGAGCCACAATAAGGCCATTCCCCCCTCATCTCTATCTCTAACCCTAACAATCAACAGACAGCAGCCGACTCTCACATCTCTCCCTCTCTCTCGACGCGGTAGTGAGGACACAACAAAGCCAAACGCGGCGGCAGCGTGCGGAGGCAGGTCGGAGGAGCAAGGTCAGGTGTCGAACGCCAGACAGGCCATTGTCGTTGGGGCGCGCAGCCTGTGAGATGGGGTGGCATGAGCGGGAGAGCAATCAAGAGACCTCTGGCGGTGACCCAATACCTCGTCGGCTCCCAAAAAGAAGGCAATGCCCAGGCGTGGCGGTACCCCCAAATTTCCAACAACGCAGAGGTGAGTTCAATCCGAATTACCAGGTCCTCAATTCCCAAACCACCAAAGAGCAAACTCAAATGCCCAAATCGATAATTTTGTTTGTGTTAGTTTGAATTGTGATTGGTAAATATTGTCTTTTTTTTGTGAAGTGTATATATCATAGCTACAAAAAAAATGAAGAAGTGTGTCGATTTGGAAGGCATGAAGGAAAATCGAGTTAAATTGTATTTTTTTTCTTGATTATTTTGCAATTTCACTAAATTATTTGAGATGTTGTTATTAATACGAATGATTTGTACTTTGATTTCTGCTATTGTGCACTTTTATGTTTTACGTTGAATAATATTTTTATAACTCCGAACACCCATTCTGGAAATTCTAGGCCCACCACTATCTATATTGTTTTAGGGAAAAAAATATCAGCCTCCAATTATCAATATATAAACCTAATAGGGAGTGTTTCTAAGCTTTAAAGAAATTAAGTGCAAGCTTTGGGAGAATAAAGCGCAGCAATTGACAAAGCTGATTTGCATCCAAACAGTAAATGAATATATTTTTGGATTAGCACTGCTACGTAATAGTAATCAATCGATCTGTAGAACCACTTGCGCTGCTAGCTTGTTGCCACTTACCAGCAACTTAATTGGCCTGCCCCTTCCAGAGAACTGTATAAACCGGTTGGTCAGTAGAGACAAATTTTGTGCTGTGATAACTACCTTTTACATTAATCTTAAGGACAAGAGTCAACGTAAGAAAAAAACTGAAGTCATCTGTCAAATGACAGTGTGTGCAGAGTCACGGCTTAGTCAAATCAAATGAGTGCTGATCCAGGGGTGTGTGCATTGAACCTGAGGAAACCTGCTTGACGCTACATATGCTATCATACCCGTAATATGAAAACTTGCTACTTATATTAGTTATTATACGATGTCAGCTCCGATTTGGTATTTTTGCACGTTTGGCCTGACCCTTTTAAAGTGTGGCACTTGACTGCTGGCCTACCTTTGAACGCCCAGATGCTATACACCAAATAAAAATGGCAGGGTATACATTATTGTGTTCAACAAAAGCCCCAATTAGTAGATGCAAGCTTGTAAGCCAAGCTGCGTGCAACTGCTCCTCTCCAACTCATCATATCCTAGAGGCTAGATCTCCATTATATGATTTTCCCTAGGCCTTGGTGTTGTTTTTCCCTGCCAGGACAGCTCTGGTACTCTGTATGAGAGAAGTCCATGTCTTATGGTGACCCACCAACCTAGCTTCCACAGAAACAGAGATGATGGACTGTAGGTTATGGTCTAAAAATTACCTTAAAGACTTATTTTAGAAAAACTAAAAATATTTTAGTCTTCTGGTGTCCTTATCAACCCTTCTCTTTAAAAATGATTGCTGACTCATCTCTCTTTCAAAAATTGTAGATGGCCGAAACACCGAACGCCATTTCCCACGGAGTTTTCACTGGACACTGGGCTGAAGTTCTCTAGAAGATTATGCAACATTGGACTTCAATGAGAGGCCAACTTACAAGGATACAAGTACAAGGTGGGAAGTCAAAATAGTTGGAGGGTAGAGGTGATACTCTACTCCAGCCTACAGCCAAACACGGAGTTTTCACACCTTCGATGCTCCGATTAGACGTGCAACCTTCTACGAGGGCATCCAAGACGCGGCCAGAGAGGTAGTCCGTCGTATATGTCTTCCACATATGCTGGAAAATAATAGGCTGCTTCACTTGAGCTTTCCTGTCAATACATAGCTAGCCATCAACAGAAAAAACAGAGACAAGAAAATTAACCACACTGAGAAGTCCAGTACTCTAGTCTAGTGTGACATGTGACCATACATATTAGACCATAGTTCCAAGTCGCCTTCCTTGATGTGCTACGTCAGTAATGCTCTCTCTCGACAAAGAGAGGATTATACTAGTAATAAGAGAAAAGAACAGAATAGACAAGCTAGCTCTGGTTGATTGCTTCAGCCTGTGAAACTCTTTTTGAGTCTTGGCCACGGGATTGACGGCCGAAATACCGCACGTTTGCTTTAAGAACACCAAGAAAGAAAGTAACTTGTAAAGCGCAGCAGTAAGACCAGGGCATCCAGCATCCATGACCATACAGAGGGAGACCAGGCCACTGTGAGACTCGTTTATCTCTATCCTCTGACGAGACGAGGCATCGGCACGCGGACAAACCCCAGTTTTTGACTTATTTTCCAACGTTCGACGAGACTACGCAACGCTGATCAAACTAGCTAGCTAGGCGGGCAGATGCAGCCGGTGCAGGACAAGGACTAGGATTTGACAAGTCGAACTGTGACAAAGAGGCCTTTTGGAATTGATGATGTGGATCCAGGACGGCCACGGCGAGCGAGTAGCCAGCCTCGTGCCGAAATGTGCCTACTAACTACTAAGTCCACGCCGTGAAAGACAGCGTTTTCGCTAACCAAATCGGGCCATAAGAATGGAGGGAAAAGGAAGAACGGACGGACTTGAACTCCGGCGTCTTTCTTCCTGGAAACAGAGCCCACTGGGCCTCGCACCAAGCAAGGCCAGAGCTTTCGCCGATTGCAACACCAGCAAACAACAAAAGCAGCAACAGGACGTAAAAATCGACGAGCACTGGGCTAGAACAACGGACGCAGCGTCCAAAACATTCGGTATGTTCGGACGGAGAATCACAATGTCAAAAACGGTGGGGGAGTGCGTCCTAGGTTCGATCCCCATTCATGTAGGGGTGAATACACCCTATTTCAGAAAAACAGATTACTCCTATTTGCAGCGCCGGCTCTATAATTTCAAGGGCCTTTGGGCAAGCAAGAAGATAAGGCCCGTTGAACTAGTTCTTAATATAAATATTAAAGTATATATATAGTACGAATAACAAATTACTTTGCAGTACACGTTTAGTTCATGGAACATAACTATAGTGTAATAAAACACTAAAAATAGAAACCATTATAATTACCTCAAATAAAATGTAATGCTTGATTGCCTTGTAAAAACCGTCTATGGGCATTTCTTGATGCAAAATCTTCAAGAACGATGTCGAGATTAATGTCGTCAAAATATCCTTCTCAATGGTGCACATAGCTAAGCCATTCAATCTTTCTGTGACATAGTTGACCTCAAATAATTTTTCAAAAGTTTCAATTTGGAGAAACTTCTTTGGTGATACTCTCACCTTTGGAATAGTTAAGAGAATTCGATATGCAACGGAGGCATTTGGATAGCAATCTGCAGACTTTAACAAAGTGAAAAATCTCAAGCTAGCGACATCAATTCTTACGGCAAAGATGCTGCAACACTTTTAGTTCAGAGAAAAATCATCCAAATCAACATCGGACTTGTTTTCATGAGAAAAGATTCTACAAAAGTAGTGCAGACACTTTAGTAGATCATTATCATCAAGGATTTCAGATTTTACGAGTTGAATAAGAAACCAAATATTTTCTCAAATTTCTTTAGTTGCTCAAATCGACTAGTCAATGAAGCAATTGCATTATCAACAATAACTATATGTACTAATTACCTATATGGTCTTGGGCCCACTGACTCCATGGGCCCCGTGATCGCCCTGCCTGCCCCCTAGAGCCGCCCGCCTATTTGGAAGCGTATGTACATCTTTGGCCCAAAAGTTACGTTACGAGGAAAGCGTATGTACCCCGCGAGAAGGACTTGGCCGCACACGGCTTCGCTTCACCACGGCCTCCACTTTGCCTCCATCAGTTTCGCTCTGGCACGCCGTTTTCATAGAAGGCTATGCCTCGATAGGACGCTCCGTGTCGGTGTCATGGGCCGGCGCACTGTCTATATTAGGAAATATTTAGTTATTTGTTTTTTTAAAATCAGCAGCACTAGATTATGTTGGTTAGGATAAGATCTGTTTGTTAGCAGCTTTGTTAGTGGCCGACTCATCCTATAAGATGGGCAGCCACATGGTCATTTGGAATTAAGCAAGAAAGATGATAATCTAGTCTCTCTCCCAAGGTTCTATCATCTCAATCTATAGTCTAATCGCTCATCCCACTAAGCCCACACCGTCTGGCCTTCTTCCCTGTAGTGTTTACCCCGTAATGATCTAAGATCATTACAATTGGTATCAGAGAAGTCGATCTCTTCCCACGACTTCTGCTACCATGATTATAACGACAGCTCAGACAATCAGACTTGTCGTCGAGTCGTTGGCTATGATAAAGGCTAACGCCAACAAGATGGCCATGAGTACTAACGACAATGATAAGAAGATGGTTGTCATCTTCCTCGACATGCATGCCACTTTGGAGAAGATGATCGTGGCGACGACAGCGAAGCCTTCCACGGTGGCGGCGATGCCTTCTGCAGAGGTGGTAGCGCCTTCTACGACAGTGGCAAAGCTACCTCCAGCAATTGCGGTAGCGCACCAAGAGGCAGTGGCTACGCTATTTCCAGCAGCTACAACGTCGCATCACGAGACGATGGCAGCGCTACCTCTGGCCAACGTAGAGAAGATGGTCGCAGTGGCGCCGGAGCCCACCGTGGCCCTACCGAAGTCCGTTGTGGCCACTATGGTGCTGTCAGGGTTGTTGCCATGCCTGCCGCAACAACCGGTGACTTTGTCGCAACCACGTGTGGAGGCAACGATCTCTAAGGACTCATGTAGCCATCGCAACCTCTTGTCAATATGGGGTCTTCTAAGGCTTCAGCCATGGCCGCCACCACAGCTTGAGGACGAGCTGTCGCGAAAGGAGGGGAGTAGTTGTCATGGGCCGACGCACTATCCATAGGATAAGATCAATTTGTTAGCAGCTTTGTTAGTGGCCGACTCATCCTATAAGATGGGCAGCCACATGGTCATTTGGAATTAAGTAAGAAAGGCGATAATCTAGTCTCTCTCCCAAGGTTCTATCATCTCAATCTATAGTCTAATCGCTCATCCCACTAAGCCAACGCCGCCCGGCCTTCTTCCCGGCAATGTTTACCCCGTGATGATCTAAGATCATTAAAGTCGGTCTCCTCACCTTCGCTTCGTCACACCACCTGCCCTTGAGGGACACGCCTTGGCATGGTGGCCCCGAGTCGGCGACTTCGCCTCCAAGCTTCGCTATGGCTCTGCACAAGGGGAGTGACCTCTATCATTTTACTATTTTTGGAGAATCCGCCTCCAAGTTTTGCTATGGCTCTGCACAAGGGGAATGACCTCTATCATTTTACTATTGTTGGAGACGATTGTGATATCCCGACTACCAAGGGGATTGGGACAAAACATGTAGCGTCTGTTCACCCCTTGGGACCTCGGGGTTTGCTGACGAGGTAGTGGGGATGACCCCATCCCCTAGGCAATGGGGCTGTCGAGGGACCCTATGGTATATGTACGCATGTATATAGACTAGGATATGTGTTGTACTCTGATGCATGGACACGGCTAGAAGGAGGCAAGTCCGTGTCGGACACGTATTTCAGGCGTGTCTGAAATTAGGCCTGTGAAAAAAATTAAATTCAAACACATATTGGACACGTATTGGCCATTTCAGCCCAGTCCATTTGGCCCAAAAGTGGTTGCCCAACCCATTTGCGCTTCCCTTGTTAACCCTAGCTTTCTCTAGAGCCAATCCCTCATCCACTCGACGCTACCCCTGCTACGCCACCCACTCCGGTGGTGGCCGGCGGCAACCCCCTTCCTCCAGACGCTGCCCCTTCCCCTTCCTTCTCCCTGCCGCCGCCCCTTCTCCTAGTCCCCGACACTCCTACTACACCGCCTGCCTGCCCCTGATGCTTCCTTCTCCCTGACGCCCCTACTACGCCACCTCTCCAGCATGTTAGATTTGAGTCGTCCCCCCCCCCTCTCTCTGTTTTTGGCATCTTGAATTGGTTAATCAACCTGTCTTATCTTCTTGCTGTTAACCAGATCAAAGACCACCCCATCATCCCTGCTCTCCATCTCCCTCTCGAGCCTTGACAGATCGGCAGCCACCTAGGGACTAGTGACCCCCTTCTCTAGCAATTAGCAGCCCATCCTCCCTATCCATGGTGAGTTCCAGATCTTCTCCTTCCTCTCCTTCCTTGCTGAAAATGCTCTAATTCAATATCAACATATTATTTAATAATAATAATAATATACAGCCGTGTCCCCGTGTCGCCATTCTTGGATTCACTATCTCAATATGTATGACACATTTGGTTTTCCCTCTCTCGGTCCCTCAAGACAAAGGGTACTCCATATACCCTCTATTCTATTTAGCCTTGATGCTACAACAAAAACCAAATGGGGAGCAAGCAAAAGAACAAAACTAGTAGTAACCTTGAAGAGGAATGGGAGGTATCCTCCCCAGCGTGTAGTGACGGCAGGGCCGAGCGTGTTTGGGTTGCTAGCCAACCAATCCCTGAGGAGCACCCTGTCAGTGAGGAGGGAGGAGGACGTGGAGGGGTGGGTGCCTATCCATAGCTCGGCATAGGGTCGGGCTCGAATTAAACCAGTCGCGCGACAAGGAGGTGTCATGATGCCAAGGCATCCCCATCGTAGTCTTTGCACTGCATCATAACCGCAGCAGCGAGGATGGATCGACCAGCCACACGGCGGGGAGGCATCGGGTGCCGACGGAGGAGGAGACGGCTCCATTGGGCGGAGTCGGGGAGGCGGGCGAACCCTAGTGCAGGATTTGGGGAGCGGGTGTTCGGGTTTGGGAATGGAGGGGGTTTTGGATTTTGAAGTGAAGAGCAGGAAATAGGAGGAGAGGTGGGGTGGGGTGGGCCAGTGGGGGAAGAAGACGACTAGATGCATGCAGGGTGGGACTGTTCACATTCTTGTCATAGGGTGGGCCAGCAGGACAGCGCGGCAGGCCACATACCGCGATTTGGGAGCGCAGCAAATCGGTTGCCGCGGTCTAGTACAAATTCGCACGGTAGAGATATCATTTTTATTATTTCATTTGTGGATGACTAATTTGCTATTTCGTTTTAAAAACTTGTCATTTTAGATAAAGACTCGCTAGCTGCGTGGGCGCATCAAACCTACGTGGCAGCTTCCATTCCACGAGCTTTGGGTAACCTTTCAGAATTCAGTTCGGTATATAGCCTCTCCCTTTCAGAGCTGAATATGCAGAGATTTGCAGCGTGTTCAAATCGCATAGAATTTTACAAATTGCTATGGAGAATGGTCTGACCTGCATGTGCGATCGCTATATGAGTACGAATGGTGCTTGGAACGAGTACGAATGGTGCTTGGAATATCTATTCACTGATCGCCATTTGCAACATACAGTTGCCAAACCTATTATGCATTTATGCTTGAAACAAGTCCCCACAAAGGCACAAACTAACGCGAGAGATCACCGAGAAAAATTCGCACGCAAAGGTGACTACTTACTACTCACCTAAGTTGTTCAACAGAAGCGTGCCGACTTTTGATGGATAAACACCTCCTTAAATTATGACAGCAAAGATGGCACTTTTTTATTAAAAAAAAAACTAGCGAAGATGGCACTTTTGATACTTGATAATAGGATTTTTTTTTTGTTTAAAAGGTTGATAGTAGGAATTAAGAAGAGATTATTTGATTATTTTTTGTAGATAATCGGGAGGGGAGATTATTTGATCGTACAGCTTCTTTTCGAAGGATCGAATGATACTGCAGTCTGAGACACGGCCTTTACCAATCTTTAGAATCAGCTGCAAGGAATAGGCACAAAGTGGGGAACTTGGATCATTTCCAGGCGTTCCCAATGAACTTTTGCAGCCCATTTCTAGCCCAGTAATGAGCTGAATCTAGACCGTCCAAATAAGGCCTAATCGGAAATGGTCCATCCGCCCATGGTTAAGCAAACTTTGGTCACAGGATCTACATCCCGAATCGTGTCAGATTAGCCATGCTCTAATGCTCGGGAAAAGAATTAAGGAGAAGAAGAAGAAGAAGAAAGGATTGAAGAGTGTAATAATCAATTGTTGGAAGCTTATTGATTCTTCCTTTTGTTAGTGAAGCAACACACTATAAGAAGACGCCGCACGAGATAATTGAGCATCTTCACATCGACTCCCTTGACTACACCCACTTCTCATATACCACTTAAATCGTATGATGATACTTCTTTATCTACTTGAGTATACTCCAATAATGATTATAAGATACTTCAATGTGGGTTCTATGAAATTTTTTTGTTAAAGTCCTCTTTTTATAACAAAATTTGTGTATATAAAAAAGGTATATAGCAAAAATAAAGAGCTCTAATGAAAAAATTTCAATCAAGTTGTATTGGAGTATTTTATAATTGATATTTAAGTATATCAAAAATGATGAAAAAAAAGTATAATACGTTCGTTTAATTGGTATATTTGAAGTGGAAGGATGTACTCCCGGGAGTACGAAACAGAAGCTATATATATATATGGTATGGTATGGTACTCCTGTGAGTACGTACTCCCACCTCTTATATAGTACTCTCACCTCTTATATACCACTTAAATCGTATGATGATACCTCTTTTATCAATTTGAGTATACTCACATGATGATTATAAGATACCCGAAAGTGAGTTCCATGAAAAATTTCATGAAAATCCATATTTTATACCAAAATCCGTGTATATACTTCTTTTATATATGAAAAAGGGTATATAGCAAAATAAAGGACTCAATGAAATTTTTTCAATCAAATCGTATTGGAGTATCTTATAATTGGTATTTAAGTATATTGAAAATAATAAAGTAGTATAATATATTTTTAAAGTAGTATATTCAAAATGGGAGTATGTACTCCTGAATACAACAGCGTCCCGATATATATATATATATATATATATATATATATATATATATATATATATATATATATATATATATATATATATATATATATATATATATATATATATATATATATATATGCCCACCTCTGCCCCCTGGCAAAGCGACACTCTGAAGGACTGCGGCGTTTGGGGACCCCGCAGGAGATCACGACGAAGGGCCTCCGGACCGGCCCCGAAGACCCCGGAGACGCTCCCGGAGGCTCTGGGGGCGAAGGCGGAGACAACCCGGGAAGGTGTCCCCGAAGCCTCAGGGGCCCCCGAAGCCTCCGAAGGGTCCCCAAGGTCCCAGAGGAGGCGAACAGGACACCCCAGAGGCGGCATGCCCCCCAGGGGAGGTTCGAGGGGCCTCGTCACCACCAACGAGGCGCGCAGAGGTAGACCGGTCCACCACCCGATTAAACCAGTCCAGGAGGACTACTGTGCGTCGGACCTCGCCTAGGTGAAACTCCTGTTACCCCTACGTTCAATGTACTTCCTAGGGATACAAGTGTAATTTCATGTACCAGCGGAAAAGGCTATAAATAGCCCTCCTCCTTCACCATGTAAGGGGGGACATTTTTTCTAGCAATAAATACAAGTGCATTTCTAGTCCGAACTCCCACACTGGAGACCCTTCGGCCCCACGTCTCCGAAGCCGAGGGTCTCCTCTCTCATTCACTGTCTGGTCCTTTTTATACCACGGCAGGTTGGCGCCGTCCGTGGGGTTCATGAGAAGGTCCTAAGACCTGGCGACAAATGGCCCTCGCAGGTCACATCCAAAGTCTCCATGGGCGGCGGCGGCCAGCCATGCACACCCAACACGCCAAGGGCCAAGAGAAGTAGGACGTCCTCGGCGGCAGCAGCGGCCGCGGACCACGGAGGAGGAGGCAAATAACTCCACACATGGTGGCATCACCGGAGGCAACGTCCAACCCGCCGAAGCACCCCTTCCTAACCCTCAACCCGGCCCGACCGGGACATGGGTAACCCAAAGAAAGATGAGGCCCTCCAATGAGTCTGCCTCTCGGCGAAGAGATGCTTAGCCTCCGCAACTGCGAAGGCGGCCTCATGATAATGGTGCCTCCACCAAACCCCTCCCAGCCACCCACTAACCCGCAGGCAAACCCCTTGCTACGGGGCCACCCCAATTCCCGCTTCGGCGTGAAATTTGAAGCAGCGTTGGCCCAAGGACTTCAAGATGCCGGACGTCACACCTTTCGAAGGCAGCACCGACCCCGCGGAATTCCTCTGGGTCTACGAAACCGCCATAGAGGCCGCCGGGGGGGGGGATGACACCACGAAGGCCAAAAGCATTTCGCTGGCCCTCAAGGGGGTCGCCCTCACGTGGTTCTTCACGATACCCTCCCGGTCCGTGTACGCCTGGGAGCAGCTGCGCGACATGGTGTGCAACAACTTCCAGGGAAACTACGTCGAGCCGAAGGATGCGGGACATTTGTTCGCGGTCAAGCAGGCCCCGGGCGAATCCCTCCGCAGTTTCTTTCAGAAATTTGCGGAGGTTAAGTGCCAGGTCAAGGACATCAATGAGACCACGGTCATCAACGCAGCAACCTGCGGGCTACAGAAGGGCCTACTATCAGAAAGGCTGGCTCGCAAGCCCGTATCCACCGTCGCCGAGCTCTTCGACAAAATGGAGGAGTACGCCCGGGCCGAGGAGGACAGCAACAGGAGGGCGGAGGGGGCAAGCGTTGCTACGCCCCAAAAGCCCTCGGCCGAGCCCGAACAAGCTGCGCCAACCAATCCCAAGCCACGCGGTAACTACTGCCGCTCAAGGGCCAGCGGGTCTACCATGTCGATGCAACCCAAACCCAAGAAGGCCCAAAGCGCGGCGGACGAGGAGGCCGCGCGCCATGCGCTGGGCGCCATGAGCGCCAGCCGGGCGTCCGGGATGGCGCCAACCGAGCGAGAATCATGTCGTCAGATCGCGACCTCCACGGTGAGTGCTTTCGACACAACCGCGATCGCCGCACCATCGCGGCCATGAATGACTATGTCAATCGCCGACAGCAACCAACCGAGGGCGAAGGCACCAGGGGCTCCGGCAACCAGTTGCCCGGCCCGCCTCCGAGGCCACTAATCGAAGGAGCCCATGGCGAGCCGCGCCAGCAGGTCATAAGCATGATAACAGGAGGATCCTCGCTGGGCCTGAAATCTAAAAGACAACGTCGCGCCTACGCCAGGCAAATCCATCACGTCGCGGCATGGCCTACACACGGGCCACCTCGCCATGCCGAAGTGCCCATCACTTTCGGCCCCGAGGACGCTCTGGGCATCCACTTCCCCCACCAGGACCCCCTCGTCATCTCCACCACCATTGCGGACTTCGAAGTCAGACGAGTCTTGGTGGGCGGCGGGAGCTCCGTCGACCTCCTGTTCACCGACGCCTTCGACAAAATGATGATTCCAAGAGACCGCCTGTCACCCCCAGGCATACCCCTCGTAGGCTTCGGCGGAAGGCCGGTAACGGCCTTGGGGCAAATCGACCTGGCTGTCACCTTCCGCAGCGGCCCCACCTCGCGCACGGAAATCATCACCTTCGACGTGGTCCATATGCCGTATCGATTAACGTCATCCTGGGCAGAGCAACCTTGAATGCCTTCGGTGCGGTCGCCCATCATAACTACCTATGCATGAAGATCCCCGCCGCAGGAGGCGTCATCACCGTTCGAGGCGATCAAGATCTCGCCAGGCAAACCGAGCTAGCCATCGATCCCTTCACCCGGCACGTTCACACGGTCGAAGCCACCGCGGGCACCCCCGCCGCCGGAACCCTCCGGCAAATGGTCCCCGAGGGCCAAACCTGAGGGGCAATTGCGAAAAGTCCCCTTGAAGGACGTAGCCCCGGAGAAGACGATTGCCTTGGGGGAGGAGCTTCCCATCCGGGAACGCGACTCCATCCTCAAGGTACTCCGAACGAACTCCGACATCTTCGCATGGAGTCCGGAGGACATTCCAAGCGTGGCGCGTGAGACTATCGAGCATCGCCTCGCTCTTCGGAGCGAGGCAGTTCCTAAAAAGCAAAAATTGCGCCGCATGACACCAGAGCGCCTCCAGGCCGCCAAAGCCGAGATAGCGAAGCTGTTAAAAGCCGGGGTCATCAGAGAAATCAACCACTCGGAGTGGCTTGCAAACCCGGTCCTTGTCCAGAAGAGCACGGGCAAGTGGCGTATGTGCGTCGACTTCACTGACCTCAACAAGGCATCCCCCAAAGATGACTTCCCGCTACCACGCATAGATTAGCTGGTGGACGCCACCTCCGACTGCGAGTTGATGAGTTCCTCGACGCCTATTCCGGATATCACCAAATTTTCATGGCCAAAGAAGACGAAGCAAAGACAGCCTTTATAACCCCAATTGGGATATTTTGCTTCCGCAGAATGCCCTTCGGCCTTAGAAACGCCGGAGCCATTTTCACAAGGCTCATTACCAAAGTGCTAGCAGAAGCGGTTAGGCGCAATGTCGAGGCCTCGTCGGCGACATCGTGGTAAAAGCGAGGCGCCTCGTCTCATCGAGAGGACCTCCGGAGACATTCGCCAACCTCCGGAAGGAGGAATCAAGATTGAACAAATCGCCTTGGTCGGGGCCAGCAAGCTTTTGGGATTCCTCGTCTCAAAGCAGACATCGAGGCCAACCCGAGAAAATTCGGGTCATCTGAAATGGAGGCACAGCGCACTGAGAGGTGCAAAGGTGACGGACGCCTCGCGGCCCTCGGCCGATTTTATCCGCGATCGGCCAGCGGCGCTCTGCCATTCTTCAAGACACCGGGCGGCGAGCCATTCCATTGGACGAAGCACGCCAAAGCGCATTTGAGGATCTCAAGGAGTATCTGAATCAGCTCCCAAGCCTCACCAACCCAAAGCACCAAGCACCGCTCCTCCTCTACCTCGCCGCGTCCTCCGCGGCCGTCAGCGCGGTCTTAGTACAAGAAGACGTTGGCCAGCGCCCCATATACTACGTCTCCGAAGCACTTCAAGGGGCAAAGGTCCGCTACACGGAATTGGAAAAGCTCGCCTATGCCCTACTCATGGCCTCGCGCAAGCTCCGGCATTATTTCTTGGCGCACGCCATTGTGGTACCAACATCTTACCCTTTGGCGCTCATGCTTCGTAACAAGGACGCGTCCGGACGCATCGGCAAGTGGGCGGCGGAACTAGCACCCTTCGACATCACCTTCATGGCCCGCGCGGCTATCAAATCTCAATCCCTAGTAGACTTAAATCGCAGAGTGGACTCTGACCCGATGGCCACCTCTCCGACCAAAGGAGGCACCATGGGTATCCCACAGCGGCTCTGGTCTGCGGCGGTAAGCGCGTTAGCTGCCATATCTGGTCGCGCACCAGATGGCGCGCACTTGTCAGATCTTGGCGCGTCTCGACTTCCCCACGACGAACAACGCTTCGGAATACGAGGCCTTGCTGCTGGGCCTCCGCAAAGCCAAAGCCCTAGGCGCCAGGCGCGTCATAGTCAAGAGCGACTCCCGCCTCATGGCAGGCCACTTCGATAAAAGCTTCATGACCAGAGACCCCGAGATGGCTCGGTATCTGAAGGCTGCGCGGGCCGCAGCAAGCCACTTCCTCGGCATTACTGTACAGGCCATCCCCCGGAGCGGCAACAAGGCGGCGGACCGGCTCGCAAAGGCCGCAAGCTCTGGAGACCAACCACAGCCTGAAGTCTTCTATGAAGTGTTGCAGACACCCTCGGTACTCCCAGAGGAGCCAAGCACCCCACCGGAAACACAAGGGGCTGGGCTCTAAGCACCCAGTGCATCGGCGCAAGGATGGGCGCCCGTATTCTTTGCTTTGCGAGAGTTAAGCGCGAGCGATCACCACCTACCTCAAGGGTGGAGAGCCGAGGACTCACTGAAGCAACAAGGCACAAGCACCGCTCCGAAACTACCGCATTGTCAGCGGCGAATCGTACAAGGGGCGTGTGTGCGCTTTTCTCCGGTGCATCTCGCGCCAGAAGGGCGGGACTTCTTGAAAAAATTCACGAGAAGCTGCGGGCACACGGGCCCGAACATCGCCGCAAGGCTTTCGCCAAGGCCTTTATTATTAATCGCACTCGGGGCGCCTAGGACCTCGTCAAGATTGTCGGTCGCCGATGGGCAGCCACAACCCGAAGCACCGGCGGTACCCTCCGGCCACTACCCCCCGTTTGGCCCTTTGCGCGGTGGGGGCTCGACATCATCGGCCCCTTCCCGGCAAAAGGCGATCTCCTCGCCGCCGTCGCCATCGAATACTTCTCGGTGGGTAGAAGCGGGCCGGTCATAAGATTACAGCCATGCGGCGCGCGATTTGTGTGGAAGAACATCATCTGCAGTGCGGGGTGCCGCGAGACATAAATCACCGACAACGCGGCACCCGTTTGACTCATGAGTTTGAGGACATTTGCGGGACCTCGGAACCACAATCCGCCGGCGTCCGTAGGGCACCCCGAGGCCAATGGCGCGGTGGAGCACGCCAATGGCAATCTAATGGCGGGCCTCAACAAACGCCTGGTGGGGCTGCCAAAGGGACTCTGGCCGGACGAGCTTCAAAAAATTCTATGGGCACTCCATACCACGCCAACTCGAGCCACAGGCTTCTCCCCGTTCAAGCTGCTGTTCGGGGATGAGGCAATGACCCCCGGAGAACTCGCCGCGAGGTCCCTACGGGCAACACAGGACATCGACTCTGCCAACCACGAAGTCTCTCTCGACCTGTTGGAAGAAAGCCGCATTGAAGCCATCTCAACTATGACAACGTACGCCGACGGAGTCGCAAGAGCCTACAACAAGAAAGTCAGGCCCCGTCCCCTCGCACCAGGCGATATGGTCCTCAAGCGAGTCGCCAACCCGGCCGGGGCCGGCAAGCTCGAGTCCAAGTGGGAGGGGCCATACATCATCACTAAGAGCACAAGACCCGGCACACATTACATTGCAACCCCAGAGGGGCAGCAGCTCGGGCACACGTGGAACACTAAGAGCCTTCGTAGGTTTTATCCTTAGAAGCATTTCTCTGTACTTTGTACAAAAACCCGGCTGCGCCCGGATAGCGGCCCCACCCCCTGGTGGGACCTTAGGGGGCCATGTACAAACACATCTACTTTTGCAACTATTTGCAACTGTGCAATCAACGAAGCAGGCAAACACCTCACCTGCACCACAAGGAACGCCACCGCGCATGGCCTTCGGCCCCGGTGCACACGGACGCCCTCCGCTGGCTCCAGTGTATAAACCCAAAGCCACCGCGTATGGCCTTCAGCCCCGGTGCACACGGACGCCCTCTGCTGGCTCCAGTGTATAAACCCAAAGCCACCGCGCATGGCCTTCGGCCCTGGTGCACACGGACGCCCTCCGCGGGTGCCAGTGTATAAACGGAGAGCCACCGCGCATGGCCTTCGGCCCCGGTGCACACGGACGCCCTCCGCGGGCGCCAGTGTATAAACCGGAAGCCACCGCGCATGGCCTTCGGCCCCGGTGCGCACGGACACCCTCCGCGACGGCCAACGTGTAAACTTGGAACCAAAAAAATCTTAGGGCTCCCAGGAGCCCTATCTAAGAAAGATGGGGGATGGCGCGAGGCTTCACCTCCCCCGACTCGAAAATGTTAGGGCTCCCAGGAGCCCTATCTAAAAAAGATGGGGGATGGCGCGAGGCTTCGCCTCCCCCGAACCAAAAGTCTTAGGGCTCCCAGGAGCCCTATCTAAAAAATAGGGGGGGACGGCGCGAGGCTTCGCCTCCCGGCTAAATGTTAGGGCTCCTGGGCCCTATCTAAAAGATGGGGGCGGCGCGGGCCGCCTCCCAGACCAAAATCGTGGGGCTCCCGAGCCCTATCTGAAAAATATGGGGGCGGCGTGAGGCCGCCTCCCCGAATCAAAATGTTAGGGCTCCTAGGGCCCCATCTAAAAAGATGGGGGATGGCGCGGCCGCCTCCCCGATTCGAAATGTTAGGGCTCCTGGGAGCCCTATCTAAAAAATATGGGGGCGGCGTGAGGCCGCCTCCCCAACCAAAATCGTGGGGCTCCCGAGCCCTATCTAAAACTGAGGGGACGGCGCGAGGCCGCCTCCCGAATAAAATGTTAGGGCTCCCGGGGCCCTATCTAAAATGATGGGGGCGGCGAGGCTTCGCCTCCCCGATTCGAAATGTTAGGGCACCCGGGCCCTATCTAAAAGATGGGGGGCGGCGAGGCTTCTCCCAGACCAAAATCTTAGGGCTCCCGGGCCCTATCTAAAAAATATGGGGGGATTCGGCGCGAGGCTTCGCCTCCCCCAAATCAAAAATGTTAGGGCTCCCCGGAGCCCTATCTAAAAAAAAAGACTCCCCAGAGCGCTATCCACAAAAGACAAGGGACGGCGAGACCCACCTAGGCAAGACAACGAAGATGGCGCAATACAATCGCACCGCTTTTATTAAAAGCTCAGCATAGTACACATTTCATAACGTTACAACCGCAAATTACTCATACACAATCTATGTGCGTCAAACGCCGAGCGTCTTCGACACGATGTCCCATTCCTCCTTACACGTCGCCCAACCGGCCAGCTCCTCGTCCGACGCTCCAGCGGCAACTAGATCAGCCTAGTGCCCCCGCACAACCGCACCCTCAGGAGTGCCCGACGAGCTCGTAGAAGACTCTGCGGACGCCGAGGGCACCATTGGTGGGATGATGGTCCCCCGGCGTTCCCAGAAAGCCCGCACCTCTTCCTTTATCCTCGCGGTTTCCCGCCCTCGAAGGCGGAAGAATGTCTTGATGGAGCCGCCCCGGTTGGCCTTCTTCCATCACTGCCACTTCGCGCCGTGGCAGATGCTCTTCCGATAACAAATCCTCAAAGGCCATACGCATAATCTGCGGCGCTCCTCCTTTGGGCGGCGTCGCGACTCATAATAACGAGCCGCCCCCCATGGGCGGTCAAGGGCCCCTCTTGGCCGCACACTTAAACAGGCACCGCTCCCCCTGTACAGACCACAACGTGCGACTTAAGACAACAAGCCCAGGCGGGGATAAAAGTCACGCAGCCAAGCCAAAAGGTTTTCTCATTTAACATCAACATATCATTACATGACGAAAAGCCGCGACAAAAAGTGTTTTTCGCCTCCCCAAAAAGTCCAAAAGGCAAACAGAAACCGAAGCAGCCAAACTACAGCACTACGCTACATTGAGAGTTTTGAGCCGCTCCGGGCAAGCGGAGGGTCACACCTTGTCACCGCGAGGGACCCCTTGTCGCCCGTCGTCGGCCTCGGCTGCTTTCGGCCACGAGACTTCCTTTGGCCTTCCTCGCTTGCATGTCTTGGAAGGACTTGGTCGCATCTTCGTGCCGCCTGGCGCTTGATAGTCCTCGGAAGGACCTTGCTGGCCTGCTTGCGTTCGACGTTTCACACTCGCCAACTCCTCGCCCGTAGCCACGGCTGGTGGCGGGTGGCAGCGCGTCTATATCGCACACCCCGCCTTGTCGAGAAGCGGGTCTCGCACGAGCTGCCAGCGCGATGGTCTCCATCTGGCGGAGCGCGAGCACGACGCGCCCGCCTGCGTTCTTGACCCGCGAAGGTGATGTCCGTCTCAGCGGCACGGTGAGTCCTTGCGGAAGGTACGGCACCAAGCTTCGTCACAGCATCCTCCAGCATCACCAGACACTCGAAGGTAGCAGCCCCCATAGTCTCCGACAGCTCGCGCTCCACTGCCATGTCCTCCTCGATCAACGCCCGCGCCTTTCGCGAGGCCTCGAGCTCGGACCGGAGCCCGGACACTTGCTCTTCCAAAGTCTTTACCCTCACCTCGAGGGAGTCGCACTTGCCGCTGAGGGCCTCGCTCTTCGCGTGCTCCTTTTCGACCTCTTGCTGGATTTTGCCAAAGCACCGGGCGACATCATCATCCAGCACCCGTGCGAGCATCATTGTCTGCGCGCAAATAACGCCTTGGTGATGGGCCCATGGTAACAACAAAAGAACACCGAAGTTGTGGGAGAGAACCAAACCTTCATAGCGTTTGCCTCCACGCTCTCGATCATATCCCTTATGGCCATCTTCTTGAAGAGGCCAGACAGGAGTGGCGAGTGAGCAAATTTCCCCACCGCCTCGCATACCTTCGCAACACCCGAGTTGACGGCGAAGTCTTCGCGGCTGCTGCGCGTCCTGTGATCCGTAGCCACAACCGCGGAGTCGCGAGCATAGGGGCCGGACCCCATCAACGATGGTGGCCCCCTTCGACGTGTCGCCCCCGTCACGCACGGGCTCTCCGCCAAATTTCCAAGCCGCTTCGGCATCGCGCCTGCGGCCGCATCAATGTTAGCACGCTTGTAGCAACCACGCGGTGGCGCTCATACCTTGTGGCGACCGCGGAGCGACAGGTTCCTCCGTAACAATGTCGGCACGCCCCGGAGTGACCGGGGTGCCTAGAGCCATCTCTAGGTCCGCGGCATATAGATGCGACGGAGTTTCTTCACCGGAGGACTCCCCGATGGCAAGGGTCGTCAAGTCGATTACACCCGTCGCCTTCGCTACCTCCGCCGCGGCGCGCCCCAAGGCACCTTCCGACGCACCTTCTTCAGTCGAACCGCTATGATCGCCCGACGGAGAGCTGTGCGAGCTCGAGGATCCTTCGCGCTCTGGGGCAACCACCTGCCGTTTGGCAGGACGATCCGCGCTTTTCGCACCCTCGGAGGAACCACGTGCCTCGCAAGGACCCGCGACAGCGCGCCGGCTGCACGCGGCTGTCGGGCTCGCCCGCGGCCTCGATGGCGCGCGTTCCTCTTCCCGGCATCCGGGTCCGGACGTTCGGAGAGGCGAACGGACGGACCGTAAGCCCGTGAGGCGATAATCCGCACCATCACACACGCCGAGTGCTCTTCGCGGTACGGCCCCAAAGAACCTCTCCACATGGCGAGCCGCCTCGCTGATAGCAACAACTGCGAAGACAAGCCACAAGCACAAAAACTCACGCGCGCGCGAAAAGTAAAAGGCAGTGCCACGCGGGAAAGCAATGGGGACACGGGGCAACAATGCGTACCTTCGCGCCCTTTCACGGTCAGGGTCGGCCGCCCAGACTTCGCCGCCCCGATCTCCACGTCCCAGTCTTGCGCCAAGGGCCAGATCCCGAAGGCGCAAAATTCTTCCACCAGATCCCGAGTCGAAACCGCTTCGTCACGTCTAGCAAAAATCGGAGAAGGGCCTCCTCCGTCGCGGTAGGATCGACTTGGGGCGGCGACAAGCCTTATCGGACCACCCGCGATCAAACCATCCTCCGCCGGCGACTTGTGGTAAAACCACTGACGCGTCTAGTTTGTATCCCAGCGGTTCCGTGCAGCGCGGGGTGGCGAATACATCGAGCACCGGGCTCGCGGCTGGAAGTTCACGCTGCCAAAGTTGAGCGTCTCGCCACTGCTCTTTTCTTCTTCGGTTGGCAGCGACCATCGTGTAGGTAAGCGACGATGCGCCCCTCGCCAGACCGCGCCGTGACAAGATCCACTCAAAGACCCCCCAACTTGACGACGGAATTCGGCGTTAGCTGCGCCAATTCCACCCCGTACAGCCGAAGCACGTCCTTCACAAGGGCCACGCATGGGAAACGGAGGCCCGCGTCGAAGAACGCAACGAAGACCACCGCTTCATCGCCTCGGGGAGTTGGGGTAGTTTCCGCTCCGGGCGCGCGGACTTTCTCCAGACTCTCCAGCTTGCCCTCGTCAACAAGGGTACCGAGCACAAGGTTGGTCACTAGAGACCTCCCCAGTTCGCTCGTGTACGACACCTCCTCGGCACCATCCCTACCATCCTTCGCCATGATCAATACAACAGTGGACAAAGCAACACAGACGACGATCAACAAGGGCAGAAAATGACAGTGGGGTGGTTCTGCAGGGGGGGCGCCACATATTTATAGGCCGACCAGAGTTGCGGGGGGGATTCGAGGCGCCCTGCTCCACTGCGCACCTGCCACGTGCACCCCCTCAACAGTACACAGCTTGTCATTTATGGCGCACACAACCCGAGGAGTCGCCGCGGGCAATCCCAACAGGCACGCAGCGATTCCAGAGTACCATGGCAGCGCAGCCGGCGCCTTCATGGCGCACGGCGACCCAAGGCATCGGAGATCCCACCAGCACAAGGCCTTCGCCAAACATTCCCATATCACGCTTCGCCAAGCCCGAGGGCGGTGTGCACAGACCGCCGGGATAACGGCGTGGTTTCAGCCATGGCGAAGCAAGACCTCGACCATGGGGCTTATCGTGAAGGCGGCCCACCGGCCCCTTCAAGACAAAGCGACACTCTGAAGGACTGCGGCGTTTGGGGACCCCGCAGAGATCCTGACGAAGGGCCTCGGACCGCCCCAAGACCCCGGAGAGGCTCCCGGAGGCTCTGGGGGCGGCGGCGAGACAACCGGGAAGGTGTCCCCGAAGCCTCCGAGGGGGCCCCCGAAGCCTCCGAAGGGTCCCCGAGGTCCCAAGGAGGCGGGGAGCAGGACACCCAGGGGGCGATGCCCTTCGAGGGGGAGGTTTCGAAGGGGCCTCGTCACCACCAACGAGGGTGCAACAGAGGTAGGCCGGGTCCACCACCCGACTAAACCAGGTCCAGGGAGGACTACCGTGCACCCAGACCTACGTCTAGGCTGGGAAACTCCCCTGTTACCCCTACGTTCATTGTACTTCCCTAGGGATAAAAGTGTAATTTCATGTACCAGGCAGGAAAGGCTATAAATAGCCCTCCTCCTTCACCATGTAAGAGGGACATTTTTTCTAGCAATAAATACAAGTGCATTTCTAGTCCTAAATCCCACACTAGAGACCCTTCGGCCCCTCGTCTCCGTAGCTGAGGGTCTCCTCTCTCATTCACTGTCTGGTCCTTTTTATACCACGACAATATATATATTGCTAATGGGTAATTTAGTGCTAAGGTGCTAATACCAATCTTGACTTTGACCGTTGGATCTGGATCTTGACCGTTAGAGGTGGCAGCATACATGGTGTTTAATGAAGGCATATTGGAGGTGAGAGTATGCAAGATGATTAAATAGTTTGAAGGTGGGAACCCGCATTAATCTTGGTTGTTCAATCCAGATCCAACAATCAGGATTGATATTAGCACCTTAGCACTGAAATTACCCATTAGTATTAGATATGTTCCATATATATATATATATATATATATATATATATATATATATATATATATGTGTGTGTGTGTGTGTGTGTGTGTGTGTGTGTGTGTGTGTGTGTGAGGAGAGAGGTTTTTTTATGAAATGGCAAGAGAATTAACATTATTGCATTAAAAAAAGAGTTGTTCACAAGGTACATAGCCAAAACATAATAAAAACTGTGATAGCAGAGGCAAGGCATGGGAACCTTCCCTCCCCAGGCGCTAGGCAGAGCCAAAGACACATGTGAAAGGATAGGCTGATAGGGAGAGAACGCAACAGAAAAAACGAAGCGCGTTTGGTGTTGTGGCGTCTTTCTTGGTCGGTTTGTTTATTGCATCGTCGTCTGTCCCGTTCCTGCCCTGGTGCTGGAATACCTCGATGATGCATGTCCCAGGACCGAAGAAACAAAAACTCAACCGAAGCATGCAGCACAGACTGGGCCTGGGGGGCCTGCATCTGAAAATTCTTTAGGTTGTCGAAAACAGAAGCTGAAAAAGGAGACTTTTGTCTGACTCCCTGGGACAGCAAGTAAACCCCAGAAAGGTAGCTGACTGCTTTGAGTCGAGGTTGAGTCAAGATTGATGCATGATGCTTGAAGTTCCCGGTTGCTATCACAAGAGTGGAGGTCTTCTTTACCTGATCCTTGAGTCCCCAGGGTGTTCTGGCGCCGTTCTGAATTAGTACCTTCTTGGGTCGCCCTCCTCCAATGGTGGCCTGCACTCGTTCCTCTCTCTCTCTCTCTCTCTCCCCTCCCCTGCCAGGCATGGGCCTCGATGGAGCATGTGTCTGAAACCGTGCTGTAACTTCTCTCGGCTTGAACTTTCAGACTTCTGAAGCTTCGGGTTGTTGTGTACGAGTCCTAGCACTTTGATGTGTCGTGAGACCACTCCTTGGTCAGCTGCTATAGCGCAAGAGATGGCCACTTAATTAGGCCAAGGCATATGCTTTAGTCACGTGGGCTCAACGAAAGATTATTTAATATACGTGAGTGTTTTGGAAGGATGTGTTGTTTCGTAAGAAACTGCCTGGCGCGGTTGATCAGTTTACTAGAGGCATCTCTTCGGGAAAGTTGTCTCTCTTAGCGATGATCTTTGGAACAATATAAATAGCACTTGATGCTTGTTCATTCAACACAAAGAAAAACACAAATCCCAATCAGGCCGAACAGAAAGAAACAACTCTCTTTTCATGTAGATCTCGCTAGAATGTTGCGCTTCTGATCAAGGCACTTCGTTCTGGTATTCGGCAGTCCTGTAAAGTCTGAGGAGCGTCCATGTTCATCTTCACGAGTGCACGTGTAAGCGATGGAGCTTCATCGTATCTTGAGAGTCAATTTGTTGGTAATCCGACGCACCCCTTATGGTGGGGACAAATAAGTCCTAAGGACAGAGACGACGTTACGTAACTAGAAGCCAATCCTGCACATATTCAAGTCATGTCCGACGTTCCTGCACTACCAAACTATGTATCCATCTGAGCTAGCCTCAGTTCCTTCACAGCTTCTTATTCACTCACGCCAGCCATAATAATCGATTAAAAGCCTATAAAAAAATGCTAATCTAGCTTGTGTGTGTACTTGCGCCAACCTTACATTGTTTTTCTTTTTTACCGGCCTTCCGTGGTGAAGGATATCGAAATGGAGTTCCTGGAGTCGTCCTCGGCAATGCTGCCCAGCGCAGAGACCTTCGTCGTGTCGGTACCAAACGTGGTGGCCGTGTTCGTGTTGGAGGCGGCGGAGGAAGAGGCAGAGGCCGAGGCCGTCGTGCTCATCCATCGACCAATACGGCCGTCGATCGCCGGCTTCCCGGGCTTGGGCAACGTGAACGAGTCGCTCGACAGTATGAGGTGCACGTTGTATATGTCCGGCCGGTCCGACACGACGGCCTGGCAGCACAGCAGGCCGAGCTGGATGCACAGCAGCGCCTGGTCGGTGTCCCAGTTGGGGATTGATGGGTCGACGATCTCCAGAGACCTCCCTTCCTCTGATAGCTTCCATGCCTGAAGTTTCAGAATGATTCAGCTGATCAGAACGTTATGTCATTTTTTGCTTTTTTACATTCCAATATGCATTTCATGCAGGAATTATTTTCTGAAAACTTACATAATTCAGGAGATCGATTTTTTCGTCATCCAGATGCCGATCAATATTCTTCCTTCCACTCACAATCTCCAGCACTAGCATCCCGAAGCTGAAAACATCGGTCTTTGTAGACAGGTAACCGTTCATCGCGTATTCTGGAGCCATATAACCACTGCAATGCATCATTTATGGAATTTACGCTGGTATATATATAGGTTGTGAATGGAAGTAGGAGATGGAAACAAGATGTTTGGGACTCACTATGTGCCGGAAATCCTGAAGGTGTTTACGTGTGTAGCATCTTCTAGGAAGAGCCTTGCCATGCCAAAGTCTGAAATCTTTGGGTTCAGTTGGTCATCGAGGAGCACGTTGCTTGCCTTGATGTCTCTGTGGATGATCTTCACCGGAGATTCTTCGTGAAGGTAAAGGAGGCCTCTTGCTAGTCCAATTATTATCTGATAGCGTTTGGGCCAATCTAGCTGTACGCTTTTCTTCCTGTCTAAAAGTATCAAAGGAACATAGTGCAGTCAGATACTAACACGACTGTTCTTCTACTGATCTACTTTGTTGGGATGAAGTAAAACATGCAGTTGGGATTAAGTAAAACATGCTTATTTCATAGTTCAGTATAGTTATGTCTACGCTGAGCATTGTACAGAACTCCAATAGTCACTTTCTACATTTTTCTTTTCTCTCCAAATTTTCAAAGCATTGTAAACTTAGATAATAAATAGTACTTAACCTGTCATGTTTGATGTGTCTACCCTAAAGGCTGTTGTAACTCGTAACTGAATTCCACTTCTCTCTTTTGTATATATTTACACAATGCATTTTCCGTATTTGCTGATGACAAGAAATGCTAATCAAGTTCTTTTCAACCAGAAATCCTAATCAAGAACCGGTCAATGCAAGGACATCACGCGTCATAACCGATATGATGTGATGCTTTGAACCTTTGAAATTACATTAGGAATTCCAGTAGGATCCTGTTCCTCTATCAGAAATAACTGTTTTCGTAAGAACCTGACACCATTTTACCTATCTGTTCAGAACTCTAAAATATATCGCCCTCATCTCCTTTTATGAAGACATAAATCTTGACCACAATATATAGCTAGAGTTATTCAAACTAGTCGCATAATGCTATAGTGCACTGGAAATTGTCGAACTATATGTTTAAGGTTTTAAGGTTACTACACACCTGTGATTTGATCACCAAGTGTATTGTCAGTAGTGCAGTAATGCTGACAATCTTTTACTGGCAGCAGTCACCAAATAAACTGGTTCAGTAACACTCTATTACTAACATGAGTGACAAATTCTACCCATAATTCAGTAACAGTGATGAGAATGAGTACTGGGCAATATATAGTACAAGATAGAGCTCTGACCGAAGAGAATGTGGTCGAGGCTGCCATTGGGGAAGTACGGATAGACGAGCATCTTCTGACCGGAGGAAGCACAGCAACCAAGCAAAGACACCAGATTCCTGTGCTGCACCTTCAGCAGGAGCCGCACCTCGTTCAAGAATTCACGGACTCCCTGCCGCGACTGCAGCGACAGCTTCTTCACAGCAATCTCCTGGCCATTCTCCAGCACGCCCTGAAGAGATATCAACGAAGTTGATACAATGTTGAGCCTTCTGAGGATGTTAATTTCTCACCACATCATTTGATCTTTTTTTTGGAAGGTTCACATCATTCGGATTTGAATACGCAAGGAAACGAAATACTGAATCTTGATGATACAAGCTCCTGATGAGCTGGTTTCGCTTTCATTCGCAGTCGTATTTTCCGCTAATAACAACAAAATTTCAAAGAAGAAGAGATGCACAAGCGTTGCATTGAATTCATGACGCTACGGCAGCCAAAAAGCGCTTTCCATTTGAAACTTGGCAGCCATAGATAATGATGTACGACTAAAGAAGATGTTTTATCTCGTGCAGATTAAAGTCCAAAATCTCTCCCCATTTTGCTCGGCAAGATAGTATAAACTTGAACCGGATGTTGGATTAATTTCCGTTATGTGGATCCACATGAGTTTAAATAAATATCAACTATCTATTTTGGTTGGCTCAAATATATAAAGTGATCAATTAATATTATTAAGAGCCAGAGTATCTATTAAGAATAAATATGGACTTGAATTTTAAATCTGTGTAGAGACCTATTTGGAATCTATCTCTAATTATGAGACGGGATAGGATTCCAAACCGAAGGCTATAAATAAGGGTCAGGTCCTCCCAGCAAGGTAACTCTCGTCATACCACCTATCCCCATCAGTAGTTGGAGTTTGTGGCTTACCTCTTGCTGGGAAAGACCAAACCCTAGGTAGATTGAGCCTCTGTTCATCTACTACTTCAGATCAATCCTACGACGAACAATGGCATCGTCATTAGGTACGCTTCCGCATTTACAGATTGAATTGTGTGTTGCAATTATCACATATGCGATCCTGTTAGTTTTGATCATCAGGTTTTGATCAGATTTAATTCTAACAATTGGTATCAGAGCCGTATATGTTTGGTTTTGCAACCCGTTCAGGTAAGTTTTTTTTTGGGGATCGGTTCTGTTCCTCATCAGCGCTTTGGATCGGATCTTTCCTGTAGCCCCAATTTTTTTTTGTTTCGATCTGTTCTGGCGAGCCTTCGGTTTTTCCCAAATCCCATCTGTTCTTCCCCACCTCGCTGCTGCGCATCTGCCCCGATGCATCCGCCATCCCCGCGCCGCTGCTCCGGCTTCCGTCGTCACCGAGCGGCATCTTTCTTGCGCCGCCTCCGCGTGCGACCAAGAGGCACCAAGCGCCCTCCGGCTCCTCGCATTTATCTCCGCTGGCGCCATCTGCTCCTCGCGACTTCGATCACGGCCTTTGCTGTTGCCATCCGGCTCCCACATGACGATCGACCTCCGGTCTATTCTTGCCTTCTTCTCTTTTCACATCTAGCGATTTCGCTGCTGCGCATCTTCCCCGATGGGATGCTCGGGTGTCATCAGCGTCGCCTCCACGCGCCGCCCCTGCGCGACCTCCAAGCTTCGCGCCGCCTCCGTCGGCGTAGCGACCTTGACATCCGTGAGGCCTCAGCGTCGGCCGAGCTTCATGTGGGTCGCTGCCGCGATGCCTTCCCGGCGCCTCCGGATCCGGCGCCTCGCGCAACCGCGACCTCGCCCTCAAGCTTCCGCTGCCTTTGCTTTTTGACCGCACGCCCTTCGGCTCTCACCGGTCTCTGTGTCGGCCGAGCAACTCTGGGCTTCACGACGCCTGCCGCAAGCGCCGGCTCGGGCTTCCGCTGCCTTGGATTCTTGCGACCGCGTCGCTCTCGCATCTGGCAAGTTCGCCGCCTCCCCTTGGATTCTAGCGACCGCATCTGGCAAGTCTCATGCCCGACGCGCCGACATGCATACATTCAAGTGTGCTGCCAGGGCAAAGCTGAGGGTTTTGAGGCCGCTGCTTACGAGGAGCCTCTGCAAAAGATTTCATCGGTGGCTGCTTCGGTACCGCCATTGGCTTGATTTTGAGATGCTTCTGGTTTCAGATTAGCATAAGGATAATTTGTGGATTAATCTTTTACTTTACTGCTTATTCCTGAGAATTTATTTGATCAATATTCTGCGTTAATATGGATTATTGCTTGCTGTTTCTGGTATCCATCGGAGACAATTGTGATCATCATTAGTTTAGCCCTTTTGCCGGTTGTGGGTTAATGCAAATTGTTGATCTGAGCAAGTCAGTTACTATGTGGTATCAATCTCAGTTCAGGATTAATCTGTCAATTGCATTTAATTTGGTTCTGTGATATGAACTCTAGCAACAGTAAGTTCTAGCATTATCAATTAAGGCTTCAGATTAGCCAATATGCTGTTTCTAGGTATTATCATTTAAATGCAAGATTGATTAAGTTTTTTTAATTGCATCCGGTGCATCAGAGAATTATGATATGCATTGTAGTATAAATTGTGGACTCAATGAAATAATGATTGAATTGATTCAAATTTGGCCAGCTAGTGTTCTGCATGGGTTAACTGAAATTCTATGTTGCCAAAGCAACCTCTACTATGTAGGTTAATTTATTCAGAACAACTAGGCATTTTTTTTGTATGTATAATTCATGCATCTATTGACGGGCCCAAAGGAAAGTCAATATTTGGCCGAATTATATATGCAACTGTGGCAATAAATACGTAACAGTCATCAAGTTTCGATGTGAACAATAAGTCGGACCAAAGTAAGACATATTGTTTGACAGGATTTACTGTTAGTTTTTGTTTGCTACATCAAGGTTACCACTTGCAAGTTAATATTTCTGTCCAAAGACTAAATATTAATGGAGCGCTAGGTATCTTGCGTGACGGTATATACCAAATTTTGAATCAAGCTTTAAGTTTATCATTCATGTCTTGATATGAGCATTTAATTTCTTTTATTTTAGCTGCAAATCCTGCTTCCAATATTTCTGCTAGCATCAATTCCATACCTATGCTTAATGGTGCAAATTTTAAAAGAATGGAAAGAGAACATTTCGATTGTTCTTGGGGTAATGGATCTAGACCTTGCACTTCGTAAAGAACAACCCGCTGCTCTTGTGGCTAACAGCTCCATTGAAGAAAAGATGGAGTCTGAGAAGTGGGATCGTTCAAATCGCATGAGTCTTATGATCATGAGGCGTCTTTATTAAAGTTTTTCGGGATAGCACATCGTAACGAACCATTCTTGCTAAGGGTTTCCTTGACAGTCTTGAGCAAAGGTTTGCCAAAAACGAAAAGGCTGAAACAAGTACGCTTTTGACAAAACTTATCTCAATGAAGTATAAGGGTAAAGGAAACATAAGAGAGTACATTATGGAAATGTCTCATCTTGTTTGAAATTAAAGGCACTCAAGTTAGAGCTATCGAGGATTTGCTCGTGCATTTAATTTTGATATCCTTCTGCATACTTTAATCGGTTCAAGGTGAGCTATAAGCATCAAAAGGACAAGTGGTCCTTAATGAGCTCATCTCCTATTGTGTGCAAGAGGAGGATAGATGGAAACAAGATAGAATGAAAGTGCTCATTTGGCTATGACCCTACAGTCAAGAATAACAAGAGGAAGAGCAAAGAAGCCGCAAGTGTCCCATCCATAAAGAAAGCAAGAATAAACAAGGTCCTGAAGTGGCTTGTTTCTTTTGTAAGAAGGATGGTCACGTAAAGAAGGATTGTGCCAAATATCACACTTGGCGTGCTAAGAAAGGTACAATCCTTGCTATGGTTAGCTCTGAGGTTAACTTAACCATGCTGAAACACACTTGGTGGTTAGACTCGGTGCAACATCTAACATCGGTGTGTCCATGCGGGTTGCTGAATCGCCGAAAGCCAAGTGATCTTTGAAAGATTCATCTATGTGGGCGATGGCAAGAAGGTGGAAGTTGAGGCTATAGGCACATTTAGGTTCTTTGTTAAAGACGTGGATACTATCTGGATTTGAAAGAGACTTATATTGTACCGCCTTTTAGGCGGAATTTGGTTTCTATTTCTGTATTGGACAAATCAGGTTATAATTGTTCTTTCGGAAATGGTTTATTTAGTCTTTTTCATAATTCCAACAAAGTTGGTACCGGTTCTTTAATTTGGCATGACAACCTATATTTGCTTGATACTATTGCCTCATATAATGAAGTCTTGCATACGGTTTCTTGTAGTATAAAGAGAAAATTTACTAATGAGAAATCAAGTTCCTTGTGGCACAAGCGTTTAGGTCATATCTCCATGCAGAGAATTAAGAGACTTATGTTAGAAGAAATTTTGGATCCCCTGGATTTCACAGATTTCGACATTTGTGTTAATTGTGTAAAGGGGAAACAAACAAACATAAGGAAGTTAAGTGCTAATAGAGTTTCAGATGTCTTAGAACTGATACATACGGATATCTATGGCCCATTCCCTACGGCTTCCTGGAATGGCCAAAGGTATTTTATCACGTTCATAGACGACTTCTCGAGATATGGTTATATTTATCTTATTCATGAGAAGTCACAGTCCCTAGATGTGTTCAAAAACTTTAAGGCTGAGGTGGAAAACCAACTTGGCAAAAGAATTAAGGCCGTTCGATCTGACCGTGGTGGAGAATACTATGACAGAAATAACGGATCAGGTGAACAACGTCTAGGACCTTTTGCTAAATTCCTACAGGAATGCGGGATCGTCCCTCAGTACATCATGCCGGGATCTCCTAGCATGAACGGTGTTGCTAAGAGGCGAAACAGGACTCTTAAGGATATGTTGAGGAGTATGATTAGTCATTCTACCTTACCAGAGTCTCTCTGGGGAGAAGCATTGAAAACTGCAGTTTATTTACTCAATAGAGTACCAACTAAAGCAACTAACAAAACCCCGTACGAACAATGGATAGGCAAAAAAGCCTAGCATCAGGCATGTACGTACGTGGGGATGTCCATCTGAGGCAAGGCCGTACAGGCCTAACGAAAGAAAATTGGACTCAAGAACTGTTAGTAGCTATTTTGTTGGTTATTCTGAAAGATCTAGGGGTTACAAATTCTATGATCCCACTACTAAGACAATTTTTGAAACGGGAAATGGCCGGTTTTTTTGAGGATATTGAGTTTGAAGGGGGAGATATGGTTAGGAACATTATTTTTGAAGAAGTTTCTAAAGGGGATTTATTTTCTCTTCCTTTGGTTATTCCCAATAATGATCGGGATCAGGTTATTTTACCCTATTATTGAGGAAAATATAATTCAAAATAATGTCCATGAGGTTCCTCCACAAAATGATGTTCCTCTGAAAGAACAAACTCATCAACCTCAAGAACCAAAGCCATTAAGGAGATCCACTAGAGAAAGAAGAAGTGCAATCTCTGATGATTACATTATCTTTCTTCAGGAGAATGAGGCTTGTAGTGAAATTTTGGGAGAAGATCCTATCAATCTCCAAAATACCCTGCAAAGCCCAAATTCAGTTAATTGGATCAATGCCATGAATGAAGAGTTAAAATCCATGAAGGACAATGACATTTGGGATCTTGTCCCATTGCCAGAAGGAAAGAAACCCATTGATTGCAAATGGATATTTAAGACTAAACGGGATTCGAAAGGCAATGTGGAAAGATATAAGGCTCGTCTTGTTGCTAAAGGATATACTCAAAAGGAAGGCATAGACTATAAAGAGACTTTCTCTCCGGTTTCTTCAAAAGACTCTTTTAGGGTCATTATGGCACTTGTGGCATTCTTTGATCTTGAGCTTCATCGATGGATATAAAAACAATAGTTTCTAAATGGAAACATTGATGAGACGATTTATATGGTGCAACGAGAAAACTTTGTGGTCGGTGACCCAAAGAAAATGGTATGCAAATTAAAGAAATCCATCTATGGGCTCAAACAAAGCTTCCCACAATGGTACCACAAATTTCATGAGGTTATTATCTCTTTTGGTTTTGAGGTAAATACTGATTGAGGATTGTGTGTATCATAAATTCAGTGGGAGTAAGTTCATATTTTTTGTTCTATATGTTGATGACATATTGCTTGCTTGTAACGATATAGGCTTGTTGCATGAAACCAAGAAATTTCTCGCTAAAAATTTCGAGATGAAGGATCTTGGTGATGCTTCTTTTGTATTAGGAATTCAAATATACCGAGATCGCTCTCAAGGTGTACTTGGATTATCACAAAAGAACTATATCGATAAGGTATTGCAAAGATTTGGCATACAGAACTGTAAACCTTTAGATACCCCTGTGGCCAAAGGTGAAAAGTTCAGTCTTAGCCAATGTCCTAAGAATGATTTTGAGGCTAAGAAAATGCAGAACATCCCCTATTCATCCTTGATAGGGAGCTTGATGTATGCTCAAGTTTGCACTAGACCAGATATAGCATATATTGTTGGAATGCTAAGCAGGTATTTAAGCAATCCAGGATTGGATCATTAGGTCGCAGCAAAACGGGTGTTGCGGTATTTGCGAGAGACGAAGGATTTCATGCTCACATATAGGAAATCAGATCAGTTGGAGATCATTGGGTATTCGATTACGATTTTCTTTGGTTGCCAAGATACTCGCAAATCCACTTCAAAGCTACATCTATCTACTTGGTGGAGGTGCGGTTTCTTGGAAAAGCGCTAAGCAAATCACTCTGTTCTGCCCACAACAAAGAATTGAGTATGTTGCTTGCTATGAGGCTTCAAATCATGGGATATGGTTGCGTAACTTTGCCACAGATTGCGAATTTTGGATCAGTCGACAGACCACTAAAGTTGTATTGTGACAACAAGTCTCTGATTATGTATTCTAACAACAACGAGAGCTCGTCAAAGTCTAAGCATATAGACATCAAGTTCCTAGTTGTGAAAGAAAGAATTGAGTGGCAAATTGTCAATTGAGCATATAGGTACAGACTCCATGATTGCGGATCCATTCACTAAAGGCTTGACACCTAAAGTGTTCCATGAGCATGTTGCTCATATGGGTGTGGTTTTACTTATGGAATTCAGTTCAAGTGGGAGTTTGTAATTTTCTTTTCTTATGCTCATGAGACAATATCAATTTAGTATAAAGACCTTCAGTTATATTCTCTAGAGAAATAAAGTTTATGTTATTTTACTCTGAATTCATGTCTTCTACTTTGGTTCTGAGAAGATGTTTTGATCTCATAAGGTATAAAGTTGGACCAGTTGGAAATAGGCATGTCATGATCACATTTCATGTAATTTCCATGCTACACATCCATATTTGATCCATATCGTTCTTTTATGTTGACATATGTGACCATTGATGGGTTTAGTTACGCTTTAAAGTGACGAAGACCGCTTTGATTCTATGTTGATATAATTGATGGACCGGATTGGTTTAAAGATGCTCATGACATAGATAGCATTTTTGGAGCTCATAAAGTTTTTGATATGTATTTACTTATTTGGTCTAAGTGGGAGATTGTTGGATTAATTTCCGTTATATGGACCCATATGAGTTTAAATAAATATCAGCTATCTATTTTTGTTGGCTCAAATATGTAAAGTGATCAATTAATATTATTAAGAGCCAGAGTATCTATTAAGGATAAATATGGACTTGGATTTTAAATCTGTGTAGAGACCTATTTAGAATCTATCTCTAATTATGGGACGGGATAGGATTCCAAACCGAATGCTATAAATAAGGGTCAGGTCCTCCCAGCAGGGTAACTCTCGTCATACCACCTATCCCCATCAGTAGTTGGAGTTTGTGCCTTACCTCTTGCTAGGAAAGATCAAACCCTAGGTAGATTAAGCCTCTGTTCATCTACTACTTCAGATCAATCCTACGACGAACAATCACATCGTCATCAGGTACGCTTCCGCATTTACAGATTGAATTGTGTGTTGTAATTACCATATATACGATCCTGTTAGTTTTGATCATCAGGTTTAGATCAGATTTAATTCTAACACCGGAATCACCCGTATCTTAACTCGAGTATTCCCGTTAGGATGTGAAAATGAAACGATGCAGTAATAAACATTTCCATTGTAATTTGGTTACTGAAATGTACTCCTGGGTCCTGAGCTAGCAGAAGTAAAAAATTAATTGTAGACTGAATGTTTTACTTAAACAGGCCATGGTACCCATGCCACGGTGTCGTCCCCAACACGGCCTAATCGAATGATGAAGCAAGTAAGCTTGCAGCACAGAAATGGTGGTAGCCGGTAGGTGGCAGCAAGGGGAAGAGGTGAACTGATTAAGCCATACCGACCTGAGCTGAGGTGTGCAGAAGTAACTTGCCTTGTAGACCGGGCCGAAGCCGCCGCGGCCGAGGAGGTTGTCGTCGGAGAAGCCGGCCGTGGCGGCCTCCAGCACGGGCAGGTCGATGAAGAGGGTCCACTCCTCCCGCAGCGACGTGCCCTCCCCACCACCACCGGTCTCACCCGCGCCTCCGCTGGTCCTCCTCCCGCACCACCCGCACGCCCACGCCCACGCCCACGCCCACGGCGCGGCCGGCATGGCCGCGGCTCGATTCGATCACCGCACCTAGTTGACTAGCACGAACCATGCACGCCGGCCGCCGCAGACAAGCCGAAGCTCGACCGCGCGCGCAAATAGAGCCAAACACGTACTGTGTATGTTCAACACAGGCGACTGGACTGGACTGGACCGCGGCTGCTATTAAGAGAGGAGGAGACGTGGCATGCTATCGTGTCTGTGCGCGCGCGGTGGGGTGTGGGAGTTGGAATTCAACCTCGACGACGACGTTACGGGTTTGGACGGGTCGTCGTCGCGCGCTGCTGCAAGCGCGTTCCTGTTGCTCCCTGCTCGGTTCAAAGCCCGCATCATCGTGAATTCATCATAGAGAGAGAGAAAGAGTCTCTTCTGCTCGGTTCGGTTGCAATCTCGATCGATCGCTCGTTGGCCTTTCACATTTCTTGCGGCTCCGTCGGTCAAAGGAAGTTGCTGATTCGTTGGGTTCAGTCTTCGCTAGCTCCTCGTCAGGTGAGCTAGTGCTAGTACTGGGCGGACTGGACGAAGCTTCCCGGCAATTCATTCATGTGCGCGTGCCCAGCGCGACTCCATCGGTCGTAATAATCACATAATAACGTCTGTTTTCTCTTTGCGAGCGGCTAGCGGCTCGCCGCCTCCCATCGTAAGCTCCTCACAGCCGTTGGATCTCCCCAAACCATCAGATCTTATTTAGATTGACTGCAACAAAAATTCTCAATTTATAAAAATTCGTGAACCGCAACAATCAGTTCTATAGTTGCAACAAAATTCTCATTCCGATGCAACAAACACAAACGTAAGCTAAAAATTGTGCAACAAATGAGAACAGTTGTTGCAACAAATGTAAGAATCTATTACAACAAAATTAAAACATTTTTGCAACAAAAATGAAAAACCACTAAATCCGTCCCAACATTTTTGAGAGAGTGCTACAACATTCAAAAATAACCACAACAGCAACTCGACTTACTGGTGCCAACATTTTAAATGTGCTCAGAGTAGTAGGAGAGGGAGGTGGCCAGCCCACACCGCCACCTCGTCGCTGGCCGGATTGAGCGGCCTTTCTTTGTAGTGAAATCAACACTCCTATTGCAACCAAAAAAAACTACTCCGCATTCAACAAATCAACAACTCGATTGCAACGAAAAAAATTTACTCGGATTCAACAAATCATCAGCTCTTTCCTTGCAACCGCCGAAGAAGGAAGAGAAAGAGGAGCAATATAAGCTGACTAATGGTATTTGTGTAGCTCGGAGGTGACAGCTCGCCACTACGCAAGGCCTCCAATGTCGTCGCCATGGCTTCTCTTGCTGCAGCAACAACCCATGTGTCGCTTTCTGTCGTTGACTCAGTCACCAATGGGCCTTGCTAAGCGGTGGAACACTGGGGAAGAAGCATGGTCCCCGTCTACTCCACTTCCTCTTATCTCCCCAAATTTAAAACTCCTTAGATGCTCATGCATGTCTAAATTTGGTGGATGCTTGGATAGATCCAAGGATGGGGAATCCAAAAATCATACATGTAAGAGTTGATTTTGATATTTGATTAGTGTATTTGGAAGAGGAATATGTTTGGAGTGAAGAACTTGGGGAGAGAAGGAGAAGTAAGAGCAAGAGAGGAGATAGAAAATGCAGTTATTTTTTTAATGGTGGGGACATACATTTATAGAAGTAAGGTGAACATTCGATGCTAGTAGCAAGATAGCAGTAGTGGAGCCAGTAGAGCAGGTATTCAATGCGCTCAGACGTCTGGTCTATCACATTACCCTTTCTCTTTTTACTCCTACTTTTACCTAGCTGAGTTGTCGCGGCTAGCTGTTACAATACAATTGTATTTGTTATTCAACTTAAATACCTATAGTTGTGTGTATTATATAATTGTATCACTTTAATACCTATGATTGAAGACATATATGCATTGTACAACACTAACAGATGTAGTATCTATATTTTTATTAATCTACATCGGTACATTCTCGTCCCCTACACTACTACGTAAATGCTATATCGGGCGCCGATCACGCATTTGTTCATCGAAACCGCTCAGATAAACACAATCTCGAGCGGTTTTTGTTACCCACCGTCGTGTTATTCTCGCGCTAAAACCGTCGTGAAGTATCACGAGCGGTTCCAAACATGAACCGTCGTGATATTACCCAATATCACGAGACGGTTTTTAGAACCGCTCGTGATACTTCACGAGCGGTTCGCTATGATGAACCGTCGTGATATTGCCCAATATCACGGGCGGGTTTTGTTAAAACCGTCCGTGATAATTAACTCATCACGACGTATATATATAGCTCCGCCTCGCCCAAACAGATATAGTCTTCTTGATCTCCATATCTCTGGCGCCACGATAGGTCCATCGCCGCCTGCGTGCGGTTTGAGTACATCGCCTCACCTCACCGAGCCGGCTGGTCCATTTCACCAGATATTATCGCCGAGGAGCTTGCCACCGTCGCCTCTGTTCACCGATCGACGACCAAGCCGCGCCTTGGACCTTCCCCGACTTTCATTGACACCTTCCTCGTGATCGAGGTGAGATCTTGAAGCATAAGCATCCTTTAATTTGAGTAGTTTCAGTTTACGCCAAATCGCTAGTTTCAGCGCCCATGTGGGACATCACCGTCGGTTCGCCTCGGCGAGACCTTAGGGCCGAGAGCCACGACTATATAGCCATGCGATGTCACCTCTAAGCCCAGTTTGAGCTTCAAATTAATCCTCTTGTTTTTAATCATTTAGTTAATAAACTAACGAGTCTATGACATGTGGGACCGCCATAGATTTTATAAATAAAATCATGAAATAAAAAATGAGTCACTGACAAGTAGGGCCCAGATGTAAGTTAATAAAATCCGAAAAAATGTAAAAATGAAAAAAATCGTAATTAAGCCTCGTAAAATACGCTTTCAAAAGTCATCACCCTTTTATTTATTTTCGGGGTTTTCAATACGAACCGTGTGATGGACGAAGTTGGATGTACACCGAGAACCGTGTGAGTGAAGAGTACATTAATGGCGTGCTGCTTTTACAAGAGCCGCCGAGGAGGATATGTTGAATAAGGCGGAATATATGTCTTGTCCATGCATTGATTGCGAGAATCAAGATGTTTAACAACCGAGCGCAGATCGAAGCACACTTGATTCAAGGGGTTTCAAAAGGGTTATACATGTTGGACCATCCACGGTGAAGAGCATATTATCTGAAGTCAACGATATGCATATTATCAGAAGTCAACGATATGCCACCAAATGATGTCGATTGTGGTTCCGATTCGGATAGGTTGCACGATGACAATCTAGATCGAGATGCTTCGTGATGCGAAGGAAGCTGTGATGAGAGGGAGTATGTTCAATTCGAGGCGTGATGGAGGACTCGGAGAAACCTTTGTTCCCGGCGCAAGTCGAATACACAAGGTTGTCATCCGTGCTTAAACTGCTGAAATTGAAGGCAAGCAACGGTTGGTCCGACAAGAGTTTCACTGAATTTAGGTCTCTTAGCGGACATGCTTCCGGAGGAGAAATGAGTTGCCCAAAACCACCTACAAAGCCAAAAGTTCTTTGTCCATTGGGAATGGAAGTAGAAAGAATACATGCATGTCCGAACGATCAGATCCTCTACCGTAACGAGTATACAAACATGCATGTATGTCCGGTGTACAACGCATCCCGATACAAGCGTAAAAGCAATCGGATGACGACGAGGGAATCGAGGTGAAGAAAGGACCTCTGCTAAGGTGGCGTGGTATCTTCTGTAATTCCCGTTTGAAGCGGTTTTTGTAACCCAAAGAATGCAAAAGCTAGCTGTAGATGGCACTCGAGGAGCGTAAGAATGACGGAAAGTTAAGACACCTGCTGATTCCGCCCGAGAGAAACATCGATAGGAGGTTTGCGGACTTGGTCGGAACCGAGGAATATAAGGTTTGGATTGAGTACTGATGGAATGAATCCTTTCGGTAACATGAGCAATGACATAGCACTTGGCCGTGGCGCTCAGTATCTACAACCTTCCTCCTTGGTTGTGTATGAAGCGGAAGTATATTTTGTTGTCGATACTTATCCAAGGGCGAAGCAACCTGGGAATGATATTGATGTGTACCTAGCACCATTGATGGAAGATCTAAAAATCTTGTGGATTGAAGAGTGCATGGTATGGGATGCGTACAAACGAAAGAACTTCACTTTACGTTCCTTGTTGTTACGCACCATAAATGATTATCCCGCCCTTGCTAACTGTCGGGCGAGTACAAAAGGGCCAAAGCACACTACTCCGCTTAGATGATACCGAGAGTGTGTGGCTGAATCACTCAAGCAAAACCGTGTACATGCGTCATCGTAGGTTCCTTCGAGGGCTCACCCATACCGCAGATGAAGAAACAATTGACGGAGAGAAGGAGGGCGATTCGGCTCCAAGGCATTTAAGCGGAAAAGAGGTCTATGATATGGTTAAGGATTTAGATGTTGTGCTTGGAAAGGGATGTAAATCGAGGACAAGTAAGAAGAACATGTGGAAGAAGAGATCAATATTTTAGGACTTACCTTATTGGGAGCACCTAGAAGTTTGCCACTGCATCGACGTCATGCATGTAGAGAAGAATGAGAATGTATGTGACAGCTTGATTGGTCTCTTACTGAACATTTGTGACAAAACAAAGGATGGTGTCAACGCACGGCTTGACTTGGTTGATATGGACATCAGACCTGAGTTAGCACCAACAAGGACCGATAAAGGACAAACGTACCTTCCCCCTGCTTGTTACACTCTGTCCAAGGCCGAGAGAACCGAACTGTGCCGGTGCTTGCATGGCGTGAAAGTTCCGTCCGGTTACTCCGCCAACATGAAGAAACTTGTTTCGATAAAAGATTTGAAGTTAATTGGCATGAAGTCTCATGATTGTCATGTGTTGATGACACAAATGCTCCTGTTGCAATTAGAAGTATTTTGCCGATCAAGGTCCGAGAGACAATCATGAGGTCGTGTTATTTTTTAACACAATTGCTCGAAGGTCATCGATCTCGAAGGACTAGATGCTCTGCAGGGCGAGGTGGTGACGACACTATGTGATCTTGAGATGTATTTCCCTCGTCGTTTTTCGATATCATGGTACATCTCATTGTTCATATTGTGAGGAGATAAAGATGTGCGGGCCCGTGTTCCTCGTAGCATGTACCCGTTCGAGAGGTTCATAGGAATTCTCAAGTCATATGTACGGAATCGATCTCGGCGAGGGCGAGATCGCCGAAGGTTATGCAACTAAAGAGGTCATTGAGTTACGCCTCGATTACATGGCTCAGTCGAACCGATAGGTGTGTCTCGATCTCGCCATGAGGGAGGCTCGAGGGTATCGGGACCATCGGAAGGAAAGCAATCACTCCAAATATGGATGCGTATGCTCAAGCCCATTTCACGGTCTTGCAACACATGACCGAAGTGTCCCAGATATCGATCGGACAAGGGCGTGCTTGACAATGTAATCCGCCGCGGCGGATGTTTGGATCACGAGACAACACAATGAGCGGTTCAACCAATGGTTGAAGGAGCGACTTGCTAGGAGCTCGTCAAGTGATATGCTGATATGGTTGGCAAAAGGGCCAACATTTACAGTTGTAACATGGCGAGGATACGACATAAATGGGTACACATTCTATACGCAGGCTCAGGATATAAAAAGCACTAACCAGAACAGCGGTGTCCGCATAGATGCATTCAGTACCGATGGGCTGAGGAGCTCCTACTATGGGCAAATAGAGGAGATATGGGAGCTCGACTACGTGCTTTTCAAGATCCCCCTATTTCGGTGCCGTTGGGTCCATCTCCCACAGGTGAAGGTCGACAAGTACGGCGTCACTACCGTGGACCTCGAACGTGTCGGATACAAAGACGAACCATTCGTACTGGCTAACCAAGTTGTTCAAGTCTTCTATGTTACCGACCCGGCAAATAAGAAGCGCCACGTAGTTCTTCATGGAAAAATGAGGATTGTCGGAGTTGAGAATGTAGTGGACGAGGAAGAATACAATCAATTTGACGAGTTGCCTCCTTTCGAAAACGGCATAAGGGTCGAGGAAGAAGAACATGACGAAACTAGCTACATACGCGTCGATCATCATGAAGGGCTAATTTTTAAAGATTAATTGAACAATGTGTGTATATGTATATACATTCTGATGAATGGTTAATTTTAGTTCATTTGAGTTAATTAATTGATTTGTCTTTGTGAAATGGATGTGATTGTTTCTCAAATGAATGTGAATTGGATGTATATACATGTACTTGTTGTCTTTTCTGCTTGTTTCAGAGGGCATGGCTAGCATTTCCTGAGGCTAGCCAATAAACAGATCGATCTAGATATTAACCAATACAAAATAATATCACAGACGGTTTGAACTACAGACCGTCTCACATGTATATCACAGACGGTTGTTTATCAAAACCGTCATGCTATATATATCACGAGCACGTTGTTTATTAACACCGTCTGTGATACATCATATATCATAGACGCTTCTAAGTTAGAACCGTCTGTGATACATCACATATCACAGACGGTTGTTTATTAAAACCGTCTGTGATTCATCACATATCACAGACGGTTGTTTATTAAAACCGCTCGTGATACATCGCATATCACGAGCGGTTCTAAGTTAGAACCGCTCAGCGATAGGTATATCACGACGGTCCTAATTTAGAACCGCTCGTGATGTCCATCCCTATTTACATTCGGACTCTAGCTAGGGTTTGCCGCGCCGCCACTCTCAAGCGATTAAGTTTCTCAACTCCTCTCGCTCCCTCCTCCCGAGGCCGTCGCCACCGTCCTCGACGCCGCCTCCTCGAGCCCGGCGCTACTCCTCCCGATCCCATCGACGCCCTCCTCCTCCAGCCGGCTGGCCTCCCCGAGCCCGCCGAGCCTCCTCCTCTGACCCGGCCAAGCCCCCCCGAGCCCACCGCGCCTCCTGCCCCGAGCCCGCCGCCTCCTCCCCTCCCGGGCCGTGGCCTCCTTCGACGCCCGTACTGCTTTGCTCCAGATTGCTCCCTGCTCGTCCGTCTCGCCGACGCCTAAAGGTAACCAATGCCGAAGTTACCGATCGACCCCACGCCTTTTCCTAACTATTTCTATCAATAATCTGTCATGGTCCTTCATGATAATTGTACATGTTTTAGGAATTTGTATTTGTTCTAGTCGATTATTCATATGGTATTTGTTTTGATCTCGCTCTTCGGAATACATTGCAATGATAATTCTATTTCTTGTGAAGATGTCTTCCGCTCATTACGAGTCATCGCCGCCTCATGTGTCCGATGATGCACCATCCTCTCGAACAATATCCAACCGCGGTAGAAGAAGAGGAATATCGAAAAGGCCCACGGGCGATTTACCATCACGAAGGTCGATCGATGCAGGACCCTATCAATCCTCGCCGAAAAGGCGTCCGCATTCCGGAGAATGGTCGGAATAGTTGCACGGAACGGGTCAAGATCACCTATGATTCGTGGAATGTGGTGCGGACCATGAAAACTATTTGTCTTTGGCGGAAATTCTCGCATCGTTCGAGATCCGGAAGAACTCTGGACTCCGTCGCGACGACCGCAGCGTTACTACAGCGTGCAAAGCGTGGAAGAACTTCAAGAGCACGCTTGTCAAGAACTACGTGGAGAAGGATCTGCCGCCTTCCACAAGTATCTATTGTTGGAAGAGTCTGGGCGAGTTTGTGGCGAAGAAGACGACAGATGAATTTAAGAGTGAAAGTCTGGCGCTACGGCCCTCTAGGCAAAAACAAGCACCCCCACGGACTCGGCACTGGGTATGCGGGTAAAGCCCGATATGGAGGATCAGAACAGCGAACAAGCAGTTTGAATCTCTCCCTGCTATTTCCCGAGATCACTAATGTGCGTGCCCGATAGTGGTTATTTGCGAGGTTATGTATTCGGCCTACGGGGGAAGTGTACTTTTCAAACCCCGAAGACCAGGAAGTGTCCCAACGCCTGGTAAGATATCGAACTACCTAGTTTGTAATTACTCCATAACTTCATAGGAAGTGAAATGACATGTCGGGCTATATTGCAGATAACGTTGAGTGCACAATCTTCCCAAGGCTCATTCCAGGCAGATAGGGAGAAAGATATACTCTCTGCGGCCCTAGGAAACAGTGAGCATCCGGGTCGCACGAGAGGCGCTGGTGTTTTTGTTACATGGGAACAATGGTTCCAAGCGGACTCCGGATCGTAACCGAGTAGGAAGAGAGCCAAAGCCGAGCACGATGCAAAGCTACGAGAGGATCTTCGTGCATCCTCGAGATGAGCTCACTGAAAAATTCAATCAATCCTTTGAGGAAAGGATTCGTGCGTTCGAACAAAAGCGGATAGAGACCTTTGAGGAAAGGATTAAGGGATTGCAAATGCCAAGTCGGTTGGAAGCCCCTACCCTACTATACCGCTAGCCACCCCCAAACATCCGAGTAGTCTGCGCGTCCAACCCTAACACTACCACAATAGGTGATGATGATTTTTAAATCGATGACATCCGTAATAATTATTATCTCCGGAATGCTCAATCCATTGATAGGCTGTTGGAGTAGCTAATTTTGTATCGTTATGTGCGTGGGTGGCTCGAGTGCAAGCTCCAAGTGAGATATGTCTCTGTTGCCCTAGATCTTTGCTTGGGGCGGTGTATCCATCCGTGTCGAGCTTTGGTGCACGTGCAAATCTAGCGCCGGGTTTCGCAAAAGTGAATGTGGGCGGTGTTTGTGCCAATTTCGAGGCCGTCCCATTGAAAATTCCCCAAACGATGAGGTCATGACTCTAGGGCAAGCCGTTTGAACATTCATCCATGGCCCAAGGAGGACATCCGCACGGAGCTACTGCTCCCTGTCAACTTCACGGAATGTCTCCTGCGGCATCAAGTCCACGGACTGGACCGCACCGGCTACTCCTTGACATGGCAAGGGCCCATTGCATCACATGCATCTACACCTCGTGCTCGATCGACTCTTGTGAAGTCGACCTATACAAAGCGAGGCAAGAAGGGCAAGGGCAAATCGAAGACGATCGAGTCCTCTCCTAATATCCCCTTCTTGCCGTTGGCGGAAATACAAGCCAGCGAGCCGTTGCTCGAGAAGTTAGACGACCCTACCCTAGGACCGGATTGCGGAATTGCATGCATGGTACATGGAGCAGTCCAACAAGCGGTTGATCAACGATGCTCGGGTGTCACCGTCAAGTTCAAGGAGCATCATTTTAACCACGTGTATCAAAACGCTGTCTTCACGGTGACCTTCGACGACTTGTTCGTCTCTTCAACCTCGGCGAGCTCGGCGTCTCAATCATACGATCTTGGACATCGTAAGTGTGTACAATCACGGTCAATGTTCGTGTAATATCGATAAATGTTATATATAACTCCTAGCTTTTGTATAATAGATACATGATCGTGAAGCCGAAAGAAGGAAATCACCGGTAGGTTTCCTCGACCCACACGTTGTCTCCGAGCAAAGCATCACGGCGAATGCAACATTAAATCGAGAATTACGTTATAGATTTTTTCATGGCTCACCGCAACAAGGAATTCATACTTTTGCCCTACAACGAAGTAAGTAGTGTTGCACTCTGGCTATACTTGTTGATTTGTACTTTATAAGCAACACGAACTTAGGTTTAATGACCATCTTGACATACCGTGTAGGTTCCATTGGATTCTAATTGTAATTATACCAAAACGAAATCGTAATATACCTAGATTCCTACAACTTCACCACTATCAGGAGTTTAATCATCGTAAACACATTTCCTCCATAGAAACTCTATTGTAGTCTTTCCTTCCTTTGCAATGGCTAAGGCTAACTTCTTGGAGTCACGTGGGGTGTTCGACGTGTTACATGCTAGAGGATGGAATATCAAGGGAAGGACGGCACATGATCAAAAATTCCGGTACTTGCTAGCTAGTACACATTAATCCTATATAACACTTCGTAGCAATGCCTCTCGAACTAACCAATTCTATTTTTGCGGTGCCACCGGCGTGGCCGGCATAGCGTCTGTGGATACTATGTTTGCCACAACATGCAACTACTCATCGGTTCGCGACCACCAATGATCCTCGGGTTTGTCAATCTTTCAACAATTATTTCATATATACTTACCAATTTATATAAGCCCGAATTTAACCTTCATATCGACGGAGTTGCGAACATCGCCGAAATCATGCGTTGGAGCAGAGCGAGCTCATAAAAATTCGATCACACCTTGCGTCATTCTGAGCAGACGGTCATAAATCCAAATGGGAGTTTCCACAAGTAGCGATTGAACTTGATTGAGATAGATTGAACATAATGGTACATGTGTGTAAATTAATGTACATTAATGGTTAAATTTAGTTAATTGATTTGTGAATTGGATGTGTGCTTGTTTCTAAATGAATGCAATTTTGATGTGCTTCAAATGAATGAGAATTGGATGTGCTTGTTTGAGAGGGCATGGCTAGCATTTCTGAGGCTAGCCAATAAACGTAAATAGATTTAGCAATGCAAAGACTACCACAGACGGTATGTAGATGAAACCGTGCGTGATAGTCGACTTACCGAGCGATGCAGATATGAAACCGCTGCGTGATAGTCCACTATCACGAGCGGTTTCATATACGCATCGTCTGTGGTAATCGATCATCGCGACGGTTTCATCTACGCATCGCGTCGTGGTAGTCGACATCACGCACGGTTTATCTACGAATCGTATGTGGTAGTCGAATATCACGACGGTTTTATCTACGAACATCGCATGGTAGTCGACTATCACGACGGTTACATCTACGCACCGTGCGTGATAGTATGTATTACGAGCGGTTGAAAATCGTCTGTGATGACCATTAGCATTACTGACTCATAAACTCGGACGGCTCACGGAACCGTCTGTGATGGCGTTTTTGAACCGTCTGTAAAGGCCTTTTCTGTAGTAGTGCTACCAAAATAAGTGACATATATTCTTTGTTTCTCTCGAGAATTTCCAAGATTTTTAGGGTTATTGTAGTCTTCATTAGTTTCGATTGATTGATGATAAAACTTCTAGTATTTAGAATAGTGTAGTCGTCATTAGTTCCAGGTCTGTATCAGTTTTGTTGATATTATTGCACGAAAAATTACAAAAAAACGTACTAGTATATTGTATATGATATCCAACATATTATATTAACTTTTACCATTATAAGATATGTGAATAGTACAAAGTAAGACTCCTATCAAGTTGTGTTTATAGTTTGTCTTGTCTCTCTCTACGTGGTACATATAATGCACCATGTAGGCTTTTTTTTTTCTTTGTTTTTTTCTCGCATGATGATGCCGTACCACCATGTAGGCTCTGTTGATTTTTTTTTTCTTGTTGTACACAAGTAAGCGCTATCTTCTATTTTCATTTTTAAATTAGGAAGTGATATATATCTTTAAGTAATAATATCCAATGGTCAGATTTACTTAGGAACCATCGGATTGAGGGGCAAATATTTTGAATTTTTTTGTGAGAATTTCTGGCCAGATGTTTTTTTGTGAGAATTTTTAGCATATTTATCATTTTTTTTCTTACCGACTGTAAAAAAAAACATCTGTCATCAGCTTTTATTATGTAATAGATCGCTTACGATTTAACATATTGTGGGCTCCAACCATACATATATGAGTATACACAAAAATGCATGGGTCAATGGCTTTGAGCGTGTTTAGATTGAAGCCTGCGGAAGATTGCCTGACCGAAAGTTCTTCCCAAGGAGCTGCCTAAGCGGTGTTTGTTTGGAGGCCTAGCCATGTACGTCTGACGGGCACAAAAGCAATGTTCAGGCGTCGATTTTCAGCGCCTAGGAGCCAGGCTCGTGCATGTGTTTTGCTAATTGAGATTAGAAGTAGCTAATTAAGATTAGAAGTTAGTTAATGAATTGTTTTCATTAGTTAATGAATCGTTTTCATGCTACTTATTTTCAAGCCATCTCAAGACGCCATTTTTTAACTTTATATTTTCTTCAGGCCCAAGTCTTCAACTAAATACCACATCTCCAGGCTTGTCTGGCCAGACAAAAAATATCTACTTTCCAGACTACCTCCAGACACCAATTTTTTTCAAACATAGAGTCCAGGTCTCAATCCAAACAAGCCCTTTATCGCTGCAACTGGAAGAAACTGGTTAAGTACGGTGCATACATCAATATATAATAGATCGCTTATGATTTAATATGTTGTGGGCTCCAACCATACATATTTGAGTACACACAAAAATGCATGGGTCAACGGCTTTGTCGCATACATCAAATGACAACATCCTAAAGTGCATATGTATGCTACTGTCAAATGTGTAAAGCGTATGTAGTGTTTCTATGCTCTCCCACTAAAACTGTGCATGAAGTTTAAAGCAAACTAGTTGGACCCCCCGGGCGTTGCCGCAGGCCGGACGACGTGGATACAGAGAGCTGCAATCAATTTAGTTGGCAAAGCCTGAAATTTATATAGAAAATATTGAAGGTTTATATTAATCTATGGAGTATATCAAAAGGACGTGTGGAAAGCACACTGCAACAATTAGGCCAGAAAAGGCATGTAAACTTGCAATTTTTAGCCCTCATTGTGACAAAAACCATCAAACAGTGATTGCAATATCTAATCTTAATGATAAGACGCTGGTGCAGTAATTAGTTCCTCCCAATGCAGATTATACAATCAGGGCCTATGTTATGTTCATCTGCACAATAGGCTGCACCAATAGAAACTCATTAAACGACATAAGAGCACGAAATGGTCGAACTGCTCTTAGGAGCAGCATCCCAAACACAAACCATATGTGGAAGAAGTAATTAGGAGAATGACTCTTCCCTACGCAAACTTCCGTTGCAGACCTAACAAACTGTTAAGCCAAGAAAGACCTTGGAAAAAAATAGCTTAGGCAAAATAAATAGGAAACACACAAACCTCATGCTCCAAACCATGTGAGGAAGTCTTAATTTTTTGCAAAGCTATTCTGGATATAACATTTATTCACCTGTGCAGAGAGAGATGATAACGTAAAGCTCAACAAACTAACAATGCATGGCTATCAAAGCTGACGAACTTCCTCCTTACCTTCTTGGATAAAACCATTTTCTGAGTTCAGAGCAATGGTTGAAGCAGCTCACTGGTCATCCTGAAAAAAAAAATATGACCAACATAGTGATATCCTTTAGTAAATAATTGTCCTCAACAAATCTATTTTTTCCTTGCATGAAGCACTATAAAATAATTAGTTCCAAATAAGACTTCGCTATGATTAAAGCAATTTGAACTAAAAAAAAAACCACCGGTAGCATTGGTACTGGCTACAACAGGCTGAAAATGCCATTTAGCACAGCCCAAGGTTTAGCGCAGCCTACACTGATGGCAAGTCTTTGGCTGAATTGACACATTTTTTATTTGTAATAGCAAAAGTAGTCCTTGCTCGCACGAAATTACAAAAATAGCACCGCGGCAGGAACCTATCACGCTCCTCATCTGCAGAAGTCACCTTCTGCGATCCCCGTTCACGGCAGGCCACTTGCTGTGCTCCCAATCTGCGACAGGAATGTGCCTGCTCGCGGTGGGAACGCGCACATGCCATCCTATTGCGAACGAGGAGTGCGGAAGGTGGCTTCCACGGATGGGGAGCGCGGTAAGGGACATGTGTCACTTGCCTAGCCTGCCGCGGTGCCAATTTTGTCATTTCGGGCGTGCGCTCGCGCAGGGGGGGGGAGGGGGCTACATTTGCTATTTCGTTTCAAAACGAGGCTAAATGAGCCAAAAACTCCACCGATGCCATCTTTGCCAAAGTATAGGCAACCATTGTTCCTATGCAAGATTGATATACCAACCTAACAATCTCATGTGAACATGATCTAACTGGAATAAACGATCCCAATATATCAACTCATCAATATGCTAAGACTATCTAAATGGAATTGATGACCATGGAGCTGCCCTGAGGCATGCTTGTCTAATGTAATTATTCCCTTTTGTACTAAAGAACAAATAGCAACACATAACAGATGTTGAGCATCCATTGCTTCCTCTCATGTGGTAAGTTTTCACATAACAATGAATTGCTGGAAACATTCAATAGAAAGAGATTCAATGCACATAAGATCAAACATTTAAGCCAATTAAAATAGAGAAATCATGAAAAAGAAAAGTATACCTTAGAGTGGCAAAATTTAGAACAACTTGCATCAACAACGATCAAAATAAGGTTGTCTGCAAGAAACATTAGTAATGCATACACCACTTCGTCGCTCTGTCAAACATATAGTGGTCATGTCACTAAGCAATTAAGTATATGATTTACTGGAAAAGGAAGGAAGGGGTGCATCTTTCCGCTAAGAATTCACCTGATTTTCAGGAGATTCAAGCAAGGCAGTTCTTTTATCTGCTTGTAGCGGCAGCAGCACCTAAACATGATGGCTGAACTGAACATACAGGCATTTCCAACTGGGCCATTAGCATAGTACCATAGCTTCACAAAAGAGACAAATAAACATCTTATATTAGTCCATACAAAGCAAACTGAATTAGAGAAAGCACCAAAATAGGCTAAAAATACACAAAACTAATGAAGCAAAATAGGCTAAAAATACACAAAACTAAGGAAGCAATGACTATAGACTATGACATGATACCAGCACCATTGCCTCAACTCTCTTGGTACATGAATTCCACCTTCATCTAAGAAATAGGGAGCACACCTGAAATCATGTAGGTGTCGTGCCACCAAGCAGGGCATGAGCAGGCATCGAATACGGTCCAAGCGGCCACCTTAAACACACAAAAATCAACAGTGAACTCCAAAATTATACAATATATCCATTCACAACTAAAATTAGAATGCACAAAGAGAGCTCTTAAGATCAATATGGAGAAAATTGTTGCTGAAATCGGAACAGCTTCTAAGGCCTAACCAGGAAATAGTTCCAAAGAATCCAACAAATATGAAACGCAAACACACACACACACACACACACACACACACACACACACACAAAAGAGAGAGGATGGGAGGGAGGGGTGGGTGCAAATCAGACAGAGAGAGAGAGAGAGAGACCGAGAGGGGGGGGGGCGAAGAGAGAGGAGGAGGTTGGACCTTGGACGAGAGACATAGATCTGGGGTGGGGGATGGGGAGCACTGAGAGGAGGCGAGAGGGAGGAAGATGGCACCTGCGGACGGGGCGGAGGCAGCGAGGTCGTCGGGTGGTCCATTCGAGGGAAGAGGCAGGGGCCTGACGAGAGCTGGAGGTGAATCTAATGGCAGCGGCGTGACAAAGGGCAGGGCAAACCGACGGAGCGTGCCGAGGGATGGCGACGGCGGAGCGGTGCGTGCTGGCGTGTGGGAAAGGGGAGGCGGCGCGTCGGGAGTAGACGACGATTTCAGAGTTAGGTCGCCGGGCCGTGATTCACGGACGGATGGCTCCCACGCGGACGATCTGACGGTCCATATTTGACGATGCCGTGGCCTCGCGAGCGCTCGAGAAATGCAGTCCGAGGATGGTTATGTTTATTCCGCAAAGTGTTTTGTGGGCCTGATGAGCACCCACCAACACAAATTGTATCCTTGGCCCACAACTATTTATTGTTCCTCGTCGCTTTTTTTGGACCATGCAAGAGCTTCACATTCTATTCATCAGCCCTGGACTTACCATTTTTTCCTCGGCCGTACGCAGCTCTTTAACTTTCCAATGGGCAGGCAGTACATACCTTCTTCTTTGATCTTGGCGACCAAGGAAATGGGTGTGTCGCAACGCAGTACAGCGGGTCTCCTTCCATATTAACCAATATCACTAACTCTAGGTCCGACTTTGCATCTGCCTCGAGGAAAATGTGGATAAAGACAAGAGGTCGTTTTCCCGCTGACGTCTGACGGTGGTGCGAGAGCAGGGAGATATTTATGCGTTGCACTACTGGCTCATCGTGTGATCTTTAAATGACTCACTCACACGTAGAGGCGCCGTCACGTCTTAGACGTGAAATAGAAATATGCTATAAATTTTTTCTTTAATTGTATTAGTCGGGTTTTGAACTTAAGATCTTTTGGTTTTGTATGTACCAATCAGTCATCCAAAAGCTTTTGAATAAACTAGTTGGTGCATACAACTCAATATTGTATTAGAGCCAAAAGGTCTTGAGTTCAAAACCCGGTTGACGCAATTAAAGAAATAATAATTATAGCCAACTTCTATTCCACCTCTTACGCCTGAGGAAGCCTACACGTGAAGAGGAGTGTTGAAGTATAACTTAATTGTCCGCCTTTCCTCATCAACTTAAGCTTTTGAGTGAACTGATTGGTTGTCGAGACCAAAAAATGCAATTCTGGACCCTCTGTGTATAATGCACTAGTCTCGGATCAAGCTAGTGCACACATTGTCAACATAGGTGAATATCGATCCACACAAGACGAATAACAATTTTTTCACACAGCCGTATGAGTTTTAACCACGCAACTGTCACTTCCCACTTGTTTTTATGAAAATCTACCCCTCGTGTGAAATCTCCGAGTATGTCCATGACCGCGGACGCGGCTATTCGAATATATTGATTAACACTCTGCAGAAGTAGTACGCTTTACCCATACGATATAATCAGTGTAGCTAGCACTAATCATAACAAAACTTTTCCGAAACTTCATCTCAACAATTGACACCCCCGATGTGTTTTACCGTCATACCAACCCAAATACAATACTTTGGCACGACACACACCGTTGGACCTAAAGACAGCGAACCACTTATAAATGTGATCTACATAGTAGTCCACACCTCCATCCATCACTGAGCTCCTAACCTACTACCTGAGTAGTCAATGTCGAGATTTTGTAGCTTACTAAGTTAGGCACATCTCATACCAGGCATGTAGTTGTACAGTTGTGACTCAGTTCAATGGAGTACAAAGTTAAGTCCTTAATTGACCAAGGCGAGACTGTCATTTCTAACTAAGCCATGAAGATTCATATTTCCCAACCACAAAGCTACCATATCACACAGTTCCACCACTCATCCTAGTCTAAATCTTTTCTCACTCTGTTGGATAAGTGCAACACATGCTATCAATGAGTAATAGTACATAGCACACAGTTTTACATAAAGTTCTATAATCACTTAGTCAAGTTTATATTTGCAACTCAAATGATATGAATAACTCGTTGCATGGCTAAGCAAAATATTCGTATCTAACCAACCCACGTTGGTGCTATGATAATACCAACTAAATAATTAATCAAGCTAGGGTGACAAAAAATCACGACATTACAATAGACAAGGTGGATATAAATAATTTGGATGAATAACTAATCACAAATCATTTAAATAAATACTAAAGTAAATGCAATAATTCAATCGAAATAATTTTAAAAAACTGGGTTCAACATGGTCAAAAGTGCAACTTGCCTTAGAACAAGTATTGGTACTAGTCTTGGGCTTGATCAACTCCTCCTTCCTCGAAACCTCCCGAAGTATCAACGTCTACTCGCAAAATGAAGCAAATAAACAAAATAAATATAAAACAGAGAGATAACAAGCTCTAAAAATTAAATAAAAATATCAGAAAAATAGAGCTCTAATTTAGAAATTTGAATGGGCTCAATTGGAGTTCGTATGAGGAAGAACGACCTTTTGGAAGATCTAAACCTAAGAAGAAAAAAAAGAATCTCTAATTCAAATTTCCCGAATTAACTTTCTACTAGAAATCCCGATTTATGACGTTAGCATGGCGTCATTAATCAATTCCCAAAATAAAAGGAAATTCAGAAAATAGGGATAGAGGCTGACATGTGGAACCGGGGTCTATGGACCAAGTCCATGGATCTGGCCTTTGGGTCTACGTCTCACGGGTTCACAGCATAGTGCTCCTGGTAGGTGGGACCCACATGACATAGGGATGGCTCATGGTGGACTAGAGCCACCGAGATTGGATCTGGGTTTAGGGTTTTGGTTTGACACGCACGCGCATACGTGGCGCTGACAAGGATGCCACATAGGTGACACGTGAGCACAGAGGCTGAGGTGGCAGGCGAGGTAGCGTGACACGGTGACTCACTACTACAGAAAAGGTAATCACAGACGGTTCAAAATTGTCATCACAGACGGCTTTTTGAACCGTCTGAGTTTATGGGTCAGTGATACTACGAGGTCATCACAGACGGGTTTTGAACCGTCTGTGAAAAAGCTATCACAGACGGTTCTAAATAATAACCGTCTGTGATAGTATTTTCTATTGCAAATTTTTTTTCGAATTCTGAAACATCGGAGGCCGTTTTGAGGCCCTAAAAGACCTTTTTTGGGGTTTTCACTTTTTTGAGACCTCGTGAAGAGAATATGACCTTGATTTATGGATTTTCAGATTGAACTTTTCTTTAGCTTTCCAACGAGCCAAAGAACGCCGCAATCCGAGTTCGTATGCAAAAGTTATGGCTGTTTTACCGAACAGTGCGCGAAAACGAGTCTAGGATGAAGAGGCGGACGATGGCCTGGTACTCGGAGTCAAGGATGCCGAGGTGCTCACTGTCGATGTCCGCAATCTTATCTTGATCTATTCATTTACAAGAAAACCACGGTCACAATTGAGAGCCACCAAAAGCAACAAGGTAGGGGGAGGCGACAAGCGATTGATCACTTACTGGCATGTTGGATATCAACCAGGAAAAGAGGGGAGGGGATCATATGGGGGATATCACCGGCAATGAAGGAGGCGGTGGCGACATCACCGTGGCGTCTGGCCGGGCGGAGGAGCTCACGGCGGTAGTCGGAGCTCGGCGTGGGGAGGGCAGAGGAGAGACTAGTGGAAGACAAGGCAGGGGTGGCTATAATATATAAGGACAGTACCAAAACATTTTGCCTCCCGCGCATGCGTCCAAAACATTTCGTCTCCCGCGCACGCGTCCAAAAATTTCCGCCATCCCGCACTGTGAATCACAGGCGGTTTCAAACAAAAACCGTCTATGTTGACCATAATATCACATACGGTTCTTAACAAAAACCGTCTGTGATATTTGGTGGTATCACAAGAACCGTCTGTGATACTTCACAGACGGTTCTTAACAAAAACCGTCGATGATATTTGGTAGTATCATAGACGGTTCTTATTCAGAACCGTCTGTGAAATATCACAGACGGTTCTTAACAAAAACCGTCTGTGATATTTGGTAGTATCATAGACGGTTCTTGTTTAGAACCGTCTGTGATACTTCACAGACGGTTTTCAACATGAACCGTCGTGATATTACTTCTTCACGAGCGGTTTTAGCGACGATAATACGATTTGGTCGCTAAACCAAAACCGTCGTGATAGTATTTATCTGAGCGGTTTTGGTCAACGATGCGTAATGGGCGTCGATATTAGCCTTTTTGTAGTAGTGACTAAACGACAGCGAGGGCTCGAGAACCAAGGGTTCTGGCAAACAACGGCTCCTCGTTGGCGGTAGAGGTGCGCAAGGGTAGAGGACGCTTTGGGGATCTCGACGATGTGCTCACTTGTGCAAGGAGACAACGTGGCTGGCCGGCGGCGAGGTTGAAGCGGTGGCAAGATCTCGGGCTCAATGGAAAAGGCGTTCCGACGACGCTCCGGTGGAACCAAGGCGTCCTGGGTGAATCTTAGGCCACGACGATCTCAACGGTGGCGGAGGCGAAGCTCGAGCGGCTCTGATGGTGGCGGAATAGCGAGCTTTTCCTGTGGCTAGGGTTTCGCTCCAGCATTGAGACGGCTAGGGTTGGGTTACGAGGAGTGAGGGCTACCCCTCCTTTTATATGCGGTGGCTCGGGAGAGTCCGGAGTGCGCACGTCGAGGGAGCCCAACGCAGCGGTGGAGTCCGAATCTCAACCGATTCAAAGATGATGAACAGTGATTCAGTGGGGTCCACTAGTCAGCGAGGGTGGCTCGGGCGTGCTCGTGTAGCAAATGGTGCGCGAGATTGGGGCGGAAGTGAATAGGAATGGGCCGAAGCAAAGGGAATTCGGTCCATGGGGATTTCCTGATATTTAAATAGATTTTGCATTTTAGAAATTATAATAAATCCAAATAGCAAATGAAAAATAGCACATGAACTCGGAAAAATTCTAGAAAAATCTGGAAAATATTTTCAAGCACAGAGAACCCAAATAAAATAGTTTTGGAATTAATTGATGTTTAAATTATTCACATTAAATTGTTTTGCTATTGAAAGTCCATATTAAGCTTTATTTAAATTCAAATAAAACTTGGGTGAATTTTTCAAAGGGCTAAACTACTCAAAAGGATTTTTAAACTTCAGATAATTATGATGTTACATTGATGCATGCAACTCAATACATGCAACAAACTGAACGAAACAAGATTTATATTGCATATGTTTTTAGCGACATAATGATTAGCTAAATTATTAGTTGGAAACACCTTAGAGTTGTTAGTTGCCATTGCCTAGAGCTGCTAGTTGCTAGCAACCGGATACTAACAACTATAATTTGCTAGCATATGAGATTTGCTAGTTGTTACCACCTTAGAGTTGCTAGTTACGAACACACAGTGTTAGACCATGTGGCTAGGTCTAGTATATTTTATTTGATGAATAATTGACAATATTGGGTACTAATATTATTTGAGGCATGTGGTGTGTGTAGACTAATGTCGGTCAAGTTGGAAAGAACTTGTGCTGGGAAAATATGTTGTTTTGGTCTTTGCATGTGCAGGGTAACTCGGAAGCGATCGTGGTCTCTGGCGGTGACCGGAGATGGCTTAGTCTTGAAGTCATGGTCGAGAGGGTCGAGGATCTTTGGAGGAGACAGTCGAGCTCGAGTTGGGGCGCGTGGAGATCAAAGATGGATGATGCATGTTGGAGCTACGGAGGTGCAGTCTAGAGGCTGCGACACATGATAATTTTGTGGTGTCCAAAATTAGAAAGCTAAGAAAACTAGAATTTTGGGCTGCATAATGGGCTTGTCGTGAGGGTGGCTTGGGCTGTATAGGTATTGGAGTCCTAGTCGGTTTTGATGTGATGAGACTTCGCGTGAGATAAAAAAGAAAGGCTGGCGGCTGTGCTTGGCGTGTCCTGCCGAACAGAAAAATAGATGGGCCACGGGTTTTAGGGTTTGTACGTCTTGGCGTGTTCGCTTCCGGCGGCTGGGATTTTTGGGCGTGATCTCCGAAAAGACAAGAAGAAAATCAAGTTATGCTTTCCCATCTACAGCGGTAGCCAAGTGCTTGCATGCGTGAGATGTTTTCTTCCTGGCTTTTGTTCTAGTGTGAGGACAAATATTGCTGTTGATTGATTGATGTGACGTATGCTTTTGCTTGGGTGATTAAGGACAACATCTTTTGGAGTTGTGATCTCCAGAGAAAAGGAACGTGAGATTTTTGGCCCGAGCGTTCATCCTCCCGAGCTTTTGCTTGAGACGAAGACGCGCTACAGAAGGCGGTGCAGGCGGATTGGACCTAGGTCTACGCGAGTCTACTCGGCTTTGAAGAAATCAGTTGTTGGCGGCGGCTGTGGTTTTTGCGTCATCTCCGGAAAACCGATCTAGGGAGCTCCTGGCGGCTTGAATTTTTGGATCGAGATTTGTGGTAGCGGCTGTACAAGGGACGTGATTAGGTGCTGCAACTTGAGTTTTGGTGCTGTGGGCGATACGGTGCAGTAGATTGGCATCAGAAAAAGGTTTGTCTAGGAAGTTGTCTGACGCTGCGTTTGATCTCCAGAAGATACGACGTGTGCAGCGCTCGGTGGCATCTGGGCACGCGAAATCCAGAAAACAACATGTGATCGGTTTTAATACTGAAAAGTACGAAAAATCTCTCACAATCATTCACCCCTCTCTGATTGTCATTAACAATCCTACACACAGTGTTGTGTTCATAGTTACCAGCAGCAAGAGTTGCTAGTTGCCAACATTTGTAGTTACTAGCGGTGGCGATTTGTTAGTTGACAACATCCTAGAGTTGGTAGTAACAATACCTAAAGTTGATAGGTACCATGATCTGAAGTTGCTAGCTGCCAGCACCTAGATAACAACAACTATAATTACTAGTTGCTCGATCTTGGAGTCATGCTCGGATTACGACACGCCTCCCTTCTGTAATACCGTTACTCGACCTGCACACGGCTGCACGAGCTGCTCGTGCCCTTCCACTTGGACGTTGATCCAGCCGAGACGTGCCCCGCTTGCAACCATGCACAACCCCGACTTGCATCACAGCTCCAACGTCGTGCTACACCGTACGTATATCTGAGAAAAAAGAGAGATGTGGAGGCCGGTGTTCTTTTGTACAGGAGATGTACTAAATCAAACCTTTACGTGTGCATATATCAAGGCCGTTGAACACTTGCATGCACTCACATTAATTAACATAGTTTTGAAATATTTAAGTGCACGTCTATGCAGCCATGCATGAGTCATGTGTAGCAATGAATGAATTATTAGGCGACTTGGACGCCCGCCGGGGGGGGGGGGTATAGAATAGCATGGACATCTAGTACAAGGTCCGGTTGCCCCTCGGCCTTGACCGGCCTCGTACGAGTCTACCAGACGGTTTTAGTGGCGCGGAGGTGTTGGAGTTCGACTTCAAATATCTGAAATAGCTAGCTACTTCCTAGAAACGCTAGCTTGTCTGTCACAGGAAGCCCACATGTTGGCGCGTGAGGGGAGGGGTGAGAACCACCAACTCTTTCGTATAATTAGTACTGTAGAGTGTCTCTGCATTGCCACGGGACATATTATACCTGCCTCCGCTCCCTCCCTCCATTATGGCCCTCTCCACTCCTGCCCCCTCGCCTCCCTCCCTCGCCGCCCTATCCACCGGACCCGTCGCCGCCTCCATCTCCCATCCTCGCTGGTGCCTTCGAGCGTCAATGACGATGGTAGTGGCCGACCGGAGATGTGGAGCGAAAGCAAGATCAGGGCTCGAGCCACCGCCGATGCGAACCAGCGCGACGAGCCTCCGCCTCCTGTTCCCCTCCTCCCTCCCTCCATCGTTGCCCTCTCCACTCCCGTCCCCCTAGCCTCTCTCCCCTATCGGCCTCTTTGCCAGACCCGCCGCCGCCTCCATCTCCCTTCCCCACTGGCGCCTCCACGTGTCGATGGCAACTATGGTGGGCGACTAGAAATGTGAAGCGAAAGCGAGGTCGAGGCTCGAGCCACCATCAATGTGGACCGGTGCGACGACGCGGTCACTAACCTCCATCTCGTCAGCTTCATTCGCGTGCCGTCTCCGCCTCTCCACTAGACCCCCCCCCCCACCTTGATGCCTCCACACGTTGATGGCGACGTTTGCGGCCAGCCAGAGATGGAGCGGAAGTGAGGTCTGGGCTCGAGCCACGCCGATGCAGGCCGACGCGACAAAGGGGCAACTCGCTTCTGTCTCGCCAGCTCCGTTTGCGCGTGAGAAGCAGATGCGACGGTAGGGGGTATGGAGGTGCGCATATGTGGTAAGGGTGGGCCGGAGCGGAGCAGCAGGGGTTGTTGTTTTTCATACCTGGGATGGGACCATTATCCCGATGAAACGTTGTGAACTCGGCATTAGAATAGTTCATTTAAAACATGATAACAGTAAAAACGTAGTTTCAGCATGAAAGCTCCATATAGAGGTATGTACCAACACTACAGATATGCATACAGTCATATAGAGGTCAAGGAAAAAAACATATTGCAGATGGAATGCAACAGCAAGTCTAAATTAACCGTGTCCCGTATACCCACTGCTTAGAATTACCCACTACTAGAATTACATTCACCGTCAGAACAAGAAGGCAAAGTGTTAACATAGTACATTAGTACCCGCCCATCAGCAATTATCAACAGAACATGATGTAGTCCGCCACTTTGTTCCACGATTGTCATAGCCATCTCAATAATTGGTACAAAGCATGTCGGTCCAGTTCAAAATCAACATTATCCAGTTCAAATCAACATTACAACTTAGAATTAAAACACATACTGAACCTAATTGAAAAACATAACAGCATAACATCAGCTTACTAGCTAAGCACAAATGTCGAACAAGTTCCCTGTATTGTTCTAGAGCTTCTAAAAATCCACTGCAAGGTCTCTCACCAGGATAAAAACAGAAGACGTCTTGGTCATGTGTTGATGCTGAAAAAAGCACACAGTTGGGTAAGAGTCTCTAGGCAAATCATAAAATAGTGTGAGAAATGGTCAGCTATTACACATAATCATTACCATCTCCAAATCCAAAGCAAGGAATCTAGTTATCTTCATCAAATTTTGACAGTGTTTGCCCAATAATCGAGATCGCTTATTCGTAAGAATTTGGTACACTGCTAATGTGATGTAAACTACGTCCATGGAAGGAGAGCTTGCCTGATAAAGGAAAAAAATGATGAGCATTAGGAGGCAATGCAATGCAATAGATTATTGAGCAAATAAAGCAAAAGATCAGTTCATAAACACTAACCTGTCCATCCATCGCTCTTTGTGAAATCAATGTCAACAATAAGATCCGAAGACTCAAGTCCCACTTGAGCTAGAGCACCAGTAACCTGCAAACAAGTTATCAATCTTCAACAAACCAGTTCAGGGAATAACAGCAATAAAATTGAAAATTGATCATTTGCTCATGTGCCTGACTATTATACTGATGGCACAGAAGCCAGTATACAGAAAGAATGATAGAACAATGTAAAGGCAATGGGTGGATATAAATGTTTCAATGATAAGCAACCAGTTATAGCAAGAAACTTAATGATCTATAGTCTATACTTCAAAAAACAGATAGGAAAGTCTGATGTAAAGAGTTTAATAATTTAATCAAAAAAATAGAAACAATCAAAAACTGCTTCACTTTGAGCAATATACAGGCACACACTTGTCACATTTGGCGAGGAGCACTACAGAAACTTTAGACAAAATTATTATTCCACTGACAGGCTGTTTGAGAGGACCAAGCAACATAGACCAAATACAATCAAACATAATGCCAAGTTGCCAACCTTACAACAAACCTTTTTTTTTTCTAACGAGCTGTGACCACAAAGCCATTTATTTTCGTGTGCGTGAATCTTTCATCAACAGTAATCGATGGTTGACCACCAATTTAACTCGTTATCTCGTTCTGATTTTGCGTAACCTCAAATCGGTTGACCAACTATGGAGCATCATGAATTCCCTAGAGATTTCAAATGCCTGCAGATTAACCAACTATGAAGCACAAATCGGTGATGCCCCCCTAACTTTCTAGCAATCCTAAGATGGGAAGACTGGGGACTTAGATATCACATACTACAAGGCAGGGTTTTTAATATCGACCGAAAACCGGTCGATAATCGGTTCTACCGGACCCCCCCCCCTCTGAACCACAAAACGGCTCCGAATTATCTTGTTTGGTTGATTTTTGTCCCAAAAAAATCGCATTTGCTTGAATTTTGTTTAAATTTTATTTTTTAACATTTAAAATCAGAAAATTTCAAAAAAAAAAAAGAAGAAAATTTTGGCCGATTATTGGCCATATCAGCCTTACCAGCCACCCCCGGTAAAAAAAACTTCCAATAAAAGAAACCCTGCTACAAGGGCCTAATCAAAGGGAAAGTTTGAATCGATCCAATCCACTGTTTCAAAGCATAAGATCTAACATCCAAAGGAACACGTGAAATCGCAGCGGTTGCTTCAATAAACAATCCCATCGCGATTCGAATTCACCAATAGCAATCGCATGCATGGGCCTTGATGGAAAACCGTGCTGAAACTTCTCCCGACTTGAACTTCTAGACTTCTGAAGCTTCGGGTTGTTGTGTGTGGCCGGGTGCACCGTATCCTCCCTGCTAAAAGCTTCGATTTGCCAGCTGTAGGTTCCATTTCAGGCATCTGTTGCTACCATAATCCCCCTTCCTACCCCACTGAAGTGAAACATTCTGACATTTCATGCTTATATGTGTCATTTTCGGCGCCCAACTGTAGCTCGACAAATTAGTTTTATTGGGAGTGTGCTGTGGTGACGACCCAGATAGCACACAGTCCGCCATATGCTTCCTCCTCTTTTGCGAGTTTGAGCAGAGTATTGTTTTTCGTTTTGGGGTTTTAGGCCAATGATTGCGCCCTACGCGTCGCAATGCTGAGCGGACTGTCCTGAAAGCACGATGTCTCCTGCCGGAGAGAAGTTGTAATTAGCCATTAGATTGGCTTGAATTAAGTGTACGAGTCCTAGCGTTTTGATGTGTCGTGAGACCACTCCTTGGTCAGTTGCTATAGCACAAGAGATGGCCACTTAATTAGGCCAAGGTATATGCTGCCTAATAGTAGTTAGGTCATGTATAATGGGCTTATATCAGTTGTCTATAGCATCTACCACATAGGATTTAAGCTGACGTGGATGAAAGAGAATGAAGAGAGAGAAATGTGTTGTCTATAATCCTGTAGCCAGCTGTATCACCAGAACCAAGGAAAGCATTAAAAGATTGTGTGTTGTCTACAATACTGTAGCCAACTGTTATTACCACAACCCATTGTATGAGTTGTCTTTAGTGTTGTCTACATGTGACATAGAGAGTTGCTATATACAGCAGCTGTCTGTACTATTGTACATGTCCTTACTCACGCGGGCTCAACGAAAGATTATTTAATACACGCGAGTGTTTTGGAAGGATGTGTTGTTTCGTAAGAAACTGCCCGGCGCGGTTGATCAGTTTACTAGACGCATCTCTTCGGGAAAGTTGTCTTTCTTAGCGATGATCTTTGGAACAATATAAATAGCACTTGATGCTTGTTCATTCAACACACAGAAAAACACAAATCCCAGTCAGGCCGAACAGAAAGAAACACCTCTCTTTTCATATAGATCTCTCTAGAGTGTTGCCCTTCTGATCAAGGCACTTCGTTCTGGTATTCGGCAGTCCTGTAAAGTAATAAGGACAACGACGACGTTACGTAACTAGAAGCCAATCCTGCACATATTCAAGTCATCTCCGACGTTCCTGCACTACCAAACTATGTATCCATCTGAGCTAGCCTCAGTTCCTTCACAGCTTCTTATTCACTCACGCCAGCCATAATAATCGATTAAAAGCCTATTAAAAAAAGCTAATCTAGCTTGTGTGTGTACTTGCGCCATCCTTACATTGTTTTTCTTTTTTACCGGCCTTCCGCGGAGAAGGATATCGAAATGGAGTTCCTGGAGTCGTCCTCGGCAATGCTGCCCAGCGCAGAGACCTTCGTCGTGACGGAACCAAACGTGGTGGCCGTGTTCGTGTTGGAGGCGGCGGAGGAAGAGGCCGAGGCCGAGGCCGTCGTGCTCATCCATCGGCCAATACGGCCGTGAATCGCCGGCTTCCCGGGCTTGGGCAACGTGAACGAGTCGCTCGACAGCATGAGGTGCACGTTGTTCATGTTCGGCCGGTCCGACACGACGGCCTGGCAGCACAGCAGGCCGAGCTGGATGCACAGCAGCGCCTGGTCGGTGTCCCAGTTGGGGAGAGATGGGTCGACGATCTCCAGAGACCTCCCTTCCTCTGATAGCTTCCATGTCTGAAGTTTCAGAATGATTCAGCTGATCAGAACGTTGTCATTTTCTTGCTTTTTTACATTCCAATATGTATTTCATGCAGGAATTATTTTCTGAAAACTTACATTCTGAATACTTACATAATTCAGAAGATCGATTTTTTCGTCGTCCAGATGCCGATCAATATTCTTCCTTCCACTCACAAGCTCCAGCACTAGTATCCCGAAGCTGAAAACATCAGTTTTTGCAGACAGATAACCGTTCATCGCGTATTCTGGAGCCATATAACCACTGCAATGCATCATTTATGGAATTTACGCTGGTATATATATAGGTTGTGAATGGAAGTAGGAGATGGAAACAAGATGTTTGGGACTCACTATGTGCCGGAAATCCTGAAGGTGTTTACGTGTGTAGCATCTTCCAGGAAGAGCCTTGCCATGCCAAAGTCTGAAATCTTTGGGTTCAGTTGGTCATCGAGGAGCACGTTGCTTGCCTTGATGTCTCTGTGGATGATCTTCACCGGAGATTCTTCGTGAAGGTAAAGGAGGCCTCTTGCTAGTCCAATGATTATCTGATGGCGTTTGGGCCAATCTAGCTGTACGCTTTTCTTCCTGTCTAAAAGTATCAAAGGAATATAGCGCAGTCAGATACTAACAGGACTGTTCTTCTACTGATCTACTTTGTTGGGATGAAGTAAAACATGCAGTTGGGACTAAGTAAAACATGCTTATTTCATAGTTCAGTATAGTTATGTCTACGCTGAGCACTGTACATAACTCGAATAGTCGCTTTCTACATTTTTTCTTTTCTCTCCAAATTTTCAAAGCATTGCAAACTTAGATAGCTCATTCTGTGAGATAAAAGATTAAATAGTACTCAATCTGTCATGTTTGATGTGTCTACCCTAAAGGCTGTTGTAACTCGTAACTGAATTCCACTTCTCTCTTTTGCACAATGCATTTTCTGTATTTCCCGACGACAAGAAATGGTAATCAAGTTATTTTCAAACATAAATCCTAATCAAGAACTGGTCAATGCAAGGACATCACGCGTCATGACCGATATGATGTGATACTTTGAACCTTTCAAATTAAGCAATCAAGAAACTGATTTTGACGCAGTTAATGTCAATAAAATACTTGGAAACAGCTGTTATATAAGGAGTCGAAGCAAACTTTAATACCTGACATCAGCTGAAAGACTTCTTCATGATTCGATTCTCGGACTAAAGTAAACCACTCTGTGAATATGACTATGACATAGCTACAGCGTTCTTTGATTCGTCCTGAAACCTACTTCTCAATAACTACTACGTTAAACATTAGGAATTCCAGTAGGTTCCTGTTCCTCTATCAGAAATAACTGTTCGTAAGAACCTGACCATTTTTACCTATCTGTTGTTCAGACCTCTAGAATATATCGCCCTCATCTCCTTTTATGAAGACATAAATCTGGACCACAATATATAGCTAGAGTTATTCAAACCACTGGAAATTTTCGAACTATATGTTTAAGGTTTTAAGGTTACTACACACCTGTGATTTGATCACCAAGTGTATTGTCAGTAGTGCAGTACTAATGCTGACAATCTTTTACTGATAGCAGTCACGGAGTCACCAAATAAACTGGTTCAGTGACACTATTAATAACATGAGTGACAAATTCTACCCATAATTCAGTAACAGTCTGATGAGAACGAGTACTGGGCAATATATAGTACAAGATAGAGCTCTGACCGAAGAGAATGTGGTCGAGGCTGCCATTGGGGAAGTAGGGATATACGAGCATCTTCTGACCGGAGGAAGCACAGCAACCAAGCAAGGACACCAGATTCCTGTGCTGCACCTTCAGCAGGAGCCGCACCTCGTTCAAGAATTCGTGGACTCCCTGCCGCGACTGCAGCGACAGCTTCTTCACAGCAATCTCCTGGCCATTCTCCAGCACGCCCTGAAGAGATATCAACGAAGTTGATACAATGTTGATCCTTCTGAAGATGTTAACTTCTCACCACATCATTTGATCTTTTTTTGGAAGGGTCATCATTCGGATTTGCATACGCAAGGAAACGAAATACTGAATCCTGATGATAAGCTGGATTCGCTTTCATTCGCAGTCGTATTTTCCGCTAATAACAACAAAATTTCAAAGAAGAAGAGACGCACAAGCCATGGTACCCACGCCACGGTGTCGTCCCCAACACGGCAAATAGGACCAAAAACTAAATCAAGCACCGGCTAACCCAGGTTGCATAGCCAGGCAGCAAAAAGTGGTTTAGAAGGAAGCCTAGCCCTAAGGACCAGGGCAAACTCCTGAGAGAAGATGGAACGCCGGTATGCAAGGCTTGGATTCAGCTGCTTGAAGATCCGGTTGTTTCTTGTGATCCGTATGGTCCAAGTTGTCAAAACAATAATTTCCATGAAGAAGCATTGATTGATCTTGTCTTTGAGGTGGGGTAAAGCTTGATGTGTAAAGGTGAGGGGCGATCGTTATGGGCAAACTAGATTCCAGCACTGTTGAGCAAATGGGCATGACCAAAAGAGATGCTGATGTGACTCTTCAGCTCCAAGATCACAAAGGATGCAAGAGTAGTCATCCAGAGGACAATTCTTATGTCGGAGAAGGTTTCGAGTGTTGGGTCTATCTTTGAGCAGAAGCCAAAATAAAACTTTGTGGCGCCTTTGGTTGACACTTAACCATAGCCAGTTGAACAAAGAGGGCACCGGGAGGGAGCCCATGAACAGGTGGTAGACTTTGACCAAAGAAAAAAGCGAGGAGTTCCAAATATAGTGCCTGTTAGATGTATATGTATTTTTCCCGTTGTATAAAAGGTTCCTTGCATATATGCCACCCTGTACTTATATATATATATTGGCTCATTAGCTTCATAATGAATACAAGCGCTATTCATAACATGGTATTAGAGCGTACCTAGGGTTTTTCCCGTCACTTCGCTTGTCTCCTGTCGTCGCCCCACCGCTGCATCTCGGATCCGCCGGTGTCGCCTCTTGCCTGGAGGTCGCCACTTTGTCGTCATCTTCGACGTCTCCCGAGCGGATCCTCTGCTTCACGCCACCTCCGCCTCGGCTTGACTTCGGCTTTCTTCTTGCGCGGCCTTCGGCGCCGCACTGCGTCTTGTACTTTCGATCGCCATTGCCGACTCTGCCTCGTCGGTAGCGCCTCTGAGAGAAACATCGCCACGGCTTCGCGCCCGCCTTCGCGTGTGCCGTGTGGGTCTCCCGCCGCCTCCCCGAGAGCTCCTCCGGGATTCCACCCGCACCACCGCCGCCGCCGCTTCCGCTTCGCTGGTTCATTTTCCTAACCGCCCGAATCATGGTCGGCCGAAATCACAGCCACACGGCCGCCCATCGCCGCCAAGGTCGCCAGGGGAACCTAGTAGGGTTCCGCTGCGCCCGTCTTGCCTTTTTTTGCTTCACAGAAGCGAGCAGGCTTCGGCTGGGCCTTTAAGTGAGCCGGCCCAGCAAACAAACAAAAAAAAAAGAAAAAAGAAGAAGATCATTACGTCGTTCTAACCGCCGCGTCGTCCAGCGCCGCATGTTAGACTTCGTTGCCTTGGTCGCCATGCCGTCCAGCGCCGCCTACCAATGGGCACTGTTTCTATTCCTCGCTGCCCGGTGATCTTCGATAGTCTCAATTATTGGGACTGGTTTCAGCATATGCGCATCCACATGCGTGGTCAGTGCCTTTGGGAGTTTCTTACTGGCGAGTTGCCTTGTCCGCCTCGCCTGCTCCGCCTGTTGAGCCTGTACTCCCGAAGGATACTTCCGAATACACTCGTACAAAGGCATATGAGGTTTTTGAGGATGCCATGGAGACTTTTCAGACTCAGTATGCTGCCTACAAGACATGGATTGATGAGGATGTTCGTGCCTCTGATATTCTGGTTGCTAGCATAGAGGTGCAATTCACTGGGGATGTGGTTGGTTTGGCTGCAGCACAGTTGATGTGGACACATCTGCGCAACCACTACGAGTCGTCTGGTGATTCGTTGTACCTTTCTGTTGTGTGTCAGGAGCAGTCGTTGCAATAGGGAGATGCCACTGTGGATGAGTTCTATGCCCAATTGTCTGCGGTATGGCGTTAGATTGACTCTTTGGGACCGGATGTTTGTCACACGTGTCAGTGCTATCAGCGTCAGCAGTTTCACCTGGAGTTTCGTCGTATCTACGACTTCTTGACCCGTCTCTGGGCTGAGTATGAGCAGACTCGTGTTCAGTTGCTGGCACGCCACCCTCGTGTGACCTTGTTGGAGGCTCTTGCCGCTGTTCGTGCTGAGGAGATTCACCTTCATGTTATGAGTCTGCTGTCGTCACCGTCGTTTCCTTCGATTCTGGCAGCTCTTCCAGTTTCTACACCAGCTACGTCTCCAGCTACTTCTTCACCGGTGGTGCCTTCACCAGTGACAGCTGCTGTTGGTAGGGGACTACACTGCACTTACTGTAACAAGGATGGACATGTACAACAGACCTGCTACAAGAAGAAGAAGGATTTACGTCATGGTAGCCATCCACCACAAGGAACTGGTTGTTCCTCCTCCCAGAGGAGCTCTAGTGCTTCTGATTCTCAGGAGTTTCTCACACTGTTGCGTCGCATGGCTTCTCTTGCACCGTCCGGTTCTGTTGGTTCTGCTGTACAGTCTTTTAGTGAGAGACCACCTTCTACTTCTTCCTCAGGTATATCACCTTGGATTCTTGACTTTGGTGCTTCCTTTCATATGACATCTGATTCCACCAGTCTCACTTCCATTCGTCCTTTAGTTGCTACTATCACTGTTCAGACAGCAGATGGTACCTCTCTTTCTGTTGCAGGACGTTCCAATTTTTCTTTTCATATTCCTATTGTTTCTCATGTTCCCAAACTAACCATGCAACCCATATCTGCCAGTTAGCTCACTGATCATGGTTGTCGTGTTATTCTCGATTCTGATTCTTGTTGTGTTCAGGATCGACACACGGGGACTCTGGTTGGTACTGGCCCCTGCCACCATGACTCACAGCGTCTTTGGGAGCTTTACTAGCTTCATCTTCCTTCCGCTGCCCCTGCCAGTCTTGTCGCCTCCACCGTCGCCGCCGCTTCTACTGCATCCTCCACTACATCTTTTGCTCAGTGGCATCATCGTTTGGGACATTTTTGTGGGTCACGCCTATCTTCTTTACTTCGTCGTGGTCTTTTAGGGTCTATGTCTGGTGATGTTTCTCTAAATTGTCAGGGTTGTAAGCTTGGTAAACAGCTTCAACTTCCTTATCCTTCCAGTAAGTTAGTGTCACAGCGTCCTTTTGATCTTGTTCATTCTGATGTATAGGGTCCGACTCCTTATGATTCAAAAGGAGGTCGTCGATATTATACAATTTTTATTGATGATTTTTCTCGCCACACATGGATATACTTTATGTCATCTCGTAGTGAGGTTTTATCCATCTATAAGACTTTTGCCACCATGATCCGTACTCAGTTTGATTCTCCTATTTGTGTCTTTCGTGCTGACTCTGCTGGGGAATACTTGTCAAGAGTCCTTCGTGGTTTTCTTGCCCTAGTACTCATGCCCAGAACTGTGTGGCTGAACGAAAGCATCGTCATCTTCTTGAGACAGATCGTGCTCTTATGCTTGCTTCTGCTGTCCCACCATACTTCTGGGCTAACTCTGTTTCTACTGCCACTTTCCTGATTAATATTCAGCCTTCTTCTGCTCTTCAGAGTGGGATGCCAGTTGAGCATCTCTGTGGTAAAACTCCTGACTATTCTAGTCTTCGCCCCTTTGGGTGTGTGTGTGCTATGTTCTTCTTGCTCCTCGTGAGCGCACCAAGTTGACCGCTCAGTCCGTGGAATGCGTTTTTCTGAGCTATAGCGCTGAGCGTAAGAGATATCGTTGTTAGGATCCTGTTGGCCGACGGATATGGGTTTCTCGGGACGTCACTCCTTCCACCACTCCAGCATATTGGTGTTGATGCTTCCTACATGCGGACACAGGTACAAGACCAGATTGTTGCTCTTCAGTATGTGCCTTTAGAACTTCAGGTGGCAGATTTATTCACAAAGACGCAGACCAGAGCTCAGCACAGTTTCTATCTCTCCAAACTTAATGTTATTGATCCACTATAAGTTTAAGGGGGTGTTAGATGTATACGTATTTTCTCCGTTGTATAAGAAGTTCCTTGCATATATGCTATTCTGAACTTGTACATATATGTCTCGTAATGAATACAAACAATATTCATAACAGTGCCAAGAGTCTTCGAGTTGTTAGTTTCAACACGACCTAATCGAATGATGAAGCAAGCTTGCAGCACAGAAATGGTGGTAGCCGGTAGGTGGCATCAAGGGGAAGAGGTGAACTGATTAAGCCATACCGACCTGAACTGAGGTGTGCAGAAGTAACTTGCCTTGTAGACCGGGCCGAAGCCGCCGCGGCCCAGGAGGTTGTCGTCGGAGAAGTCGGCCGTGGCGGCCTCCAGCACGGGCAGGTCGATGAAGAGGGTCCACTCCTCCCGCCGCGACGCGCCCTCCCCACCACCACCGGTCTCACCCGCGCCTCCGCTGGTCCTCCTCCCGCACCACCCGCACGCCCACGCCCACGACCACGGCTCGGCCGGCATGGTCGCGGCTCGATTTGATCACCGCACCTAGCTGACTAGCACGAACCATGAAGGCATGCACGCCGGCCGCCGCAGACAAGCCGAAGCTCGACCGCGCGCGCAAATAGAGCCAGACACGTACTGCGTATGTTAACACAGGCGACTGGACTGGACTGGACCGCGGCTGCTATTAAGAGAGGAGACGTGGCATGCTAGCGTGTCTGTGAGCGCGCGGTGGGGTGTGTGGAGGGGAGTGGGAGTTGGAATTCAACCTCGACGACGACGTACGGGCTTGGACGGGTCGTCGTCGTGCGCTGCTGTTGCTCCAGAATTACATGAATGCATTTACCTTGCCTCTTTCTTTTACTGCCACTAGATAGCCCCTTCTCTTACTCTTTTTCTACTTATAAGCAAGTGCTTCTGGGCAGGACAAACACAAAAACTAAGCTAAAAACCAACTGCAAATAACAGTGGGTCGAAATTCAACAGTGCAGAGTTTTCAGACAGTTACATAAGTTCATTGAATCAGCGTTGCACAACTGCATACAAGTTCCTGATAGAAGGGAACACCTGAGCACTGTACATCAACCGAAAGGTACTGCTTAGTCTCCGAGCACTAACCAGGCTCTCGATGACATCCTCGGCTCCTCGCACACGATGCCGTTAAATTCACATCATCTGCATTCTGCAGCATCATGCATTTATTCTTCGGGTGCACGTGCGTTCCAAACAGTTGCATATGCTCCCCTACCAGGGTTCTGGCCGATTTTCGGTAAAATCGGTTGTATCGGTGTGCGCCGGTAGAAGTTCAAACTGGTTCCGACTTGGATGAATTTCGTCCCAAAAATTTAAATTTGCTTGAATTTTGTCCGGATTTGATTTTTTGTAAAAAAGCTTAAAATCCGGAAAAATCAACAAAAAAAAATGAAAATTTCGGTGCCGATTTTCGGCCTTACCGGGCACCCCGGTAAAAATTAATGTCCGATAGAAAAAACCCTGTCCCCTGCAACCACCGCAAATATGCACCCTCAACTGAGTAAAAACAAAACTTTTATCATATTTTGGGGATGTTGGATTAATTGGGCTTGGTCCATTTTAATTTAGCAATTAATCAAATAAAATTCCTAAGCCCACTATTAATGCTAGGTGTAAAAACTGTTTAGTCCCATATGGAGAATTGAATGGGAGTTACACCACTTTAAAAGGTGGAACGTGGTAACCCCCTTGTGGAATTGGAGAGAGCCAATACACGCTGCTCGCTTCATGCTCGCCACGCCACGCCGTCTTGCGTGCCGTGCCGTCGCGTGTGCGTGTGCGTGTGCGTGTCTTGTATGCGCGTGTGTCGAATGCGGCGCGTTTTCTTTATCTATTCAAAAATCAAACGCGACGACTCTGGCGATAGCAGGTGCGATTACTAGTGTATTATGGCTGCGGTTACTTTCGAGTAATGGCTGCAGTTACTCTGGCCTCTTCATTTTTGCTGTTACAAAAGAACTCTCCACTATATACGAGGGATCAGGGAGAAGAGTATTCTGGTTCTGTGTTGTTGCTGTTCTCTGTCATCTCCGGTCCAGAGCCTTGCGCGCACAAGTTTCTAGGCGAGTAGGCCTCTGGAACTTCGTCCGTTGTGTACTGCACGGGTAGGCGGGCGATCAAGTTTTTAGGGCGCATCGGTAGCGACTACTCAATCTGCGACGTCTACTTCCTGGTGGTGAACCGTTCGCGGGACTGCACTGCGAACATCTTCCTGCATCACGCCTCGATCGACTACATCGAATAGGCCATCATGTCGACTAATGGTAACGGCGCCTCCGGTGTCTCTGGCACTGGCCCCGTCCGAGGGTATAAATTGAAAACTTTTATGGTGTACTTCTTTCTGTGCGCTATGAATATGTTAATAGATGTTTCTGTTAGCTTGTTCGTTAGCGAATATGAATACATCGTTGATAGATCACTCATGCATATTTATGTCATGTTTTATATACTGAATTTCTGGATTAAAATATACCGAAAATTGACTAGATTTCCAACAATCCAAAAACTTGATAGGTCTTTTTCGGTAGTTGGCTTTGCTGCGTCGTTTAAGTCACACCTCCGTTTGATGGTTCAAATTTTAAGAGATGGCGTGCACGCGATCACGTGGTTTCTTGCCATGGAATGTTTTCATGTTGCACAAGGCAAGCCCGCTGAGCCTCTGTCTGATGAGGATGAACGCAAGTTCAATGCGGCGGATAACTTGTTTCGAGGTGCACTTGTCAACATACTAGCGGACAACATTGTGGATGTGTACATGCATTTGCCTACGGCAAAGAGATGTGGAATGCACTTGAGGCCAAGTTCGGAGTTTCGATCTTTGGTAGTGAGTCAGTATGTCATGGAGCGCTTCTATGACTACAAGATGGTCGATGACCGATTACGTAGTAGAAACAAGCTCATGAGATTCGAACAGCGCAAAGGAGCTTGAGAACAATAAGTGCGAAGTTCTGGACAAGTTTGTGGTGGCGGTATTATCGCCAAGTTACCGCCTTCTTGGTCGGATTTTGCTACCTCTCTAAAGCACAAGAGGCGGGAGTTCGGTGTTCTTGATCTCATTGGCACTCTTGGTGTTGAAGAGAAGGCGAGGGCAAAAGATACTCGTGGCAAGAAAGTTCTTTGCCGAGGAGGTTCAAGCGCCAATTTGGTGCGAAGAAGAATCCTCGGGCTTTCCACAACAAGAAGAAAAATAAGCCTTTTGTCAAGCCCAAGGCTACTCTTGAGTTTAAGAAGAAAGGCAAAGGAAAGGGTAGTTGCTTTGTGTGCGGTGATTCGGCCATTGGGCTAAGGATTGTCCAGATCGCAAGGATAAGCGAAGAAGTCCGCCAACATGGTTATTAGTGACGCCGAGGAACATCGAGTACGGTAATTATTTACCTACTGCTTCTTTCGTTTGTCAATCACCGAGTGGTGGATTGACACCGGTGCTAATATTCATGTTTGTCTTGATATTTCCTTGTTTTCATCTTATCGGTCGGTCGAGGTTGCTCCTTGTTGATGGGGAGCGGATCGCATGCACATTGTTCATGGTGTTGGTGCGGTCGATCTGAAGTTTACTTGGAAAGACCGTGCGACATGTCCCTCCATAAAGAAGAATCTCGTCGGCGGATCTCTCTGTGTAGAGATGGTTTTAAACTTGCATTTGAGTCCAATAAATGTGTCGTGTCTAAGTATGGAACATTTGTTGGTAAAGGCTATGAGAACGGAGGTTTGTTCCGTTTTTCTTTGATGGATTCCTGTAATAAAGTTGTGAACCATGTGTGTAACGATGATGATGAGTCTAATATTTGGCATTCACGACTTTGTCATGTTAATTTTGGGTGTATGGCGCTTAGCTAATATGAGTTTAATCCCAAAATTCACTTTGGTCAAAGGTTCTAAGTGCCATGCGTGTGTTCAATCGAAACAACCTCGCAAGCCTCACAAGGCAGCAAAAGAGGCGAGGAATTTGGCACCGTTAGAACTCATTCATTCCGATTTGTGCGAGATGAATGGCGTGCTGACTAAAGGTGGAAAGAAATATTTCATGACGCTTATAGATGATTGCACTAGATTTTGCTACGTGTACTTATTAAAAACAAAAGATGAAGCGTTGGATTACTTTAAGATCTATAAAGTGAGGTAGAAAACCAACGAGAGGAAAATCAAGCGGGTAAGGTCGATCGTGGGGAGAGTATTTTTCAAATGAGTTTACTTTATTCTGCGAGGAATATGGAATTATTCATGAGAGGGCGCCTCCTATTCTCCCGAATCAAGCGGGGTTGCGAAAGAAAGAATCGCACTCTAAGCGATTTGGTTAACGCCATGTTGAACATTCTTTGGACTTTCTAAGGAATGGTGGGGTGAGGCTATATTGACCGCGTGTCATGTCTGAATAGAGTTCCTACAAAGAACAAAAAGTAACACCATTCGAGGAATGGGAAAAGAAGAAGTCGACTCTCTCATATTTGCGCTTTGGGGATGTTTGGCCAAAGTTAACGTACCAATTATCAAGAAGTGCAAAATTGGACCAAAAACCGTAGATTGTGTATTCCTTGGTTATGCTATGCACGTGGGTTATAGGTTCTTAATTATAAAATCTGGAGTACGACATGCGTGTTGGTATAATCATAGAATCGGAGATGCTACATTTTTGAGAATGAATTTCCTATGAATAGTGATGTACCTAGCTCATCTAGTCAAGAACCTATAATTTCCTTGATTCTTTTACGCCGATAGAACATGTTGAGCAAGCGCTGTGGAAAATCTGAGGAGGATAACAATGAAGTTACTCGAAGAGTAAGAGACAAAGGATCGCAAAGTCTTTTGGTGATGATTTCATTGTATACCTCGTGGATGACACCCAAGAACCATTGAAGAGGCATATTCTTCTCCGGCTGACTATTGGAAGGAAGCGATGCAGCTATTATGTCTAATGGAACTTGGGAGGTCGTTGATCGTCCTTATGGGTGTAAACACAGAGGGATGTAAATGGGTTTTCAAGAAAAAGCTTAGGCCCGATGGTACAATTGAAAAGTACAAGGCAAGACTTGTGGCCAAGGGTTATACCCAGAAAGAAGGTGAGGACTTCTTTGATACTTATTCACCTGTTGCCCGATTGACCACAATTCGAGTACTACTTGCCCTGGCTGCTTCTCATGGTCTTCTCGTTCATCAAATGGACGTTAAGACAGCTTTCCTAAATGGAGAGTTGGAGGAGGAGATTTATATGGATCGACCAGACGGGTTTGTGGTAGAAGGTCAAGAAGGAAAGGTGTGCAAGTTGTTAAAGTCTTTGTATGGCCTAAAGCAAGCACCTAAGCAATGGCATGAGAAGTTCGACGAATTTTGACATCTGCTAGCTTTGTTGTGAATGAAGCCGACAGATGTGTGTACTATCGCTATGGTGGGGAGAAGGAGTGATCTTGTGCTTGTATATTGATGACATCTTGATTTTTGGGACAAACCTCAATATGATTGAGGAGGTCAAGGACTTTCGTCCAAGAGCTTTGAGATGAAAGATTTGGGAGTGGTGATGTGATTCTTAACATTAAGCTCTTGAGAGGAGGTGATGGTGGGGTTACACTCGTGCAATCCCACTATGTGGAGAAGGTCTTGAGTCGCTTTGGTTATAGTGACTGCAAGCCTGCTTCTACTCCTTATGATCCTAGTGTGTTGTTGAGAAAAAACCGAAGAATAACAAGGGATCAATTGAGATACTCCCAAATCATTGGCTCAATGATGTATTTAGCTAGTGCTACGAGGCCTGACATCTCGTTTGCTGTGAGCAAGCTAAGCCGGTTTGTTTCAAATCCGGAGATGATCATTGGCGTGCTCTTGAGAGAGTAATGCGCTATCTAAAGGCAATCTGTGAGCTATGGCATTCACTATCTTTGGGTACCCAAAGGTCTTGGAGGGCTATAGTGATTCAAACCGGATCTCGATCTTGATGAGATAAAACCCACAAGTGGATATGTGTTCACACTTGGAGGTGGTGCTGTTTCCTGGAAGTCTTGCAAGCAGACCATCTTAACGAGGTCAACAATGGAAGCGTAACTCACAAAGATTAGATACCGCTCTTTGTTGAGGCCGAGTGGCCGTGAACTCCTTATGGATTTGCGGTAGTTGAAAAACCAATACCGGCTATCCCGATGAACTGTGATAATCGATCAGAATTATCAAGGTGAACAGTTCTAAGGACAACATGAAGTCATCTAGGCATGTTAAGAGGCGGTTGAAGTCATCGAAAAGTGAAAAACTCCGGAGTGATAGCGCCGACTATGTCGAACGACTAATAATCTGGCCGACCAATTTACAAAGGGTTTATCACGTAATGTGATAGATAGTGCATCGAGTGAGATGGGCTGAGACCCACATGAGTCATACCACGGTGGTAACTTTTTCTCGTGATCGGAGATCCGTGAAGTAAAATGGTGAAACAAAATTTGTTGGTTGGTCGGGAGGAGAGACCTTTACAAGGCTCATTTTTTAGTGATGCACTTCTCTCCTATTCTCGTATGGCGAGTTGGTTTTTACCTCAATGTGATCCGAGTGGCTTATTTAAAGCGAGATGTCGGCCTACAAGACATCTTAGAAGGAACACACCTATATGAGTTCGACTGCTGGTCACAGTCTATGAGATTTGGGTGATTTCTAGATACTCATGAATAGGCATAGAGTATGACTTATATGCTCCAACCAAAGGGGATGCTTTAGGCAGCCTAGTACTAGTAAAGGAATTGGATAAAGCTTGTTCGCACAAAACTGTCAATTCAAGGCATAGTCCATTGTTCAGTTGTGGATGAGTGTAACTCCTTTCCTAGATGGTTGTTCAACTTAACAGTCTCCATTGAAACACTGGTATATCAAACAACAATGAGAATCGAGAGCATTTCTCGTGTGCCTTGAAATTTGGTGGGGATTGTTGGATTAATTGGGCTTGGTCCATTTTAATTTAGCAATTAATCAAATGAAATTCCTAGGCCCACTATTAATACTAGGTGTAAAAACTGTTTAGTCCCATATGGAGAATTGAATGGGAGTTACACCACTTTAAAAGGTGGAACGTGGTAACCCCCTTGTGGAATTGGAGAGAGCCAATACATCGCTCTCTTCCTTCGCCTCGCCACGCCACGCCGTGCCATGCCGTCTTGGTGCGGTGCGGTCTTGTCTTGATGCGGTGCGTGTGTGTGTGTGTGTGTGTGTATTGTAGCGCGTGTCGAGCACGGACGCGTTTTTCTTTATCTATTCGAAAATCAAACGATCGACTCTGGCGATAATTCAGTGCGATTACTAGTGTATTATGGCTGCGGTTACTTTGAGTAATGGATGCGATTACTAGTGACTAATGGCTGCGATTACTCGGCCTCTTCATTTTCTTTGTTACAAAAGAACTCTCCACTATATACGAGGATCGGGAGAAGAGTATTCGGTTACGTGTTGTTCTTTGTTCTCTGTCATCTCGGTCGAGCCTTGCGCGCACAAGTTTACGGCGAGTAGGCCTCCGGAACCGTCCGCTTGTGTACTGCGGGTAGGCGGGCGATCAAGTTTTGGGGGCGCATCGGTAGCGACTACTCAATCTGCGACGTCTACTTCACGGTGGTGAACCGTTCGCGGGGCTGCTGCGCGAACATCTTCTGCATCACGCCTCGATCGACTACATCGAATAGGCCATCATGTCGATGATGGTATGGCGCCTCCGGTGTCTCTCGCATCGCCCCGCCCGTCAGGGTATAAATTGAAAACTTTTACGGTGTATTTCTTTACATGCGCTATGAATATGTTAATAGATGTTTACATTAGCTTGTTCGTTAGCGAATATGAATACATCGTTGATAGATCACTCATGCATGTTTATGTCATGTTTTATATACTGAATTTCTGGATTAAAATATACCGAAAATTAACTAGATTTCCAACAGGGGAGAAACCCGAGAAGATTAAGTATCAGCATGCAAGCTCATATAGATTCCCACATTCCATTATGAAGCAGTTTCAACCTAGAAATTCCACATACACAAACAGGATGTATGTACGGAGGTAAGAGGAAAGCAATTTTTACACAAAAAATAACTGATATAAAACACATGTTGTGATAACCTTGCCTGCTAGAACGGTGGTGTTTGTACCCAGGCGGAAGCGGGGGATTTGCTAATTTGACACTACTAAAGATTGGCAATTGCTAATTTGACACTCATGTGCCTATGATATCTGGGCCCGGGACCCAGATGTTATAGGCACATGAGTGTCAAATTAGCAAATCCCAATCTTTAGTAGTGTCAAAATAGCGATTATTCCGGCGGAAGCAATGCTCGAACTATAGTCATGGAGAGGAGTGGGATGGCAACATGCGGAACTAGAGCTGCTTCCCCGTGAATCCACTATGGATGGCCGGCCGGCTTATTAATGACCAGGTATGTGCAGCGCAGAGGCACGACGCTAGAGACGAAGGGATGAAGAAATTAAACCCAAACTGGCTGAGAATGAGGGATATAGAGAGAGAGGGAAAGAGGAAATAACTCACCATGGAACACCGAAAGGATCATCGGACCACGGCACGGCACGAGCGCCCGTGCCGTGCTCGGTCCGCGCCCGGCCTAAGCGGGCCAAGACGCAAGGCACGCACGCCCGACACGCAGACGCGAAGGAAGGAGGAGAGGCCACTGGCGCATGATCGGCGGCGGCGCGCGCGGAGGTCACCCGGTCGGGCGTGATGGCGGCCGGTGGTGGGGAGGTCGGGCGTGGGGATTCGGCGTGCACGGCTGGGAGCTAGGGAGCCTGGGATGGCTCTTGGTTTCAATGGGCTCATGGTATGGCCCGGCCTGCCATGGAAGACGGCCCATCTGGCCACCACTAACCGCCACCAAATCTCGGTCTAAAATTCTTGTATTCATCCCAGTCTCCTGGGAGAAGATTCCGATTTGGCCCTCGGCAGCTAGCCAATCTTACAACGATCTTCTTGGGCCTTGAATCTGCACACATAGTCAGTCTGCTCTCTGCTCCGGGCCAGAGATTCTAGCAAATAGCAAATGCACGTGATTTTGCGATATCCATCAGCCGAATATCAATTCTGCGGTGTGTTATGACAAATATCAACATAGTTTGATGTCCAAAAGCCAATTTTGCCTCTGTATATATACTCTGCTTTGCAGTGCGCGCGGCACGTTAAATTCTCAGCCCAAGATTCATGTAGGTATTCGTCGTCTCCGGTTTTACAAGGCTATATATCTAGCTGGGAGCAGATTTGACCAATATATCTTCCCAACCAACAACCAATGATCGAAACTCATATATACAGGGTCCGTCGAGTCGCTGCTGGGCTCTCTCTCTCTCCCTCGTCGATCGTATCGGTACTGCTAAAAAAACAAAGATGTCACAACGCGAATTATTGATTCGAGCATTCACATGCCTCTCTTTCATGCACGTGCTTCATGTCCTACATAGTACCTTTCTATCGGGTTCAATTCGATTCCTCCGTGGATTTTATTCACACACACAGTGAAGAACCGATCCATCGAGTACGTCAGTACGTGCAGGCAGACGATAGTTACTGGCGCGCCCACGGGACTAATTACCTATGAAAGGGAACTGTTAACCGACGACACTATCTCGTTTCAATCGTTCTAGATGGTCGAGCGCGCTGCGCTACGTTTGTCTATGCACGCTCGTTTTCTCTACGAGATTTATCTATTTTATTTTTGATACCATGCACGCTTATACTATATCTCGCAACTCTGATCCGATTTGGAGGCTGCTGTACATAAAAAGAGGTATCAGAGTACAACAAGTGATATCAAAGCCGAGACCGGATTAATCTGATTTCCGAAAAGGTCGGCAAAGCATCAGGTGACACAAAAACAATATCGATGTGTACGATGTGGAATCAAGTGGAGAAATTTGACGGTGGAGAAAACTGCAGCATGTGGCAATGTGTGATGAAGTATGTCCTAGTCCAGCAGGGGTTAATCGATTCTGTTGAAGGGGACAGATCGGAAAAGACGTCTGTTGAAGAATAGAATATGATGGACCGGAAGGTTACGAGTACAATCCATCTATGTCTTTCTGAAGAGGCAAAGTACTCAGTGATCAAAGAGAATCCGGCGAAGAAATTATTGAGTGACTTAGAAGAATTATATATGGCGAAATCGCTGACAAACTGGTGAGTGGTGAAGCAGCAATCGTACAAGTTGCGCATGGAAGAAGGCACACGGTTTGTTGACCATCTCAATGTCTTCAACAAACTTATCACATAGTTGACTAGCGTGGATGTGAAAATTGAGGAGAACAACAATGTCATCATATTGATATCATCTCTAACACTATCATGGGAGTAATTGGTGATGGATATTCTCCTCGAAAAAAATCACTCTCAACATCAATGAGGCAGTGACATATCTATAAGAGGCGAAGTCCTTGAAGAAGCCATCGAATTCTTCATCCTCGGGTGATCAAGTATTGATTGTCATAGGTGTTGCAGGCAAAAGCAAACATCACAGGATGAAAAAGGGCAAGAGCTGCATGCTATCTATGTGACGAGGAAGGTCATATGATAAAGGACTATCCAAGTTTTAAGCAAATGAGGGGTGCATGCTCAGTGACGATAGCGAAAAATGATTCGAGCATACTTGTCATCAACCAATCAAGTATTTCTCATGGGTGGATATTATATTTTGGTTGCTTCTATATAAGGAAAATGGTGAGGGAGATGTTCGATGAATGATCTCTATGTCTAGCGCATGTAATTGTTCACTTATCGGATTGTAAGGAGTATGCAATTACTAAAATGAGAACGGTTGCAATGGATATGTATAATGGAGCACATTGTACATTGGCGGGAGTTCGATATGTTTCCAGCTTAAAGAAGAATTTAATATCTATGAGGTTGCTAGAACTCTAATGTTGTGAGGTATCACTTCGAGGTGGAGTTTTGTGAGTTACTTGCAAATGGTAGGTGATCATGAAAAGTATCTGGAGCAAAGGAGTATACCAATTGATGGGTAATCGTATGGGAAGAGCAATCAATGATCAGGAGAAGGAAACTATGTCATCTACGGTAGGTACTCAGATCTCATCTGCAGTTATATGCGGAACTACAAATGATGAGGCCCGAGGTGCATCTACTACGGTGGTAAAGATTTCTAAGTTGGAATTTTTTGTTGAACCTCAAGTTGATCCTATTTTGCATCAAAGGGGAAAGAAATAAGAACTACGTTCGGCTAAGAGGGAGGAAAGGGAGGTAGGTTGAAGGGGGAGCTTGAGCATGCAAGGGAAGCTTGTGGTGCAAGAGCCAAGCATTATTCATTGTGAAAGGCATGCGGTGCAAGGCATGTGGTGCATGAGGGAAGTGTTGGAAATATGCCCTAGAGGCAATCATAGAGATGATTATATTTCATTATGTTCACAATATTTGATAATATGTTATCTTGTTCCTTGAATGAATCATCAGTCATAAAGATTAACGAGTATGTGACTTGTTGGTGAAACTCTTTTTAACTTATGACGATGTCGTTCTAAAAGTATCCCAGTCGAAAGTCACTTTGGTGGAACACTAGTGACTCTCGACCAACACATGTATTGATTGATGACCATGTTTCACGGTCATGGATATAGGGATATCGAATCAATAATGTGGACACGTGTTAGAGAACATGGTGTTGGATAAGACCCACCTTGAGACACTATTGAGATTGTTATGATTCTATGTGTCGTTAGTTGGTCTCAAGCAATGATGATGTATAATCCTTAGACCCGAGATCGGCATGGTTTCCTACATGTGTAATAGCACTCTTAGGGATTGCCAAACGCTACTAAATCGGGTGGTTATAAAGGTAGCTTTAGAGTATGCTATGAAACATGTAGAGGATGTGACCGGTCGGATATGGGATTTGCCCTCCTAACATAACAGAGAGATATCTCCGGGCCCCTCGAAGTGGTCGGATAAAGAAAGTGCATGGCCATGCCCTTTGGTGGTCGAAGAGTTCGACCACATAAGGTTATCCGATACTCGATCGAAAAACATTGAGCAGATCCATGGATGACACAACATCTCACCCGAGTTCAACCAGATATCGTGAGGCAAAGGGAGAATACATGAGTAGGTAAACTTAGTTCGACCACCACTGATTTGTCGTATGGAGATACAAGCAAGTCGTAGATCGGTCGAGCGTAATCACAGAGTGGTGAAACCAAGTCGTGGGAGTTACGAGTTGGTCGTGATCAAATCTGAATGGTCGTATAGAGATAGGACCGATCGTAAGTGATGAGGACCTGGTCGTAGATCATATTGCATTAAGGTTCGTCCGATATAATTTGTGTGTATTCGGAATCGTTATGTCTGCTAGGAACCGCTTCGACTCGTGGCGGAAAGGGTTTCAGTCACAACCGAACTACACATGAACCTAACGGGTCACACACTTAACAGGTTGGAACAAACCAAGTGCGAATCTGATTAAATAGCGTGTTTGGATAGGATCCATCACGGGCACTATATAAGGAGATGCATGAAATTTGTTGGGAGAGTGAGTTGGGCGTGAGTTGCCCTACCAAACCCTAGCCGCCATCTTCTTGAGTGCCTCCCGTCGCGATTTGGTGCTAGCACACCGACGTCGGTTGTTCCTTCCACGGCGTGTGGATACCATAGAGGCGCTTCTCGTTGTTGCGCTTAGGGCGATCCGCGATCTTCGCAAGGAACCGCAGAGGTCTTTGGAGGAGCGATCAACTCACGAGGACGCCGGACGATCGACTACGACCAAGACATCGACGCTCTTCGTTGGACCAGTACCGCCGACACTTCTTCCGCTGCTCTGCGCGTCTAGTGGTAATGATCTGTGATCATCTTCTTCTTGGCTTCTGGTTTGCGTGGTAGAAATTTTGAATTATTGCTATCGTAGCCTACCCGTATCCCACAAAGGTATCGAGCCATCTGCGTAGTTTTTGATCCGGATCGATCGCATATACTTGATATGTGGTAGTAGTAGATTGGATCTATTCTCGGTCGATATCTGAAACCTAGGCCTGATCGATTAGATCGACGGTTTGGTAGTAGATGGGTATACGAGGAGGTACAAGTTAAGAGCACCGGATGATTCACTCGACTTGTTTTTCGACTACCTTGCATAATACTCCTACGGTCGAATTCCGCCATCGGAGTATGTCGCATTATGTGGTCGTATCAAAGCGATGTCGATTGGCTCGGAATAGGGTTAATATGATTAATCGATGATTTCCAAAGCTCGAAGCGTGAATAACATTCATGTCTCGGAAAAATTTTCGAGAGCACCGCCGACCAACGAGGGCGCTACCTTCGAACCCCGCCCGCTAACCGGCTAAGCGGGACCGCCGTCTTGGCTAATCGTGCCGCGCGTTATAGGTAATATGTGTTCATGTCGTCCGATAGAATTGGATTCTATGCGTAACTTGTTTTTGCAGGGATTGATGTGAATAGTATGGCCCATTGTGTATGTGATGCATGTATGGATTTTCATGACTGCGTGTCATGTTGTGAGTTAGCCATCGAGCTACATTTTATTGTATAACGGTCACAAGACCGACATGTGATGCTTGATATTATCCTGTAATTCATTACTAGCTCTTAGGAGTAATTGCTTAGTAGATGAATGCGGTTGGAGACTTCAAGCATTGTGGTCGAGGACGGAAGCATCTTGATGGAGATCGTCATGTTAAGGGCCATACTATTTCACGATGATATGATTTTCTCGTGAATGTTTGTGTTTATTCTGTCATGATATTAAGTCATGTTTTTCATTAGATGCTTTTAACATGATAAAATTAAAATTCCCTCACATAATGTTAAGTTAAAATTGATGCCCCTCCAATAAGTTTGCACCATCAAAAGTCTTGTATTTTAATGGTAGGTCTTGCTAAGCGGAATGCCATTAACTTTCCTTGACTAGATGGGTTTGTGTCGGACACTTACACGCATTGCATTGGTTTAACTTGACAAGGTCATCATAACGGTTATGGACCTTGGGGCATAGGGTTGGGTGTTAAAGCATAGAGATCTTGCCCAACAACAAGAGTCATATAGAGATATGATTAGCAAAGGGTTGCTTACGAATTCACTAATCTTCTAGCAAAGATGCCAAAGCTCACTAGTAGATTACCCGATTGTGGATCTTGAATCACTAAATGTCATAAGAGGATATGGTATTTAGTGGGAGTATCTTTATTAAATTGTTTAATAGAAGTTACTTTTCTTGAACATATGTCTTAGTTTTGCGTATTTTATGTTGTAGATCATGGCACCAATCGTCAGTACCAACATCGGTTTTGCTTTACGTTCGATACTTGAAAAGGAAAAACTGAATGGAACAAATTTTATGGATTGGTCCTACAACCTAAGAATTGTTCTTAGGCAAGATAAAAGGAACATGTTCTAGAGGAACCAATTCGGATGTGCTGCGATAATCTTCTTTGCTACTCTTAAATCCGCCTACAAAAGGCATGTGATGAATCCTTGATGTTAGCTGTCTCATGCTTGTGCGATGAACTCAGACCTTCAGAAACAGTTTGAGAACATTGAGGCTTACGATATGATCGTGGCGCTCAAAGGCATGTTTGAGACACAAGCAAGAACTAAGAGATTTGAGATCTCAAAGAACTTGTTTGCGTGTAAGCTAGCTGAGGGTAGTCCGGTGAGCCCACATGTGATCAAAATGGTTGGTTACACACAGAGCTTGGAAAAACTTGGTTTTCCACTGAGTCAAGAGTTGGCTCTGATTTGATTCTTGCTTCGCTTCACGCAAGCTATGGTCGATTCATTACGAACTTCCATATGAATGGCTTAGACAAGAATCTCACGAACTACATATGATGCTTAAGACTGCGAGAGGACAACATTAAGAAAAGCAACAATCATGTGATGATGGTGCAAAAGAGTACAAGCTTTAAGAAGAAGGCTAGGACTTGGGTCAAAGGAAAGGGCAAGAAAGTTTTGGATGGGATCCAAACTAACAAGCCTAAACCCAAGACTAAGTCCGCCCGACTCAAGAGAATGAATGCTTTTCTTGCAAGGAACGAGGACATTGGAAAAGGAACGCAAGAAATACCGGCCGATCCGAAAAAGAATGGTGGGACTAAACCTTCCACTTCGTATTAATGTTATAGATGTACTTCTTGCAGATTCTTACATTAACTCATGGGTATTTGATCTAGGATTGGTTGCTCATATTTGCAATTCGATCGCGAGTCTAACAAAGAATAGGAGAGTTGCAAGAGGAGATGGATCTTCGCGTCGGGAATAAAGCAAAGGTTCTTTGCATTAGCCGTCGGGACTTTACCATTGGTTTTGCCTTGAGTTTATTATGGAATTGAATAATTGTTATTACGTTCGACCATGAGTAGAAACATTATCTCGACCTCATGTTTGATGGCGAGGGTTATAAATTCATTATTGAGGACAATGGTTGTTCTATATTTTTGAATGATATGTTTTATGGCTATGCTCTGTTTTGAGCAGGTTGTTTATTTTAAATCTTGATGATGCACCCATCTTTAATATTAATGCAAAGAGGCTTGACCTAATAATATGAATTCCACTTTTATCGGCATTGTCGTTTGGGTCACATAAGTGAGAAGCATGAAGAAGCTCCATGATGATGGAATTCTAAACTCATTTGATTTGGAATCATTTGAAACGTCTGAATCTTGTCTACTCGGAAGATGACAAAGACACCTTTCACGGGTCGGAATGAGAGGCGTCCGACTTGTTGGCACTCATACATACTGATGTGTGTGGACCAATGAGCACGATAGCTAGAGGTGGTTTTCAGTACTTCATTACTTTCACCGATGACTATAGTAGATATGGATATATATATTTAATGAGGCATAGGTCGGAATCCTTTGAAAAGTTCATAGAGTTCCGAATGAGGTCTGAGAATCAACTTGGCAAGACAATCAAATCTTTGCGATCGATCGTGGAGGTGAATTTTTGAGCCAGCAAATTGGCAATCATTTGAAACAATGTGGAATTGTTCCACGACTTACGCCACCGGTACTCCACAATGGAATGGGGTGTCCGAGCGGCGTAATAGGACCTTGTTAGACATGGTTCGATCGATGATGAGCCAATCGATCCGCCATTGTATTTTTGGGGTTACGCTCTAAAACCGCCGCTTTCACTTTAAATAGGGTACCATCTAAATCAATAGATAAGACACCATATGAGATATGGATTTGGGAAGAGTCCTAGCTTGTCTTTTCTAAAGATTTGGGGATGTGATGTCTATGTTAAGCGTTTGACGTCGATAAACTCACACCTAAGTCGGAAAAATGCTTCTTTATAGGATATCCTAGGGAAACCAAAGGATATTATTTCTACAACCAAGAGGAGAGCAAAGTGTTTGTTGCGAAATGGTGTCTTTTGGAAAAAGAGTTTCTTTCCAAAAGCAATCGATGGGAGAAAGGTGCAATTCGAAGAAATTCGGAAACATCCGAAAGTGTTTCAACTCCTATTGAACCTCTACGGGATGAACAACATATTGTTGAACCTGTAGATGAGGCATCAGCCCCACATAGATCTAAAAGGCCACGTCAAATGCCTATAAGGTATGGGCATGACGTATTATTATTGAATAATGATGAGCCTAACACTTATAAGGAAGCGATGATGGACCCAGACTCTGAGAAATGGCTTACAGCCATGAAATCCGAGATAGACTCCATGAGAGACAACCAAGTTTGGAACACAGTCGATCCACTTGATGGCGTTAAAACCATTGAGTGCAAATGGATCTATAAGAAAAAGATTGATATGGATGGAAATGTTCACATTCATAAAGCTCGACTAGTCGCAAAAGGTTTTCGACAAGTTCAAGGAGTTGACTACGATGAGACCTTCTCACGGTAGCAATGCTTAAATCTATACGGATCATTCTAGCTATTCTTTGCATATTTCGACTATGAGATATGGCAAATGGACGCGTCAAAACGGCTTTCCTTAATGGAAACCTAAGTGAGGATGTGTACATGACACAACCTGAAGGTTTTGTTGATCCAAATAATGCTAGTAAAGTGTGCAAAAGAAGTCCATTTATGGATTGAAGCAAGCATCTCGGAGTTGGAATATACGTTTTGATGAGGAAATCAAAAGGTTTGGTTTTGTCAAAAACAAAGAAGAACCTTGTGTTTACATGAAGGTTAGTGAGAGCGCACTTGTAATTCTAATCTTATATGTGGATGACATATTATTGATTGGGAATGACATTCCTATGCTGGAATCTGTTAAGGCATCATTGAAAAATAGTTTTTCTATGAAGGACCTAGGAGAGGCAGCATATATCTTGGGAATAAAGATCTATAGAGATAGATCGAGAAGGCTAATTGGATTAAGCCAAAGTACTTATATTGACATGGTGTTGATTCGGTTCAACATGCAAAATGCCAAGAAATGGTTCTTGCCTATGTCATATGGCATAAGTCTTAGCAAGAGTCAGTGTCCTTCGACTACTGATGAGCGAGACCGCATGAATGGTATTCCATATGCTTGACTATTGGATCTATCATATACGCCATGATATGTACTCGACGGATGTATCATATGCTCTAAGTGTTACTTAGTAGATACCAAGTGATCCCGTGAAGGTCCTTTGGACAGTGTGAAAAACATTCTTAAATACTTGAAAAGGACTAAGAATGCGTTCCTAGTTTATGGCGGTGATGAAGAGCTAGTTGTAAATGGTTACACCGATGCAAGCTTCCAAACCGACAAAGATGATTATCGTTCGCAATCTGGTTTTGTATTCATTTTGAATGGAGGTGCGGTGGTGGAAAAGTTCCAAGCAAGAGACGGTGGTGATTCCTAGCAGAGGTCGAGTACATTGCGACTTCTAAGCGCAAAAGAAAGTGTTTGGATAAGGAATTTTATTCTTTGAGTTGGGTATGGTTCCGAGTGCCTCAAGCCCAATGGATCTCTATTGTGACAACAATAGAACCATTGCGTAGGCTAAAGAGCCTAGATCCCATCAGAAGTCCAAGCACATACTCAGGCGTTATCATCTCATTCGCGAATTGGTGGATAGAGGAGATGTTAAGATATGCAAAGTTCATACGGATTTAAATGTTGCCGATCCGTTGACAAAGCCTCTCACACAGCCAAAGCATGAGGCGCACACAAGAACTATCGGTATTAGATACTTAAAGATTGACTCTAGTGCAAGTGGGAGACTGTTGGAAATATGCCCTAGAGGCAATCATAGAGATGATTATATTTCATTATGTTCACAATATTTGATAATATGTTATCTTGTTCCTTGAATGAATCATCACCATAAAGATTAACAGTATGTGACTTATTGGTGAAACTCTTTTTAACTTATGATGATGTCGTTCTAAAAGTATCCACAGTCGAAAGTCCTTTGGTGAACACTAGTGACTCTCGACCAACACATGTATTGATTGATGACCATGTTTCACGGTCATGGATATAGGGATATCGAATCAATAATGTGGACACGTGTTAGAGAACATGGTGTTGGATAAGACCCACCTTGAGACACTATTGAGATTGTTATGATTCTATGTGTCGTTAGTTGGTCTCAAGCAATGATGATGTATAATCCTTAGACACGAGATCGGCATGGTTTCCTACATGTGTAATAGCACTCTTAGGGGTTGCAAAACGCTACTCAATGGCGGGTGGTTATAAAGGTAGCTTCGGGTATGCTATGAAACATGTAGAGGATGTGACCGGTTGGATATGGGATTTGCCCTCCTAACATAACAGAGAGATATCTCTGGACCCCTCGAAGTGGTCGGATAAAGAAAGTGCATGGCCATGCCCTTTGGTGGTCGAAGAGTTCGACCACATAAGGTTATCCGATACTCGATCGAGAAAACATTGAGCAGTCCATGGATGACACAACATCTCACCGGAGTTCAACCAGATATCGTGAGGCAAAGGGAGAATACATGAGTAGGTAAAGTTAGATTCGACCAGCCACGATTTGTCGTATGGAGATACAAGCAAGTCGTGGGCGGTCGAGCGTAATCACGAGTGGTGAAACCAAGTCGTAAGGAGTTACGAGTTGGTCGTGATCAAATCTGGTGGTGCGATAGAGATAGGACACAGTTGTAAGTGATGAGGACCTGGTCGTAGATCATATTGCATTAAGGTTCGTCCGATATAATTTGTGTGTATTCGGGAATCGTTATGTCCTGCTAGGAACCGCTACGACTCATGGCCGGAAAGGGTTTCCGAGTCACAACCGAACTACACATGAACCTAACGGGTCACACACTTAACAGGTTGGAACAAACCAAGAATCTGATTAAATAAGCGTGTTTGGATAGGATCCATCACGGGCACTATATAAGGAGATGCATGAGGCTGTTGGGAGAGTGAGCTGGACGTGAGTTACCCTACCGAAACCCTAGCCGCCATCTTCTTGAGTGCCTCCCCGTGCGATTTGGTGCTAGCACACCACGTACGGTTGTTCCTTCCCTGGACGTGTGGATACCATAGAGGCGCTTCTCGTTGTTGCGCTTAGGGCGATCGGCGATCTTCGCAAGGAACTGCGAGGTGTCTTTGGAGGAGACGATCAATGCACGAGGACGCCGGACGATCGACTACGACCGATTACATCGGCCAGCTCTTCGTCGGACCAGTAGCCGACACTTCTTCCGCTGCTCTGCGCGTCTAGTGGTGACGATCTGTGATCATCTTCTTGCTGGGCTTCCTGGTTTGCGTGGTAGAAATTTTGAATTGTTGCTATCGTAGCCTACCCGTATCCCACAGGAAGCTCTAGTCCAAAAGAAACTAGTCGAGGAGCAAAAAACCCTAGGCAAGTGTATGTACATGAAAGGCACACGACACATGGGCAGACATAAGGACCGAGAGCTTTGCATGTTGGAAAGTTTGCAAGAGAATTCAAAAAAGAAAAGACAAAGGAGCCAAATTCAAAATCAATTCCGAAATCAATACATTTTCAGCCTAAAAATCCGAAATGGATTTGGATTGGAGCAATTCCAATTCGAATCTTTCTTTAAAGGATAAATTAATTTTGAAATTGCTTGTAATATGATAGTTTAATTTATTTTCAGTGATTAGAGTAGTTTAAAATTTGAATTAAAGTAGGAGTTGATTTATGGTCACTGTTCACCAAATCAGATTACTATTCACGCGCTGTTGTTTAACGACTCGGATTATTGTTCATCAGCGTGTTCTGTTCGCTGAACATATATATCCAGGGGTAGACCCCATTGTAAGCTAGTTTGAGTTGAAGAAAATATGAAAAAAAAAGTCACTTGTTTATGTGGCACATAATGAGTACGTGTTTTTCGGAAATTACCATATAGGGTTTTGTTATTGCGTGAATATTGGAGGGTAGCTTTTCTTTCAAGATCCGTGATTCCTTCTAGATCATCTCACCAATTCGTGGTATCCTCAATTACTCACGGTTTAGTGTTGTTCTTTGGGTTTGATTTTGTTTCTCTTTTCAGATTGATTCAACATTAAGCAAGTATCATTATTTGCTTTAGAGATACACTTGTTCTTCTTTTTTGCCAAACCAATGAGGAAAGCTAGGGTTTTTGCTTCGATCAAGATTGAAATTCAAGTACCGTGAAAGATTAGGTCACATTATGCATCAACCACACGTTGATTCGTATCAGCAAATAAGGTTACAAAATCTAGTAGGCGCAAATGCGAATGTGTGAGCTGTTGGATGGAGGAAGACGTGGCGGGACCAACCACGGGGTATCAGCGAGCAGGTGGAGCTCAGAGGCGGTACAAACTTAAGGCATGGAGGGTTGCACGAATAGGAGGTGTGGTTAACCAAAGTACACAACAAAGGAGCTCTCGGGTGGTGGGACCAAGCAGTCAAGCCCGGACACTGACACACAAATTGCGGTGATGTGCATGAGCTCATGTGGTCGGGAAACTCCTAAAGGTGGGATAAAAAACAAAAAAAAAAAGAAGGAAAAGAAAAAAAAAGGTGAAGTCAACTTAGAGCGGATTCTTGGAAGAGCACGTTGAGATCAATAGATAAGATTCAAGGTGTAGATTGTTGAGAGGTGTCGCGTATCCCAACCCACTAGGACTAGGAGATGTGTGCTACAAATATTCCTCTTTGAAGCAGAACTAGGAGACACTATATAAAGCCATGAGGGGTGGCCATGGAGAACCCAAGCCAGAAACGAACTCATCCAAAGCATGAGAAGCACGAGGGGATTAGAGGCTTTGTTATTCTTTAATTAGTACTAGGATTTTGCATATGGTAAGGATTCGATGGTACTAAAATGTTCGAGAGGGTTGTGAAATAGCGACAATCCTTTGTACTCTTTTAATATTGTGCTTAAGGAATTCACGGTCAGCTTCGTCAAATCTTTCTCCCGTCGTGATTATTTCGTCGACGTTATTTGGTTCTGTCTACCGAATTCATCTATTTTGTTTTTGATACCGTGCACGTTTGTGTCGTATCTCGCAACTTTGATCTGATCTAGGGGCTATTGCACATAAGAAGGGATATCAGAGTAGACAATATATACAGTGTTACTGAAACATTACAGGCATGGAGAACTTATGTATTTGCATATACGACACAGCTGACGAGGGAAATTAACAGTAATCGCATATGGCACACCCATTTTAGAACAACACGGCGATCGACGTGCAGCCAGAGTCGCCCTCTCTCTCTCTCTCTCTATATATATATATAGACACACACACTACGTATGTTGTAGGTACGGGCTTAGCAGTAGTACGTTTGCTGAGCGCTTGCCGCTATTTGTTGCCGACGACCGCACGGCGGCGTCCATGTGGCATTTCGGGCCGGGGAACCCGAACCAGACGTCGTGGCAGAGGTAGCGGTAAGGGTCGTCGGACACCTCCTCGCAGTCCTCGCAGGCGGGGTTGCACGCCTCCACCTCGTCCCGGCACTGGCACTACGGCGGGTACGACTTGCTGCACACGGCCTTGTCGCAGCAATCCCCCCACGGCCGGCTATCCTCGTCGCCGTCGCTGCTCGGGAGGCGAACGGCCGCGCGCGCGCCGGCAAGGAGAAGACGGGCCGCCAGGGTAAGGAGCACCGTGACGGTGCTAGTGCCTCTTCATGTTCGATCGGTCGTTTCTAGCGCTACTTGCCCCTGACACTGCTAGATACTGTGCTTATTGGCGAAGATTTTACATACATATAGCCCTCTCCGACCAATCAACAGATGAGACCCGTACGTATACACTAGTGATAAACACGTTGCATTAATTTTGGATTGATTGATTACTCTGACGCTGACGCATGAGGCCAAGCAGCACGCACAGATAATTTCGTACATCAAGGAGTACGTAGAATTTTTTGCTTATTTATACCTGTAGCGTTCGGAAATTACAAAAATAACTCCCATACGATCGTATTTGCAAAACTAGACCCTTAACGAGCGCGAAAGCGCCAAGGGGACGACACGTGTCTCCTTCCGCTCAGCGGCGCGAAGGTAACTGAGCCTGAAACAACAACGCGGGCGCGGGAGCGTGGGGTTGAGCCACCTACCGCGGTGGAGGAGCGCGGAAGGGGGGTGTACTTCGTGCGGCTACCGAGCGCGGGAGGAGAAGGCGCTTACCGCGGTGGCCGACCGCGGAAAATTGCTGGGACTTAGGGTTCCAGCATTTTTAGGGTTTGTGGTTTTTTGCTTTTTTTTAAATGGTTTTAGGGTTTGGGGGATTAAGGCGATATGGATGTTTAATGGGATTAGAGTTTGTAGCGGGATGATTAGAGTTTGCGGCGGTCTAGGATTTTATGCGGTTAGCACTTTTACGAATCTGAATTTTTTTTCATTTTAGTTAGGGTTTTAACAGGCACTTCTCCGAATTTGTAAGATAAACATTATAAAGGAAATTGGGCACGGAGGAAAAGAATTTTTGGCCGTCACGGAGGCCACGAGAGGTCTCAAGAGGTCTCGAAGGGACTTGGGAGGTCTCCGGAGGCCACGGAAGATCAAGGGAGGTCTCGGGAGGTCTCGTGACCTCCGTGGCCTCCCGAGACCTCCTAGGCGTCCCAAGACCCTTGAGACCTCTCGAGACCTCGTGGCCTCCCGAGACCTCTCTGATCTCCCGAGAGCTCGCTAGACCTCACGAGAATGCAAATGAAGGGCACAGGAGCGTTCACAGTGATTATGAAGATGCCCTAAAACATCGAGGATTCCACTAGAAGAGGCATACTTGCAATATAGGCTAGCTTTGATGGTGAGCGGAGGCATGAAACCAAAAGTACATTAGATGAAGCACGTTACGCGTGGTTACATGGCATGATGGTTGACAAATTGCTTGGTCATCGTCGCTACTACTACGGTACATTGTGACAGAATCATCCGAACCATGTAAGTATACATGTCTTTAGGGGATAGTAAAAACCAAGGCCGATGGGGGACTACTACGAGATGGTGCGACCTCACTGCGTTGGCCGGAACCACTTTCCTTCCTTGCTAGGTCAGCGTTGAGCGCTTTCGGGCCTCTTTGGCCTTGGCCGCCATTTCCCTCTTTCTCTCGCGCTCCCTCTTGCGAGCCTCGCGCTCCCTGCGCCTGCACGCCTCGAGATGAGCTTGTGTCTCCCACCGGATACGCTCGTTGTGCTCGTCGTTGCGGCGTTGCTCCTCCCGGATCTCGCGGCCTCTTTTGTCATCCCACTCATCGAAGTCGAGACCACCGGTCATGTGGGTGGATCTCTTGGTCGATCCACTTGCGGTAGCCGCATAGCGGATCCGGCGACTCTGTGAGCGGGAGAGGTCGTTAGTCACGAACTTTGAAAGAGAAATAATAGGGGAACACATGCAGTAACTGTCCTTACCAAATGCCGATAGCTACTTTCGTATCTAACGTCGGTCGGGATAGTCCTTTGGAGTAGTTTGCGCAACCCGATGCGCATGCCTAGGCTAATCACGGTGCTTGGATTTGAAGAACTTGCATGGGTCTCTGCACCAACAGAGGGGTGTCTCCCTCTGGCGGGTGTTCGGCGAACGCTCTGGAAGGCGTTACGGAAGACAGCTGCTTGCTACGGGGCCTCCTTGCGGAGACCTTCGGCCAGAACGCGTCTTTTGTTCGACCGAAAACGCAGCGACCTTTGCTCGGTCTTCCGGGCACCAGCGACCCTTGCTAGTTCGCGGATCCGATCCCATTGCCTCATGCATCGTCCATCTGGCGTGGTGAAGGAAGCTACGGTGTAGTGTTGGGATTAGGCGTGTAGTGTTCTCTCCCAGATCTCTTCCCGCTCCTTTTATAAGCGAAAGGGTTGGCATGGAGTGTTGTCCTTTGGTCTTCTCGCCGAAAAAAGCTCTCCAGTTAGGTCTTGTCCTTTGCGCAAAGCTGTCTCTTTTGGCATTATCACTACGCAAAGCTGCCCTATGTGGTCTTGTCCTTTGCACAAAGCCGCCCTGCCCGTCTAGTGTTGTCCTTTGCATAAGCGGTCGTCTGCAGTCTTATCCTTTGCGAAGGCGCCCCTGCCCGTCGGTCTTGTCCTTCTGAGAGAATCTTGTACCTCTGTACTTTCCCCTTATTTGCGTAAAGCTGCCCCCTGCACCGTCTGGTTTTGTCACTGCGCAAAGCTGGCCCGTGTGGTCTTGTCGCCGCGCAAGGCTGCCCCTGCCCCGTGTGGTCTTGTCACTGCGCAAAGCTGGGCCGTCTGGTCTTATCCTTTGCGCAAAGGTGCACCTGCCCGTCTAGTCTTGAAAGGGTTGGCATGGAGTCTTGTGAGCGATCGGATCGTTATGGCGGCGGGCGTGTCGTAGGATGCAAGGATGTGTCCATTAAACATAAACCCTAATACGTAATGCAAGGATGCACGGTAGTTGAGCCATTCATGAAGGACTAGCATGCATAGTTAAATAGTACATGTTACAATCCGATTACATATGAAGTAGTAATTGGCAGCAACAAGACATAATAGTAGAACACACTAGAACTCAAGGTCGTTGCCTCCGCCGCCGCCCAAAGCCAGCCAGCTGCTCGAAGGAATGTGAACTGTCGAGTGGCGTTCCTCTCGAAAGTCATCTTTGGGGCTGCTGCGTGGGAGGCGGTGTCACATACAACTCATTATGCGGAGTGGGTGAGATTGGAGCATATCATCCACCCACTCGTCTGCCTAGTCGGAGCCTTGATGCAATCCTTGGCCTTCATAGCGTACTGTATGTGGTTGTGCGGACGATGATGCTCCGGGGCGGTTTATGTCGAAATAGTGCCTGATCCTTCCTTCAAACGACTGCCCGAACCACGGGTTGCCCTCATATAGGTTTGACTGGACGCCATGTGCGAACGTGGGCAACGCCTCGTTATTGATTAATATCTTTGCTAATATCCACTAGGTTCAATGATTTTTCGCCCCTAAAAATTATATGCTACCAACCAGATAACACACACAACTTCAGACAATACAATGCATGTGCCTACAAGCACTACCTCTTCTATTCCATACAACATCAACTATCTATGCCATAATTCTGGTATCTATTACTCACATTAGGCCTTTCTAGAGTGCTTCTCTACATTCTCTAGCGGTTCACTTCTTTCACCATTAGGCCAATAATTTTTCCAGTTTTTTAAATGCATACATACATACATATGCACATGCGCTTTCTTTAAATGAGCTTGGACAATGAGTACTATGTACTACTAATCATTCTGTTCTTCCTTTGTTGTTCTCTGAATCTCTATGAACCTATGATCTCATGTAAGTACTTTACCATGATATCTACTATATGAAGGAGTACTATATTTACGTGCTAATTAACTTACAATGATATCCACATAAACTAAACATTTCGTCAACTATGAGCGCTAACTTAACACATTCTACATAATCAACAAGCCATTACGGTAATACAAAATAACTTCGCTTCGTGCATGTGTACTTACATGACCACTAAGCTAATTACTTGCTAATCAACTAGCTAAAACTATAGTCGCATGTATATAAAATTACCTTTTCGTGATGCTCACAAGGCGACCAACAACTTTTGCACTTCAAAACCCCCAAAATGCGAGATGAAAATCAGCCAAAATCCAACCTTTCTCTCCTTTGCGTCTCTCTCTCTCTCGCTCTCTTCTCTGCCTCTTTGCTCGAAATGAAGAAATGAGAACAGTGAAAATTTCACTCGTTTTAAAGCCCGTGGAATCAGTCCGTGAAGACATGGCGGCGTGTCTGCCAAGCATAGGCGGCGCGGCGCGACGGCAGCGTGGCGAGGAGGAGCCTCTGCGGTCGGCGGCCATGAAAGCGGCGGCAATCGGCGATCATGAAATCAGCGAAGCCAAGACTTTGAGGGAAATTCATGCGGTCTCCCAGTAGCGGAACTTGGGCCCTTCCGCGGTCCCCAGCAGCGGAAGGTGCTTAGGCCCCGCTTCCAGCGCTCGCCGATCGATCGCGCCAGTGCCATCCGCGGACCTCGCTACCTTCGCGCTCGCCAAGCGCCAGGGGGACACGTGTCGCCCATCCGGAGGTTCATGATCGTTAAGGGTCTATAAATGCAAATCGCCATAATGAGGTCTATTTTTGCAATTACGGTATTCTGATTCGATTAAAAAAATTGAGATCGTACCTCTACTTCAGACGTACCTCTTAAATGACTATATTTTATTTCTTTATTATTTTTAGTATATTTAAACACTAATTATAAGATACTCTAATCGATTTGATTAAAAACTTTCATTGAAACCCTTTGTTTTTTGTTTTTTGCTATATACCCTTTTCATATATAAAAGTAGTATATACACAAATTTTGCGATAAAAAATGTACTTTAATAAAAAAATCATGGAACTCACTTTAAGGTATCTTATAGCAAAATTTATGTATATATTTCTTTTATATATGAAAAAAGTATATAACAAAAATAAATGGATCAAATAGAAAATTTTCAATCAAACCACATTGGAGTATCTTATAAATGGTATTTAAGTATACTGAAAATGATAAAGAAGTAAAATATGATCATTTATATATATGAAACCATGGGCTCGGCCCATGCAGTCGGCCCATAGGTAGGCGCCTCATCCAAACATTAGCAGGGTCTCTAGACTATAAATAGGAGGTGCTAATCATTGTAAAAGGCTGATCGCTTGATGAAGGAATAAAGGAAGAAGAATACCCCATACACCTTTGTCTCAATGTGTATTCGATCTACTACCACATACACCTTTGTCTCTCTGTGTATTCAATCTACTATTTGTTCTTACATTGTTCTAAGAGATTCTACGCTTGTCTACGAAGTGATCGATTGAACTGGACTCGCCAGCGACGGTTCCTCAACACGTTATCAGCACGACTATACTCTCCAGCCTGCACGGATTGAGAAGGTAATCGTCGAATCGTTTTCTAGATCGGTTTCGATTCCGCAATTGTTGCTTCCTACATTGTTTTACCCTAAGGTGCAAATCCGTTCTAATCTACCGCGAGTCAACTTGAAGTCGTCGGCATAATGCCGATCGGTGGATTGCATGAAAGAGAAGATGTCGATTGCACCATGGATTGTAGATCGCAAATTCCCCGTAATCTCTGCAAGCCGACTTGAAGTCACCAGCACAATGCCGATCTGATGATTAATCGAAAGAAAAAGAAAAATGATCGACGCAGCCTCATACGGCCGCGCCGTCGCTGGCCTATGTCCACGCCGCCCACCCGCAGCGCCTTAAGCGGCGACGACCAAGATCGGCTCAGTACCACGCCGTCTTTGCCCACGCACCACTGCTGCCACACCGCGCCGCTTGCACACGGCCTCCCATGCCTCGTTGGCCCACCACGCCGCCCCCAATATCCTCTGCCATCATCACGGGCTCGAAGCCACGCCGGCGAGACACCACGACACCGCCATGGCGCTCAAAGCCGCGTTGCATAGCCACACCGCCACTGCATAGCCATGCCGCGGGGAACCTCTTGCCAGAACCCCGCCGTGGCCACCGGTAGGCCACGGGTCCCGCACGACACCGCCGCCGTCGTGCATGGCGGCAGAATTCCCCACATGAGCACTCCCCAGCTGTCAGGACCCCGAGTATGCAACCTCGGGACCCTCTGTGTATTCTGAACTAGTCCCATGATCAGTAGCTAGCTCACACAGTTGCAACATTGGTGTAATCACAACCACACAACCAAACTATAGATGAAGCAGACAAATTAATATTATTTAGCAAAAAGACATTATGGTCAAGTCTTACAACGTTCGCCACGCAGGGCTTAGCAACAAAAGATAGCTTGCAGCGGAAACCAAACAACTGGGGGAGGTCACCCAATATGCCCACTAGCAATCGAGTGGAGGACGCGACCTAATTCGCATAGTCTTCAAAGTAGTCTTCCTCGTAGAACTCGGTGTTTCCAGGTTCTTCTTCAGCGACTGATCAAACAGAGGGCATAAAGCCGTGAGTACTTTGAATGTACTCAGCAAGTCGCAGAGAAATGTGTGCAAGTAATATTCATGCAAGTTTTGACAAGGATAGCTTTATGGCTATTTTGCAGAAAGCAATATTGACAGTAAATACAGTAAGTAGATTTCAAAGCACAATTTAAAAGATTAATACATAAGTAATCAATTTTCTTTGAGACAACTAGTGAACACCCTGTTCACTTCCTAACCATCAACCATCTACGAGATTCGACCAACCCATTCCAACATTTTTGACAAACGTCTACCCCTTGCGTGAAATCACCAGGCATGTCCATAACCGGGGACACGGCTATTTGAATAGTTTTACACTCTGCAGAGGTTGTACAGCTTGACCCACAAGACATGAATTCTCTAGTTTGTTCGGCATATATCTATGCCACCACTCACTTCCATTGGTAAGCGGTCTATAGTACGTGACAAGACATTTATAAAGTTCTGTTTTGACTCGGTTCTGACTGCTAAGGTTTCGCCGTTCTGGCCCCTTCTTGCGCCGTTCCCAACCAAGACAGAACCGAACCAAAACATTGCTAATTAGTTAGCGAGGTCTATCCCAGTCTAGACATGTAGTTGTATGGTTAAGGCCTAGATCAATAGTTCAAAGTTAAGTCCTTAGTTGGCTGCTCAGACGATACGTTCCGCATCCCAATGTGATTCCACACCCACCTTTACCACCACCCACTCGTCCGAGCATAAATCAATTTCGTTCAACCCGGCCAAATGACAATCCTTGCCATGGCAAAACATCTTTTATCAATAGTGGCTCCGCCACGGTTCCATAATTTCCTTTAGTCAAATTCAATCATTCTTGAGTATGTGATCATGAACCTATCGTATAACTAAAGCATTGGTTAAGCATAATACGGTACCCATGTTGGTAGTACAATAATGTCCATCTAAAATAATCCATCCTAGGGTGTCCAAGGATTTATGTCATTCAAGGGTACATGTCGTTCACAAATTACCAAGGAGGCATAATGGCAATTAGGTAATTAACTAATTCCCGAAACAATTTGTTATAAAATTAGAAATGCATGTTTATATCAAACAATATACTTTTATAAATTGGGTTCAACATGATCAAGGTCTCGACTTGCCTTCGTTGAAGAGTAGAGGTGCTTGATGGTCGTCGAGTTCTGTCGCTAAGTCGTCAAAACAAAAAAATCTATCGTGTGAACAAAACTAAATAAATAAAACAACTCCAAATAAAATTCAAATAATTACCAAATAAATACTAATAGGAAGATAATGAAGTTAGATGAATTTAGAAATTTGAATCACTCGAATCGGAGTTCGAATGAAGAAGTTATGACCAAAGGAAAATAGAGAATTGCATAAAATGAAGAAAAAGGGGTTTTCCTGATTTTTGGAATTATTTTCCAAAAGGAAAAGAAAGAAAATGCCACGCGGGCGCCATTGGACAGCCACGTCAGCAAAAGAAGGGGGGTGGCGCCTAGGTGGCGATGATGCGGACGCCACGTGGCTCGGCCATGTCGGCCGGCGGCGGGCACGGAGCCGAGGCTCGCTTGAGGCGGCGCCCGATGGCCGGCGAGGCACCTCTGCGAAGAGGGAGCAGCGGCGATCTTTGGTGCTCACGGTTTGGGGCCTTAATGGCACAGGAGGCCGGGCGAGCGAGGAAGGCGCGTGACGGTTGAGCGTGGCGGCGGCGCTCGGTGAACTCGGGGGCAGGGTGGCGCAAGCACGGGAAGCCTTCTTGTCTGAACCAGTGGTCTGAAGGAGGGCGGAGGAGGCCTAAGCAGCAGCGCTAAGAGGCAGCGCGCAAATGGCGGCCGGGCGGGGAGCTCAATCTGGTGAGCTAGAGGCGAGGAGGAAGTGGGTGGTCGGGGGAGCAAGAGGAGCTCAAGGCACACCCGGTGCTCTCCTTAAATAGGCGCGGGGAGGGCTGAGGGTGAAGGATAGCGATGAGAGGTCAAGTCGGCCATTAATGGCGGCTCGGTCCGACGCGGTTTGGGGAGGAGGCGAGGGCTAGCGGGGCATGGGGAAGCAGTGCGGCAGCTGTGCGGCGAGGCGGAGGTGGCCGACTGGGCCGAGAGCAGGATGGGGAGTGGGTGGCGGCATAGCAAGGCGGCAGGCGTCGGCGGGATTCTTGTGGCATGGGTCGCATCTTGCCTGGGAAGAAGATGACCAAGGCGGTGGTGGGTGACAGAGCTGACCCCACAGCGATGGCAATGAGGAAGCGGCGGGGAAGGGCGTGGTGGGCGGGCCGTCCGATCAAAATCGGACGGTGTCCGTCAGCGAGGCTGCGTCTTGGCGTGAGAAGCGGACGAGGTGGGTTCTTGGCGGGTGAAATAGGAAACGGGCCGAAGAAATTCGGCCCAAGATGAATAGGAAGGTTTTTAGGAATTTTTGATTAAATAAAATACCAGAAATTGAAAAGCATTTTTCGAAATTAGCTTAAGCCGTCCATAAATTCAAGAAAAATTCACAGAAATCTCTTGAATTATTTAGAACTTACTAAAAATATTTTCAGCTTAACTCTTGCTTTTAGTTTTTGCAAATAATTATTTTTAACTTAGGGCAAAAGGAAAAACCAATTAAGATCCGGAAAACTCAATTAAACCAACTTGAATTAGTTGAAGTTTTATTTAATTCAAATTAAATTGCTTTTAAAATTCTAAATTACAATTTAAGCTTTAGCAAATTAATAAAACCAAATGATTAATTTTTAAAGTTTTCAAAATTTTTAAAAAGCCCAGAAAATAGGGATGTTACACCAACACAGGAGGCGTCGGCATCTTAATGCGCGCTCGCCCGCACCTAAAGCAGCGTCGGCTTTCTTGTGAAAACATAAGCGGCCTGTGACGAAATGTATTGCCACCTTGGCGCGCTACTTGTTGATGCAAGCGATCGAACGCTTGTGGCGTCGCACCTCCGCACCCTCTGCGCCCACGTTGGATTGCCGTAGCCGCCATTGCCGCCACTGCCTGCACGCGCCACCTCCACGCGGGTGCCCTCCCAACCGGCCCGACTCGTGCTCTGTATGCATAACCCGTCATTGCAGTCTTTGCATTCACCGACCAGTGGTGCCCACGCTGAACAGCTACTCGCGCCCACAATGCCAAGCCCTCGCCGCCTCTAGCGCTCAGGGGCAAGGGGAAACCCTAAATCCCCCGGCTCACCCCTTTGAATCGGCCTATGGGCCGAAGTGGGCCGAGCATGGGCCGAAAAAGGGAAAGGCCTGGTCGGAAAGAATTTCGGAAAAAAAAGAGAAAAAAAGGAGAAAGAAATGAAATCTCGACAATTTGCAAATAAACTCTCGAAGTTCTAAAAATTATGATGCAATATTTCGGGAAAGAAATTCTTGCAGAATAACCCCTGAAAAATTGAAAAATTTCGCAAATTTTTTCTCAGAACTGAAAATTCGCGATTTACCCCCTTAAAATTGTAGAATTCACATGACAAGGATTAAAACCTCTGTGTATTACTTTAATACATAATAGAAGGCCATACGTCTTCATGGTCGTAACCCCTAAGGCTAACGACCCCCGTGGTCGTAAGCATTTCAGAGGTTACATCGCGGGAAATCTGGTCGGATGAGTGCATGTACCAAGTCCCCGACCAGATAACTGCTCGTGGTAGCAATGAACTGGCACTCGAATGTAACTCTGAGTATATTCCTTACCGTGTGGTGAATGGAACACATGTCATATTCGGTCCATACCAAGCAACGTTTCCTGGTCCTAAGACACTCACAACAACCACCCTACGGGATGGGTGTCTCATAGACACACAATCACCCAACGGTTGATACTTTGTCAATCATTGCCTCACTCCGACCAGTCGCGGCACTTCCAACAGGCGTCTCTTCAATGGAGCAACTATCACGTCTTCGACGGTTACTTAAAGACAGAGCCCGGAGCAAACAAGGGACAAGGAAGATAGAAGTAAGACAAGTGGGCATCAGATTGGAGCATGGCAATCAACATTAGATTCTTGTTTCAAGTCTGATTCCACAAGATAGCAAGCATTACACTCAGTGTAATTAGGATTAATCCACTGCCTAGTCGAGGGCACCCCTTGTAATAGCCAGTTCAAACCAATAAAAGAGCAGTCTCATTCTCTCCCAAGAACTCTTTGCCATTTTTCTCTTTTCATTTCGTAAGATCAGCGACTTGATCGTCGACAGCTGGCACCGTCCGTGGGTTAGATGGCGTTGAGTTCTTGAAGATTACTTCGCTCAAGCATTCCTCATCCACTTCCTTTGCTCCATCATTGCTCATGCGAACATGGCAGGGACTTGGGATGAGAAAAATTGGTTCGACCTGGCGGACTACTCCAACCTTGACATGGATACATGCATCCGCGCCATAGAAGAAAATTGGATGTCATCATTCGCCTCCTCATCTGCCAGTTCGCCAATCATAGAGATTGATGGAATCGACCGGATGGATGAAGATATACTGCCACCAACAGTGGCGCTCTCAGAGGAGTCGCTCGTTCCGGCTAGTTCGGAACGGTCGAAGACCTCTGCAAGCCTGGTAGATCTGACCGGCAAAAGCGGCAAAGGGAGCCCAACACGGCAATCAGAGAGTCTAGGTACTCTCGATATTCTCGTGGGCGACTAGTATTCGCCAACGACTCCTATGTATTCCAAGGTCCAAGCGACATCTGGTAAGGGTATCGATGAAGCTATCACCAATCGCTGGCCAAGTGGGTATGGTGAAACTCAGCATACGATCGACAGTACGTCGGATCAGAATAAGTCCACCACAAAGCCCGCTAGAGGCGGTAATCTCCGACTACTCTCCATCGTGGAAGCTCCTTGCAAAAGCGCTGGAAGGCTCTCCCTTAGTTACGATGGAAGTTCCTCGAAAAATCACGGTTGGCGCCATGAGATCAACACAATCAAAGATACTAATCCGGATGCCATGCACGATCCTCCACGGGTTAACTCGCCACCACTTGCTGGTGGAGATGGTATAGGCGCTTAAGCACTAGTTACCGGAGGCAATCGAGTTGATGGACGTGCATCAGTTAATTCACCTGTTTTTATCCCATCACAAGTAAGGAATCAGGCAGGGCCAAGCGGAAGGTCGAGGGATAACTCGGCTCATCGGACACCCACTGCAAGCGAAAATCTACTACGACCTTCAAAAACGATACAAAACCTGCAACAAGTTCGGGATATTTTGAATAACCCAGACCCTGCTTTAGCGGGAACTCCAGGTTATATCCAGCTTGCAGGTCAGGTGTCGGAGATCCTCCAACAAACCATGCAGCGTACAGAATTGTACCGGGAGCAGAGGAATTCATAAAGTCATACGATGACCTCGTCCCAGCGCACTTCTTTCAGTAGAGAACAACATGGTCGTGCAGAGGATCGACCAACATCGAGGACCCTCGCAGGTTCCTACCGGGAAACCACGAGGGAAGACGGCTCTTCACAGCAGCCACTCCTCGTCAAGAGGAACGACCGCTTGATTCAGACGATCTCTAGCATCGTTTGAACCAGGTAGGTGATTGAGGACGTCATTATAACGTCCATGATTGGGTTGGGACACCGGATCCTAGATATGCAAATCTAAGGAATCGATCCCCGACTGACTATAATCTAGCTCATTTTCAGAGAAGGCGTCACGACTCCATTACGGGCTGCCGAGTGTTCTCGGCAGGTCTACAAGCTATTCGTTGGCCGGACAGGTTCCGACCAGCCAACATAGAGAGGTTCAATGGGACTCAGAACCCATTAGAATTTTTTCAAATATATTCTACAACCATCAAGGCCGCTGATGGTAATGATAACGTGATAGCAAATTATTTGCCTACAGTCATTGAAGGGTCTGCCCGGTCGTGGTTGCTTAACCTACCAGTCCGATCTATCTATACTTGGGAACAACTCTGCGTACTCTGATCACCAACTTTCAAGAGATGTACGACCGCTCCGGAAAGGAGGATGATCTGCATCGGATGAAATAGAAGACCAATGAAACTCTTCGATAAAGTCTCTCAAGAACAAGAAGAATCGCAAGCCCGACAACAAAGAAGTCCTTGCGATTCTAGAGAAGTACACCAAGGGCAAGAAAGATTTCTCTGGTCGGAATAAAGGTAAGGCTCCGACCAGTGACTTCAAGAAAAACAAGAAGTAGTGTCCACTTCACAAAGCGGGAGAGCATGATCTGTGCACCTGCCGGGTCTGGCAAAGTAAACTGGAGGATTACTACTCGGGTAAAGGGCCCTTCCCATCCATAACAGAGCTCGGAGAATCAAGCTCCAGGAAAGACAAAGATGGCGACGAAGAGATGGATTACCAGGAGCCGCAACATATGGTGGATATGATCTTTGGAGGATCCTCCTCGTACGATTCCAGACGTCATCTGAAGGCCGTGGAGCGGGAAGTCAACCTTGCTGAGTCTCCGATCACTATCAAGCCATCCAAGTGGTCGAAAACTGTAATCTCCTTCAGCAAAGAAGACTGCCTCATCCCATCGACTCGACCAGGTAGGTTTCCTATCGTAGTTGAATCTACTATTAACAATTGTAATGTTAATCGAGTCTTAATAGATGGATGTAGTTCTTTAAATATTTTGTTTGCGGGAGCATTGGAAGAGATGCAAATCCCATATTCCAAGGTAAAACCTGTGAAATATGCCTTCTACGGCATAGTTCCTAGTTCTACCGCCAAACCGATAGGACAGTTGTTCCTACCGGTTACGTTCGGAAGGCCTGACAACTTCCGAACAGAGAAGATTCTATTTGATGTAGTCGATTTCGAAACCGCATACAATGGAATCCACGATCGTCTAGCTCTAGGAAAATTCCTAATAGCCATGCACTACGGTTATTAGAGTCTAAAGATGCCAGAACCAAAAGGTGTCATCACGGTTCGAGGAGACCGAAAAATAGCTTATGCATGTGATCGAAAGTCCTTAGAACTAGTCGATGAGCTTTCGACCAGGGGAACTAACCCGTTACCTTTGCAAGTCAAGCACTCGAGGCCAAAGATGGCACCAAAGCCTTTCGACCAGACCAAGGAGGTACCACTAAGCAAGAGTGCTCCTCAGGAAAGCGCCAACGCTCCATCTGGGTCAAGAAACGCTCATGCATCTGCCCAAAAGGTACTAGTCGGGATAGGAATCAACCTCAAATAGGAAGAGTCGCTCGTCTCCTTCCTCTGAGCAAATCAGGACGTATTCACCTGGCAGGCGTCCGACATGCCCGGAGTTCCCAGGGAGGTGATCGAGCATAGGCTAGCTATCCAGCCTGACAAAAAACCGGTCAAGCAGAAGCTCCGGCAATTCACACCGGATCGGAAGGAAGCAATCCAGTCGGAGATCGACAAGCTCCTCAAGGTTGGGTTTATTCATGAAGTCGACCACCTAGAATGGTTTGCCAACCCTATAATGGTTAGAAAAAACAAATGGGAAATAACGAATGTGTATTGATTTCACAGATCTTAATAAAGCTTGTCCGAAGGATGACTTGGACGGAGAGGACTGGAATGTCCTACGTTGGGATGTCTGTGGCTGAGCGGTGCGGGGCTTGGGAAAGCCCCTAGAGTTGAATTTCTGGGATGCTATCTTCGTCTTGCGGTTCTCCATTTCTAGGTGCTTGCCCTCCTGGCGGATAGCCTTGTTTACCAGCTGCTGGAAATCTGAGTAGTCTTGGGCAATGAGGAGGACTGCGAGATCATCATTGAGTCCTTCCAAGAAACGCCCTTGCTTGGCTTCATTCGATGCTACATCTTCTAGTGCATAGTGGGCTAACTGGTTGAACTTGTGCAAATATTCATTGACTGAGCGGCTGCCTTGGCGCAAGGTGCGGAACTCTTTCTTCTTCAGGGCCATCATGCTCGGAGGAATGTGTGCACGGCGGAAAGCCTGCACAAATTCGTCCCAAGTGATTGTCTGAGCATCAGCGTGGGGACTGGGTGAAGTTATTTCACCACTCTGACGCTGGTCCATTCAGCTGATGAGAGGCGAACAGAACCCTCTCACGATTAGTGCACTGGATCATGTCCAGTTTCCTGCCGACTACCCTAAGCCAATCATCAGCCTCCGTTGACTCAGCGCTGCTGGAGAAAGTCAGTGGACGCAACCACATGAACTCTGATATGTTGGCCCTTGGAGGAGGTGGAGCATAAGCTTGAGGTTGAGCTGCTGCTGTTGCTGCTTGCAAGTTCTGCGTGTTGTTGATTGATTGAGCGAGCAGATTGATCAGCTGAGCTTGGTTGGCCATCATCTGGTTCCCGTCGGGTCCTTCAGCTGGAGGGGGCGGTGGCGGTGGAATTGGGTTCTCCTGCACATTCTCTCTGTTCTGACTGCTGGTGCTGCCACTGCCATTGTGAGTAGTCACCTTCTACTGGATCTTCACAGACTTAGGAAAGAAGAGGAGAAACTAAGGGGAAAAGGGCGAAACAACTCACCCAAGCAAAACAACCAACACAAAAAGCTTTTCCAAATACTTTAATAGCTATACAACGTTCTACTCGACGCTCATGGTCTTCGGTGGTTCATGCGCGACGGCGCTCTTTTGACAGCTTCAAGTCTTGAGGTCTTGAACACCAGGTTAGCTAATCGTGAGACCACCTATAGAAATTTCAAGGGAAATAGGATCCATTTGACATTGTAAAATGGTGAGGAAAGAGCTAGGTAAGGAGGAATACCAAGAAAGAGGTAAGGATAGAAAGACGACCAAGATGAGGAGAGGACAAATTATTTTTCTTGTCGTATAAAATAAGTTTTGAAATTGTCAACTAACGGCCATTTATTAGGTTACGACCTACAGTCGAGATGGCTCTGATACCACTTTTGTCACGGTCGGACCTGAGATCACCCCGAATCCTCTGTGCACAACCGAGCTAGTCCCAAGATCAACGGCTAGCTCATACAGTAAACAAATGCAGTAACAACTATCAATGCAAACTTTATTAATAAACAACAGAGTTGATTACAAGAACAGCTTAAGAGCCGACAAAACAAACACAACGGAAGACAAAAGCGAGTAGACCACACTATTCGCCACATGCAATCGTCTGGAGGGCGCAGCCTAGACGTCCTGGTCCTCAGGCTCCTCGTAGACGTCCTCTCTTGCTCAATTATTATATCAAGTAAGAGTGAGCACAAAAACCGTGCTCGCAAGTCACACCCGTGCATGCAAGGTTATCTCAATGGATGGCTTATAGAGTTGATTTGCATAAAGCCATGTTTCTTTCCAAATACTTGTACTAAGTTCCAAAGCTATTATACAATAACTAAAATTTATTTTCTAAATCTCAGTTTTATAGTCGGATAATATTCATCAACAAGTGGTGAAAGATACCCTCCTATCACAAGGCTCCCTGCCCAAATTCCCATTGGATAGACATCCAAAACCATTTTAAAAAGTATTTTGAAAATAAAACCAAAATCTAACTTGGAGCAGCTTTGCTAGCATGTCCATGACCGTGGACACGGCTGTTCGAATAGTTTTACACTCTGCAGAGGTGTACAATTTTACCCACACAACACGACTTCTCTAGTTTGTTTGGCATCCGTCAAAACCACCGCTCAATACCGTAGGTAAGCAGTCTAGAGCACGTGACAAAGCCTTTACAATGCGCCATTCCACCGTAGTCCCCCCCTTGGTAAGGTTTCGCCCCCTTTGGATAGAGACCCGCCGGGTTCTTAGCCCCCTCTTGCACCAGGTGGGAATAAATAAAAGTAAGTCGTCAAGACACCTACACAACCGGATGGAACAACCACGGTGGAACATTGCAAATTAGTCAGCCAGGTTCTGCCCACTCAAAACATGTGGTAGTACGGTAAGGCATAGCAAAATACACTCGAAGACCGGTCCTTAACTGACTTGGGCGACTTCCAACAGAACCCTAGGCCTCGATCATAGAAATGAATCGATCCCGTGCATGAACATGCACCCTTCCAAACAACCAATTCGCCCAAGTCCAAACCAATTTTCCTTTTGCTTTGCTTTTCAAAAACATTTGCAAACTTCCACGACAACCCAATGTCATGGTTAAAGCATTTTGACAACATTGGTCTTTGGTAGTAAAATTCTCCAAATCAAGATTTTTGGGTCTAAGTTTTGACTAAGCATAGAGTTTTGCAACAGGTGCTAGTTCATACTAATGTACCAACTAGCTCTTTACTATGGTGACAAGGGGTGGTCGGATCAATAATCAAGTTTGGATGTACAAAGGAATTAGGAATAACTATAAAGTTAAAACAGGGATTTAAATTACTTGAGTTCAAATAAGCATGCAATAATAATTTAAAATAGAACTTAAATAATTTGAGATACTAGGATTCAATATGATCAAGGGTGTAACTTGCCTTGCTTGAAAACTTGAGCGTCTACTTCTTCGGAGCACTCGGGCTCTTCGGAGTCGTCGAAATCTACACGTGAGATGAAGCAAATTCAAATAAAGGCCAAATAAAAACCAAATGAACTCCAAAACAAACCGAACTAGAACCAACAGTAAGGTACTGAATTAGATGAATTAGGAACGAGCTCTCGGGAGGAGGCTCGACTAGTCGGGAGGAGGTCCAACTAGTCAGGAGGAGGTCCAACGACCTGGTTGGAGGAGGTCCGACGGGTCGGGAGGAGGTCCAATGACCTGGTCGAAAGAGGTCCGACGGGTCGGAAGGAGGTCCAACTAAGAGGGGGGGGGTCAAGGGAGGTCCTAAGGAGGAGATCCTGAGGAGGAGGTCTTGAGGAGGGTATGACTACTCAACGCGGTCGTACGAAGAATACGAAAGGATACGACTATGCAGCGTGATCGTGGGAAGGGATACGACTACGCAACGTAGCCGTAGGAACAAGGGAAGAGAACATGGCACGGAGAAACTCACCAAGGTCGAGAGAGAGACTGAAGGGGGAGGGAGAGTTCGATGGACTGTGGGCGGCGGTCGAAGACGGCGTCGGCGCTCCGGTGAATCCTTCGGCAGCGAGGTGGTTGAAGACGGCGCAAGCTCCAGTCGACTCCTTGGCGACAGGGAGGCGACGACGCAGGCTCCAGCCGGTAGTGGTGAGACTTGAAGCACGGAGGAACTGGGCGAGCACAAGAGAGTTGGGTGCGGAAAAAGGTGATGAAAGATGGCTGCTCAGGCTTTTATAGCCAGGGGAGACTCGGAGGCGCACACGATCAAGGGTAGGTGTGCGACAGGACAGAGCACGACCGGTAGGTGAAGGAGGAGATGGGGGCAGGTAGGGGAGGAGACAAGAGGGGGAACGGGTACCCTAGAAGCGACAGTATTTAATGCGACACAACGACATTTAATGCGCGAAGACTATTGCATCAGCAGTGACGCGGCGGAAGGAAGAAGAAGGTGAGCAGGGCTGACAGGTAGAGCTAGTCAAAACTCGAGAGGGTGGTCCAACCAAAGGGGAGGTCGTGACCAAAGGGGTGTCGTGACCCAAGGGGTGGTCGTGACCGGTGTCCAGGACCACCCGGGAGGTCTCCCATCACCACCCGGAGGTCTTGGACTGAGAGGGAGGTCCAAACGAAAGGGAGGTCTAGACAGAGGGAGAGGTCCAAACGAAAGGGAGGTCCGAACAGAGGGAGAGGTTCAAACGAGAGGGATGTCGGAATACAGGGAGAGGTCCAAACGAAAGGGAGGTCTAAAGAAGAAAGAGCTGGACCGAGGGGAACACGGAGCGAACAGAGAAAGGGGATTCAACACCAGAGAACTCCAACAGACTCAAAATAAACCAAACTTTTGGATTAGTTGAAGTTCAATTTAGTCATTTAAATCACTTTTTAATGCCAAAATATCAAGTTAAGCTTTAGAACTTCAACAAAACCAAATGGTTCTTTTTATTTTGAAAATTTTCAAAAAGGTCTGAAAATCGGGATGTTACAGCCGGATCGGTCCTGTGCAAATTAACGCTAAGGTCCATGGACGGACGCGTCTGGACGACACTAACAGAAAGGTTAGTACATAGGCTGGACATACAGAGAGCACGTGCACAAAATTCGGAAGGAAGTTGCTAATCCACTCTACATGGTTGGAATGTATTTTCAATGGTATAGCAATTTTATGAAGTTTTATGAGATTTCATTTGCATACAAGTTTCACGAAGGTTTCAGATTTCGAGTTTGAAGATTCAAAGCAGGTTTCAACGTGTTTCATGAAAAGTTTCAAAAATATTTTAGGTTCCGACCTTGATGTTTCAAGCAGGTTTCAGTATGTTTCGTGAAAGTTTCATACACCTTTCAATGTGTTTCAAGAAGTTTCCAAAAAATACTTTAAGGTTTCAGCAAGTTTCAAGTTTCAGCAAGTTCTAAGTTTCAAAATCCAAGGTTTCAATTTGTTTCATCAAGTTTCATGTGTGAAAATCAAAATGCATGCATGCTTGGGCAATTTTCAAATTTCAAAAGCCAAATCTAAGCAAGCTCCAGGCAGTCTCAAGCACAGTTGGGCAAGTTTAAGACCAAAAATGTTTCAAATAGGGGGATTTCAGTTCGTATGTGGGAGCGATGGTCTTGCTGGCCTTGTTCACGCAAATCGACGGAGCCATCATGCCTTGCTCCTAAGCATTGTAGCCCGCATGTCCCGTCGGCTACGCCTACTCGCTAGCTGCATTTGTGCCTGCTTGTCTCCCCCTAGCCCCTACGCATGCCCGTGTCCTCTGCATTCGCTCGTTGTCGCACTCACACACGGCCGCCGTGGCTCCAAGCACGATCACCCTCAGCTTCTATGCGTGTTCGCGCCACCGCTCGCCCTTGCCTCCTCTCACTACCCACCATCGCCCTCATCGGCTTCTGATGCTGATAAGGCATGCTGCCCATGTGCGCCTACTAGCAGCCGGTCGTTGTCGTGGGATGTCGCAGCTACACACCCATCTGAGGGTGGACTGCTCCAACGCTATTCACCGCATGGTGGACTCACCCAACTAGCTATTCACAGAGAGAGAGAGAGGCAGACAGAGAGAAGATGGGAGGGCAGATAAGAATAAGGCATATAAATGAAGGGAAATTTTGATAAATGCCACTGCTAAGTGCCCGTATCAGAGAATTGCCATCGCTCATTTTGATATTCGAAAGATGCCACTGTAAAAGCTTGAAACATTCTACAAATGGCACTAGTATACGTATTTTATCAATATTGGACCAAATTGCCCCTATCTTCTCCCTCCGACCTCCTCACTCCTATTCTTTATCAAATCCTCCGCCTCGTCGTCTTCTCCCTATCCCCTCAAATCCCTCGAACCCTACCGCCGATCTAGCCCGTCGCCGCCCGATCGCCATGGCCGCCTCAACAACAACAACGCCGCATGCTTGCATGCGCCAGCGCCTCACCGCGCCCGGCGCCCGGCCGGAGGAACCTCTATTGAGGCTGGTGCGCGTCTTGAGAGCACATGACCTGCCCTCCAACCCCACCGCCGCCACCACAAGTTCTGGGAGGCGTGGCGGTGGGGCGATTCCGACGCCGCCGCTAAATCCTCCCGGCAGGCGCCATCAAGCGCCGACCCGCTCTCCGAGGTCGCGCCGACCCTACCGCTCCTCGCCGTCTTGAGTGGCTCACTGCGACCATGGCGACGACACCCTTCTCGCCGACCTCTACTCTTTTCTCACCCACAACTACGTGGAGGACAATGAGAACATGTTCCACTTCAACTACTCCCCCACCTTCCTCCGTTGGGCGCTCCGTCCTCCGTCCTTCTTCCGCGCCTGGCAGTTTGGGGGGGGGGGAGGAGGCGGTGGAGAGCGAGAGGAATTGCATCGGCATGCTCAAGCCGCGAGCCGAGCGCTTAGGGATTTGGTTGGTTGTGGTCCTCGGTGTCATGGCGATGCCGCCATTATTCTTTGTTCGGTGGTGCTTTCGTCTTGATGGGAGGAGGTGAAGATCTTGAAGGGTGCCGACCTCCGTTGTGGAGAGCGGCAATGCCGGCGGCGGAGGCGGAGGAGCACTCTGGCGGAATCCGGCGTGATCTGCAAAAAGGTCTGTGCGACTTGCCGCCGCCGCCGCCCACCTATGTCCCGCGGTGGGCGCATCCACGACCTTTGCTCCATGGCGAGGCGAGCGCTGGCGTGGGAATCGAGAAGGCAGGGGCAATAACGTCAATATTTGTGAAATATGTATATCAATGGTGTTTCTATGAGAAAAAGATGTTTGCAATGGCATATTTTGAATTTCGAAATGAGCGATGGCAATTATCTGATACGGGCACTTAGTAGTGGCATTTATCAAAATTTCCCATAAATGAATGGATGGGAATGATTTGCTTTGGATAGGAGTGGGAACTCGTTGGAAGCATCAGATGGTCCATGGGGTTCCTATCGAGATGAGATCGGACATCGTGGAGCTATATCGTCATATTTAGTGGAACACTATAGTGTTTTCTAGTTTCTCTCGAAGCTATATATTTTTTAAAAAGTATACATAAATACTATAAACCAGGCCTACTACAGGAACCCACATCACAGATGGTTCGGAACCGTCATCATAGATGGTTTCCGAACCGTCTATATTTGTTGATGCAGTGATAGCAGTAGTTATCACGAGACGATGCGCTCATCTGTGATCGCAATATCATAGGCGGTTTTTATTAAAACCGTCTGTGAAGCCTAGTATCACGAGCGGTTTCAAAAAAAATCGTCATGATATTCACGGATCCTGAGCGGTTTGTATTGAAAACCGTCTGTGATATTAACGGATCACAGACGGTTTTTTCTGGAAACCGTCTGTGATACTTGCCTTCACAGACGGTTTAACAAAAAAACCGTTTGTGATAGCTCATACCCCTCACCACATTTTTGCTGTTTTTCTGGCTAGCCTCAGGAATTGCTAGCCATGCCCTCTGAAAATAAGCATGCACAAAAACAGATTCAAGCATGCACAAAAACAGATTCATCAGAGATAATCAATTGTTGACAACTCAAAGTGATCATTACTCAAAATAAATTACAAAAGATCGCTTTTGTTCAAGTATTGTCGCTATAGTTACAACTGGATTACAATTGTTTGCGTTGAGAGGTGTCGACGGGGTGATGCTCTGGGTTGGCGACAGAGTGAAACTCTCCGTTGTCGTTAATGATTTCTAAGTTGATAAAGGTGTAGAGCTTCCCTCAAATGTCCTTGATCTCTTCCGCAACGAGTCCATCACATTGTAAATTCAAGGCCTATAAGCTAGCAAGAGTAAAGTGGTAAGATATATATATTTAAATTTATAATTAGGAAATAATTATTTGAGATTGACAAACCTCGGGATCCTTCTTCCTAGGCTGTAAGGATTAGTTGCATATATAGCGAGGCGTGATTGCACATAACTCATCAACTTTTTCTGGCGGCCTTTGCAAAAATAGAATTACATATATAGGTATAGTCGATTCGAGGCGCGTTATTATGAAGCATGATATAGGATTATCGTGTTGTAGCGCGTCTTAGGAAAATCCATCTGTGTGTTAGTTAGGCGCTCTTTCCATTGTATATTCCTTTGTTGGCAACATAATCGATGAGCGACCTACATGATTTGAAAAAGTTATCCTCGGCCATTTCAAGCGAATGAAGACTACGATAGAGTTATGTAAGGAGGAAATGAGCATACCTCTCGAGTATTCCTCTTAGAACGCTGAAGTCGTGCTTGTTGCGGTTTAGGGAATCAAGGTATATCACATGGTTCCTCTTGGGTATAATAACTAAAAGGATCTAGTGGTACCTACTCATGTATGTCGCTATAGTCATTAAACCTAAGTTCGTGCTGCGTATAAAGTACAAATTAAATTTGTATAGCAAGTAGTGACACTTACCCCACGGTTGTAGGGCACCACTATGTACTTCATGTTCTTACGGCGAAGCAATGACCTCGTTATGTATTTCTCGACGAAGGACGAGTCTTCTTGGATGGTTTGCAACGATACCACATGTGGGTCGAGGAAACCCACCGGTTCTTTCCATTCCCGGACATTTTTTAGCATATATCTATACATAAGCAATGAGTTGTGATATTTATCGGTATTACATGAATGTAGAACTTAATTGTACGCACTTACAGTGTCCAACATCGTAGAAGCGAGACGTCGAGGCCAGCGAGGTTGAATAGGTCATATAAGTCATTGAAGCCCACGACGAAGTACCTCGTCCTGTTGAAGAAATGCTTCTCCTCGTATCGGCGGTGATTCGATGCTCGCACCTTCTTTTGGCCTTCTCCAAGTACTAGGCATGCAAAGCGACAAGCATATCGGTGTGCATTATCTGCGCCGAACTGCGGTTTTCGATGATGTAGTTCCGGGTATTGCGGACTTCCTGACTTAGGAGGCGCCTATGCGTTCGTCGATTTCGATTTGGCCTTAGCGATTGGCAGCATCTTCTTGTGAGGCGACTCGGGGAACCGTCTGGCGACACGCTTTCTTTGTTCCTTGGCGTCTTCTCCACGGAATCGAAGAGGTGGCCTTCGAGGCGAAACATGAGGTGGAGTCATCGAGGTCCGTTGGAGAGGAATGATCGTGTCGGATCGCGGCACTCTTCGGGTCGGGGCGATGTCCTTCTTAGGCCACTAGATAAAAAGTGGGCGGCATCCCTAGTGTTATGATCTCTTCGTCGGACAAATCTTGGCGGGATGGCTCGAAATTGACATGTACCATATCCACTGGACCCTAAGCGTAACCTGCGCCGGTGGGCACCGTCTTCTTGCCCTTCCTCGTATGGATACACCATCCCTACTGCGACCTCAATAGAAAGGACCCATCCATCCTCACTTGGAGCTTGTAGGGCGTCGGCTCCTACAAAGCGATCGCAATTAGCTAAGGTGTCCTATAGGTCTATCTTTGGTGCATTCCATAGATGTCGTTACCTTGATGTCGTCTATCGGTGTCGGACGTCGTCATGTTCAAATTATCTTGTGACGCGACACTACTCCGGCGTCGAGGAGGCGCCTCCCAATTAATCTGGGCATCTTGCGACCACCAGCTCGGGAGTAGATCCATTTGACCTGCAATCTTGCTATCTTTTCTTCAAATTTGTTAATAATCATCTGTACCAACCGGTTAAATCGTGCTTCGACCTTGGATCTCTTCCTACTCCTATCGTCGCGATAGTCATCCGCGAATCCATGACTCCAAGGCACGTTAACCCCAAGGCATCGCGTACAACCCGGTGCTCCTTGTTTCTCAAGGCCGTAGATAGTATATCCTTCTCCTATGCGCATGGAAGGAGCCTTGGGAAGCTTGGACAGTCAAGTTACGCTGCAAGAGGTCATCATGTTATTATAGACACTATGAAGTTATGGACTTATTAACTAGGTAGTTCGACATATTTACCACATGTTGGGCCACTTCTGGTCTGCGGGTTTGTGAAAGAGATCTTTGCCGAAGACGAGACTTTGCCCTCGTTTTAACCACTTAGGGAGCAGCAGTCTGTGACATCGAAAGCGGGTTCTCCTCCTCCGCCGCCCATTCCTCGTATTTACCCGCATACCAGTGCAGCCGAGTCTGTCTTGGTGAGTGTTTAGTGTCTGGAGAGCTTTGTCGCCGCACTTTGCTCCTTAAATTCGACCGTCATTTTCATAGCCACAAAGGTGTCCCATGCTTCCGCGTCAAGAATCTATCTTTACTTGCTGAAGGCGTCGACCCGTGTTCACGTGCCGTGACAAGAATGCTCTTGAAGGTCCTCCACGATTTATCTATCGTGAGCATCACCGTCTGTCGCCGCGTGCCACGTCTCGCTACGGAATAGTGAACTTCTCGAAAGTTACATCCCAAACACACCTTCGCTTCTTTCGTCGAGTCCTTCCACCTTGGTGTGGTGATGGGGACCCGTTCCTTCAAGTATCCGTAGATGGTCAGGAATCTACTTGGATCTCTTGGGACTCAGAGGGACCCCAAAGTCAATAACCTCCGTGATGACCAGTCGGCCCGTAGGCATTTTCGATTGTCCTCTGCCATCTTGCTTCCGTGTCATTATCGTCGACGGTGACGGCGGCCTCGTCAACGCCTCTTCCATCTGCGGTGTTGGTGACGGCGGCCTCGTCGGCGCCTCTTCCATCTGCGGCGTCGGTAACGGCGGCGAAGATGGTGCCTCTGCCATCTCACTTACTTGCTATCTATATAAGTTACATATGCCGTGGAGGATTGGCATGAAGCAAAGGTACACTCAAGTGTGTCAGGATCGACGAAGAAAATGCTAAGCAAAGGTTTAATGCTTCATGTACGAAGACTAGCCTTTAATGAAGACATAGAAACAAAATAAAATCAAGTAAAAGCGATGAGAGCGAAGGAAATGCTAAGCAAAGGTTTAATCCTCTAGGGCTGCTTGCCTCCACTGCTCCTATTCTAACACTCCTTTATCCACCAACTTCTCTTGTGATCTTTGTATAGATAGAAACTAGTGATACAAATTTTTTGCACGAGCCTACTTCATCGAGCCCGACACACTAGAGTGTACCATTTGTTTCATGCCGTGGAGGATTGGCATGAAGTAAAGGTACACTCAAGTGTGTCAGGATCGACGAAGAAAATGATAAGCAAAGGTTTAATGCTTCATGTACAGAAGACTAGCCTTTAATGAAGACATAGAAACAAAATAGAATGCAATTTTAGCAAAATTTCAGAATTAATCCCAACAAAATTAATTAGCATTAAAGCATAATTCCTAAAGAATTTAACACTCCTTAATCCACCACTTCTCTAAGGAAATGCAAAGGAATCACAGAGCGGTTCTTAATAAGAACCGCCTCGATTAAACTCTCGACCAATAAAAGGTCTAGAGATTAACGATTACACGCAGACACTATTCCAACATATTGATTGATGATATTATGTGCTCTCGAAAGGAGAGTAGCTAAAGAACAAGTCTTTGCCATCTCAATCCTATTGTCTATAGTCTTCATTAAATGAATATGATAATATAAATTCAAACTATGAGCTCTAAACAATACTTTGCTTAGCTGTCAAATGATCTCAATCATTAGCAACAGATTAAACTTCGAGTCAAATAGAGGTTGACTATAGAGATCAAGATGGCAAATGAAAAGTTGAATGATCTCATCTGAGACTACTAGAAGAATCACAAACTAGCCATTAGATTACCAACTAAAACGAATACTCTCAATAGAATCGAACATGAAGACACGTGTTCGATGATAAAGCCGATTGGTGACATAACGATATCCACTTCAAATGCTAGAGATCAAATGAACGGAAGAATCGAGAATAACTAGCTTTCAGCCGAAAGTAATCAATTAACAATTACATCATATTGACGGTAGCAAGTAATACAATAGAGCTCAAGTATGAACTAACTATCACATTCAATCTCAAGATAAGATGTAGTTCATCACGAGCATGTCAACAAAGCCCACCGATCAATTTGCAATATCTTGATATTAGATTGGAAATCGTAACTAATACGAGATCAAGGTATCAACTAGCAAAATATATATATATATATATATATATATATATATATATATATATATATATATATATATATATATATATATATATATATATATATATATATATATATATATATATATAAAGATCAACGAACGCCACGGAGGGCAATACTCACAGAGAGGATGCTGCACAAGAACTCACGGTGCAAGGAGGAGGCCGGTGTGGGGAGGAGGCCGGCGGGAGGAGGAGGAGGTCTGAGGGAGGAGGCCGACAGGGAGGAGGAGACGGCCTTGAGGAGAAGGCCGGTCTGCAGAGGAGGAGGTCGGCGGGGGGAGGAGGCCGGTGCATAGGCGGGACACCGGCAGGGAAGGTCGGGGCTTCTGGGGGGAGGTGAGCAGGCGTCGAGTCGGGGCACCAAGGTCGGGGCGGAGGCACCGAGGTCGGCGCCCGAGGTCGGGCGCCGAGGTCGGCGGGCGAGGTGGGGGCGCCGAGTGGGGCGCCAAGGTCGGGGCGGCGGCACCGAGGTCGAAAACCTGGGTCGAGGCGGCGGCGCCGAGGTCGTGGTCGGCGGTGAGCAGGCAAGCCCTAAACCCTAGAGGAGGCGAGTGCGAGTCGAGAGCCTAAGGGGCGCGGGAGAGGAAGTGACGAGTGAGAGCAAAACCCTAATAATTCCGCCTTATAAAATTATATCACAGACGGTTCTATTCAAAAACCGCTCAGGATAAGATATCACAGACGGTTCCCTAATAGAAAATGCTCAGATATTCCATATCACCGAGCGGTTCTCGTGGGAAACCGTCTGTGATATCCCGACAAAACACAGGTGACAATATGTGATATCTGGTGACAATGTGTGATATCGATGACAATGTGTGATATCTTGACAAGTATGATGACAAGTTCATAACACATTTGACTTCAAAATTTCATATCTAATTCAACTCAACTCCAAATCAAGTGAAACCAATTTTGATACTCCACATTACAATGAGCGTCCACATTGACATCAATATCAAATATGACAAGTCCATAACACATCAACACATGACAATTTCACGTTGACATCAAAATATATGAGAGATTACAAGTCCATAACACATGATGTTATGGAATAAATTAATTACATTGGAGTAAATTCTTAATTAAAATATAGGCCTTCACGATGATCGACGCAAGATATAGCTAGCTTCCTCATTCGGGTTCTTCCTCGAGCCTAATGCCGTTTCAAAAGGAGGCAACTCGTCAAATTGATTGTATTCTTTCTCGTCCACTACATTCTCAACTCCGACAATCATCCTTTTTCCATGAAGAACTACGTGGCGCTTCTTATTTGCCGGGTCGGTTACATAGAAGACTTAGACAACTTGGTTAGCCAGTACGAATGGTTCGTCTTTGTATCCGACAGGTTCGAGGTCCACGGTAGTGACGCCAGTATTTGTCGACCTTCACCTGTGGGAGATAGACCCAACGGCACCGAAATACGGGGATCTTGAAAAGCACGTAGTCGAGCTCCCATATCTCCTCTATTTGCCCATAGTAGGAGCTCCTCAGCCCATCGGTACTGAATGCATCTATCACGGACATTCTTTGTTACGATGCGCTCTTCCTATCTGAAATAGCCGTATAAAATGTGTACCCATTTATGTCGTATCCTTGCCATGCAACAATTGTAAATTGTGGCCCTCGTACCAACTATAGCGATGTATCATCACTTGATGACCTCCCGATGATTCGCACCTTTAACCATTCGTTGAGCAAGCGGTTGTGCTCTTTAGTGATCCAAACCTCCGACCGTCTGGATTACATTGGCGTACCATGTCTTTGTGCTCGTCGATGTGCGGGGACACTTGGGTCATGTGTTGCAAGACCATGAAATGGGCTTGAGCGTGCGTATCGGATCGGGAGTGATTGATTTCCTTCCGATGGTCTGATACCATCCGTCTCCCTCATTGCGAGATAGAGGCACACCTATCGGTTCCACGAACCATGTAGTCGACGAGAACTCAATAACCTCTTGGTTGCATAACCTTCGATGATCTGCCCTCGGTCGAGATCGATTCCGTCGTAGGACTTGAGAATTCCCATGTACCTCTCGAGCGGGTACATATGGCGAAGAACACGAGGCGCATATCTTTATCTTCTTCACAAGGTGAACAATGAGATGGACCATGATATCGAAAAATGGCGGAGAAATACATCTCAAGATGACATAGAGTCATCACCACCTCGACTGCAGAGCATCTAGTCCTTGGGGATTAATGATCTTCCGAGCAATTGAGTTGAAAAAATAACACAACCTCAAGATTGCCACTCGGACTTTGTTGACAAGATACTTCTAATTGCAATAGGAAACATTTGTGTCATCAAGACATGACAATCATGAGACTTCATACCAATTAATTTCAAATCTTGCATAGAAACAAGGTTCTTAATGTTAGCGGAGTAACGGATGGGACTTTCACACCATGCAAGCTCGCACGCGATTCATTTCTCTCGGCCTTGGGCGAGTGTAGCAAGTGGTGGAAGGTGCGTTAAATCTGTATCGGTCTCTTCCGTGCTAACTTTCGGTCCTAATGTTCATATCAACCAAGTCACGTCATGCGTTAACACCATCCTTTGTTTTGCCACTAATGTTCAGCAAGAGACCAATCAAGCTATCACATACATTCTTCTCTACGTGCATGACGTCGATGCAGTAGTGAATTTCTAAGTGCTCCCAATAAGGCAAGTCCCAAAAAATTGACCGCTTCTTCCAGATGTTCTTCTCACAGGTTCTTAATTTACGTCCCTTCCCAAGCACAACATCGATATCCTTAATCATATCATAGACCTCTTTCCCCCTAAAAGCCCTTGGAGCTGAATCGCTCTCCTTATTTCCGTCGAATTATTTTTTTATCTTGCGGTATGGGTGACTCCTAGAAAGGAACCTACGGTGACGCATATACACAGTTTTGCACGAGTTGTTCAGCCATACACTCTCCGTAGCATCTAGCGATCTTGAGACGAGGCTTTGGCACCTTTTGTTGAAGCCTAACAGTTACCAAGGCGGAAAATCATTGATGGTGCGAGAATAACATGGCGCGTAAAGTGAAGTTTTCTCGTTTATGCATCCCATACTGCATACCCTTCGTTCCACAATGCCACAAGATCTTCCGGCAATGGTGCTAGGTACACATCAATATCATTCCCGTGTTGCTTGGCCCTTGGATAAGTAGTGACATCAAAATGTACTTCCGCTTCATACACGACCAAGGAGGAAGGTTGTATATACATAGATTCGTGAGCAGGTGCTATATCGGTTTGCTCATGTTACCGAAAAGGATTCATTCCATCCGTACTCAACTCTAACCTTATGTTCCTCGGTTCCACACGAACTCTTGAAGCTCAATCGAAGTTTCTCCTTTAGGCGAGAATCGGCAGGTGTCTTAGCTTTCCATCTCTCTTACGCTCCTCTGAGTGCCAACGACAATCTTGCCTCCTTTAGGTTCGCAAATAAATGCTTCAAGCGTGGGATCACAGCAGATACCACAACATCTTAGCAGAGGTCCTTGCTTCACCTTAGTAGTATTCTCGCGCTTGTATCGGGATGCTTTGCACATGGGACATACATGCATGTGCGCATACTCTTTACGATAGAGGATACAATCGTTCGGACATGCATGTATTCTTTCTACTTCCATTCCCAATGGACAAATAACCTTCTTTGCTTGATAGGTGGTATTTGGGCAACACGTTTCCCTCCGGAAGGATGTCCGCTAGGAGACCTAACAACGCCGTGAAACTCTTATCGGACCAACCATTGCTTGCCTTCAATTTCAGCAGTTCAAGCACGGTTGACAACCTTAGGTATTCGGCTTGCGACCGAGGAACAAAGGTCTCACGAGTCCTCCTTAAGCCCTCGAATTTACAAAACTCTCTCTCACTCAGAGTTCTCTTACGCATCAGCGTAGCATCGATCCAGATTGTCATCGTGCCACCTATCCTCATCAAAAGCACAGTCCACATCCGCAAATCGTTGACTTCCTAAGCGATGTCGTCATTATTAACCGGTATAATCTGCTCTTCACCGTGGTTGGTCCAACATGTATACCCATTTTTGAAACCCTTGAATCAAGTGCGCTTCTATCTGCGCGCGTTGTTAAACATCTTGATTACATAATCAATGCATGGACGAGACATAAAATTGATCCTTCTTCAACATATCCTACTCGTGGCTCTTCTAAAAGCAACCACGCCATTAATGTACTCTTGACTCACACGGTTCTGCAGTACATCGATTCGATCCATCTACACTACGCATGTAACAAATTAGTGTCAAATTGATTAGCAATTAATTTATAGAAAATTAACATAAAGGGTTATAGATCGTTACCCTCGGAGCTCATGAAGAAAATACGATTCCTCTCCTTTCCTTCTCCTCTCTAAGGTGGCGCAATGGGGGAGGAGGCGGCGGGTGTTGTAGGCGCTAGGGGCAGGGGTCCAACCTTCTCCTCTCTAAGCTGGCGTAACGGATAATTATTGATTATCTGCATATGATTGTTGATTATAGATACGAGACAAAAGACAAGAGGAAGCCTAATAACTAGCAAGTTGGTCCGCGCGATTGCGCGGGTATCCGTTTTGATATAATTGAAACAATAAACCACTGTGATGACGTTTCTTCATGGATAAATGGAGGAAATATAAAATAGATCATTGCACATGTGACTTACCTTGGTGTGTCATAAATTCTTCTTTTTAATCTATTCTAGAAAACTACTCATGTGACGTTTCTTCTTTTTAATCTTTTTAATCCTCTTTGTACGTACTTACTCGTTTTGTCTCATCATTGCACAAAGGAATTACACCAGATTAAAGGCTACATGTTTTGCTTTTCATTTTCTGGAATTTATATCAGAGTTTTGGTTCAATAACATCCAATGGCTGCTATAGTTTAGGTTTAATTAATTAGGGTCCATCAAATTGAGAGCTAGATGTTTTGCCTTTTTCTAACAATTTATAGTTTTTGTGAGAAGTATTAATTGAAACTTAAACCCTATGCTTTCGATTAAGGAATACAACAAGAAAACAAAACATTAGGGTCCATGTACAGAGTAGCAAAATAAGGAAAAATCATTAATCAATAGAGTGGATAAAGGATAATAAGTATATTACTCCATCTGTTTAATTAAGGGAGGAGCCATAGGTTGGAGGAGCTAGGGCAGGGAAGTGGCGCCTGGGGGAGAGGATCAGCAGCAGATCTAAGTGGCGGAGAGAGCGGTAGGGGGTTGCTCCAAAGCCGTAGAGGCGATGGCGAGGCGGCCAGCCGCTGGCGATGGAACCTGCAGTAGTCTGGCGATGAACCACAGGCCAGCGGTCTTGCGAGAGGATGTGTCGGAGCTCAATTTATATGGAGCAAAATATCACGAGCGGTTCTTAATCGAACCGCTGCATGATAACAATATCACTGACGGTTCGTATTTAGAACCGCTGCGCGATAATCTGACAAATCCGAGCGGTTCTTATTAAGAACCGTCTTTGATAATACACGACGGTTCTAAACTAGAAGCATGCGTGATTGAGATTATCACAGACGGTTTGTTAATAGAACCGCTGCAGTGATAATCCTGACGCTCTATTAATAAACCGTCTGTGATAGTCATCTATCACAGACAGTTCTAAAAAAATACCGTCTGTGATAGGCTGCCCGCGCCACCCGCAGGTCCGGACAGACCAAACACAGACGATTCCAAAGGAACTGTCTGTGATGGGGCGTCTACTATAGCCTGTTTTGTAGTAGTGAGGGTAAGTTCACTTAATCGTTTGACGACACATGTCCTTATAATTAAGGTAAATGCTATGAACCAAACGTACGAACGCATCGTACTCCTTCTCCACTGGCCTTCACTACTGCGAGCAAAAATATCAACACTTCCGGTTTCCAAACCCACCGTCCTCTCGTCTTCCTCTCCACAGCATCCCACCTCCGCCTCCACCCCATTCGCAACTCCGCTTCCGCCACCTCCTCCCCACAACTTCCCGCCTCCACCCCCTTCGCAACTCCGGCGGCCGGAACTAGACAAAGGCCGGCCCCAAGTATTCTCCACAGCCACCAAGCATACGCGTCATCTCCGCCTCGCCTTCTTCGTATTTCCCGAAGGCCAATTCTTCATGCTCCCAGGTGACTACTACCACCATAGCGCCCCCTCATCCTCCTGGTCGTGATGAATTCGTCGCTTGCTTGCTCGTCATGTCATGATATCTGTACCTTCCATTGGCTCCGCTTGATCCCATTTCCCCTTCCTTTTCTTCTAATTTTTGTTGCAAACCGGTGAATTATTCTGATGTTGCAACCCGTTGAAAAAAAATGTTGCGATCGTCGAAAAAAAATAATGCATACTGTTCATTGAGATGTTGCGACCCATTGAAAAAAATATTACGACTGTCGAAAAAAATATGTTGCATCCTTTTTCCAAATGTTTTTGTTTTAATTCTGAGAGTTTTGATATGTTGTGTCCTTTTCCAAATGTTTATTTTGATTCTGAGATTTTTTGAGCTATTTTTTTGAAATGTTGTATATGAATCTTTGATATGTTGTAACAAATGAAAAACAATGTCGCACCGTTCTTTCACTTGTGTTGCATCGGAGCGTACGATGTGAGGTCTCTCATTGTATGCCCGGTCCGTAGTTGCGCCCATTAATTAATCAGGGTAAGTTCCCTTAATCTCCGGTATCCATTGTGTTGAAGCTGCAAGGCAATCTCTTGGAACGACAGAACAAATGTCTCATTCCATCCCTGCTGATCACCTCTCTAGGATCGATGCCCAACTTGTTAATGTTGATTGAAGACCAAAATCCAATTTATTCCAAACTTCTTGTCGCAGTTAGGCTTCTTTATAGTGACAAAAGAAGACGCAACAAAATACGATTCGAGGCCAAGCCATCACGATTCGAGGCCAAGCCATCCACCTCCTTGACAATGGTGACGAACAGATGCTGCAGGAAGAAAACATGCAGCAGCCGTCAGAATTTGTTTGGGATATCGGGAAGTCAGCTGGGGAAGGAAGAACTGTTTGGCTAGTCTAACAGGCCGCAAGACATCTTTGCCGTCGCTCGGGAGGCGAATAGCCGGCAGCTGGTCGTCGGCAAGGGAACGGGAACGGGAACAGGCTTGGGCTCGGGCTCGGGTTCAGGCTCTGGCTAGAAGAAGGGCTAGCAAGGATCACTAGAATTAGGTGCGGAGCCAACTATGGTCCAAGCATGCATGCATTTTGATTTTTAAATATGAAACATGCACGAGACATGATGAAACAAATGGAAACCTTGGATTTTGAAACTTGCTAAAATATGCATGAAACTTCCTTAAACATGCCGAAACCTTAGATTTTAATACTTAAAACTTGTTGCAACCAACTGAAATATGCATGGAACTTGTTGAAACTTTGAAGTTTTTTTTTCTGAAACTTCTTGTAACGTGTTGAAAGTTGCATAAAACTTTCACGTAACATACTAAAACCTGCTTGAAACATCAAGCTCGGAACCTGAAATATTTTTGAAACTTTTTATGAAACATGTTGAAACCTCTTTAAAACTTCAAACTCAATACCTGAAATTCAAACTCGAAACCTTCATGAAACTTTTATGCTGATGAAATCTCATAAACCTACTGTATCATTGAAAATGCATTCCAATGGACTAGAAACTTCCTTAATTCCTTTTTTAATTCTGTGCACGTGCTCCCTGTAGGTCCAGCCTATATACTTACCTTTCTGTCAGTGTCGTCGTGACGTGTCCGTCCATGGATCTTAGTGATAATTTGCACAGGACCGATCCGGCTTTCTGTCAGTGTCGTCCTGACGTGTCCGTCTATGGACCATAATTTGCACAGGACCGATCCGGCCCATGGATCGAGCGAACGCACGTGCGCAATAGTTACATGCATGCGTGCGCCCTGTGCATATATATGGCATAGGATTGAATTGATCGAGTAAGAACAGCATGTTCACCGCACGTACCTTATCTTATCATGCTCATGAACGGTATATATTACCATATATGCAACGCATGCCAAGTGTTGCCACTCAACTTGCAGTTTTTTTAATATATTTTTTAAATAACATTAATTTAAAAGATAATTACAAAAAATAGTCTCTTTTTTATTTTACAAAATAGACCACTGTCGCTATCTGAAATGACAAAAATTTTCTCTCGTCATTCCAATTGGCGATAGTATCACTGCCGCCAATTGGAACAGTATAAAGAAGTTCTTGTCGCCAATTAAACTGGCGACATGACCTTATCTCCGCTTCGATTATGCGAAACTATCACCAATTGGAATAGCAATATGGTCCTATATTTATTTTTTTTAATTTTTGTATAGAGAATTCAACCTAAAGATTTAGTATATTTCACGAAGTTTTTTGGTAATACCTCGAAGTGTCCGCATAACTTGGAATCCGAAATTAGAGAAGATAACGAAATGTGAAGTAGAGAATGCGAGATCGGCGGCGCAATAACACAAATAGCTCCCTTCGGAGCGAAATGAAAAAAATATATTTGGGTTTAGAGTTGCCATACGTGTTGTTGTCCCGATTGTATTATTCGTGGAACCGATTCCTTGGGGAAAAGATTACGTAATATTTAATAGTCGAAATATTTGGGAAAAGAGATTTAAGTTTGAAAGACTTCATAATTTAATTGCAAATTACATGATGCACTGGGTTTGGTTACATACATTAGAAATGCCAACATGCACAAATCAACAAACCGAAATACACCTACGATACATGTTCGTCTTTTTGGAATCTGAAAAAAAGGTTGATTGAAACGAAATCAATCAGTCCTGGCAGCCCATCGGCCCCTTCCTCTTGTCTCTGGACTGCCCGCGGCAATGGCTAGTCTCGAAGTCGGCCATGTTCTGCAGAACGGGCTGGACAATTGAATGATGTTAGGATAGCACAACGTACGATCAAATTAATAACCAGGATGCAAACTGAACATAACTTACCTCTTTGATCCAGACTGCACCCGGGCAACGGGGAGCGCTAGGACGGCCGTCGATCTCACTAGCAAGAGCCTTTCCCTTGTGCGTCGCACGCTCGGTCCGGTCGTACTCAGTTTCCTGTGTTCGGGGGTCCTCCAGCACTACCTTGCTTTTCTTGGCTCCTCTGGTGCCTTTTCAGTAGGGTCTGGTACGTAAGATTTCCAGTGTTCGAAAGTTTCAGCTCGCATCACATAGTTCACATATACTTCTGCTTGATGAACGTCATATCATACATGTCCGGGCCGTCGATCCATCGGAAGAAGTTGCATCGCATCTTCAGCTGCCATTATGCGCGAATATAGTTAGGGATTTCTGGAATGGAACGTAAGATGTGAAAAATGTATGTGTGCGGAAGATTCGCTTACGAGGTCATTTCCGCGCATGTAGTACATCTGGGCGATCGTCACCGGGTGTGTGGATTGCATGATATATCTTAGCTGGTTCTTCACACATACATTACGGGCGTGGGAACTCCGGTGGTACCAGCGTATCCGGGTTTAGTCCTCTCAGCAAGCCACTTACGCTTCCGCTGCATCTTCGCATAGCGCTTTCTGTCACCATTTCAACTGACGATTTGCACTCTTCAATGCAAAATCGCTAGTTGGAACGGCGATTGGCGTTAAATAGGTTCCCGTCGTCATTTAAAATGGCAGTAGGAGTTTGTCACAGGTCAAATAGCGACAGTCACATTTTTTTTTGTAATTATCATTTAAATTAATATTATTTAAAAAATCGTTTTTTTACAAGATAGATGCACAAATAGGAGTTATTTTCTTTTGTTGAGATCGATTAGCTAGCTTGCGCTCCTCTTATTTTCTTATATTATATATATGTTCTTACAGGAATTTTACTAGGAAAAAGAAGAAAATAATTTTCGACATAATTGGATTAATTATCAACACATGCAAGAGCCAGCAGTTAGCTAGCTTATTGACGCGACGATGGGTGTTATAATAATCATAATCGGGGGTGTTATTTATCAGGTGACTGAATGTTTTTTTTTTATATATATATTTCAGTCACTTTTTTTGTCCTTTGGATTTTAATCGCACTGCTTTCATGTGTGTGTGTTGTGCCATTCAATTTTGAGCTACGAGCTTACAAAGTTAAAGCAGTAGTAGCAGCCTAGAGTCAAAAATGGCGTGCAATTTGAGTCAAATCGACATCAATAGCACAGGACACTGGACCAAAAATCAGAGAACACAAATTCAAAATTCAACATAGTAGCAGCAGCTTAAGCCTCCAGATTTGTGCGTGTGAGGGAGAGAGAGAGGAAGACCTGATGCGGCTTGCGGCAGTCATATATTAAGATAAAATTATGTGAGGTAGTAAGATGATCAACAGAAGCAAGAGCCAGCAGCTAGCTTATTGATCCCCCCGATGGGTGTTACTAATCTTACAATAAAGAGAGCCTGCAGAGCGTAGCGTAGTACGTACGTCTCTAGCTTATATTGCTCCCCGTTTATTAGAGAAGGAAAACGGCAGCCAAATGTAAACACACAGACGTCGAAAACAAGACTGGGAGCTGCTTGGCCGGCGTCGTCGGGGGTTTATTCCGTGCACTTGGGAATTCCGTACTTGTTCCAGTCATCCAAATCGAAATCGTACGAGTCTTGGCAAACATACTGAGGAGGATCGTCGGACACCTGCACGCAATCCTTGCAAGCGCTGGAGCAGGACTCCACCCTGTCCCTGCAAATGCAACCTGGTGGGAGTTTCCGATTGCAGCTGGCCATGTCGCAGCAATCCCCCCACGGCTTCTGCTTTTCTTCCTTGCACCTGGGAATCTCGAACGGCGCCTCTTCCACATCGAAATCGTACAAGTCGCGGCAGACATACCGAGGAGGATCCTCGGACACCTGCTCGCAATCCTTGCAAGCGCTGGAGCAGGACTCCACCCTGTCCGTGCAACGGCAGCCCGGTGGGTATTTCCGATTGCAGATGGCCATGTCGCAGCAATCCCCCCACGGCTTCTGCTTTCCTTCCTTGCACTTGGGAATTCCGAACTGGTTCCAGTCATCCAAATCGAAATCGTACCGGTCTTGGCAAACATACCGAGGAGGATCGTCGGACACCTGCACGCAATCCTTGCAAGCGCTGGAGCAGGACTCCACCCTGTCCGCACAAGAGCAACCTGGTGGGAGTTTCCGATTGCAGATGGCCATGTCGCAGCAATCCCCCCACGGCTTCTGCTTTGCTTCCGTGCACCTGGGAATCTCAAACGGCGCCTCTCCCACATCGAAATGGTACCAGTCGCGGCAGACATACCGAGTAGGACGAAAGTACGGCACCTGCTCGCAATCCTTGCAAGCGCTGGAGCAGGACTTCACCTTGTCCATGCAATGGCAGCTCGGAGGGTATGTCAGAGTACAGATGCCCATGTCGCAGCAATCCCCCCACGGCTTCTGCTTTCCTTCCCCCGCTGAAAGTCCATTAGTAATTTCCCCCGAACCTGTATACATGCATATATACACATTATTCATACTTCGTAAACAAACCAATTTATATTTGCACGAAAACTATACTCATTAAATACATACACATGTATAAAACGCACATATATAAATGGGAGATTTGATTATTTGCCACTGCCAAACATGCGTAATTGATTATTTGCTACTGATGTGAGTATGACATGTGGTCCCGGGCAGGGTTTCAAATTTAATTTCGCGAAATTTCAGTCATTTCGGTGGAGCTCGAATTTTCCCCCTTTCGCTCAAAAAAATTCGGTTGCACATGAATTCAGGTCAAATTCAAACAGAATTCAAAATTTGGTCAAATTTTGTCAATTTTTTGATGAAATTCAGTCAAATTCGAATGCCAATTTCGGCCATTTGTCTGAATTGAATTCGAAATTACCAAAATTTTGGTAATTTCGGTGGACCCTGAATTTTTTGCTCATCTGAAACTGAAAACCCTGGTCCCGGATCCTACATATCATACTCACATGCAGTGGCAAATTATAAAATTAACCCTTTTTCAGTGACAAATAATTAATTATTCCTATATAAATTAGTACATCGGTGCGCACGCATATATGGATGATATGGATAAATTTGGATATATAGTATATGCATACAGTACATATGCATATATACACACATATACGCGTGAGTTTGCATGTACACACATGCCAAGAACTTGATTAATTGACAACTACGTCGATGGACTAGCTAGCTAGTTAGTTCTGAAAGAAATGTACAAGTTAGTGTCACATGCAGTACGTGTGGAAGCAGGCCGTACGTCACCTTTGCCGTCGCTTGGGAGGCGAATAGCCCGGTCGTCGGCTCCGGCTCCGGCGAGGGCAAGGATCAGTAGGATGCTAATGCTAATGCCTCTCTTCATCTTCATGGTTGCTTTGGTGCTGGTGTGATACGTACAACTGAGAGAGCTAGTACCATGGATTTATAGCCCTCTCAGACCAATCAGCAAGCGACACGGACCACTCAAAGCATCCGAAACGATAAACACGTGGCCCTTTTTAAAAAAATCTAACTGGATATGGATCCATTTTTTAATAATATATTATTTTAATTGAATAATAGAAATAAATGTCCATATAATAAAATTACAAAAATGAATTTCTGCCACCAGTTGCATTGGCATCTCGCCAATCAAACAGTAATCCCCGTCTCAGTCGCCAAATCAAATGGTGTCAGGGCTTATGTCGCCAATTGAACGGGTGACAGCCACATGTCGCCAAACCACATGGCGACAGGTGCTCAAAAAAAATTGCTGAAAAAATTGAAGTAAATTTATATTTATTTATTGATAGAATGCAACTTCAAACTTTGAAATCGATACTAAATACATTGCATAGAATAATTTGACGCCCGATATAACATAAATATATAGGAGGATGTAACTAAATAGGACACATATCATCACATAGTTGTAATATTTCGCACGTGCGACATGCAATGCACGTGCAAGTTCGCTACTAACACATAGTCTATACAAAACGTCTTGACAAATTACAATAATAGTAAGAAAAACATTCATCACAACGTATTTCAAATAGGTAAACCATCCCCGTATGACTGCGATGACTTTGTTCCCTTTAGTTGCACTAATTCCCAAATCCTAATGTGTGCCCTATCATGTCCGGGTGGCAACGCAACTCAATTCAAACCATGCAGAGCATGCTCAAACTCGAAGGTATAATGCAATCACCGCATCACAACGCTTCATATACGCTGCTCTAGTCTTGTTATTAGGCTGGCGGTCACTGATGGGAAATAACACAAATCAAACCCCTCCAGATTCTCCATAACAATCCCTTGCTCGTAGTAAAATTTGAAATTAACTTTGTCCGACATATCTAGATACTGTAAGATAAAATAGATCTATAGGATTAACCACATATCTAAAACTAAAATATAAACACAAAATAGATGTACTACAACAAATTACACTACATAACCATACATGTAAAACTATTCGATCCATTCAATTACGAACCTACAAGTTTTATTTGCTAACACATGATTTTGAAATTAAATTTTAAAAAATATATAAAAAAATTACCTTCAAAGTGGTCAACCGTATCTACTCCCTCCCTCCCGTTCTCCACTAGGCGACAAGATCTGCTCCTCCCTCTCTCCCCTTCTCCGCTACAAACGGACAGCGCTTCGCTAGCTTTCTCCTCTCATTTTCCTTCCCTCTTTATTTTTTTTATTAGAAGTGAGTTTTGACTGAATTTTCCGCGCTTTTATAGTGGGGATCCTGTCGCCAATCTAACCGATGACAAAAGCATGTCACATTTCAAATGACGACAAAAACTTATTTTCATAATTTTATTAAATGGACATTTATTTATGTAATTATATTAAAATAATGTTTTTTTTGTTTTTTAAAAAATCGACATGGATCCATGCGGAAGCAAGTAGATCTAGGCTGACCGAGCTAGCATTAATTATTAGATTTCTTTGCACGTTGTGGGCCAGTGTCTCCTAAATGCCAACTGAGCTTATCAATATTTTATTAATCCTCGTGCAACACCCTTACAAAATAAAAGATAAGAAAATCGTTCGGGTCCAAAAGTGGGCAGCAGCCAGAATATGCTATGCCACTGCAAATATTATAGATGCTCGTTGCAAAATGATATCTTCCACGTATGCCATTGCAAAGTCGAAACATACCCTTTTCTGCCACTGTCGTCACCTCTATTTTTTTTTTCTATCGTACCCTCAGGGTAGCATGGAGCGGTTGAAGCAATGTTAGATTTTTCAAATGTTACTACAATTTGCTCACTTGTTCCAACCTTAGGTTCATCAAGTATAGAACACAAGGACTAAAGCGTTTTTAGCTGGGAAGCATGGGAACATGTACATAGCAGCTTGGCTCGTGAGCCCTCACGAATCAGCTCAAACTAGTGATCAGGCTGAGCCGAGCAGGTATTCTGGCTCGTTGCTCGGCTCATTTTCATCCCTACTGTTGTGTCGGAGACATTGGCCTAGCCGTAGCATACTACTACAAAACAGGCTATAGTAGACGCCCCATCACAGACGGTTCCTTTGGAACCGTCTGTGTTGGGTCTGTCCGGATCTGCGGCTGGCGCCGCCAAATATCACAGACGGTTCTTATTTAGAACCGCTCAGCGATAATCATTATCCTGAGCGGTTCTATTCACAAACCGTCTGTGATAATCCAGCCAATCACAGACGGTAGGGCCCACATGTCAATGGCTCAGGGATGCAAAAGTGTTTCATTAAGTTTTCTAAACACAATTAACCCGGCGGGTCCACATGTCATACAGAGATTAAGAAGATAATTAACCCTTAATGACCGTTTAACCCAAACCGGCCGACGGCTCGCCAGCGGCTTCGCACGCGGCCGTGGTGGCGAGTTAGTGGACCTGGCGATTGAGGGGGTCTCCGGGCTCTAGGAGGACACACACTGGTGTGCATAGACCTCACGAACCTGATGACGGCAACCCGGGTGCTTGAGGAGGCCGGCGGCGAGCTAGAGGCGACCAGAGGCGGAGACGACGACCTGGTCCTTGCGGAGAAGACGCCGCGGACAGCGAGGAGCTTCGGGAAAGCACGCCTTGGGTGCGCCTCGATCCCAGGGGCAAGATGCCCCAAGTCTTGTCGCCGATGGAGGTCGGAGGCGGCGGAATTAGAAGTGGCGGCGGTGAATCGAGCTTAGGGAAGAAGAAGGAGAAGAGGACGAGAGAGTGCGAGAAAGCTCAATTGAATGGATGGAGGGAGACTATACAGTCCCGGCAATGCCTCACGGACAGCCACGCGTGCATGAGGTGGCACGGAGGGTGCGTGGCACGCATGCGATGGCCCAAAGGAAGCGAGCTTAAGCGCGTCGGTGGCAACGGAGTGACGCAAGGGGGCCGCTCGTCGTGATTAGCAAAAGCGCCATGAGCCCAAGTCGACTTCGGTCCGGACGAGTTGGCATGGTCGAGTCAAGACAACAAGGCGGTGCGGTCGGAACTGCTACACCAGATGGTCCAATCGGATCGACAAATCTGGACCGTAGAAATTTGATCGGACGGCCCAAAATCGGTGCCTCAAACGGATTGTGCGGCTAGGGTTAGGTTTTGGATTTAGTTTTGACCGAAAACAAACAAGTTTGACTTGGCCGTTTAAAATAGAAATAAATTTCTAAAAATTCTGAAAATTTTTGTGAGTGTTCTTAAGTTCATAAAAGACTTAAGAAAATTCATTTTGGCCACTGTTCACATTTGAATTTGCTAAAATAAATTATTTTTCAAATCATCATTTTTTATTTGGTTAGAATTTTGAAGGGGTCAAGATAACTTCTAAAAATTTGTGAAAAATTATAATAATCCGTTGTAAATATTATAGTATTTTATAAAATTATTTCCAGAGATTTGTATGCAGACATTTTTCTGAAATTGACTAGAATCTTGGTTCCAAGTCAAAAGTTTGAATTTTTTAAACAAAAATTTGAAACCAAGCAAAAACTTATGAATTCCAACAAAAGTTTTTGAAACCCTCATACTTTTATACATTTGAAACACAAACCCAAAATTCAGGATGTTACAGTCACCTCCTCCTCCATCGCCGGTCGTGCCATGCCTGGGCTGGGTCATGCACGACGTGGTACTGTGTGTGTCGTGCTGGACCAGTCCACTGGGCCAAGGTCGCAACCTAAGAACGACACACCTCATCGGGTCGTGCCATACCGGGGCTAGGCCAACAGTCCCGTGCTTCGGCCCAGCCTAGCTGTCACAACATATTTGGCCACCTCTAATGGAACCTGTTGCACCAAACTTTCCGTTCTTGTCCATCTTGTGCCTTGCTTGAGACTAACCACTTCACCCGATATTCTTGATCATTCTGGACCTTGATTTCACCAAACCAAGTCCCGACCATTCTCGTCATTGACAGTAGTTGACACTAAGCATCTCTGCATAACAATAGACCAAGAAATCAATTTCGCACACGCTTTCCTTCTTGGTCGAGACCGGTTGGTCGCGATCGACCGACCAAGGGCGCGACCGGTGGCGTGTTTTTTTGTATATTGAATGCTTGTGGAGCTTGTGAAAGGTTATGCTGATGATGCATATGTGTTGAGTGTTGTGTTTATGACCAATGTGGGTCAGGTTGGAATGAACTTGTGCCCAGAAATAGTTTGCTTAGTCTATTATTGTGCAGGAGGGTCCAGAGTTAAGTATGGTCAACGACGAGGAAGATCGGGACTTGGTTAGAGAACCAAGGTCCAGAGCGGTCATGGAGGTTGGAGGGGCAAAATGGTCACTTACCCAAAAGGTAAAAGTGAACAGTTTGCAAAACCGTGGCAGTGGCCTAAGTGGATTCATGGAGGACATGACATGATGAATTCATGCTATTGGAGCTAAGGGTGAAGAACGACGCTTTGAAAAGCATGTGTGAGTAATGGGTTAATGGGTTCCTATGGGTGTGTGTAGTAGATGCGATCCACTTGGTATCCAGGTTAGGGCTTCTTGTGAGCCTCCACTATATAATGGGGTATTAGAGAGCGAAAAATAGGTTTTGCACTTGAGCCTCCAAGAGAGAAATGAAGGTTTGATTGACAGAGCTATGTGTTGCCCTTAGGGTTGTGTCCTCCTGGTCGAGTGGTTGTAATATGTCCTCTTCAAGTGGTAATAGAAGATCAAACTTGACTCTCTATGTCTTATTTGTGTTCTTATTTGATTCTCTTGGTTTCTTGAGATGTTATTATTGATTCTTGGTTACATCTTATTCTAGTATGATTTGTGCTGAAACATAGCTTGCTAGGACTTGTAGGAACCCATCTAGAATCATCTTAACTGCCTAGATCTCACAAACATGAGTAGATCAAGTTTTCCCTCTTTTGTCTGGTTCTTGAGCACTCTTCGTCATGATGGATGAAGGTGGTAGCCTTGATAACGATTCTTGAAATTGTTGATTGGAATAGGTTACAAACATCCTAGGGAAGTTGTGTTTCAAGTTTAGTTTGATTTGAACGAGTAGATCAAAAGTTAGTTCAAATTTCAGAGCAGAGGTTAGACCGCAAGCCACCACTCTGACCGCCCCAAGACGCCGGTCAAACCGCCGGGCCATCGATCAAACCGCCTGTCAAACCGTCGGGTCATCGGTTAGACTGCCTGTTGGCCATCAGTCAGACCGGCTTGACATGGTGTTGTGTGAATCTTGCTTTGAGTTGTGTTTTCTTTGTGCTTGCAAGTTCAATCTTGATCTTCACAATTGTTCATAGCTGTCGAAGTGAAAAGATTGCCGAATACCTAAGGGAAAACGTCCGGCATGTCCTAGAGCTTTGATTTGGCAGAGAGCGAAATATGTGGTTTTGATACCGATTGTTATGATCTTTCACTTCCAGATACAAGTAGCACTAGTATTTTAGGTAATTGAGATACAAGAGAGGTGAATTTAGGAGGTAAATAAGAGGAGAGTAGAGGGGCTTTGAGGAGGTTCAGAGAAGAGAAATAGGATACAGAGAGAAGAGTTGAGGAAGAAGGAGGCCAAAGCATAGTTATCAATCTGCATCAGTTACCGGCCAAACCAAATTCCTAAGACGCATATAACGTCATCTAAACTGGTACAAAGTAGCAATACATACCGTACCAACCTAAATACCGAACATACCGGCTCGATATCGGCCATACCGATGGAATTGATAATATCGTCTATTGAACTATATGTTATATTTGATAGTACTACTATATTGGAATAATACTACAAGTGATATTTGGTGTGCATATAATTAAACAAATATATACTTACAAATATATATAATTATATTATTATATTAAATCCAAAACAGTACGTCGGTATGGACTGATATGAACGTACTATCCCAAAAACCAATTTGGTATAACCTCCGTTACGGTATGGACAAGTTTGGGCCAAAGCCAAATCTATTTTGTTCTCTTCCATGCAGACGTAGTGGGGGAGGGCGATCGTATACAGTCCACCGGCTCGCAGTGCTCACAATGCCCTACAATTCTTTCATGCATGTGCTTCATGCCCTACTCCTACCTAGCTAGTACTACCTTGCGTTTTTTTTAAAGACCTGCCTCGTAGTACTTTTTGTCGTTTGTCGTGACGGGTTCAATTGTATCACGTACTTGTTAACACAGCCGTATTAATTCCCACGTTTCAATGGCTTGATTCAGTTGCTTGGCTCAAGATTACATTCGATCCAAGCTTCAATTGGTTTTAGCGGGTGTTTCATTCGGACCATGCGTGCATGCGTGCATGTTTCAGATGAAACCCATTTATTTGCTTATTACGATCAAAGTACGTACGTCAGGACATGAAAAGACAGTTTTGGAGGTGTAGGGTCGAATCCGTGGATGGATTGGACCTGTCAGGACACCGACCGACACAAGGGTACGTAGGCAGGATATGAAGCATGCGCACGAAAGATGCTAATGGGGGGTAAATTATGTCACCAATAATTGTTACAGACGGCGGTGGAGGAGGAGGCCACCGCTATTGTTGTGGGTGTTCAAAAGGAGGTTACTACTGCAACGATGTTGATGCTCAAGTGGCAGTGCATGCTCACAGTAAGCCTCCAAATTGCAGCGAGTTTTCGTGGGACTCGTGGCATGGAATCTCAAATTAATATGCCCCTCAGCTATTCGATGAAATGCCAATGTAGGATTTCGTTTGAGTTTCGTGCATGAAACTTAAATCAGGGGTGATCCTTACTTGAATTGGTCGTAACCTCGTGACAGGCATCTTCGGCCAGAGGTATATCAGAGGGCTATTAGAATACCATTATATATAACAAATAGTATAGATAAATAGCTTCATTAATTAAACGAAGATTATTCAATCCTTGTTAAAGGATAAACAAAAAACAACTGTGAGGAGCACATCCTATATGCCCCTAAATTACTCCCCATATTGGCCCTAGAATTTTATAGCAAATACAATTATATTCTCAAATCTAGGATGCAATTGAGCGGGCTAGTTTTATAGAAAGGTTCGTAAGGTGTCACTGGCCGGGCTACGAGGAGATTAGGCCCGTTCCAATCAATTGCTGCCAGACAACCACGAAGGCAGGTAGATTCCTGGGCCTTCTTAAATGAATTTGTTGTGTCGCTGCTGCTGGACTGTACTGTCATCCTCACCAGCCGATCGGTCTCCCTCGTCGAATCTTTGTTGTACTTAGGGAAAATTAGCTACAGGCACCGTAAATTCGTCTTCTTTGTCAACGAATATTCAAACAATATAGTGCAGCCAAAAGACGCTGTAAAAACGTGTAATTTTGTTGTTAGACACTAAGACGATTATTATATTATTTTCGAGTGAAAGAGGTGAGAGAAAGCATGTGAAATGTCTCTTTTACCCTTCCTCTTCTCTTCACTTCACTCTCTCTCTCTCTCGCTGCCTCTGGCGCCTTCTTCCTCTTCCACCTCCAGCTTCCTCCGCGCCACCTCCCCCTTGCGACGCCCCGGCCACCAGGCCTTCTTCCTTCCTGCTCTGCCGCCTCTAGCGGCTGATCTACTGCGACACCCCCGCCTCCTCTTCACGCCACCTCCCCCTCGCCACGACGGCCACCTCCTCCTCTTCGCGCCACCTCCCACTCGCCACGCCCGCCGCCTCCTCCTCTTCGTGCCGCCTCCCACTCGCCACGGCCGCCACCTCCTCCTCTTCACGAGGCCTCCTCAAGACGCACCGTCGCCGCCTCTTCGCGCCGCCTCCCACTCGCCACCCCGCCGCCTCCACTTGCCACGGCCCACTTCCTCCTCTTCACGCCGCCTCCCACTAGCCACGCCGCCTCCTCCCTCTTGTGGGCCTCCTCCTCACTCTGGCCCGCCCCTCGCTTCCTACCTCACTCGCCACACCAGCCACCTCCTCCTCTTCGCCCCTCCCGCTTTCGCCACGGCCGCCTCCTCCTCTTGGCAGCCACCTCTTCGTTAACCTGCTTCGCGATATGCAACGCTACGTAACCGTCGCCGATGTCGGCATCCGCAGCGAGTAGAACGATCGCATCCACATTGAGGATGTTGGGGTCATTGCGGCGTGGGCGTACCTTCTTGTTCACGCCGGCGTTCTCATCGGTGAAGTGGTCCCACGGCAATGAGGCGACAAGTGATCGATTCACAATTGCGGTTGCGGATGCTTGAGGACGAGCCCACACTACTACAAAAAGGCTATCTTCGACGCCTCATCACGCATTTGCTGACCAAAACCGCTCAGATAAATACAATCACAAATAGTTTTGGTTTAGCGGCCGTCTATATTATCGGGCTGCGCTAAAACCATCGTGAAAGTAATATCACGGGCGGTTCGTGTTGAAAACCGTCACGTGAAGTATCCTGAGCGGTCCTCTTGAGTAACCGCTCGTGATACTACTAAATATCACGCAGCGGTTCTTATTCGAACCGCTCGTGATATTACTAATATCACGAGCATTTCTTGTTGTTCGTAACCGTCAGGATACTTCGCGACGGTTTTCAACACGAACCGCTCATGATATTTCCGAGCGGTTTTCAACACGAACCGTCTGTGACTTCCCGTCCTCATCACAGATGGTTCGTATTAAAACCGTCTGATTTTACCATGGATTGAAATGCCAAACACTCTGATTTTACCATGGCTTGGAATCACTAACACTTTGATTTTACCACGGATTAAAATGCCTAACACTCCGATTTTTTTTGAGCTGCGGTACTACCGCACGGAGGAGTGGTAGTACCGCTCGGTACATCCCAACAGGAGGTCCGCTAGGACCTCCCAGGAGATCTTCAAGACCTCCTGGAGGTCTTGGCCTTTGTGGACTGAGCCAGTCCCAGGAACCCAAGCTAGCTCGCACAGACAAACATGGGTGTGATCAAATCCATACAACAACTGAGAAGGAAGCAAACGATAACTTAACATATATTAATAAAGACCTTTCGGTCAAGCTTCTTACAAGGGTTTGCCCTTTGGGCTTACAACTGGGGGCACAACGCGACAGACAAAAAGAACCAACACGAGCAAATCCAACCGATCAACCCACAGGCTATCGAGTGGAGGGTGTCCCCTAGCGCGCAAGGCCTCCAAAGACCTCTTCTTCTTGGAGCTTTGAGCTCTCTGGAACTCCCTGATCTGCTGATTAAAACAGAGGGCACAAGCCATGAGTACTTTTGAATGTACTCAGCAAGCCGTGGGGAAAAGCATGCAATAAAAATTCATGAAGGGCTTGCCAAAAGAGAGCTGTATGGTTAATTGCGAAAAGCAATATTTGACAGCAAGTAATAATAGTTGATTGAAAAGCTCAAGTTGAAAGCATATTACAAAAATACATTTGTTTGAAAGAAGGGAGTGAGTACCAGCTCACTTCCAAAGCCACTTGGGGGAGGTCTGGTCGCACCCACGACCAGGACCTCTCCCAAGACCACTCTGGAGCACCAACTCCAGAGCTCCAAAAGACCACTCGTGGGAGATCTGGTCGCACCCACGACCAGGACCTCAACCACGACCACTCTGGAGCACCTACTCCAAAGCTCCACAACTAGCCCCTGGAGCACAACTCGAGCCAACCATGACCCCTCTAAAGCCGGCCAAGGTCTCTTTGAGGCAAAGCCACGACCTCTCGCAGAAGCGCCCATGGACACATTTTATAAAAGTCTACCCTTTTGCACCACTTCTCCGGGAGATGTCCATAACCAAGGACTTGGCTATTCGAATAGATTTTACGCTCTGCAGAGGTGTACAACTTTACCCACAATCCACGATCTCTCTAGCGGGACGAGTTCCGGAAAGACCCGTGCTCACTTCCGAAGGTGAGCAGTCTAGAGAGCGTGGCAAGGCCTTTACAAAGCTTTAAACTAGCTCGAAGCTGCCCCGCTAAGGTTTCACAAATCTCCCCCTGCGAGTTATTGGGTGCCCCTTCTTGCACCAGCGCCTCAGCACGCTCCACCACAATAGAAACAAGCCAACTCATTGCTAATTATTCGGCCCAGGCCATCCCCATAAAATGACCTTGTGGTTGCACGGATTACCCGGATCCACAGACACAAAGTTAGGTCCTTAATCCACTCGAGCAAGGCAACCTCATCCCATTGTGCACATGGCACCCCTTTATCGCCACGATCACTTGCCCGAGTGTGAAAACATTTTGGGTTCAACCTACCTTCGGACCACCCAGTCTTGGCATCGCAAATTTTAACAAGGTGGCCTCGCCCCACAATCAACATAGCTATGGCCTCAGCACCACAAATGCTAGCAATGGCACCAACCACGATTCCATAGTTCCATTAGTCAAGATTATTAATTGATGAGGCATGATTCACCGTGGACCCACGCTTCTCTGACAAGGCTAAGCATAAACTTACGGTCCCATGTTGGCAATATCAAGCAATACCAACTAAAAATACCCATTCTAAGGTGTTCAAGGTGATCATGACAACATGTCGGATTCAAGTGTCCAAGGAGGCATAATGTCAAGTAGGAGAATAACTACTGCCCAAACCAGTTCTATAAAAATAGCCATGCAAGTTTAACAAATGAAAATACTTTTGTAAAATGGGATCAAGATGATCAAGGGATTCCACGACTTGCCTCTGTTGATGAGCAAAGCTTCGGTAGAGGTAGCTTGATCCACGAGCTCTACAGCAAAACCAAGATCTACACGTTCGCAAAAGAAACCAAATAAGCAAAGAGACTCCAAGAAATCTAAAGAACTTACTTAAAGCAAAAAGAGAGGAGGTCCACTAAGAGGAGCAGGTTCGGGAGGGAGGTCCCAACAGAGGGAGGTCTAGACCCAAGGAGGTTCGAACCAGAGGAGCTTGGAGAGCTCACCAGAACCGAAATAGTTGGGAGAAGAGGTTGAGTGAAGAACAGAGAGGAAATGGATGCCCCTGGTGCTCTATTTATAGAGGACAGAAAATAGGAGCACCACAAAAAGGGAGCGACCAGGTTCAAGGTATTTGGTACAAAAGGTACATTGCTAGTAAGTACAACAAAGGACTAAAACAGTCAAAACAGGTGACAAAAAGTAGAAATGAGTACAGGAAAGGACAACATTTTAATGTGACTTCAACCCACATCAAATGTGCTTAAGAACCTGAGGCGGAGGAAATCGAGAAAACAAGCAGGACAGTCAAAGGAACTGTTTGAGAATAGGAGGGGGTCCTGTGAGAGTCAAAGGAGGTCCCGAAGGGGGAGGAGGTCCTGAGAACAAAGAAAAGGTCTCGAGGAGATCCTGAAGACAAGGAGGTCTAGAGGAGGTCCTAAATACTACAAGGAGATCTTGAGGACAGGAGGTCCTAAAGACTGCAAGGAGGTCTTGAGGACAGGGGTCCTAAAGAATGCAAGGAGGTCGTGACCACAAAGGCCTAAACCACAAAAAGAAGGTCTAGACCACAAGGGTCTGAACACAAAAAGGAGGTCTGATCCTACGAGGAGGTCCAAACACAGGGGAGGTCTAGGCCAGAGAGGTCTCAACGCAAAAAGGGACCCTCAAAGGAGATCTAGGCCTCAGGGAAGGCCTAAACCACAAGGAGATCTAAACCTCATGGAAGGTCTAAATCACAAGGAGATCTAAACCTCAAAGGAGGTCTAAATCACAAAGAGAGAAACTCTCGAGGAGTTTCCTGACCAAAGGGAAAAACCGTGACCTAGAGGATGGTCCTGGACCACAAGGGTGGTCCTGGCAAAAGACCAAGGGGAGGTCCGGAGGACAAAAGGGGACCTGCGGGCAAGGGGGTCTGGAGGCCAAGGTTAACCAAGGGGTGGTCTTTGCAAAAAGACCAACAAGGACCAAGAGGGAGGTCTTTGCAAAAAGGCCGAAAGGATGGTCTGTGCAAAGTGACCTAGAGGGAGGTCTTTGCAAAAAGGGTTAACAAAGGAGGTCACATCCAAAAGGGGAGGTCGTGGCCTAAAAGGGGAGGTCCTGACCATAGGAGATGATCTGGACCAGGAGGTTGGTCTTTACAAAAAGACCAGCAAAGATCAAGAAGGGAGGTTTTTGCAAAAAAGACCGCGAGGGAGCCTGAGGAGGAGGTCTTTGCAAAAAGACCACAGGAGGTCCTGACAGCTAAGATCTAAATAAGGGGAGGTCTGAGTGGTTAAGATCTCTAAAGGGGAGGTCCTAACGGTCAGATCTAAACAAGGGAAGATCTGAGCGGTTAAGATCTCCAAAGGGGAGGTCCTAACGGTCAGATCTAAAACAAGGGGAGGTTTGAGCGGTTAAGATCTCCAAAGGGGAGGTCCTAACGGTAAAGATCTGAGCAAGGGGAGGTCCTGATGGCTAAGATCTCCAAGGGCAGGTCCTAACGGTCAAGATCTGAATAAGGAGAGGTCCTGACGGCTAAGATCTCCAAGGGGAGGTCCTAACGGTCAAGATCTGAGCAAGGGGAGGTCCTGACGGCTAAGATCTCCAAGGGGAGGTCCTAACGGTCAAGATCTGAGCAAGGGGAGGTCCTAATGGCTAAGATCTCCAAGGGGAGGTCCTAACGGTCAAGATCTGAGCAAGGGGAGGTTCTGACGGCTAAGATCTCCAAGGGGAGGTCCTAACGGTCAAGATCTGAGCAAGGGGAGGTTCGACGGCTAAGATCTCAAGGGAGGTCCTAACGGTCAAGATCTGAGCAAGGGAGGTCATGACGGCTAAGATCTCAATGGGAGGTCGAACGGTCAAGATCTGAGCAAGGGGAGGTCCTGACGGCTAAGATCTCCAAAGGGAGGTCCTAACGGTCAAGATCTGAGCAAGGGGAGGTCCTGACGGCTAAGATCTCCAAGAGGAGGTCCTAACAGTCAAGATCTGAACAAGGGGAGGTCATGATGGCTAAGATCTCCAATGGGAGGTCCTAATGGTCAAGATCTGAGCAAGGGGAGGTCCTAAACACAAAGAGATTCAAACCAACGAAGAGGGGGTCTGGACTAAAGGAAGTCTAAACAAAAGATACAAGGAAGGTCCAGAGAGCAAAGGAGGTTTGAACCCACAAAGAGGTCCAACTGAAGGAAGGTCCGGATATCAGGAGACATCCAACAAAAAGAGGAATCTGGACATAGGGGAATGTCCAGCAAGAGGAAAGTTTTCGCTGAGGAGGGAGAGAGACCTAGAGGAGGAGAAGCTAGCCCGAAGGACAAACAAGGCAAACAGAGAAAAGGGGTTAGAAGCCACAGAACAGCAATAACTCCAAATCAACCAAAAGGATTAATTGAAATTTGATTAGTTCAAGTTAAACCTCCAAATTCTGAAATCTTCAAGTTAAGCTTTGAGCAAACAAGAAAACCAAATGGTTATTTTATTTTGAAAAGCTTTTAAAAACTCTGGACAAACGGGACATTACAAACCTACTCCCCTTAAAGGGAATCTCGACCCCGAGATTCGGGCTGACTAGAGAATAGGTTAGAGTACTGGGTTTCACTCAGTCTTCCAACAACTTTCTGTTTTGAGTGAGGCAAAACCGAACTAACACTGCACTAACCAAAGACTCGCCAGGAATCGGGCCATTCAGATCGAGCGAACGTGCCCACGAGACCAAACCGTTCAACACAAATCGAATGGCTCAAAAGCGTTAGAGGACTGAGTCAACCGAGAGGTACGGACGGATATGAGGGAATTACAGATGAGGTTCAATTGGACATGAGGAGGTCCAAGAGAACACAAGGAGGTGTAAAAGGACGCAAAAGAGATCCAATTGGACACTGAGAGGTCTTGATCAAACACAGAAGAGGTTTGATTGATCACAAGGAGATCCGATTGAACGCAGAGAGGTCCAATTAAATAGCAAGGGGTCCCAATGAACACGAAGGGGTTCAAATGAACAAAGAAGAAGTTAAATGGACCTAAAGAGATTCAAACCAACAAAATCCAAACAAATGATACAAGGAAAGGTCCAGAGAAGAATGTGAGTGCTGGGCCAAGGGGAAAACACGAAACAAATAGGGAAAAGGGAAGGAGCTTGCTTCCGCTGGTGACATTGAGGGCAGTTTCTGGCGAAATGGCCCCAATGATGGCAGTTGAAACACTGAATATCCTTGGCAAACTTAACATTTTTGGGCTGTTGGCTGCTGCTGTTCAAGGTACGAATGTCCTGAGATGCAGCTGGATGAGGTGTTGCCACAGAGGTTTCGAGGGTGACAGGAGATCCTGGGTGCTGATGTTTCATAGAAGTTCTGACTTGCTGAGGAGGTCCTTGATGAGCACTGGCTGTGACACACTTACCCCACAGGTCCGAGGAGGTTTTGTTGGTGAAGCCTTCTTCAGCGGGCACTAGCTGGCGAAATGCCCCTTTTCCTGACAGCTGAAACAGGTGACACCTGTGGTACGAGAGGGGTTCTTTTGTGGCGGCCTTCCCGAGGATGAGCTGGGGAGCAACAAACTGACAGGTTGGTCCCCGATTGCTCCTTGAGGTACTGGCAATCCCATGCTTCTGTACGCACACAACTGAGACAAGATCCTTCTGTTGTTCTTACCACTGCGGTGGGCGTTCTTATTAAATCGAGTGGCTTCGGAATCTTTGTCCGAGTTTATTGCTTGGTGTTCTTGTTGGCAACCCTTGACAAAATGGCCCGGCTCCTGGTACCCAAAATACTGAACTTCCGCCCTTGATGTTCTGTTTTGCATAGATTGGCCACCAAAATTGTCACGGGGCACCGGTATCGGTGGGCAAGGTGCTGATCTTGGAGGCTTGAGGGTGGCGGTTGCGGGGACTTTGCTGGGCTGAGGCTGAATCACACGGGCCCTGGAGCTTCCTACACCCTTTTGTCCTTGGTTCAACATCTTCCTCTTGAGCCTGAGGTCCTGCTAACAGCTGGTAGCTTCTAAGTGTAGTGCCTCAGGGTGAACTTCTTTGGGGCTTGGTTCCTCTGATCTGGCTTCTAATGCTGAAATTGCTAGAGGTGGCGGTGGTAGGGCAGCAAACTGAGGGTTTTGGTTCACCATTGCTATAAGAGCAGCAATAGACTGATTCTGCTGGTTCACTAGGTTGACTAGGGCTGCAGCAGCTTGGTTCTGTTGAGCCATCATTCGATCCATGCTCTGCATCACTGTGCTCATTAAATGGGCCTAAGTTGCCAGAAACTGACTCAGGCCTTGATCTGCTACTGATGGCGGTGGAGGTGGGGCAGGGAGGCTGACACTGGCATTGGGGTCCTCTGATCCACTGAGACTTGCTGAGGTGCTGTTCTGGTCCATCTTGAAACAAACCTGCTAGGTTGAATAGATATGGGGAAGAAAGTACAATAGGTGAGAGGGAAAAGCACTTAGACGAGGAAGAGCAAGGGAGAAAGATGGAACGACCTAGTCAGGGAAAGGTGGGTTAGACCCAAAGAGCAAGTTGCCGAGAGGCCAAAAGAAGCAAAAAGGTGCAATAGGACCTCTTACAGAAGTTTTATTGCGCGAACTAATGATACAGAATTGAAGGGGGACCACTACACAGAAGGAGTCTAGCAACTAAAGCTATAGGGTTGGGCTGACGAAACGATCTTCGATCATCAAGAAGTCCGGCAAGATGTCCTTGGGAGAGCAAGAACAACGTTGCCTCTTTTCTTCCATCCAGCTCTTTTCTCAAGAGTTACTTGCCACAACCATGGGCTGGATGCTAGCCAAGCGCCAAGAATCGGCCTTCCTATCTTGGCTAGGTCCAAAGCTTATGATCAAAGAGGTCCACCCATTCACTTGTCTTAAAGTCATCCAATTAGAAAACCAGTCAATCCATTAATCTCTCAAAACATTGTTAAGTCAACATGATTCTCAATTCTTTCTTGGTCATAAGCTTAAGTAATTCCACAAATTGTTCACTTAAATTGCATGCTCCTTCTCTGTCCACATCAATTGGATTCCCAACCCAATCATCACTTTTCAATCTAATAAACCTAAAATCATTTCCAAGATCACTTAAATCCAAATTTTGAAAAGAAAGTCCTCCCAAAAGTCTTTTTTAACCCCTATTCTTCAATTTGATCCATCACATTATTTGTCACCAACTATCTAGCAGTTGTTTTAATCAATTCTACCATCAAGGTAAACCTCAAACATATAATCCATATTCTGATCAAGATATATAAATAGACCGGCTAAGATTCTTTTCAAATTCTAATTCTTGATTCACTCATATTCAACTAAATCCAGTAAAACCCACATACTCAGATCCAGGCTCCCAACCAAACTTTGCAATTTACTCTAGATTCAAGTGTAATCTTATACCTTTAAGTAACCAAATCAAGAGTTCACAATCCTATATCCTCTAGGATCCATTAGGACTTTGCTCCAAAATCACCTTCTAGAGCATAATCTACTTAGCCGACCAATCTGCTCCTAGTTAAACCATTCACAATTAGAGCATAACCACCAGGATACCCCAGAATCCACTAGAGCTTTTCATAACCACGAGTCCTAAAATCTTTCATCCTCAAGATCGGTTTCAAAAAGGCTTCTTTCAAGCTACCAGGCTTGGCATCCATCATACTGGTTATTCTCGCAAGCATAGCTCTTGAGAACCCAGTGTGCTATAGGCTGCGCCAACTACGCCATCTTCTCGGGGCTTCCAGCACTAGAATACAAGGGCACGGTCTTATAGAAATTGTTGGGATGAGGAGGTCAAGTTAAATACAAAATAGAGTTCCAGAAGGGGGTAAGATTCAAGAATCTGAGAAGGAGATAAGATAGGAATAGATTAACAGGAGAAAAGAATGAGGCAGGATGAGTTCAGAGCAGAACAAGACAAGAGGAGAACCACTAATCAGGTTTCCAAGTTGGTTTGATTTAGAAAATAATTTTTGAAACTGACTAAAACGACCATGCTAACTAAGGTTACGTCCTGCAGTCGATATGGAGCTCTGATACCACCTCTGTAGCGACCTTCTCGGAATGTACATGGAGCCGACCGGATTTTTTTTGAGCTGCGGTACTACCGCATGGAGGAGCAGTAGTACCGCTCGGTACATCCCGAGAGGAGGTCCGCCAGGACCTCCCAGGAGATCAAGACCTCCTAAAGGTCTTGGCGTTTGTGCACTGAGCCAATCCTAGGAACCCAAGCTAGCTCGCACAAACAAACATGGGTGTGATCAAATCCATACAACAACGGAGAAGGAAGCAAAAGATAACTTAACATATATTAATAAAGACCTTTCAGTGAAGCTTCTTACAGGGGTTTTCCCTTTGGGCTTACAACCGGGGGGCACAACGCGATAAAAAAAAAGAACCAACACGAGCAAATCCAACCGATCAGCCCACAGGCTATCGAGTGGAGGACGTCACTTAGCGCGCAAGGCCTCCAAAGACCTCTTCTTCTTGGAGCTTTGAGCTCCCTAGAACTCGCTGATCTGCTGATTAAAACAGAGGGCACAAGCCATGAGTAATTTTGAATGTACTCAACAAGCCGTGGGGAAAAGCATGCAATAAAAATTCATGAAGGGCTTGCCAAAAGAGAGCTGTATGGTTAGTTGTGAAAAGCAATATTTGACAGCAAGTAATAATAGTAGATTGAAAAGCTCAAGTTGAAAGCATATTATATAAATACATTTGTTTGAAAGGAGGGAGTGAGCACCAGCTCACTTCCAAAGCCACTTGGGGGAGGTCTAGTCGCACCCACGACCAGGACCTCTCCCAAAACAACTCTAGAGCACCAACTCCAGAGCTCCAAAAGACCACTCTTGGGAGGTTTGATCGCACCCACAACCAGGACCTCAACCACGACCACTCTGGAGCACCCACTCCAGAGCTCCACAACCAGCCCTTGGAGCACAACTCGAGCCAACCATGACCCATCTAAAGCCGGCCAAGGTTTCTTTGAGGCAAAGCCACGGCCTCTCGCAGAAGCGCCCAGGGACACATTTTATAAAAGTCTACCCTTTTGCACCACTTCTCTGGGAGATGTCCATAACCAAGGACCTGGCTATTCGAATAGATTTTACGCTCTGCAGAGGTGTACAACTTTACCCACAATCCACGATCTCTATAGCGGGACGGGTTCCAGAAAGACCCTTGCTCAATTCCGAAGGTGAGCAGTCTAGAGAGCGTTGCAAGGCCTTTACAAAGCTTTGAACTGGGTCGAATCTGCCCGCTAAGGTTTTGCAAATCCCCCATACGGGTTATAGGGTGCCCCCTCTTGCGCCAGCGCCTCAGCACGCTCCACCACAACAGAAACAAACCAGCTCATTGCTAGTTATTTGGCCCAGGCCATCCCCATAAAATGACCTTGTGGTTGCACGGATTACTCGGATCCACAGACACAAAGTTAGGTCCTTAATCCACTCAGGCAAGGCAACCTCATCCCATTGTGCACATGGCACCCCCTTTACTGCACGATCACTTGCCCGAGTGTGAAAACATTTTGGGTTCAACCCGGCCATTGGACCACCCAGTCCTGGCACTGCAAATTTTAATAAGGTGGCCTCGCACCACAATCAACACAGCTATGGCCTCAGCACCACAGCTTCTTAACAGTGGCACCAACCACAGTTCCATAGTTCCATTAGTCAAGATTATTAATTGATGAGGCATGATTCACCAGACCCACGGTTCTACAGCAAGGCTAAGCATAAACTTACGGTCCCATGTTGGCAATATCAAACAATACCAACTAAAAATACCCATTCTAAGGTGTTCAAGGTGATCATGACAACATGTCAGGTTCAAGTGTCCAAGGAGGCATAATGTCAAGTAGGAGAATAACTACTGCCCAAACTAGTTCTATAAAAATAGCCATGCAAGTTTAACAAATCAAAATACTTTTGTAAAATGGGATCAAGATAATCAAGGGATTCCACGACTTGCCTCTGTTGATGAGCAAAGCTTCGGTAGAGGTAGCTTGATCCACGAGCTCTACAGCAAAACCAAGATCTACACGTTCGCAAAAGAAACAAAATAAGCAAAGAGACTCCAAGAAATCTAAAGAACTTACTTAAAGCAAAAAGAGAGGAGGTCCACTGAGAGGAGCAGGTTCGGGAGGGAGGTCCCAAGAGAGGGAGGTCTAGACCCAAGGAGGTCCGAACCAGAGGAGCTTGGAGAGCTCACCAGAACCGAAAGAGTTGGGAGAAGAGGTTGAGTGAAGAACAGAGAGGAAATGGATGCCCCTGGTGCTCTATTTATAGAGGACAAAAAATAGGAGCACCACAAAAAGGGAGCGACCAGGTTCAAGGTATTTGGTACAAAAGGTACACTGCTAGCAAGTACAACAAAGGACTAAAACAGTCAAAACAGGTGACAAAAAGTAGAAATGAGTACAAAGGAATGGACAATATTTTAATATGACTTCAACCCACATCAAATGCGCTTAAGAATCTGAGGCGGAGGAAATCGAGAAAACAAGCAGGACAGTCAAAGGAACTATTTGAGAACAGGAGGGGGTCCTGTGAGAGTCAAAGGAGGTCCCGAAGGGGGAGGAGGTCCTGAGAACAAAGAAAAGGTCTCGAGGAGATCCTGAAGACAAGGAGGTCTAGAGGAGGTCCTAGAGACTACAAGGAGGTCTTGAGGACAGGAGGTCCTAAAGACTGCAAGGAGGTCTTGAGGATAGGAGGTCCTAAAGACTGCTAGAAGGTCGTGACCACAAAGGCCTAAACCACAAAGAGAAGGTCTAGACCACAAGGGCCTGAACACGAAAAGGAGGTCTGATCCTACGAGGAGGTCCAAACACAGGGGAGGTCTAGGCCAGAGAGGTCCCAACGCAAAAAGGGACCCTCAAAGGAGATCTAGGCCTCAGGGAAGGCCTAAACCACAAGGAGATCTAAACCTCACGGAAGGTCTAAATCACAAGAAGATCTACACCTCAAAGGAGGTCTAAATCACAAAGAGAGAATGTCTTGAGGAGGTTCCTGACCAAAGGCAAAAACCGTGACCTAGAGGATGGTCCTGGACCACAAGGGTGGTCCTAGCAAAAGACCAAGGGGAGGTCCGGAGGACAAAAGGGACTCAAGGCAAGGGGGTCTGGAGGCCAAGGTTAACCAAGGGGTGGTCTTTGCAGAAAGACCAACAAGGACCAAGAGGAGATCTTTGCAAAAAATGAAAGGATGGTCTCATGTAAAGTGACCTAGAGGGATGTCTTTGCAAAAAGGGTTAACAAAGGAGGTCACATCCAAAAGGGGAGGTCGTGGCCTAAAAGGGGAGGTCCTGACCATAGGAGATTATCTGGACTAAGAGGGTGGTCTTTGCAAAAAGACCAGCAAAGATCAAGGAGGGAGGTTTTTGCAAAAAAGACCGCGAGGGAGCCAGAGGAGGAGGTCTTTGCAAAAAGACCACAGGAGGTCCTGACGGCTAAGATCTAAACAAGGGGAGGCCTGAGCAGTTAAGATCTCCAAAGGGGAGGTCCTAACGGTCAGATCTAAATAAGGGGAGATCTGAGCGGTTAAGATCTCCAAAGGGGAGGTCCTAACGCTCAGATCTAAAACAAGGGGAGGTCTGAGCAGTTAAGATCTCCAAAGGGGAGGTTCTAGCGGTCAAGATCTGAGCAAGGGGAGGTCCTGATAGCTAAGATCTCCAAGGGGAGGTCCTAACGGTCAAGATCTGAGCAAGGGGAGGTCCTGACGGCTAAGATCTCCAAGGGGAGGTCCTAACGGTCAAGATCTGTACAAGGGAAGGTCCTGGCGGCTAAGATCTCCAAGGGGAGGTCCTAACGATCAAGATCTGAGCAAGGGGAGGTCCTGATGGCTAAGATCTCCAAGGAGAGGTCCTAACGGTCAAGATCTGAGGAAGGGGAGGTCCTGACGGCTAAGATCTCCAAGGGGAGATCCTAACGGTCAAGATCTGAGCAAGGGGAGGTCCTGACGGCTAAGATCTCCAAGGGGAGGTCCTAACAGTTAAGATCTGAGCAAGGGGAGGTCCTGACGGCTAAGATCTCCAAAGGGAGGTCCTAACGGTCAAGATCTGAGCAAGGGGAGGTTCTGACAGCTAAGATCTCCAAGGGGAGGTCCTAACGGTCAAGATCTGAACAAAGGGAGGTCTTGACGGCTAAGATCACCAAGGAGAGGTCCTAACGGTCAAGATATGAGCAAGGGGAGGTCCTAAACACGAGGAGATTCAAACCAACGAAGAGGGGGTTTGGACTAAAGGAAGTCCAAACAAAAGATACAGGGAAGGTCCAGAGAGCATAGGAGGTTTGAACCCATAAAGAGGTCTAACTGAAGGAAGGTCCGGACATCAGGAGACATCCAACAAAAAGAGGAATCTGGACATAGGGGAATGTCCAGCAAGAGGAAAGTTTCTGCCGAGGAGGGAGAGAGACCTAGAGGAGGAGAAGCTAGCTCGAAGGACAAACAAGGCAAACAGAGAAAAGGGGCTAGAAGCCACAGAACAGCAATAACTCCAAATCAACCAAAAGGATTAATTGAAGTTTGATTAGTTCAAGTTAAACCTCCAAATTCCGAAATCTTCAAGTTAAGCTTTGAGCAAACAACAAAACCAAATGGTTATTTTATTTTGAAAAGCTTTTCAAAACTCTGGACAAACGAGACATTACATTGTTAATATGTAAAAAATAATCTCAGCTTTCTTTAGCTTCCCATTTGTGCGTGGTAATTATATTGTTAATGTCAAAAATTAATTTTAAATTGCAAAACTAGGAAAATAGGAAGAACTTTGTTTATTGTTTATATTTGCACTTGGAAAATATTTAAAAATATGCTTGTCGGTGTTTTAGAACCAAACTTACGTAAAGATTGTTTGATTCGGGGGTTCCCCTAGGCTCGAAATCACGTAGAGAGGGAGACACGGGGATTTTTTTACAAGTTCGGGCCTTCTTCTGGAAGAATAACAACCCTACTCCTGTATGTATGTATTGAGTATACTGGATTACAAGATCAAGAGAAAGACTAGAGTATTGTGTCTTGTGCTCCTGATTGTGTTTCTGATTGCTCTTTTTTTTCTCCCCTATTGTCCTGATGATTCTGCCTTTTATACAGTCCTCAAAGTGTGCCGTTGTATCTCCAGTTTAAAGGCCACCTTAATGTTCTAGCTCGTGGAGGCGTTACTGGTGGTTATTGTGGGAGTAGTAATGTTCCCACGTTATCAGACAGTTATCACCATAACAGGGAGTTTAAATCGTGCCATTATTTCAGAGAATAATAGCGTAGTTTACTGCCCATATCTTCAAATATGGTGCGAAAGATTCCCTAGTTAACTAGGCCCACATGTCTGTAAGCCCTATCGACTAAGGACTACTCGTAGAAGGGCTTACGACCAGGTGGTGGTCGTAGAAGATCTTACAACCGCATGCTGATCGTAGTAGGACTTACGATCATGGGATAGTCGTAGAAGGACTTACGACTATAGGGTAATCGTAGGAGGACTTACGATTACGGGGTGGTCGTAGAAGAACTTACGACCTCCAGCTTCTCCCTTATGAATATCAAGGGGTATACTCAAGGATCATATGACGTCATTATTATCCATAATATGAATTACAGATAAATAATATAATGAGGATCATTATATCCTCGTCAATGCTCTAAATTGGAAGACCCTATTACAAATCTATTTAAATTGCTGAGTAGCCTAAATTAGGTTTACATTTTTGTATGATAATTATTCTGTTAATGGTAAAAATTATTTTTAAAGTAGGAATTTTGGTTTTTGTACATGTTTCGTAGTCTTTACAATGCATGCACTTAATTTATAGGTTTGGCGGACGCAAGCCACTACGAGCTGCTTGACCCGGTGATTGACGCGCGTCACCGTAGTTGCCTCAGTACTGTGCTACCCCCGCAGGGTGAGGTGCCGATTGAGCTTGGCGCGTTGTGGTTGCGCACGCCCATCAGGGCGTGGAGGCTACACCCAAACTGGGTTCTGAGGTACATATAGTTCTGACCTTAATGCACTCAATCGCGGTCTGACTACTTTGCGTGCAGTCATGTTTGTTCTTAATCGTTTCAATGCAGGTTGAGAGCGGTAGGCATCTTTCCACTAGCGAGGATGGTGGAGGCGACATGGAAGGACGACCTGGACCGCGGTCATGATCGTACGTCTAGACGTTTTCCATACGACCGGGCTCTGCTGACGGCGCTGGTTGACCGCTGGAGGCCAGAGACACACATGTTCCACCTTCTGTGCGGGGAGATGGCGCCGACGCTCCAGGACGTGAGCTTCCTGACCGGGTTACCCAGCACAGGCTCCCCCATGACGGCGTACGACATCTCGGCCACGTGGCGCACGGACCTCCTAGTGAGGTTCCACGATGTGCTGCCGCCAGGCAGCGGGTACACGGAGTTCAACAGCCTGCACGAGCCGATGTTGAGGTGGATCTACCAGTTCTACGTAAGTATTTGTAACTATTGTCATCTCGCATCATTTCATATGTGAACCTTGCTGACGTGTACATGACTTCTTGCAGCCCGAGCGTATGGCGCTGAACGCAGGGGACGCCATTGTTACGAGGCACTTCGAGGCCTACCTGATATGACTTTTCGAGTGGGTCATGTTCCTGGGGTCCCATGGCGACAACGTCGACAAGCACTACCTCCGATACGCACATGAGCTGGCGGACTTGCCGGTGGACGAGATCCCCTCCTACACCCGGGGTCCGGTCGTACTATGCGCGACATACCGTGCACTATACGACGCATGCCACTGTGCCCAGGACAGCTCCATCCTCTTCGGATGCCCGTTGCTTCCGCAACTGTGGTCCTTGGAGCACTTCTAGATCGAACGACCACAGCTGGACTTGGGAGCATACGCAATCAGCTTGTATGCCCATGGCGACGACGGGTTAGTTTCATGATTATTTATTATTTTTCGTATTGTAATCACAATTTCGTGTGTTAAGTTTGAGGTGTTCTATTGCACAGGTCACCTACACGCCGATCACTTCGCAGGGGTCCTACCCAGAGTACGTTGCGATGTTCAATCAGTTGACTGATGACCGCGGTATCTGGACACCGTACACTCAAGAGAGGGTGAACATGCGCATGCCCGAATGTAACGACCCGGCCCAGGGCACACCCCGGGAGGTCCCTCAGGACCTCTTGGGAGGTCCAGAGAGGAGCCCCCAGGACGTCCCGAGAGGTCCCTCAGGACCTCCTGGGAGGTCTGCAAAGGACTTCCCAGACATCCAGGAGGACATCCCAGGGATCAAGAGACCTCCCGAGAGGTCCGAGAGGACCACTCGGAGGTCTGGGAGGTCCTGACCCGTAGAGGTCGATGGACCTCAGACCTCCCCAAAACTCTACGTCTCCACTCGAGGGAGGTCCGAAGGGAACCACCCCGAGGGGGTCGTGGGGCTTAGCGCAAGACTAAAGTCCTCTGTGATTCAAACCAGCCCCCAGAGATCATCGACTAGTTCTCACAGCAAACAAGTGATAACATCAACATCCACAAGACTTTATTAACAGCAAAAGCAGGTTTGATTATAAGGGTTGCTTACAACTCCAGCAACAGGGAGCACACAAACGCAGTGGAGAATAAAAGACAATGTCCACCCATTACACCACAGGTGATTGGCTGGAGGGTGCGGCCTAATTGAGCTGGTCATCTTCATCATCAAAGAAGTCTTCATCTGCTCAATATATGAATCAAGCAAGAGTGAGCACAACAACCGCTTCATAAGTTACACCGTCAATTAATGAATGACATGCATAAGGGTATATCAAAGGACAAACATAGTAGGGTTGATTTGCATAAAGCCAATTTTATTTCAATTACAAGTATTAAGTTTCAAGGCAGGTTACAATAATAAAATTCAGTTTTACAAATCCATTTTCAGTTGGATACATTCATCATTGAAATGGTGAATGAACCCTCCTGCACAAGGCTTCCCGCCCAAACCCAGTTTTGGTTAAGCCACCAAAACCATTTTCATAACCTTTTGAAAACCAAACCAAAAGCTAACTTTGAGTGACATTGCCAGCATGTCCATGACCGTGGACACGGCTATTTGAATTGATTTACACTCTGTAGAGGTTGCACACTTTACCCACATGACATGAATTCTCTAGTTTGCTTGGCATCCGTCGATGCCACCTCACACTTCCTTTGGTGAGAGGTCTAGAGCACATGACAAGGCCTTTACAATACATTACTCCACCACAGTCCACCCACTCTAAGGTTTCGCTCCCATTGGACTTTCCATCCATGGGTTTAAGCCCCTCTTGAGCCGGGTGGGACTACAACTAGTCATAACATGACAAACCCACAGCGTCGCATGGCAAACTATGGTAGAGCTTTGCAAATTAATTAGCTGTGTCCCACGCCCCATACTGGAGACATGTGGTTGCACAAGTTTGGCATAGCCCATTATAGGCTTAGCAAGTGGTGTCTCAAAGACCGGTCCTTAACCGACTTGGGCGACAAACCTCAACCCTGGGGCATCGGATCACACGACCCCCATGCATAGACATGCACCAACCATACAACCAGCTTCGCCCAAGTCAAAACCATTTTCCAGTTACTTTGCTTTACAATCCCCCATGGCACACCAATGCCATGGGCATGAGTAAAACATCCATGACACACCAATGTCATGGCCGAAATCTCCATGGCACACCAATGCCACGGCTCAAAGCATTTGAATAATTGGTATTTTTGGTCAAAACTCCCTAAATCAAGATCTTGGTCTAAGCATTTCATTTTTCAAGAGCTTCGGGTCCTCACTATTGCAAGAACCAGTTTTTTTTATCTAAGGTGACGATGAGGTTGATTCAATCATGGATAGAGGTCATACCAAACAGTAGGTTTAACTATGGATTAAATGATAGGCATTGAAATATTTAGTAAAGTAAGCATGCATACACCTTTGAAAACAACATAAATAATTTGAAGTAATGGGTGCAACATGTTCAAGAGTGTAACTTGCCTTGCTCAAGATCTTGAGCTGCTTCCTCTCCCTCACTGAACTCAGGCTCCCCACGGTCTGGGCAATTTACACGTGAAAAACCAAATACTCAAACAAAGCTCAAACAAGATTTCAAAGAACATCAAATAAACTTAGATACAAAACCAACAGAGAAGCTGGGAGGTCAAGAGGAGGTCCAAGGAGCTCGCTGGAGAGGTCTTAGGGCTCCAGAGAGGATGTCCAGAGACCTGTTGGAGGAGGTCCAGAGACTTGAGTGAGGAGGTCTATGGTGGCTCGGTTGAGACATGGAGTAGAAATGAGGAAGAAAGTGGTAAAGGAAGGCTCTCCCAAGATATATATAGGGGAAGCAAAAGCACGTGACCCATGTTAGAGTCAACAAGAGTTGGTAAATAGGACGAGGGAGTAGGCAAGGAATGTGACATTCGGTATGACATGAGTACTGCAAAAGGTGAGGGCATTAAATGCGGTGAAGACTTCCTTGCCCAAGGACACAGTCAAATGTATAAGAAAACTGGGTGTGTTGATCGCCCAAAGGAGGCGATCAAGACCGCCAAGGAGGTCTGCTTGTGACTGAGGAGGTCTTCAAATAACAAGAGGAGATCCTCACCCACCGGGGAGGTCTTGACGGTTGGATCTCCAAAGGGGGGGGGTCCAAACGGCCAAGATTAAGCGCACCAGAGGAGGTCCGCAAGGGCAAGCAGGAGGTCCTCACCCGCAAGGGAGGTTTAGAACCGTAGGATCAAATCCAGGGGAGGTCTGAACGGTTAGGATTTCCAAGGGGAGGTCCTAACAATCGGATCTGCCAAAAAGGGGAGGTCTGGACGGCCAAGATTTTCAAAGGGGAGGTCTTGACGGTCCAGATCCACAATGAGGAGGTCTGGGCCACTGAATTTCGATCGGACCGTCCAAAATGGTTGGGACGTTCGGATCGCACGAACGCCACAACAAATCGGACCATCCAATGAAGATCTAAGGGCTCAGAGGAGGTGGGACGTTCGGACCATCCGAACATCTCACTAGGATCAAGCCGTCCAATGCAAATCGGATGACTCACAATCAATAGAGATGCAAATAGGTAAGGAGGAGGTCCTGGAGGATCCGGGGAGGTCTGGTGGGACACAGGGAGGTCCAATAAAGGTAAGGGAAGGTCCTAGAGGATATAAAGAGGTCCTGAAGGACACGGGGAGGTCAAATAAAAGTAAGGGGAGGTTGTAGAGGACATGGAGAGGTCCTGAAGGACACGGGGAGGTCAAAGTGAACAAACAGGAGGTCATAAGAAGCGGTAGTACCACCAAGTACGAGCGGCACTACCGAATTGGTACCAAGGGAACCTCCAGAGAAGGTTTCAAGGTTTCAAGCAACGAAGGATATTCAAGAAAACATGGAAAGCTTCACAGGGTCCCAAAGGAGTTCAAATGCACATAAGGGTGGCACAGACTTAGGGAGGTTGCGAGCCAGAGAGGACCCGAGAGAGAGAAATGGGTCTCGGGGAGGTCTAGACCTAAGGAGGTCTGGACCCGGGGAGGACATCACCAAGGAGGTCTGGACCCTTGGATCCAAATGAAGGAGAGGTCTGGGCCATTAGATCCCAGACAAAGGGAGGTCTAGGCCAGATGTGGGTAAAAGATGGACAGAGAAGGAAAGACCAGCAGAGCTCCAATAACTCAATAAACCAACAAGGAACTTTAGTTGTAGTTTGAGTTAGTCAACTTAAATTCATTATGAAATTCCAGGTTAAGCTTTGAATTCTCATCAAAACAAAATGGTTCTTTTTATTTTGAAAATTCCAAAAAGATTCTAAAATAAATTCAGGGTGTCACACCGAAGGACTGTCGATCATGTGCACGCGAGACTACGTGTACTGGTACACGCGGAGGGTCTTGGTGCATGATGTCTTCATGGAGGAGTACCAAGTGTAGCGGGTCATGCATCAGTTCGGTCTGCGACAGGAGGTCCCAACCCTGTGGGGGGGAGGCGGGTGCCGGCGCAAGTTCACGTGTAAGTTCACTCTTTACTTCTTTCATACAATGTGCGTTACATGCCGACCAAATAATTGTCTTGCCGTCCACAGGTACACTAGGAAGGGTGTACGTGACACGATGTCCTGGTTGGACAGGATGTCCCCTTGGGTTGAGACTTGGAGTGGCGTGCAAGAGGACCCCATCCAGTGTGGGGATGATCCCTATGATCCCGAGACGTATCGGGGGGGGTACATGGAGTGGTACGCTAGTCGGATGAGGCTTCGCTGCGTTCGGGTCGTGGCGACCCACCACAACATGAGGTTACGACATCTGACACGTACCCCACCCAGCCAGACTCCGCTTTTCACCACTCCGTACGTATTGAACGGTCCTTATTTCATATTTAATTTGCCAGATTTATGTTTCCAACTCGTTCAATACTTGTGCAGACTGATCTACATCGGGCGGTTCTCGAGTTGGCAACCTCCATGCAGCAGATGACGCTGGGGGACACCAGAGGGGTCCTGTAGTGGATCATGGAGGCCTCGACACGAGGCATCCAGATCATGACTTGTCGCACATCGAGGAACCCGCTGGACCGACCAATGCGAGGACGAGGGGTCAGCCGAGGTGGTTCACAGCCACGGGCTCCTGCCCTGGACTGGCGGGCGTGTCGTCGTGGCACCGTGGTGGGAGCACCATGGGACATTTTGGAGCTGAGCATGAGACATTCACTTTCCCTTCTTTATTTCGAACCGCACAAGTTACTAACGTCAATCTTCTCTTGCAGGTCCGGTGCTTCACCGGCACGCGGGGCAGGAGTACGCGGAGTCATCGGGCCACGGCTTTGTGCCACCAGGTATGACCACCCTACTTGCTTGCGTAATGTTCTTTTTCGTGATTTTCACCATGATTACGTGCGTAACGTAATGCTTTTTTATTTTGAACTCCAATAGTTACTAACGACAATCTTCTATTGCAGGTCCTGAGCTCCACCCGTATGCGGGGCAGGAGTACGTGGAGTCGTCGGGGCACTTCTTTGGGCCAGCAGGTATGACCACCTTGCTTGCTTGCGTAACGTTCTTTTTCGTGGTTTTCGCCATGAAAACGTTTGTAACGTAAAGCTTCATAGGAACGCCATGGGAGAACGATTCATTGTCACACGATGACGCACACCTATCGACACCCCTCAAGGACTTTTTCATGGACCCACGTGATACCCCATTCTCCTTGGAGGCTTCTCAGCTGCACGATGCGCCGAGATCGACCCAACCGACGCAGGACCCCCCTCGCGACACCACCTTAGGCTACTCACGCCGGTTGGGTAGTCGGGCAGCCTGATCCTCTACTCGGACCATTGCTAGCGAGGCCAGGGGCGACACACAGGGTGCGCCCCAAGAGGGGCCAGTAGATATTCTCCAAATATCAGTGATGCCATGTAAATATTAATTTCTATACAACTATTATTATGCCAGTCTCGTGTTTCAATATCTCTTTTTTGCTTGAAAACTGCGACCACGTGTACGATTCTGCATCGGGACACCCCACACCACATGACCCGACGAGTCAGCTTTGCGGAGCAACATGACCCGGCGAGTTAGCTTTTCAAGATGACGTGACCCAACGAGTCAGCTTTTTAGGACGACGTGACTCGACAAGTCGGCTTTTCAAGACGACGTGACCCGACGAGTTAGCTTTTCAGGACGACGTGACCTGACGAGTTAGCTTTTCAGGACGACGTGACCCGATGAGCCAACTTTTCAGGGACGCTGCCTTGTGAACGCGAATTTCCTTCAATTGAATTACAATTCAGTCGCGTACGTAGCGTCGGCTCGACATATAAGTACTACCCCTTCCACGTCAGGTTCTCCTGCATCTAGACTTCAACACAATCTCGCTCAGATGTGGCCCAGGAGGAACAAAGGGAGCGTGCTAGGAGGCCACCTCCCCGCAATGATGCTGCCCCCTATAGCAGCAACCCCAACCGAAACATCCCAACCGAGCGTTTGCCGCAACACCCGCCCGAGGGGGAGACACCGCCCCTCTGTTGGTGCAGGGACAGATGTAAGTTCTTCAAGTCCAAGCACCGGTTAAGCCAGGCCATGCATTATTGGGGTTGCGTGAACTACTCCAGCGACTATCCCGACCGCCGTTAGGACACAAGATGCTATCGGTAGCCGGTAAGGACAGGTAGCAGTATGTTCCCCTACCATTTCTCTTTGAAAGTCCGCACTAACAATCTCTCCCGTCTACTCGTAGTCCCCGGATCCGCTATGTTGCTACCGCAAGTGGATTGACCTAGAGATCCACCCACACGACCAGTGGACTCTCGACTGCGAGGAGTGGGATGCTAATAGGGACCACGAGAGGAGGGAGGAGGAGTGCCGCACCGAAGAGCACAACCAACGTATCCGGCGGGAGACACAGACCCATCTTGAGGTGTGTAGGCACCGGGAGCGCGAGGCTCGCGAGAGGGAGTGCGAGCAAAAGAGGGAAATGGCGGCCGTGGCCAAGGTGACCGACGAGGAGTACAACGCCGAGCTCGCAAGGAAGGGCAAATGGCCCCGGTCCATGCAGTAGTCCGACCCTCTTCGTCCATATGTCCTATGTATTTCTAATTCCCCAAAGGCATACGTGTACCGTCCTTAGTTCGTTAGCCTACATGTCATGTAACCCCTCTTGTCGGATCAACTGTTGTGTTGCTATCATTGCGCCATTTCTCCAATATTGTGCACTGTGTGTGAATTCTCTAGCTCATCACAATATAACTTACTTTCCTACTTACGAATCATTAATACCTCAATCGTCCTCACAAAATTCTCTAGTGCATCACAATATAACTTACCTTCCAGCTGACGCATCGCTAACATATTTCGTACCATTCTGAATCTATAAAAATAACAAACACACCAACCAGCATAGGATCCTATCGTTAGTTCAACTGGCGAGTTCAACTGGCGACATCTCCCTGTCGCTAATTGAAATGGCAACAGGTAGCAATAACACCACTACAGAAAACCTCATCACAGACGGTTCGAAATCGTCATCACAGACGGTTTCTGAACTGTCTGCATTTGTACGTTTGTGATAACAGGTGGTTATCACAGATGGTTGAAAAACCGTTTGTGATACGGAATAACACAGACGGTTTTTTATTGAAACCGTCTATGAAGGTATAGTATCACAGACGGTTTCCATTAAAAACCGTATGTGATACGTAGAATATCACAAACGGTTCGTAACCGTCTATGATATTCTACGTATCACAGACGATTTTTAACGAAAACCGTCTGTGATACTATATTACCCTGACTACTTTTTTTATATTTTTGGCTAGCCTCAGGAATTGCTAGCCATGCCTTCTGAAAACAAGCATGCAAAAAACAGATACATCACAGATAATCAATTGTTGACAACTCAAAGTGATCATTACTCAAAATAAATTACAAAAAAATTTGTTCAAGTATTCTCGCTATAGTTACAATTGGATTACAATTGAATCAATTGTTTGCATGTGGTTGAGAGGTGTCGACGGGGTGAAACTCTGCGTCGGCGACAGAGTGAAAGTCTCCTTTGGGGTGAATGATATCAGTCTTGATGAAGGCGTAGAGCTTCCCTCGAACGTCCACGATCTCTCTCACAACGAGTGCATCTAATTCTATCACCAAGTCCTATCGCTAGCAAGAGTAAAGTGGTAAGCATATATATTTAAATTTATAATTCAGAAATAATTATTTCGAGATTGACAAACCTCGGGATCCTTCGTTTTAGCACTAATGATTTGCTGTATATGATGGCAAACGTAGAATGCACATAGCTCATCATTTTTTGCTGGTGGCACTGCAAAAATAGAATTACATATATAGATATAGTCAGTTTGAGATGCATTATTACGAAGTATGATATAGCATTATTGTGTTGTAGCGCGTACCAGAAATCGTGTCCCGTGTGTCAGTGTTTTGTCCGATCCCCCCTTATATAGTCCTCCATCGTCAACATAGGCGGTGAACGACCTATATGATTTCAAAAAGTTATCCTCGGCCATTTTAAATGAAGGAAGACTACAATAGAGTTATGTATGGAGGAAATGAGCATACACATCGAATATTTACGCTGTAATGTAGAGCCAGAGCATGTGGCGCGCCCAGAGGCGCTCAGCAGCAAGCGCTGCTGGGCGGCTTGGCCACTGGAGGAAGGAAGCTAGAGGAGCGAGCAGAAGAGGCGGTGGCGAGAGACTCTGAGGAGCTGGGCGGGCCAGAGGCGAGCGGCGGTGGCATCTGCGGCAGGAGGTGGAGGCGGCGTGTGTGGGGGGTGAGAGAGGAAGGGAGGCGACGCCATGCGGGGAACCAGAGAGGGGAGCGAGGTGGTGGATCGGCGAGGGGAGACGGCGGAGGGACCGAGCACGCGTGAGGGAGGCGCCACGGTATGGCAAGCAGGAGCAGGCTGAAGGGGAGACAGCGGAGAAGAAATAGACTAGGGATCGAGTAGGGCTAGCGCAGCGAAATAAAACACAGGGCAAAAATGACGGCTATCTCTCCCGAGTGTAAACGAAATAAATGACACTCGGAATTCTATTTTATCCCGTTTAGACCCGTGGGTATCCCATTTTCAAGTGCACTCCCGTCTTCATCTCCCAAGTGTACTATAAAACACTTGAAAAAATTATTTCTACCGAGCGTTGACTTTCTCTTCCGAGTGTTTTCGTGCGGACACTCGGTAAACATATAGGCACTTGGGAAATAAACGTTTTCTAGTAGCGATGGCGCCCTCTCATACAAGATGACCTCCTGTGCCCGGCCTGGACGATATATCAATGTGCTAGCTGAAGCGCACATTATATGCTTGAGCCTCTTCCTCCTCCAATCATGCCGAGATAGCAACAACGTAGTAGTAGTAGTACTGCTAAAGAAAGTGTTAATGGTCGCATGGCGTTTTTCGACCATTAGTGATTCCTTGGCAGACAAAGTCGAGTAAAATTTATAGGACTAATATATTCTAGTCGATTTCCGTACTATTTCCTAAGTAAAAGCGAGTCCACGTCCTAGTATAATAAGATTAAAATTCGGAATAAACAAAAATAAAATAAAATAAAAAAATTTGATTTCTATCTAATTTCTAAGTAAAAGCCTCTTAATAATTATAATTTGAAATAAAAAATAAAAAATGGAAAATTATATTTGTATAGGAAATCCAACAAAAGCTTAAATTCAGAACAAAAATACAAAAATTTGTGTTTGATTTCGATACAATTACAACAATTATAATTAGGAATAAAAATTAAACAATAATTGACAAGTAGATTTGTATACAAAATACAACAAAAAAATAACTGAAATCTGGAATAAAAATAAAATAAAACTAGCAATTTGATTTCAATACGAATTCCAAAGTACAACCCCGAATAATTGTAATTTGGAATAAAAATAGGTGGCTTTGATACTGATTGTTACACCCTTCACTTCCAGATACAAGTAGCACTAGTATTTTAGGTAATTGAGATACTAGAGAGGTGAATTTAGGAGGGAAATAAGAGAAGAGGAGAGGGGATTTGGGGAAGATCATAGATGAGAAATAGGATACAAAGATTTTGAAAAGACCTGCCTCGTAGTACTTTTTGTCATTTGTCGTGACGGGTTCAATCGTATCACGCACTTGTTAACACAGCCGTATTAATTCCCATGTTTCAATGGCTTAATTCAGCTGGTTGACTGAAGATTACATTCCATCCACGCTTCAATTGGTTTTAGCAGGTGTTTCATTCGGAGGCTAATTTCACCATGCATGCATGTTTCAGATTAAATCCATTTATTTACTTATTACGAGCAAAGTACGCCCGGACAAGAAAGGACAGATTTGGAGGTATAGATTGTTGGGACCGTATCTGGGGCAGGCTCTTGTCACGTCACCACCCGTGACGTGACAGTATTATTTGGTCACGCCACGATCAGTGGTGTGACTAAAAGTGATATTTAGCGGACTTATCTTATGGCGTGACAGCGTTGTTTTGTTACGCCACGAGTGATGGCGTGACCAAAGGGGTTAGAATTGAAAATAAAGTGCATCAGGGGTTAACTTTAAAATAAAAATTAAAATTAAAAAAGGGTAATAAAAATTAAAAAAGGGTTAATTAATAAAAAAAGTTCAGGGGCGTAGGATAATTCTCGATTCTAGTCAATTGATTCTATGGTTTTTCTATCTAGATTGACTGGACCGATTCGATTCTTTGGTAGAGTCTTATTTTGGTATAATTTTAATGTTATTACGATTCTAACAAAACAATTTATAGAATCATGATAAAAAAAATTATACGACCCTACCCGATTCTAGAATTTATTATAAATAATTACTTGCATATGTCCCTTTCATTGTAAATTTTTACTTTTATTTCTTCGTGTCCATTATATTTTGCATAAATAACAAGTGATATTTCATTTGTACTACATTTTGGTAAACAAAAGCACTAAAAGTATAGTTTTAAAAATATATAAGTGTTAAAATACAATGCAGTTTTTAAAAATTATTTTTTGGTAGAATCAAATAGGATCTTAGATTCTACATCGATCCTACGATTAGCTAACCTATTGAACAACCTCCAATCCGATTCAAGATCACGATTATGACAACCTTGGTGGAGGAAGGAGGTCGCTAGCGGCGCCCACACGAGGCCAGCGAGAGGGAGGAGACCGATGGCGACATTTTGGAGTATTTGTAGGATGATATTTGGTAGGTAATTTTGTGGACTTTTAGCGATAAATGTCTATTTCTATCCCCACAAAAGCTAAAAAATCTCCCCTTAAATGGCTTTTGGCTTAGGCTGCTCCCAATCTTTCCTTGGCTAGATCTTAAGCGCCATGTAAGAAATTGATGATGTGGCGATCATAGTTAATGAGGAGAGATAAGACTTTCTAGATTCAATTTAGATACCGGGTTTGGGCTCGAAATCCTACACGTAAAATTTATTGTATAGTTATGCATGTAATTAAATGAAACAGCCTAAGATACTACACCATAAGAAATCATGCATTGGAAAAATAGTATCCTAACACTCCTTATGCACTAAAAAACTACACTAAGATACTGCCTATTGGGAGCAGCTTTATACTTATACCAGGAGCAAAAGTGCGCTAGAAAAGCCACCACTTGTTTGGGCTTTGTCTTCTTGCGACGGTTGAAAGATCTAGCCACCAAGAAAGATGTGGAGTCTGGTACATCTGAAAATCGGAGGACAAACTAGTAGGCACATTCCTGTTGGGCCAAAAAGGCGTTTCCTTTGGAACTGTCTGACGGTGAAAGCAGTGGATCAGCGTGTCACCCAACCCCTGTGTACGAATCAGCAGCTGAGCCTCTTCTCGTGACATTGACGGAATGGGAATACTATTGTACGATCCGCACGCAAGGATATTCCTGTATCACCGTCCGACGACGATCTCACGGGTCCTGACATACAATCGGACGGTGATGGGGGCGACGGTGGTGGTCTCAAGTGACTGGTCTTTTGTTTTCTTTCGTGGAGACAATCGCCTTATAACCTCAAATCAATTAATCATCTGTTGCAGTGTGTCAGTGCGATTCACATTCACGTGCGTGCCTCATCTCCCGCCTGTCTTTTGCACATATGTACGTGTCCTGCATGCACGCAGAAGCAGAGTTACCGTACGTACGTGTGCACGCAGCATCCCCATGCAAGTAAAGTGATCGAGTTGAATATAGCACTAGTACACGTCTACACGGCTTATCTTATTCATGGGTGCCTGGCCAGTGGCCACCATACAGCGCTACAACTTACAACCCTTCCTCGGAAAAAGAGCGCTGGTGCTCTCTTCGATCGAGCACATCACCCATTTTATTGTTACACACAGACACAGACACGTACAGCTAGCTAGCAGCTGCATGCTAGCGATTCACAGAGCAGCTGCAACGTCGATCGAGCGACCAACGTAGCTCTTATTGTTCTCCTCCATCTCTAGCTAGTACGTAGGTACGTACGAGCTAGTTACCGCCGCGGACGCGACGGCGTCCTTGTTTCTGGCCGCCGACGTGCTTGGCGCAACTGGGCCCGGGGTCGCCGAAGTACTTGTCGAGGCAGCGGTAGCGGTCAGGGTTCCATGACACCTGCTCGCACTCCTTGCAGGCGCCGGCGCACTGCTCAACGATGTCCATGCAGCGGCAGATCGGCGGGAGCGACATGGTGCATATGGCCACGTCGCAGCATTTCCACGGCCTCTCCTCGTCGTGATCTCTTGCCTTTGTCGCCGCCGCCATTATTACTTCACCAGCAGCCCCGCCGGCTGAATGCGCGCATGAATGAATCCATGAGTATCCATGCATGCAGGTGCTACTCTCAGACAGTAAATGAGCTAGCTTATATAGTTACCGGCGCCGCGGACGACGACGACGTCCTCGTTTCCCTCCTCCGTGCACCTGGGCCCGGGGTCGCCGTGGTACCAGTCCTGGCAGGTGTAGCGAGAAGGATCCGACTCCACCGCCTCGCAGAGCTTGCAGGCGCTGGCGCACTGCTCAACCATGTCCAGGCAGCGGCAGGTCGGCGGGAACGACCTGGTGCATATGGCCAGGTTGCAGCACTTCCACGGCCTCTCCTCGTCGCCTTTCTTCATCGCCGCCGTCACTTGATCGGCAACACCTGAATGCACGTGTAGTACTTACTGTCAATGTATTCTCCACGCACTAAACGAACCAGAGATTGATAATGTATCTAGCAGTGGCATGCATCATGCACCTTTGCCTTCACTCGGAAGGCGAATGATGCCCACGTCGTCGGCGACGGCAGCGGAGAGGCGGCCGGCAACAACGAGGGCCTCGAGCGAAAGCAACAGTAGGATGGTAGTGACGCATCTCTTCATGGCTGGTTAATTAGCTTGATCTGTGCAGCTTTTTGCTCAGTCTACTTGTACTAGCCAGCATGCGTGGTCTTGTGTGACATGCAAATATGCGATGCATGTGTATATAGCCCCGGCAGACCAATGGCTTGACGGCATGGAGACGAACACGCGGCGCTTTCCATTGCCTGCAGATGGAAGCGAGAGGATATGACACGAACACAACAGCTGAATACAGTAGTACATATGCATGGAGGAGCTACGCACCTGTCAGCGTGAAGTGAGTAGGTAGCGTTTGTAAATTGGATGCATGGGCGCATGCATCCGTGGATTACTTCACCGTAGCTCGTTCCACCAAGTGCATGGTCATCAGCAACTGCATGTGGCGCCGTCACACGCGTCGCACACGGACTAAGTTGATGGAATTAATTTTGTTTAGGTAGTTTTTTTGTTATCTTTGGTAAGAGTTGTTTCTGATTGGGAGTCCGCATGCGTCTGGTAAGAGTTGTTTCTGATTAGGAGTCCGTGTGTGTGTGAGACGAAGCCGTTTCCGTGTCCACGTCTTAGTCAGGTATGTAAGAGTATAGAAGTATATAGAGACAATGGTGGAATCAAGATTTTAACGATAAGGGTGCGAACTTAAGACATATTTGTTCTAACACAAGTTCAAATGATATAGTACATAAGTTTAAATATGTCAAATTATATGTTCGCACTATAACCAACATCACAAAAATATTTTTAGAAAATTACAACTTGATATGACGTTCTTTCATGCTTTGAAAGCGATTGACGACAACATCATCGCTAACTTGTAGAAAAAAAATCACGCTCAATGTATGTAACTAAGCAACATTCAAGTATTGTTCACCCTTGCTATTTCTTAACTTGTTCTTTACATGATTCATTGCTGAAAATACCCTTTCTACACTTTCAGTAGTCACAGAATGGATCAATACCAATTTGAGCAGCAAATAAACAAATTTATAGCGATCATGCTTCTTTGTCTCAACAAGTTTAATAGAGTGCTCACTGAGATTCTCCATTTCTCGAAACCTTGTATCTTAATGCATGTCCTCGGGGTCGAGACTTGAGGGGCGCGACCGGCGCGTCGAGACCAAGATCGTCGGCGCAGAAGCTAGAAGCGGCGCCAGAGCGTCGTGATGCGCCGATGCCGTGATGAGCTGCCGGTTGCGCCCCTGCGCTACTGCCAGGGCGCCTGGATGGGTAGATGGCACTTAGGCATAACGTCTCCTTGACTAGTTGAATTATGCTTGATTCTCATATTCTGTTGGGTCTAATGCTAAATGGGCTGCCAGGAGTTGAGAAGTATGTATGTTAGTATATGTAGTGTATACTTTATGTATTAAGAAGGGTATATATTAGTTTTTTGTGCAAAAATTTTGAGGGGTGCAACTACACCCCCATGCCTCTACTCTGCCTCCGCCACTAAGGGGAGGTAGCAGTCTTGTAACTCGAGAGTTGAGAAGCAATAAACAAAAAGAGGAGCAGCGTGATCCCGTCTTGTTCGATTGTTTTCGCTCCGTTTCGTTGCCTCGGGAAGACAAGCTCTGCAGCACATCGAGTTGTCCTCACACACAGAGAAGCTGAATCACGTTAGGAAACAAGACCATCAGGTCTCACGGACAAAGCAAAGATGTCTAGGCAAGTCATATCAGCGGGTCCCACGGGTGGGATTGTTTCACGGAGAGAAGGCAACCAAAGTAAGAGAATTGAGCGAGTTCAGCGTGTTCCTGGACCAGAAGATAAAGAAAAATTCCAACAGTTGGTATCAGAGTCTGTTGATCTTGGTGCTATCTAAAGATCATGGGCGACAAGGCGAAGACCCGGGATGGGCCGATCTCCCTCCTATATCCTGTCCTGACGACCGATAATTACCCGGTGTGGGCAATGAAGATGAAGACGAACATGCGCGCCCAGGGAGTCTGGGGTGCAGTTGATCCGAAGGCGAAGGACAAGCTGGTAGACGACAAGGTGGACTAGACGGCTTTGGCCATTATCTACCAGGCAGTGCCAGACTCCATGATGTGGAAGCTCATCGGCAAGGAGACGGCACGTGAGGCGTGGGTCACGCTTCAGAAGATGCACGAGGGAGTTGATCGCGTTAAGGAGGTGCGGCTCTAGAATTTGCGCCTCCAGATGGGAGAAACCCAGTCGGTGGACGAGTTCGCCGGCAAGCTAACTTAACTGTACAATTAGATTGTCTCTCTGAATGACAAGATGGAGGAATCTGTGGCAGTGAAGAAATACATGCGCGTGCTATCAGAAAAGTTCATACATGTCATCACCACGCTCATGTACTCCACCGATTTGGAGGAAAAAAAGATCGAGGAGATCACCAGCTCCCTCAAGGCGCATGAGGAGCATTTGAAGGGGTATCAGTCCCATAACAAGCAGGCTTTGTTGTTAAAGGGAGATGCAAGAAGCAGTGGCTGGCAGTTTCACAGGGAATCGTCGGAGGAGGACGATCGTGCCTCATCAAGTAGCCGTTTAAAGACAATTACAAGCTTGTAATTAATAACTTCAACTTCAGTTCTACTGCTATTACTTCTAAGGCCGTGGTTTAGGAGCACTACTATAGAAAAGGTATTCATAGACGGTTCAAAATGTCATCACGAGCGGTTTCATGAGCCGCGAGTTTATGGGTCGATGATGACATGAGGTTATCACGAGACGGTTTTCAAACCGCTCGTGATGCATACTTTCACGCATGCTTATTAATCGAGAACCGTCTATGATAGAACCTATCACGCACGGTTTGTGGTCAAATGCTCTGATAGTATATATCACAGACGGTTTGTGGCTGGAACCATCTGTGATGACTTTTCTCTATAAAGGCCCAAGCAGTGGCTGCTTGTGCTATTAAAACTGGCATCATATATATATTATATATATATTGTTCGTAGTGTCTCAGCCACTTTGGGGGGGATCGTCCACGTAGCATGAGAAGGATGAGACAGTAGCCATGGGCAACCTCATTGAGCCCCTGCAAGTTTAAAAAGCATGGATGCAAGGAGATTGTCAGGACATCCAATTACATGGATATTGTCGATAGGTAATTGGACATCGCTATGTTCAAAACGTGACGTGGACGCGCAGGTATTCCGACTGGGAAGTGGCATCATGTATCAGCAACTAACCATTCTTGAGCATGTAATCGTCTTTAAACCCAAAAAGAACACCAAGCAATCATTCTCACATTTCAAAAGAATTCTCAACTTGTTACTTGGAGACTTTATAGAGAAGAGATTATGAATGGAATGGTAGGATGTACCTGGGATGCAAGGTAGGAGAACTTGACCGGCATGAACACAGTTACACAGACAAAGGTGAAATGAATGGCGAGAGACAGGTGAAGAGGTGTTATAGTAGTTTTTGACTCATTTGGTCTTGTTTTCAAATACAATACACACCAAACCTAAACCTTTACAAATATGAAAGGTTAATTGCAGCCAAGCCTCATCCGAACCACATCCAATGTAAGCCAACCAAGCACAAAACTAGAACTGGCATCAATAACCCTCAGTATCCATCAGAGAGCATTAACCAAACCCACCATCCCCATTCAATTTTGTCAATCTGAACCCACAGCATGAACTAAGCAAGATGCATATATATAGAATGCACATACACCAATAGCCCTCAGTTTACATTTCACAGAGCAAGGGGACTATTAATATGAACTAATTATCAATTCAATTTCAGCATAAGACTATTAACATCATTGAGTAGCTCAACAGCTAGCAAGGTGCCACTAGCCAACAAGCATCTGCATGATCATTGCATTCATTTATATTTATGATTTCTCTATACTTCTCTCTACATGTATGTATTACACAATTACACTTCTCTGCAATGATGCACTTCTCTTCATGTATGTATGTATGTATTACACATTTAGCATCTAGGCTCTGGCCAATGGACATCACCATCAGCATCAACCAACAACTAGACAACATCAAGAAGAAAAGAAGGGGACTTACGCGTTAGTGCGACAGCCAGAGAGGTTGGAGGCGCGAGGGAGGTCCGAGGTAGCGCAACGAGCCATCGGCGAGAGGGAGGAGGAGCTGGAGCTGCGGCGTAGGGAGGAGGAGCCAGGGCCGATAGCGCAGCGAGGGGTGGCTGGGAGTTTGATCTGGCGGCGCAGGGAGGAGGGAGCTTGATCCGGAGGTGTGGGAGCTGGCGTCGAGGGAGGAGCTCGATTCACATGAATACTAACAACACAAACCAATAGGTGATAGATCTGTCTTACCTCGACATCGCCGGTGGAGAGGTAGCCGGGGCAGCGTCGCCGGGGAGGAGGAAGAGGGAAGAAAGAAGGTCATGGCGAGTTGTGGCACAACAAAGGACACCGCAAAAGACACTCTTGTCGTACGAGTGTCTTGTGCAGTGAACCGTGGTGTCACAACTGTCGGCGACGGGAAGAATGCATGGCGGCATCGGCGACGGGGTCACTCGGGTGGGGAGGGGAATGGACGAGAGTAAGGGTGACGCTGGGGAGTGACGAGTTAGAGCGCAAACCCTAGCGGCCGGGCCCTTACTAATAAAGAGACTTATCACAGACGGTTCTATTATGGAACCGTCAGTGATACTTATCACAAACGGTTCCACAATGGAACCGTCCAGTACATATCACAGACGGTTCCATAATGGAACCGTCCGTGATATGGGACATATCACCGTTGGTTATGATATGTCCCATATCACGGACGATTCCATTATGGAATCGTTTGTGAAATAGTTTTTTCTCAAGTATATTTATTTTGTATATACACTTACATGACATGAAGAAATTACATGTTTATATGTCAATTTTGTCATTTAAATATCTTGAAAATTTGCTTTAACTATATATATATATAATTAATTAATTAATTTGTTCCAATAAACCGTCTCTTATATATATATATATATATATATATATAGAGAGAGAGAGAGAGAGAGAGAGAGAGAAATAATTCAACATATAATTAATATAGTAACTTCACCTCCAAACTTTTAAAAATTTCATTTTGGAATTTTCATATGGCCAAATAACGTGGCTAGTCGCTTACAAAAAGATTAAAAAAAGTAGAAACCTATAAATAAACAAAGTTTTTCTAGTGACGGAGGTAGGCTGCTATCTCCGTCTTCAATACTTCGTAGGCGGCGGCGTCGGGGGCGGACGGTTCATGATCGAACGGCTCGAAATCGCCCACTCACGACGCGCTCGTTCGAGGTCTCCCGAAGACTCTCGGACTGTTGAACCAAAAAGAATTGATCACATAGGCTCTCTTCCCTTACTTGAGGGGTCTCGGCCGGTCGACTCGATGCCTGCCGCCTCGACACTGTGATCAAGTGACGGCAAGCCTCCAGAGACGCAACGTCGTTTTGGAGGACCACGTCAATGACATGGTAAACTCGCCGAAAGTGGAGATCACCCTAAGACACGCTTGGAGGGGATGTCAAGATGGCGGAAGGTGGCCGCCACCGCTCCGCAAATTCTCGGACAGAGGAGTGAAGACACTATTGAAACAAAGTTCTTCCAGTAACACGCTTCAACGTCTGACAAGAGAGGTGCTCAGACAAGGCGGCAGCATCAATGCCGGCGACAAGGAAATGGAAGAGGCAGCCATTTCTGTTTTTTTTTGTATAAGTGGGGATGATCATCTTCGATGGCGGATGATCCTTTCTATAAAACAACGAATAAATTTGGAGCTTGAGACGAAGAGACGAATCGAGAAGCCGAAGCGGCATTGATGCGACGAATTGAGACGAATCGGTGACGAAGAAACTCATCGAGCTTCAACGGGAGTCAGAGCGATATTATCACGACGGTTATAACAAAAACCATCTCGTGATGTGTAGTAATATCACGAGCGGTTATTGTTAAGAACCGCAGTGATGTTTCACGACGGTTCTTTGTTGAAAACCGCTCGTGATAAGTAGAATTATCACAGACGGTTATTAACAATAACCGTCTGTGATAAGTCAAAGACGGTTTTTGTTATGAACCGTCTGTAATATTACCTCTTCACGAGCGGTTTTAGCATACCCGAATACGCAGCGGTCTCTAAACCAAAACCGTATGTGATTGCATATGTAATGACGGTTTTGGTCAATCGTCTGTGATGAGGCGTCCAATATTAGCCTTTTTGTAGTAGTGGAGGATTCTACAAGCACTTTGAGGATTGTCATGAAGTAAATCACACACTCCAATCGTGTCATGTTCGGCGAAGTTGGTCGTGGTTCACCTGCACGTTTAGGATATAAATGCCCAACAAGCGAGCTATATATATATATATATATATATATATATATATATATATATATATATATATATATATATATATATATAGGAAAATGGTGTGGTACTCCTGGGAGTACGTACTCCCACCTCTCATATACCACTTAAATCGTATGATGATACCTCTTTATCAATTTGAGTATACTCCAATAATGATTATAAGATACCCCAAAGTGAGTTCCATGAAAAATTTCATAAAAATCCACTTTTTATACCAAAATCTGTGTATATACTTCTTTTATATATGAAAAAGGGTATATAGCAAAAATAAAGGGCTCCAATGAAAATTTTTCAATCAAGTCACATTTGAGTATCTTATAATTGGTTTTAAATATACCGAAAGTGATAAAGAAGTATAATATATTCGTTTAAGTGGTATATTGAAGGGAGTACAAACTCCCAGAGTACTTAAACCGACGCATATATATATATATATATATATATATATATATATATATATATATATATATATATATATATATATATATATATATATAAGCCGGTTTTAAAGACACAAGCAACTACTACTTAGTGATTTTATAGAGAGAAGAGATCAGAAATGGAATGGTAGGGCGTACATGAGACGCTAGGAAGGAGAACTTAACCGGCATGAACACGGTTACATAGACAAAGGTGAAATGAATGACGATAGGCTAGTTGATTACACAGACAAAGGTAAGATTAAGAAGATTGATTATTGCTCTCAAAACAAAACTTGCTAATATATTCAGACTAGTTCAAGCAAATCATCTAAAATTAACTTTGTTGTGAACAGGAACAAAATCTATCAAGATACTATCAACTGTGATGTAGGACATCAAGTATATCAGAATGTATAAATTGCATGCTCTAAACAATACATAACAGCAGGTAATCTAACAGCTCAAGGCACAATCTATACAAAAATATCACATCCAATTGCATTTGTGACATCAATTCATCATAGAGCAATTCACAAGCCCACAAAAAATCCTTCACCCACCACCAATTTGCCATCGAACCCCCCAGGTGAACGAACACTAAGCACAGAGAGCACCCCAGTAGGATCACATTTCACAGGAGCACTTGACACACTAACATTAGCATCCCCATCCTTCACCAACATCCATGGCATCACAGAGCAAAGGGAGGGAGTGGTAGAGGGGAAGTATACCAGTGCAACGAAGCAACCACGGTAGCAACCCACCTTCATCAAACCATCACAAGGCCTCCATCATTTTCATGCATAGGCAGCATCAACCCACATCCTAGCAATTTTGCCTATTGGCAACTAACACCAGAAGTACTAGCTGGCAAATCACCAGCTTCAATGATGTGCACAAATGTCCTCCAAGAAGAGACAACAAGCTTGTAACTACAGGAAGGATTGCTAACAAATATGAAAATTTAATTAGAGCAAATCCTACATGGAGTGTGCAAAGCATGAAAGCCACAGTACAGCAGGAAATGTTTGCAGATATCAGCATCCCAAAATGCAAGAGAGCCAAGTACATAGTGATTCAAAGGATCCTGGATGCAACCAAAGATAAATCCTCTAGAGTGTTTGACTATCAACTAGAACTGTTGAGAAGCAACCCATGCAGCACAGCAGTGGTGAAGCTTGGCAATGATGTTGAGATCCCCACCTTCCAAAGAATGTACATCTATCTGGAATCATGCAAGAAGGGCTTTATAGCTGGGTGTAGAAAGGTCATTGGGCTAGATGGTTGCTTCTTCGAAGGAGCTACCAATGGTGAACTCTTTTGTGCTCTGGGAAGGGATGCAAACAACCAAATGTATCCCAAAGCCTGGGCAGTTGTGGAGGAGACAAATGATAGTTGGGACTAGTTTTTTTATCTGCTTTTAAAAGATCTAAGGGTTACAGATGGTGATCATCTCTGATTAGCAAAAGGTGGGTGAAATTGTCAAACTAATTGCATATTCAATACTTATGTACTACATAATGTGTTGCTAACTAACTATAGGCAAAATGCAGGGACTTTTGAATGCTGTTGAAACCTGGGCCCCTAATGTCAAGAACAAGAATTGTGCTAGACATATCTATACCAACTGGAGGAAGAAATTCAAGGATAGGGAGTGGCAAAAAAAGTTCTGGATATATGCCAAGACACCTTGCATAAGCCTCTTCAACCTGGCCAGAGCCAAATTGGCCCAAAGCACGCGTGAAGGGGCTGAGGCATTGATGAACACTGACCCACACCATTGGAGCAGGGCTTGATTCAAGTTAGGTTCTAACTGTGATTCTGTGGATAACAACATGTGCGAATCTTTCAACAAATGGATAGTTGAGGCAAGGTTTGTGCCAATAATTAGTATGCTGGAGGCCATTAGGTGTAAGATCATGATTAGAATCCAATTGAATAGAACAAAGGCAGACAAGTGGTAGGGCATCATATGCCCCCAACATTTTGAAGAAGCTCAATGCATATATAAATGAATTAGGGTATTGCCATGCAATATTCAATGGATAGGATTCATTTGAAGTCAAGCAACATGATCAAAGATTTACAGTAAACCTTCAAAACAAAACATGCTCTTGTAGATATTGGAAATTGTCAGGATTGCCATGTTGCCATGCCATATCATGCATATACTACAACACCAACAGGCTAGATGATCACATAGCCTCCTGTTACTCAGTTGATGAGTTCAAGAAGACATATGTGCACTGCCTAGAGCCTGTGGAGGGTACGCATAGTTGGCCCACATCAGAGAGGCCACAACCACAAGCACCAAAATATGTTAGGATGTTAGGCAGGCCAAAGAAGGAAAGGAAAAGAGAGCCTCATGAGAAGCCCAAGGCCACAAGAGTCTCAAAAGTGGGAACCATCATTAGGTGCAGATTTTGCAAAGGGACATGCCACAACATATCTTCTTGCTCAAAGAGTAAAGAAACATTGGGTGCATCTAATACAAGTGCAAGGGCTGTACCAGAAGATATCCCTCCTACAGCACCATTTGCCATAGTAATGTGTCACTCTTGCTTCAGTAATGCACCAGAACATATCTTGGACTAACATTGTATGTTGTCCTCAGGTAATAATGCAAGGATCACAATAGCGCTCTACAAGTGTTGGGAAGAGAAGGGCAAGCTTACCTGCCAACTCAAAGGGCAAGAAGAAGTGCACTAGGGTTCTGTACTCACAAAATTCTACAACTACAATCCAGGATGTAAGCATCTTCAAGTTTACTACATATATTTTACCCTACTCAGTTCTAAGACTTAGCTTTGTTCATGTTTTGCTGTAGTTTGGTGTGCCAAATGAAATGATCATCAAGCCATCTGCTAAGCCCAGTGTGACAACATCAAAAGGTGGTTCTGCATCTATAAGGCTAGAGGCTACTGTCCCTACTTCTCAGGCCAGTTCATGTGCCACAATTCAACTCTCCTCTAGCCATGCTTTAGCTAATGTCAATACTAAAGAGCCATCAAAGAAGAAACCTCCAAAAAAGAGGTCCACAAAACTGCCGAAGCTCCTGATGTCCACCAATGATGTGAATGACAACAAGCAGTGAAAGTTTGTACTGGCAATGTGTGTGTATTTCATGTGAACTTTTATAGCTTACGATTTCATAAACTTATGCATTTTCAACTTGTTTGTAACCTGCTGTGAACTTATGCTTATGCAGTATATGAACTTGTCTGTACTGGCAATGGTAGTGAACTTATCTGTTTGTTGTATGTACTTGCATTAGTGAACTTGTCTGTACTATCAATGGCAACGGTGGCAACGTGTGTGTACTGGAAATCATAGGAATGTGTTTGTAGTATGTTACTTTTGTAAGATGGTGTTGACAAGCAATTCAAAAAGCAATTCCCATTCAAGTGATCTTTGAAAGATGATGTCTGACAAGCTATCCAAAATGACATTTCTATTCTAGTGAACATTCAGTTTCACAACTTACATCAACAAACTTACAACATTACTACCAGAACATAAAGCCAACTACAACAAAGAGAGTACATGCAAACACTGAGATGATCAACATTCTATCATTTTCTACCATTTTGACCCTATCATTGAGATGAACAACTGCAGCCTCATTTTGGACCACAATTCTCCTCAAATCAGCACACTCCTCTGATTTTGCAACCAGAAATCTCCTCAGTTCAGCACACACCTCTTCCTTGGCAGCCACAAACACATTGAGCTTGGCCTGTTCATCGTTAGCCGAGGCCTTCAATTCCTTGTTTTCCTTCTTCAAAACCCTTACATAGTCGCGCAAATCCAACAAGTTCTAGTTAACAAAATGACTTGCTTCCGGATCATACCATCTCCAAAAATTACAACCCCAACCTACACAAACACAAGCACATGCCCCAAATTAGAAGAAATCAAACAGCATGCGCAAGAACACAAGAACACACTGCACCGACCACAGAACAGGACGACCACAAGAACACACTCACCCGAGCCTTCGCGCAGGTAAAGTACCTCCTCCCAGGGTTTGCGTCACTCCAAGAGACCCATCTAGCTGACTTCTGCCCACAATTGCAACAGACGGCTGGCTCATAATCAAGCAGACCCTCCTTATACCTTACCGAGGAGGAAAACTTCCCATCGCCGACGCCGACCACTGAGGAATCAACTGATCGACACGACATGCTTGAGCTCCCAGAGGTTGCCATCCACCCGCGTCGACGCCATTTTTGTACCTAGGGTTTCTCGAGACGAAGGGGATTTCCTCTTCCACAATGCCTTGCGCGAAGGGGAATGGCTGAGCCGCCCGCTTGTTATACAGAGCCTCGTCAACATAAGGGTCCAGGTGGACCTCCACGTCAGCACAAAACTAGGGTGGAGTCGGCGCGAGATGTATTTTGTCCGGTTTGCAAATGTTGAGGGCGCGGGATGTATTTTGTCCGATTTGCAAATTTCGAGGTTCTGTGTTGTCTGGTTTTCGACTTGAAGGATGTTTTCCGAACTTTTTGAAAAGTTCGAGGTTGGAAAATAGATTTTTTTTCTATGTATATGTGCTTACAGGATTGTTACTATGAAAAATGAAGAAAATAATTTTGGACATAATTGGATTAATTATCAACACATGCAAGAGCCAGCAGCTAGCTAGCTTATTGGCGCGACGATGGGTGTTATAATAATCATAATCGGGGGTGTTATTTATCAGGTGACTGAATGTTTTTTTGTATTTCAGTCACTTTCTTTTGTCCTTTGGATCTTAATCCCACTGCTTTCATGTGTGTGTTGTGCCATTCAATTTTGAGCTACGAGCTTACAAAGTTAAAGCAGTAGTAGCAGCCTAGAGTCAAAAATGGCGTGCAATTTGAGTCAAATCGACATCAATAGCACAGGACACTGGACCAAAAATCAGAAAACACAAATTCAAAATTCAACATAGTAGCAGCAGCTAGCTTGTTGGTCCCCCGATGGGTGTTAGTGTTACTAATCTTACAATAAAGAGAGCCTGCAGAGCGTAGCGTGGTACGTACGGACGTCGCTAGCTCATATTGCTCCCCGTTTATTAGACAAGGAAAACGGCAGCCAAATCTAAACACACGAGACAACTGGAGAAGCGTATGCACACACAGACGTCGAAAACAAGACGGTAAGTGGCCGGCTGGGAGCTGCTTGGCCGGCGTCGTCGCGGATTTATTCCGTGCACTTGGGAATTCCGAACTCTTCATCCACATCGAAATGGTACCAGTCGCGGCAGACATACCGAGGAGGATCCTCGGACACCTGCTCGCAATCCTTGCAAGCACTGGAGCAGGACTCCACCCGGTCCCTGCAAGAGCAACCTGGTGGGAGTTTCAGATTGCAGATGGCCATGTCGCAGCAATCCCCCCACGGCTTCTGCTTTGCTTCCTTGCAGCTGGGAATCTCGAACGGCGCCTCTTCCACATCGAAACGGTACCAGTCGCGGCAGACATACCGAGGAGGATCCTCGGACACCTGCTCGCAATCCTTGCAAGCGCTGGAGCAGGACTCCACCCTGTCCGTGCAAAGGCACCTCGGTGGGAAAATCCTCATGCAGATGGCCATGTCGCAGCAATCCCCCCACGGCTTCTGCTTTCCCTCCCCTGCTGCTGAAAGTCCATTAGTAATTTCCCCCGCACCTGTATATACACACACATTATTCATACTTCGTAAAAGAAATGTACATCGATGGATTAATTTACTAGTATATATACACACATTATTCATATACGGAGCATATGCAGATCTTGATTAATTGACAAGTACGTCGATGGACTAGCTAGCTAGTTAGTTCTGAAAGAAATGTACTAGCTAGTGTCACATGCAGTACGTGCGGAAGCAGGCCGTACGTCACCTTTGCCGTCGCTTGGGAGGCGAATAGCCCGGTCGTCGGCGAGTGCTCCGGCGAGAAGGGCCAGCTGGAGGGCAAGGATCAGTAGGATGCTAATGCTAATGCCTCTCTTCATCTTCATGGTTGCTTTGGTGCTGGTGTGATACGTACAACTGAGAGAGCTAGTACCATGGATATATAGCCCTCTCAGACCAATCAGCAAGCGACACGAACTACTCAAAGCATCCGGAGCGATAAACACGTGGCCATATCTAACTAGATATGGATCCATTTTTTATAATATATTATTTTAATTGAATAATAGAAATAAATGCCCATATAATAAAATTACAAAAATGAGTTTCTGTCACCAGTTGGATTGGCATCTCGCCAATCAAACAGTAAACCCTGTCTCGGTCGCCAAACCAAATGGTGCCAGGGCTCATGTCGCCAATTGAACGGGTGACAGCCACGTGTCGCCGAACCACATGGCAACAGGTGCTTAATTTTTTTTTGCAGAAAAAATTGAAATAAATTTATATTTATTTTTTGATAGAATGCATCTTCAAACTTTGAAATCAATACTAAATACATTGCACATAATTATTTGACGCCCGATATAACATAAATATATAGGAGAACGTAACTAAATAGGACATATGTGATCACATAGTTGTAATATTTCACACGCGCGACATGCAACGCACGTGCAAGTCCGCTACTAACACATAGACTATACAAAACATCTTGACAAATTACAATGATGGTAAGAAAAACATTCATCACAACGTATTTCAAATAGGTAAACCATCCCCGTATGACTGCCATGACTTCGTTCCATTCAGTTGCACTAACTCCCAAATCCCAATGTGTGCCCTGTCGTGCCCGGGTGGCAACACAACTCAATTTCAAACCGTGCAGAGCATGCTCAAACTCGAAGGTATAATACAACCACCGCATCACAACGCTCCACGTACACTGCTCTAGTCTTGTTATTAGGCTGACGGTCACTGATGGAAAATAACACAAATCAAACCCCTCCAGATTCTCCATAACAATCCCTTGCCCGTAGTAAAATTTGAAATTAACTTTGTCCGACATATCTAGATACTACAAGATAAAATAGATCTATAGGATTAACCACATATCTAAAACCAAAATATAAACACAAAATAGATGTACTGCAACAAACTACACTACATAACCATACATGTAAAACTATCTGATCCATTCAATTACGAACCTACAAGTTTTATTTGCTAACACATGATTTTGAAATTAATTTTTTTAAAAAAATATAAAAAATTACCTTCAAAGTGGGCAACCGTATCTACTCCCTCCCTCCCGTTCTCCACTAGGTGACCAGATCAGCTCCTCCCTCTCTCCCCTTCTCCACTACGGACGGACATCGCTTGGCTAGCTTTCTCCTCTCCTTTTCCTCCCCTCTTTATTTTTTTTATTAGAAGTGAGTTTTCACTGAATTTTCCGTGCTTTTATAGTGGTGATCCCGTCGCCAATCTAACTAGCGACAAAAGCATGTCACATTTCAAATGACGACAAAAACTTATTTTCATAATTTTATTAAATGGACATTTATTTCTGTAATTATATTAAACTAATGTACTTTTGTTTTTTTAAAAATCGACATGGATCCATGCGGAAGCAAGCAGATCTGGGTCGACCGAGCTAGCATTAATTAGTAGATTGCATTGCACATTGTGGGCCAGTGTCTCCTAAATGCCAACTGAGCTTATCAATATTTTATTAGTTCTCGTGCAGCACCCTCACAAAATAAGAGATAAGAAAAGGGCGCTACTAGGAGTCGGACGTACGAGTGGTGGCTCCCACCCGTACGATCTGAACCCATTAGTCACGAAATTTTCGTTCGCCCACCAAATGGACTTTCTACTCGCTTATTTTGTCTCGATCCACTTGTGGATTAGTGCTCGCGGCACGCAGGCCAATAACAGGCTAATACTCACTAGCATGTCTACCTCTGACATCTTACTCTAATTAAAGCAGAGGACATGTTTGAATTATATTCTCTACTGAAACTACCGCTTGCAATGATCTGTACATTTGCCACCAGTAGATCGTATTACAATGGGCTAGGTGAGATTCAGAAAATCAAAAGTTACATTGTTGCAACATTCTAAATACACAGATGTAACAATCAAAACTCTTAGTTGCAACATCCCCAGACAACGGTTGCAACATCCCCAGACAACGGTTGCAACATCCTCAAACAACGGTTGCAACATCCTAGGACAACAGTTGCAACATCCCCGGACAAACAGTTGCAACATCCTCGAACAACGGTTGCAACAACCTTGAACAACGGTTGCAACATCCTAGGACAATGGTTGCAACATCCCCGAACAATAGTTGCAACATCACAAAGCAAAAAAATAAAAAAGCATGTTTGAGTACATGTCTTGTGTGGCAAGATTATTAGAGATAGAATAAGAATCGGTTAGGATTTATATCTAATATGGTTCCCTTTCATATCTAGTCACCTTGTACTATATATGCCCCGAGGCTCAATCAGTACATCCAACAATTATTTCTATTGGAATCGACCCCTCTAATGTATTGAATCGATTCAATGTCTTTTTCTCCTCATTTGAACTAGCTAAAAACACAACATTGGAGATGATCTTAGGGAGTTGACTATACTATGAACCCATGTTGGGCCTAGCCTTACCTTCTTCAATTGCGGCTTCTAACAGATTTCGTAGGCCCTGTTCCTCGCCACGGAAAAGTGAAACCGCATGTACATGGAGTTTCGTCGTCTAAGTACATACGGTGCCATTCGATTTGGGCCAAGATCTGTGCTCCTGTTTTGCATTCGTGCGACTGTGCGAATTGTCAAAGTAGTAGAGTCCGTTATTTCACTTTGGTTCGTACGTACGTGGCTTAGCAATATCCATAAGAAAATCGTTCGGGTCCAAAACTGGGCAGCAGCAAGAATATGCTATAGTTAATCTCTTGTCTGCCCAATATAGAATAGAAAAAAATTATGCCACTGCAAATATTATAGATGCTCGTTGCAAAATGACACCTTCCTCGTATGCCATTGCAAAGTCGAAACCTACCCTTTTATGTCACTGTCGTCACCTCTATTATTTTTTTTCGTCACACCCTTAGGGTAGCATGGAGCGACCGAAGCAATGTCAAATGTGTCAAATGTTACTGCAATTTGCTCACTTGTTCCAACCTAGGTTCATCAATTATAGAACACAAGAACCAAAATGTTTTTAGCTAGGAAGCATGGGAACATGTGCATAGCAGCTTGGCTCGTGAGCCCTCACGAGCCAGCTCGAACTAGTGATCAGGCCGAGCCGAGTAGGTATTATGGCTCGTTGCTTGGCTCATTTTCATCCCTACTGTTGGGACACCGGTCATGTTCTCTCCGATGGCCCGAGAATATTTCATACGACCGTGTCATCTCTACTCCGGGCTCTTTGCTCATGTTCTCTCCAATGGCTCGAGCATATTTCATATGACTGTGTCATCTCTACTCCGAGCTCTTTGCTCCTTTGCTTCTGTACGTCTATGCTTCTATTCGTACGAATGCATGCATGTATACACAAATACATGATGTTATACAAACTTTATTCATACGAATACATACATGTACATACACATGAGCGAATATGATGACTTTTTTTTCTATTGCTTTAACAATATAATAGATAGATTGGCAAAAATTTACTTACATGTCAGATTAATTAACGATATTTAAACAGACACTGCAATCTTGTGATCGATGCTGCCCAATCCCATTATAAAATCGTGTCCATTCGATACACATGAGGATACAGTGCATGTCGTACAATATCATTGACGAGATTGAATAATAGTAGGTTATTGTCAGATACGAAGAGAGATGCGTGGAGTTATGTCAGATATATATACGTTTATATGTTGTATTAACTACCACGCATAGTCGAGCGTAGTATATAGGGTCCCTAAGGGCATCTCCAATAGTGTATTTATTGTCGTCTCTTAAGCTATACAACGTCAACAAAATCCTACATGGAGGAGAGATGGGGGAGGGGAGAGAGCATATGTTGTCTCTTCCTGAAGAGAATGTCGTGCACGTGAAACAAGACATGATACATTAATCTACTCTAGTTGACATGTAGACTCGTTTCAAAGGAAAATTATAAAATATAAATATTGAAGAGTGTGTTAGAGACTATATATTGGAGATATTGTCTCTAAAGATGATGTAGCATATGTTAGAGACATGGTTATCTCTAACTATTGGAGATGCCCTAATCGATAAGATAGAACCCACATGTCTGTGAGACTTATCAATCATAGGGTGGTCGTGATTTGACCTGATCGTAACAGACCTTCCAACCAGGGGATAGTCGTAGCCTGAACCGGTCGTAACCTTTTCTGGTCGTGGAAAGTATCACCGACCAAACATATATTTGAGGGTTATTTAGAATACTATTGTTCATAATAAATATTATAGACAAATAGCTTCATTAATTGAGAGGCAAACGTGCAAGGAGAATGTCTCATTGACAACAACTGTCATCAATGTTTATATTCAAGCAACCGTCAAAGCGCCTCCTGGCATATAGCAACTACCATCCCCTTTAACGCTTTACGGACATAATACTACCAGGTAAAGAGCCGCATGTTTCGGCGCAGGCCAGGGTGGCCACGTCTCCCGCATTTTTCTTGGTCGTCCGATTTTGTGCGTCTGTTGTTCGCGGTCGTCAGATATTTTTTGCGAAGCGCTCGCCTGTGCGTCCTTCACTTCCTCTTTGCTTCTCCGTCCCACGTGGTCTCGCCTCGTCGCTTCCTCTGCGCCAGCTGAATTCGTGCGTCCTTGCCTATCCTTCTCGTAGCCCGTCTTGCCGAAGGAGAGTTCTGGGTGGGTTAGCTGGTGTTCTCGGGAGGATTCCCCATTACGCCTCCTCTCTTCCTCCTTGCTTCTATCGCCTTAGAGGGAGCAGTGACCTCCCCTGAGTTGTACATCCGCAGCCATAGCCATATGACCAGGTGACGAGCATGGTGTTGTTTCTTTTCTTACTATTAGATTTGATCTTGTGCTGTTGGCTTGGGACTTGGCTTGGGTTCTTTCTGGGGATTGGAATTGGTCCTTGAGTTGCTAGATGTAGAGTTCTTAGTCAAAATGTGAGCTTTAGGCCACTTTGAAATATAGCTATTGTTTGGTGCCTGATGGAATGCATAACTTGTTGGTTTGGTTCTGAAGGGATACGGGTAGGCTACGATAGCAACAATTCAAAATTTCTACCGTGTAAACCAGGAAACCAAGCAAGAAGATGATCACAGATCGTTACCACTAGACGCGTAGAGCAGCGGAAGAAGCGTCGGAGCAGCCTGGTCTGACGAAGAGCGCGTCGATGTACTGGTCGTAGTCGATCATCCAACATCAAGCACGTTGATGCAGTGGTCGTAGTCGATCATCCAGCGTCCTCGCGAGTCGATCGTCTCCTCCAGCACCTCTACAGTTCCTTGCGAAGATCGTGGATCGTCCTCAAGCGCAACAACGTAGAAGCGCCTCTATGGTATCCACACGTCCAGGGAAGGAACAACCGTACGCCGGTGTGCTAGCACCAGGTCGCACGGCAAGGCTCTCAAGAAGATGGCGGCTAGGGTTTCGGGAGAGCAACTCACATCAACTCTTCTCCTTTCCAACAGCCTCATGCATCTTCTTATATAGTGCCCGTGACAGATCCTATCCGAACACGATTTACGAATCGTATCCATATTGGTTTGTTCCAACCCATTAAGTGTGTGACCTGTTAGGTTCATGCGTTGTTCGGTTGTGATTCGGAAACTCTTTCCGACCACGAGTCGTAGCGGTTCCTAGTAGGACATAACGATTCCCGAATACATACAAATTATATCGCACGAACCTTAATGCAATATGATCTACGACCAGGTCCTCATCCCTTACGACCAGGTCCTATCTCTATACGACTAGTTTGTATTTGGTCACGACCAGCTCGTAACTTCTTACGACTTGGTTTCGAGCACTCTGTGATTACGTTTGACCAGTCTACGTCCAGCTCGTATCTCCATACGACCAGTCCGTAACTGGTCGAACTAAGCGACCTACTCGTGTATTCTCCCTTTGCCTCACGATATTTGGTTGAACTCCAGGTGAGATGTTGTGTCATCCATGGACCGTTCAATACTTTCTCGATCGAGTATCGGATAACCTTATGTGGTCGAACTCTTTGACCACCAGTGGCATGGCCGTGCACTTTCTTTATCCAACCACTTGAGGGCCCGAGATATCTCTCTGTTATGTTAGGAGGGCAAATCCCATATCGACCAGTCATATCCCTCTGCATGTTTTATAGCATACCCGAAAGCTACCTTTATAACTACCCAGTTACGAGTAGCGTTTGGCAACCCCTAAGATTGCTATTACACATGTCGGAAACCATTCTGATCTCAGGTCTAAGGATTATACATCATCTTTGCTTGAGACCAACTAATGACACATAGAATCATAACAATCTCAATAGTGTCTCAAGGTGGGTCTTATCTAACACCATGTTCTCTAACATGTGTCCACATTATCGATTCGATATTTCTATATCTATGACCGGTGAAACATGGTCATCAATCAATACATGTGCTGGTCGCAGAGTCACTAGTGTTCCGACCAGTGACTTTCGACCAGGGATATCTTTTAGAACGATATCATAAGTTAAAAGAGCTTCACCAACAAGTCACATACTCGTTAATCTTCATAACTGATGATTCATTCAAGGAACAAGATAACATATTATCAAATATTGTGAACATAATGAAATATAATCATCTCTATGATTGCCACTAGGGCATATTTCCAATAGGTTCCTTCCTAGTTTGCTCTTATTTTTGGGCTCAGGTTATGAAGTGCTAAATGCAGAATTTCCTCTGGTACCTGCTTGTTGTTTCAGGTTGTGATGAAACCTGTTGTTTAGTGTCCGAGAGGTGTTCTTAGTTCGAAGCATCTTGGGGTTCTCCTGTTTCCCACAAGATGAATTCAGAGGCACAAAACAATTGGGGAAAAGAAGAGGGCTTACGGTTCTTCATGTCTCTAGATCCTGCTTAGATGAATGCAATGGAGGTTATATGTCATAGTTACTTCTTGAGCTCAGTTTTTTTAGGTCTCAAATGCAGCAATTCTGCATGAAAATGCAATCTTTAGGCCTATATGACATTTGTTTCTTGGTAAAAGTGCCACTTTTAGAGGTTTGGTTGCTCTTTTGTCTTCAGCCTTTTTATCTTTATGTGGCGCCAGTCGTAGAATTCTTGGATGTTTTGGTCTCGGGTCATTTCTGCCGGCTGCTTCTTGTTAGTGTTTGGTTCTTCTCTCTGACTTCGACCATGTCACAAGAGCAGAATTATTCCTTTTCTCTTGATTGCAAGTTGTTTTTTTATCACTGTTCCACCTTAAACTAATTTGAATCTCTGAATTTTGCAGTAGAAGTTTTAGTTTATGGGATTGTATTGACGTGCATGGGCTGAAGTTCTTGGCATCGAGATCTCCAGTCCGAGGACAAAAGAAATCAACAAGGTGAACAAAATCTCTGCTCCATGGGATGAACAAGAGAACATGACCTTTAAAACACTAGGCCAAGAAAAAATCTCCTCCAAGAGCACACTGATACCTTCACTAAGCTTCAAACAATGGGAAGGAGGAGAGGAAGCCATAGGTTCGATGGATCATAAGAGCAGGCCGAGTCGGATAAACGTCGCCGACGACCAAAGGAATTCTGATCTTTTCTTGGCATCGAGCCCAAAAGTTTCCTCTAGCCCGAAATGTGATATTGATGCTGCAGCAGTCAAGCTTCAAAAGGTGTACAAGAGTTACAGGCCGAGGCGAAACCTCTCCGACTGCGCAGTCGTCGTCGAGGAGCTATGGTGTGTACTAGTTTCTTCATTACTTGAGCAATGGAACGGTCAATCTCAGTGTTGAAAAATTTCAGGTTAATTTGTGATTCCTGGTTCAGGTGGAAGGCAAGGCACTTGACTTTACATCTCTGAAGCATAGCTCGATATCGTTCTTCAGCGGCGAAAAACCTGAAACCGCTGCTTCACGGTGGGCAAGGGCGAGGACAAGAGCAGCCAAGGTAATTATAGTTGTCGATTTGTCAAAATGCTCTATGAGACGCCCTGTTCATCGAAATTACAGCTATTTACGTAGTATATGGAATGAAGCTATGGAATGTTTTTGTTTAGTGCTGATCTGCATTACTGGTTCATGGAAGCTTTAATTGCCTTTTTAGGTGATGTATGTGTTACAGATTTATACAGTTGTGCATGTCTCACTGTTATTGGACCAATTGAGGTCTAAATATGAGTTGGATACCCATCCTCCTCCCTTCTATGGATACATTATGAAGGTAAGGATATATTATTCTTACCTCATTAGTTTTTTATTGCATGGTAAATTTAAGAAGATATCCTAAATGATGTGTGACATGGCTTGACAAAAGGTCTTGTGATACCACATATATGATATACCATGGCGTTGCCATCTTTGAGATCCAAAAAAATGTATTACTGTATCTTGTGGTCGGTAGCTTGGATGGTTATTTGTATGTGACAAATATTACATGCAACCAGTTCTTCGCTGCATGAGTGTTTCAGATTTAGTGTGAGCAAGGGTCTTGGTTTGAACTTTCAGGTTCCTGAAAAATAGTTTTATCTTTAGTACTCACAAATACCTTACATTCTACCTCTTTTTTGTATTAGGTACGGCTCTGAAGGCCGAAAATATTTTTCTTGGATTAGATGGTGCATGGAAACTATGCGATTTTGGAAGCACATCAACAAATCATAAATTCTTTGAAAAGCCCTTTATATTGTTGTTGATATATGGAATGAAGCTGTGAAATGTTTTTTGTTTCATGGTGATCTGCATTACTGGTTCATGTAAGCTTTTATTGCCTTTTTAAGTGATGTATGTGTTACAAATTTGTACAATTGTGCATATACAACCATTGCCACCTCACTGTTATTGGATCAGTTGAGGTCTAAATATGACACGGATACCCGTCATCCTCCCTTCTATGGATACATTATAAAGGTAAGGATATATTATTCTTACCTCATTAGTTTTTGAGTGCATATTAAATTTAAAAAGTGGATTCTTGATGAGGTTCTTTACAATTTGCGTTATGTATTGTGTGCTACTGCTCAATTTTAAAATCCAAAATGATGTGTGGCATGGCTTGGCAAAAGGTTTTGCTATACTACATGATATACGATGTCCTGCCTCTTTTCTGTATTATGTAGGGCTGAAAATGTTCTTCTTGAATTAGATGGTGCATGGAAACTCTGTGATTTTGGAAGCACATCAACAAATCATAAATGCTTTGACAAGCCAAAAAAGATGGGGATTGATGAGGATATCATTAGGAAGCACGCAACATCTCTACATCAATAAAACTAGAGCAATTATCAGACATAGCTGCAGCAGATCAAGTTTCTAAAGCGAAATCATCAGGTATTCTAGAGCATTCACCTCATGACGAAATAGAAGAAGGAATAGTTTATTTACAATCCAGGCTACTCAATGATGTTGTTGCTATGAAACAGAGATATGGTAAGGGCACATTCTTTTTCTTTGCTAGATGCATTTGTCATGTCTTATGGTATTTGTTACAGAAATTCCAAACCTTGTTTGTTGCTGTCCTATTTCATTCTAATGCTCCTGCTGATGCATCATTGTCTTACCAGTTGGTCTGGAGAGTGCAAAATGAACTCCGTAGTTGAATTATTTCTTCTGCTTTCTGAATTGATGCTCCAGTCCTTATATCTTGCTGAAGATTTGATGCCGAAGATTGTCCAATCTTTCTCATGAATTGGATTATTTCAACAAAAGAAAATAGGACCATATACTTGTGAATCAGTACCTTCGTCATATAAGGGAAGCCAAGAAACGTGGGAACGCAGAGAAGAGACACAGGGAAGATCAGGCTATCCTAGCTATAGCTGCACCTTCTATTGCATCCACCTCACGGAATGCAACAGTGAGGAAAGTGACAGAAAATGATGTAATATCTGCCAAACAAGAGGTTCATACTGTGCTTGTGCTTGTTCAATTGATTGTGTGTTTTGCATGTTCATTTTTATTGTCTTTGTTTGCAAAGTATTTCCAAAGTCAATACTGGGTCTTCAAGAGTTAGCTAGTTGACTTCGTTGCCACAAACAAAGGATTCATCATTTTCTAATGGGTAAAGTCTCATGTGAGGACCCGCGTTTTTAGTCTTAATCTTGTAGCAGTAAACGGTAATTAGCAATAATTAATCTCGGCTTAGCGGTAACATAACGATAGAGTTAGGACCGTTGTTAAGAAGATAATCTGTTGTCAGCCCGTTGGTTTAGATGGGTTTCATTTTGCGAGCATTGCATTTCTGCATTTCTAGTCAGTAGGACCGTCATTTCATATTGCATCATTCAGTCAAGCGCCTCATGCAAGCACAAGTAATCATTTGCATTCAACAATAGAATCAAGACAGTAATTAAAATTTGCATTCGCATTCAACAGTGCACAATAACATTAAGCCATAAATAAAATTGCATTTCCATTCGTATTAGATAAGTAAATCAACAATTGTATCATTTACAATAGGATATTACATCAATCAATTTTGTGCATTGTAGCTTTCAAAATGGCAGCATTTCATAGCATCTCGGAGTAGCCATTCATTCCCCCCTTCTCTTCTAGTCAAAGCAGCATTCTCAAGATGCTGACAAAGACAAAGCAAGACACCAACACTCAGTACTCATTCAACCCCCCTTCCTCCCTATTTGCACAACCAAACCATTCATCCCCCATCCCCAAGTATTCTCGGTGCATCCCCCTTTTCACAGGCAGCCGCATCCATTCCCCCCATCCACCAGTTCAATTTCCCCAGCTCGAAGCCATTCACCCCCAGCAGCTCATTCATCCCCCCCCCCTCATTTCATTCACAGCATTCCATTCAACCATTCACCGTCACCTTACCTCACCTCCATAGCCACCTTCTCCAATCGAGTCCGTAAGCGTGACAAGGAACTAAGGAGCCATGAGCACGGGGGGCATGGCTACGACAAGGCGGCAGGAGGACGATCGGCAGCACCAGCACCTTCAGGATCCACCGCCATCATCACCAACTCGAGCATCGTCGACCATCCCTGCAAAGCATTGAACCCAAAATCCTCTCAAACTCCACTCATCAGGTAAATGCACTTTCATTGTGATCTGTAGGCGAGTGCATACCGTGGTTGCAGCTCCTCCAGTAGCCATCTCCACCTCAGATCCACCACCAAGCCCTGCATCCATGCATTATTATCAATCATCAACACTTGAGTCATCTGTGCATATCAAGATAAGCATTTTAGCTAGAGCTTAGAGGATGAGTGGGAGGGGAGTGTCCTGGGCCGCGGCGCCGGTGGCCAGGAGGCCGAGCCGGTCGGGCCGAAGCCCACTGGGCTAGTGGGCCTAGGGCTGTGAGCCGCCGGGCGGGGGCGTCTGGGAGGCGAGAACGCGGCGACGCAGATGGCGGCGCCGGGCCGCACTAGAGACCAGGGAGCTGGAGGAGTCGGCGGTGGCGAGGAGCCGGTAGGAGGCGACGTAGGAGGAGCTGGGCCGAGCCTTACAACCGGAAGGAACCAAGTGACGACGCTGGCCCTCGGGCGGAGCCGTGAGCCAGAGGGCTAGGAGGAGCCGAAGGCGACCAAGCAGCGACACCATGTGGGCCGGCCGCACCAGAGGCGGCCTTTCGGCAAGGGCCGAAGGAGGCGGTTGGAACCGAGCCGAGCGGCAGCGACAAAGAATAGCGCAAGAAGTAGCCGCGCAGCGCTAAAGCCGGGAGTTGAGGAGGCGACCGCACCGGTGGGAGTTGGCGGCGTCGGCGGAGTCGGGCCGGGCTGGTGGTGGCCGAGCCATGGATCCCGGGTGGCGGCGTCGGCTTGAGATGAGAAGGGAGTGGAAGTTTTGGTTGAGGGAGAGAGAGTTAGATCTGGGGAGAAGGAGATAAGGTGAGATTCATGAGCTGTGTGTATGTTGGGGTTTGTTCGGCTGCAAGTTAGAGAGAGAGAGAGAGGGGTGGGATTAAGGTAGATTAGAAGTTAGGCTTAGAACTTTAGATTTAGGGGTAATATTAGGAAATGGATAGATTGTAAATATTTGTTGCGATCAATGTCTCGTCAGTAGTGGTTGTTAATTAATGCTTGTTAGCTATTTAATCTTACGTCTAAATAGTTTAACTCGGATCTTGTTGAGTTAACCAACTTAAAATCAATATGTGGATTAAATTGCTAGATAAGTTGAGTAGCCGTTATTTCTGTTGTTAATAGAATAGCTAACTTATGTAGCAATCTTGCGCGTCACTAATATTTAGTCAGGTGGTTTGAGCTATTTAATTCTGTTAGTTTAATCAGTTAAGCGTGAACCTCGCCTTGTCGACCTTAGTGCGCGTTTTTAGTAGAGCGATTATTTTGGGGAGTGCTAACTTAGTGTTAGATCTCGAAAAAGTTTTATTTAATTAAATTGTGCTAACTTTTAGAAGTCACTAACTTAGATATCTATTTATATCACCCAAAATCCACTACGTATTTACTTATATTATTATTCGTGCTACCGTGTTGCTACAGAAGACGAACCAGCACCGACGGGAGCAATCGATCAGAGATTCGTCAACGCCAATCTTTACTACAACTCCAAAGGCAAGCTATCCTCTTGAACATAAATATAGTTAATTTAAATGTAAACCGTATATTGCACTATATGTTTACTGCATCAAAATTGTTTTCTCAAAACTTAAATCAATGATTGAGATGAATATGACTAAGATGAATATGATTAAGATGATTATGAAAGAAATGAGAATGAATAGAGGAAAGAAATGAGAATTATTATGGTTGGCAAAAGGGGGCCCTGGCAGGGGAACGCGACGACGACGATGATGATGAGGTAAGAGGTGGGTCCCTTTTTACATATGGTTGTAATATAAGGACAAACAAAACTCTTACTCGGTCTGAAGCCGTAAATTCAGTACAACCATTTTCTCGTTTCGGCGGGCAGAAAATGCTACATTATTACGTGACTATGCTCTCCACAATGGGTAAGTTATATATGTGTGAGTGTGATGGAGGAACCCAGGACCGGTAGGAGAAGTCCGGAAGTGGGGGATCCAGGGCGCTATAGCGCTAGGGTGGAGTGTTGAGTGCAGGATAGAAGCTGCCTCAACCAACATTACTGGAACTCAGTGTATGACGAGGTTAGCAGCGTGATCAAATCAGCACCGACGGAAAGTAATGGGTGGAGACTTAATCACGTAACCTGGAAAACGTTCTGTATTCTGAACTCGAACCCGCATAAAAGGAAATGCAGGGGACCCGACTCATTTAGAGCTCAGAATGACTATGGGTAAAGTGGTACAAAGCCTGCGCAGTGCTATATCAAATCATGAATTCATGCCAGTCTCTTGGATTGGAGTCTACGGGAACCGTCGGGGGTCTTTCTTCTCTCCGAGTAATAAGTAGCGTTTTCAGTATTAAAATTTGCCACCTAATGTTTTAATAACTTATTTTCAGAATGATATGACTTAGAAAATGTGATAACAACTAGAGATAGTCATCCAATGCATTCTTTGCTATTAATGCTTGCTGAGTACACTCGTGTACTCAACCTTGTTAGTATTCTCCTTTGTAGATCCTAGTCGTAGGAACTATCCCGAGTGGGGCGAAGGATAATCTGACCAAGCAATTGCAGGAGGAGAAGGCGCAGACTACGAGGACCAGGGCAAAATGGGCGCTATGTTTGACGCGTGGGGCGAATAGGCGGCCAGTACTTCAGGGCTTGCGAGAGAAGCGGAGAAGCTCCTTTTGTAGCTGTATAATAATTGTACTAAGAACCATAGCCTAGCGTGGCTATTACTGGAATAAAGGTACAATTTCTATCTTATTGTTCTGCTGCGTAACTCTGGTAAAGGCTTACTATTCGTTGGAGCAGTGTTTTACTGAGCAAATGAATAGTAATCCGTATGCCTAAGTGTGATTACCCTTGGGGTAATGACACGGGGCGTCACATCTCAGCAGATGCTAATTTTAGTGTTTTTTATCTAGCAAAATTTTCCAAGCAAAATGCTCTCCCGTGTGATGTATGCATGCGATGTGAGGCCCATTGGACCGAATTTTTATGCGCTCCAAAGAAGACAAGGTGCTTTGTATTTCATTGTTTTTTATTTCACTGTTTTTCCCATGTTGCACTTGAAGAAACTATTAGCCCTATTTGTTTAGCAGGCTGTTGTCCACTTAGCAATACCAGAGTCTGACGAATCCCGTAGGCACCTGGAAGTGCAAACTTTGCCAAGAGATGCCAACAGAGGCTGTTATCTCTGATAGTCAATCAGGTTACAATGGTGCAAAATCACACTTGGTGTGGTACAGTTTGTGCCATGGCTAATCTGGTGCTTTTAGAAAGACTACAAAGAGGCAATGGGTTCATGCTTTTTGTGCTGAGGTACTTTGAATGACATCTTTATTTTTTTATATCGCTGCTTTGCTTAGCTTACCCACATTCTTAAATTTGTCAATATTTCGTAGTGCTGTAGATGGAATGGTACTAATCTCTTTCCAGCATTGCACTTGCTCAGAGTTTTCGTATTGAGAAATAAGTAGGTCGTATTCCGTAATTTTATTTCATTGTTTATATGATGATACTACCAAAAGCCATCATCATTATGATTTCTTGTGAACATTCTTATTACAATATTCTGACTATTCAATCTATCAAAGGAGAACCTTCTCAAGGATAAACACATGCTCTATCTGCCACCACAGCAGACCTTGCATTTTTGTTCTACCCTACAAATCTATATTTTGTACTCCCTACGACATCAACATATGTTTTCTTTCATGTAATCAAGTCCTAAAAACATACAAAGCGTTCTGTATTCGTCATGTAATATTATAGACACCTGCGTATTCTGACACTATGTGGATTCTCTCTGTTCCTTTCATAAATACTACTCAGTTTCCGTATGGTCATCTGACCTTTCACTTTCGACAATAAAGTGAGTAGAGACCGCCGAGATATTCTCTTAGTTTATTGTTGAATATAAACTTGCCTTAATATGATCATATGAAAGCAGTTTAGTCCTCTCTTTGTTTACTCCACCTAGCATATACTGTACTATATGTGTGTGACCAGCTTAGCAATCCCATCTATTCACGCACCGTACCAATCGTCCCTCTTTCACGACTTGCTGCCTAAGATTAACTCATGTGTAAACCCGATACGTAGCTTATAGGTCTACAATAATAAACAATATGAGTATAAATCTACAGTACTCACGCTTCTTACGCGCGCGTTGGTCTCTAGTTGGATTAATTATCAACACATGCAAGAGCCAGCAGCAAGCTAGCTTATTGACGCGACGATGGGTGTTATAATAATCATAATCGGGGGTGTTATTTATCAGGTGACATTATTTTTTATATGCCAGTCACTTTTTTTTTGTCCTTTGGATCTTAATTTCACTGCTTTCATGTGTTTGTGTTGTGCCATTCAATTTTGAGCTATGAGCTTACAAAGTTAAAGCAGTAGCAGCAGCCTAGAGTAAAAAATGGTGTGCAATTTGAGTCAAATCGACATCAATAACACAGGACACTGGACCAAAAATCAGAGAACACAGATCCAAAATTCAACATAGTAGCAGCAGCTTAAGCCTGCAGATTTGTGCGTGAGAGAGATAGGGGGGGGGGGGGGAGGAAGACCTAGAGGAAGACAGAGAGAGGAAGACCTGATGCGGCTTGCGGCAGTCATATATTAAGATAAAATTATGTGAGGTAGTAAGATGATCAACAGAAGCAAGAGCCAGCAGCTAGCTTATTGATCCCCCCGATGGGTGTTACTAATCTTACAATAAAGAGAGCCTGCAGAGCATAGCGTAGTACGTACGTCTCTAGCTTATATTGCTCCCCGTTTATTAGAGAAGGAAAACGGCAGCCAAATGTAAACACACAGACGTCGAAAACAAGACTGGGAGCTGCTTGGCCGGCGTCGTCGCGGCTTTATTCCGTGCACTTGGGAATTCCGTACTTGTTCCAGTCATCCAAATCGAAATCGTACGAGTCTTGGCAAACATACTGAGGAGGATCGTCGGACACCAGCACGCAATCCTTGCAAGCGCTGGAGCAGGACTCCACCCTGTCCCTGCAAGTGCAACCTGGTGGGAGTTTCCGATTGCAGCTGGCCATGTCGCAGCAATCCCCCCACGGCTTCTGCTTTGCTTCCTTGCACCTGGGAATCTCGAACGGCGCCTCTTCCACATCGAAATCGTACAGGTCGTAGCAGACATACCGAGGAGGGTCCTCGGACACCTGCTTGCAATCCTTGCAAGCGCTGGAGCAGGACTCCACCCTGTCCCTGCAAGAGCAGCCCGGTGGGTATTTCCGATTGCAGATGGCCCCGTCGCAGCAATCCCCCCACGGCTTCTGCTTTCCTTCCTTGCACTTGGGAATTCCGTACTTGTTCCAGTCATCCAAATCGAAATCGTACCAGTCTTGGCAAACATACCGAGGAGGATCGTCGGACACCTGCACGCAATCCTTGCAAGCGCTGGAGCAGGACTCCACCCTGTCCGTGCAACGGCAGCCCGGTGGGAGTTTCCTATTGCAGATGGCCCCGTCGCAGCAATCCCCCCACGGCTTCTGTTTTCCTTCCCCTGCTGCTGCTAGTCCACTAGTAATTTCCCCCGCGCCTGTATACATGCATATATACACATTATTCATACTTCGTAAACAAACCAATTTATATTTGCACCAAAACTATACTCATGAAATACATACACATGTATAAAACGCACATAAATATATTACTACATCGGGGCACACACATTTATGGATGAGTTTGGATATATAGTATATGCATATAGTACATATACATATATACACACACATATACGCATGAGTTTGGATATATAGCATATGCGTGTACACACACATGCAAAGAGCTCGATTAATTTACTAGTACATCGATGCACTAGCTAGTTAGTTCTGAAAGAAATGTACTAGCTAGTGTCACATGCAGTACGTGTAGAAGCAGGCCGTACGTCACCTTTGCCGTCGCTTGGGAGGCGAATAGCCCGGTCGTCGGCGAGTGCTCCGGCCAGAAGAAGGGCCAGCTGGAGCGCAAGCATCAGTAGGATGCTAATGCTAATGCCTCTCTTCATCTTCATGGTTGGTTTGGTGCTTGTGGGATACCTACAACTGAGAGAGTACCATGGATATATAGCCCTCTCAGACCAATCAGCAAGCGACATGGACTACTCAGAGCATCCGGAACGATAAACACGTGGCCTTTCTTATCTAACTGGATATGGATCCATGCGGGAGCTAGCAGATCTGGGAGGATCAAGCTAGCATTAATTAGATTGTATTGCATGTTATCTCCTAAATGGGTGTTTTTATTCTGATTGGGCATGTTTTTAAATTGTAATAGCAAAACTAGTTTTTTTTTCTCGCACACAATTATAAAAATAATACCACGCCAGGCTAGACAGGACCTGCAGTGCTCTCGGACCGCTACACAAATGTGTTATAGGTTCCTACCGTGCTACCAGTCTGTGAGTAGAAATGCTAAACAGCGGTAAACCGAGTTAAATAGTGCTAAACAGTGGTGCTATCGTATTGAACAGTGCTCGTCTGCATGCAGCGGCGATAAGGCACCATGACAGTGCTAAACAGTGTCTAACAAAAGCCTCATACAACTCCTGTTGATGCACGCATCAGTGCTCAGGCACCGCGGCATGCCGCCTGCCGCTTTCCTACCACGGTTCAAGTCCGCGGTACCTAGCTTCTGCGGACTAGGAGCGAGCACGGTACATACCTCCTGCAGTGCTATTTCTATAATTTTGTACAAGCGATGGATACGTGGCAAATCAGCTAAAGACTCCCTAAATGGCCAACTGAGCTTATCGATACTTTATTAGTCATCGCGCAACGCCCACACAAAATAAAAAAAAAGAAAATCGTATGTTATAGTAATCTCTTGTCTGTCCAGCATAGAAGATAATTTTTTTTATATGCCACTATAAATATTTCGGATCCCTGATCTGTCATTGGAAAGTAACATCTCCCTCATATGCCACTGTAAAGTCGAAACCTACACTTTTAAGCCACTGTCGCCACCTCTGTTAAATTTTTCCGTCAACTTTTTCCAAAATACCCTTATTTATTTCTTCTCTAGAGGTGTCCAAATAGGTTGTGCCGGCCCACGACATGGGACTATTGGCCTAGCCCAAGTACGGCACGGCCCGACCAGGCATGTTGTGCTTTGATCAGCACCGGCACGGCACGACACAACATGGCCGACACGCCTCCTCCCCTTCGCCATCAAGTTCGGCCTTTGCCCACAAGACACCGCCAGGCACGGTAGCTGTCGGCGGAGGAGGAGGAGGAGCGTGGCGTCGACCGAGGAGGTGGCGGTGGCGGTCGAGGAGGTGGCGACGGCGACGCAGGAGGTGCGCGACGTCGGTGGCATCGATCGAGGAGGTGGCGACGACAGCACGCGATGGGCTTCAAAGGCCTGCCGGCTTGTTGGATTAATCATGCTCGGGCCGACACGACACGACCCTTGAGCTCGGCATGTCACTACTACAGAAAAGATCTTCACAAACGGTTCAAAAACAACATCACAGACGGTTTCGTGAGCCGTTTGAGTTTATGGGTCAGTGATGATATGAGATCATCACAGACGGTTTTCGAACCGTCTGTGATGCATACTAGCACAGACGGTTATTAACTTAGAACCGTCTATGATGTATACTATAACAATGGTTATTAACTCAGAACCGTCTGTGATATTCGACTATCACAAACGGTTATTAACTCAGAACCATCTGTGATATTCAACTATCACAGACGAATTATAGATGGAACCGTCCGTGATATCTTGTAACATCCCAATTTTCTGGGTTTTTTGAAAAGTTTCAAATTTTAAAAGTTACCGTTCGATTTTATTAATTTACTAAAGATTAACTTGAAATTTTAGAATTTAAAAGCAACTTAATTTGAATTAATTAAACATCAATTAATTCAAAAGTTGGTTTATCTAAGTTTTACGGATTTTATTTGAATTTAAAATCAAAAATATTATTATAAGTATTTTATTGGTTTTCCTGAGTTTTAAAAAGTCCAAAATAAAATTTATTGAGTTTCTGAGATCTTCTTGGATTTAGAGTTAAAAAGAAAAACTAAATTAATTTATTGATTTTCTCGGATTTTAAAAATGGGTTTTCCTATCTTTCAAAAACTAAAAATAGTTATGTGCAAAATAAAAGGGCAACTTTAAGTTTGAAGTAATTTTGATTATTTCAAAGCTAATTTATTTGATTTTCAGGTATTTTCAAAGTTTTTCAAATAAAAATCACCATTTGATTTTCCCTAATCCATTAAAGCTTAATTTGAGATTTCAAAAATAAAAATGATTTAAACATGAGTAGAATAAACTTCAATTAAATAAAAATTGTTTTATTTTATTTTCAAAGCCTTTTGAAGCTTTAAAAATCAAAATAATCGTTTGGATTTTGTCGATTTAATTTAAAGCTTAAAATTGAATTTCCGAAGGAAAAATATTTTATTTGGCTAAAATAAACTTTAAAAAATCTAAAACTATTTTATTTGGTCTATTCAAGTTCCAAAGTATTTTATAAAATTTTCTTGCATTTTTGAATTTTCGGATTTTCCAAAATCCTCTCCTTTCTCTCTCTGCCGGCGCTGTTTTTCTTCTTTCTTCATCCTGGGCGCCGGTTTTTCCTCCCGTTGGCGCCTGCTCCTCCCGCACGCCACCTCGCCTGCCACCACCCACTCTGCTGCAGCTGCGACTTGAGCCCTTGGTGTCTGCCTTCTCCTGCATGCCTGACCATGACGCGTCATTGTTGTCCTTGCACTGCTCGAGCCTCACGCCACAGCTTGTGCAGCACGCCTTGCACAAGCACAAGAGTCGTCGCTCCCTCTGCTTACTTACCCACCCCGACGCCCTGTCCTCTCCAAGCGCGAAGCCGGCCTCGCCTTGTCGCCTCAGAGCCCAACAGCTCCAAGCTCCCCATGCAGCTCCCTCACCCCCGCGGCCTATAAAGCTTCCCCCTGTGCCCTTTCTCACCTTCACGCCGCCCCCGAGCTCCCGGGTAAGCCACAAGCAAAGCATCGCTGGAGCTCCCATTGACGGCTGCGCCGCCTCACCGCTCCCTCGCCGCTCCGGTGAGCCTCCGTCTCTGGCAACCGCATCACCGCATGCCCCATGACGCGAGGATCCCAAACCCCACCTCCTTGCTCTTTCCCCGTCGCCGAAACGAGTCGTCGCCGCCGCCCCTCTTCCTCCGCCCGATTCGCGCCACGGTGCCGCTGGCTGCTCGCTGACTTGAGCCCGCCTCGGCTTCCCTCGTCGCCCAGCAAGCGGCAGTGCCTGCCCTCCTCCTTGCGTCACCGCTTGGCCGGCACCGCACAAGCCCTTTGCTCTGCCGCCGCTTCCTGCTCATTGTCGTCGCGCCAAGCCCTCTCCGAGCCGCCGCCCGTCCGGTGGATCCGGCGCCTCCGGCGACCCGTCTTGCTTCTTTCACCGCCGCCTCGCCTCCTTCGCTAAGCGCCGCCGCTCCGTGCCGCCCCAATGCCGGCCCCTACGCCCTCTCTCTGTGAACCGAGCGGGAAGAGGAAGGAACCGGGCATGGCCCCACCTGTCATAGGCCTTGAGCCCCCTCCCTTTGGCTGCCATGTGGGCCCCCCCTTTTTCTGTTCCGGTGGACCGGCGCCCTGTGCATGTAGACCCGGTTCAAGCACTATGATGTGGACCATTTCCTCTCTCTCTCTCTCTCTCTCCCTTTTATTTCCATTCCCAAGTTCAAACGCTTCATTCTTCTTCATTCGAACTCCGATTCGAGTTATTCATTCATTGGCCTTGCCTGCGCTCAAATCCGCCCCAATCTGGCCCTGCGCCTCTCTCTGTGAACCGAGCGGGAAGGGGAGGGAACCGGGCAGGGCCCCACCTGTCATAGGCCTTGAGCCCCCTCCCTTTGGCTGCCATGTGGGCCCCCCTTTTCCGGTTCCGGTGGACCGGTGCCCTGTGCGCGTACACCCGGTTCAAGCACTGTGTTGTGGACCATTTCCTCTCTCTCTCCCTTTTATTTCCATTCCTAAGTTCGAAAGCTTCGTTCTTCCTCATTCGAACTCCGATTTGAGTTATTCAAATTTCTAAATTCATTATCTTTCTATTATTATTTATTTGGTAATTTTTGGGATTTTATTTGGAGTTTTTTTTTATTTAGCTTTATCGCACGTATAGATTCCGACGCTTTGGAAGAATTCTCGGACCCGACGACCGAAGCACCTCAACTCTTCAACAAAGGTAAGTCATAGACCTTTGATCATATTGAACCCATTTTATAAAAAAGTATATTGTTTGATATAAACATGCATTGCTAATTTTATAATAAATGGTTTCGGGAATAGTTAATTACCCAATTGCCATTATGCCTCCTTGATAAATTGTGAATGCCATGTACCCTTGAATGACATAAATCCGTGGACACCATAGGATGGTTAATTATTAGTTGGACATTATTGTACTACCAACATGGGTATCGTATTATGCTTAGCCAATGCTTTAGTACTACGATAGATTCATGATCACTTACTCAAAGAATGATTAAATTTGACTAAAGGAAATATGGAACTGCGGCGAGCCACTATTAATAAAAGATGTTGTGCCATGACTAGGGTGGTCATTTGGCCGGGTTGAACGAAAATAATTTATACTCGGGCGAGTGATAGATCAGTAAAGGGGATGATTTTGGGATGAGGTTGTCTCGCCTGAATAACCACTAAGGACTTAACTTTGTGCGCCATTGATCTGGGCCATACCGTGCAACCACAAGTTCATTTATGAGGTGGGCTAGGCCAACTAATTAGCAATATTTTGAGTCGGTTCTGTTTTGGTTGGGAACGGCACAAGAGGGGGCCAGAATGGCGAAACCTTAGCGAGAAGAACCGGGTCAAAACAGAACTTTGTAAAGGCCTTGACACGTGCTCTAGACTGCTTACCTAAGGTAGTGAGCGGGGGCATCGACGGATGCCCAACCAACTAGAGAATTCATGTCTTGTGGGTAAAGCTGTACAACCTCTGCAGAGTGTAAAACTATTCGAATAGCCGTGTCCTCGGTTATGGACATGCCTGGTGATTTCACGCGAGGGGTAGATTTTCATGAAAAGTTGGAATGGGTTGGATGGATATGAGTAGTTGATGTCGGTTAATGGTTGAGAAGTGAATAGGGTGTTCACTAGTTGTTTCAAAGAAAATTGAATACTTATGTATTAATCTTTTAAAATTATGCTTTTCAATATAATTACTGTATTTACTATCAATACTGCTTTCTGCTAAATAGCCATAAAGCTATCACTACTACAAAAAGGCTAATACTGGACGCCTCATCACAGACGGTTGACCAAAACCGTCAGATAAATCTAATCCTGAGCGGTTTTGGTTTAGTGGCCGCTCGTATTCTCGCTAACGCTAAAAACCGCTCGTGAAGAAGTAATATCACAGGCGGTTCAGGTTGAAAACCGTCGTGAAGTATCATAGACGCGGTTACGAACAAGAACACGAGCGGTTACGAACAAGAACCGTCGTGATACTTCACGATGGTTTTCAACACGAATCGCTCGGAATTCCGTGCTCATCACGCAGCGGTTACGTGTTGAAAACCGTCTCAGTGAAGTATCACGAGCGATTAAATAATAAAACCGTCATGATATATATATTATCACAAGCGGTTTGTATTAAAACCGTCGTAACTTGGAATTTTTCTTACTTTCGATTTTACCATGGCTTAAATTCACTAACACTCGGATTTTACCATGGCGAGCGGTTTTCTATAAAACCGTCTCGTGATTCGCAGCAGAGTACGAAAAATTTTGAGCGCTGCGGAGACAAAATATTTTGGTCTTTGTCCTTATATATTATAACCACCCCACCTTGTTTTCCATTAGTCTCTCCTCTCCTCCCCACACCGAGCTCCGCGACCACCCTCGATTCCCCATCGCGGTTCAATGAGGAGACACTGGCCGGCGGCGGCGATGAGGAGGATCTTGATCGTCTGAGAGGAGCTCCTTGTCTGCTGCAGGAGGTAGACTACGGAAGGTACATGTACATCCCCATAACATACACAATTTGTTGGCTGTTTTTGTAATGAAAATTATCTAAATTTTGTGTTACCTAAGGTCGGAGCGCCCACCGGAGGTTTTCGATCGTCTCTCCTTGCCGATGAGCTTGAGTCGAACTCGGCGATATGCAAGAACATCTTGTGATATCTTTGGTGAGGTATTGAGAGGATGAGTTCTTAATCCAAGAAGTCGATGAGTTCTTCAGGAGCTTGGAGGCATAGATGGTTTCTAGCTAGTTTAACTTTGTAACTTTATTCTTTTTTCCCATTCGGAGGGGACATTGTGAAACATTTTTGTTTCCCTTTCTGTAATGTGTTTGCCATCATAATTTTAATTGGATTTTAGTTGTCTTGCTAGAGGTTGCATATGGAAACAAGCTGTCTAGCAATTGATTGGTTTGATTTTTTTTGCAATAGAAAAAAATTATCACGACGACTCGAATAAGAACCGCCTGCGTGATAATTATATCACTGAGCGGTTCTTGTTCGTAACCGCCTATGAAAATAGACTATCACGCATTTTACGAACAAGAACCGTCTTTGATAAGTAATTATCACAGACGGTTCTTGTTCAAAACCGTCTATGATAGCTTTTTCACAAACGGTTCGAAAACCGTCTATGATGATCATATCATTACTGACCCATAAACTCAGATGGCTCACGAAACCGTCTGTGATGATGTTTTTGAACCGTCTGTGAATGTCTTTTCTGTAGTAGTGTATCCTTGTCAAACCTTGCATAAATACTATTTGCATATATTTCCCTATGACTTGCTGAGTACTTTAAAAGTACTCACGGCTTTGCGCCATTGTTGAACAGTCGCAGAAGAAGAACCAGGGAGTACAGAGATTTTTTATGGATATTTTGAAGACCATGCGAACTAGGATGCGTTTTCCACTCGATTGCCTGTGGGCATGTCGGATGGCTTCCACGAGTTTGTTTATTTTCCGCTGCAAGTTTACTCTATTATCTTTAGCTCTGTGTGACACCCTTTGTAAGACTTGACCATAAGATCCTTTTGCTATTAAATATTAATTTGTCTACTTCATCTATAGTTTGTTGTACGGTTTTTTATTACACCAATGTTGCAACTGTGTGCACTAGCTACTGATCTAGGGAATAGTGTAGATATACACAGAGGGTCCTGGATCTGGAGATCTGGGGTCCCGACACATCTTATGCATCATAGACGGTTTATTGATGGAAATGTCCGTGATATCTTATGCATCACAGACGGTTTGTCCTATGGAACCGTTTGTGATATTCTTTTTGTATTGGTAAATCTATTTCCGTTTATTAGCTAGCCTTAGGAAATGCTAGCCATGCCCTCTGAAACAAGTAGAAACACAACAAGTACATATCCAATTCACATTCATTTCAGAAACAAGCACATCCAATTCACATTCATTTCATAAACAAGCACATCCATTTCATATATCAATTAACTCAAGTAAACTAAAATTAACCATTTATGAACAAATATACACACATCTTCCATAAAGTTCAATCTTATCCCAATCATGTTCAATCTACATTGTGGAACTTCCTGTTTGGGCTTATAACCTCATGCATCAAGAAGGCCACAAACTGTCTTCAAATGCATTCGAGCTGGGCCTGTTCCAACGGAGTTTCAGCGATGGTTGCAACCTATCGCTCGGAAGATTAAAGTCGTGCAATAAGTATGAAATAATTGTTGCAAGATTGGCAAACCTGAGGATCTTTGGTCATCAGGGAACAGAGGAGTAGTTCCATGTTGTGGCAAACATAGTATCTACAGGTGTTGCCCAGCGGCTGCTGGTGGCACTGTAAAAACAGAATTGGTTAGTTCGAGAGGCGTTACTACGAAGTGTTATTTAAGATTAATGTGTACTAGCGAATACCGGGAATTTGAAATCGTGTTGGAGGTTCACTCCCTTGCGTTAACCTCCCTTTGCATAGTACGTGATGAACGACCTACGTGATTCTAAAAACTTAGCCTTAGCCATTGCAAAGAAAGGAAAGACTACAATAGAGTTATCTATGAAGGAAATGTGTTTACTTGTTGATTAAGTTTTTGACAATTGTGAAGTTGTTATTAGACCTCTTTAGGGAATCAAGTATCTTATCTGGTTCCATTTTGGTATAATTACAATTAGAATCCAGCGGTACCTATACAGGTATGTCGCCATGGTCATTAAACCTAAGTTCGTGTTGCTTATCAAGTACAAATCAACAAGTATAGCCACTAGTGCAGCACTTACCCTTGGTTGTAGGGCAAAAGTATGAAATCCTTCTCGCGGTGATCCAGCAAAAACGTCGCCATGTACTCCTCGACGAAGGTTGCATTGGCGTTGATGCATTGCTTAGAGACCAAGTGTGGGTCGAGGAAACCTACCGATAGTTTACTTGATGTGGTTTCTATGATCATGTATCTATATATATGTAAAAAAGCTAGAAGTTATATATGACATTTATCGGTATTACACGAATGTAGACCGTGATGGTGCACACTTACAGTGTCCAGTATCGCATGAGTGGGGCGTCGAGGGAGTCGAGGTCGAAGAGTAAGAATAAGTCATCCAAGGTCACTGCGAAGACACAGTCTTGAAACTCGTGGAATTTTCTTGAACTTGACGGTGACACCCGAGCACCGTTATACACCCGTCTTTTTGGCCTGTTCCATGTACCATTCATGCAATCTCTGGGAAGCCAATCCTAGGGTTTTGATCTCCTCTTCTAGGATGACCAACGGCTCGCCATGCACGAATTTCTGCGCCAACGACAAGAAGGGGATATCATCGGGTTGCTTTGATTTGCCCTTGCCGCCTCGCTTTTTAGAGATCGACCGGGCACGAGGTGTAGATGCATATGATGTACCGGGTCCTTGCCGCATCGGTACAGGTAACTCTGGTGCAGGTAGCTCCGGTGCAGATACTTCCCGTGAAGTTGATACCGGTGCAGGTAGCTCTGGTGCAGATACTTCCCTTGAAGTTGACACCGATGCAGGTAGCTCCAGGCAGATGTCTCTCTTGGGCCACTGGATGAATGCTCCAATGGCTTGCCTTAAAGTCATGACCTCGTTGTTTGGGGGCATCTCCAGCTGAATGACCTCGAAATTGGCATAAACACCGTCCACATTCACTTTTGTGAAACCCGACGCTATATTTACACCGCAAAGAATGCCCGACACTCGGATGGATCGCTGGCCCCAAGCGAAGATCGAGAACAACAGAGGCACATCTTACTTGGAGCTTACACTTCGTGGCCACCTACATAATGATATAAAATTAGCTACTCGAACAGGCCTATCAATGGATCGAGCATTCCAAGGATAATAATTATTACCAGGATGTCATCAACAGGACATATATTATCGATTTCTAAGTTATGTTTGGACACGCAGCTGCTCGGACGTTTGGGGGGCTAGCTAGCACAATAGCAGGGGGGGCTTCCAACTGATTTGTGAGGGATGCACGAATCTCTTCTCGTGCAACATGCTGCATCTCTTCTTTGAGGGATGCACGAATCTCCTCTCGTAGCTGTGCGTCGTACTCGGCTTTGGCTCTCTTCATACTCCGGTACGCCCTGGAGTCCGCTGCGAATCCATCTTTCCATGGAACATAAAGACCAATGCCTCTCGTGCGACCCAGATGCTCCTTGTTTCCCAGGGCTTTGAAGAGCATATCTCTCCCCCTGTCTTCCTGGAACAAGCCTTGGGAAGATTGTGCAGTACTCAGCTCTTCCCGCAAGAGCCCGACATGTTATTTTACTTCCTATGAAGTTATCGAGTAATTACAAACTAGATAGTTCGATATCTTACCAAGCGTCGGGACACTTCCAAGTCTAAGGGGTTTGGAAAGGAGAGAGGCCCCAAAGACGCGGTAGATAACCTCGCTCTTAGCCACTGTTTGGCACGCTCATCAGAGATCTGGGAAAATGGCGGGGAGGCGTTCAACCGTCTTGCATTCTAGTCCTGATCCCTCCATTGCGGGAGTTTACCCGCATACCCAGCGGTGCCGAGTCTGTGGGGGTACGTGTTTTTTGCCTGGATGGCCCTGTGCGCCTCACTTTCACTCCTAAAATCATCTGTCATCTTCTTCGCCACAAAGTCTTCCCAGTACTTCTCCACGAACAGATACTTCTCCACGTAATTCTTGACAAGCGTGCTCTTGAAGTTCCTCCACGCTTTACACGCCGCTAACAACGTGTATCATTGCACGGAGGCCTGGTGTTCTTCTGGGATCAGGAACGATTGTAAAATTTCCATCACCAGCGCATCTTTCTGATCTTTGGTCAAGTCCTTCCATGAATCGTAGGTGATCTTGACCCGTTGGCGTGCAACTATTCCGACCGTTGTCCAGAATGCGGACGCTGCTCGGCAAGGACTCAGAGGGGTCCCAAACACATCGACTCTCATGATGGTAAATCATCCCTTGGGCCTTTTCGATATTCCTCTTTCCTTGCGCTTGGATTTTCCAGAGGACAGCACATTAGACTCATGAGGTGACGATGACGAAGAATGACCGGACGAAGAATAAGCGGATGACATCTTCACAAGAAATAGAAGTTTTGACATGCATGAACATATTATCATAAGATTCTCTATGTGTATGGGTATACACACCAATTAAATGACATAATTTACATACAAACATATAAATTCTCTAAGTTAGCCAACAACACTTGATCTACTGACAGAATAGCATGTATTATGAATTGGATCACAGAACCTGGAGGTTCAACCAATTAACCAACCGAAAGTAATGCATCAAATGCTAAAGATCAATCAACGAGAGTATGCATTCCATTCCAATTAGAGCTCAAAACAATTTCAAGACAAGACTATTATCATCACAGAGCATTCATCTCAAGCCCACTACACCACATTGCAATATGAACATATCAAATGCAAAGGGGTAATTAAATTAAAATGCTGTGATACTCACGAGGCAGATGGCAACCAAAGCCACTGAGCAATCTGAGCAATGTGTGAGGGGAAGGGACGTCGGGGTTGGCAACTCGGCATCTGTTACCTTTGGGCGTCGAGGGGAAGGACGAGCAGGGAGCACCGGAGCAGCAGGGCGGCGTCAAAGGGGAGGCGCGCCGGGCTCGGGGGAGGGGAGGAGGCGGACTCTGGGAGGAGGGGCGCAGGGTTCAGGGAAGCGGCGGCTCGTGCTCGGGGAGGAGGTGGCGGGCTCGGGGAAGGAGGCGCGTCAGGCTCAAGGAGGAGGCGGCGTCGAGGACAATGGCGATGGGCCCGGGCAGGAGGGATGTTAGAGAAACTTAATCGTTTGAGTGGGGAGCGCGACAAACCCTAAAGTCCGAATATAAACAGGGTTGTATATCACAGACGGTTCCAATAAATAACCGTTTATGATATGACAGATCACAGATGGTTTTTAGATGAAACCGTCTGTGATATATCATATATCACAGACGGTTCTTTAGATGAAACCGTCTGTGATATATGATCACGGACGGTTTGTCCTAAAGAACCGTATGTGATATTCTTCTGTATTGCTACATCTATTTCTATTTATTGGCTAGTCTCAGGAAATGCTAGCCATACACTCCGAAACAAGCAGAAACACACCAAGTACATGTATATATACATCCAATTCACATTCATTTAAGAAACAAGCACATCCATTTCATAAATTCAGATATGATACATTCTCATATACGTAAATGCAAATTCACATATGACACATTCTCATATACATAAATGCAAATTCAGAACATATGACACATAAACATTTCATTCATCATTCCACTTGCTTATCTCCTTTAAAAATTAGCCCTTCATGATGATCGGCGCGTATGTAGCTAGTTTCATCACGTTGTTCTTCCTCGACCCTTATGCCGTTTCCGAAAGGTGGCAACTCGTCAAATTGATTGTATTCTTCTTCGTCCACTACATTCTCAACTCCGACAATCCTCCTTTTTCCATGAAGAACTACGTAATGCTTCTTATTTACCTGGTCGGTTACATAGAAGACTTGAAAAACTTGGTTAGCGAATACGAATGGTTCATCTTTGTATCCGACACGTTCGAGGTCCACAGTAGTGACGCCGTACCTGTCGACCTTCACCAGTGGGAGATGGACCCAACATCACCGAAACAGGGGGATCTTGAAAAGCACGTAGTCGAGCTCCCAAATTTCCTCTATGAACCCATAGTAGGAGCTCCTCAGCCCATCAGTACTAAACACATCTAGCGGACAACGCTGTTCTGATTAGTGCTCTTTATATCCTGAGCCTGCGTATAGAATGTGTACCCATTTATGTCGTATCCTTACCATGTCACAACTGTAAAGGTTGGCCCTTTTGCCAACCATGTCAACGTATCACTTGACGATTTTCTAGCGAGTCGCTCCTTCAACCATTGGTTGAACCGACTGTTGTGCTGTCTCGTGATCCAAACATCCAGCCGCTCCGGATTCTATTGCCGAAGCACGTCCTTGTGCTGGTCGATATATGGGGACACTTTAGACATGTGTTGCAAGACCGTGAAATAGGCTTGAGCATACGCTCTCATCTTTGGAGTGATTTCTTTCCTTCAGATGGTCCCGATACCTTCGAGCCTCCCCTCATGGTGAGATCGAGGAACACCTATTGGTTCGACCTGAGCCATGTAATCGAAGCTGAACTCAATGACCTCTTCAGTTGCATAACCTTCAACGATGCTGCCCTCCGTCCGAGATCGATTCCGTACATAGGATTTGAGAATTCCCATGAACCTCTCGAACGGGTACATGCTACGTAGGAATTCGGGCCCGCACATCTTTATCTCCCTTACAATGTGAACAATGAGATAGACCATGATATCGAAAAACGACGGAGGGAAATACGTCTCAAGATGACATAGAGTCGTTAAAGAAATAACCTTCTGAGCAATTGTGTTAAAGAAATAACACATTCTCATGATTATCTCTCGGACCTTGATCGGCAAAATACTTCTAATTACAACAGGGAGCATCTGTGTCATCAGCACATAACAATCATGAGAATCATGCCAATTAGCTTCAAATCGGAACCACAATCGACATCATCCGGCAGCATATCGTTGAGATTGTCATCGTGCAGCCTATCTAAATCGGAACCACAATCGACATCATCCGGTGGCATATCGTTGACTTCGTCGGTGATGTTGTTATTACTACCTTCCTGTATAATCTGCTCTTCACCGCGACTGATCCAACGTGTATACCCCTTTTTGAAACCCATTCGAATCAAGTGTGCTTCGATCTACGCTTGGTTCTTAAACATTTTTAGATTCTCGCAGTCAATGTATAGACAATACATATATTCCGCCCCCTTATTCAACATATCATTCTCGTCAGCTCTTATAAAAGCAGACACACCATTAATGTACTCTTCACTCACACGGTTCTTAGCGTACATCCAGCTTCGGTCCATCACATGGTTCGTATTGAAAATCCTGGAAATAAATAAAAGGTGGCTTTTCTCATTTTTATGTTTTTTTGTATTTTATTAACTTACATGTGGGCCCTACTTGTTAGTGACTCATCTTTTTATTTCATGATTTATTTTATAAAATCTATGGCGATCCCACATGTCAAAGACTCATTAGTTTATTAACTAAATGATTAGAAGTAGTAGGATTTGAAGCTCAAATTGGGCTAAGAGCTTCACTAGCGATTTCGGCGTAAACACCCGAAACTACTCAAATTAAAGGATGTTTAGGCTCCAGTAGCTCACCTCGATCACGAGGAAGGTGTCAATGAAATCGGGGAAGGTCCAAGGCGGCTGGTCGTCGATGAACAGAGACGACGGCGGCAAGCTCCTCGGTGACAGGTCTTCTCGGTGGGAATAAACTGAAACAAAACACATGCACAGCTTTAGGGGGACATATAGGTGGGAAAATCGACCTTGGTGGGGTCGAGGACTCACCGGAGAAGAGCTGACATCGATGGCGGAGGCGGTGACAGAGAGGTCCACGGTGACAGCTCAGCGTGGGCGACAATAGCTGAAATGGACCACACGAGCAGGCTCAGTGAGTTGAGGCGATACACAAACCGGGCACGAAGTAGCGATGGACTCACCATATAGCGCCAGAGATGGAGAAGAAGACTCTGTTGAGGATATATACTACTGCACCGGATGATTAGTAAGCGAGCAAAATGGCGCACCGTCTGTGATGAGTTAATTATCACGGACGGTTTTCAACAAAAAAAACTGTCTGTGATATGTAGTAATATCACAGACGGTTATTGTTAAGAACAATCTGTGAAGTATCATAAACGGTTGTTTGTTGAAAACCGACTGTGATATGTAGAATTATCACAGACGGTTATTGTTAAAAACCGTCTGTGAAGTATCACAGACGGTTTTCATTATGAACCGTCTGTGATATTACCTCTTTACAGACGGTTTTTAGTGCTACCAGTAACACAGACGGTATCTAAACCAAAACTGTCTGTGATTGCATGTAATACAGACGGTTTTGGTCAACCGTCTGTAATGGGGCGTCCAGTATTAGCCTTTCTTTAGTAGTGTGTCATGCTTTGGTTGACGGCCGAGCCCACATACCAGCACAGCACGACCTGTTTACTTAGCCAGGTTGACCGGGCCGTGCCGTCCATTTGGCCACCTCTATTCGTCTCCTTCCTCCTTTTCCCTTCTTCCCTTCCTTCTTCTTTCTCTCCTCTAGTTCACCCGCCATCGCCTCTCTATGCCTGCGCCGGTTGCCATCGCCATGGCCGGCGGATGAGCTCCTCCACCTGTGTTGTCCTTCCTCTCTCTTCCTTCGGCGTCAAGTGCCGCTTCCTCTACGATGTGTTATGTCGTCCCTTCTGCCTCTTCACGTCATCTACTGCTTCGACCACCACCATAGCACGACAGAGGACGAGTGACGTGTCACGTAGACATCGTGTCCGGCTGTGACTGGCCGGACGAGATGCCATTATTGCTATATATATTTTTGACGACGCGAATTTGCTATTATTGCCAATAATTCCACAATGCCCTGCATTTCTTTCATGCATGTGCTTCATGCCCTACTTCTACCTAGCTAGTACTACCTTGCGTCTTTTTTTGAAAAGACATGCCTCGTAGTACTTTTTTTATCATTTGTCGTGAATCGTATCACGCACTTGTTGACACAGTCGTATTAATTCCCACTAGTGGGCCTGCACGCGTACAAACGCGCCAGCGCCAAAAAAGCGCACGCGTCGAGAGCCACGGCCACGAAACATCTCGCGCGAACGCGTGTCGTGCGTGGGGCCGCGCGTAGGGAGGCCTGCACTTCGGCCAGCGCGAAGGGAATTCGATGGATCGATCCGACGACCGAGAAACGATGGAAATAAGATCCGACGATTAAAAAAACATGATGACGTGGCCTATCTCAATGAGCCCCAAACTTCCCTTCATTTATACCTAAGGATATTTCAATGGCTTAATTCAGCTGGTTTTCTCAAAGTTTATATTCCATCCATGCTTCAATTGGTTTTAGCGGGTGTTTCATTCGGAGGCTAATTTCATCATGCATGCATGTTTCAGATGAAGCCCATTTATTTGCTTATTACGATCAAAGTACGTACGCCAGGACATGAAAAGACAGTTTTGGAGGTGCAGAGTCGAATCCGTGGATGGATTGGACCTGTCAGGACACCGACCGACACAAGGGTATGTAGGCAGGACATGGAGCACGTGCACGAAAGATGCTAATGGTGGGGTAAATTATGTCACCAATAATTGTTACAGACAACGGTGGAGGAGGAGGCCACTGCTATTGTTGTTGTCTCTAGTAAAGTGCAAGGGAGACCGGCGAGTATTGGTCAAACTTTTGAAACCCTTCTTGAAAGCTGTTTTTACTCACGAGGGAGTTGCCCCACGTACGCAATGCATTAAAAATCGCTACTTAAATCTTGATAAAATATTTTTCAGAAAAAATAGATGAATTAAAAAATATAACTAGAAGCAAATATAAGTCATTTAGTGTATTTTTTTCTATCAATACTTGTTGAGTACACTAATACTCAAACTTGATATTACTCTCCTTTGATAGATCCTAGTCTGACTAGAAAATATCCCGAGCGAGACAAATGACACGTAGGTACCGATGAGACTGCAAGAGACAAGGACACTTATCACGAGGAACAGGGCAAGGTAGGCACTATATTTGGTGCGGGGGACGAGTAGAAGACTGATAGAGGAAGGAAGGCAAGCGCAGAGACTTGGTCCCATTTTGTAATTGTAAATTACTATTTGTAATAACCATAACCTTGCGTGGCTAACTAGAATAAAATGTACAGTTTCTATCTTATCGTTCTACTACGTTGACTCTGGTAAGACTTATTATTCGTCGAAGTGGTGTCCTACCGAACAGATAAATAGTAACCTATATACTTAAGTATAATTATCCTTCACGGAGCATTACACCCACATCGTCGGCGGCGGCAGCGGAGAGGCGGCCGGCAACAACGAGGGCCTCGAGCGAAAGCATCAGTAGGATGGTGGTGACGCATCTCTTCATGGCTGGTTGATCTGTGCAGCTTTTTGCTCAGTCTATACTTGTACTAGCCAGCTTGTGCTGTGCCTGTGCGCACTTGCATGCGTGGTCTTGTGTGACATGCAAATATGCGATGCATGTGTATATAGCCCCGGCAGACCAATGGCTAGACGGCATGGAGACGAACACGCGGCGCTTTCCATTGCCTGCAGATGGAAGCGAGAGGATATGACACGAACACAACAGCTGAATACAGTAGTACTACATATGCATGGAGGAGCGATAAACACGTGGCCTTTTTTTTTATATATCTAACTGGACATGGATCCGTGGGGCCTCCCCCGGCCGCACACGGGGGTGGGGGATCCTGGATCTATGCGAAAGCTAGCAGATCTGGTTGGATCGAGCTAACATTGCACGTTATGTTCCAGTATCTCATAAATCCCAACTGAGCTTATCGATATTTTATTAGTCCTCGTGCAGCACCCTCATAAAATAAAAAATAAAAAGTCGTTCGTATCCCAAAGTGGGCAGCAGCAAGCACATGCTATAGTTATGGACTGATTGGGAGGGCCGTGGTTTTCCTTGAAAACGGTTTTCGACTGGTCTTCAGTTTGAACGGCTACAGGGGCCGGGAGAGAGACACACACAGAAACGTCGAAACAAGGGATCGTCCTGGCACCGGCAGATGTAGTACGACCTGGTGCACAAGAGCACGTCGTCGCAGCACTCCCACAGATGAGACCGACCGGGTGTATACAGTCAGTGGTGATAAGCACGTACGTTGCACTAGTTCTTCACTGGTTAATTACGTGCTCTGATTACGAGGCCAACCAGCACGTACGTACGGATGCTACATATGGATCGATCCGGCATACGTGGATGCTACATATAAGGGAACTGTTAAGTTGGCCGATGACCTGCTGCAATCGTACACATATATAGGACTAGATTTCAACGCAGATCGAGCTTTCAGGTCCGTTCTAGATAGATTTTGGGTATGTTAGGATCGTTCGATTGATCGAGTTCATTTTGTTGAAGCTACCTAGCAGTTCGTATCTCTTCTATTAATTGAAGTTGTTGGTCGTTCGTCCTCTTTATTTTTTTTGTGTCTTTTTTATCTTTTTTTTATGTCCGTTAGATCGGTGAGCAAGACACCGGCAGAGCCAGCTAACTCGTATCAAACCATGGGTATTGAACTAGTCTATTATATATTAAGATAAAATTATGTGAGGTAGTAAGATGATCAACACAAGCCAGAGCCAGCAGCTAGCTTATTGATCCCCCTATGGGTGTTACTAATCTTACAATAAAGAGAGCCTGCAGAGCGTAGCGTAGTAGGTACGTCGCTAGCTTATATTGCTCCCCGTTTATTAGAGAAGGAAAACGGCAGCCAAATGTAAACACGCAGACGTCGAAAACAAGACGGTAAGTGGCCGGCTGGGAGCTGCTTGGCCGGCGTCGTCGCGGATTTATTCCGTGCACTTGGGAATTCCGTACTTGTTCCAGTCATCCAGATCGAAATGGTACATGTCGTGGCAGACATACCGAGGAGGATCGTCGGACACCTGCTTGCAATTCTTGCAAGCGCTGGAGCAGGACTCCACCCTGTCCCTGCAAGAGCAACCTGGTGGGAGTTTCCGATTGCACATGGCCAGGTCGCAGCAATCCCCCCACGGCTTCTGCTTTGCTTCCTTGCAGCTGGGAATCTCGAACGGCGCCTCTTCCTTAACGAAACGGTACCAGTCGCGGCAGACATACCGAGGAGGATCCTCGGACACCTGCTCGCAACCCTTGCAAGCGCTGGAGCACGACTCCACCCTGTCCCTGCAAGAGCAGCCCGGTGGGTATTTCCGATTGCAGATGGCCCCGTCGCAGCAATCCCCCCACGGCTTCTGCTTTCCTTCCCCCGCTGAAAGTCCATTAGTAATTTCCCCCGCACCTGTATACATATATACACACATATACGCGTGAGTTGCATGTACACACATGCCAGGAACTTGATTAATTTGCTAGTACATCGATGGACTAGCTAGCTAGTTCTGAAAGAAATGTACTAGCTAGCTAGTGTCACATGCATGCAGTACGTGTAGAAGCAGACCGGACGTCACCTTTGCCGTCGCTTGGGAGACGAATAGCCAGGTCGTCGGCGAGGGATTGGGCTCCGGCGAGAAGAAGTGCCAGCTGGAAGGCAAGGATCAGTAGGATGCTGATGCCTCTCTTCATCTTCATGGTTGGTTTGGTGCTGGTGTGATACCTACAACTGAGAGAGCTAGCACCACGGATATATAGTCATCTCAGACCAATCAGCAAGCGCCATGGACTACTCATAGCTTCCGGAACGATAAACACGTGGCTTTTTTTTATATCTAACTGGACATGGATCCATGAAGGCAATTTCTCCGGGGGAGGGCCTCACCGTGGGGCACTGGGGCCCTCCCCCGGCCGCACATGGGGGTGGGGGGATCTTGGATCTATGCGAAAGCTAGCAGATCTTGGTTGGATCGAGCTAACATTGCACGTTATGTTCCAGTATCTCGTAAATGCCAACTGAGCTTATCGATATTTTATTAGTCCTCGTGCAGCACCCTCACAAAATAAAAAATAAAAAATCGTTCGTATCCCAAAGTGGGCAGCAGCAAGCACTTGCTATAGTTATGGACTGATTGGGAGGGCCGTGGCTTCCCTTAAAAACGGTTTTGGTTTTCGATTGGGCTTCAGGTTGAACGGCTACAGGTCACATAGCTGAGCCGAAGAGATATGATATTTGATTGTCTGGTTTTTAAGTAGACTGACTGTAGCTTCTGAGATAGAAAATTTCTAAAATACCACTAAGGACAGTAATGGCTTGTTTGATGCTGTTTAACACAATTAACAATATTTAACGACAATTGACAATTATTAACAACGGCTAATAAACATTGTAACAGTCCAAAGTTCTGTTACCAAAATAAAATAAATAAAGTTATTATTTTATTGGATTTTCTGAAATTTGAAAGAGTTTAATTGCTTTATTTGAATTTCTGAAGTTTTAAAAGTCAAAAGTAAAATTTATTAAAGTTTTTGAAGTTTTATTTGAGTTAAAGTTGAAAAATAAAAATATATTAATTTCGGAATTTTACGAGATTTTAAAAGCTTTTCCTAATTATTTTAAAGCTAAAATAATTTATTTGCAAAACTAAAAGCCAACTTTTAATTGAAAATAATTTTATTAAGTCCAAAATAACTCTAGGAATTTCTGTGAATTTTTCTAGAATTTTTGGATTTTATTTGATATTTTCTAAAGCCAAAATGAATTAATCGGTTTATTTAAATTAACAAAGCAATTAAAATTCCTAAAAGCCTTTTGGGCCGAAATCACCACTGTTCGACCCAATATCTCGCATTTTCAGCCCACTCGGCCCGGTCCACCCACCCCCCCTCCTCTCTCTCACCAGCCAAGCCTCTCCCTCTCTTGGCCGTTGGATCTCAATCCAATGGCCATCACGCGCACACGCCTTTCCGACCACCCGATCCGCATCCAACGGCCCTGCGCCATCTTCTCCCTCACCCCCTTCTTCTCCGCGTGAGAGATCCCGAGCCAGCCATGGGCGCTGCAAGGAAACTCATAATCACCACTTCACTTTCTCCGTGCCATCACGCGCATTAAATTCCCCTCATCTCGCGCTCGTTCACTTGGTGCCCCTCGATCACAGCGTCTTGAAATTGCTGGGATCCGCAATTGCCGCCCGTGGCGCCATGCACATGATCTCCGCCTCCGGCCTCCTCCGCCCCTATAAATAGGAGCACGGTGAGCCCCTTTCAATCCTCACCAAAACCCCTCAGGCCCTCTACCCTCCCTCCCTCTCAATCATCGTGAATTTGAGTTCTCTTGTGCGCCACCGCAAGGGATTTCTTCCCCGATTCTGGCGCCGTCCGAGCTGCCTCGTCGCCGCCGACCCCTTCTCCTGCATCGCCGCACCGACGCCGACGCCGCGCGACGCCGCCCTCGCCCGAGAACCCGGAACCGCCATGCCACCGGAGTCAGATCATCACCGCCGCCAAAATCCTCGCCGCTGCGGCCACCTCGTTGCCCTTCGTAAATGCATGAGGTAGCGCATTAGGCTCCTCCTCGCTCCCTCTCTCATTGCGCACTCAAGACGGCGGCGCGCCGGCGTCAAACGCCGCGAGCAGTGTCGAGCCGCCGCCAGCCTTGAGATGACGTGGCGTTGCCGCGTCACGCCAAGTCATCACCACGTCACCCTTTTAGCGCCGCGTGGCAACCCCGTGGCGCCTACGTGTCATCGGCGTGGCGATCATTTCCACCGGTTGGAAAATCGAGGCGCTGACGTCATGCTGATGTCATAAAGCCATTTTCCTTCAGCAAATAATTATGAAAATTCAGAAATTCCAATTTCATCATTTCATGTGATTTTGTAAACTTCGGGGTTAAGCTCTCCTTCATACGAACTCCGATTTAAATCGATTCAAATTTCTAAATTTATATAAATTCAAGATCTAGCTAACTAAACCAAAATTATTTAATTTGGAGATCATTTGAATCCTTATTTGAATTTTGAAATTCATTTAAATTCCAGATTTAGGTTAAAACTTGTAAAATCCATATCTTTTGCATCCAATCTCCAAATTGGGTGATTCAAATTGCTAAAATCTTAGAAAATTATTATCTAGCTAAATAAAATAAAATTATTCTATTTGGAGTTAGTTTGATTTGTCTTTTTGAATTTATTTGATTTTTATTTGAATTTGTCGTACTTTCGCGTATAGACTTTGACGATTCCGGAGAGGTAGATCCTTTAGAGGAATTAGAGTTTCAAGACTTCAACGAAGGCAAGTTATACCCTTGACCATATTGCCCCAGTATTTTAAAGTTATTTAATTCAGTTTTTAAAATCATTTTTGCATTCATATTTTTAGTCAATTATTTTAATACCCTGTTTAAATGCTTAGTTATTCCATTTGTTATTGTATGGCCAATTTTGAATATTGAAATGTCATCCCTTTGTCACCATAGATAAATTGTCTTGGAAATTATTCATGCTTAGTAAATGCTTAGACCATGATTTTGATTTTGGGAGGATTTAGCCAAACCATTACAAAATTGTTTAAAATTAAATCTATGGTATTGTTTTACCATAGAGAATTTGTAAATGTGGTTTTTATTGAAATAAATCAAAAATGGTTTGGACTTGGGCGAAACGGATGAATGGTGGGTGCAGGTTTATGCACGGGCTTAATCTGGTTAAGATTAAGACCCAGGGTTTGATGTTGAAAGACGCCCAAGTCAATTAAGGACCGGTCTTTGAGCCACATCTTGCTATGCCTCACCGTACCACCACATGTCTTGTATGGGCAAGACCTGGCTTATTAATTTGGGATGCCTCATAGATATTTGTGCCGTGTTGTATGTGTGGGTGTCGGTTAGACTATAGTCCCTTTGGCGTAAGAGGGGCTCCTGAGGACAGTCGATCAATGGAAGCGAAACCTTAGCGGGTATGAGTACTATGAGGTAGATCACCGTAAAGGCCTTGTCACGTGCTCTAGGCGCTTACCTAAGGTAGTGGCGGTAGCATAGATATATCTTGGGATAAACTAGAGAATTAGTGTCTTGTGGGTAAAGTCATTTAACTCTGCGAGTAGAAAACTATTGAATAGCGCGTCATGATCATGGACATGCCACAAAGCCACTCCGAGTTAGACTTGTTTTGGTTTCAAAATGGTTTCAACAGATGATTTTGGATGGATAATCCTTATGGGAAAATTGAGCGGTTAGCCATGTGATAGGAGGGTATCCTTCACCATTCAAATATGGAGGTTATTCACACTATAAAGCTGTCATTTAAAATCTGATTTTAGATATAGTATAAAAATGGCCTTGAAAATTAATATGATTATTTAAAATTGAAAATGCTGCTTTAAGCAAATAAACCCTGCAAATACCCCTTGTTTACCTTATGCATGCATTCAATCTGTTACTTGACGGGTGTAACTTACGAGCACGGTAGTTGTGCTCATACTTGCTTTATGCAAACAAATTTCAAAGGAGAAGAACTTCACCATCGGTGTGGATCTCGACGACTAGGCCGCTTCTCGGTCGATTGCTCGTGATGATTAATCGGACTCTACTACACCTTCTTCGTCTTCATTGTGTTCTTTATTGTTGGCTTGTAAGCCTCTTTTGTAATAAACTCTGAATAATTATTAATAAAGTGCGTGATATGTTTTGATTATCATTTTTGTTTAACTGTGTACACTAGAAATCCTGGACTAGTGTATGAACACAGAGAATCCGGGATCCTTCGCTCCCGGGTTCGACAAACATTTATTACAACAAATAATTATTTTAAAAAATTATTATAATGAATTTGCCGACAACTAACAGTAGTTAACAACAAGTGACGTAAACTAACGACAAGTGACGATAACTAACGATATTTGACGACAACTAACGATATTTAACGACAAATTGACCGCAATTAATGTAATTAACGACAATCAACAATAAATAATTATTACGACAAACAATTATTACAAAAATAATTGCAATAAATAATCACAATAAAAAATTATTATAGTGCATAATTAATACAACAAATAAATAATTATTACAAAGCATTATTACGGTGAATAATTAATACAAAAATCAATCTTGACACAAAAATAGGCAAAAGGGAACTATCAGCTTGATCTACTTCAACTCCTTTGTTAATGAAAGAATAATCCACCAAAGTCAGAGCATCTTAAAGGATATTTCTCACCAAGATTTCATCATCAGCACTCTGAGTTATGCATCAGAAACCAAAATGCAACATCAATACAAAAGAAACCCAATAATGTCATTATCACAACTCATGTTCCATGAGGGGGAGAACTCTTTGTAACACCCCATTTTCAGTCAGTGAACGGTAAAATTAGATTTTAAAATTTCCAATTTGTTTGCAAAAACTCAATTTCAAATCCCTTCAAATCTCGGCTCAAATTCAAAATTCGTTTCAAAGCCTTTTGGGCTCAGCCCACTCTTTCCCCCCTTGTCTTTCCTTCGGTCCAGCCTAGTAGCCCCCTGGCCGCTCCCTTGCCACCACGTGTGCACGCATGAGCTCTAGAGCACGCCCGCATGCTCCCCTCCCCCCCCATATAGCTATAAGTAAGCCCTAATGCATCTCCCTTGCCCTTCCCTCCTCGCCACTTTCCTCCCCTTGCTGCTGCTCCGGTGAGCTTTTCGCCACTCTCACCGCGCCACCACACGTCCCCCATGGCCCTCATCCACTTCCCCATCTCCAAGCAGCTTCTTGTGAGGGAGCGCCATTCTTGTAGCCCTCCTTCCCCACCACCACCACCACTAAAACCTCGGTAGTCTCCAAGCTCCCCGACCTACTCTCGGCTTCCCTTTGAGCGCAACCGTGCTTCCCCTATCCCCTTGCCTGCACCACCCCATCGCTGGTGCGGCATGCGCCTGTGCGTCCGCCGCTCCAGTGAGCCCCTCCCCCAGCCGATCCCATCACGAGGTGTCCTGGTAACAAAAGAAGCTCCTCCCCCCAAATCATTTTGGCTTTAGACCACCGACGCCCCCGAAATCCCTCATCTTCCTCGCCTCCGGTCGAACCACTCCTCGCCGTCGTTCATCGCCCACAGTCCATCTCCAGCCTTCCTCTTCATCTCGGTGAGACCCATGCCATGTTCTTGCCCGTGCTCCCTCCATCTTTTCCCTCGCGCCGCTCCACCGTCGGCACCGCGTGTGGCCTGTGTGCCACCGGCGCTTGCCCCCACCGCGCCTCTGCTTCGGTGCCTCGTCGGCCACACCATCACCGCCCTTGGGACCACATCGCCAAGCCTTCCAACGTCGGTGGCGAGCCCAAGCTGCCAGCCACCCGAGCGCTCCCCTGAGTTGTCCGAGCATTAGACCAAGCACTGTGCATGTGCCATTAACTCCCCAAATCCCTGTCCTTAGGGCTAAGCCATCATTAGCAGCATTTAACTACCGGTCTTAAGTGCTATTGGTTTCAATGCCTTGTGGACCCGAGGTTTTAATGCTGTGCCTACCTCCAGTTTTGGATCTAAGCAAACAATGACTAGTGGGCCCGAGCACAGTCCAAACCTTAGTGCAGCCTTGTGGACCCACAGACCGTGCGCATGAACCTTGGTCCATGTTTTGTGTGGTGCACTGAGTCTCTCTCCTTTTTCCTTTTTCTGATTTTATTCCAAACTCAAACTTCAGAAGACCCGATCTCCTCCGTTCTAACTCCGATTCAAGTGAAATTTGTTTCTAAAAATTTCTAAAATTATTATATTTCTGTTGGCAGTGGTTTTGTTTATTTTAGAGTTCATTTACTATTTCTTGTGTATTTATTAGTTGTGCTTGCGTGCTTGTTCTTTTTCCGGCGCAATCAACCGAATAGAGTTCAAGAACGCGGGAGATTCCCGGATTGATCAAGATCAAGACTCTCTTGCCCTAGACCCAGGCGAGTCAATACTTTGAACATATTGAGCCTATATTTTATGCAACTTTATATTCTTTTAAAATATCAACTTGCATGCTTAATTCATTATGCAAAGGTATGTAAAATCTTTAAGGTAGTGAATGTTGGGATACGGATAGGCTACGATAGCAACAATTCAAAAATTCTATCACGTAAACCAGGAAGCCAAGCAAGAAGATGATCACAGATCGTTACCACCAGACGCGTAGAGTAGTGGGAAAAGAGTTGGAGCAGCCTGGTCCAACGTAGAGCATGTCGATGTAGTGGTCGTAGTTGATCGTCCAACGTCAATCACGTCGATGCAGTGGTCGTAGTCGATCATCCAACGTCGAGCACGTTGATGCAGTGGTCATAGTTGATCTTCCAACGTTGAGCACGTCGATGTAGTGGTCGTAGTCGATCGTCTCCTCCAGTAACCTCTGCACGTCACGAGTTGCGGATCGTCCTAGTGCTGATGTTTCGCAACAACACCTCCATGGTATCCACACATACGAGGCAAGGACACCACGCGCTGGAGTGCTAGCACCTGCAGCGTTGTTGAGGAAGGCGTGACTATTAGGGTTTCGGGAGTTCTTCAAAAGATGATCACACCCCATGCCACCGCCCCTCTATATATAGGCATCCATAATGGGTCTCGAACTTGAGGTCCATTAGGAACTCGAGGCCTACTAGAATTCGGATCACTATCCAAATCTAATCCTAGCCCTTTAAGTGTGTGACCCTATAGGTTCATGTGTAATCGGTTGTGATTCGAAAACTCCTTTCTGACCACAAGTCGTTAGCGTTACCTAGCAGGACATAACGATTCATGAGCACACATAGAATATCGGACGAACCTTAATGCAACATGATCTACGACCAGGTCTATATCACTAACGACCAGCTCGTATCGCTATACAACTAGTTCATATTTGGTCTCGACCAATTCGTAAATCCTTACGACTAGATTTCGACTACTTAGTGACCATGTTCGACCAGCCTACGACCAGCTCGTTTCTCCATACGACTAGTCCGTATCTAATCGAATTGCAAGACCTTCTCGTGTATTCTCCCTTGCCTCACGATATCTGGTTGAACTCCAGGTGAGATGTTGTGTCATGCATGGACTGTTCAACACATTCTCGATCGAGTGTCGGATAATTTCACGTGGTCGAACACTTCGACCACTAGTGGCATGGTGCAACATCAAGATTTAAAATAAACAACTCATTCAAAACAGGAGCATATCCATAAAACATCTCATTCAAAAATATGGAACAACCATTGTCCTCAATAATGAACTTATAACCCTCTGCCATTAAACATGAGGCAGAGATGATGTTTCTACTTATGGCTGGAATGTAATAACAATTATTTAATTCCATAATAAATCCTGAGGGCAAAAGTAATGGCAAAGTCCCAACGACTAATGCAGCAACCCTTTGTTTATTTCCGACACGAAGATCCATCTCGCCCCTTACAATTCTCCTACTCTTTGTTAGACTCTGCATCGAATTGCAAATATTAGCAACCGATCTGGTATTAGATACCCAAGAGTTAACAGAAGAGTCAGCAAGAAAAACATCTATAACATTAATACCTGAAGTGGAAGGTTTAGTTCTACCATTCTTTTTTCGATCAGCCAGGTACTTCTTGCAGTTCCTCTTCCAATGACCTAGCTTTTTGCAATAAAAGCATTCATTCTCTTGAGTCGGGCCAGACTTAGTCTTGGGCTTAGGCTTGTTAGTTTGGATCCCATCCGAAACTTTAGCCTTGCCCTTTCCTTTGACCCAAGTCTTAGCCTTCTTCTTGAAGCTTGTACTCTTTTGCACCATCATCACATGACTGTTGCTTTTCTTAATGCTGTCCTCTGCGGTCTTGAGCATCATATGCAGTTCAGTGATATTCTTGTCTAAGCCATTCTTATGGAAGTTCAAAATGAACTGCCCATAGCTTGCAGGTAGCGAAGCAAGAATCAAATCTATAGCCAACTCTTGATTAAGTGGAAAATCAAGTTTTTCCAAGCTCTGTGTGTAACCAACCATTTTAATCACATGTGGGCTCACCGGACTACCCTCAGCTAGCTTACTCCCAAACAATTTCTTTGAGATCTCATATCTCTCGGTTCTTGCTTGTGTCTCAAACATGCCTTTGAGCGCTACGATCATATCATAGGCCTCTATGTTCTCAAACTGCTTCTGAAGGTCTGAGTTCATGGTAGCAAGCATGAGACAGCTAACATCAAGGGACTCATCACATGCGTTTTTATAGGCGTTTTTAAGAGTCACAGCAGCATTTTCAGCAGGCACATCTGGAATTGGTTCATCTAGAACATGTTTCTTTTCATCTTGCCTAAGAACAATTCTTAGGTTGTGGGACCAATCCGCAAAATTTGTTCCATTCAATTTTTCCTTATCAAGTATCGAACGTAAAGCAAAACTGGATGTAGGTACAGCAGATGGTGCCATGATCTACAACATAAAATATGAAAACTAAGATATATGTTCAAGAAAAGTAACTTCTGTTAAACAATTTAATAAAGAAACTCCCACTAAATACCATATCCCTCTTATGACATTCAGTGATTCAAGACCCACAATCAGTTAATCTACTAGTGAGCTTTGGCATCATTGCTAGCAGATTAGTGAAAATGGTAAGCAGCCCTTTGCTAATTATATCTCTATATGACTCTTGTTGTTGGGCAGCATCTCTATGCTCTGGCACCCTGCTTTAGCAACACCTGCCATTAAAATACATGACTTTGGATGGTGTAGATAATTGGGAGGGCATCAATTTAACTTAATATTATGTGAGGGAATTTTACTTCTACCATGTTAAAAGCATTTAAAGTAATTAAATAACATGCATAGAAATAAATGAACAGGAATATAAAGGCAGTCACAGACAATCAAATTGCATTGTGATATAGTATAACCCTTCCACATAGTGATCTCCATCAACATGCTTCCTGTTCACCACATCTCCAAGTGGCCAATTCCTCCAAGTACTCCCACTAAGCCATTACTCCTAATAGCATTAGTAATAAATTACATGGAGTCAAGAAGCATCACAAGTCGACACGCAGGCCGTTATACAAATATGGACCACCTTGGGCTGTAATAAGCATGACACGCAGGTCATGAACATTACACACATATATACATGCATCTCATGCATCATGGGTCATACTATTCATCTCAATCCCTACAAAAAATAAGTTATGCATGGAATCCAATTCTATCAGGCGACATGAACACATGCTACCTATAACACATGGTATGATTACCCGGAAAAGAGGATCGATCGATCGATAGATACATGGATAGATAGATAGATAGATAGATAGCGGTACCTAGCAGGGCATAACGATTCCTGAGCGCACATAGAATATCAGACGAACCTTAATGCAATATGATCTATGACCAGGTCTATATCACTAACGACCAGCTCGTATCGCTATACGACTAGTTCATATTTGGTCTCGGCCAATTCGTAACTCCTTACGACCAGGTTTTGACCAGCCTACGACCAGCTCGTATCTCCATACGACTAATCTGTATCTAATCGAACTGCAAGACCTTCTCGTGTATTCTCCCTTTGCCACACGATATCTGGTTGAACTTCAGGTGAGATGTTGTGTCATCCGTGGACTGTTCAATACTTTCTCGATCGAGTGTCGGATAACTTCATGTGGTCGAACACTTCGACCACTAGTGGCATGGCCATACACTTACTTTATCCGACCACAACGAGGGGTCCAGAGACATCTCTTCTGTTATGTTAGGAGGGAGAAATCCCATATCCGACCAGTCATATTCCTCTGCATGTTTCATAGCATACCCGAAAGCTACCTTCATAACTACCCAGTTACGAGCAGCGTTTGGCAACCCCTAAGAGTGCTATTACACATGTAGGAAACCATGCTGATCTCAGGTCTAAGGATTATACATCATCATTGCTTGAGACCAACTAACGACACATAGAATCATAACAATCTCAATAGTGTCTTAAGTTGGGTCTTATCCAACACTATGTTCTCTAACATGTGTCTATATTACTGGTTTGATATCTCCATATCCATGACCTGTGAAACATAGTCATCAACCAATACATATGTTAGTCTATTCATATGTGTCCTTATATGTTTCTGACCAGGGAACGTTTAAGAATAATCATTGCAAAAATATAGAGTTTCACAATCAAGTCATGGCGAGGATATAATAATCCAAATTTAATTATTTATCTGTAATTCATATTATGGATAATAGTGACGTCATATGGTCCTTGGGTATACCCCTTGATATTCATAAGGGAGAAGTTGAAGGTCGTAAGTTCTTCTACGACCACCCCGTAGTCGTAAGTCCTCCTACGACTACCCCATAGTCGTAAGTCCTTCTATGACTATCCCGTGATCGTAAGTTTTACTATGATCAGTCTGTGGTCGTAAGATCTTCTACGACTACTACCTGGTCGTAAGCTCTTCTACGACCAGTCCCTAGTCGATAAGGCTTACAGACATGTGGGCCTAGTCGACCAAAGAATCTTTCGCACCATATTAAAGAATATGGGACAGTAAACTACGATGTTATTCTCTAGAATAATGGCACGATTTAAACTCTCTGTTATGGTGATAACTGTCTGACAACGTGGGAACGTTACTACTCCCATAATAATCTCCAGTAACGGCTCCATGATCTGAAACATTAAGGCGGCCTTTAGACTGGAGATACAACGGTACACTTCGAGGACTGTATAAAAGGCAGGATCATCAGAACAATGGGAGAGGGCAATCAGAAACACAATCAGGAGTACAAGGCACAACACTATAGTTTTTCTCTTGATATTGTAATCCAGCATACTCAATACATACACACAGGAGTACGGTTGTTATTCTCCCCTGAGAAGGCCCAAACCTGTATAAAAATCCCCGTGTCTCCCTCTCTGTGTGATTTGAGCCTAGAGGAACCCCCGAATCAAATAATCTTTACGTAAGTTCGGTTCTAAAACACCGACAAGTCACATATTTGATAATAAATATTAACAATATTATTCTAGGAATAAGATAACATATTATCCAATATTATGAACATAATAAAATATAATCATCTCTATGATTGCCTCTAGGCCATGGTAAAATAAAAAATACTTATTACAGGCGGTTACGAACAAGAACCGCTCAGCATGATTTAGTAGTATCACGAGCGGTTCTTGTTGAGAACCGTGCAGATACTTCACGACGGTTTTCAATATGAACCGCCTGCAGCGATGAGGACGGAAGTCACAGAGGCGGTTACGTGTTGAAAATCGTGCAGGAAGTATCACAGACGGTTACGAACAAGAACCGTATGTGATATTTAGTAGTATCACAAACAGTTCTTGTTCAGAACCGTCTGTGATACTTCATAGACGGTTTTCAATATGGTTCTTGTTCAGAACCACCTGTGATACTTCACAGACGGTTTTTAGCGCAGCTAGTAACACAGACGGCCGCTAAATCAAAACCGTATGTGATTGTATTTAATACAGACGGTTTTGGTCAACCGTCTGTGATGAGGCATCTAGTATTAGCCTTTTTGTAGTAGTGTGGACCAACCAATGCAAGGACGAGGGGGCAGTCGAGGTGGTTCACGTCCACGGGCTCTTGCCCCGGACGTGGCGGGCGTGTCATCATAGCACCATAGTGGGAGCATCATTGGGCAAGACTACACAGAGTCATCGGGGTACGCCTTCGTGCCACCAGGTATGACCACCCTGCTTGCTTGCGAAACGTAATGCTTGTTTCTATCGAACCCCAATAGTTACTAACGACAATCTTCTCTTTCAGGTCCTGAGCTCCATTGCGCGAGGCAGGGGTACGCGGAGTCGTCGGAGCACGTCTTCGGGCCAGCAGGTATAACCACCTTACTTGCTTGCGTAGCTTTCTTTTTCGTGCTTTCGACATGATTACGTTTGTAACATAATACTTCACAGGAATGCCTTAGGAGGGCGGTTCACTGTCGCACGACGACGAGGCACACCTATCAGCACCCCTCGCGGACTTCTTCGGGGACCAGCGTGACACCTCGTTCACAATGGAGGCTTCTTATCTACAAAGTGCGCCACCACCGACCCAACAAACACAGGATGCCCTCCTCACGGCACCACCTTGGACTACTCGTGCCGGTCGGGTAGTCATCCCACCTGATCCTTTGACATACTCGGACCGTTGCAGGGTGAGGCCAGGGGCGACACGCGGAGTGTGCCCCAAGAGGGGCCACCAGTAGATATTTGGTCCTCCAAATATCAGTCATGCCATGTAAATATTAATTTGTGTACAAACTACAAGGTTCGATTGATTGTAATGTAATACTCGTTTAATTAAAAGGCTAAAAGAAGGAAGATGAGTTAGAGAGGAGGGAAGTAGGCTGGGCCAGGGTCCAAACCGAGTCCACCTTAGACTCGGCATGGGAGGCTTAGGTTGCCACCTATAAAAGAAGAGGAGGGGGGCTGTGGCAAACCTAGCCCTAGCCATTGCTCGCCAAGACGGCCGCAAGTGCATTCTTGCAGGCTACCACGCACCGCTATCATGCCTTCGCGTCCTGACGTGCCACATCTGCATGAGAGATCTTCCCTTTGCCCATTCTTGATTTACAAAAGCAGCATGCAGCTGCGGCAATTCCAAATAAATAAACCAAAAAGCAGCAAGACGAAATCCAGCAACTCCTGTGAATGAAACAGACTAAAACAAACTTGAGTTAGTAATGGAATACAGGTATTCAGTGGAATTAAACAAAATTGGACTAACAAATAGTAGTCCCATGATAATTAGATGACTTAAACAATGATGATCAAACTCGCATACAAGTTTCATCATCCTTGCTAACTATGTGAGCCTATGCATAGGCTATTTACCTTGGAATTGTAACAGCCTCAAGTTAATGAACAGTAATAATATGCATTTCATATCATATTTATCATTTTAGAGCATGTGCATAAGTTGTTACTTTTTAAAAACCTCAAATCAAAACCCTAATTTCAAACTTGTTTTGAAGCTTCAAAGGAAAATACAAGTCAATACTTGTATTGAAGCCTGGGAAGTATTTTTATCAAATACTAGATTATTTTTCACAAATTAAGATAATTTTTGTCAAATTTTTAGAAATCAGTTTGAACTTATGAAAAACCTATGTTCCTTTTAAACCTTTTCGGTTTAGGATTTTAAAGTAAGTATTTTAAACCGTGATTAGTGAGTTTTCAAAATTTATTGGGGACATATATATCCCAGTAGCTTCTCTGAAAATTTTTGTATTTTTATAAATTTATTTGGTATTTTTAAACCTCCGATCAAACTTTCAAAGTTTAATTTTGGGTCTAGTCAAACAAATAGACCCAGCCCGAGCCTCTTGGCACTGTAGCGATTTGAACCAACTTGGTTAAACCCAGCAGCGTGCCAATAGAACCGATCCAATCACATTCTTAAGGCTCAGCCAACCCTAGTGACGCGAGCCGTCCGATTTTGAAATGAACGGACCAGATTAGTTGTGATGTTTGGACCGTCCGAACGCTCCATGCAATCTGGGGCATCAATTTTCAATCGGACCATCCACAATTTCTTCGGGCCGTGCCATTTTTCGAATGGGAAAGCCCAACGCACGCGAGCCGTTAGATTTAAAATCAACCGCTAAGATCAATTGGGCCGTTCAGACCGTCCGAACACGTCTTGATTTTGGACCGTTGGATCTAGATCGGACCGTCTGCATTGAGTGGGCCGTTCGGACCGTCCGAACATCCCTTCGATCTTAACCGTTGAATCCAGATCCAACGGCGCCCCTTTTCCTTCGTTTGAAACTAAAGCGCGCTGTTTTGAAACTCAAGCGCGTCTGTTTTTCATGACCATTAGATTTTGATCGCACGGTCACTATTGGTTGTGACGTTCAGACCATTTGAACGCCCCGCTCAATCTGGGCCGTTCATTTTGCGATCGGATCGTCCACAAGGGTGGTGATGTTCGAACCATCCGAACAGACCATTCAATCTTGATTGTTGAAAGTTGATCGGACCGTCCATGCCATTTCAGACCAAGCCGCTTTGTTCGTTGCTGGAACTGACAGCCATGGCCCACATGTCAATGTCTCTTCTTCATCTTCTGCGCGCCACTGCGCCAGCTCCGAGTGCATAGCAAGCGAGGTGGCTTTGCGCCGTGTTTTCGCAGCATGCAACCGCCACTTGGCATCGTTTTGTTGCCATTTTTGCACGCACGAGGTTCCCTCGTTCTCTCCGGCGAGAAAGCTATAAAAACCAGTCAATTCCTTCTCCGCCAAATTGATGCCACACTGGGTTCTTCCTCCTCTCAACGGCGTATCCTCTCTTTCTTGCACCTTTGTTCATCTCTCTTGATACCTTGTTCATCCTGTTAATGGGAGCTCTTGGCATTGTTTGTAGATCAGGGACGCGAGGTGGACTTTTGAATGCCCAGAGCGTGCACCGAATGCTATTTCAATGTCAATCTTGCATTCGGTGAGTTTCTTCCGATTTTATTCATGTCACATCGTTTAATTTCATCTTTGATTTAACAGGTTTGTTGAATTTTGAAGTCTCTCTTTTTCTGGCCGAAATCACCCCTCTCGTCTGCAACTCTGGCAGGGTGAGCCATTTCTCAATTCCTTCCTTTATGAGCTTCTTATGGACCTAAATGACCTAACCCAATCACTCACTCTTTGAATCCATGCTCATGTTTTCTTGTCACCGTGGATCCCTAATTGTCGTTTTCGGTCTCTTGTCGCCGGCGAGCTCTAGAGCTTCTCCGACCACCTTCTCAGCTCAAGTAGCTCCCTTAGACACCCTAGTAGCATAAGCAAACGCTTATTTGCTCAATGCGCCACCAAATCATGGTTGCCACTTTTTTGCCATTTTTGAACCGTCGCCGGTTTCTTGTCCTGCCACCGCTATGGTTTGCTGTCGGCCATGTTCCGACCACCATTAGGTTCGTTGCACTATTTTGAACCCATTTTGGTCTTTAGCTCACGCCGTTTTGGACCATAGCTCCGGCGAGCTACAAAGCAAGCTCTCGGGACTAGTTTTCTGTTGTCGGAATTCCGACCAGGACTGTAGCTCGTAGTTAACCTTTAATCTCTATCGGCCAGTACTAATGCATGTTTAAACTAGTTTAATCCTTTACTAAAAATATTTTTTAACATAAGTATTTTGTTAGTTAAATCACTTGCACATTAATAACTTTGATCATGCCTTTTTTAGCATTTTGGTATCTGGTATTTTTCTCGATGTTCATTTGCTTTCATCTTTTAGGTTCTGATTTAACCGACACGAGTGAATTTATTTCTGAAGCTCCAAAAACTGAACAAGTGGTTTATTACCAAGGCAAGTATCCTCTTGCACCATGTTGATCCCAGTTTTGATACTTTAGTATTTTGAAATGCAGTGATAACTGTGTGCATGCTATTTTTGAAGTATCATTAATTCGTGAATTTAGTTAGTTATATCCCAACCATTGTAGCTTACCTTTAATCTGTCCATACACTTAAGCTTAAGGTAGTAATCATCTGTTGAAATACTTGGTCTTTAGATAATTGCTTAGCCATGCAAGTCAGTAGAACGATAGTTCGATTAACAAGCTTATCTTGTCGGTCATGGGAAAACACTAAATGATTTCTATCTTTAGTTTCTTTGTTTAGATTGTTAAAAACTAAAAGTTAAGTTGAACTTTGTTTGATAAGAACTTGTTTTATATCTGGACACGTGTTTGCTAGTGATGGTGCCTTCGTGCACGAGACTTGGGAATATGGTAATCTTGTCCGGATCGTTAAGGACCGAACTTTGGCTTGTCAAATCAAGTACCTTACGTACTTCCACACGCGGTGTATGGGCATTGCTTGGTTAAGTAAGGGGGAGATTTTATTGAGTTAAAAAACTGGTGGAGTGAGGACATGTGAGGATTGATCACATGTTTTGTAGGGCTCCGATTGCAATTTAATATGTGCGGGTGAGCACAGGCTTAAATTCTATTCATTGGATCGGCATTCCCGACACAACATGTATGCCCTAGTTAGCAAGCTCTATCAGTAGCTTGTACTTAGCGGGATTCGTCGCACATGGGTGATTCAACTCAATAATGTCAACTTGCTGAAAAATACTGAGTCTTGGTTTACCCGGCCGGCATACCTAAGATAGTGTGCTACTCTCCCAGGGGCTTACGAGTTGACCAAGTCGTGTGTGTAAAGATGTACACCTCTGTAGGGTTGAAACTATTCGAATAGCCATGTCCACGGTTACAGACGACACTTGTTTTGATTGACACCTTAGTATAGACTCTGAAATAAATTTTTGTCTTGGGTTTACTTGGTTCGACATGAAGGGTCATTCATGTATGTTAATTAGTCAAAGTGGACAGCCACTTTGATATTGTTTTGTTGTTGATTAATTTCTTAATTACTTGTTGTCTTAGTCCCAACTTGTTTATAAAATTGCCTTCACAGAAAATTGTAAGTATAGGAGTACAACTGTTGCTTTATGCAAAACTAATGCCTTTACAACCTTCCTGTTGATCAGCCTTAAGCATATAAAATTTCTAATCCTTTGAATAGGTTCTACTAAACACTTTTTTTAGTAGTTTTGTGTAAGTCTTGCGAGTACCTTCTGTACTCAGGTGCTTTAACCACTTGTTGCAGGTGAGGACGGTTATGTATACGACCCATCCGTTAGCGCCGATCAGGGCGACACTAACGAATGACGCTGTTTCTTCCTCCACTCAGTTGCTTGAGGGTGTGAGGCACACTTGGTGGTTCTTTTGCTGTTTATATTGTTTCCGCTGCAAATCTTTTGTTAGATGACCGGTTGCTGGTCATTTGTATAAGATGTACCAAACTCTAGTTTTGTAAAGTTATTGTTATATATATATTGTATGACTTGTATGACTGTGTATGAATGTTGTATAGGATATGTGCACATTAGTCTTGATCTTGGGAACTAATGTGAGACACATATCCAGGAACCTAGCATTGGGTTTGTTCCTTGTTAAAGATTATGCTTCTAGTGTAATCTGTTAACTTGAAACCGATCCAATACCAAGGGTCCTCACAGCATTGGTATCAAAGCCATACTGACTGTAGGTTAGAAATAGCATTGTCGGTGTTTTAGAACCGATCTTACATAAAGATTGTTTAATTCGGGGGGTCTCCTAGAATGGAATCATGCAGAGAGATTGATACAGGTATTTTTATACAGGTTCAGGCCTTCTCCGGGGAGAATAACAACCCTACTCCTGTGTGTGTATCTCCGGGGAGAATAACAACCCTACTCCTGTGTGTGTGTGGTATTGAGTGTATCTTGTATAATCGGGAGAAAAGACTAAGACTATTACAGAAGATAGTGCCTGTCTTCCCGATTGCTTGCTGTGTTCTCTGATTGTCCCTCCTTTCTTCTCTGATCGCCACCTTTATATAGTCATGAAGGAGTAGCCTTTTCTCCAGGTGAAGAGGCGCCTCATCATGTCTTGTAATGGGCACATGTTTGCAGTAATCACTGGAGTGTTAACTCCTTCATGTCGCCTGGCAGTTATTTGTCAGAGATAATGGGGTATTACGTGCTATTACTCCGTAGAATAACAACATATGTTGACTGCTTGGATTCCTTAATCAATTGGACCTACTCGTCTGTAGGTTTTATTGATCATAAGGTGGTTGTAGCTGACCTGGTCGTAGAAGGGCTTACGACCATGGGGTAGTCGTAGAATAACTTACGACTGGATAGTGATCGTAGAAGAACTTACGACCATAAGGTAGTCGTAGCAAGCAAGACTTACGACTATGGGGGTGGTCGTAGAAGAACTTACAACCACCTTGTAGGCTTCTCCCTTGTAAATATAAGGGGTATACCTAGGGACCACATGACATCATATTTACCCATAATAAGAATTATAGATAAAAGATAAAGTGAGAATTATTATATCCTCGTCAAGCATGGTCGTTAGCATTAGCAAGTCTTCTGTGGAATTATTTTCTAAATAGCAAAATAATTTCCAAAACTTTAAGTTATGAAAGTATTTTATTCCTCCTCCATCTTAGTATCATTTCTTACCGTAGTTTTCAGTTGGATTTACAAATTACTTTGCTCACTTACCTTCACTACTACAAAAGGCTATCTTCGGCGCCTCATCACAGACGGTTGACCAAAACCGCTCAGATAATACAATCCTGAGCGGTTTTGGTTTAGTGACCGTAATGTATTCTTAAACTTCGCTTAAAACCATCTGTGAAGAAGTAATATCACAGGCGGTTAGTGTTGAAAACCGTCGTGAAGTATCACGACGGTTACGAACAAGAACCGTCTATGATATTTAGTAGTATCACATACGGTTCTTGTTGAGCAAATGCGTGATACTTCACGACGGTTTTCAACACGAATAATCGCCTGTGAATTCCCATGCTCATCATAGGCGGTTCATGTTGAAAACCGTCAGGAATATCTAAGCGGTTCGTATTAAAAACCGCTGTGATATATATATATCACTGAGCGGTTTGTATTAAAACCGTCAGAACTTGGAATTTTCCTTACTTTACGATTTTACCATGGCTTTCCAAGCCATGGTAAATTCTAAGTCCTGAGCGGTTCTTAATACAAACCGCTCGTGATAAGATATATCACACGACGGTTTTTAATACGAACCGCTCGTGATAAGATACTTATCACGCACGGTTCGTATTAAGAACTGCTCAGATATGTCGTCACGACGGTTTTTCTATGAAACCGCTCGTGATTCGCAGCTGAGTACGAAAAATTTTGAATGCGCTGGAGGCAAAATATTTTGGCACTTGTCCTTATATATTATAACCACCCCAAATTGTTTTCCATTAGTCTCTCCTCTCCTCCCCACACCGAGCTCCGGTGACCACCCTCGATTCCCCATCGCGGTTCAATGAGAGACACAAATGACGGCGGCGATGAGGAGGATCTGATCATCTTGAGGAGCTCCTTGTCTGCTGCGGAGGTAAACCGCTAGAAGGTACATGTACATCCCCATAACATACACAATTTATTGGCTGTTTTTGTAATGAAAATTATCTGAATTTTGTGTTACCTAAGGTCGGGCGCCATTGGAGGTTTTCGGTCGTCTCTCCTGCCGACGAGCTTGAGTCGAACTTCGGCGACATGCAAGAACATCTTATGATATCTTTGGTGAGGTATTGAGAGGATGAGTTCTTAATCCAAGAAGCCGATGAGTTCTTGAGAGCTTGGAGGCATAGATGGTTTCTAGCTAGTTTAACTTTGTAACTTTATTCTTTTTCCCATTCGGAGGGACATTGTGAAACATTTTGGTTTCCCTTTCTGTAATGTGTTTGCCATCATAATTTTAATTGGATTTTAGTTGTCTTGCTAGAGGTTGCATATGGAAACAAGCTGTCTAGCAATTGATTGGTGTGATTTTTTTGGAATAGAAAAAATTATTACAGACGACTCTCAATAAGAACCGCTGCGTGATAATTATTATCCGAGCGGTTCTTGTTCGAACCGTCTATAAATAGACTATCACGCAGGCGGTTACGAACAAGAACCGCTGCGTGATAGTATCATCACTGAGCGGTTCTTGTTCGAACCGCTGCGTGATCTTTCCGAGCGGTTGAAAACCGTCTGTGATGATCATATCATTACTGACCCATAAACTCAGATGGCTCACAAAACCGTCTGTGATGATGTTTTTGAACCGTCTGTGAATGTCTTTTCTGTAGTAGTGCTTGCCTTTTTGTCTATAGATGAGTGGGTGGTATTTGGTTAAGGAAACTCGAGCTGAGGAAGTGGATGGATACCCGGCGTTGCTGTGGGAAATGATGTGGAGGGCTAATTTCACCTACCAACCGGAGTACGCCATCTACCGTAGAGATCGAGGACCTGGAATGGAAGAGTACCGAGCTATCGTCAACGTAATTGCAAGACAAGTGACAGGGAGCATTCCATACTGTATCCAAGTTCATGCCACCTATGAAGCCATGGCTATCTAGGAAGCTGCTAGTGGGGTAATGAGCCTTCTTCCTCATGATTTGACGGAGTTGTCTCAACCGCCTTACTATCATTTTCCTAGGCGAGGTCCTAGAGCAGAGGTGAACACGTTCGATGGGATTCAGTTTGGAGAGGACCCACATGTGTGTCAGTTGGCGAGGTTGGTTCACATTATGGACCAAATTCATCGCTGCCACGTGTACGAGCTGTGGGAGACCCGACGCCGTCTTAGGGAAGCCCAGGAGTACCTTAGGATCGGAGTCAGCATGAATTGCGTTCCTCGTAACGTGCTTTATGGTGACAACGAGACCTCCCCAGCTGCTGCTGCACTACCTCATTATCGACTTTCGGAAGTGGCGGGCCTTGTACCTACTTATGGACAACGTCGCCAAGCCTGGGTGTCTGCAGGTTTTCCTCGCACGCAGCTGCCGGCACCCCCTGGAGGTCATGTTCCTTTGCTAGGTTCTCCGAGGCATCTCATCAGTCCATTGGACCCTATAGACACGGGATCACCTAGAGCTCATCTTTTAGATGAATTTCCGGTGAACTTCAACCGGGATCACTTTGTTTAGGCTAGGGACGATGAGCACTCGTTGCTAAGGGGTGTAGCCGACTAGTAGCTATCCCTAAATAAGTTTAATAGGATAGCACTTGTGTTTTTATGTTTGTTCTATTGGAAGACTTTTGTTTCGGGCAGTGTCCATGTTGTCTACCGACATATATGGATGTAACTGTGCCGAAACTTGCTGTTTGCTTTAATGAATCTTGTGTTCTTTTGGTGTTGATTTTTGGTGCATTTCATATCATTATGCATGTTAAGTTTAGTATTTTCCCTTGCTGCCCAAAATTTTGATTTGTGCTCGGTCGGGTGTACTCTTGTTAAGTTGTGAACAGTTGTATGGCAACAGAATGACAGGACCTACTACTCGCTCTCGTGCACAACAAGAAGAGAGATCTTCACCCCCCCCCCGAGATCCCGCTTTGCTTCTATCAATGAACTTTACCCTCGGGGAGAGCAGGCAGAACCTTCTAGTCGCCGAGGTCAGCAGAGTGGTCGGCATGAGGAAGAGCTTCCTCCGCCGCCCACAATGGCGAGGTGCTCTCGTAGATAGAGCGCAACTGGATGGACCAGACGCGCATCCTGGAGCAAATCTCGTGTATTACTTCTTCAACTCCTAGACCAGCTGGAGGGGCAGAAGGTCATCACGCATAGGGAGGGCTCGTTGATTTTCAGCGGACCAACCCGCCGGTGTTCTCCAGCGCTGAAGACCCTATGAAAGCTGAAGACTGGCTTAGGAATATTGAAAAGAAGATGTTGATTGCTCATTGTTCTGAGAGGGAGAAGGTGTTATTTGCCAGCTATCAGTTGGATGGCGCAGCCAGTGCTTGGTGGGATATTTTCATGCCATCCAGCCTGTCAGACACGTCTTACTTAGGACGAGTTCAAGGAAACGTTTAGTGAAACTCATATTTCAGAGGGAGTCCTGATGATTAACCAGCAAGAATTCCTTTGCTAGGCAAGCCAGAGTGCACCTTGGCGACGATGCAAAGAAAGTCTACAAGGTCTCTCGGTCCGCCTTTGGGGGGCCGCACGCCACGTCGCTCTCGTCGTGCCGTGTTCGCCACCACGAATGAGCGCTGCTCCCGAGTCCGCCGTGCATGCATAACTTCGGCAAGCGAGCAACAACGGCACGCATACCTCGCCAAAGATATGCGGCGCTGCTCCGAGTCCGCCGTGCATGCGGTGACTCGAAATCGCGAGCAAGAACGGCACTGCGTACCTCGCCCGGCATGCGGGCGCTCTGGTGAGCCCCACTTCACCCTTGGTCGTCCACATCCGGTGGCCTCCGTCTCCCCAAACCCGAGCCATGATCCGGGGCGGTGTTTGCTTTCATGGATTTTGCTCCGTGTCGGATTATTGCACTGTAATATATCTTGTTTGCTCCAACTAGCTGTTATCCGGATACATGGAATGGGATACCTGTAACAGCCTCAAAAATGAGACCGCTAGAATTTTTACAACTGTCTAAAATGTACAACTGTAAAGTCGTGGTTTCCCAAGTAAGCATGCGTTTACAACAAAAGAAAATATTTTACTACAGCAGTTAAGGCTTAACAGTTAGTTTGGAAGCAGAAGCAGGCATCCGAGCCCAAAGATAATATATTACAACACAAAAGTGAGCTGAAACCGCAGGCAAATTTTTCCGGAACATGAATCTTATTGACGTAACGGAGCCTTGGAAATCATCGGACTAATCATATTAATCCTATTCCGAACCATTCCGATCATTGTCTTGATACGACCACACACTGCGGCATACTCCGATGCCAGAATTCCGTCCGGTAGGAGTGTTATGCAGTGTGGTCGTGAACAAGCGCAATAAACCATCTAATCCTTTTAGCTTATACCTCCTCGTAGACCTATCTACTACCACCGAAAACCGATCGATCTTATTGACCAGGGCCTAGATCGTTCCATCTATATGAACCGATCTAGGTTACTAGACCCGACCAGTCATAGATCCAATCTACTACTACCACATATCAAGTATATGCGACTGATCCAGATCAAAAACTACGTAGGATGGCTCTGATACCACTGTTGGGATACGGGTAGGCTACGATAGCAACAATTCAAAAATTCTTCCAAGTAAACCAGGAAGCCAAGCAAGAAGATGATCACAAATCGTTACCACCAGACGCGCAGAGCAGCGGAAGAAGAGTTGGAGCAGTCTAATCCAACGTAGAGCGTGTCGATGTAGTAGTCGTAGTCAATCGTCCAATGTTGAGTGCGTCTATAAAGTGGTCGTAGTAAATCGTTCAACGTCAAGCACGTCGATGCAATATTCGTAGTCGATCGTCCAATGTCGAGCACGTCGATGCAGTGGTCGTAGTCGATCGTCTCCTCCAGTAACCTCTGCATGTCATGAGTTGCGAATTGTCCTAGTGTTGATGCCTCACAACAACACCTCCAAGGTATCCACACATACGGGGTAAGGACACAACGCGCTGGAGTGCTAGCGCCTGCAGCATGGTTGAGGAAGGCGTGGCTATTAGGGTTTCAGGAGTTCTTCAAAAGATGATCACACCCCATGCCACCGCCCCTCTATATATAGGCATCCATAATGGGTTTCGAACTTGAGGCCCATTAGGAACTCGAGGCCTACTAGAATTCAGATCACTATCCAAATCTAATCCTGGCCCTTTAAGTGTGCAACCCTATAGGTTCATGTGTAATCGGTTGTGATTCGGAAACTCCTTTCCGACCACGAGTCGTTAGCGGTACCTAGCAGGACATAACGATTCCCGAGTACACATAGAATATCGGATGAACCTTAATGTACTATGATCTACGACCAGGTCTATATCACTAACGACCAGCTTGTATCACAATACAACCAGTTCATATATGGTCTCGACCAATTTGTAACTCCTTACGACCAGGTTTCCAGTGGCGGAGCTAGGATTTTAACGATGTGGGTGCGAACTTAAGACACATCCGTTCCAACACAAGTTCAAATGATATACTACATAAGCTCAAATATGTCAAATTACATGTTCGCATTATGACCAACATCACAAAATATTTTAGAAAATTACAACTTGATACATCACTCCTTCATACTTTGAAAGCGATTGATGACAGCATCGTCACTAACTTGTAGAAAAAAAATCACGCTTAATGTACGTAACTAAGCAATCATTCAATGTACACATGGAACCAGATCACTAAATAGTAAGCAACCATATAATCCAGAATCAAGAAGGGCTACCAGCTGCCAGGAAGGGGAGGGCTGGCCCTAACCATACATCAATGATTAATCAACTAAGGGGATTCAATGATCAATCAACTAACTCAGTGAGCCAAACAATAATATCAGTACATCACCCATTCACAGAGCACTACCAAAGCACAGGGGATTCAATGATCAATCAACTAACTCAGTGAGCCAAACAATAACAAGTACATCACCCATTCACAGAACACTACCAAGGCACAGGGGATTCAATGATCAATCAACTAACTCAGTGAGCCAAACAATAACAGCAGTACATCACCCATTCACTGATTCACAAAGCACTACCAAAGCACAGGGGAGGGAGTAGGATGGAGATTGGAGAGCGGGATAGTAGCATCACCCCCAAAACCGGTCAATCGATGATGGCCTTGCAGCGATGAAACACGGCAGCCAGAGGTCGAGCCGGCCAGCAAAGTGGCCGAGGCTGAGAGTGCGTGGTGCAGGAGGCCACCAGGGCGGTGGCGGAGCAGGCCGTGACACAGCAAGGGGCAACCGAGCGAGGGGCGAGGACAGCACCCGGGGCGTCGGCACCCGGCGGGAGGCGCACAGGCAGGGAGGCTGGAGGTGACGCCAGCGTCCGGGCGGCGTCAAAGGACAAGCAAGCAGCCGGTGGGTGGCGGCGGCCAAGACCTGGAGTCTGGAGACCACCACAATCAATGAATCGAACAAAGAGAGAGATGGGGAGAGAGATAAGAGGAGAAAGGCTGGCAATGACTTGCGGACTCTGTTGGAGTGTTGGGTCGAATTATAAATGGGCTGCCGACTGCTAGGAGCTGAGAGTATGTATATTGGCTAAGAATATGTATATTAGTATGTGTTGTGTATACTTTATGTATTAAGGGGGGGTATATATATATCAGTTTTTTATGCAAAAATTTTGGGGATGCGACTGTAACCCCATGCACCTACTGTAGCTCCGCCCCTGCAGGTTTTGACCACTTAGTGACTATGTTCGACCCGCCTACGATCAGCTCGTATCTCCATATGACTAATCCGTATCTAATCGAACTGCAAGACCTTCTCGTGTATTCTCCCTTTGTCTCATGATATCTGGTTGAACTCCAGGTGAGATGTTGTGTCATCCATGGACTGTTCAATATTTTCTCGATCGAGTGTCGGATAACTTCACGTGGTCGAACACTTCGACCACTAATGGCATGGCCATGCACTTACTTTATCTGACCACAACGAGGGGCCCAGAGACATCTCTCCTGTTATGTTAGGAGGGGCAAATCTCATATCCCACTCACATTCCTCTGCATGTTTCATAGCATACACAAAGCTACCTTTATAACTACCCGATTCTGCAAATTTGGCAACACCTAAGAGTGCCATTACACATGTAGAAATCATCTTGATCTCAAGTCTAAGGATTATACATCATCATTGCTTGAGACCAACTAACGACACATAGAATCATAACAATCTCAATAGTGTCTCAAGGTGGGTCTTATCCAACACTATGTTCTCTAACATGTGTCCATATTATTGGTTTGATATCTCCATATCCATGACCAGTGAAACATAGTCATCAACCAATACCTATACTAGTCTATTCATATGTGTCCTCATATGTTTCCGACTAGGGAACATTTAAGAATAATCATCGCAGAAATATAGAGTTTCACAATCAAGTCACATACTTGATAATAAATATTAATGATATTATTCTATGAACAAGACAACATATTATCCAATATTATGAACATAATGAAATAGAATCATCTCTATGATTGCCTCTAGGGTATATTTCCAACAGTTAAATACCAACTTGATAAATAAATAATTATCGTGCCGTCCTTTGACAATTGAATCCCTTAAACCTTATCACCCTAGTAATTATGTGGTAACTACACTAGTTATAGGTTGTACTTAAGAGACATGCTAGCCTTGCTTAAGTACCAGGGCGTTAAATTCCCCAATCCTCATCTTTTAAAAATGAAATGTGTTTTGGGCAGTCATTGGAGGTAAATGACTGCAATATTTGGGATAAATTAATTTGATGCTTCTTAAAACCCTAATAACTTGCTGTTACCACATATGGGCAGATGGTATATGATGGTTGTTGTGGACATAGCACGAGAATGTGTGGAATGTGGTATGAACCGCCCGGATGACTTTAAGGACTTAATCCTACGATGACCTCCCAATGTAAAATAGTACAACCACAAGTCTATAATGATGTCGACCTGACTAAATAATTTGTGTCCATCTATACGAGTTGCACCATTGGAGGACCCGCTACGCAGTAAGCCCTCGTGGTTACGGGTTGGGGTGTACGACTTACGGGTTTGTGTGAGCGTAACCCTTCTCAGGTGAAACCTTAGCAGGTGCAACTAATACTGAGGGATACCTTGTAAAGGCCTTGTGGCGATCTCCCCTTGATTCACATGTCTAAGGAAACATGTGTACATATCAAGATGATTGTCTCTTGTGGGTAAAGTGTACAGTCTCTGCAGAGCAATAAACTGTTCGAATAGCCGTGCCCACGGTCAAGGGCAGGCATGGGAACTTACATGAGTTAGTGCTATTGATAAAACTTTATGGGTGGGATGAAAACTCGTCGGGTCGATGTGACCCTGAATTTGGATTTTCTTGGGTGGAAGTACCCCAGTGTTGTTAATAGGTGGATGTAACGCCCAATAAAAAATAAGCATCAAGTGGAGGTAACATCTGCTGTTATAAATATTGCACAATTAATCTCTTTAATAAACTACGATTTGGTCAAAATGCTAAGTGATAAGAATTTCAACCTACGATAATTGAAAATGTTGATTTAGCAAATAAAAGAAACCGAACCATCTTTGATAAAGTCTTGCATGTATAAATATTGCATTGTGTATTAGCTCACGAGCACGGTTGTTGTGCTCATCCTTGCTCTTTCCCTCAAACCATTAGAAGCCGTGTATCAAGGATATTATGCGTACTACGAGGATCCAAACGTTGAAGACCAAGGAGCCGATGAAGAGTAGTTTAGTATGTAGTCAATCTAGTCTTGCCTCAGTTTAGCTGACTCCGTCAGTTCTCGTGTACCACCAATATTACCTAAGCCTTTGGATAATATCGATTGTACATTGGTTTCCCCAGTCGCTTGCCTGTGGTGAGATGTGCTCTACCCCTTTTGCTTCCGCTACCGCTTCCGCAGTTATGTAATGTACTTATTTGGCCTTGTTCGGCTCTACTGTAAAACTCGACACGATGCGGTCTACTTAACTCTGATGTTTGTAATATAATGAATGGTTTGGTCTACGTTATGTACGAAATGATTCAGTGATGTATCATGCAAGCGCTATCTACTGATCCAGGAAATAGCGCAGTGCTTCCACAGAGGATTTTGGATTGTGAAATTCGGGTCCCACAGAGTTGGTATTAGAGCATACGACTATAGGAGCCTTAGTTAGACTGGGTGTACCTAAAGACTTGAGTCTTATTTTCAAAAACTAACAAAAGCTTTTGGCCAAATATAGCGTACTTATTGCTCTTACTCGTCACTCTTAGTTCTGTACTTATCCGCACTTCACTTGAGTTTGTATCTTATTGCTAACTCACTCTTGTTTTCAAATTTGTTGATGGCCAGCTCTTCTACCGATGCCCCTTGGGAGTTCCTTTCTCACGGTGAGGACTTCGGAGAGTTCATGGATATTCTCCACCAGCTCATGCAGTACCTGGGCTACTGTCGCCAGCCTATCTTCAGAGGTCAGAAGACTCTCATCCTGGACCGAGAGTCTTGGACGATGAAGGTGTACCTCTATGCGAGGGCATGAGAGTTTGTCTCCCACACCTTCAGAGCCGAACTCCCTAGGAGCCACTGTTCTGATACAGTTCAGGACGCAGCACGCTTCGCCTCCACCCACTTGTGCTAGATGCACGAGGATCTTCTGCTGAGATCACCCTTACGTTTCTACCCGTCTCTCCACGATGGAGATCACTACCCGAAGATCTTCGTTGTCAGAGAGGACGACCCTCGCCTGACTCACCAGGTGCAGCTCACGCAGGCTATGATAGCTTCCCTCACCGACACCATGGACGAGATCAGACAACTCACGATACTTCTCACCAGCAGCTATGCCTAGTCCGACACCCTCCACAACCAGATGATCAGGAGTGATGCAGTCCTCTCTGAGGTGAGGCGAGAAAGGGATTCCGTCATTGCAGAGCTAGCCCAGATCACAGTAGCCATTCCCACCCCAGCTCCTCCTACGCTTACCAACATCCCCAGCTTCCCCACCAACTCACCGCCAGCTCGACCGCTTCGACTCGAAGGACCCTGCACCAAGCTCACGACGCGCAAGAAAGTCCGTCCACCGCCACCCGTCAGCGACCTTGGAAAGTCCAGTCGTGGATGCAACTGTAGTAGCCACTTGTTGTTCTGTTCCACTCATGAGTACCGGCCGCTCCCATTCCGTTCCGCTCCCTCCCGAGAAATCAGACTCTTATGGTGGTCAGCACCTGATGGAGAAGTAGTTAGTCTTAGTGTAGGTTAGCTAGCAGTGCTTGCTAGGTAGTCTTTTGCTTGCAAGCACTTCTTTTTCTTTCTTTTGTAGACATTGTGTTTGTATCCCATGTCATGGCTTAGCATGGCCCGTATACTATGTTTCTTGGAGTCATGTAAACACCTAACCCCTTAATATAATGTAGTCATTTTAGGCTTTGTATTGTACTTGATCGTTTTCTCGTTTTGTTTGAGTTCTTCTGTGTGCCTTAGAGGGCTAGTAAACCCTCATATACTATCCTTTAGTTCTCAATCTCCGCTATTTGCTTCAGATGGCACCCAAGAGAGCCGCCGCCCCAAGATGTGGTGCCTATGCAGCAGGCCGAGGAAGAGACCATGGTCATGGACAAGATCTACCTCTCCCACCACCAGCACACCCAATGATGGCGCAAGTCATATTTCAGTAGACGCAGATTCTCCAAGCCTTACTAGCCAATCAACAGGCTAGAGCAGCTAGTCGCTACTCAAAGTTGGCAAACTTCGTCAGGACATGACCTCTCACCTTTGCATCCGCCAATGAACCCCTAGAAGGTGAGGATTGGCTTCGTGACACCGAGAAGAAGCTTCGTCTCGCCCGATGCTCAGAGGAAGATAAAGTGGACTTTGCCACCCATCAGCTAAAAGGGGTCACCGCTGCTTGGTGGAAAAACTACCTTGTCGCCCGAGGTGGTGAAAGTCTAGAACCTGATGAAGAAGAGCCAGAGGAAGAAGAAGGAGAAGTAGTACCCAAAGCTGCAGAACCACCAGAACCAGCCGCAGAAGAAGTTGTTGAAGAGCAGGTACAGGAAGAACTGAACCAGCATGGCATGCAATCCCTCGGAGCGAATTCAAGATCGCTTTTAGAACTAACTTTGTTCCAGCCGGCATAATGAGAATGAAGAAGAATGAATTCAGAGCTCTAAAGCAAGGCCACATGTCAGTCAACGAGTACCTCACCAAGTTCAACCAACTCGCCCGCTACGCCCCAAGTGACGTCGCCGACGAAGATTGACCGCTTCCTAGAAGGAATGCACGAAGACATGAGGATGCAGCTGATCATCCACGATTTCTCCAGCTTTCACCACTTGGTCAACAAAGCCCTCGTACTGGAAAATAAGAAAAGAACAGTGGAAGTCAGCCACAAAAGAAAGATAGCAATCCAAAGGCCACAAAGCAGCTACCCCAGAGGTCAGCATTCCGTGGCTACCCATCCTTCAAGCCAATAGTAACCTCACCTCCAAGAGCTCCAGCTCCAACCCCACATCCAGGTGGGACTGTTTTCCACACCCCTCCCCCCGCTGCACAGCTTGCATCAATTAACTTGGCAACTAATCTCCATTGCTTCCACTACGGAGAGAAAGGGCACTTTGCCAACCGGTGCCCTCAATGCCAAGTCACTCCCGTGAAATTCAACTTGGGAGCCACACCAGCTCGAGGCCAGACTTCAACTCCAAGCAAGAGTCTACAAACTTCGTAAGCATCCAGGGCTGCCTCAACACCAAACTGTGGACGTGTGAACCATGTCACAGCCGAGGATGCACAACAAGCTACAGGAGTTCTAATGGGTACGTTCTCTATTAAATCCGTACCCGCGCAAGTTTTATTTGATTCTGGACCTTCGCACTCTTTTATTTCATGGAAGTTTGTTGAAAGGCTTCAATTGCCGACTTTTATCTTAAAGAAACCCGTGGTACTTAGTTCACCCGGGGGACCCTTAACTGCTACCTTAGTAAGTCATAGAGTAGAGATTGCTATGGAAAATTCTGGATTCCTAACAAACCTCTTAGTGCTTCAATTCCAAACTCTGGACATCATCCTAGGGATGAATTGGTTGACCAGATTCCAAGGAATGACATACTGTGCCAACAAAAAAGTGGCACTCACCAAAGACCCTGGAAACACGATAATGGTTAATGTGGACCGTTCCTCTTTCATGGATCATGCAATCAACCACATCGAAGAATTATCCCTAGAAACGATGCCTGTAGTTCAAGATTACTTGAAAGTATTTCCAGAAGAATTGCCTGGTATGCCACCAGACAGATATGTAGAATTTGTGATTAACTTAAAACCAGGGACAACCCCAATTGCCAAGAGACCTTATAGGATGGCCGTCGATGAGCTCGAAGAGCTTAAGACACATATTGAAGATTTGCAAGAAAAATGATTTATTAGACCTAGCTCATCCCCCTGGGGTTCGCTAGTGCTTTTTGTAAAGAAGAAAGATGGCACCGCCAGATTGTGTGTGGACTACAGAGCCCTCAATGATGTGACCATCAAGAACAAGTATCCTTTGCCCTGCATCGATGATCTATTTGATCAGCTTTCAGGAGCAGTAGTGTTCTCCAAGATAGACCTAAGGTCGAGATATCACCAACTCAAGATTAGGGCTGAGGATATCCCTAAAACAGCTTTTACCACCCGGTATGGCCTGTATGAGTTCATAGTTATGTCGTTTGGCTTGGCCAATGTGCCAGCTTACTTCATGAACCTCATGAACAAAGTATTCATGGAATACCTGGATAAGTTTGTAGTCGTGTTCATAAACGACATCCTAATCTACTCTAAGACCAACGAAGAACACACTGAACATCTGTGTTTGGCCCTAGATAAGCTTGCAGAGCACCAGCTCTATGCCAACTACAGTAAGTGTGAGTTTTGGCTCCAAAGATCAGTTTTCTCGGACATATCGTATCCACTGGAGGAGTCATAGCTGGTCCGTCCAAAGTAGAAGTTGTATTGGATTGGAAGCAACCGACCTCGGTAACTGAAGTGCGTAGTTTTCTCGGATTGGCCGGATACTACAGACGCTTCATAGAAGGATTCTCTAAGCTGTCCAGACCGATGACCCACCTGCTTAAAAAGGAAAAGAAGTATGAATGGACAGAAGCCTGTGAAAAGAGCTTCCAAGAGCTAAAGAAGAAGTTAACAACTTCACCTGTGTTAGTACTGCCGGACATACACAAGGACTTTGAAGTTTATTGCGATGCTTTGTGCCAAGGTCTTGGCTGCATACTTATGCAAGGAGGAAAAGTCGTAGCATATGAGTCCAGACAACTCCGTCCTCACGAAGACAACTACCCAACCCATGATTTAGAGTTAGCAGCAGTAGTGCACGCCCTAAAGATTTGACGGCATTACTTGATTGGAAATCATTGTGATATCTTCACAGACCACAAGAGTCTTAAGTATATGTTCACCTAGACAAATCTCAACCTCTGGCAAAGAAGATGGTTAGAGTTGATTAAAGACTACAATTTGGATGTCCGTTATCATCCAGGAAAGGCTAATGTAGTAGCTGATGCATTAAGCCGCAAGACTCATTGTAACAATATTATGGTTAAAGAACATCAACCTAAGCTATACAAATAATTGGCGGCACTCAACCTTGAGTTAGTAGAACAAGACACCCTAGCTGTTATGAAAGTTCATCCAACCTTAGAAGAGCAAATCAAGACCGCTTAAGAAGGACACCTTAGAATCCAGAGATTCAGACATCTCATGGCAAAAGGAAAAGGCTCTAAAATGATAGAAGACCAACATGGAATCATATGGTATGGAAAACGTTTGTTTGTACACCACCAGAAGGAGCTTAAAGATTTGATACTAAAGGTAGCCCAAAACTCAGCATACGCCCTGCATCCAGGCAGCACCAAGATGTATCAAGACATGAAATTTTATATTGGTGGCCGCGAATGAAAAGAGACATCGCCGAGTTTGTAGCTTGTTGTGATGTGTGCCAACGAATCAAAGCCGAGCACCAGAGACCTGCAGGATTACTTCAACCGCTACAGATCCCTCAGTGGAAGTGGGAAGAAGTTGGAATGGATTTCATTACTGGTCTACCCCCGAACAAAGTCCAGATATAATTCTATTTAGGTCATAGTTGACAGATTGATGAAAGTCACTCATTTCATCCCTATGAAGACCACCTACAAGGGAGATAGACTAGCAGAGTTATATATGGCTCGTATTGTGTGTCTGCATGGAGTACCCAAGAGGATAGTCTCGGATCAAGGTTCTCAGTTCACCTCGCATTTCTGGGCTAGTCTACATAATGCACTTGGAACCCACCTAGCCTTTAGTATAGCATATCACCCGCAGACCGATGGTCAGACTGAAAGAGTAAATCAGATTCTAGAAGACAAGCTTCGAGCATATGCCTTAGAATTTACTGTAGACTAGGAAGGATGTCTACCGTATGCAGAATTCTCCTACAATAATAGTTTTCAGTCAAGCCTGAAAATATCCCCGTTTGAAGCACTCTATGGCAAAAAATGCAGAACCCCTCTGCATTGGTCAGAATCAGGAGAACGCTATATCTTCGAACCAGATACCCTCAAACAAGCAGAAGAGAAGGTTCGACTGATTAGAGATCACATGCAAGCTGCTCAGTCCAGACAAAAGAGTTATGCCGACAATCGTCGTAGGGAATTAACATTTGAAGTTGGAGATCATGTGTATCTTAAAGTCTCACCGCTTCGAGGAACCCAGAGATTTAAAGTAAAAGGCAAGCTTGCGCCAAGATGCATAGGACTGTTCCCAATCACCGCCAAGCGTGGAGAAGTTGCCTACCAATTGGAGTTACCAGAAAGTTTGTCAGACATCCACAATGTGTTCCACGTCTCCCAGCTCAAGAAATGTCTCAGAGTACCTAAAGAACAGACTCCAATTAAACCCATCATCCTTTAGAAAGATCTGACGTATCCTGGGCATCCGATCAAGATCCTCGATGTCATGGAAAAGCAAACAAGGCGCCAGACCTACGTATCTGTAAAGTTCAATGGAGCAACCACTCGGAAAGAGAAGCAACCTATGAATGTGAAGATCAGCTGAAGTTAGACTTCCTGTTTCTGTTTTCAAAGTAGCTCGAATCTCGGGGTCGAGATTCCATTTAAGGAGGAGGGTAGGGTTTGTAACACCCCATTTTCAGACAGTGAAGAGTAAAATTAGACTTTTAGATTTCTAATTTGTTTGCAAAAATTCAATTTCAAATCTCGGCTCAAATTTAAAATTCATTTCAAAGCCTTTTTGGCTCAGCCCACTCTTTTCCCCCTTGTCTTTCCTTCGGTCCAGCCTAGCAGCCCCATGGTCGCTCCCTTGCCACCCTGTGCGTGCACACGCGCTCTAGAGCATGCCCGCATGCTCCCCTTGCCGCACTCCTGCACGGCGATGCTTCGCTCGCACCCGGTTGGCTCTCTCTGGGTTTTCCTCTCCCCCATATAGCTATAAGTAAGCCCCGATGCATCTCACTTGCCCTTCCCTCCTCGCCACTTTCCTCCCCTCCTTCTCCGTCGCCGAGCAAATCCGGTTCGACCGCCGCACCACCACCCATCGCCGCTACTCGAGTGAGCTTTTTGCCACTCCCCCCGCGTCACCCATGGCCCTCAACCTCTGCCCCATCCCTAGTTTCCTGCTTGCGCGACGAGGAGCGTCGCCGCCGTTGCCCTCTCTTTCCCACCACCGGCCATCGCCGTCCTGCCACCTCGGCCGCCCCCAAGCTCCCTTGACCTACCCTCTAGCTTCCCCACCCTCGGGCGCAGCCCATGCTTCCCCTATCCCCATCCCGCGCCACCCCATTGCCAACGCCGCATGTGCCCGTGCGCCCGCCGCCACCTTCCGTCGTGCCACACCACCGACTCGCTGCTCTGGTGAGCTCCTCTCCCGGCCGACCCCGTCACCAGGTGTCCCGGTAACCAAGGAAGTTCCTCCCCGTAACCGTTTTGGCTTTGGATCACCGATGCCCTCGGAATCCCTCATCTTCCTCACCTCCGGCCGAGCCACTCCTCACCGCCGTTCGTCACCCACAGTCCATCTTCGGCCTTCATCTTCATCTCGGTGAGACCCCCATGCCATGTTCTTGCCTGAGCTCCCTCCATCTTTTCACCAAGACCGCCGGCCCACCCAAGACGTGGCTTTGTGTGCCGCCATCGCTTGCCCCCCTCTGCTTGTTGCTCTAGCCTTGCCAAACCATGCCGCCACCGCCCCTGGGACCACCTTTCCTCCCCGGTGCCGACCCTGCCCTTGCCCGGTGCCGCCAAGCCTTCCTCCGCCGACGGAGAGCCCAAGCTGACTCCCTGAATCCTTGTCCTTAGTGATAAGCCATCATTAGCAGCATTTAACTGCCGGTCTTAAGTGCTATTGGTTTCAATGCCTTGTGGACCTGAGGTTTTAATGCAGTGCTTACCTCCAGTTTTGGATCTAAGCAGACAATGACCAGTGGGCCCGAGCATAGTCCAAACCTCAGTGCAGCCCTGTGGACCCATGGACTGTGCGCATGAACCTTGGTCCATGTTCCGTATGGTGCACCAAGTCTCTCTCCTTTTAACTTTTCTTATTTTATTCCAAACTCAAACTTCAGAAGACCCGATCTCCTCCATTTTAACTCCGATTCAAGTGAAATTTGTTTCTAAAAATTTCTAAAATCAGTAGCTTTCTATTGGAAATGGTTTTGTTTATTTTAGAGTTCGTTTACTATTTCTTGTGTATTTATTAGTTATGCTTGCTTGTCTATTCTTTTTTCGGCGCAATCATCCGAATAGAGTTCGAGAACGCGGAAGAGCCCCGGATTGATCAAGACCAAGACTATCAAGACTCTCTTGCCCTAGACCCAGGTAAGTCAATACTTTCAACATATTGAGCCTACATTTTATGCAACTTTATATTATTTTAAAATATCAACATGCATGCTTAATTCATTATGCAAAGGTATGCAAAATATTTAAGGTAGTTAAATACCAACTTGATAAATAAATAATTATCGTACCATCCTTTGACAATTGAATCCCTTAAACCTTGTCACCCTAGTAATTATGTGGTAACCACATTAGTTATAGATTTTACTTAAGCGACATGCTAGCCTTGCTTAAGTACTAGGGCGTTAAATGCCCCAATCCTCATCTTTTAAACATGAAATGTGTTTTCGGTAGTCATTGGAGGTAAATGACTGAAATATTTGGGATAAATTAATTTGATGCTTCTAAAAACCTTAATAACTTGTTGTTACCACATCTGGGTAGATGGTATGATGGTTGGTTGGACATAGCACGAGAATGTGTGGAATGTGGTATGAACCACCCAGATGACTTTAAGGACTTAATCCTGTGATGACCTCCCAATGTAAAATAGTATAACCACAAGTCTATAATGGTGTCGTCCTGGCTAAATAATTTGTGTCCATCTGTACGAGTTGCGCCATTGGAGGACCCGCTACGCCATAAGCCTTAGTGGTTACGGGTTGGGGTGTACGACTTACAGTGCAGTGTGGCGTAAGTCAGATGGCGCAAGAGGGGTCTCGGTGGGTTGATTGGCCAGTGCGTGTGGCGTAACCCTTCTCAGGTGAAACCTTAGTGAGGCATAACTAATACCGAGGGATGCCTTGTAAAGGCCTTGTGACGATCTCCCCTTGATTCACATGTCTAAGGAAACATGTGTGCATATCAAGATGATTTATCTCTTATAGGTAAAGTGTACAGTCTCTGTAGAGTAATAAACTGTTCGAACAGCCATGCCCACGATCAAGGGTATGCATGGGAACTTACATGAGTTAGTTCTATTTATAAAACTTTATGTGTGGGATGAAAACTCGTCGGGCCGATGTGACCCTGAATTTGGATTTTCCTGGGTGGAAGTACCCCAGTGCTGTTAATAGGTGAGCATCAGGCGGAGGTAACCTCTGCTGTTATAAATATTGCACAATTAATATATTTAATAAAATGTGATTTGGTCAAAATGCTAAGTGATAAGAATTTCTACCTATGATAATTGAAAAGTTGCTTTAGCAAATAAAAGAAACCGAGCCATCCTTGATAAAGTCTTGCATGTATAAATATTGCATTGTGTATTGGCTCGCGAGCACAGTTGTTGTGCTCATCCTCGCTCTTTACCTCAAACCATCAGAAGCTGTGGATCAAGGATATTATGCGTACTACGAGGATCCAGACGTTGAAGGCCAATGAGCTGATGAAGAGTAGTTTAGTCTGTAGTCAATCTAGTCTTGCCCCAGTTTAGCTGACTCCGTCAGTACTCGTGTACCACCAATATTACCCAAGCCTTTGGATAATATCGGTTGTACATTGGTTTCCCTAGTCGCTTGACTGTGGTGTGATGTGCTCTACCCCTTTTGCTTCCGCTACCGCTTCCGTAGTTATGTAATGTACTCATTTGGCCTTGTTCGGCCCTACTGCAAAACTCGACCCGATGCAGTCTACTTAGCTCTAATGTTTGTAATATAATGAATGGTTTGGTCTACGTTATGTATGAAATGATTCAGTGATGTATCCTGTGAGCGCTATCTACTGATCTAGGGAATAGCACAGTGCTTACACAAAGGATTCTGAATTGTGAAATCCGGGTCCCACACTCTTAGTCCATTTTTTTTTCTAAATGACATTACCAGAGCAAATGGAAGGAATTTGAACAAACGGTCAACTGGTCACAAGGGAAACATAAGTATTACTATAGACAATATCCTATTAGTCTTGATAAATTATATATGAAACATAAGTGTTGGTGAACTTAATTCATTAGTAAGGAACTAAGATGGCCTGCATCATAGTTCCCAAATAAGTAAACGCTATAACCAAGAATATTTGGTCAGAAAGCCCAAGTGTGCCAGTTTTGCCCAACACAGCATAATCATACCTAGTCCTTATCATTTGAAATAAAAGGGCATAAGAAGATCCACAAATCAAACTTCAACATGTTTGCATTTCGCAAAGATAAGATATAATTCCATCCCAAGTCATGATCCTTGAGGATATATTGACAGCAAACATGGCATAGTAACACCAGCATGGGAAACACAATAGTCCTAGAATTGTTCTCCTCTTTATTTTCCACAAGTTAAGAAAGACCCCTGAGTCCATGCACAAATGAAGTACAAAGGAACAAGTTGTAGAGTTCTTATCTTACAAAGGTAATTCGTGCTAATTAATTCACACAACAGATAATGATAAAGCATGAGCAGCACAACCATTTCTTAATTCCTATTAAGTCAATTGCTACTCCTAAGTTTGTTATGAAACATACAACTATAGAAAATACTCTGAAAAATACTACACTACTTTCAGAAAGGTCTATGATGCAGTAAGAAGCAGGTGCCATACTACTACAAGGTTGCCAGCATGCACTCACCAAAAATTGCTTGTTCTGGCTCAATGGCATCACGGTGAAGTATCAACGGTAAACAATCATGGTGCAGGTAGCAGAGCCCCTTGGTTCCTCGTATTCAGCATGCTCATTGTGATGGAGCAGCAAATTCGAAGAGCCCCTTTGGAATCGAGTCGTTCAAGTAGTTCTCCCCAAGACGGACGTGGCTCAAAGATTTGCATTTGCCGGAGGATTCAAGGATGGCGCCGAACAAGAAGTTGCTGAGCGCAATGAGCGTATTTAGCTTCCCCCCAGCGCAGAGCTCCAGCGGCAACGTGCTGGTGATCTTGTTCGATGAGAGGTAGGGGAGGGAGCCGGAGGAGGAGGAGGCGCCGCCGCATCGGGGGAGGAGGGACCGAGGGAGTCGGGGGAGGAGGCGCCAGACGGGGAGGAGGAGGAGGAGGAGGAGGAGGTGCCGCAGAAGAAGGTGCATCGGGGAGGAGGGTGGTGGAGGAGGGCGACGCGGAGGAGGGAGGTGGAGGAGGTGCGTCGGGGAGGTGGAAGGTAGAGGAGGGCTCCAGGGGAGATCTAGATCTAGATCCAGGAGGAGGAGGTGCGCTGGGGAGCAGGCCGATGGGGAGGAGGGCGTTGAGGAGGAGGACGACGGGAAGGATGGAGCTGGGGGAGGAGGATGTTGGGCAAGGAGGGCGCCGGGGGAGGAGGAGGAGGTGGGCGGGCGTGGGAGGAGGGAGCTAAGTGGGCGGGCGAGTCTAGGGGTGCTGGCTGGCGGGGGCTTTTTGTTGGGATACGGGTAGGCTACGATAGCAACAAATCAAAATTTTCTACCACGTAAACCAGAAAGCCAAGCAAGTAGATGATCGCAGATCGTTACCACCAAACGCGCAGAGCAGCGGAAGAAGAGTTAGAGCAGCCTGGTCCAACGAATAGCGCATCGAGGTAGTGGTCGTAGTTGATCGTCCAGCGTCCTCACGAGTCAATGCGGTGGTCGTGGTCGATCGTCTCCTCCAGCGACCTCTGCAGTTCCTTATGAAGATCGCGGATCGTCCTCAAGCGCAATAAAGAACCGCGATGGCGCCTCTGATATCCACACGTCGTGGAAGGAACAACCGTACGCGGGTGTGCTAGCACCAAGTTGCACGACAGATCTCTCAGGACGATGGCGGCTAGGCTTTCAGTGGAACAACTCAACTCACGACTTTTGTGTGTCTTGTCTGTTTCGTTCACAAACCTCCCAACAGCCTCATGCATCTCCTTATATAGTGCTCGTGACAGATCCTATTTGAACATGTTTGAAAAATCGTATCTGTACCAGTTTGTTCCAACCCGATAAGTGTGTGACCTGTGAGGTTCATGCGTAATCAGTTGTGACTCAGAAACCATTTGCGATCACGAGTCGTTAGCGGTTCCTAGCAAGACATAACGATTCCCGAATACACATAAATTATATTGGACGAACCTTAATGCAATATGATCTACGACCAGGTCCTCATCACTTATGACCAGGTTCTATCTCTATACGACCAGTTCGTATTTGGTCACAACCAGTTCGTAACTCCTTATGACTAGGTTACGACCATTCTGTGATTACGTTTGACCAGTCTACGACTAGCTCCACTACTACAAAAATGCTAATACAGGACACCCGATCACAGACGGTTCATTGAAACCGTTTGTGTTAAAAATAATCTCAGACGGTTTTTGTTTACCGAACGTCTGTGTTATCTTTCGCGCTAAAAACCATCTGTGAAGAGGTCATATCACAGACGGTTCATGTTTAAAACCGTCTATGAAGTATCACAGACGGTGCTGACCAAAAACCGTCTGTGATATCACTACATATCATAGATGGTTTTTGTCGAACCGCTCATGATATTTCACGACGGTTTTAAACATGAACCGTCGTGATATTACTACATATCACGATAGTTTTTTGTCATAGCCGTCAGGATACTTCACGAGCGGTTTTAAACATGAACCGTCTGTGATATTACTACATATGACAGACGGTTTTTGTTGAAAACCGTCGGTGATAATTAGCTCATCATGACAGTACATAGCTCCCCAACAGTCTTCTTGATCTCCATCTCGGCCTTCTGATAAATCATGGCGGATCTCCAAGCCCGGTGAGTCCATCGCCACTCCGTGCCCGGTTTGAGTATCACCTCACCTCACTGAGCCCACTCGTGTGTGGTCCATTTCAGCTATTGTAGCCGAGGAGCTTGCCGCCGTTGCCTCTGTTCACCGATCGACGACCAACCGCCTTGGACCTTCCTCGACTTCATTGACACCCTTTTATTTATTTCCAGGGTTTTCAATACGAACCGTGTGATGGACCGAAGCTGGATGTACGCTGAGAACCGTGTGAGTGAAGAGTACATTAATGGCGTGTCTACTTTTACAAGAGCTACCGAGGAGGATATGTTCAATAAGGGGTGGAATATATGTACTGTCCATGCATTGACTGCAAGAATCTGAAGATGTTTAACAACCGAGCGCAGATTGAAGCACACTTGATTCGAAGGGGTTTCAAAAAGGGTTATACATGTTGGACCAGTCACGGTGAAGAGCATATTACACAGAAAGTCAACGATATGCATATTCTACAGGAAGTCAACGATATCTTGGCGGATGATGTCGATTGTGGTTCGATTCGGATAGGTGCATGATGACAATCTAGATCGAGATGCTTCATGATGCGAAGGAACTGTGATGAGAGGGAGTATGTTTAATTCTGGAGCTTGATGGAGGACTCGGAGAAACCTTTGTTCTCGGGCTGCAAGCCGGAATACACAAAGTTGTCATCCGTGCTTAAACTGCTGAAATTAAAGGCAAGCAACGGTTGGTCCAACAATAGTTTCACAGGGCTGTTAGGTTTCTTAGCGGATATGCTTCCGGAGGGAAACGAGTTGCCCAAAACCACCTACAAAGCCAAGAAGGTTCTTTGTCCATTGGGAATGGAAGTAGAAAGAATACATGCATGTCCGAACGACTATATCCTCTACCGTAACGAGTATACAAACATGCATGTATGTCCGGTGTGCAACGCATCCCGATACAAGCGTAAGAATCAATCAGATGACGACGAGGGAATCGAGGTGAAGAAAGGACCTCCTGCTAAGGTGGCGTGATATCTTCCTGTAATTCCCCGTTTGAAGCGGTTTTTTGTGAACCCAAAGAATGCAAAATTGTTGTATTGACACTCAGAGGAGCGTAAGAATGACGGAAAGCTAAGACACCCTGCTGATTCCACCCAGTGAAGAAACATCGATAGGAGGTTTGCAGACTTTGGTGCAGAACCGAGGAATATAAGGTTTGGATTGAGTACAGATGGAATGAATCCTTTCGGTAACATGAGCGTGACATAGCATTTGGCCCGTGGCGCCTCTGTATCTACAACCTTCCTCCTTGGTTGTGTATGAAGCGAAAGTATATTTTGTTGTCGATACTTATCCAAGGGCCAAAGCAACACAGGAATGATATTGATGTGTACCTAGCACCATTGATGGAAGATCTAAAAATCTTGTGGATTGAAGAATGCAGTATGGGATGCGTACAAGCGAGTGAACTTCACTTTACGTTCCTTGTTGTTACGCACTATAAATGATTATCCTACCCTTGCTAATCTGTCGGGCGAGTACAAAAGGGGCCAAAGCACATACTCCTTTGCTTAGATGATACCGAGAGTGTGTGGTGAATCACTTTCGCGTAAAACCGTGTACATCGTCATCGTAGGTTCCTTGGAGGACTCACCCATACCGCAGGATGAAGAAACAATTCGACGGAGAGAAGGAGGACAGTTCAGCTCTAAGGCATTTAAGCGGAAAAGAGGTCTATGATATGGTTAAGGATTTAGATATTGTGCTCGGAAAGGGATGTAAATCGAGGACCCGTAAGAAGAACATGTGGAAGAAGATATCAATATTTTAGGACTTACCTTATTGGGAGCACCTAGAAGTTTGCCACTGCATCGACGTCATGCACGTAGAGAAGAATGTATGTGACTTGATTGGTCTCTTCTTGAACATTACGTGACAAAACAAAGGATGGTGTCAACGCACGGCTTGACTTGGTTGATATGGACATCAGACCTGAGTTAGCACCAACAAAGACCAATAAAGGACTAACGTACCTTCCCCTTGCTTGTTACACTCTGTCCAAGGATGAGAGAACCGAACTGTGCTGGTGCTTGCAAGGTGTGAAAGTTCCGTCCGGTTACTCCGCCAACATGAAAAAACTTGTTTCGATGGAAGATTTGAAGTTAATTGGCATGAAGTATCATGATTGTCATGAGTTGATGACACAAATGCTCCCTGTTACAATTAGAAGTATTTTGCCGATCAAGGTCCGAGAGACAATCATGAGGCTGTGTTATTTATTTAACACAATTGCTCAGAAGGTCATCGATCCCTAAGGACTAGATGCTCTGCAGGACGAGGTGGTGACGACTCTATGTGATCTTGAGATGTATTTCCCTCCGTTGTTTTTCGATATCATGGTCCATCTCATTGTTCATATTGTGAGGCAGATAAAGATGTGCGGGCCCGTGTTCCTACGTAGCATGTACTCGTTCGAGAGGTTCATGGAATTCTCAAGTCCTATATGCGGAATCGATCTCGGCGGAGGGCGGCATTGTCGAAGGTTATGCAACCGAAGAGGTCATTGAGTTCTGCGTCGATTACATGGCTTAGGTCGAACCGATGGGTGTGCCTCGATCTCGCCATGAGGGGAGACTTCGAGGGTATCGGGACCATCGGAAGAAAGCAATCACTCGAGATATGGATCGTATGCTCAAGACCATTTCACGGTCTTGCAACACATGACTAAAGTATCCGTATATCGACCGGCACAAGGCGTGCTTGACAGCAGAATCCGGTGCGGCGGATGTTTGGATCACGAGACAACACAATGAGCGGTTCAACCAATGGTTGAAGGAAGCGACTTCGCTAGGAGCTCGTCAAGTGCATGGATGGCAAAGGGCCAACATTTACAGCTTGTAACATGGCGAGGATCGACATAAATGGGTACACATTCTATACCCAGGCTCAGGATATAAAAAGCACTAACGAGAACAACGGTGTCCGCATAGATGCATTAAGTACCGATAAATTGGGCTGAGGAGCTCCTACTATGGGCAAATAGAGGAGATATGGGAGCTCGACTACGTGCTTTTCAAGATCCCCCTATTTTGGTGCCGTTGGGTCCATCTCCCACAGGTGAAGGTCGACAAGTATGGCGTCACTACCGTGGACCTCGAACGTGTCGGATACAAAGACGAACCATTCATACTGGCTAACCAAGTTGTTCAAGTCTTCTATATTCTTGACCGAGAGCAAATAAGAAGCACCACGTAGTTCTTCATAGAAAAAGGAGGATTGTCGGAGTTGAGAATGTAGTGGGCGAGGAAGAATACAATCAATTTAATGAGTTGCCTCCTTTGGAAATGCCATAAGGGTAGGAAGAAGAAGCGTGTGAAACTAGCTACATACGCGTCGATCATCATGAAGGGCTAATTTTTAAAGATTAACTGAACAATGTGTGTATATATATGTACGTTCTGATGAATGGTTAATTTTAGTTCATTTGAGTTAATTAATTGATTTGTAATGTGAAATGGATGTGATTGTTTCTCAAATGAATGTGAATTGGATGTATATGCATGTACTTGTTGTCTTTTCTGCTTGTTTCAGAGGGCATGGCTAGCATTTCTAATGCTAGCCCATAAACGAATCTAGATTAACCAATACAAAATAATATCACGGACGGTTTGAGCTACAAACCGTGCAGTGATTATATATCCTGAGCGGTTCCTTGGTAAAAAGCAAATGCAGTGATACAATATATCCTGAGCGGTTGTTAGTGGAACCGTGCAGGATACATATATCCTGAGCGGTTCTAATTTAGAACCGCATGCGTGATATCCATCTATTTACATTCGAGACTCTAGGGTTTGCGCGCGCCACTCAAGCGATTAAGTTTCTCAACTCCTCGCTCCCTCCTCCCAGGCCAGTCCGCCGTCCTCGGCGCCACCTCCTCAAGCCAGCGCGACTCCTTCCCGATCTGTCGGCGCCTCCTCCTCCTCCAAGCCTGGCAGCGCCTCCTCCCGAGCCGCGCGCGCCTCCTCCTCTGACTGCGCGCCTCCTGCCCGAGCCTCTTGCCTCCTCCCCCTCCCCAAGCCAGCGCGCCTCCCCTTCGACGCGCCTTCTTTGCTCGATCTTGCTCCCTGCTCGTCCTTCTCCTTGGCCCAAAGGTAACTAATCTGGGGTTCTTGAGCCGACACCCCTTTCCTAACTATTTCTATCAATAATCTGTCATGGTCCCTCATGACAATTGTACTGTTTTAGGAATTTGTATTTGTTCTAGTCGATTATTCATATGGTATTTGTTTTGATCTGCTCTTGGAATATATTGCAATGTGGTGTGGTGGGCTTGAGATGAATGCTCTGTGATGATAATAGTCTTGTCTTGAAATTGTTTTGATAATCGGGTTTGAACTTGAGCTCTAATTGGAATGCTTACTCTACATCGATAGCAATATCAAAATGTTAAATCTTAGCTTTATCTTTGATTTCATTTGTTCACATGATGTTCTATTTCTTGTGAAGTTGTCTTCGCTCATTCTTCGTCATCGCCCTCATGTATGCGATGATGCACCATCCTCTGGAATAATATCCAACGCGGTAGAAGAAGAGGAATATCGAAAAGGCAGGGGCGATTTACCATCACGAAGGTCGATCGATGCAGGACCCTATCAATCCTTGCGAAAAGCGTCCGTATTAGGAGAAGCGGTCGAGAATAGTTGCACAAGAGCGGGTCGGCGTCACCTACGATTAAGTGGAAGGTGGTGCGAACAACTGAAAATTCTTTGTCTTGTGGATATTCTCAAATCGTTCGAGATCGGCGAGAACACACGGACTCCGTGCAACGACACGCGTTGCTACTGCGTGCAAAGCGTGAAAGAACTTCAAAACACGCTTGTCAAGAACTACGTGGAGAAGGATCGAGGCCCTTCCACAAGTATCCATTCTTGGAAGAGTCTGAAATTTGAGTTTGTGGCGAAGAAGGCGACGGATGAATTTAGGAGTGAAAGTCACGGCGCTACGGCCCTCGAGGCAAAAACAAGCACCCCACGGACTTCGGCACTTGGTATGCGGGTAAAATCGATATGGAGGATCGGGACCAGCGAGCAAAATTTGTTTGAATGTCTCCCGCCATTTCCGATATCAGCGATGTGCGCTCAAGCGGTGATTATTTGGGAGGTTACGTATTAGCCTCTGAAATTCTACTTTTCAAACCCCACAGACCAGGAAGTGTCCCAGCGCCTTGTAAGATATCGAACTACCTAGTTTGTAATTACTCCATAACTTCGTAGGAAGTGAAATGACATGTCGGGCTATTGCAGGTAACGCTGAGTGCACAATCTTCCCAAGGCTCATTCCAGGTAGACAGGGAGAAAGATATACTCTCCGCGGCCCTAGGAAACAATGAGCATCCGAGTCGCACGAAAGGCGCTGGTGTTTATGTTACATGGGAAAAATGGTTCAAAGCGGACTCCGGATCGTACCGGAGTAGGAAGAGAGCCAAAGCCGAGCGCGATGCAAAGCTACGAGAGGAGATTTGTCAATCCCTCAGAGATGAGCTCACTGAATCCATCAGAGATGAGATCACTGAATCCATCAGAGGTGAGATCAGAGTTGCCCAGCAACGGCAGATGGAGACCTTTGAGGAAAGGATTAGGGAATTGCAACTCCCAAATCAGTTGTAAGCCCCTGCCCCTACTGTACTAGCCAGCCCCCCCAACTTCCGAGTAGCTGCGCGTCCAACCCTACCCCTACCCCAATAGGTGATGGCAGATTTCCCGTCGATGACATCTAGGTAATAATTATTATCTCTAGAATGCTCGATCCATTGATAGGCCTATTGGAGTAGCTAATTTTGTATCGTTATGTAGGTGGCTATGAAGTGCAAGCTCCAAGTGAGATATGTTGGAAATATGCCCTAGAGGCAATCATAGAGATGATTATATTTCATTATGTTCACAATATTTGATAGTATGTTATCTTGTTCCTTGAATGAATCATCAGTCATGAAGATTAGCAGTATGTGACTTGTTGGTGAAGCTCTTTTTAACTTATGATGATGTCGTTCTAAAAATATCACAGGTGAAAGTCCTTTGGTGAACACTAGTGACTCTCGACCGACACATGTATTGATTGATGACCACGTTTCACGGTCATGGATATAGGGATATCGAATCAATAATGTGGACACGTGTTAGAGAACATGGTGTTGGATAAGACCCACCTTGAGACACTATTGAGATTGTTATGATTCTATGTGTCATTAGTTGGTCTCAAGCAATGATGATGTATAATCCTTAGACACTGAGATCGGCATGGTTTCCTACATGTGTAATAGCACTCTTAGGGGTTGCCAAACGCCGCTCAATGTCGGGTGGTTATAAAGGTAGCTTTCGGGTATGCTATGAAACATGCGAGAGGATGTATTTGGTCGGACATGGGATTTGCCCTCCTAACATAACGGAGAGATATCTCTGGGCCCTCGAAGTGGTCGGATAAAGAAAGTGCATGGCCATGCCCTTTGGTGGTCGAAGGATTCGACCACATGAGGTTATCCGATACTCGATCGAAAAGCATTGAGCAGTCCATGGATGACACAACATCTCACAGGTTCAACCCGGATATCGTGAGGCAAAGGGAGAATACATGAGTAGGTCGCTTAGTTTGACCCGACTCGAATTTGGTGGTATGGAGATACAAGCAAGTCGTAGGCGGTCAAGCGTAATCACAGAGTGGTCAAAACCAAGTCGTGAGGAGTTCTGAGTTGGTCGTGATCGAATCTGAATGATGTCATATAGAGATAGGACACAGTCGTAAGTGATGAGGACACAGTCGTAGATCATATTGCATTAAGGTTAAGTCCCATATAATTTGTGTGTATTCGGAATCGTTATGTCACCTATCGAACCGCTTCGACTCGTGGCGGAAAGGGTTTACGAGTCTGGCAACCGAACTACACATGAACCTAACGGGTCACACACTTAGCAGGTTGGAACAAACTAAATGCGAATACGATTAAATAGCGTGTTTGGATAGGATCCGTCACGGGGCACTATATAAGGAGATGCATGAAATTTGTTGGGTGAAGAGCGTTGACACGAGTTGCCCTCTGAAACCCTAGCCGCCATCTTCTTGAGAGCCTTGCCGTGCGATTTGGTGCTAGCACACTGGCGTCTGATTGTTCCTTCCACGGGCGTGTGGATACCATAGAGGTGCTTCTCGTTGTTGCGCTTAAGGGCGATCCGCGATCTTCGCAAGGAAGCTGTAGAGTCTTTGGAGAGCGATCAACTCACGAGGGCGGCGGGCGATCGACCACGACCACTGCATCAACGTCTTTGGGCGGGCGATCGACTACGATCGATACATCGGCGCTCTTCGTCGGACGGTACGCTCAGACACTTCTTCCTGCCGCTCTGCTGGCGTCTAGTGGTAACGATCTGTGATCATCTTCTTGCTTGGCTTCTGGTTTACGTGGTAGAAATTATGAATTGTTGCTATCGTAGCCTACCCGTATCCCTTCAAGATATGCCTCTGTTTCCCTAGATGCTGCTTAGGGCGAGGTGCATCCATCCGGTGCTGGGGCTTTGGTGCACGGTGCAAGAATTACTCCTGGTTTCGCAAAAGTGAATGTGGACGGTGTTTGTGCCAATTTGGGGCCGTCATTGCATATTCCCCCAAGCAGCGAGGTCATGACTCTAGGGCAAGCCGTTGGAACATTCATCCAGTGGCCCAAGGTGGACATCTGCCTGGAGCTTCCTGCTCCGGTGTCAACTTCACAGGAATGTCCTGCATCTACACCTCGTGCTCAGTCGACTCTTGTGAAGTTGACCTATACAAAGCGAGGACAAGGGTAAATCAGCAGTCGACTCATGTCACGATATCCTTCTTGCCATTGGCGGAAATTCGTGCTAGGTGAGCCATTGGTGAGAGGTTAAACGTGCCCTACCCTAGGACCAAGCTTGCGGCATTGCATGCATGGTACATGGAACAGCCCAACAAGCCGGCTAATCAGCGACGCTCGGGTGTCACCGTCAAGTTCAAGAAGGATCATTTTAACCACGAGCATCAAGACTGTGTCTTCATGGTGACCTTCGATGACTTGTTCTGTCTCTTCAACCTCGGCAGGCTCGGCGTCTCACTCATACGATCTTTGGACCTTTGTAAGTGTGTACAATCCTTGTCAATGTTAAGTATGTCTGATAAATGTTATATATAACTCCTTGCTTTTGTATATAGATACATGATGTATGAAGCGGAAGAAGGAAATCACCGGTAGGTTTCCTTGACCCACACGTGGTCTCGAGCAAAGCATCAAGCGAATGCAAGATTCGTTGAGGATTACGTTATAGAGTTTTTAGGGCTCATTGCAACACGGAATACATACTTTTGCCCTACATCCAAGAGTAAGTGTTGCACTCTGGCTATACTTGTTGATTTGTACTTTATAAGCAACACAAACTTAGGTTTAATGACCATGCTGACATACCTGTGTAGTTTCCACTGGATTCTAATTGTAATTATACCAAAATGGAAATGGGTAATATACCTAGATTCCCTAAAGAGGTCCAATCACAACTTCACAGTTATCCGGAATTTAATCAACAGGTAAACACATTTCCTCCATACAAACTCTATTGTAGTCTTTCCTTCCTTTGCAATGGCTAAGGGTAACTTCTTGGAGTCACGTAAGGTGTTCGACATGTTAAATGCTATAGGAGGGTATTGCAGGGGAAGGTTGCTGCAGCACGATCTAACTTTCCCGGTACTCGCTAGCTAGTACACATTAATCCTATATAACACTTCGTAGTAATGCCTCTCAAACTAACTAATTCTATTTTTGCAGTGCCACCAGCAGCCGTCGGGCCGCAACGTCTGTGGATACTATGTTTGCCACAACATGGAACTACTCATCGGTTCCGCGATCACCAATGATCCTCAAGTTTGTCAATCTTGCAACAATTATTTCATATATACTTACCAATTTATATAAGCACGAATTTAATCTTCCTATCGATAGGTTGCGACCATCGCTGAGACTGCATTGGAACAGAGCGAGCTCATAAAAGTTCGATCACACCTTGCGTCATTCCTGAACAGACAGGTCATAAATCCAGATGAGAGTTTCCACAGTGTAGATTGAACTTGATGGGGATAGATTGAACTTAATGGTACATGTGTGTAAATTAATGTACATTAATGGTTAATTTTAGTTAATTGATTTGTGAATTGAATGTGCTTCTTTACGGAATGAATGCAATTTTGATGTGCTACGAAATGAATCTTAATTGGATGTGCTTGTTTGAGAGGGCATGGCTAGCATTTCTGAGGCTAGCCAATAAGCGAAAATAGATTTAGCAATGCAAAAGAATATCACAAGCGGTTTGTAGATGAAGCGAAATGCGTGATACTCGACTACCACGCAGCGGTCTTTAGATGAAACCGTGCGTGATAGTAAAAATCACAGATGAGTGCAGTAGATGAAACCGCGTGATAGTAGACTATCACAGCGGTTTCATCTACTGACGCCCGTCTGTATTCTATCACGAGCGGTTTCATCTACGGGCAAATGCGTGGTAATCAATATCCTGAGCGATTTCATCTCTGAACCGTCTATGATTTTCTACTATCACGAGCGGTTTCATCTGACGCCGTGCAGTGATATTATATATTGAGCGGTTGAAAACCGTCATTGATGACCTCATGCATTCTTGACCCATAAACTCAGACGGCTCACGAAACCGTCTGTGATGGCGTTTTTGAACCGTCTGTGAATGCCTTTTCTGTAGTAGTGCTCGTATCTCCATACGACCAGTCCGCAACTAATCGAACTAAGTGACCTGCTCGTGTATTCTCCTTTTGCCTCACAATGTCTGGTTGAACTCCAAGTGAGATGTTGTGTCATCCATGAACTGTTCAATACTTTCTCGATCGAGTGTCGGATAACTTCACGTGGTCGAACACTTCGACCACTAGTGGCATGGCCATACACTTTATTTATCCGACCACAATAAGGGGCTCAGAGACATCTCTCCTGTTATGTTAGGTGGGGCAAATCCCATATCCGACCAGTCACATTCATTCGCATGTTTCATAGCATACCCGAAAGCTACCTTTATAACTACCCAATTACGAGTAGCAATTGGCAACCCCTAAGAGTGCTATTACACATGTAGGAAACCATGCTGATCTCAGGTCTAAAGATTATACATCATCATTGCTTGAGACCAATTAACGACACATAGAATCATAACAATCTCAATAGTGTCTCAAGGTGGGTCAATCCAACCCCATGTTCTCTAACATGTGTTCACATTATTGATTTGATATCCCTATAACCATGACCGGTGAAACATGGTCATCAATCAATACATGTGCCGGTCGATAGAGTCACTGTTGTTCCGACCATTGACATCCGACCAAGGATTCATTTAGAACGACATCATATAGGTTAAGAGTTTCACCAACAAGTCACATACTTGTTAATCTTCATAACCAATGATTCATTCAAGGAACATGATAACATATTATCCAATATTATGAACATAATAAAATATAATCATCTCCATGATTGCCTCTACGGCATATTTCCAACACTTTTATGGAGTGGCAATCAGCGGGTAATTACCCCTGAACTTCAGGGGTACTTTGGGAACGGAGGTTGTGGGAAGCTGCGGAAGCTCCCCTTGGGCGGCTTCCCACTTCCGGCTTTTGCACGTTGTAACCGGAAGCGGCTTTGGTGAAAAGTAGCTGCGAAAAGCCTTTCGTTTGGGACGGCTTCCGGCTTTTCCGAGCGAAAGCTAGAAGCTGAAGTCGTCCCAAACAGGCCCTTAATCTCTTGTCGGCCCAATGTAGAAGAGAAAAAAATTATATGCTAATACAAATATTTCAAATCCTAGATCTGTTACTGAAAAGTAATTTCCTCTCACGTACCACTACCAAGTCGAAACAAACCTATGCCACTATCGTTACCTCTGTTAAATTTTTTCCATCAACTTTTTCCAAAATACCCTCATTTCTTTCTTCTCCTTCCTCCTTTTCTTTTTTTCACTTCCTACTCTCTCTCCTCTAGTTCACCCAACGCCGTTGCCTCTCTCTACCTGTGTAGCTGCCATCGCCCTGGCCGATGGGCGAGCTCCTCCACCTAGGACCAAGGCTCTCCCGAAGTCTAAGACTAAGGCTCTCCCCACCAACGCCGCTGTTGGAGGCAGCCACTCGTTGGGTGCTCTCGTGGTCGTGCTCGACGAAGGCGTCGGTGAATGAACCTCCATCGTCGTTGGCCGTGGGGTTGCTATTGGTGTTCGTGTCCAGGATGGGTTCGACCACTAGCATAGTGGGCGCATCCTTGCTCTCAGTGTTTCCGTCAATATCCTCCGGGTCAGGGGCGAGTCCACCGTGGGTGCTCGAGCACCCCCTTCTCCCACTACCGAACCCCTAGTACCCATGGAGCACCGACGAGACGGCGACATTGGGTGCTCTGTGGTAGTGCAACCTGAATGCGGCGTTGAGTTGTTGGAGACTAGAGGAGCTGGACGCCTGGACCACTCGAGGTTGAAAAAAAACAAAAATGAAGAGTTGAAGTCTTGAAGACGGTGTGGGTTGTTCTTGGATTCATGGAGGCTGGAGCTTAAGGCCCAGCCAGCTGCCAGCCCAATTAGAGATAAGCTGATAAGGTGTCAGGCTTAAGGGCCTCAGTGCCTCATGCCCTCACAGCCAGTGAGCCAGCAGCCAGATCCCAGATGCATCCGACTCGAGAGAGACTGAGAGAACAGAGAAAATGAGAAATGGCTAGGAGGATGCGGCCGACGTCAACTAGGGCTAGGGCCTAGGGGGAGGCTGTCGGTGACTCGATGACCCAGCGTGGAGGCAGAGGACTTCTCAGAGTCTGCGCCTCAGCCGGTGGGTGCCTCGGCGCTAACAACGCCAGTAGCAATGATCGGCGAGGGCGGGAGCGGAAATTTGTGCCTATCTTGATCCGACCGGCGGGGGTGGGAGACATGATGGTTGGCGACATCGCGACAAGCTGGGGGTAGCAGCGAGCACAGTATAAGTGAGTTTGTGTCTTGGCTCTCCCAATCTTCTTGTCTTCTTGTCTGTTGGCTGTTGCAACTTGCAACCACACAACCACTACTAAGCTTCGATTAAACATAAATTGTAATTAGTTGTCTTATACAATAGCCATTAGTTGATTAGCCAATTTGTTTAATGGTGGTTGTTGTTTAATTTTTGTTAGATTTACAAGAATAGAGAAGCGAACTTTGCATAATTATTTCTCAAATAATGCAACTAGCAGTAACCCTCCAACTATAGAGAGCAGAACTGAGCGAGATATATCAGATGAATGGCTCAATGACTTGATGGTGTGCTACACTGAGCGAGAGATATTTAGAAGCTGATAATAAAAGAATCATTCAATACTTTAAAGACATGAAAACTCGTAGAGTGAAATTGCGTCGTAATCAGATTTAGTGCATTGGTATGTTTTCATTTCATTTTTAATGTTTATAAATATTCATAATTTAATATTGTGTCACTAAATTTGATATTTCTTATCTACAGATCGGTACTAACATATTTATGGACATTTGGGGGGCACATTATCCATTAGCAAGGTACTAAATTTATTGTATTATACATTTTCAATTTTTTTTATTTCTATTTATGTATGAATTTGACATTCCAATGGCAAAAGACCAGTAGATGTAGCTTTAGTATGCTTATGTTATGCTATAGCCTCAACAGTAGAGCTCCCCCTCTATTTTCATCCTAGATTCACCACTGCTCAGCACTCCTCCCATTCTTGCAGGCTGTTGGCCCAGGCACCCGGCAAGACCTCACTCATTGTTTTCTCTCTGGTATTCTCAAGGTAGAAGACGATGAACAGTAGAGTATTTTCCAACGCGCAATACCTGATGTCGTTTCTGTTCTCTCGTTCCACTCACCAAGCTAACAACATACATGAGCTTTTATACACCACCGGCCACTAAGGCCATAACCCACGCACACACACAGTGCATGCCTTGCATGCAGCTATATGCATGGGCATATCCTAGCATGCAGGGCTAATCACTCCCTCCTAGCATGCAGGTCCACGTTCAATGACCGGCTAATCACCATGCTGACACATCTCATGCAACTCACTAAACTAACTACACTACTATGACAAGATTATTTCCAACATTCCCCCCTAATCTTGTTGTCACTACTTCATAAGCCATAGTCCGATTCCTAACATATCTCCAAGGAGTTTTGCCTTCATCTTGCTGACCATGCCGCCGGTGACACAACTTGCCAAAGTCTGATCTCCTGACGTATCTCCAAGGAGTTTTGCCTTCTTCTTACTAACCATGCTGCCACTGATACAACTTGCTAGCGTCTTTCACTTCTTCACCACCGGTGACACACCTCGCCGGCGACTTCAACCTCTACCTCAGCTCCAATTGTCTTTCGCCGGTGACACAACTTGAAGGCAACGAAGATTCAGACCGAAACTTACACACTCCTGGTAACTCACACTCTTTCTCATGGACACAACTAATACAAGAACACACACGAGTACTCTGGACACATGCTTTCTTATGGACACATCTAACACAAGAACTCACGTGTATGTAACATGACTGGGCACACCCACTAGTGCGTAACATGCATGGACTAGCCGACCGCACTAAGTCATTTGCAGCTTGCAGATCGACCCGCCGCCATCGACCTGCGCCCCTTGTTGCTGCTTCTTGTGCTCGCACTGCGCTCCGTGGCCACCGCCGTCTGCCGCGTGCCTGGCGTAATCGTCGCTTGGACCAACTGTCATCGCGTCGAACGCCGCACCATGGCTACGCTGCCACCGCCTTCCGCTGCTCCGTGCACGCCTGCTGTGCCATGCCCCTATCGAGCACCTGCGCCGTGCCGGACGTCAGCATCCGCCCTCGTAGGCTCGCCTTCGTCCTGCTCCGTGCTGGCCGGCCCGACGCCGTCCGCACCTTGCGTCGCCCCCCACTGGCCGCCGCGCTCGCCAAGCGCTGCATCCACCACGCGCTCCTCCGCACCAGGTAGCATCTCCTCGCTCTGATACCAATTGTTGGCCCAGACACCCAGCGAGACCTCACTCATTGTTTTATCTCTAGTATTCTCAAGGAAGAAGATGATAAACAGTAGAGTATTTTCCAACGCGCAATACCTCACGTCGTTTTTGTTCTCTCGTTCCACTCACCAAGCTAACAACATACATGAGCTTTTATACACCACCGATCACTAAGTCCATAATCCACGCATGCACATAGTGCATGCAAGCATGCAACTATATGCATGGGCATAACCACTAACCACTCCCTCCTAGCATGCAGGGCTAATCACTCCCTCCTAGCATGCATCAATGACTAGCTAATCACCATGTTGACACATCTCATGCAACTCACTAAACTAACTACACTACTATGATAAGATTATTTCCAACGCAAGCGACCAAGTGGCTCCCCTGTAGTGACATCATCATCGCCGCGCCATCCTGCACCAGCGCCTTCAGCTCGTCCAGCACCATTGCCAGACATAAGAGAGAGGATATGGACATGAACACTACAACTGAATACAGTACTACATATGCATGGAGGAGCTACTCACCTGTCAGCGTGAAGCTAGACCTCGAGTGAGTAGGTAGCATTTGTAAATTGGATGCAGGGCGCATGCATCCGTGGATTGATTCACCGTAGCTCGTTCCATGAAGTGCATGGTCATCAGCAACTGCATGCACATGCATCCGCTCAAGTCGTGGCGCCGTCACACATGTCGCACATGCACAAAGTCAAGTACCTACCTCTGCAAAACTGAGCGAATCGTTTGACGGAGAACTCACGCTCGGTCGCCGATGCACTCGTCGAGGCGTTCAATCGATCGCTGGACCTTATGGTTTCTGGCCCGGCCGGCTGACGAAATTGACACACCACACGTAGAGAGGATATCGAGATCAGTACGTACAACAACACAGTCCCTAGTGTCCAAAACACACACTTACTGTTGGACCTAAAAGGTGACCAGAGAAGGTAAATAGGAGCATTACTCTATTTCGACATGACGGTATTAACCTTCTTCTTAACTTCAGTAGCTATGATGGATATGAAGATTAGAAACACAAGTATAGTAGAAGTCTTGCGTTGAAACCGAGAATCCCCAAGGCAAAGTGTCCTCACGGCCGGTCTGACCGTCTGGCTAGCTGGTCTGACCGCTGGCCGGTCGAATCGCTGATGACCGACGGTTTGACCACTAGCTACAGCAGTCCAAAAAAATCACAAATCGACCTAACTTTCAACGTCGTGATCCGAATCCCCTGTAACATTCTGATTTTCTAAATCCTTTTTAAAAATGTGTAAAATAAATTAAAACTATTTACTTTAATGAGAATTCAAGTTTGGTTCTGTTGGAGAGGTTTGAGTTGTTGGTATCTCTTCCTGGTATGCTTGGCGAGATCCTCCCTTGATTTATCTTTTTGGGCTATGTAGGTTTAGACCCTCTCTGTGGCCTAGACCTCCCGAGGAGTTCTTAAGGTTAGACCTCCCTTGAGGCTTGGACCTTTTCTCACTGGGCGTATCCTTCGTCCGGCCTTTCCTTTGAGTTTGGTCACTCGGACCTCTTTGTTGGTTCGAATCTCTTTGGAATAAGACCTCTTTTACTTGAGACTTCTCTTGATCTAGACTTCTTGTTGCTCAGGCACCTTTCTAGGCCAGACCTCTTTTCATTCGGACCTCCATGCATTCCAGTGGACCTCTTATGTGTGCCTTCGACTCTCCAGAGTTCATTTGAACCCTTGGCGTTTCTTCTTGGCCGAATGGACCTCCTTAGGGTTCATTCTAACCACCACGGTTTTGATCTCACCCAAGAGGTTGGAATCTCCTTTGAGTTGCCTTGACTCACGAACTTCTGTTGGACCACCTTTTGTAAATCTCCCCGTGGGATCCCTCTCCTTCTCGGAACTCCTTTGCCTGGACCTCTCCTTGCATTGAATCTAACGGTTTGGACCTCCCCTCACTCTGAATCCAAAGGCCCAGACCTCCCCGTGCGTTATTTCTCTTTGGGGACCTCCCCCTTCACGTTTGATCCTGGCCGCTGGACCTCCCTCTGGGAGATCCAACCGCCCGGACCTCAACTTGTCTTTAACCTCAACCACGGGACCTCTTTGAAGTTTTCTGGACCTCCTGTCCTAGACCTCTCCGTGGCTTTTTACGTTTGGCGCTGGACCTCCTCAGCCTTCAGACCTCCTTGAGCTGCGGGACCTCTTTTGATGAAGTCCTGGTTGTTCGAACCTTAGTCACGTGGACCTCCTCAATGTGTATTTGGACCTCTCTACGTTCGGACCTCCTTTGTGTATATCAGGACCTCTTAGCCTTCGGACCTCCTCAAGGACCTCCTCTGCGGGGCAAGACCTCCCCTCTTGACCCGACTGTTTCTAAGTCGACTGGCCCCACCTGCCAGTCTTAATCATTCTCATTTCCTTCGCCACGTTAAAATTTTGGGCATTTAATGCATGTCTTGTCACATTAAATGTATCCATATACGTGGAAGTTTACTTTGAATTTGGTAACTTAACCGTACCCTGACATTTTTCTTTGTTCCTTCCCATAGCAACGTACATTGTCCTTCCTCGTACCTTTTGCCCAGAATGGTAGTGACACCTGCCCTGCCACTACCTACCTTTTACCTATTTCTATACTTATCCTTGACACGTATATTTCTAGTTTTCTTCACCATTTTGATTACAATTAGACCAAGGAATTCTACCACATCACCTTATCTTGGCTCTCGATCAGTGGCTCCTAGGGAAAACTTTGCTGCTCCCGACCTCCCCTCCATCCATTGCTTCTTCTATCCCTGGTAAGTCCCTTGGCGATCTCCTCCGCTCTTGTTTTGCCACTGTACTGAGCTGGTTGTGTCCATTTCAGGACCTCCTCGGGTGGACTTCTTTTTGGGTTTCTAGGGCTTTTGTGTGAGGACCTCCTCTGGACTTTGCGCAAGAACCATTTCTTAGGATCTCTGTTCTATTGCTTAAATCACTCCTTTGGGGTCTTTTGGCCAAAGACCACCTCCTCTGATAAGCTTGAACCTTTTCTAAAAGAACCATTCTAAAAATATAGACCTTTCTGTTGATTAAGTTTTGGACTCCTTTGGGGTCCCCTCGGTTTCTTGTTGATCTCGGTTGGATCTTTATTTGAGTCTTCTTTGAATTGCTCTTTTCCGTGTAGATTGCGAAGACTCTAGGAGTCCGAGGGTTCAAGAAGGAAGAATCTCGGGATAGTGAGCAAGGCAAGTTGCACTCTTGATCATATTGCACCCAATAACTCAATTTATTTATGTTCTGCTTCAAAGTTTAATACATGCCTATTTCTACCAAGTTAGTTCACTACTGTTTTAAATCCATAGTTATGCCTACTTTCTTTGTATGGCCCTTTGTTGACTTTGGACTAAACTCATTGTCACCTTTAGATCAAACTTGGGTCATGCATTAGTGTGAGCTCAACCATTTGAAAAACTTGTGCTTAGTCGGGCTTAGACCAAAAGTATTGATTTGGGAAATCTTTACCAACATAACCAAATATTGCTTAAAATGTTTTTACCATGACATTGGGTTGTCATGGAAGGATGAAAATATTCTTTGGGAAGCAAGGAAAATGAAAATGGATTGGGGCTGGGCGAATTGGTTAGATTGGTGGTGCAATGTTTGTGCACGGACTCTATCTGGTAAAGGTGGAGGTCGGGGGTTTGTGAAAGTCGCCCTAGTCATGTGAGGACCGGTCTTTGGCGACCAATGCCAAGCCTATAATGGGCTATGCCACAATCGTGCAACCACATGTCTCCAGAATGGGGCATGGGACCTGGCTAAGTAATTTGCAAAACTTCACCATATGCTGCTCCATTGGAGGTGTGGGAGGTCTTGTAAGACTGATGGTCCTTTATGACCTAATGTTCCCACTGGTGCAAGAGGGGGCTTCCCGCTGGATTGCTGTCTATAGGGGGGGTGAAACCTTAGCAAGGAAAGGTTGTGGTGGAGCAATGCATTGTAAAGGCCTTGTCATGAGCTCTAGACCTCTTACCTTTGGTAGTGAGAGGTGGCATTGACGGATCTTGGGATAAACTAGAGAAATCATGTCATGTGGGTAAAGTGCACAACCTCTGCGAGTTAAATCTATTGAATAGCCGTGTCCACGGTCATGGGCGTCTTGGCAAAGGCTACTCGAGTTAGATGTTGATTTTGGGGTTTTCGAAATGTTTATCAAATCTGTTTTTGGGATTTTATTCCATGGGTTTGGGCAGGGAGCCTATTGTCAGGAGAGTATCCTTCACCAACTTGTTGATGAATGTTATCCAACTGAAAAATTGCTTTGATAAAATGAATTTTATCTATTTAAAGACACCTTTGGAACTTAGTAATGGTAGTTGAAAGAAAATTGGCTTTGTGCAAATTAACCATAATATGCCATCTTTTGATTATCCATATATGCATGTCATTACGCTAATCCACGGGTGTAACTTGCGAAACACGGTTGTTGTGCTCACTCTTGCTCATTACAATCTTTGCCAGGAGAAGACCTTGGCAGTGAAAAAGATCAAAGCGAATAGGTTGTGCCTGTCAGTTGCCTGTGGTGTGCTGCTGGAACTGTTATTCTTTTGCTCTTTTGTGTTCATGTTGGGCCCAAGGCCACTGTGTAACAACTCTGTAAATATTTTACTTTAATAAAGATGCGTTCTGGATGTCACCACCATTGTATTATTTCTGTGAAGAGCTAGCCATGATCCTTGGGACTAGCTCGGGATTCCTGAGGAACCACGAGCAAGCTCAGACCTACATGTGCTCACCATGGGGTGAACGAGTGAGGTTCTGAGGAAGTCTCGGACCTCCCCGACCTCCTCTGGAGGATCGCGGGTGATCTTGAGGAGCTCTCAGACCTCCTCGTTTTCCCTCTGGTTGTGGCCGTGGCAGGTCCGTGGGCGCTCCTTGGCTCCAAGACTCTCTCGGGCCATGTTCTCCCGGACATCCCGGAGGTCTCTTTGGACCTCTGGGAGGTCTTGGGAACTGTCAGAGAGGTCCTTTGGGACCTCCTGGGAGGTCCTGGTGGACTTTCCAGAGGTCTTGGAGGACCTCTCGGGTGCCCTAGAGTTGGGTCGTTACATCCCCTAAGATTTTAACCATAGCTCATCAAGAAGGTAAGAAACCTATTTCAATCGATGATTGCGACGATCGAATCCAAAGTTCTACGAATTTCTTGGATGAGATCAAGAAGGCACAAGAACTGAGGAAATTCGAACTTTGATCCAAAAAACTAGCTCATTGGTAGATGATGGTCAAGATGACCCTAGATGATTTTCCACACGTCCAAGCCAGCTAGATCGCAGCAACAGACACAAGGAAAACCCAAGGAACATACAAAATCCTAAAGGCATCAAAGAGAAAGTAAGAACAAGATAGAACTCGTCTTGGGGCAAACCTTTTTTGGATTGATTCAATGGATTGTTGGTTTACAGCCACTCCACCATGAATGATAAAAGCTCAACACTTGAGCACTCAATCAATCCATCTCCTTCAAACCCAAGCCTACTCTATTTTCACTTTTCCCAAATCACAAATTAGGGTTTCTTCTTGAAAGAGTCAAGATGTTGCAAATCCTGTACATCTTCCTTTTATAGTGGAGACTAGGTCTAGAGAGAAAACTTTATCGAACGTCCGTTAAGCCCACACACAAATGCATCTAGGGTCATCTTGACAATCGTCCATTTTGAGACCTCCTTAGCCTAACAACAGTTTGAAACTTCTCGAAAATGCGGATTTCTCCAAACGCCTCTAAGGAATCTAGGCCATATTTTAATGTTTTGGTAATTAATGACGATCACGTTTATTGGACTAATATTTTTTATCAAGTAATTGAGAGGTTTAATTCTAGACATGATCAAGATCATAAAAGGCACCCATGATTGGACATCAAGATGATCTAGCTCAAGGCAAAGGTAAAATGGTTGTCTAAGGACTATTTTATAGTTTTTACCGGTCTAGGTATTTGGTGGTTTAAATACCGGATTGCTAGAATATGTAGTTGTACTATTAAGAGGGATTTTCGGCTAGTAACTTATAGCATATAGTCCCACTTTGATGAGGACATCAACCCTATGGATGCAACCACTACTTCGACCCATTGCACAACATCCTCTACGTCAACCACATCTTCTCCGATAGGACTTTCGGCTACTGCAATGCCATATTATCCAGTTGGACCGAGCTACCTCTACATGCCATGGTGCTACATCTACATGCCATGGTGCTACATCTACATGCCATGCTGTTACGTCTACATGCCATCACAATCATCAAAAGAAGGTGCTGCGCCACCTGTTTGGGCCAATTTTGGGCCTTGTAATCCTTGGGCCTATCTCCCTAGCCGCCTCCCCTCCTTGGGGCGCACTGTTTACGGTGGTACTGTTCAAGTGAATAGTACCCTATGAATAGTACCACCCCGCTAGTTCTTTTCTATGTGTGGCTCCCCCTCCCCTATATAAGGAGGCCACACCCCTTTAATTTTCCTTGGGTTTTTCTTAAGGATTATTCTGCATAGCAGTTTCGCCACATATTCGGTTGAGAAACCCTAACTTTATGAACTTAAAGATTTATTCATAATATTTCAGATTGCATCTTCTATTCTCTTGCTTGTGTTCTCGATTCGCTTGCAGGAAATAGCCTTCTTGGCGAGGTTAACCGCGTTCGGCACGGTTGATAACCAACGGAGCAGTGGTGTAGAGATTGCAAGGGGTTCAATCTGTTTTGGTCAGAGCCTTTGGATCATCAACGTCGAGTTCTCCACAATCGACTTATCAGTACCTTTCGGAAGATCGGGCCACCGTCACATGAGTTGGTATCAGAGCAATGGTTGCCCGTTAGGTTATCACAATTTTCCCCTTTTAGATTAGTTTATGTCATCATCCTAAAACCCTAGAAAAATTAGCCCCACAAAAATATTTGTTCGTTGTGTTCTTCCGCTGTCCTATCACCCTTTGTGCCTTTGCAATTTGTTCTTTTTAGTTTGCTTTGTTGAATTGTCGTTGCATCGTCGAGTCTTGGTGCTGGTTTTTCTTGTCTAGATTGGTCTCGTTTTAGGGTTCCTTGTCGATCGTCTAGTTTGTTCTCCCTCCCTGCTGCGATCATCATTAGGGTTCGACGGGTGCTATACTACTAATTGCATCAACGAAAGAAACAACGAAGGGCTGCTCCTTTTCTCACAGTGAGCACGTGATTCGGTTGTGCCATCAATAGAGTCGGTTGCATACAAAGATACAGTGGCGAAATAATAAGCGAGTCCCACGGGTTGGATTGCTTCACGAGAAAACAGCAGAAGCAAGATCTTGAGTAGTTTCTCTACTCCTCTGGACAAACAAAGAAGCAAAGAAAAATAACAGATCGGTTTCTTCTCGGGGCGCCGCCGCTTCGGGACGACGCCGCCAGCCGCCGCCGCTACGACGACGCCAGCGTGTGGATCGAGGTCGCCTCCCTGCCAGGTTACCACCGCCGCCGCCGCTCGGTTCTAATCGGACGCCGCCGCTTTTAATCAGCGCCGCCACGCCGCTTTGCCGAACGGACGCTGCCGCCAAAGAGCTGCCGCCGCCATCGCGGCGAGCGCGCCGCCCTCCACCATCTCCTCGCCGCCGACGCCAAGGCTCGCTTCGGCCCGCCACAGCTGGCCGTGGTCTCCGGCCTGCACTGTCGCGACCGCCGCCAGCGCCATGGTCGCCGAGCCGCCTTGAGCCGCGAAGCCGCGCCGCCTCGCTTTGCGCCACCATCTTGCACCGCCGCCGTCGAGCGTGCCGCGCCGTGGTCACCGAGCCGCCTCTGCTACCGATCGGAGCCGACGCCACTTTTGGTTGAGCCACATCTGAGGTCCAAGTTCTTTTGCTATCGGGTTGAGGTAGTTTTATTATCTTCTGAGGTTTTATAAAAAGAGAGAGAGAGAGAGAGAAAGGGAAAGAACAGAGAAAAAAAAAGGACAGAGAAGAAGAAAAAAAAAGAAAGAGAGACGGACAGAGTAGAAAAAAAAAGAGAAGAAAGAAAGAGTGAAAAAAAATTATTCGGGCTGCCTCCTTGTTCAGTTTGGTATAGTCATCCATTGCTCGTTGGTGTTGATTGTTCAGTTTAGCCTTCCGTTGTTACTACTAGTTGTTCGTGCGAGTTTCTCTAGCTAGGCTTGGTTTAGACTAGGACCAGCACTCGTGACTAGTACTTTGAACTAATATTCAACTTTGCATACTGAATTGAATAATTGCTATTCCTTTGCTACATACTAGCCTTCCAAGCTCCACCTACTCTTGATCAGAACAAGTCCCCTCTTGCAATCGAACCCACGCTCGACACGGTATCACGAACCAGCCACCGGCTATACCACCTGCTGCATTGGTAAGAACACTTGTAAGAGTGTGGTAAGACGCTTGAGAGTGTGTGTTTCCACCCTTCCACCACCTAGTAGTTGATAGGGATAATACTTTTGTGTTGTCTTTTGTTTTCTACTAACCATGATAGGTGAGACGTCTAATGAGAAAGAGTGTGTTGTAAAAGGAGAGCTCATGACGCTTATGGATGAACAACGCACTACCATTAATAAGGAAATTTTAGGTGCCGCTGCTACGGAGAACTATAGGACCCTAATTGTGCAGCGATTATTGAGCACTCAAATGGAGCAAGCGGAGAAGCTACAGCGCCATAATTTGTTTCAGATGTTCCTCATCATCAAGGATTGCCGTGTTCGTGTCATAATTGATGGCGGGAGCAGTAATAACTTGGTGAATTCAGAGTTGGTCAAGAAGCTTGGCTTGACCACACGCAAGATCCTCACCCGTACCACATTCTGGGTTCAACAACAATGCAGAAGGTGAAGGTAACACAATCTGCGAGAGTGCATTTTTCCATTGGTTCCTATCATGATGTTGCTGATTTCGACGTAGTGCCTATGCAAGCCTGCTCACTTTTATTAGGTCGTCCATGGGAATATGATACCGATGCAACTCATCATGGTAGAAGTAATAAGTACTCTCTTATGCACAAAGGAAAGAAAATAACTTTGCTACCTTTGACACCTACTGAAATTGTGAAATGTGATAAAGAGCTAGCTGAAAATGAGAAGAAAGAACTTGAACATGAATATAAAAATCAGCAAGTAGTGAAGACTGTTTTCCCACCTAAGAAAGAGAGGTTGGTACCTAGCTCTAGGACTAAGGGAATTAAATTAAAGGGTTGTCTCATGTTTGCCACCAACTCTGATCTTGTTGAAATACCCCTGGGACTGCCAAATATTAGAGGGATTGAACACCAAATTGATTTAATTCAGGGAGCGACTTTGTCAAACCGTGCGGTGTACAAAGATACAATAGAAGATATTTCTTTGCCTCCTGTTGCTACTAATCTTTTGCAGGAAAGTGATGACTTGGAGAAAACGAATGAGTCAAGGATGACTCAAATTCAAGAAAGGGAGGATGATGAGGACATCAACCCTAAGGATGCAACCACTGCTTCGACCTGTTGCACGGCATCCTCTACGTCAACCACATCTTCTCCGATAGGACTTTCGGCTACTGCAATGCCATATTATCCATTTGGACCGGGCTACCTCTACATGCCATGGTGCTACGTCTACATGCCATGGTGCTACATCTACATGCCATGCTGTTACGTCTACATGCCATCACAATCATCAAAAGAAGGTGATGTGCCACCTGTTTGGGCCTTGTAATCCTTGGGCCCATATCCCTAGCCACCTCCCCTCCTTGGGACACACTATTCATGGTGGTACTGTTTACGTGAACAGTACCCCATGAATAGTACCACCCCGCTAGTTCTTTTCTATGTGTGGCTCCCCCTCCCCTATATAAAGAGGCCACACCCCTTTAGTTTTCCTTGGGTTTTTCTTAAGGATTATTCTGCATAGCAGTTTCGCCGCATGTTCAGTTGAGAAACCCTAACTTTATGAGCTTAAAGATTTATTCGTAATATTTCAAATTGCATCTTCTACTCTCTTGCTTGTATTCTCGATTTGCTTGCAGGAGATAGCCTTCTTGGCGAGGTCAACCACGTTCGGCATGGTTGATAACCAACGAAGCAGTGGTGTAGTGATTGCGAGGGGTTCGATCTGTTTTGGTCGGAGCCTTTGGATCATCAACGTCGAGTTCTCCACAATCGACTTATCAGTACCTTTCGGAAGATCGGGCCACCGTCACATGACACTTTGCTCAAATTCAGATGAACGCTCAAATTATCTCAACTCTTGAAATATTCATCCTTGGCTCTCCTTGATTGTTTTTCCTGGCTGGACTAACCGCAGGCAAGAGGCTGGTCTGACCAGGGTTGCGATCTAACCGCACAAGTCGATGTTATCCAGTAGAGTTTCTTACTATCTCTGTTCGCTGCGGTCTGACCGGCCCTACGGTCTGACTGGCGTGGTCAACATTTTCCAGAACAATTTTTCCAGATAAATTTGTGTGAGTTTTGAACTCCATACTGACCGTCGTTCCTTGAGTGGTCTGACCACACCGGTCAAACTTATTCAGGGGACCTTTTCTCTGGTTGATGCTATTGCCCTGTTTTTCAATCCGGACTGACCGCAAACCTTGGCACGATCTGACCGGTGCGGTCAACGTTTTCCAGTAGCATATTTCTTGTGCTGTTTTGTGGACATCTTGCCTCTGGTCTGACCGACAGTATCGATGAGATCTGACCGGACCCAGTGTAACAGATATAGCATTTAATGCTACAGAATTTGACTGTTGGGACTATAGTCCGGTCTGACTGGCCTCGTACTTGCGGTTTGACTGGGAGTGTTGTTTCTGCAGAATTTTGTGTTCTAACGGCTAGTGGAGGGTGTTGGGGCTATAAATATCTCTCCACTTACAGCAAAGGACCTTCTTGAACCCTCATTGAATACACTTGAACACTTTCTTTGTCTCTCCTACAACTTGAGAGCATAAATTCCATTTTCTAAAGGTTGTTGAGTGCATTCAAGTGCATTGAGTTGAGTTTGATCTTTGTGGCACTTGAGCATCATCAAGCGAATCGTCGTTGATTTGTTAGTCTTGGAGGTTGCCACCTCCTAGACGGCTTGAAGGAGGTGCATCGGTGTTCTTCTCAAGAAGTTTGTGAGAAGACCCGGTGGATTGTGAAGGTTGGAGCACGTCTATCCGGAGTAGAGAAGAGCTACCACTAGTAATCGAGGTGTGTGCTCGTGTGGAGTCAACTTGATTTGTTCAAGCTTCCTCAACGTAGATTAGGGGAGACCGACAAGCCTTCGAGACCACGAGAAAACATCAATTGTCTTCATATTGTGGTTTGTTACTATTGCTCTCTCTCTTTACAAATATTTGTATCTTGATTAGATTGTTTAGCTTAGTCTAAAAAGGTTAGTGCACTAAGAAAGACCTATATTATTTAGGCATTGAATTGTGAAAATGAATTTTATTTCATCATTTGCTAAAAATTTGATTTTATCCAAAAGTTTTAAAAATCATCTTTTCACCACCCTCTAATCGGTTATCCCTGATCTTACAGACTCGTTACTATTACTAATTGTTTAACACACTAAAATTAAGATCATCTACTCCTGATCTCCACACGCTTACATTCTGGCTCGCTGTATATCCTGCTATGTGTATCCCCAACCAACCAGCGGAATATATATATTAACTAATTCCCAGGTAAGAAAGGGACATCATATATATCTAGCTATCGCGATCAATATATGCTCTGATGCTCATCACTTAATTAAGCAGCCATGTATTTTATGAGACAATAGCTAGCAGGATGGACGGACTCTGCTATCTGTCTCTGTACTATGGAAGTGCGCTGTCGATACGTGGCTGAGCACGTTCGCCGCGCCCTTCACGATCGGGTCGATCAGGTTCTCCCGGACGTTCTTGTCGTCGTAGCTGACGACGACGGGGGAGGCGGTGCGGAAGACGCCGTCGGCGGCCTCGTCGAAGCTCCCCTCCACCATCAGGTCGGCCTTCACGAGCTGCAGCCTCTCGTTGGCGCCTTCCAGGTCCAACAGGAACCCAACCTTGCCTTCATCCTCTGCAATCAACATCCACGCGTACATCAGCATACATGCACGCATAAGAATTCAAACACAAATGGATGTATCAATCAACACTGTTCTGTACATGTACCTGGGTCTCTGACCGTGGCGCGGCTCGTGTGGCCGACGGCGAGCAGCGCCCGGATGAGGTGCGCCGCGATGAATCCTGTGCCCCCGGTCACGCAGCACTCCGGCATCTCTCGCTCAAGCGCCTCACGATGGTCGATATTTTTTTTAAAGTAAATTTCACTTTAAATCATATAATCTTATCATAGTTTCACTTTGCACAACTCTTAGCAAATCTTTTCATTTTGCACCATATTTTCTTACGATGTGTTGCACTTTGTACCACGGTATGGAGTTGATCGCCTTCTTTGGTGCTCGCCAAAGATGAATGGCAGCATCGAGGCGCGAGATGGAGAGAGAGGAGTAGATGGAAATAGAAAATATATAGAAAGTGGAGAAGAATAGCTAGAGCATCGCCGGCGATGGCTATAGCAACGACGGCGATGGTAAAACGGCTCGCTCTCTGTATTTTTCGGGTTGCCGCTACCTTGCCAACTGTGCCTCGCCGCCGACAAGCTCCCTGCACGTCTCTCATGTTTCTTTCTTACTGAAACGATGTTTTTCTGATGCAAAGTGAAACAAAAAAAAAGATGTGGTACAAAGTGAAAAGATTTATACTAATGATAGAATAAAATAAAACCAGAGCAAGATTACATGGTCGAAAGAGAAATTTACTGTTTTTATTATACCATGGAAGAAAGAACCTCCGCTGGACGGCGCAACGCAAATATGGCGCAATCAAGATCGGTTTGGGTTAGGTTGGTCATGGGAAGAGGATTCTCGCTGCATACGCATGCATGGGCTGTTGTTCATTAACTCCATTCTTTCTTCGGGTAGTACATATACTTGCCCGTACGTACAGCATATACGCATGTACAACAGTACGTACACACTGCAGCTAGCAGTGTGTATATATATACATCATTACATGAGTTTTTCTGTGGCCCTTGGAGCAGCTTAGGCTTACGAGTGCCAATAATGTGCATGCTTGAGTTTCAACATGTAATTCTAACTACCAATTTGCTCACTGGAAGTGGATTTTTAGCTCTTAAGGGGGCATCCCCTAACCGTCCAATTTGTCTCCCCCTCTACACCAAGATCCGTGCATGTAATTCCTTTTTCTTTCCTTTCCTTTTTTCCTTTTATTTTCTTTCCTTCTTCTCTCACTTCCATATCACGTTCTTGCTTCTATCCATTTCTTTGCCTTCTTTCCTTCTGGTCGTGGCAGCTCAGTGCCCCCGGCTTCCTCCGGCTCTTCCTTTGGCCACCACCGCGCCTTGCCATCGGCTTCCTATGGCCACTACCGTGCGTTTGTGCCTCGCCCCATTTCCTCTGGCCACCGCCGCCCCTCGCCTGTTGGAACTAATCTTGTTGTTTATGTGTTCTTTGTTTATTTATGATTGAGTGTTGCATGTAATAGGCTTGATCCAAACTGGTTTAGTGTGAGCTGCATGGCATAGTGGCAGGATCCGGAGTGTGCAGTGAGCGGATCGGCAGCCAAGAGTTGGGAGCACGCATGTTTGTTTGGATTAGCCAAAGAATGAGTTCGTGGCCAGGTGTCTGGACAGGTCGTGGAGCACGTTCTGCAGCAGGAGGCGGTTTAGCTTTGCATAGACGCATGCATTGGTAAAGGCACTAGTTGTGTTGTGCCGCAAGGCGCTGTGTGTTCCTCTTCCTTGTGTAGGCGTGAGTTTCTCTAACATTTGGTATCAGAGCCGTACGTCGGTTCTATGGAGATGTCCGGAAGCGATGGGATCAACCTTGGTGGCAATGGAGGCCATGGGGACGACTCTGGCAGCAGTGGCGACCGGGAGCTAGTGGTGCAGCAGGTCAAGGAGACAGGGGTGGCGGTGCGCTATCCCATGCTCACGCGGACAAACTACACCGAATGGGCTCTCTTTATGAGAGTCAACCTGCAGGCTCAAGGAGCTTGGGAAGCCATCGAGCTCGGCGATGCGGGGTATCGGCTCGACAGGATGGCATTGTCAACCATCCTCCAAGCGGTGCCACCGGAGATGTTGGCGACGCTGGCGGCGAAAGACTCCGCCAAGCTGGCGTGGGAGACCGTGCGCATGATGCGCATGGGTGTCGAGTGCGTGCGCGAGGCAAAGGCGCAGACTCTACGCAAGGAGTTCGAGACGATCCGCATGAGTGACGGCGAGTCCATTGACGATTTCGCCATGCGACTGACGAGCCTCGTCAACAACATCCGTACTCTTGGGGACACGCTAGAAGAGGAACACACAGAGCCTTGCGGCACAACACAACTAGTGCCTTTTCTCTTGTTTCTCTCGTCTGCAAATTGATTACATGGACTCATATTTAAACACAAACACACGCACTAGCTGTGCAAGTTGCCATCTCACGTCACGCACGGCGTGCACAACTGGCCGCACGCAAGAACCGGGCAACTAACTAGCCATGGCCTAATCTAATGCACCTACATGCATAACTAACTAGTGCACGATCCAACAAACTAGGTCCTTGACCAATGCATGCGTCCATGCAAAGCTAAACCACCTCCCCGCCAGAGAACGTGCACCACGACTGCCAAACACTGCCACGAACTCATTCTTTGGCTAATCCAAACAAACATGCGTGTTCCCAACTCCCGGTCAAGCGATCCGCCATCGCACACTCCGGATCCTGCCACTATGCCATACAGCTCACACTAAACCAGTTTGGACCAAGCCTATTACATGCAACACTCAATCATAAATAAACAAAAAACACATAAACAACAATATTAGTTCCAACAATCACCCCTCTAATCTTGTTGTCGTTATTTTTTTTTAGCACCTCCTCGTCGGTCTTCAAAGTAGCATTGGCTCATCGTCGGCGTCCACCATAATGAGATGCGCCTCATTCTCCTTCTTCGACTCATGGCATTTCTTCTCCCAAGAATAGTGCCCGTACTCTTGGCAGTTGTAGCAACGCACTTTTGCCTTGTCAAAAATGCTCTTCTCCTTGCCGGTGCCATTGCGGTTCTTCATGCGCACTAGCCACTCCTCCTCCGTGAGAAGTAGGAGGCCACTTTCACGCCCACCTTCACCACTGTTGTCATCAAGCTCGTACCGTTCCCGAACATCTCCATAGAACTGACGTACGGCTCTGATACCAAATGTTAGAGAAACTCACGCCTACACAAGGAAGAGGAACACACAGAGCCTTGCGGCACAACACAACTAGTGCCTTTTCTCTTGTTTCTCTCGTCTGCAAACTGATTACATGGACTCATATTTAAACACAAACACGCGCACTAGCTAAGCAAGTTGCCATCTCACGTCACGCACAGCGTGCACAACTGGCCGCACGCAAGAACCGGGCAACTAACTAGCCATGGCCTAAACTAATGCACCTACATGCATAACTAACTAGTGCACGATCCAACAAACTAGGTCCTTGACCAATGCATGCGTCCATGCAAAGCTAAACCACCTCTTGCTACAGAACGTGCACCACGACCTGGCCAAACACCTGGCCATGAACTCATTCTTTGGCTAATCCAAACAAACATGCGTGCTCCCAACTCCTGGCTGGCTATCCGCTCACTGCACACTCCGGATCCTGCCACTATGCCATGCAGCTCACACCAAACCAGTTTGGACCAAGCCTATTACATGCAACACTCAATCATAAATAAACAAAGAACACATAAACAACAAGATTGGTTCCAACAATCACCCCTCTAATCTTGTTGTTGTTATTTTTTTTAGCACCTCCTCGTCGGTCTTCAAAGTACCGTTGGCTCATCGTCGGCGTCCGCCATAATGAGATGCGCCTCATTCCCCTTCTTCGACTCATGGCATTTCTTCTCCCAAGAATAGTGCTCGTACTCTTGGCAGTTGTAGCAATGCACTTTTGCCTTGTCAAAAATGATCTTCTTCTTGCCGGTGCCGTTGCGGTTCTTCATGCGCACTAGCCACTCCTCCTCCGTGAGAAGTAGGCGGCCACTTTCACGCCCACGTTCACCATCAAGTCATCAAGCTCGTCTGCTCTTCCAATCGACTTGAGTCTTCCTGAGCTCCTCGACGGACAATGTCTTCAGATCGATCAGTTGCTCAATTGAGATGGCCACCTGTGTGTACTTGGAGGGAACAACACGAAGAAATTTTTTACCACCTTTTCCTCTTCTAGCGTGTCCCCAAGAGTACGGATGTTGTTGACGAGGCCCGCCAGTCGCATGGCGAAATCGTCAATGGACTCGCCGTCACTCATGCGGATCGCCTCGAACTCCTTGCGAGAGTCTGCGCTTTGCTCACAAGACGCGTGCTCGACACCCATGCGCATCATGTGCTCGGTCTACCACGCCAGCTTGGCGGAGTCTTTCGCCGCCAGCGTCGCCAACATCTTCGGTGGCACCGCTTGGAGGATGGCTGACAACGCCATCCTGTCGAGCCGGTACCTCGCATCGCTAGGCTCGATGGCCTCCCAAACTCCTTAAGCCTGCAGGTTGACTCTCATCAAGAGAGCTGTACGTCGGTTCTGTGGAGATGTCCGGAAGCGATGGGATCAACCTTGGTGGCAATGGAGGCCATGGGAACGACTCTAGCAGTAGTGGCGACCAGCAGGCAATGGAGGCCATGGGTACGACTCCGGCAGCAGTGGCGACCGGCAGCTAGTGGTGCAGCAGGTCAAGGAGACGGGGGTGGCAGTGCGTTATCCCATGCTCACGCGGACAAACTACACCGAATGGGCTCTCTTGATGAGAGTCAACCTGCAGGCTCAAGGAGTTTGGGAGGCCATCGAGCCCGGCGATGCGGGGTACCGGCTCGACAGGATGGCGTTGTCAGCCATCCTCCAAGCGGTGCCACTGGAGATGTTAGCGACACTGGCGGCGAAAGACTCCGCCAAGCTGGCGTGGGAGACCGTGCGCATGATGCGCATGGGTGTCGAGCGCGTGCGCGAGGCAAAGGCGCAGACTCTACGCAAGGAGTTCGAGACGATCCGCATGAGTGACGGCGAGTCCATTGACGATTTCGCCATGCGACTGACGGGCCTCGTCAACAACATCCGTACTCTTGGGGACACGCTAGAAGAGGAAAAGGTGGTAAAAAAATTTCTTCATGTTGTTCCCTCCAAGTACACACAGGTGCCCATCTCAATTGAGCAACTAATCGATCTGAAGACATTGTCCGTCGAGGAGCTCACCGGAAGACTCAAGTCAGTGGAAGAGCGGTACGAGCTTGATGACAACAGTGGTGAAGGTGGGCGTGAAAGTGGCCGCCTACTTCTCACGGAGGAGGAGTGGCTAATGCGCATGAAGAACCGCAACGGCACCGGCAAGAAGAAGAGCATTTTTGACAAGGCAAAAGTGCGTTGCTACAACTGCCAAGAGTACGGGCACTATTCTTGGGAGAAGAAATGCCATGAGTCGAAGAAGGAGAATGAGGCACATCTCATTATGGTAGACGCCAACGATGAGCCAACGCTACTTTGAAGACCGACGAGGAGGTGCTCAAAAAAAATAACGACAACAAGATTAGAGGGGTGATTGTTGGAACTAATCTTGTTGTTTATGTGTTCTTTGTTTATTTATGATTGAGTGTTGCATGTAATATAGGCTTGGTCCAAACTGGTTTAGTGTGAGCTGCATGGCATAGTGGCAGGATCCGGAGTGTGCAGTGAGCGGATCGCTAGCCAGGAGTTAGGAGCACATATGTTTGTTTGGATTAGCCAAAGAATGAGTTCGTGGCTAGGTGTTTGGCCAGGTCGTGGTGCACGTTCTGCAGCAGGAGGTGGTTTAGCTTTGCATGGACACATGCATTGGTCAAGGACCTAGTTTGTTGGATCGTGCACTAGTTAGTTATGCATGTAGGTGCATTAGTTTAGGCCATGGCTAGTTAGTTGCCCGGTTCTTGCGTGCGGCCAGTTGTGCATGCCGTGCGTGACGTGAGATGGCAACTTGCTCAGCTAGTGTGTGTGTTTGTGTTTAAATATGAGTCCATGTAATCAGTTTGAAGAAGAGAGAAACAAGAGAAAAGGCACTAGTTGTGTTGTGCCGCAAGGCGCTATGTGTTCCTCTTCCTTGTGTAGGCGTGAGTTTCTCTAACATCGCCATCGCCTTCCTCCGGCCACCACTGGCCCCCACCCCGCCAGCCGATTCACCGGCTGTCGCCGCGTCGCCCCCGCTCCGCCTCATCTGGCCTCAAAGGTGACGAGAACACCTCATCCGGTCATGTGTGTCTAGAGGTGAGGCGGCGGCGAGAAGGGACAGAGAGGAAAGTGATGTGTATGTCGCGAGAGGGAGGTGAGCACATACGACGCCTAGACGCCAGTGGACTAGCCCGTCCTTGTACGGCATGGTTCGGCCGATTTTGCCAAATGAGTTGATTCATGATCTCTGTATAATATTCCATCACCTTGAGCCAGCTTGTCCTGGACGGATTCGTTTCATTCATCCAACCAAACGCTTGAACGAATGATATGATCATATCCCAAACCATCCAATCCGGGTATCACCTTGTTCACCCATCCAAACACACTCTTGGTAAAGAATACAGTAAAAGACAAAATGGTGTGAATCTCGAGACAAAATGAACAGATAGGAGGATGTCCCTTAAAAGGTAAAAAGCTTTTTCCCTCACTTTATTTTGTCATTGATGTACGGTTGTGGTTCGAACACACTCAGAATTTGTGACACATATAGTCAGTACGTACATGCTCTTACACAAGCATACAAGACTATACGTACATACTCTTATACAAGCATACAAGTGGTTCGAGTTCGACACTACGGATCGATCAAACCCTTTGCTTACTGGCCGCACTTCTTGCACTCCTCTCCAAAGTAGATGCAAGGCGTAGAGAGGGTAAGATCTAGGTTCAATCCAGCAAGCCGCTGCTCCTGCCGAGCTCGGTTGCTGCTGCTGCCTGCGTCCGAGACTGCACAGTCGCCGACGGCGATGTCATCCTTGGAGGAGGAAGAAGGGTCGCGATCGGAATGCTTTGCACGGTGTTCCTCGCATTCGTTTCTTGCACGGCGTTGCTCATGATCAGGTAAGGGTAGAGTCTTTGCACGATGGTTGTCGGGATCAACGCCCATGCTCTTCAGCTTCGTCCTCATCTGCGAGTTCCAGTGGTTCTTGACCTCCTTGTCGGTCCTTCCCGGCAGCCTCCCGGCAATGAGGGACCAGCTGGATCAAGAACACCCATGTTAGCAAGGGTCAAGAACGGTGGATGAATCATGCATACAGTACTATGTAAGTCAAAATTGATAAGAGTTTGGAGCGTTCCACTCCCAAACAAGAATTTGGATAACTTATTTTTGGCAAGCAGAATGACTATAAATATCAAAATATGTAGGATGCATGTCTAGTTATAGTACTAGACAGAATCTTTCGAATTGCAGTTCCACCCTGCAGTATATATGTACAAGTGAAGGTATGAGCCACATGTACACTACTTTATTACTAAACTACAGAAGAAGAAGAGATCAAATCGGAGAGTTGAGCTAAGATTAACATGGTCGAGGAGAGGAGAGCATACAGTTGAGTTGAGCAAGATAAGACCATCGCGCGTTCTTCGTACCGGTTCCCGAGCAAAGCGTGCAGCTTGATGAGGAGGTCCTCCTCTTCCTCGGAGAAGCTCCGAACAAGCAACGTCCCTGTAGACGAAGAGGAACGCACAGCATGTACAAGATCAGAAAACACATATATGCAGATGCATATATTCATGGAACAGGCTACGAAATGCATGCAGCAAACCTACTGCCTTAGTTACCTCTAGTCTGCTTCATCTGCTTGCACGGCCTCACGCTGCGTCGTGGATCCCTCATTGTCAGTTTGTTACTAGTGCATATATGAGCTACCTACTTGCTTAATTGCAGTGACCGGCGGTAAGTCCCAAGTACGTATATCTGCATATCGATCAGAGATATATAGAAACATGCCGGGTGGCTAGCTAGCTCTAGTTGTTGGGGGGAGGGGGGATGGAAACGATAAGGTGCATGTGCCGGCCGGCCATGCGCGTCGTACGCACGGTTCTTGATTTGACCGGAAGTAAGAGGAAGACCGGCCGGTTGCTTGGTTGGTTCACCCCTTCAGGTGTGGAACAATGAGGGGAGAGCGCAAGCCATCTTACCACGTACCTGGAAATACAAAGGCCGAAGATAAATTCACAGCTTCAGAGAGTCCCTATTGAAACGCACTTGTGTGCGTGTATAAAGATGGGTATCAGGACTAATCATAGATCTAATGTTCTTCGAAAATAAAATACACAGATTTCGATATTACACCAGGCCGAGTTACTTATAAGTTTTCTAGCAATGCACGCGATAATTGAGAACCACTGCCACCTAGATCAAATCAAAGGTACTATGAGAAAATATTATGAATATTTTAGTCAACAGTGAGAAAGTATACCTAGTAATTAGGTTTACATGCACGCTTGACCCTGATACCTGCTGTTCCAAGAAGGGTTTAAAGAATTTCACGAAGGACTGCCACCCGCAGCCATCTAACTTGAAACTTCTAGAATCCAAAAAATTAAGATGGTAGTTTTTGAAAAACAGAAACTACTGTTGGTAAAACCCATCAAGATCTTGTAAAGAAAGTATTTTACTACCAAAAAAATTTATTACTGAAATGAACTCTTACTATATACGGCCACAAAATCTGCCTGAAAAGTACAAATCAGGCAAGTATGCACGAAATGCCAACACAATACTTCAAAAAGTAGCATAAACCGGCAACACAAATAAACAGCAAGCCATAAGCTACACGTCAAAGGTAAAGCTCCAGTTTGATCGGTAGTTAGAAGAAGAAAGCAAAGCAGCACCTACTCGCTCATAACTGATTAGAGCGACACGCGCCGTGTGCTAGCTGTGTCCACAGGTCGCTCCTTTGAGGCCATTCTGAACGATCAAATGTGCTAAAGCAGATGCATGTGTCAGCCAGACAACAACAAATTGGTAGCCAATGAGTTGAGAGCAGACATGTGACACATCAAGACATAAAAGCTTGATAAATCAACATAGCACTTGTGTGTTCAATGGAAGGGAAGCATACCACTGCCTCTGTCTCAGCAATCGAAACAATTAATTGTTGCCAAAAGACTGATTACAAGTACTGCATTTTCCCTCGACACATGATGAGATATACGATTGTCAGACTGGAGACATGAAGCCAATGTAGAGATTAAGATTCAAGCATGTCACCGGCCTAATTGCTAACGTGGTGATCACACTGGGAAAAAAATGGTATAGATGCTACTATTGTTGTGGAATATGTACTTGTGACTTCGAAATTTGGAGCCTCCTATTTGTCAAAACTGCTTTCTACAATTGTACCTTGTACTAAATTTGTCAAACTAGTTGATGTGCGTATACTTTCTCCTGCATTGCAGAATAGGCAGATGGCCTAGGACCAGACGATTGGACGGAGTACAATCGTGGATGGTTCTTAAGATGATCTATTGCTTGTCTTCTAAGAGCATTTGGATTGACGCCCGCCTTGGAGCAGCGATAACTCCAATAGCTTAGCTTCCCAGTAGTTCTGGACATTCAGCTGGGGAGAAAAAGGTCAACGTTGCTAAGGATTTCTTGGATGTATAGTATGATGTATCAGAAAGAGAGAGGATAACTGTGGAGATATATTGCATACCGCCTGTATATTGAACTTGTCTGGGGTATCATCAAGCACCGTTTCATTTTCCTGAACAGTAATGATTAAGGGCTGCAAAAAGAATTACCTAATTTAGCCGATCTAGTTAACTATAAAGAAGGGCTTAAACTTGGTTCAGTGATTAGCTCATCATATTGGTCAACTAATCTACGTTTCATATATACTGAACAGTAACATATTGCATACGCAGTCCAAGTTGGTAGATAATTCATCACTAATAAGCACAGAAGGGTGTACCTTGCTCTTTCTTGCAATTCGAGCAAAAGCAAGAGTACCATCTCCTCCACAAGCGTCTTTTGGACCGCATCACATACTGAGGGGTGTTGCTTAACCCAGCAAGCACATAGGATAGAAAGGTATACCCAATCTGTTCAAAAAAGATCGATGAGAATGAATAAAGAAACAACAGATAAAATCAATAAGGACTCAAGTTTGTAAAAAAAATAATAAGAAATGTATAGTTTGACATAGAACAGCATACGGCTACATACAACGAAAACCCTGTAACTAGCAGAAACTGAACCCATGGAAGTAATCTGAAATATGCAATGTCATTGTTGTGTGATTGTTAAGCATATTGCTGGTAACTATTTAACTCAGTTATGCATGAGTAATTCAGCACAAGGGCATAGAGACCTCTTCGGCAGCAGATCTTGGTCATACTGATGGGCTGAGTGGTGGGGTAATACTGCAGGAGCATGGGCAGCAGGGATTTTGAATTCTTTCACGATTAGATGACTGATAATTGCTTCAACTCCTGCCAACAGATCAACTCCCTGCGTTTGATATATCAGTCAAGCGCATACAGGTTGACAAGTACACAAAAATCATTCTTGAATGGAAATGCTGACAATGAAAGATATGCCTCCCCAAATTTGATAACATCAGCATATTTCCCTTAATCAACATCAATCCATGAGATCGGTCAATATACATGTCCAGTGAAATAAGGGGCATCAACTTTCAAATTTTTCTAAACGAGAGGTGCTAACATCTATGCCAGAACATGTCTTTGCAATTGGTAAGAGACATTTTAAATGATTCAAACTGTAAATTTGTAAAATCAAAGTACCTTTCAAAACTGAATAAACCAAAAGGTCAGTAAGGGAGGTTCCAATAATGCTACATGAAAATATCAGATTGTACGAGGCCAATAACCTATCAGATAAATTAAATGAAACTACTACTTGGGCAGACAAGAATTATCTTCCCTTCCCGATAACAATCTGAATTTTCTGGATCATCATCAGGAAAGCGCGCAACAACCACCACGGCATTCACATCCGAGTGGTTCACTAGTGCATCAACCGCTCTTAACAGAGAATCAGAGTTCCCAATGTTCCCTGTTGATTTCCCACATTTCGGATCAAACCACGTCTTGATCTACACCATACATGGGCAGTTCATAAAGTAACCACGGATATCAAGAGATTACCCAAGCACTGTATTGTATTTTTAACTACTACTTTCAGAATAGAATGTGCACCTCCAAAGGAGCATCTGTGACAATGTACTCAACTACAGGGAGGCCAAGCGAAGCCCTCGCAGCATCTGCGACCTGCAAGTGGCGGAGTCGGAGCTCTTCCTCGATTCCAGAATCTAACACCAAGCCTACCTAGGTTGGATCAGTTACAATGTATCAATATCATTCTATCACAATTCACTACTTACAGTTACATGAATCAGCCTTATCTGCGTGCGTGAGTGAGTAATCTCCAGAGCCAATGCATCACTCACCTTGTTTTGGTGAACGGGTTGGAGAGCCCAAGAGCCTTCTGCGAACCTGTCCAGGGCGTATCCCTCCACGTAAAGCGTATTGGGCATCGGCCAGTACAGCATGACAGCGTTGAGCACCTACGAAGTGAAAGCTTCAAGCCTTCGAGGCTTTGACCAACCAAATTGTAATGGAGAAATGCTAAGTGGAGCAGATGCCTAAGTTTTGGCAAGGGCGTCGTGCTCTTACATTGGGGTGGGAGATGACACAGTCGGCGGCGAGGGCGCGCACCACCGGGAGGGCGTCGCCGGCGAAGCCCCCGACGGCGGCGCCGACTCCGGTGGGGACAACCAGGACTGACGTGTAGGGCCTCCTGAAGCACGGGGCCCGCGCGTCGGCGGACGGGGAGGCGTAATGGGCCCGAGCACGCCGACGCGGCGGCGGCCGGAGGCGGGTGGGGAGGAAGGGACGGGCGAGATGGAGCGGCGTCGTTTGCTGGAGCGAGCGAGAGCGGGGAAGCGAAGGGGATAAGGTTGGGCTGGGCCCACATGGACCGAACCGGGCCTGCCCCAATTTGGCCCATGAAAAAAAATTCATTGGACCGGGCCATTCAGTTCTTCTTCCTCGCCCCACCTGTCAGCCTTCCAAACAATGAAACAAAGTTCCGGGACTCTTCCTTAGTCCATCCCTCCGCAGCCACTAGACGAGACTCCTCCTTTCAGAGTCGAAGGCGAAGCTTCGCGGTCGCCATGTCGCCGCCGTCGCTGTGCGCCGTCTCCTGCTCCACCCCGCTCCGCGCGCCACCGCCTGTCCTGCGCTTCCGCCGCCCCGCCGCCTCGGTCTCCGTCTCCGCGGCGCGCGCTGCCCCGGCCGTCTCCGACGACCTCGTCCTCCGCATCGCCGAGCAGCTCGAGGACTCGGTGACCGCCTCCTCCCCGCTCCTCGACCCGCTCCGCTCCGCCTCTGCGCTCTCCCTCCTCTCCACGACCTGGCCCACCCGGCGCTCCAACGAGGCCTTCCGCTTCACAGACATCTCCTACCTCCGCTCCTTCCCCATCTCCCTCCCCTCCCAGATCCCCTACCTCGCGCCGCCCTCCTCCCCCTTCCAATCCCATATCCTCTTCTCCGATGGCCTCCTTGCCTCCGCCTCCGGCGCTCACGCGGCCGCCCTTGCCGACCTACCCCCAGGCCGCGCCCGAGACCGAGCAGCTGCCGCTCTCGCCACCTCCGCGGAATTCGCCCACAAGGACCTCTTCTACCACTTCAACGCCGTTGGTGCGAGGGACGTCGCGGTCGTGCACGTTTCCGAGGGGGTCAAGATGGCCAACGACCCGGTCCACATCATGTTCACTTACAGCGGCAGTGACGGTGGTAGTATGATGATGTCGAACCCAAGGGTTCTGGTTGTGGCGGAGAAGGGGGCGGAGGTGGCCATCGTGGAGGAGCACTTTGGGGTTGGAGAAGAGGATGGTGGGTGCTATTGGGCCAACCCGGTGGTGGAGATCATCGTGGAGGAGGGTGCGAAGGTGGTGCATTCCTATGTACAGCGGCAGTCGTCTGCAGCAGCACATACCAAGTGGACCTCCGTCCAGCAGGTGAAACTGTCTTGTGCATTATGCATTCATTTTATTTTATTACGGATTTATGTAAATGTTTTAACTCTGGTGGTGATAAAGTTTGGTTGGGCTGTATAATTATATGCATTCAGCTAGGACAGTGACCAGTGATGATGAGAGAAGCTGTTTGATTCAATTGTGAAGAAACATGGTTACACTTAACTGATTGTAGGGGGAAGTAAACACATCAATGTCTGATTGTTTGAGCTATATTGCAATTAGAAGTAATCATCTTCACATCTGTGGTGCTCTAGAGGTTATGGATATCAGGGGGTTGTGCTTGCTGTCATAAGGTAGGAGTAGGGCAACATAATATAGATCAATGAGGAAGCCAGTAAAGTCAGTCTTAGTCAGTAACACCAGATGCAATTAATTTGGGCATTGCTTTAATACTTTGAATTAGCAACCCCATGAAAACATATAGATATCGTGCAAACAAAAAATTTGGTGCACTGGTTACATAGCTTTTCTTAACCATGCTTTCGGTGTTATTCCTATGAAAATGGAATAATGGAGAGAGTTTACTCTGTTCCTGTTCATTGCTGTATCAGTTGCTAGGTTTTACTTATTCTGACTGTATATAAAGAGTCAGTTGTGCATATCTATGTACTTGAAAGTGCAGCATACTTGTAAAGAAATTTGAGTTTAAAGTGAAGCTTATTTGAAAGGGAAAATGTCAGTCTCATTAGCTGTGTAACATTCTTTGCAGGATACATCTAGTAAATATGAGTTCGTTGAGGTCAGCACTGGAGCAAGATTGAACAGGCACAATCTCCACATCCAGCAATTAGGTCCTGAGACAGAGACGCAATTATCAACGTTTCACTTATTATCTCAGAATAAGCAGATACATGATCTGCATAGCAGGCTAATACTTGACCACCCCAAAGGTTACTCACGACATCTCCACAAATGCATTGCTTGTGGTACAGGAAATAGTATATTTGATGGAAATATTAAAGTCAACAGGTATTTAGTCAGACTGCTTTCATTTATTATTTTCTTGTGTTCTGAGAAAAATCTCATCAGTTACAGTCATTATTCAAACAGCATTGCAGAATTGTATATTTCCAAGTTTGATGTACCAATGCTATATAGATTTGTTGATTGCCTACATATTCCACTGTTGCTGAAAATAAGGTATTTTAATATTAGTTTTTGGACAGTGTTATAGTTCAAATAGAATATTGCAGTAATTTTACCCAAAAAGAAATTGATGTACGCTCATGAAAATGATAAAAAGTAAAGTTAGCGGAAGCCTTTTGTGGTTGTAGTCTGGTAGATATAGCAGTACGAAGCAATTGATGTGTAGCATGTTTCTTTTGAGGAAATCTATACTAGGACACTTTGTTTCACCTATTGTGACATTGTTCTATAGGACCCAAAATAAGCAACTTCAATATTTTATTTATGCCATTGACAAAGCTTGTAGTTGCATACCTATATCCCCCTTATCCTAATATTTCGATGTTGTCGATCCGCAGGTATGCACAACAAACTGATGCAGGGCAACAAACTAGGTGCCTTCTCCTATCACCAAAGGCTGTCGTTAATGTGAAGCCAAACCTACAGATTATTGCTGATGATGTCAAATGTACACATGGAGCTGCCATCAGTGGCGAACTTGATCGAATGGAGCTCTTCTACTTCCTAGCGAGAGGGGTTGATTTAAAAACAGCAACTGAGGCCCTGCTTTTCTCATTTGGAGCCCATGTGATCAAGCGCATCCCATTTAAGCCCGTAGAGCAGAAGGTATTAGCGCAGTTGAAAGAGTTGATTACTTCGTCAAGACAAAGCAGTGGATGAGAGACCGTGAGCTCTTTTCTGTTAATTCAACACATTTTGGTTGAGATGACAAGTGTAGGGAGGGAACGTTACAAGGATTTGAGTGAAACAAGGTGAGGCAATACAACCATATATAAAACCGCTACAAGAAATACCACTCTAGCTTTCAAATTCAGTTTTTTCTTCTTTTTTTTAAACTACTGGTTTATTACTATCAAGAGCAAGAATGCATGAAGCTTCTAGATTTTTTTGCTAGTGTTACATTAGAATTGAACTCGACAATTTTATGTAAAGAAAATACACAACAGCTCGGCGGAACAGACAAATCTTTGTTTATGAAGCCTCTCAGTGTTTAATATTTGAGTACCGAAGAATATTTTCATGCTGCCTTTTAACAATATACAAAAGTTTGATCGTAAGCTATTAGTGCCAACCATAATGGTCACAGCTGACGCGAACCTAGGTTGGTGGGGGTGTAAATCCATACCTCCCACTAGAGGCGGGACTCGGGCGGGCTTTTCCTGTCGGCCTGAGGTCGGCCGTGCAGACGGCCCAGACATCAAGACGCACGCGCACGTGGCGGGCCGTGCTAGACTGCACAAGACGAACGGCCGTCGTGTTGCCCGAGGACGAACCACGACGGCGGCCGCAACGCAAGACGGAGTTGGGCGCGTGCTCGGGCCGGACGACGGCGCAACCGACGACGGCGACATCGCGCAAGACGGCGGCAAGACGCGCCCAGAAGCCGCGCATACGACGACGTCGCCGTGCACAGGCCTCCGCATTGCTGACGCCACTCTTGGCGTCCTGCGCCGCCAGCCGAGATGCTGACCCATGACGCCGCCGCCAACCTTACGTCGCCTGCCCTTCATGAGGTGGAGCGCGGTGCAAGGCCGTGCGGGAAGGTGGAGGGCGGTGAGGTAGAGCGAGGCCATGAGGCGGTGGGGAGGGGGAGGCCGGGGCGGTGGCGGTGGCGGAGCTGACAGCGGCGAGAGGAGGGCCAGAGAGGGGTCCAGGAGGCCATGGGCGATGGAGGCGGGGGGAGGGAGGCAGGCTGGCATGGCGGAGCTCGGGGCGGGCTGGAGAGAGGAGGCTGGGAGAGGGGGCTCCAGGAGGCCGCGGCAAGGGCGATGGGGAGAGGAGGCTGGTGGTCTGTCTGACCATGTGTTGGGAGCAAATGGGGATTGGGGATGAACCGAGCTAGAAACCAGAGAAAAGAGAGAGAGAGAGAGAGAGAGAGAGAGAGGGAATCTCCTCATTGGTGAATGCGTGAATGGTGACCGCCCGCTTTTACTTTCTCCAACGGTGAGAACGAAGAGAGGACGATGCTTTCTTTGAGGAGAGGACGGATGTTTTGCTTTCTTTCGAATCGAGAGAGAGAGAGGGAATCCAGGAAAAGCAAAGACAACTGCAAACAGAGAAGCAACGGCAAGCACAGATAGACATGATACGACATAAAAGTGATTTGATAATCGGGTCATTAGCAACGGCTCTCTTCAAGCGACAAGTGGCTATAAAACGAATCTCATTTCTCATTGATTCATCCATTCTCATTTCACTCACTTCTTCATCATTCATTTACTCTCCTCATTTCTTCAACGACCATCTACTCTCCCTATTTATTCTCCATCCATTATGTCAAGGAGCCTGAGCACCAAGGAGCTCCGAGCGGTATGCTACCGAGGAGTCTGAGCACGAAAAGGATAGCAGGCGACTTAGTGTAAGCTCTCGCCGCCTCCCCTAGTCCTCCTCCCGCTCGACTCCGTTGATGCTCGTCGCTCTCGCCAAGTATGGGAGACTACGGCATGGATGACCGCTATATGGACGGCACGGAGGGCTACGAGGAGTACCAGGCGGTCCGGAGCCAATGGGGACTCGAGAGTTCTCCTCGCGTCACGAAGGCAACATTAGCGGTCCGGACGAAGGGCTTAATTGTCGGAAGCACATGACTGGAGCCAAGAAATCCATGACTACCAAACGGTAGATATCGCAACATGTAATTATTGCTGCTAAATTATCTCGCTCAGCAATTTGCAGGACAGGCACTTGAACCGGCACTACAAGGCATGCTTATGTAAGATCGGGCGCAGAGCCGAGGGAGGAGTACAAACGCAGCTTAAACTTCGAGGCCGATGGCTCTGTAAGTACTTGGGTATACAACCCGCCGCCTGTGAGGAAATCGCTAGATATATTGTTGCGAAGATCAACCAATTAGGATGGGTGAAAGCCGCTGCTCAAAAAATGATCCAACGCGGTTTTTGCCCACAAGCACCAACATGTTAGTAGGAGAACCACTACATCCGATATTTTACTACTGTACCATAAGGAACTAGCAGAGCTAAAAGAACAATTCCTACAAGTTCAATTCTCTTTGCTATAACTTCAGACATTTGGACATCATCACACCAGAGAAGTGCTTACCTTAGTGTTGTAGCCCATTATTTAGACGACAATTACAAACTAAACAAGAGAGTCATAGGGTTTAAGCCAATTAACGAATCGCACACGGGAGAGGCCATTGCCGAGCGTATACTACACGTACTTAATGATTTTAAGATAGATAATAAGATTGCGTCTATCACTCTTGATAACGATCGTAACACGATCGCTATGAACATCCTCACCCCAAGATTGCAGACGTATATTGGTGGTTATGTTCTCCACCAGAGATGCGTATGTCATATCTTGAACCTTGTTGTTCAAGACGGTATGCAAGCGATTGGTGGATATTTGAATGGTATCCGCGACGCCGTTCGCTACCTCACAAATTCCCCACAAGTGGCAGCCAGGTTCGCGGAGTACTGCGCAGCCAATGGGAAGGAGCCAAGAAAATTCGGTCTTGACATGAAAGTGAGGTGGAACTCAACCTACATCATGTTAAAGAAGTTACAAGGGTACGAACATGTTATATCTGTTTTTGTCAATGCTAACTCTCAAGACAATGAATTGGTAGTTACCAATTCAGATTAAGGTGTCATTGGTCATTTTCGGCGCTTTTACAACCTTTTATAGAGCAACAAAGATATTATCCGGTATTTATTACCCTACCTCTTGCTTAGTTATAGAATATATTTGGTTAATTGCGCATAATATTGCCAAATCTAAGAAGGATCCCATTTTAAGTCATGTTTGTTGCACTAATGGAAGAAAAGTTTATTAAATATTTTAGTTCTATTTCACATGTGTATTGCTTTGCTATTATTTTCGATCCTCTGAAAAAGTTGCGGTTTTGCAGATGGGTATGGAGGAATAGGTGAATGCCTTGGTCTTGATTACTCGGAAGCTTTTGCACACGCCAAAGAGGAGCTTTTTCGTGTTTTCCGTGATGTATCATGATAAGTTCAACAACAATGGCGAGATCGAGACCTAAGCAATGAGCGCAACAAGGAAAGAAAAGCTTGACATCCCACTTGTGGAAGAAGCTAAAGGGCAAGTCAAGTTCTTCGTCCTCTCAAATTTAGGCACTCGTGGAATTACGTCTCGAGCTAAACCATTACCGGAGCATGATTTTGCAAACATCGATCCCGATCTTTCCAATGGAAAGATAAACTTGCTCGAGTGGTGGAAGAACAACAAGCGGATATTTCTGTGCTATCACATTTCGCACGGATGTTTTGTTGGTGCCGGTGTCAGTGTATCTTCGTATAACGTTCAAAGATGGCAGGAGAATAATTGAAAAAGAAGATCATCCTCACGCCTAAGATGGTGGAGGCAATCACATGCGCCAAGGATTGGGAATTGGCTAAAGAGCGCAACAACACCAACCGGAGGATCTTGAGATCGCAGCAAGACTGACGACCTCGAACGCATGAACGATCTCGACATTAATGAGTAGTTAGTATGTACACATGTTATTACAGTATCTTTTCCTTACTCGGGAACCCCACTCTGGGCGTAAGGTTTTTAACGAGGCAAGAATATTGTATCTGTAAAATATCAAGAAAATTTCACTTTTTCCCCAAATATTTTCGTGCCCATGTTTTTACGCAATTAATTCAATTTTAACTAGGTTTTTAATGAGACCAGCACGACCGCCGAGAGGAATGAAGATGGTGGTCGCCGCCATCATCGCCGCCGCCGCCGTCAATAGTTACTTAGGGTGGGCTTGGTGGCACGACACGACCACAAGACGACGGGCTTTGGGCCGTGCAGGCTGGCCGAATCTGAGGTGGGCGGCCGACGCAGCACAGACGGCGGATGATCGGGTCGAGCCAAGACGCAAGACGACGCGTTCGAGCACGATGGGCCGGCCGCCGTGTCGACGCAAGATGGCCCAATTCCCACCTCTACCTCCCACCAGCTGAGCTACACTCAGTTCAATGCAAACGATGTGTGCACTCAGTTCAATGCAAACGATGTGATCACACGGGGGAAGGAGGAAAGAAAGTTAGAATGCATTTCCCTATGAAGTATGAACACTTGCATTCACTTGTTTTGGACTAAATATTGACAAGATTGAGACTGTAGGAGTGTTCACCATGTATGCTGTATAAGAGCATGTACAATGAGTTTATGTCAGTCGTCTATAATTATTGTCACGTAAGATTTTTGCTGATGTGGATGAAAGAAAATAAAGAGAGAGAAAGATGCTGTCTACAATCCTGTAGTCGACTATAGCACAAGAAACAAGAAAAGCATTAAAAGATTGTGTGTTCTATAAAGACAACTAAAAAGATAGCAGCCGTCTATACCATTGTATGAGCTGTTAGTGCTGTCTATAAGTGACATGGATTGTTGTTATAGACAGTAGTTATCTATACCATTGTATATACCCTAAGGCTTCTCTCCCAGCTTCTTTGCCCAATAAGGTGCCAAGGCACAGTGTGCGCTTCCACACAGACACTTGATCCTGTCCCAAGAGGTCAGGACTCACTCAGCAATTAACACCTTCGTGAACTCCTGATTTAGTCAGTGACTTGTGAGGTGGCAAAATATCTTGAAGACGTTTTCAGTATGTAATGTACCTCGTTGACGCCTAGATTGGGGGAAAACAGGAGCTGGCCCGGTGATGATCACTCCCCTTGTGGCACATTTCTGAATCTCGACCAAGTTAGGACGTAGACGGGCAGGGCAACCTCTTCACGATTTCACCTGATGAAAGTCCAAACTGATCGTGCCGATAAAGCTGTTTACTCTGCATTTGTTAATGATGGGATTTTTTTCTCTCTTTTTTTGAGGGAACGTATCACGGGAATATTCCAGAAAAATGAAGAAAAAAGAAGAAGAAGAAGAATAGCAGCTTAAGTATAGTAAGCGACTCAAAGGGAGAACGGGAGACATATCATAGATGTCTGCAAAATTCAGAAAAGTCGGTGATGATGCGGTCCCGGCCCATCTCATCTTTGTTGGTGCAAAAATACGACACGAGGAAGCACCAACACACGATCTGATGGATAATAGCAAAATTGAATCCAGTCGGTGTTAGGATTCAACTTGGTCAAGAACCACAGCACACAACACCTAGACAGAGCTAATCGTGGTGTTGGGGCAACGGCGATGTCCTGACAAGGTCATTGGACCTGGCCAGGAAAGCAGAAAAAGGTGGAAAAAAGGACAGGACTACAAGAAAGCTATGGTAGAAAAAATAGTAGATGCAAATTGTATTGATCGATTGGTGATGATTCAATCAGCCATGACCCTCTTCTATTTAAAGGGCGGCAGGTCTTAGCCGTGAGAGCTCAGGACTCCTAAACTGAACCAAGCATTTACAGATATGATTCGGTTACGATCTTCAAACCTTCTATAATTGATATATCTTTCCTATCCGAACACGTAAGCTTCCTTGACGAAGTCTTCGTGGAAGGTCTTGAGGCCTACGCGGAAAATCCTGATGAAAACCGCGCGGGATCTCCGGAAGAGTTCTTGAATGGCCCTGATGGAGCCGCGTAGCACTTCTAAGTAGATCTTGGATGGCTCCGATGAAAGTGTGTGAACACCCCTGAGGAGATCTTGGACGGCTCTGATGAAGCCACATAGTGTTCCTGAGGAGATCTTGAACAGCCTTGATAAAACCGCGTAGCGCTCCTGAAGAGATCATGAACAGCCTTGATGAAGCCGCATAACACTCCTGAGGAGATCCTGGTGAACGCACTTGGAGAGGTCTTGGACGGCCGTGATGAAGCCACGTGAGTGCCCTTAAGGAGGTCCTGGACGGCTCTGATGAAGGCGCGCGAGTGCTCCTGAGGAGGTCCTGGACGGCCCTGATGAAACCGCGTAGTACTCCCGAGGAGATCCTGAGTGGTCCTGATGGATGCGCGCGAATGCTCCTGAGGAGATCCTGGACGACCCTGATGAAGCCGCGTAGCGCTTTCGAGGAGGTCTTGGATGGCACTGATGAAGGCACACGAACGCTCCTGATGAGGTCCTGGACGGTCCTGATGAAGCCGTGTATCGCTCTTGAAGATGTCTTGAGTGGTCCTGATGAAGGCGTGCGAGCGCTCCTAAGGTCTTAAACGGCCTTGATGAAGCCACGTGAGCGCCCTTGAGGAGATCCTGGGCGGCTCTGATGAAGGCGTGCGAGTTTCCCTGGGGAGGTCCTGGACGGCCCTAATGAAGCCACGTATCGCTCCTGAGGAGGTCTTGAGTGGCCCTGATGAAGGCGCGCGAGCGCTCCTGAGGAGGTCTTGGGCGGCTCATATGAAGGCGCGCGAGTGCTCCTGAGGAGGTCGTGGACGGTCCTGATAGAGGCACGCGAGTATCCCTGGGGAGATCTTAGGCGGCTCTGATGAAACCATGTGAACGCTCCTGGGGAGATCCTGGCCTCACTTTTCCTTGTCTTCATGACATGCTGCTTTGCAAAGACCACCTCTGGGATGTTTTGCAAGGACTACCCTTTTGAGCTACGACTTCCTGTTTTGTGAAGACTACCCTCCAGATCCTTCTAAGAGGTCTTTGTTGATATTTCCCTAGGATCACCCAGGGCGTCCTCTTTCAACCATACCCTGGTCGAAGGTTCGTCTTTGACCAGTTTCTAGTTGTGAGCTTTTCCGCGACAATACACTGGTCGTAAGACATTCTACGACCAGTACCCAGTTCATCTTTACACTGGTCGAAAGGATGGTAACATCACCTAGTCGAAGCCTTTCCTCTCTGCACATGGTCCCGCCCACTAGAAGGAACTTTCTAGAGTCGACTCGTTCCTCCCTTTTTGCTACCAACACAAAGAGCTTGGGTTCAAAACATGGTCGAAACAATGTCAAGCCAAATCTTAGTACCTTAGTTTATTTCTTCATTCATCTTTTTGAAAAATAAATTAAGCCGAGTATACTTTTTAAATTTGCTCGACTACTTTCGGTAATCTCGGTTTGTTTTAATTGGTCGGAGGAAGTTGCAACACCTAGTCAAAGACTTTCCTCTCTACACGTGGTCCTGCCCACTAGAAGGAACTTTCTAGTGTCGTCATGTTTCTAACTCTTACTACCAGAGCGAACCTACTGAGTGCATTGAAATAAGTAGAACAAATTTTTTAAGGAACTCCAGACGTTTATCTAACTCACGTTGATCGTTCTTGATTTGATTATTCTGGTTGGAGATGGTAACATCACCTAGTTGAAGCCTTTCCTCTCTGCACGTGGTCCTGCCCACTAGAAGGAACTTCCTAGCATCGACTCGTTCCTACTCTTTCGACCAGTGCATGATAATCATGATCGAAAAACTACAAGTTAGCTAAACCTCTCTCTTTTACAAAACCCATTTAAATACTATTTACTCGGTTTATCTAAATAAACCAAGCAAATAGTCGAGGGCTAGGATAAAGTTATTAACTTGACTTCAATTCTTAGTCTTGCTCTCTTTTTTCCATTCATTATCTTATGAGTTACTAATTACTCGACAAGATGATTTTCAGGAAAAATGAAGGGATATATATATCAACATCAACAAAAATTTGTCTTTACAGGACTCAAGACTCGCATGCATCGCTTTCAGTGAAGGGATCTTATTTATATACCCTCCGTGACTGCCTCAGCGATCGCTGCAATGTTATCATTAACTGCTCCACCTCTGCTTTAGGGCAGACGAAGTTGTCTATGACAGGTTGCATATTAAGGTTGGGATCACGGGCTTTAAGTTTTGCCAGGACAAATCTTATTCCCTCTTCGATCGCATCCTTTATCGAGTCGAATTGGTTAGCCTTCAGGGTAGTCACCAACTCTTGCAAAGTTCCGACTTGTTCGCCAATGGCACTTAAGTGGGCAGACGGTGTGTCATTTTGAGGAGTAATCCCCTCAGCATGAAGCCCACCGAGTACATTGTTCAGAAGTGAAACGTTGTCTTGAAGATTGATCTTCAAAGTCTTCATTTCCTCCTGATTGCGAGTCAAAGCCTCGTGGAGTCGTTCTATTTGTACTACTTGTTCTAAAAAGAATGAGACCAGTCAGATAAAATGACCTCGAGAGGAAAACACAACTAATCGTAGGTAAATATTTGCTTACCAACTAGTTGAGAATCTAACTTCTTGACTTCATTGGCATGAGCGGCAGTGTCCTTGAGGTAGCGCTGCTCCCACGTCTGGACCTCTTGGTCTTTCTCTAAAAAGAAATAAGATTCGAAAAAAGAAAAGAAGGTTCAAGGCGGTCTTAAGTTCAGCACTTACCGCTTAGTCATCTCTGCAACTTTTGGTTTGCAGAGTTTGCCTCCTAAAGCTTCTTTTGGAGGTCTTCAATCTCCTCCTTTAGCTTTTTCGTCTCGGCTTTCTTATAGTCGAGAGAGTCAGCTAAAGTCTTCTCGTCACTCTTAAACCTACAAAGGGAAAGAGTAGACGTTAGCACCAAACAAGCGGTTGTAAGTTCTTCTACGACCAAAATCTAGTCATAAGTCATTCTACGACAAAACCTTGGTCATAAGCTCTTCTACGACCAGTATCTAGTCGTAAGATCTTCTACGACAAGCCCCGCAAGTACTGTGTGAGTGGTCGAAACATAAAAGACTACGAAAAGCAGTTACTTACCACCTCTCTGTCTGCTCGCAGAGTTCCACTTTTTCCTGTCGCAATTAGACAAGTTGCCTGTTGTATTCAACAACAGTAATAATTTGCTCCAACGCTCTCTGCGTAGAGAAAGACTGTTAGAAGTGAGAAAAGATATGAGTGCAAATACCGAACAACAGGTACTTGCATTCATTTGCCCTTCGTGCAAACGAAGATACTACCCTTGTAGGATTCCTCGGTTCATCAACCTCTCGCACTCAGTTCCACCACACCTCTTCAAGACGCACGTCATCGAAAACATCCCCTCCACCAGGAATATTTTTGGGGTGAGAGACACGAGCACAAGGTCTGAGAGCAGAAGATCCCACATTGGAAGACGAACCGAAGAACTCAGAGGCGAAGTTAGTATATTCCTCCTCCTCTGATTCGGTAACTCCAGCTCCTCCTTGAGGACCTGGGGGAAAGTCTGCAACGACTTCCTTCCCGGGGCGATGGCCTGACGCCTCTGCGGTATCAAGCATTGTTTTTGCCTCAATCTCTACGACCACTCCAGTGGTCGTAGCCGCTTCTGGCCCCACGACTGCCCCGATGGTCGTAACCACTTTAGCGCTAACGGTACCCTCCACCATTCGGATGGTGGACGACCCTTCGACCACTGCTACTGCTGTTCCTTCGCCTGCCGAGGAAATAGCAGTGGGTTGCTTGATAGGAATGTCCTCGAGGGTGACAGGTGCCGAGCTAAGATCGTAAAAAGGAAAGCACAATTAGGTAGTAAAAAGCAAAAGGTAAATGTTGTTCTTACACTTTTGCCTCTTTTACATACCTCCTAGTGCCAGACTTGATCCTGAGTTTGGAAAAGACCCTCCCTAAGGAAGGTTTCTTCAACTTTTTCTCAACCACGTCTGGTCGAGACTCAAGTTGAGGAACAGCCACGACCACGTCTGGTCGTGGGTCTTGATCGAGCGCCATCGCTCCTTGAGATTCTTGGTGCTCCGGACGGTCGAGACATGTCTCGACCGCCTCAAGGACATCGCTACCCTCGACCACAGGTACTGCTGGCGCGGCAGTTTCCTTCACAAAACACATAAAACTCTTCCAGTTCTCCTTTTCTAGTCACTTAACAAAGCCACAGGAAGCAGAAACTACAAAAGCTTTATTGTCGTGATAGAAGGGTACCTTAGTCTTGGGGGCTTTGCGCTTAAAAGGTTCAACTACTCCGGCCGTAGTCTCTGCTGCAGCAGCTAGATCCGCAGCAAATTTTGTTAAGGGTCTAGTTGGATCAAAAGAACTCGAGCTTGGGCCTCCCTTGTCGGCGGCTTTAACGAGCCGACGCCTCTTGGTGGGGGGGGGGAGAAACAAGTCGCTCTCATCGTGTTGCAAGCGACCACCATCGGCGACCTCTTCGTCAGTCTCCGACAGTTCTCCATGCTTACTTTATGCAGAAATCAGAAAAATAGATATGATAAAGTAGTCGTAAGTTCTTCTACGACCATCATCATGTCGTAAGCTTTTCTACGACAACCCCCTGGTCGTAAGTTTTTCTACGACCAGAACCTGACCGTAAGCCTTACTATGATCAGTACCCAGTCATAAGTTCTTCTATGACTATAAAGTCCTAAAGATGAAATCAACTCTCGATTACCTTTAGGCGCTCCACCTTGTCCTCTGGGGACATGTCAGCCAAGATTGGAGGCGCCACCATATGGGCTGGGGGCTTCTCACAGATGAATTTGACCCGAGCATCAATCTCCTCTTGTGAGAGGTCTACAGGGATAAGAGAACCTTCAATAAGCCAATTTCGAAAATAACAGAAAGAAAGCTAAGCTTAAAGTTTACTTACCCTCCTCGTAGTCCCTGGTCAGGTCTTTCAACCCAGAGTACCTCCACATTGGACAAGCCCTTTTTTTCAAAGGACTGATGCAGCGCGTGATGAAATCCTTCACCACGTGCCATCCAGTAAGCCCCTCTTCCTTCAAGTCTGCAATAGCTCGAATGAAGGGGGTGATCCGGCCGAGATCCTTGGGAGTCGCATCCCAGGAAGAAACCTTCTCAGCCGGCTTCCCGACGAAGGAGAGGCTGTCCTCATTGGTTATCTCCCAATAGAACCACCTCTTCTTCCACCCCGGCCACGACGACCGGGTAAACATCTGAATATACTCCTTCGACTTCCCGTCGTGAAGCTTCAAACTGCAGCTACCGGCAATTTCGACTAGTCGAGTCATTCCGTAGTAGTACCGGAACAACTACACATCAGCCGGAATCCCCAGATATGCCTCGCACAGGTACACGAACACCCCCAACATTGTGATAGAATTGGGAACAAGATTCACCAACTCCACTTGAAAGTATTCGAGTACCAATATGAGGAAAGGATGAGAGTGCAATCGAAGACCACACTCACAAAAGCCTGGAAAACGGGGATTTGCCCAATCTCCCCCGACGGCCAATGCTCCAAATGGCCTCAATCCACTTCACGAATTCCTTCTTCGGGATCTTCTCAGAGTTGACCAAAGCTCCAATTTTGGCCGCATCCATCTCCGATTCAGCCCAAGGGGAAGCGGTTCTGGCCATTTCTCCCAAAAGCCGAAGGTTTAGATTTGGAAAGATTGGGGAAGAAGGCTCGATTTGGTCAGCGGCGGAGAACTCAAAAACTTGAACAACAAGAGCAATTTGGGGGAAGGTAAAAGACTTTATTCTCACCCATAGTGGAAATTTATAACCGCACGCCTGAAGTTGAAAAAACATGCTTACCCAACGGTTGCCAATGCTTCGGGAACCGCTCCAACAGACAGATTTGAGGGAGTCGATTGGGATTCTTAAATTTGTCTGCTCGAGGAAATCATATCAGTCTTTACACCTCAAGCGAAATTACCTTTTTGACCAAGTCTTTTCTGGTCAAGTATAACAGCGATTGGAAAGATTTTACTTCCAACCACGGTGCTGCGACCACTTGGTGTTCGGAAATTTTCTTTACGACCACCTTGTAAGTTGCAAGATTGTCCCACAATTTTCTTGACCAAGTAAATTTCTGGTCAAATAAAACACTAGTCGAAGAGTCTTTCCTTCGACCATCTTTCTACGACCATGTATTGATCGTAAGACCATCTATTGCTCCTTTTCCAAGTAAGTTATTTTCACTTAAGCTGGGGGGCTAGATGACGAGGATCTCATTTTATTATATATCTATAATTCATATTATGGATAATAATGACGTCATGTAACTCTTGAGTATACCTCTTAATAGCCATAAGGGAGAAGCTGGAGGTCGTAAGTTCTTCTACGACCACCTAGTAGTCGTAAGTCCTCTTACGACTGCCATATAGTCGTAAGACCTTCTACGACTATCCCATGATCGTAAGTTCTTCTACGATCAGTCTGAGGTCGTAAGATCTTCTACGACCACCACCTGGTTGTAAGCTCTTCTACGACCAGTCCCTTATCGACAGGGCTTACAGACATGTGGGCCTAGTCAATCAAGGAATCTTCCGCACCATATTCAAAACATGGATAGTAAATTGCACGGTTATTCTCTGGAATAATGGCACGATTTTAACCCCTTTGTTATGGTAATAACTGTCTGGCAATATGGGAACGTTACTACTCCCATAATAACCTCCAGTAACGGCTCAATAATCTGGGACATTAAGGCGCTTTACATCGGAGGTGCAAGAAGACACCTTGAGGATCAGATAAAAGGCGTAATCATCGGGATAATCAGGCGACCGAGGATCATTAGAAGGACAATTCTCTAGTCTTTGGATCCATCTTGTAATCCAAAGATACTCAATACATACACACAGAGTAGGGTTGTTATTCTCCCGTGAGAAGGCCGAACTCAGTATAAAAATCCCTGTGTCTCCATCTCTGTATGATTTTGAGCCTAGAGGAACCCCCGAATCAAACAATCTTTACGTAAGTTCGGTCCTAAAACACCGACACAACCGTTACACACACAGGCTTGACATCTAGTACTTCTTTTACTCTCCTTGTTCAAAAGCTCTCAAGAGAGGCTAGTCTTCCCCCCAATACAAACAATCCTTACCATTTGTGTTGTTGAAACAATCCTTACCTTATTACAGAGCCAAGAAGACAAATGATCTGATCTACCATCCTGCTTCTATTTGTGTCTCATCTTTAGATTTGGGTTTTAACGTTTGTTAAAGGAAGGGAACATTTGGGTCTTATAAACCCTTGGGGTGTTCAGCCTAAAGGGCGTCAGCATATGCGGGTTGAGTTTGTTGAACAAATGGAACATTGGAGTGTTAAAGAACCATGGGGTGTTCGGCTTGAATGACGTCAGCATGTGTGGGTCTGGAGGGTTGGATGAGCTGTTGAAACAAGGCTCCTGGTTGGACGTTCAAAACTGGAAAGAGTTGCTTGGAAACATCATGGGAGTGAGGTTCCAACTAAATCACTTTCCACAAAAGAATACAAGCTCAGATATGGAGATTTTGATGAATGCTCACGTTTGCCTTGATTGTGAACGTGATGAGTTTTTTTGCCTTTGTTTTAATAGGATAATAGCTGGACCATATCTATGTATGTATGCCCATGATGTAGTTGGACTTGATTAGCCTCCACAACACAATCATTTCATTCACAGGCTCGACACATAGTACTTGTCTTACTCTCCTTGTTATAAAGCGCCGAAGATAGATTAAGCTTCCCCAATGCAAACAACTGTTTCATACACATACTCGACACCTAGTACTTATCCCACTCACCTTGTTCAAAATCCCTCAAGGTAGATTAATCTTCCCCAATATAAACAATCATTATCTTACTACAGAGTTAGAAAGATAGCTGATCAGATCTGTCATCTAGCTTCCATTTGTGTCTTATGCTCGGAATGCCTCTACTTTGGATTTGTTAAAGGAAGAGAACATTGGAATGTTAAAAAAAACCCTAGGGTGTTCAGCCTGAAAGATGCCAGCTTCTGTGGGCTGGGTTTGTTAAAGTAATGGAACATTGGAGTGTTAATGAAGTTTGGGGTGTTTGGCCTGAAGGATGTCAACATATGTGGGTCTGGACGATTGGATCGGTTGTTGAAACAAGTCTTCTGTCTGGAATCCAGAACTTCTTGAAAGAGTTACTCGAGAAACACCGTGGGAGTGAGGTTGCAATTAAATCACATCCCACAAAGTAATACAAGTTCAAATATGGAAATTTTGCTCGATGCTCACGTTTGCCTTGAGAGCGAATGTTGTGACTTATTTTGCCTTTGTCTTGATGAGATAACTGTTAGCCCCCATGTTGTAGTTGGACTCGATTAGCCTCCACGACACAACCATCGCATACACAGGCTTGACATCTAGTACTTCTCTTACTCTCCTTGTTCAAAAGCTCTCAAGACAGGCTAATCTTCTCCAATACAAACAATCCTTACCATTTGTGTTGTTGAAATAATTCTTACCTTATTACAGAGTCAGGAAGACAGTTGATCAGATTTGCCACTCTGCTTCCATTTGTGTCTCATCTTCAGAATGCCTCAACTTTGGGTTTGATAAAGGAAATGAACATTGGAGTGTTAAAAACCCTTGGGGTGTTCATCCTAAAGGATGTCAGCATATGTGGGCTGCGTTTGTTAAAGGAAGGGAACATTGGAGTGTTAAACAATCCTTGGGTGTTCGGTGTGAAGGATTTCAGCATTTGTGGGTCTAGAGGGTTGGATGAGTTGTTGAGACAAACCTCCTATCTGGAAGTCTAGAACTTCTTAAAAGTGTTGCTTGAGAAACACCATGGGAGTGCGGTTCCAATTAAATCATCTCGCACAAAGAAATACAAGTTCAAATATAAAGTTTTTGCTCAATGCTCACGTACATGGGAGATGCAAATTGGAGATCAAGTCCACTTCATGGTTCATGCAAAAGCTTTTGAGTAAGGAGGGTAAGAGAAGTACTAAGTGTTGAGTCTGTGTATGAAACGGTTGTGTCGTGGAGGCTAATCGAGTGCAACTACAACATGAGGCAAACATACATGGATATGGTCTGGCTATTATCTTATTAAAAGAAAAGCAAAAGAAATTACCGTGTTCGCCCTCAAAGAGTAGAAATTACCTCGTTAATCGAAGTAAAAAAAGAAAGATCTACGATATCGAGTTTTGGTGGGTCTAGATTATAACGATGGAAATTTGTCCGATACTAGTTGTATCTATGATCAGATAACAAAAACGAGCTGGAAATGCATGGCTTATTCCCATCCACACCTTGCCAACCATACTATACACTGTCTCTAACTAATGATCAATGTTTGATTCCCATCAACCGCAGTTTAAGTGGGTTACTTACGTGGATTTTACAACACATTTTCCCGGGATTTAAACAAGTGACCTGTGTGTTAAGAGTCTTGGCTACATTGGCTAATTTGATGTGAAAAGGGGAATATTCTGTTATACGTGTTAGGCTATTATATGCCACTAGCAGGATTGTGGTTACGGGCTTCTGCAGCGAAGCCGAAATACTATGCATAGAAGAAACAAGGCCCATCACATAGCAAGAAGCTCAACAAGGACCCCATCCGCGACCGCGCGGTAGCCTTCCGTGCCGTCCTTGGCTTCTCCCGCCCGTCACCTCCTGCCGCGCGTGCGTTAGGCCCAAATTATCCCTCCGTGCTCGCGCGGGCTTTCGGCACTCTCCTGCTCCGCCCGGGCGCGTTTTCCTCTCACCCGCGTGATTGCTTTAGCTAGTTCGGTTGTTTGCGTAGCTATCACCAAAACAAAACTGTCCTATTATTAACGTTTCCTTTTTTTTCGCGATGCAATATGCACATACTTTTGCACGACGGAAACGCCCATCTCTGTCCTGCTTTCGCCTTTCTTTTCCCCCCTCTCTTCGGTGTAACGTAAGCACTTCCAATAGGCCGATTCTATTCTCTGTATATATTGTACTATTGATTGCATACGGTTAGGTAGTCTGACGTGAGTGAGACTAATGATTTGGGGAGTCCTTGTTATTAATTTTCGTTTTTTTTTCCAAGATATTTAGTCACGATCAACAGGGCAGGGATTCAATTTGATTTCCAGTACTATTATGTCAACGGTATAAGCATGTACGGGTACCTCGGTTTGCTTTACCTAACAATCCTACTCACAACTCACACGTCAGAGCCACCAGTGTGTTTTTAATTAGTACTTACCTTAAGCATGCGTTAGTTCCTTTCCAAAAAGTTCAACATTTTTATGATGCACTTGTGTTGCCTAATGCCTATAGCCGACTAGAACTTCGACCTTTACTTAACGTGGGCCTCATTCATCCGGTTAATGCATAACCCAATTAGTCGGCCGCTCGGCCATTTGGCCTGGAGACACTGGTAGCACACTAGCACTATATGAGCGGTCCCAAGGGTCAGAGCATTACCATTCTAGTCAGGGACGACTAGCGTCCGGACGTTACCATTCTAGTCAGGAACGACTAGCGTCTGGACGACTCATCCACAACAAAACCGTTTTGTGATGCAACAAAAAGAAACAAGGTGCGCAACTAAAAAACCAGCTCTTCGGCAACAAAAAAGCAATGAAAGAACATGTTTTTCTTACTCCACCACACACACAACAAACCAAATTCCGAATGCGACAACACATCCAATAAAGCTCAACAAAAAACCATCGGTTTGCAACAAAATCATCAGATGCTCGAATGGTGCAACATTTTTTATTTCGTGCCCGCAACAATGACCGGCTATAGTTGCAACATCAAGAATGTTATGAAAGAAATGTCCTTGTCTCAATAAAAGAAGTTAATACAACATTGAAAAATAACAGCAACAACATTTAGACAAAGAAGAAGCAATATTTTGGGATAGCTCAGAACAAGATTTCAAGAATGGGTTATTGCATCATTCAAAAAACATAGTCCCAATAGCAACAATAAAAATACTCATGTGCAACAAATCACATAACCCATTGCAATAAAAACAACTCAATACTTTTTTTTGTCAGACTACAATACATTGAAACACTATGTGCAACAAAATTAGAAAGAGCCTGCAACAAATGGGGAAACGTTTGCAACAACCTATCGGAAAAGAAAGAAGCGGCATATGATCTCGGATGAGGAGGAGGCAACCTCGAAGCCAGCGAGAAAGGATTTGGTGGTGGCGAGGCCGGCCCAATGCCTTGTTGGCGGCCCACACCACTTTTATACCAAAGCTCGCAGGAGGCAAGGTCAAGGTAGCAACTGGATGCAGGGCAATGCAGAGCTCGCTAGACGTAGATGCGGCTCAGCTAGTTGTTGGTCGTTGGAGCATGGTAGAGGAAGAGGCCAAAGACAGGGTAGGGCTAGAGCTCACCAGAAGCTAGGTTGATGCGGCTCAACTGACTGGAGCTGATCGCTTGAATTTTTGTGTGTGTGTGAGAGAGAGAGAGAGAGAGTAGGTTGCAGATGTGCTCGATTGCGTGGAGGGAGTAGGGAGGGCGGCGCAACCGATGAGGGGTGTGCGAGGGAATGCTTGTGCAGTGGTGGTTGTGGGGGCTAAGGGTGCGTGAAGGTGTCCGTCCGATGCGTGAGATGGTATCGGACGTCTTAGTCCTATCATTATCCATAAATCAATCCCTCTTGCATGCTTAGTTGTTGTCAACTTACTTGAATCCTATAAATAGCAGCTCGCCTAGATTGCTATGACCATCAGCCCTGTGTCAGCCACACGCCCCTGTCTGGCTACTAGCATCTCCTTGGCATGCCCCTCTCCAGCTTGTTCAATTCATCGAGCAAGGTGAACTTTTTTTTTGAATGAAACCGGCAAGAGGGATGCCCGTTATATTAATAGAGGAGAAGCGGACAAAAGGCCGCAAGGTAACAGATTAAAGTGACAAGGCCTTAATTACAGAGAATTAAAGAACTCCAAGCTTCTGACCCCCGCGAGGTACCAGGCTCTACCCTCCTCCTTAATCTTAGCGAGGAGGTCAAGAGGCGAAGTGGCTCAGTTATTGAAGATTCTCGCGTTGCGTTCCTTCCAAAGCTCCCAGGAGATTAGGATCATGGTCGTTGTCCTAGTCTTCCTAGGGGAACCTGTCACTTTTGCCACACAGGACCACCAGTCTAGGAGGCTTGGGCAGGGGGGCTAGGTGGAGGGTTGAAAGCTTTCCTTTCCCGTCCAGTCCGCCATGAGCTTCCAAATACGAGCAGAGAAGCGACAGAGTGCGAGGAGGTGGAGGGCTGATTCCGGGGTGTGTCTGCAGAGGGGGCAAAAGCGTTGGTTTGACCACCCCCTTGCTTCAAGTCTGTCAGAGGTCCAGAGCTTATTTTGAATTGCCAGCCAAGCAAAAAGTTTACCCTTTGGAGGGGCTTGGGATTGCCAAATCAGAAGTTTGAAGTTTGTCGAGGTGGAACCCAGAAAGTGTAAGGCGTAGGCAGATCGTGAGGAATAGATTCCAGTCGGATTTTGCTTCCAAGAAATCGCATCAGGGGTGCCGTGAGTCAGCTGGATTTGGCTGATTTTGATCCAAAGGCCTACAAATTGCGCGATGTGGAGAGGGGATAACCCTCTCGTGATATTAATGTCCTGGACCCACCGCCCGTTCTGTAAGGCTAGGAAGATGGTCTGACTTTTGCACTTGGAGATTTCGAAAATCTTGGGGGCTAGATCTTTGGGGGCTTGTCCGTTGAGCCACGCTGAGTACCAGAATTTAGCCGTCTTGCCGTCCCCGAGGGAGATTCTTGTTGCCGCCGCAAAGAGAGAACGGTCAGAACCGTCGCAAGGAATTTCCATACCCACCCAAGGTTTGGAGGGGTTCTTCCATTCTTGCCATAGCCAGCGCAGTCTGATTGCCGAGGAGAACTGCGATAGGCTGAGGATGCCAAGACCACCCAGCTGAGTTGGCCGACACACTCTTTCCCAGTTAATTTTGCATTTGGCCCCTGAGAAAGTGTCATGGCTGGCCCAAAGGAAGCGCCGCCTAATTTTGTCTATGGCTTGAAGGGTCGCTTTGGGTGTTTTGAAGACTATGAGAAAATAAATTGGGATCGAGGAGAGGACTGATTTAACCAAAGTGACCTGCCCTGCAGGCGAAAGGAAACGACCCTGCCAACCTGCTAGCCTTCCCGCCACCTTGTCAAGAAGTGGTTGGAAGTCCACTTTGCGGAGCCTTCTGAAGGTGAGCGGGAGCCCGAGATATTTGATCGGGAAGGAAGCTCGGATAGGCGGACAGTCTTGAAGGATCGAGTTGAGATCTAAGTGATCGCAGCTAATAGGGAGCACAGTGCTTTTTTGAAAGTTGGTATGAAGGCCAGTGGCAATACCGAAGTTGAGGATAATTTGGGTGATTATGTGCAGTTCACTTGTGCTCGGGTTGATGAAGATTGCCGCATCGTCCGCATAAATGGAGGTTCTAAGCCTGGCGAAGCGATCGCTCGGGCGGGCAAGGTAGCCTAGGTCCGTGGCGGTCTCAAGGATACTCTGGATGGGGTCAATGGCCAGAATGAAGAGGAAGGGGGAAAGGGGATCTCCTTGTCGCAGCCCCCTCCCATGATTGATCGCAATACCTGGGAAGCCATTGAAGAGGACTCTTGACGAGGCGGAATCTAAGAGTGCAGCCACCCAGTTTGTCCAACGGTGGGGGAATTCTCTTTTATGCAGGAGATCCAGAAGGTAGTCCCAGCGAACCGAGTCGAAGGCCTTGGCGATGTCTAGTTTGAGGAAGAGAGAGGGGGTTTTGGAGCGGTGTAGTCTGCAGATCATGTTGCGGACGTAGAGGAAGTTGTCATGTATACTTCTTGTCTTTATGAAGGTGCTCTGAGCACGAGAGACCAAGCTAAGAAGGAACGGCGTCAACCTTTGCGCAAGCGTTTTAGCGATCCATTTGCCAATCCCGTGAATGAGACTAATAGGTCTGTAGTCTTGCACTTTGTCGGTGCCCTCCTTTTTAGGGATCAACGTAATATTTGCTGTATTAAGAAGGTGGAGGTGCGACGTGCGAAGGGAATGAAAGCTGAAGAAGACTGCCATAATGTCAGCTTTGATGATGTGCCAGCAAGATTTGTAGAAATTTGAGGAGAAGCTTTCTGGCCCCGGTGCTTTGTCTCCTGGCAGTTGATCTAACGCGGAGCGCACTTCGGATTCTGTGAAATCGTCATGGAGAGTGTGCAGTTCCTGGACTGGTGGGTGGAGTGCTTCCCAATTGAGATCAATGATGCGCGGAGCGGGCCGGGTCATTGTTTCTTGGAAATGATTTTGAATTTTGAGCTCTTTGTCTGAATGGGAGGTAGCCCAGCCCGAGCCATTCTGTAGCCTTTGGATGTTGATTGTCACTCTCTCCAAGAGGTACATCAGCTCTATAATCTGCGTATTTGTGCGTGCATGTGCAAATCTTTCCTTCTTCTTCTTCTTCTTAATCGCGCGCAGATGGGTAACCGCGAGAGGATTCTGCGGCAGCTAGCTGGGCTAGTCGCAGTCGTTGTTGTTGTCGGCATTGCAGCGGCGCCGGTGACGAGCGCGCTGCTGCAGCAGGTGGCAGGGTCGCTGCAGATGTACGTGGACGCTCTGCCGCAGATGCCCAAGATCCAAGGCTACGACTTGCAGCAAGGCCGCGTCGTGCCCGTCAACCTCACCATCGGCATGTTCCAAAAGACCTGGGTACGTTAGTACTTGCGGAAATCGATCGTAACCGGCCGGCCGCGCGCCGGGAAATGTTCAGCTTTCTGACTCCTTTCCACGCACTTCATTTACCTAAGCTCCTCGACACTGTGAAAAGAGTCTGAAATTGCATCATCTCAGTACACTACAAGGTGTCTGATCGATGCTAATTGCTCGATAAAAATAGTAGTACGAGTTAATTAGGTGCCCCTAAAAAGAAACTATACGTGTTATGATTTGGAAATGGTCTAAGTAAGGGTCTAAAAATACGGATGTTTTGATATGATTCATTTCCAGCTAAGTGATGCTATCCACTGCCAGAAATTCCACCGCGACCTCTGCGCTGACTCCGCCACCTTCCCCGGCCCCACCATCGTCGCGCGCCACAACGTGCCGCTCTCCGTCACCTGGGAGAACCACCTCCCCGCCAGCCACATCCTCCCGTGGGACCCCACCGTGCCCACCGCCATCCCCAACAACGGCGGCGTCCCCACCGTCGTCCACCTCCACGGCAGCGCCCACCCGCCGCAGTCCGACGGCAGCGCCTTCGCCTGGTTCACCGCCGGCTTCCGCGAGACCGGGCCAGCCTGGACCCAGGCCACCTACAAGTACCCCAACGTGCAGCCCCCCGGCAACCTCTGGTACCACGACCACGCCCTCGGCCTCACCCGCGCCAACCTCCTCGCCGGCCTCCTCGGCGCCTACATCATCAAGAAGCCGGAGGTCGACACCCCCATGGACGTCCCCTGCGACGACGACGACCTCCACCTCGTCATCGCTGACCGCAGCTTCAACGTCGACGGCTCGCTCTACATGAACTCCACCGGCGTTGCGCCGTCCATCCACCCGCAGTGGCAGCCCGAGTACCTTGGCGAGGCCATCACCGTCAACGGCAAGGCCTGGCCGTTCCTCGCCGTCCACCGCCGCCGCTACCGCCTCCGCATCCTCAACGCCAGCAACACGCGCTACTTCAACGTCTCGCTGTCCAACGGCCTCCCATTCCACGTCGTCGGCTCTGACGCCTCCTACCTCGCCGCGCCGGTCACCGCGTCCAGCCTCCTCATCGCCCCGGCCGAGATATTCGACGTCGTCGTCGACTACGCCTTGTCACCGACGAACGAGATCGAGATGCTCAACTCGGCGCCGTACCCTTTCCCGACCGGCACGGCGCCGGAGCCGCTCAACGGGAAGGTGATGAAGTTCGTGGTCACCCCGAACGGGCCGCGCGACCCGCCGGACAACTCGGCGGTGCCGAACCACGAGGTGCAGTACGCGAACGTGGCGTCGCTCCCGCCGACGTCGACGACCAGGTACATCGTGATGTACGAGTACCTGACGCCGTCGGGGCAGTCGACGCACCTCTACATCAACGGGCTGCGGCTGGAGGACCCGGTGACGGAGACGCCGCGGTCGGGGACGACGGAGCTGTGGCACGTGATCAACCTGACCAGCGACAACCACCCGCTGCACATCCACCTGGGCGTGTTCCAGGCCGCCAAGATGCAGCAGCTGGTCGACCTGCAGGGGTTCACCGCCTGCATGACGGCGGCCAACGACGCCGTCCAGTGTGGCATCGACCAGCACGCGGTGGGGCCCGTCGTGCCGGTGCCCGACCATGAGAAGACGTGGAAGAACGTGGTGAAGGTGGCGCCGGGGTTCGTGACGACGGTGGTGGCGGCGTTCAAGCTGGTGGACACCAACCAGAACTACCCCTTCGACGCCACGGCGGAGCCTGGATACGTCTACCATTGCCACGTAAGCTAGCGCCACGTGTTTGTGTTGTTCACGACTAGGATCTCTTCATGTGCATCGTGTCTTGTGTCTTGATCTTGTGCAGATCCTGGATCACGAAGACAACGCCATGATCCGGCCATTGAAGCTGCTTCCATGAAGAGATCACCGACATCACGAGACCCAGTGATGATTGATGAGGAGAGTTGCCTCCAGAGGAATTAATAATTCCGAGGAGTAGAAGCGTCCATGAAGAATATAAACATTTGAGTACTCATTATTGTATTTCCAATTGCATGAGCATTTAATTTTCTGTGAGTGTGGCTATATTTTCTCTCATGCAGCTAATTTTATGCTCAGGGTTACTAGAACAAGAAAACAAAAAGGTGGCGCAGGAGAAAGAGTAGTCTGATAACTGTTGATAACTGCTGCACATTGCCCTGACTACCTACTAGCAAGCACCTGTTAAGCATACTGTAGTCCAAAACCAAGCTACTGACCTCCAATTCATCTCACAGAATGTTTAACACTTGCAGAGTCATGTATCGGCCAAATATTGCAGATCACTTCAAGATACAGGAAATGCAAGCTTTACGTGCCACTGCTTCTGCAAGTTTAGTTGCAGGTCCATGGGGCCATTTATCTCTCAATAACAGATGGAGCATACCTGCAAGGGAGAAACAACCACATATACACAAATAAAAGGGACCCTTCACAATCTGAAATTATCAACATTCATGTCAACGCTACAACAGGCCGGACAATCCTGCTGAAATCCGACAACTAAATGGCAAGAGTTACACACCTCTAACGCACTAATGCTAAAATAACATCATGTCTAATTCAGGTGTCTAGCTCAGCACAGCAAATACACTAGGGCTCAACGCTTCCTCTTGTGTGTCCGCCACTGTTTCAGAACATATTGGACGACTTCTTTCAGTGTTGCTTTCCTGTCCTCCTTGTAGTTCCACAGCTCTTTAACAGCATAGCGGCCACTAGGGTTGTACTCGTTAATTTCGAGAAGCGCCTTTGTTACCAAGTTATAGACTTCTTCACCATGCTCTTCTTTTAGTTTTTGAAGCTTTTCATCATTCACAGAAAGAATTTCCTACACCAGAGCGTGCAACATTAGATAAATGATATTTTTCCAATTCTAAAAATGCAAGACAAACAAATTATTAACAGCTTCAAAGCTTGTGTTCCATGAATATCCTAATGTTTTCCGAACCTTCAATGTGATCCTACTCCTACCACAGTACAACACGACAGTTGGAACAAAAATGTTTATGCATGTTCTAGTTAACTTAAGATACACCCGCCTCATTATATATACTTTTTGAACTGAAACCTGCCTCATTATATATATTTTTTGAACTGAAACCTGCCTCATTATATGGTAATACATCGTTGCAGAAAATTATAGCAAATTTAAACCATGAGCTTTCCATGTGTGTGTGAGCGGTAAATTACAGAAAATTCAGGGAAAACATCTTTGCAGACGGCGGAAGAGCTTTCCATGTACATGTCATAATTTCAACAGCCAAGATCCAAGATATATCCAATTGGAATAAGTCTATTTTACTCCCTGAACTTTGGGGGTGCGTCTAATCCACCCCCTAAACTACAAAACCATCTAAACAGACCCCTAAACTATGCAAAACCGTCTAAATAACCCCCTAAGGTGGTTTTGGAGGAGGTTTTGCCACCGTGGCGGGTGACGTGGCTGAGAATGTGGCAATGCCACAGTGGTTTTGCTAGCATGGCGAATGACGTGGCTAACAATATGGCAATGATTGTCAGCTACGTCATCCGATACGGTGGCAAAACCACCGCCACAATGGCAAAACCACCATTCAAACTGCTCCAAGGGGTTAATTAGACCGTTTTGCATAGTTCAGGGGGTTATTTAGACGGTTTTGTAGTTCAAGGGGTAGATTAGACGCACTCCTAAAGTTTAGGGGGTATATTAGGCTTATTCCTATCCAATTTAGCCTAGCACTGATAACAAGAGATAAAACAAACTTGCCTAAACTGAGTCCAAGTAGAGAACACAAAAGCTTTTCTAATTTAATCATTAAGAAATAGAGTCCAAGATATATTCTTAATTATAGTGCAACAACACATGAATAGTTAAATACCATGCAATAACTCGATATCTATTAACGAAGTAAAATACTAGATAACTTAGTATTCCCTCTGTTCTAAAATATATCATGTTTGGATATTGGTATGGTCTTTAGCATATAATTCTGACCATTAGTTTTTATGTCAATACGCTAGCAAAAAATTATAAAATTACCATATTATAAAAATTGACAAATTATATCATTTTCACATTACCAATCTAAATAATTTTATGTGCATTAGCCATGGTTATTAAGGCGGTAAGGCGAGGCGAGGCGACCTACCCCCCTCACACCTTTTAAGCGGTAAGGCGTAAGGCGAGGCGACGCCTTACGTATCCTAAGGCGTTAAGGGGTATACCTTTTAGGTTCACGAACTAGCATGGATTCATGGTCTTACAGCATAACCATAGAAGCTGCCATAGAAGATCCTAGCTCTATAACATTAAAGAAAAGAAAAAAGATGGGGCAGGCATGGCGTTGGGCCAGCCCAAGCAGCCCAAGCAGCCCAGATTTCCTACCTATACCCTAATCCCCATCGCTCACCTCACTTCACGCCTCCCCCTCCCTTCTCCCCCCACCCGGCGGCGCCTCCCTCCCTCCTCCTCCACCCGGCGGCGCCTCCCCCTCCCTCCCTCCTCCCCCTCCCGGCGGCTCCTCCCCAGTCCGCCGCTCCGCTGCTTCCCGACGCGCCGCCGGGAACGGGCGACGGCGACGGCAAGGCGGGGGCCCAGCGGCGCCTCCCCCTCCCTCCCTCCTCCCCCTCCCGGCGGCTCCTCCCCAGTCCGCCGCTCCGCTGCTTCCCCGACGCGCCGCCGGGAACGGGCGACGGCAAGGCGACGGCGACGGCAAGGCGGGGGGACGCCTTGACTCCTCACAGCGCCTTACCGCTTAGGCGACGCTTAGGCGTCGCCTAAGCGACGCCTTAATAAGCTTGGCATTAGCGGTTAAAATTAAAGAAGTTTGACTACACACTTTGTAAAATGACACAATTTTTTAAAGGGAGGGAATAATTAGCATGCAACAATGTATTAATACCGAGTGAAAACTTAGATACAGCAGTAGATCGAATGTGCATGTGATAACTGATAAGTCTTTTATTGTTAAAAGTTTGATTGCCCCACATATAACTCCAACAGCAAATGCTATATGCACCTGTTGCAAAAGCTGACGAATTACACTATTACAGACAACTGGTATAAAATTGACCATTACCTTCAGAGGAAAACAGCAAATGGAAGAGACCAAGTCTTGAGTGAAAAGCAAATAACTATTTGTTCAATTAGATACTATAGATCTCAACCAAGAGAAGCTAACATTAACATAAGGTCCTGTCCTCCAGGACTCGTAGCATTGCTTCCCAGCATTGGAGTAGTGTGAAGAATCTATGCATTAGTTGAACACTGCACAAGTACAAGGTACCAAAGCTTTTCGTGTGACACCACATTTCCAGTGAATGTATCTTAGGTAACCTGGTACTATTGATATACACACGGAAAAAAAACCGGCCGGTTACCAGTCTTACCGGTGGGGACTGGGAATCACAAAACTGATCAGTTTTTTTTCCGGTTTAGCAAATTCAAATTTCAGTTTGTGAACTTTGGCCGGGTTTTTTCCGGGATTTCCGGTTACCGGACGGTAATGGAGAAATGGCGCCGGGCGGTATTTTATCCGGTACCGGGATTTTGATCCTTGGATATACACATATGTGTCTAATTGTCAGATTCAGTAATCAAGCATCCATTGAATAATTAACTATTGTACAAAACAGAAAACTAATTGAGCTACATATTAGAGAACCTAACTAAGCTGATAACTGATTAATTGTAAAACCTGCCTGTGGTAGCTTACATTGCAGCATGCCATGAAAAAACAAGATTAGTTAACAGAACATTACAATATAGCCACCGGGATGGGCACATGTTTGCCAAAGAAGGCAGCAGGCACGGCTAGGGCTATCGTGTGTCATTCGCAAGGCGGATATTTTGGTGGCTAATGGTTCCTTGTTTGACTCTTTTTTTCTTTTTCCTTTTTTTTTGCACGTTGGAGGAGGACCAAGGAAAGAGCACTGTTTATTTTCTCTCGATGGATCAGTATTTGACGGAGGAAAGGGGCAATGATCTGGATTGATAGTTTTTCTGGGAAGGACTCAGTATGACGAAATTCAGATAGGATAACTTTTAATCGGAGCCCTCAACTTACCATAAGTCCAATGTTTGTATTTTGGCAGTATTCTTTCTCCTGTTATGTACCATTGATAAAATCTGATTAATGGCTTAGATGTTTTCTTTTTTATAATGTGGAAATTTCTAATATTTTTTATTTTTCAGATTAATGTAGGAATTTCTTTTTTTTTGGGGGGGGGGGGGCAAATTAAACTTGGTGCCTCTATTTTTCACCACAAATAAATTGAAAGATGCACCATAGATTACAAGCTAACAGAGCAAGGAAAGTATGTAAAATTAATAGTAGTAATGAGGTTCGTACCGTCTCTTTTCCATCAACCATGACAACCCTAAATGGGTGCCAGTCTGAATTTTTAATCTCAGCCTCCCACTTTGAACAAAGAATGGCAGCAGTAACTTCTGCATCCTCTTTTGACAATTTCTGCTTGAAAGCATTTGCAAAAGCTTTCGGATCAAGTTCACCCATTCTCTTGATGCCTATATTTGCTCGGCCAACTGTAAGTTCCCCCAAGCCCTGCAGAGCATGCAACAGATCAAAAGGAGAATGATCATGAGATGTTATGCAAAAGCAATAGAAACATAGGTGTCATCATTGATAATGCATAACATAACATAATGCTGGATAAGTGGTCAACCAATCAGGTAACTTACATCTATCAGCTCCTTCCGAGCATGTTGCAACTCATCATTACTTTTTCTTTCCTTGATAACCAAAGTCTGGTTGAGCGACTCCATTGCATCCATTTCATCATACTTGTCTTGTAGCTCCTCACTAAGTTCATCTATTTTCATCTTTGATTTAGAGTCTTCCTCACCTGGCATATGCTTCATTACTTCCAGTTTGCCCTGCAGCTGTTGTATTTCTAACTCAAGCTTCTGCTTGGCATTCAATTGCTGTTCCAACTTGAGAATCTTATCTAGAGCAGCTTGTTTCTCCCTCTGCATTTTCCACAAAGTAAGACACTCATATAAGCTGGCCTCTGAAGAGCTTAAGTGAAGCAATATATATTTAACCCAGAAACAAACCTTGTGTTCTTCCACAAGCTTCAGCACGTTTTCATCAGCCCTCTGTTGCTCCAATGTTGCCATCTTAAGATGCTTTGTTTTCCTTTCGTTCTGTATGCAAACCACAACAGCATGACATGAATTGTATGCATAATACACTAAAGGGGAATCACCTAACAGCACCCAGCATTTTGCCACTAGCACCATTACCTCCCTACAAAGTAAAATAGTAAAAAACAAATTCCCTACATTTTGCCAAGTTCCCCTATTGCTAAACATTATGCTATGTATTATCTGAAAACAGAATGTGGGGTGACAACAAAAATAAGAAAATATAATGATATGCACTACTAATAAACAGAATGCTGTTATGAAAAAGAAGCGCAAAAACAATCAACCATCCTCCCTAAAACAGAAAAAAAAAAGGGAAAGAAGAGAAAACAAGCCTTCGTAATCCTTTACGGGAGAAAATTCAAGAACAGAAACAAGACATCACACACCTCTCCCTTCTCTTGCTCAAGGTTCCTTCTGTCAGAGTCACTTTGCGCAGCTAGCTCATCAAGCTGCTTGGACCTTGAGTCAAGTTCCTGCATCTTGGACTCCAATTCCGAACGGTACTTTTGATTCTCATCAATGATCCTCTGTGAATGTTTGCGAGCAAGTTGCTGCATCTTGCGAATTTCTGGTAAAAAAATGTTCAAAGGACCATTAAACAACCGAAAGCAAAGTATGCTACCAAGAGACAAGTTCATATATGCTGATAACTAAACTAAGACCATAACAGAACATATAAATAGCAAAAGATCAACACAAACCTTCATTGTAAGACTGGAGAAGCTGCTCCCTTTGCTCCATCATCCTGTCAAGTGATACAGTCGTCTCATTGTACTTACATTCAAGTTCTTGCACATGCCTGTTCTTTACCTCAATCTGGCTAGCTAAATTGGCTACAAGTTTGTCAGTTTTACGTGTTCCTTCATTTTCAAGATCACCAACAGTTTTCAGATCACCATTTTTTTGTAAATGGTCCCCTATCGGCCCTTGAGATCTGTGATCATCAGCCCTTGCAACCCATCCAAACATCTTTGACCCTCGATACTTCTTCCCCTTCCAGTCCCTTTTGCCATATCCTTCTGCCTCAAAGTGATTTTCAAAGGCAAGTGCATTTTTGAAACCAGTCCAGTCTTTTGCAAACTCAACAATAGCATTCCCTGTGTGACCTCTATGGTTCCACAAAGGAATAACCTTATGTGGGCAAAAGCGCGAGAGTTGCTCCTTCAACCGATTTCCACTTTCTCCAACATGGCGCCCATTCTTCCATTCAGTAGGCACATTAACTACAACACCCATCCAGGGCCAGACAAACTGATCATCTCTGTTTTGAAGGGGTTGAGGCTCCATAGCTATTAGCTGTGACTGCGGCTCAGGTGACTTTGACAATTCATTCTTCAAATACTTGGCAAGGGCACAGTGGGTTGCCTTGTCTTTTGCCTGCCGTTTAGCAGCTGAACCTACTCCAGTGGCATGCTGAAGTAGGTTATTTATGCTGTAATATTTTTTCCTTTTGCCCTTGCAGAATGGACAATTGTAGGTCTCACCATCCTTTATTTTTATATCTCCTGATGTCAGACGCGCATAAAACTCCGCTTCACACTCATCAATCTCAGAATCACTAATTTCATAATCTTCTTCTGAACTAGAGTCCATTTTGAAAAGGGTTGGAAAGCGCAGTAACCTAGAGGATAAATAAACAAAGAACATAATCTCAGCATTTTAATTAACTTGGTCAACATTATGGACCACTAATAAGAATATGATAACTTTAAATAGTATAGAGGAACAACACATAAACCAACATATCATACAATCCTCAACATATCTTCAATGCATATGGCCTTTTCATACACTATACAAGCTTCTCATAAAATCAGAATGATTCAGCAGATGCAAGCGAGAAAAAATGTAACACTGTCTAAAAACATACTTTATTGAGATTGGAGTGTGAGTTTTGGCAAATTTCAGCATCCAATTAGCATCTGTTGTATAAAGAAAGTTTCTACATTTAGCTGCCATACTTGCAATACCTCCATTGACAAGGATAAAAGATCTCTTTCAAAGCATCTTAGTAAAAATGAGTAAAAACTACGTACCGGCAGCAATAAAAAGTAGCATTAAAAAGGCCAAGCACCCTCCAAGTCTCAAGCTTAGTTCCCACATTTAGTACAAACAGCTCAAACAGCCTCTACCCACGTTGGATGAAGGGTTATCTACATCTGATTCCCCCATACGCTCAATTACATGATCATGTTGGTAGTTTCATATTATAGTGAACAAGCAGGTGCTTGCAGATAGGGCTAAGAACTAGGTTGATTTGGTCATTTTAGTGGCACTTGGTGGAAGGGCCTTAGTGAAAACAACTCGTATAATATTTCATGATGAGTGCAGGTTCACAGTGGAATGTCTTTATCTATTATTATATACTAAAATCTGATGACAGGAGGTATAGAAGTGTCTACGAAAAGATAAAAATGCTTCAAATAATCACCAAAGAGGAAGGGATTTGCTATTCAGTACCCAAGTGTGCTTCTCATCTACAAACAGTCCAATTTTGTGTTGGCAGCCCTGGTGATCAATGGCGCCAAGATTTTTGGCACCGGTTGGGTGGCAGCAGGGCAAGTGGTGCACAGGGTAGCAGCTGGGTAGGCAGTGGTAGGGTTACGGTTGCGGAGGTAGGATATAAGATCTAAGTAGATTTTTACCATTAACTAAAACAATGGCTACACTCTTAAGGTTTGTGAACTTTTCTCTAAAGATACCGCACACAAAGTGTGTAATTTTTAGCAAAATAGGAAATAAACAAAAAAAAATGCGAGTAAGCATAAAGATTTGACTGTCCAATTCATAAATAAGCATGCATTTCACAATGAGAGGATGCAAAGTGCTAACCAACCGTCATCCCACTCTTTGTACAAATATACAACATTCGACCCTATCAAAGCGCAAGCATGCATCCATCTGTAAGAAACTGAATCTAACTAGCCAAAAAGAAAGTCACCAGTATGGTGAACTCACTGCTCAAAACCCCAGACGCTAACACCGCAGCACTCCACACAAACAGAACTGCAGAAGGATGCATTTCCAAGCATTTCTTTCGGCTTACTCTAAAACAAAACACCCCACCGCGCATGCATTAGTCTAGAATAGATTTCTGAAGTAACGAAACACGTCCCACGCGTCGCCGCTTAATCGAACCAAAACCACCCAGAAAATTTGTAAACTCCGATCAGATCGGATGGAGCCAAGCGGCACAAGCCTTCTGCGCTCGCCGATCACCGAAGAAAACCCACAGTAACAAACGATCCCCTCCACCAGTCCCCTTTTGCGCAACACGAAGGGGAAGGGAAAACAAAAGCAAGCCAAATCCACGAGGAAAAACACATCGCCATCAAACCACCTCACGGAGCCTAGCGAGTAGAGGGAGAGGGGACGGGTCTCACCTCCGGCGAGCTACGGCGGCCGCGATCGCCGGCGAGAGCAGTGGTCGGCGAAGGAGGGTTTTGGGGTGCCGGCCTCCCTACCCTCTTTCTCTTCCTTTTGCAACACGGTTTGGTTGTGTTGGAGGACAGGCGGAGGCGTCGAGACCAGCAGGACAAAAGGATCTCGGCCACTGAATTTGCGACAAGATTCGTGCGAGGCCATCACCCCCCTGGCTCGTGCCAGCCGTGTGTACGGGCACCAGGACATGCCATTTTCGTGAAACTTCTCCCTTCCCTTTTATTTTCACAGGATGAATACTGCCCCAAGTTCTCACGCCTTTTAAATGTTTACTAGGATGGTAAGCATTTGTGCATGGTAGATTTGTTTTCGATTTGTATACAATAAACGTGTTCGTCGTACCAAAGATGTGTTTTTCTAAGCATGTTTAGGTGGGGTATATGTTAGCAGTACGCAAGTTAGTAATAAAAATGGCAGTAGTGTAGAACATTAGCAAGCTGGTACACTATGTACATAGATAATTGCAAGATAGTTGTTTATGTCTCTACGATTAACCAGATTACGATATACATGCAACCATGATGCATAAAAGAGAACTTATGTCTATGTAACTATTACATGGTCATCGGTGATACATATCTATGTATTAGCAAGATATAGATCAGGCCGATGTGCTATGCAAATACTATTTGGGCAGTCTTATGAGGTGAGGTCTACGTGGCATGCATGTACCAAAAGTAATGTAGCAGCAGGTATGTGAACATTGAGCTAAATCATGAATGCAATCCACGGCGTTTAGCCCAAAGCTGTACACGAAGACAGCACTGGTATGGTGGGTATCATATGTGGCCTGCAAAATAAGGTCGTAAATTCAGTGGTAGCAACAGCGATGGCATAGTTCATTATGGTTAACAGTATAGAGGTTAACTGCATATAATTTTTTTAGTAAGCTTTTAAATCTGGTCAACTCATCTTTCCCATTTCGCAATCATCGTTTGTTAAACGTAACAAAATTTCCTTTTGTTTTGTTCTGGCTTTTAGCAATCTCCACAATGGACCTTAGATATTTCATTATGTTGTCAATCTCAATTAGCAGTTTTGACTGTGGACTGAAGTCCCCAACTTTAGAGCGTTATAAACTTATAATAGAGTCTTGTACACAAACATGAACAATTGGAAGCAGTAAATTACTTAGCAAGACGAAAATGTGGTTGCCTAAGTGTGGTTGGTTGTCTAAACATGGTGTGGTAAGACACAAAGTATATTGCAGTTTGAAACAAACATCATAGTGGTACATGTATTGCTATCATAAAAAAAAAACTCTGTGCGAATGATATCCTGGAGCTGGAGTAGTATTAGTTGGACAAGTATAAGACCTAAAAAAGGGGAACAGATTCAGTTGGGCTAAATGGTCATTCAGGAAATTGGTTTTAAGTGTCAGAAGTAAGACAATTTGGGGGCATTGTGAAATTTAATCGATTGTATGGAACCTTAAACATCTATTTATGTGCAGACTCCTTTACTTTCCCATCTAGCCAATTATGTTTGGTTCAATATGTAACTTGACTAGTCATGTGCCCGTGAGTTACGACGAAAAATTAATTTTTGCATAGAATATGTTGCTGTAGCTCACCAATCTCCATATTGTCATTCATAAGTTAACACTTCCATATCTTGCAGCAGAGCCAAGAATGTTTCCTTGATGCAGGTTTGGTTAAACAATCATGCAAAATAAATTTAGTACGTCAAACATATTCAGATGGCGAAAACAGACAATTAGTCACAAAAGAAATGGAGATGTATTAATTCTTTCGGTCAGCATGAATCATGACATAATTAAAAAATCGTGTTTACAAAGTAAATTTGTTATTTACACAATTTATTTATTATCACAAAACATCAAAAATATATATTGCTTGGGGCAGCATGCGCCTCATTGATGCGGCTTGTATGTTTTCTAGCTGATTGCCTTCGCTAAGTAAAAAAACAAAGAAAAAGAAAAGGTCGACAACCGGCGCAGAGCAAGAGCGCGCCGCCGGCGCTAGCACCGTCGTAGTGCAGGCCCGCATGCAGCAACATCAAGCGCTGCCGCTGCTCGTAGCCTTGCACCGATGTCGGCCCTCGTTGCCATGAACTCTGGCCCTACTTGTTCGTAGTTGAATAAACAAAAAGAAAATAAAAAGGAAAGAGAATGAGGGAAAATGAGTCTTTTTACCTACTAACGGCCGTCAGAGTGACGGTAGTGTCATTTTCAAGAATTTCAGTTGTTCGTGATGTCATTTCGCAGTTGAGCTCGATTTGGATGTTATTTCTCTAAATACCAACTATAGGAGTGCTACTGAGCTAATTTTCCCATTCGAATATTGTTGGACTCAATCACGGGTTCAAATAGAGATCGAGTATGAATTCAAATAAAAAAACACTCCATTGGGTTGAATTTACATAATTTGTAAACTGCGAGATAATAATAATAGACTTTTAATCTTGCATGCAACACAATAAATCTTTGTGACACCATGAATCAAGCTGAAGGGACATAAATTGATTGCGTTACCTAATTCAGATGTGAATAGATAAGATTTCTAATGGAAAAACTAAGCCATATTTGCATCAGTATCATTTTTATGTTTGTAAGAATTTAAATTGTGAAGAAACTATTATTCAAGTGAAAGGAAAAAGTTGGAAAACATAGTTGGATCCTATCGAATTCAGATAACCTGGCAACATAAGAAGAGGAGAAAGAGGATGATTTAGGATTGTAAAGACAGTGTAGACCGGACCAAGCATCTGGAGTGTATATTGAGCATGGTAAACATATATCTAGTTTTGGTTGCTTGTTGTTTTAGCCCCGGCACCACTGGCATATCTCTTGTTTTGGTTGGTTGTTTTTTTCGGCCCCACCACTTGCATTATTAGAACGCATGAATTCATAAGAAATAATTGTTACAAAATTGTCGCATTCCAAACGTCGGCCACATGTAGCAAAAAGGGAGTATCATCCTCAAAGGTTTGCTATGATTGCACACAGAACACATGGCTATCTGGGTTCTGGGATTCCACTGTCCAAACATTTTTGTAGAACCGAACTTTCCTATGCTCAAATATCAGGGATAACTTATGGCTATTGCCATGTAGGCCTTATTATAGCTTACAAAAATTCGAATATATGTTCAGTACACCGTAGAAAACATGACTTGGTCTAACTGCAACAAGATGGGATATGAAAATATAGGTTGAACATAAACCAATCACTAACTCTAATAATCGGCTCAAGCGATAGGAGTTCACAGTGCCAACCCAACTATACACTGTTGGTAGTTTAGGCCACTGACAGAATACTAAAAACTCATAAAACGTATCTTTCCAATGAAAATGGTTCGGTCATTGAATCAAGACTCCATGGATTCACTAGCGCGAGACAATCAACCCTCCTTCCTGATAGAAGCAACAGGGGTGCTGTCTGATGGCATGGGGTCTTGACATCATGAGCAGCGAGTGTTAGGGATGGAGCTAACAATCGCAACCCCGACTGGGCTCGCGATCGGGATGAGTTAGCGTTGTTTGGACTTCAAGTTCATATCAACCATGTCTGCCTGCTTTGATGATGAAAGGGTCTCCATTCAAGGGAGTGCAGCAGCAATCTTACGAAATAGTGCCTGGTACTAATTTGCGGCGGTTAATACAAAACAAACAAGTTAATCAACTTGAAAAAAAAAAGAATGAGATGTGACCCATTCATTACATCAGCCATATTTCAACCTTTCTAAAAGAAAGGGTCACTGCTTTGAGCTTTTAGAAAAATTAGCCAGCTCTATAAGCATGTTATCCACCATGAAGCCTACTTGTACTAAATGAAATACACAACAAAAATCTATTTCTTGAAGCACACCTTAATGTTAAAACCAGCTTTAGCACTGGTTTCAATGAACATCACACCGAGATCTTTTGCCTTGGCTTCCCCTTCCTCTATGGAGACTTGCCTGTTGCATGAGAAACAACAGAACTTCAACAAAGATATGCAAACAACACATTTCTACAGATCACATTAGGACCATAAGGAGGTAGAAAATCATTAGTAATTTAGCTAATGTAGCTAAGCAGGAAATAAGCAAACTCAAATGACTGAAGTCTAAAAAAGGCTCAAAACACAAAAGAATAAAAAAAATCAATATATGTCATGCATTAGTTCATGTTACAAGTAATTGACCGTAAATATTTAGCAATAGCATATAATTTATAACCATGTACGACACTTACTCTTCCAAATGTTTTAAAGCAGACCTAACATGGATAGGAGCTTAAACCATAATGTTGGCTTTTGGTTATTTATCCACAACTAATACAAATTGCTTCCTCTTGGAGAATACATACATGTAAAGACGTCATGATTTTTTTATGTAAAGACATCATATCATCCGATTACAAAGCATCATAATAGTTTTGTTTTTTAGTATATTGAATTACTTTGCATATCAATTCACAAGGGCACATCGAGTGCATCCTAACTTTTGATTATACATGAGTAACAGTAAATTAGTTTGAATTGCACAACTTTTGAAATAGGAGTCTAGCATTGCACAAGTTTGTATGTGTCTACAGTAATGAACAAAAGCAATAATATTGACTGCTAAAAACAAGAAAATATTGAATAACAGTAAATTAGTTTGAATTCAAGCTGAGGTTATCAGCTTTTTCTTCTGGCAAGGGATGCAAAAATACCATTTCCATCTTCACATTTCGAATTTCTTTTCTTGCTATGTCCACGTCTGTCGCTTGACCTTGAAAACGACCAATTGGTTGTACATTACAGGTCACAAGAGTAAGATATTCTATCCTTGTATGTTTAAACCAGTAAAGACCAATGATATTGTACACAGTTGTGCATTTCAACAAAGTAAGTATGCGCACACGTGCGCCAAGATCCAAGAGCAAGAGTGTAAGACATTCTGCTATCATTATCTTAGCAGTCGTGTGTGATAGAATCATCTAAGATAGAAATTAATCTGTTATGCCTATCAACCAAAAAGAAAAGAAATAACCTGCTTTACCATTATAGCCCATGATGGAAGTGCAAAGACGGTTACCTTTAGCACCAAAGCACCAAGAGTAAAGCAATTTCTCCCCATGCATTACCGACACAGAGTGTGTAAATTGGAATTTTGACATACCTGCATTGGGTGAAGATATAAGACAACATTCCAGAAATATTGCTGTAATTGCTAGGCTGCATGCATATTTTTTAAGACAAGAATAAGAACAGACATGGACAATGGCTTTTTAGATGAGAATAAGAATAGACATTTACAATGGCTTTTAAAACAACAGCACCTCCAAAAGGGCAGTTAGCATAGTAAAGCTAGGGACAATACTAATTGTTGAACGTATATGTTGCTGACTTGCTGTGACAACTCACCAGATTACCATGACAAATAAAACATAGATGATTAACTGCAGTGTTCCAAGATCAATTCTCCTGGAAGAAAAACATACATCCTTAGTTTTATCACCTTCAATTCTGAATAACTCCAAACCCAATATGCATTTAAATTCTATTTAAGAAGTCATCAAAGCATTCTTTGATTAGAGATCTGTACAATTGCCAAGTAATTTGCATATTCTCAATAACTCCAAACGCAATATGAATTTGAATTCTACTAATGAAACCATCCAAGCATCCTTTGAATAGAGATTTGTACAATTGCCAAGAAATCTGTATATGCAGGTTTCTATCACTCAAAGTTAAATTATGCATTTAAATTCTACTTAAGAAGTCATCAAAGCATTCTTTGATTAGAGATCTGTACAATTGCCAAGTAATCTGCATATTCTCAATAACTCCAAACGCAATATGAATTTGAATTCTACTAATGAAACCATCCAAGCATCCTTTGAATAGAGATTTGTACAATTGCCAAGAAATCTGCATATGCAGGTTTCTATCACTCAAAGTTAAATTCAATCACAGAGCGTCCATATAAGAAGCTTTTGTTACAGAGATTGGAAAATCCCTTCGGAATAGACAAAATATGAAATGGTAATATAGCCAATGCAAAGTGGCCTTTCTTATTTTGACATCCCACCCTAAACATAAAAGTAGCTTGCCCAGGGTTCTTATTCTTTCCCAAATGCAACTATTCAATGTTATCTGATGAAGAATAAGGACTCATTTGATGAAGTTGGTTGCATGTCAAGCATTTCTTATCTTATATCATTACCTACTAAAAATTGGGGTTTACCCCACGCAGTGGGACGATCGTAATCTTAGTAACATGACATGATCGTAATCTTAGTAACATGACAGATTTTATAAATGTGATGCAGTTCAACTATGCACATCTATCGATGCTAATATATGTAACACCATAATAATATTTAACGATTGTAGAGCCTTTTATTATCCAATGCTGGGCTTCCGGTTGATCTACTTATACTTCTAAGTAATTCTTGTTTCTCACCTAAATACACTAAAAACTGCATTTTGGTGTAAGCACAATGTTTCAAAGCCAGAAGACTTAAAGTCATCAAACATAGACTACCAACAAGAAACCCATCCTATCATCTTGATCTTCAAACTAAAAATTAGCAATGTTGCATAAAAATTACCATTGGTAACTCGTGCGGCCAATCCAAAATATGCAAGCTTCATCTTCCCTGCTTTGGTGAGCAAGATATTCTCTGACTTAATGTCCCTATGAACGACGCCATCTCGTGGCAATACTTCACCATGGCCATTAGATCCTTGATCACAATGGCAGCGCGCTACTCAGAGAACCTGCCCTCCCTCGCCATCTCGTCGAGTAGTCCGCCGCCACTGCAGAGCTCCATGATGAGGTAGAACTTGTCGGCGTCCTCAAAGACGACCTTAAGCGTGATGATGCCGGGGTGGCCCGAGAGGTGCTGCATGATCTCCACCTCGCGGTGGACCGTCTCCTCGCCGTTCTTGGGCAGTGCCTTGCAGGCGAACTGCTCGTCCTCGGCCTTGGCGCAGCACATCCAGATGGACCCGAAATTTCCCTCGCCGATCTCACCGCCGAGCTCGTACTCACTCTCGTGCCACCTCTTCCTCCATATCCATGTGGCCGACTCGATGCATCCCAGCTTCTGCTTCAATCCCCGGCCGGGGCTCTCCGGCACCCTGCCCGCTCGCCAACAGCGCCGTCATCACCACGCTGGCGGAGGCGTCATCGGCGGCATCGCCGCCCCCGAATGAGGGCATCTTCTTCTCGGGGGGCGGCTTGGGCTCCTGGTAGTTGTGCTTGCAAGCGGCGGGGGGGATCGTGGAGGATCGGCAATGAGAGAGCACGCTGGCGCCGCGCCTTGCACTTCCACGGTAGCGACTCCATGGGAGGGACTCGGAACCCTAGGCAGCGGCGTGCTTGCGCCGCTTGCGGATGTGACGATATGGGATGGGGAGGGGCTCGAGGAGGAGGAAGGAAAGGGGGGCGGTGGTGCTTGCATCCTCCCCACACCGCCGCAGCGCCGCACCGTGGACGTCCGCGAGTCGGTGGTCGACAGGCAAGAACTGGACGCCGATGATGCCTTCGACCCGAACTGAGCATCCTCGTCCTCTTCCGCGTCCAGGAGGCGGCGGAGAGGTGCCCGGAGGCGAAAAAGTTGGCGCTGGAACCGCAGGATCGCGAGGAAGAAGGGCAGGGCTAGGGTCATACGATGGTTTGGAGGCTTTAGTAGTACGTGGGTGGGTGGGGGTAAACTCCAAACCGACTTTAGTCGTTCGTGGTGGCACGAACTACACATATGTGAGAAAGATCAATGGCTCAAGTTACACTTAATAAGATGGATCCAACGGCTCAGATCGTAAGAAGGAGGACACACTATCACCAACTCGTATTTTTAAGTAGTAGAGATAATTTGCTGAACTAAGAAATGAATGTATATATGAAATTGATAAATCCCCCTATGAGATTTTTAAAAGGATCATATATCTTAATTTTTTGGTACTGCAAGTTTAAAAAGTATGGATGCCAAGAGAGCGTCAGGACATCCAATTACCTGAATGTTGTCGATAGGTAATTGGACCTAGGTTCAGAAAGTGACGTGGATGCGCAGGTACTCCGACTGGGAAGTGGCATCATGTATCAGCAACCAACCATTCTTGAGCATGTAATCGTCTTTAAACCCAACAAGAACACCAAGCAAAGTCGGAGTACCTGCGCATCCAGGTAATTGGATGTCCTGACGCTCTCTTGGCATCCATACTTTTTAAACTTGCAGAGGCTCAATGAGGTTGCCCGTGGCTACTGTCTCATCCTTCTTATGCTGCGTGGACGATCCCCCCAAAGTGGCTGAGAGACTACGAACAATATATATATATGTATGTATGTATGATGCCGGATTTAATGGCACAAGCAGCCACTGCTTGGGGCTTTATAGAGACAAGTCATCACAGACGGTTTCAGCCACAAACCGTCTGTAATAAGTACATATCATAGACGGTTTGTAGATGAAACTGTCTGTGATAAGTATTTATCACAGACGGTTTCAGCCACAAACCGTCTGTGATATATACTTATCACAGACGGTTCTCAGTTAATAACTGTCTGTGAAAGTATGCATCATAGACGGTTGAAAACTGTCTGTGATGACCTCATGTCATCACTAACCCATAAACTCGGACGGCTCACGAAACCGTCTGTGATGACGTTTTTGAACCTTATGTGAATACCTTTTCTGTAGTAGTGTAATCTTACCGAATTAATGCTAGAAGTAATGGCAAACAATCTTCTATTCCATATTTTGTTCGGCTTGAATCAAATTCAAGAAATAATGCTTATTGTGTAGAACAATTTTATATTGCCTACTTGTTCGTCCTTTGCATCACACACATGTATAAGCAATCAAAATAACACAGTTGATGCATGGAAGACACTAAAAATTTTCTCGTCTACGTTAAATAATTTTGATGTTCGAATGGTGAAATCTGATCATATGAGTCAATGATGCAATTTAGAAGAAGTCATGGTGCTACCCATTAGTGACTTATTTATATGCTTTCAAAAGTGGAGGATGACTTTTTCTCATAAGAGGGAGAATGATAAGAATGCCAGTGCTAATTACACATGCATATTATATATGTCATACAACTCTTGTACTTATGGCTATTATTCTGCTAATCATGATGTGCAAAACAAATGGAGTACTAAAACGGGTAATAAATACATTTACCATGCATATGATATACGTTGTTCTCTTTGTTTAGCACACTTTCAGGCCATCAAAAGCCAAAGACAGCTTTTTTTGAAGAAGGGGGGATGATGAGACACCTAGCACATGTACATGTTCTCCATCTCAAGTTGTTGCATTAAAGTTGTGTGCACTCTCTGGTGCATGTAGCCTCAACCGCCACATGAAGATAAGATGAACAACTCTACATCAACATGACATCAGCGGATGTCATCGCTTATGTTAGCAAATATATAATATCATCACATGTCAACATCATGATAAGGTCATCGCACGTGTCAGCGTACTTAGCCAAGAAGTATAATGATGTCATCGCACGTGTCAGCAAACCAGATGATGTCATCACATGTGTCAGCATACCTTGCCAAGAAGTATACGATGTCATCGTTTATGTCAGCAAATATGTGATGTCATCGCTTAGGTCATCATCTTTCTTGAACATAAAGTAATGAGTTGTAAAATTGAACTTTACAACTTGAATTGAGTTATAACTCTAGTTGCAAACAACCTACCATCTGGACATCCCTATAACACACAACAAATTAATCAAGAGGTGAATCTTTTCCTCAATGAGCTACATGTTGACTTTTTTTTATAAGAATAGATTGCTACCTAATGCCTCTATTTTACTTGTTATACGGTTTCATGAAGAAGCTTTGAAAGCAAAGGAAAATATGCTACTACAACTTCAAAAACAAAGGAACCAACACGAAGAACACAAGCCGGTCTGACCTGTTTAGAGAATACCGGTCTGGCCGAGAGGAAATCAATCCCAACTTGATTGTTACCAAAAGGCGTGCTACCAACTAGCTTGCTTGCTACTCAAAGGATACATAGTACTTAGACCGAACACTGTAGCAACCATTTCACTGTAGCAACTATCGCGCTGTAGCATGAGTACTGTAGCGCTGGCTTAGAAGAACTACATAAGGAGGGGTCCACCATTATTACCTGGCCTGATTGGACGGCCGGGACGGCATGCGTCGAAGCGCAAGTGGAAGATATTGTCCGGAAACGCGGGGAACTGGCGATTCCTAGGCCCTATAATAAGTTTATAATTCAGATGATCCATCGTTGAAGGCAGGTGCAAAGTTTATTCCAAGTGCCCGGTTTGCAACATTTGCTCAGACGTTTTGGAACGTACGTGTCATGATCCCAAGGACCTATTTGGAATGTACGAGCTTTTCTAGATTCAGGCGGAAATTGAGTTGAAATTCATGCGGCTCTATACAGACTAACGTCGAGCGCTATTTTCATACGAAAGACTAGCGTCACAAAATCTTGTTTCCAACGGCTTCAAATCTTCCAAATGGCACTGTCCAATGGTTCTATCCTTATTGCAACTGTTCGATGCTTCGATCAGCTTTTGCTTTTACCACTCCGCAGTAAACTATTACTAATTCAGATCCTTCAACGCACAATCTTCATGGGCCTCATCATCTCATTGTCTTCATGGTCCAAAACCTGCATTTTTGAAGGACAGTGGAACAAACTAGATCAGTCTTTGTTAACTATAAAACTTAGGGATCATCGTCTCAGTCGTAAAACGCACGCAAAAGCTTTCCGCATCGTTGCACTAATAAACACTAGTGTCTCATGATCAAGTTAAGAAAACCATCCGGAAGATACTCACATGGCAATGGTAGACGTAGCCCGGCCCGGTCGTGACGTCGAAGGGGAAGCGGCTGCCCGACGCCGTGGACAGCGGCTTGAACCGCACGAGCAACCTGGTCACCGCGCTGGGCCTCACCTTGAACACGTTCTTCCACCCGCGCTCCTGCCGCGGCACCACGTGCCTCCGCCCCCCGACGAGGTGCCTGTCGAGCCGGCACGCGCGCGCGTCGTTCCGGCCCCCCGCGCCGCTGCCGTCTTGGCTGCCCCGCATGCAGTCCCTGAACTCGTCGACGCGCCGCAGCGAGCGCTGCTCCAGCACGGCGAAGAGCGCCAGGTGCAGGTGCAGCGGGTGGTTGTCGTCCGTCAGGTTGATGACGTCCCATATCTCCGTCGCCCCCTCCCTCGGCGTCTCCGTCACCGGGTCCATGTACGACCGCGCGTTCAGGTACAGGTGCGTCGGCTCGTCCGTCCCGTTCTTGGTGTACTCGTACATGGTGATGTACCGCGTCAGGCTCGCCTCGCGCGCGTCGGGCTTGGGGTAATGCGCCATCAGCCTCGCCGGGATGCTCGACGGGTCGTGCTCTGTGACGACGTCCTTGTCGATCACGAACTTCATCACCGCGACGGTCTCCGCCTTCTCGCCGGGGTCGCCGGGGTACGGCGCCGGGGCGTCGGAGCGCAGGATCGCCGTGTCTGTGCCCGACTCGGCGAAGTCGATGACGACGTCGGCGATCTCCGACGGCGCCACGAGGAACTTGTCTGTGGCCACCGGCCTGGCGAGGTACACCGAGTCGGACGCGACGTGGACGAAGCGGAGGCCGTTGGAGAGGGAGAGGTGGAAGAAGCGCGCGTTGCTGGCGTTGAGGATGCGGAACCGGTAACGGCGGCGGCGGACGCGGAGGTACGGCCACGCCTTGCCGTTGGCGACGATCACGGAGCCGAAGTACTCCGGCTGCCACTGCGGGTGCACCGTGGGGTTGTTGCCCGTGCGGTTCATGAAGAGCGAGCCGTCGGCGCGGAAGTCGCGGTCGAACAGCGCCAGGTGCCGGTCGAACGCCGCGCCCGACGGCAGGTTCAGCGCGTCCTCCGCCGGGCTGGCCACGCGGTATGCGCCGAGGAGGCCGGCCAGGATGTTGACACGAGTCAGGCCCATGGCGTGGTCATGGTACCTGCGCAAAATTTAATTCATCAATACGTTAAGCAATTGCATCTAGCTAGCCGCGCAACTGCGCCAGGGAATTTGGCCAGTGGCACCTAAGTTGCTAGAAATATTACCGCTTGGATGGCACTAAGGGACATAACGAGTACTTACCAAAGATTGCCGGGAGGCTGCTGGTTAGGGTACTCATAGGCCGGCGAGGAGAAGTGCGGGCCTGTGGCGGCGAAGCCGGAGGTGAACCAAGCCAGCGAGTGGCCGTCGGAAGTAGAATGCTGCACGCCGCCGTGGAGGTGGACGACGGTGGGGACGCCACTGCCAGGCCTCGCGGTGGTCAGCGTACGGTCCCACGGGAGGAAGTGACGTGCCGGCAGGTGATTGTTCCACGTCACGTACGTGGGGACGCCCTGCATCGCCACAATCGTGGGGCCCGGCACCGTGGCGGTCTCCTTGCTGGTGCCGTAGGCGAAGACTCGCGTTGCCGGCAGGTCGCGGTGGAATTTCTGCACAAAGGGGAAAGATAAATCAGACTTCAGAAAAAAGTGTTTTCACTTTTCAACTCTCCTGTTACTACATTGCATAGTAAAACACTGTATCGATCGATGCATAGTGATCACCAGACTATACTGATTTTTATGCTGATTCCCAGCTCGAGGTCATTGCATTGCTGCATTGCGATGCTGACAGTCACGAACACACACATCACGCTGCTAGAAAGTCTCCTAAAGTTGGATGGGAAGATTCAGGGAAAGTTGAATGGATTCCAAAACTCTGAATTATTGTCTGCCATCTGCTTGCTTGACGATAAGGTGGGGGCCATGAGCTATGTAGGACTGACTTGGTCGCAATTCTCCAAGTGCGATCAGTCGTGGCCCGTGAGTGCGATCCACAATAGAGAGAGATTGGTCTCTCCATTACATCATTCACCACAAAGATAATTGGAAAGAATTGGTGTGTACTGGGTGAGAATGTCAGCGTTGTGTGAGAATAAAGATAAAAGAAGTCCCAAAGCCACAAGCTGAAGGAAGTCCTGATATAGAAGAGTTCAAGAGGAAGAACCCTCTGAAGTCTGAAGTGATTGCTTAGTAGCATGAAACTAGTACATAATTGATGGCACCATCTTAGCCTGACATAGAAGAAGATGGAGTTAGCTCAGTTTAGTGCGTGGTACCCGCATCTAATAAGAGAGGTCCCCTCCGCTATGTAAAGACTCTGCATGACAGCACAAAGCCCTCTTACTTTTTCCCTTGGTGCAAACATCTAATAGTAGTCGCTTTGATTATGTAATGAGATGATGAGCTTAAGAAGAAGATTCCTGTTCTTTCAGGTAAAGAACCGAAAAAAGGCACGATTTTGTTCTTTTGTTATTTCCGCAACAGCATCTTTGAAATGAAGTGAAATATGTTTATTCAGACTTTTACCTGTCCGTTGCGTGTGCTCGTTTAAGCAAACAAACTATGCTTAAAAGATAATTCAGTGCTGAAGCTTTAAGCAAATAACAATGCCAAACAATTTCAGCTGCAATTACGACTTTTGGCAATTGAGCCCAATTTTATTTAAACATATATGTACGCATTATGAGTTAGTATTTGCAGAGAGCTTGTGCAATACACTGAACCAAACTCCATATGCAAATGCTGACACAGCGCCCTTGTGATTTGTGAATTGCTCCAAGTTCTCAAATTTCCCTTTCTTACATCTCTTTTGACTAGGAGCATAGATTTCATCGATACTCTTTTGTGAGATATATAGAACTGTAAGACACAAAGCAATAACCTGAAGGAAAAATAATTCTGAAGAAATTTGCAGAGCAAGGCTAGCAAGGTTGTTTTTGTCCTAGAAGCGCTCGAAGCCTCGAATCCCAGTAGGCCCCTCTTCCACATCCGTTCATCCCGTGAGATGCTTACTGTAGCACGTGTGTGGATAAGGGATTGGACGGCTGTGGAGGGAGAGCCTCCCCATAGAATTTATTTCCCGAGTTCACCATGTATATAGCCGCTACTGTCTGTACTTGAACCTTCTGACACTTAACTACCTGCAGTAAATCTTTAGTTTCTGCTTAATCGTCAACTCCACTTCCAATATTTTTTCGACATGAATTCTGTGCGCCTTTCTTTGCGCCTCCAAAAGAAAACAAAAATGTCTGAAACTACCATTTCGATGACGTGTCTTACTGCTAATTCTGAAGAAAGAACAGTTACTTCGACTGAGTTACTTACACGACCGACCAAAACATCTCAAACTGGGGTTGCCATGCGTCATTGAAAAGCAGATGAAGAAACAGAGAGAGAAAAGGAACAGTATTGTTTATGTACACGTCCGTACGTACCCACATGGTGTCATACATGCCGATGGTGAGGTTGCCGGCGACGAGCTTGCCGCCCTCCACCACGCCGTAGCCCCGCAGCATCGGGATTTCCGGCAGCTCGTCCACGAACATCTCCAGCTCCTTTGGGTCCAACAAGGGGCCATTCTCCTCACTCTGGCCGAGCACCACCGAAAGAACTGCCTGAAACAACCACACCACAAGCAAACATGCACCGAGAAACTTTCTCTTCTTCATTGCAGCAACGCAATCAAGCAAGAAAGCACTGTGATTCTGGTTGGTTTTGGGGTGAGAAAAATCTAGATGGGAGGAGAAGGAAAAGAGACGGACAGGAATCTCTTTAGCTTTGAAACGCCTATTTATAGTGGATGTAGAATTTTGCTTTGCTGGGAGAGAGAGATGTGGCCTTCTATTCTCCTCTCAAATTGATTAATTGCCTGCTCTTTCTGAAGCATGAAAGCAGTAGTAGCTTCTTTAAAGAAGAAACAAATCGACATAAAGCTACCCATTATATTAATAAAAAATAAAGCAAGAAAAAAACAGAGAAAAGGATACAGTCAAAACAGTAGCTTGGATTTATGTCATTTGGATTCTATTTGAATGAATGCTTTTTTTCTGGGACCATCTCACTGAGACCTAGAGTAGTAATATATTTGTTGGTGATCTAGAATCGATCTTATATATGATTGTTTGATTTGGAGAGTCTCTTAGATAAGAATCATGCAGAGAATGACACGGAGATTTTATACAGGTTCAGGCTTTCTCCGGAGAGAATAACAACTATACTCCTGCGTGGCAATATTGAGTATGTTGATTACAATCAAGAGAAAGATTAGGGCTTGTACTCCAAATTACGCTTGTCTCCTTTTGTCTTCTGACTTCAACCTTATATAACGTATGAAGAGGTGGCAGTTCCTCTAAGCGAAGAGGCGTCCCAACGTTCCAATTGACGAACTGCTGATGGAAGTTGCCGCCAGGACGGCACCCCACGCTGTTAAGCGCTTGTTGTCGAGATGTAGTAATTTATGCGGTTACTCACAGAGAGTAACAGCGTATATTAAGTACCACATGTGTTAAACATGTCGTATAATACTCCCTAACTGATTAGGCCCACAAGTCAGCAAGCCCTATCAATTATAGGATTGTCGAAGCCAGGCTGGTCGAAGCCAACCAAGTCGTAGAAGATCTTACGACTGCTCGATAGTCGTAGAAAGACTTACGACTATACCACGGTCCTAAGAAGACTCACGACCATAGGGTGGTTTATGACCAGATAGCTTGACCTCTCCCTTATAAATATTAAGGGGTATACTTAAGACTAATATGGATATGTTAATATCTACAATAATAATTACAGATAAATAAATAAATTTGGATTATTAGATCCTCGTCATTTAGCCCTCTAGCTTCAAGTGAAAATAACTTACTTGGAAAAGAGAGTCGTAGAAGGTCTTACGACTACAAAGTAGTCGTAGAATGATGGTCATAAGCAAAAGCCTTTCCGACTGGTATTTCATTTTGACTAGAAAAAGACTTGGTCAAGAAGGTAATTTCCGTTGAGATGTAAAGACAGACTCGGTTTTCTCGAACAAGTAAATTATAGAATCTCAATCGATTCTCACAAATCTGTCTGTTTGAGCGGTTCCTGAAGAGGTGGCAACTGTTGAGTTCCACGATCTTTAACTCAATCGTGCGGTTATAAAAACTTACCGCGGGTATAATTCTAGGATTCTTACTTTTTCCTCCTCTGTTTCAACTGTTCCTCGAGCTCTTGTGTTCTCCGCCGCCGACCAAATCACCTCTTTTCTTGAAGCTTTTCCAAATCCAATCCAACCTCACCTAGAGAAAATGGGCGGAGCCGCTTCTAATTGGGAAGAATCGGAGGTGGATTCAGCCAAGATAAAAGCTTTGGTCGCTGCTGAGAAGATTTCGAAGAGGGAATTTGTGAAGTGGATTGAGGCTGTCGGGCAACATTGGCCGTCGGGGGAGATTGGTCAGATCTCCGTCTTTCAGGCGTACCGCGAGTGTGGCCTTCGACTACCCGCTCATCCCTTCCTTACACTTGTACTCGAACACTTTAGGGTGGAATTAGTGAACCTTGTTCCCAAATTCCATTACAATGTTAAATGTGTTTGTGTACTTGTGCGAAGCTTACCTTGGGATCCTTCTAGACCTAGAGCTGTTCCAATACTACTATGGAATGAGCAGACAGTCTGGAATCACCAGGAGCTCCGATTTGAAGCCCCATGACGGGAAGGCCAAGGAGTGCAATCATATGTTCACCCGGTCGTTGTGGCTAGGTGGAAGAAAAAGTGGTTTCTACTGGGAGACAACCAGTGAAGACAGCATTTCCTTTGTTAGGAAGACTGCCGAGAAGATTTCTTCTTAGGATCCGACTCCTAAGGATCTTGGCCGGATTGCCCCCTACATTCAAGCCATCAAAAACTTGAAAGAAGAGGGGCTCACTGGATGGCACGTGGTGAAAGATTTCATCACACGCCGCATTAGCCCTTTGAAGAAACAAGCACATCCCCATGTGGATGTACTCGGGGGGCTAAGGATTCGACCAGAGATTATGAGAAAGGTAAGTAATCTTTCAACTTATCTTTATTTTGGTTAATCTCAAGCATAACCACTGAATATTTTATCTACTTGCGCAGATCTCTCAAAAACAGAGATTGACATCCGAGTCAAATTTGTTTGCGAAAAAGCTCCACCACCTGACGTGGTGGCTCCTCGAATCCTTGCGGTCATATCAGTAGAGGAGAAGGACGAACGCCTAAAGGTAACCAAGGATTGATTCTTTCTTTGGACTCTCGTAGTCGTAGGAAACGACCACTAAATAATATTTCTCTTTCTGACCTTTGCAGAAAGTAGGCATGAAAGACCGTCAGGATGACCAAGAGGTCGGACTGATGGTTATTGGCACGGAAGCGGAGCAAGTGAAAGCTCCTCCAGCTAAAAAGCATCGACTTGCAAAGGTCGTCGACAAGTAAGAGGCGGACTCAAGTTTCGATTTGACCAGTCCCTTTGTGAAATTCTTTACAGACATAGTTGCTGTAGAGAAAGCCAAGGCGATTGAAGCCCGTAAGCACAAAGCCCCTAAGACCAAGGTACCATTCTACTATGACGACAAGACTTTTTCAGCCTCGGCTTCTCACGACTTTGTTAAGCGACTAGAAAAGGAGAACTGGAAAAGCTTTGTATCTTTTGTGAATGATACCGCTGCGTCGGCAGAGCCTATGGTTGAGGGCGATGCTGCTTCTAAGGTGGTCTAGTGTCTCGACCATCCGGCAAGTCAGGAGGGTCAAGGAGCGGCAGCTCTCGCTCAAGACCCACGACGTGGTCGAAGAGAAGAAGTCGAAGAAATCTTCCTTAGGAAAGATTTCTTCTGGGTTCAAGATCAAGTCCAGGAAAGCAAGGTAGGGAAGGTTTCTTCTGGATTCAAGATCAAGTCCAGGAAAGCAAGGCAGGGAAGGTTTCTTCTGGATTCAAGATCAATTCCAGAAAAGCAAGGTATGTAAAAAGATAAAAGCATAAGAACGGCATTTACCTTATGCTTTCTATAAATTTGACATATTTTCCTTTCTATGATCTTAGCCCGACTCCTCCAGCCCCCGAGGACGCTTCTGTCGAGAAGCTCACTGCCCTTTCTTCTGCAATCGAGGAAACGGCAGCAGGAGTGGCCACGACTACAGCCACTATCTCTGTGGTGGAAGAAATCGTTGTTGTTGAAGCGACTACAACCACGGAGGCAGTCATTCCTACCAAAGCAACCCTGAACATTGAAGTGGCTATGGAGACAGAAGCGAAGACGGTGAATGATGCGACGGAAGCATCTGTGCAAGGTGGCAGAACTTTCGATCATCATACCAGAAAGGAAGTCGTTGCGGACGTTCCCTCAGGCTCCCAAAGAACTGCTGACACTGTCATCACTGAAGAAGAAGAAGAAGAAGAGTAACTTAACTTTTTCTCTGAGTTCTTTGGACCTACTTCCATTGTGGGATCTTCCGTATTTAGGTCTCGTAACCGAGTTCCTCACCCTAAAGACATTCCTAACAGGGGGGATATTTTCGATGACGAGCGTCTCGAAAAGGTGTGGTGGAACCGAGTCGAGGAGATTGATGAATTGAAGGATCCAACAAGGGTATTCTCCATGTTTACTCGAACGAGCATAAATGTAAGCATCTGATGCCAAACATTTATATATGTGGTTTGTTTCTCGCTCCTCATTGTCTTTGTTTATGCAGAAAGCTTTGGAATAAATTGCCACTGTTGGTGAATACAACCGACAACTTATACAGCTACGACAACAAAAAGCGGAACTCTGTGAGTAGGCAGAGAGATGGTAAGCTACTGCCATTCGTAATCATTTTTACTCGACTACTTGTGCAGTTCTCATGTCTATCTTTAACCTTTGTAGGTTTAAGAGTGACGAAAAATTCCTGACTGACGCACTCGACCACGAGAAAGTCGAGACGAGAGGCTAAGGGATGAAAGACTCGACTTGATGAAGAAACTTCGGGAGGCTAATTCTGTAGCTCTTGATCTGCAGAGTGAGATAAATAATAAGTCTTGAACTTAAGACTGCCTATGATAATGATCTCATGTTCTTTCTCTAACTCTTGTTTCTTTTCAGAAAAAGAGGTCGAAATGGGTAGGCTCCAAATCGAGGTCAACGAAAAGGCATTGGTTGTTCATGAACTATCTCATTCCGCCAAAGAAAAAAGACAAGGTGATAAAGTCATGGGTAGAGCAATCTGCAAAGAAGGATGCCTCTCATGACAACGACCAGTGTTACTTACGAGTTGTTTAGGGATATGCTTCTAACTGGTCGTACTCTATTTCAGAGAAAGCAGTCGAAATCAAGCGACTCCACGCAGCTTCGACTCGTAGTCAGGAGAAGACGAAGTAGTTGAAGATCAACCTTCAAAACAACACATCGCTTCTAAACAACGTACTCGGTGGGTTTGGTGCTCAGAAAGTTACTCCTCTTGAAGACACCCTAATTGCTCAATCGAGTATTGTTCGACAATAAGTCAAAGCCTTAAGGGAGCTGGTAACTACTCTGAAGGCCAACCAGGTTGGCTCGATAAGAGAAGCGGTCGAAGGTGAAGTAGGTTATGCCTTGGCAAAGCTTAAGGCACACGACCGTAATCTCGATCTTCAACCAATTGAGGACAACTTTGACTGCTCCGAAGCAAAAGCAACTTGTCTGATCGAAGAGGCGAAGCCAGCCAGCCAGAAGGTCGTGGAGGAGATGTAAATTGGATATTCTTCATTAGGGTAGATTGTAATAGGAAAACTTGTAAAGACAAGCCTTTTGGTTATGAATATATATATATATACCTGCTTTTTCCTATAAATTATCTTGTTGAGTAGTTAGTAACTCATAAGATAATGAATAGAAAAAAGAAAATTGAATTTAAGACTAAGAATTGAAACCATCTTAATGGCTTTATCCTAGCCCCCCGACTATTTGCTTAGTTTATATAGATAAACTAAGTAAATAGTGTATATAAGGGTTTGCTTAAAAAAGAAGTTTTTCCTACTTATGTTGTCGATCTTGATTGTCATATTCTGGTCGTAAGAGTTTAGTAACAGATAGACACTAGGAAGTTCCTTCTAGTGGGCAGGATCACATGTAGAGAGGAAAGACTTTAACTAGTGAAGTTACGTTCTCCGACCATAGTAATTGAATCAAGATTATCAACACAAGTGGGATAAACTCTTCGGAGTGCCTTAAAAGTTTATTCAACTCTTTCCAGTAAACTCAATTTGTTTAACATTGATAGCAAGAATTGAAAATAGTACGATACTAGGAAGTTCCTTCTAGTGGGCAAGACCACATGCAGAGAGGAAAGACTTCGACTAGGTGTTGTGTCTTTCTCTGACCAGTTTAAACACATTTGAGGTTACTAAAAGGAGTCAAAAAACTGTAAAAGTATACTCCACTTAGAGAATTTTTCAAAACTAATAAAAATAAACTAAGGTTAAAAAGAGCTAGCTTGAGAATGTTTCGACCAGATTTGTCAAACCCGGTCTCTTTGTATTGGTAGCAAAAGTTAGGAACAAGACGACACTAGGAAGTTCCTTCTAGTGGGTAGGACCACGTGCAGAGAGGAAAGACTTCGACTAGGTGATGTTACCCGTCTTCGACCAGTATAAAGCAAAATTGAGTGTATAAAGATGATCGAAAGACTATCCAAGCACTACTCAAAAGTAAGACAATAAAGAGTGAAGAAACCAGAAACTTTATTGATATAGTAAGGAGTCACACATAAAATTTGTGTAACTGGTCGATGTTCCAAGAATTGGAGAGGATCCGGCCATCTTCCATTGCTAGTCGTACCGAACCTGGTCGTGTAACTTCGACCACTGTGTAAAGACATTCCCACTTGGGGGAAAGCTTATTCTGATTAGACTGGGATTGAATTTTCTTCAACACCAAGTCACCTACAGTAAGGCTGCAAGGTTGGACCTTACTATCGTAGTATTTGCGTAGGGCTTTTTGGTAGACCGCTAAACGGATCAAGGCTTGATTCCTCTTCTATTCGAGCAGGTTGATGTCATTCGCTCGAAGTTGTTCCTGGGTAGAGTCACTGAAGGTTTCGACCCTTGCCGATCGGATCTTTAGTTCTGGTGGAAGCATTGCTTCAGCCCCGAAAACTAGAAAAAAATATGTTTTACTAGTGGCCCGACTTGCAGTCGTGCGAACTGCTCATAATACCGAGGGTAATTCTTGTACCCAAGCCTCCGAGCGCTTGACAAGCTGGTCGAATACTCGGGTTTTTATGCCCTACATTATTTGGTCATTCGCTCTTTCGACTGCATCATTACTCTGTGGGTGGGCAACAAAAACATAACATAACTTGGTACCCACCTCATTGCAAAATTTCTAAAATTTTGCACTCAAAAATTGCTTACCATTATTTGTAATTATTCGAGTAGGAACACCAAATCGAGTAATCACGCTTCTTATCATGAACATTTTTGCGGCTTTCGTTGTTATCCCAGTCACAGGTTCAGCTTCAATCCATTTTGTGAACGTATCAATAACCACAAAAGGGAACTCAAAGCCCCTGGTGCTTTTGGAAACGGCCCTGTGCTTTTGGAAACGGCCCTAGGATATCGAGACCCTAGGTCGCAAAAGGCCATGAAAGATGAATAGTTTGCAATGCTTGAGTCGGTGGATGTATTTGTCTGCTATGAAACTGGCATTGTACACACTTTTTTGAACCAACTCTATCATGAAGGACCGTTGGCCAATAAAAACCTTGTCAGAAGGCTTTACCAACCAGCATTCCATAAGAAGCATGAGTTCCACAGATGCCCACGTGTATGTCATGAAGGAGATTTAATCCTTATTTCTGTGATATGCCTCGCATGAGAACCCCTTGAGTACCTCTTTTATAGAGGGCTCCTTCGACCAAAGTATACATTTTGGCCTTTTGGGATAAACGATCTGCCTCGAGATCATCATCTGGTAGTGTACTCTTCTGAAGATACTCGTAGATGGGATTCATCTAGGTATCCTCGTACTCTAGAGATGTTGTCTCAATAGGAGGTGTCTCTGGTGCTTCAACTAGAGACGGCTTCTGGAGCTGCTCTAAGAACACTACTTGTGGTACTTGAGATCGGGAAGAGGCTATTCGAGCTAACTGGTCAGCGAGAAAATTAACCTTTCGAGGGATATATTGCAACTCGAAACCGAAAAAATGTTTTTCAAGCCTTCGGACTTCCGATAAGAACTAAGACATGGTCGGATTAGAGCATTGGTACTTTTTTCCAACCTGATTCACGACAGTTGAGAGTCTTCTCTCACAAGTAGTCGTCGAATCCCGAGCGCTTTCGCTGCTCGTATGCCAACCAACAAACCTTCGTATTCTGCCACATTATTAGTGACAGGAAAGTGTAATTGAATAGCATACTTTAAGGTCTCTTCGGTAGAAGATTTCAGGACCACCCTAGCCCCCGAGCCACTTAACGTAAGCGACCCGTCAAAGTACATCGTCCACTGGTCGTGGGTATCATACTAGGGATTCTGAACAGGTTCAGGATTTGTCCATTTGGTGATAAAGTCTACTAAGATCTGGGATTTAATGGACGTTTGGGACACGAAAGGGAGGTCGAACTCCCCAAGTTCCTCTTACCATTTTGCCATGTGTTCTGCTGCTTCCCTGTTCTAGAGGACCACTCCTAAGGAAAACTCAGACGTCACAATCATCGTGTGCGCCTGAAAATAATGCCGCAGTTTCCTCGAAGACACGAGGAGGGCGTATAGAAGTTTTTGAACCTAGAGGTATCGCTTTTTAGGCCCATGTAAAACTTCACTTACATAGTAAACTAATCGTTGGAAGCTTTCACGTTCTGCGACTAGTACTTCACTCACTGCCTGTGGCGTGGTAGCTAGATAAATTAAGAGCGTCTTTTCTGGTTTCAGAGAAACCAAAATAGGAGCACTCGTAAGATACCTCTTGACATCCTCAAAGGATGTGTTTGCCTCTTCTGACCACTCGAAACCCTCATATTTCCTTAAAAGTTTGAAGAAAGGAAGACAATTTTCCCCCAGTCGTGCGATGAAACGAGTTAAAGCTGCCATGCACCCTGTGAATTTCTGGACTTCTTTCTTCATGGTTGGAGGGCGTATTGTTTCAATGGCCTTTATCTTTTCAAGATTTGCTTCAATTCCTCGCGCAGAGATAAGGAATCCAATCAATTTTCCTAAAGAGACTCCGAACACGCACTTTTCGGGATTAAGTTTCAAACGGTGTTTTCTGAGGTTGTCGAATGTTTCTTGCAAGTCGAAAATATGATTAAGTTGCTTGATGCTTTTACGACTAGATCATCAACATAAGCTTCTAAATTTTGGCCTAGTTGAGGTAAAAAAGTTGATTGCATCAAGCGTTGAAAAGAATGGCCATTATTTCTTAGACCAAATGATATTTTGACATAGCAAAATATCCTAAATGGTATAATAAATACAGTCTTTTCTTCATCATCTAAACACATACTAATTTAATGATAACCAGAGTATGCATATAGAAAACTTAATACGTCACAACCAGCAGTAGAATCAACCAACTAATCGACATGAGGTAAAAAAAATCATCTTTTGGACAAGCTTTATTGAGATCAGTAAAGTCTACACACATACGCCACTTACCTTAGACTTTCTAACCATTACAGGGTTACCCAACCACTCTGGGTGGTCGACTTCCCTTATAAAGCCTGCTCTAAGTAACTTGTCTAATTCTGATTTGATGGCTTCTCATCGATCAAGTGCAAATCTCTGTAATTTTTGTTTTACGGGTTTATTGTCAAGCCGTAGAGCTAGCCTATGCTCGATCACTTTCCTGGGGTTTTTGGGCATCTCAGATGTTTGCCACGCGAAGACATCTGTGTTAGCTCGGAGGAAAGTGACGAGGGCGTCTTCCTATTTGAGGTCGGAAGTAACCCTGATGCAGACAATCATCGAGGGCTCCTTGAATTCAGAGGGACTACCTTGCCTTGATCGTTCGGTTTTGGCGCAGCTTTAGGCTTCGACTTCTTGGTCGAAGGCTGCTCGTTGCTTGCTTCTCGAGTCGGTATCTGGCCAACCATCTCGACGGACTTGTGGTCGCATGTAAACGACATCTTTTTGTCATAGCGTACTGTAATCACTCCTTTGGGACTTGGCATCTTAAGACATTGATACCCGTAGTGAGCAGCCATTAAGAATCATGCCAAAGCTGGTCATCTGAGTATGACATTATACGCCGTATCGAAATCGACCACATCAAAGGAGATTTTCTCTATCCTGAAATTGCATGGAGAACCAAATGTGACAGGAAGAGAAACTTGGCAAATGGGTTTGGCCGAAGACCCTGGTACGATCCCATGGAATGAGTATCGTACGGGTTTTATTCTAGACCGAGATACTTGTATCTCGTCCAGGGCACTCGTAAATAGAATATTTAACGAACTGTCACCATCAACTAACACACGATTCACCCGACAGTTGTTGATGGTGGGATCGACTACAATTGGATATCGAACTTATCGAGTGGAAGGGATCGGACAGTCTGCCTTCTCAAAAGTGATGGGAACTTCCGACCACTTCGGTGATTTAATGACAAGAGGAGAGTCAATAGAGTTTACCTCTCATGCGACGGATTTGAATTGTCGCTTTGACTCGTATGCCGAAGATCCCCCAAAGATGTGGTCGATGGTATGCTTCGAATCTTGGAACGGCATCTCCTCGTCATCGTTTGATTGCTTATGACCACTCATTTGTCCAACCTCCTCGAGTGTAGGGAGTAGTCCTTTGCTGGTGTAGTAGTCCTCGAGTTTTCTTTGAAAAATCTAGCAATTGCGAAAGTCATGTTTTTTTTCTTTTTATGGAAAGGACACCACGTGGGCTTGTCATTCTTTCGCTCGGGGCGCTTACCTTTGCCTTGTTTGGAGTACGTCTTGGAACTTCGTTGCTCCTTATCGCTTACGGCCAAGAGTTCCTTAGAACTGTTGACTTGAGACTTTTGACCCTTCGCCTTTTTCTTGGATTTCTTGACCTTCTTATCCTTCTTCTTGCCACTTTCACCCACTTCTTGAGGATCTTTGTCATCCCGATTGATGGTTTTGTTTCACTCAACTGCTTCAGCGCCAGTCACATATCGATCGGCCATCTCGAAGAGCTCAGCGACAGTAGCCGGGGGATTCAAAGCGATGTCATCTGTAATCCTTCTACTACAGACTCTCTGCTTAAAGGCCTTGATAACAGATGAGTCAGAAACCTTTGGAATCAAATTATGAATCTAACTGAAACGCCTAATGAATTGGCGTAAAGTCTCATGGTCGTTTTGTCTCATCCTGTGTAGGTCGTCCTCCTTTCCAGGGCCATTGTAAGTGCCCTAGAAGTTGGCCAATAGAAGGTCGTAGAGGTGTTGCCACGAATAGATCGACTCGAGTGGTTGGTTTAGCAACCACGATCGAGTGGACCCTTTGAGCACAGTTAGAAGGTAATTCGCCATGACATGCTCTCCTCCTCCTGCTGCTCGAATTGCGGTCAAACTTCTCTATGTTCACTGGTCGAAACCGCGGCGGCCAGCAAACAGTTCAGAGATCAGGCGAGAACACCTGACATCCGGTAATGACATCATACCACTTTCTCTGTAGAAAATAAGGGTTGATATCATAAGGTGATCATAGACGTCGATACCCGATCGTGGGTGGACCCGACCTATGATAGGTCACAGTCCTACAGGAGTAATACTCCTCGTATTCCATCTGCCGTTGCAGATTTCTGGGTCGTAGTGTTGCAGATTTCTGGGTCGTAGTGGTGAATGATCATCTCCCATGGGAGCTTATCGATCATCAGATGTTCGAAGAACTCTTCTCCAACTGGAGTTAAGGTTAGGGGAATAACGTTACCTGGTGTCACGCCGATCTCCATGCTGCGAGTTGTTCGAACGGCTGGTAGTCGACGGAGTCGTACCGCTATGACTTCCAGAATGATGTCGGGGAGGATGCTCAAGTCTTGACATCATGCTTTGGAGCCTTCACGTGGTCTCTTCAGTAAAGAGGTTGTGCCCTAGCACTTGTGTGAGTTCTTGAGTTGGGTTCTCGAGCAGATCATTTATGTGCTGGAGTTTCTGAGCCTCCTCCGATTGATATTGAACGCACCCTGGTAAATTTCTCTGAGCCATCATCTTCTTCTTCAGGTTGTCTCGGGATCATCTACATCTGATCCTTGAGTTTGCCTTAATGGAGTGCTATCATTTCAATGATTTCTCCCACGCTCATCAGAGTGCTGATCTCGTTCATTGGCGGAGGCATCCTAATCTTCACCACGAGGGATCGTAGGGTGTGATCGATGGGGAGCATCCTCAGGCCTGCTTCTAAGAGAGAGATCATGATCTGAGGGGAGGGCGAAGATCTCCTGTGTATGATCTTCACTTGTGTTTGAGGCCTCCTGGCTTGAAGAGTTGTCAAATGACACCGTCTGGCGACTTGGAGTAAACCCCTCCAGGAAGGGGAACTCCGGGTTATAACCGTGTATGTCCGTAGGTGAGCCCTGTGGACGTGTGGTCGAACTCGTAGGAACAGGTTGCTCCCCCATATCCTCTGCGAGGGTAGCCACAGAGTTATGACCACCAGATGTTGATGGAGTTCCGGAATGATGGCTTCCAGGATTTACCTCGCCAGGTCGGATTGCCTCAGGCGGACTCGAATATTCGGAGGGAGAATACTCATCATGTTATGAATCTGCCTGGTTGCAGTCCTGATTATGGTCGGATAGACCCTTGCCCTCTGAGAAAGATGGCCCCTCAGTCGGACGTACTGTTGTGGGGGAAAAGGATTCCGCCTTAACTCCATCAGTGGCATGGTCACCTAGATCCGGCGAATGATCTCTGGAAGCGGCATTACCATTGAATGAAATGATACTCGGCTCATAGTCAAAGCCGACATTCATGTCGATGTCTGCGAAGTCAGCCAAGTCGAACCAATTCTCCTCGTTCCACTCTCCTGCCATGAAAGCATTATGAAAAAAAAGAATTTATTGACAAGGAATCACCGGAGATCGCCCCATGGACAGCGCCAACTATCAGTGATCTAGAACCGATCTTACGTATGATTGTTTGATTCGGGGGGTCTCCTAGATAAGAATCATGCAGAGAATGACACGGGGATTTTATACAGGTTCAGGTCTTCTCCGGAGAGAATAACAATCCTACTCCTGTGTGGCTATATTTAGTATGCTAATTACAATAAAGACAAAGACTAGAGCTTGTACTCCAGATTGCGCTTGTCTTCTTCTGTCTTCTGACTTCAACCTTATATAACGTATGAAGAAGTGGCAGTTCCTCTAAACGAAGAGGCATCCCAACGTTCCAATTGACGAACGCTTGATAGAAGTTGTCGCTAGGGACGTGGCACTCCCACGTTGCTAGGCAGTTGTTGTCAGAGGCAAAAGTAATTCATGTGGTTACTCGCAGAGAGTAACAACGTATATTAAGTACCCCATGTATTAAACATGGTGCATAATACTCCCTAACTGATTAGGCCCACAAGTCAGCAAGCCCTGTCAATTACACTACTAGAAATCCTCATTTTCCCTAGTGAGTAATATACTAGGGAACATGCCCAAAACTGTAGGGAACTGGTTTCCCTAGTGGCATTCGTAGGGAACGACTACTAGTGGAAAGAATGTGGGGGAAAGAAAACGTTTCCTACGGTTTTTTAGAAAAACCTAGGGATAGAATCGTTCCCTAGGATTTTAAACAGTAGGGAAATCTCGTCCACATGGCATTGTTATCTGATGTGAAAAGTTTATTTCCCTACGTTCCTTTTCTGCCAGCCTAGGGAAAGAAATTAATAAATTCTCTACGTTATTTCTTGTATACCCTAGGGAACATTTTTATATAAATATTATTTTCCTATTGCTAATTCAAAATTCATTCCCTACTATTTAGCATAAACACTAGGGGTACTGAATTTATTGTTTTTTTTTCTAAATATACATACATTATTCAAATACTTATTTATATTCAAAGACGCTAAATTCACATTATCACTCAACAAAGTTTATGCAAGAGATAAACATAACAATATCATGTATTTCTAATAAACCATCAAGTACTATTTGAGGCACATTTGCACCAACATATACAAGTGTAAACGTCACACTACCAAAAAGTCAAAAAAAAAACAACACACACGCTTGCACCATAAGTGCACAACACACATGCATACTGAAGTACAAATGACCAGCAAGGTTTCAGACATCAAAATGCAAAGTTTTATGTCTGCAAGAAGTGCATCGATGTAGAAGATACTATGAACCTCCCCACAACCGCATGACGAGCGCCTCGTGAGGATTTTAACATATTCGCCATTCAAGGAGGCAAGTCCACGACCAACACAATCTCAAATTCTCAACCTCTACCATTTCCATGCTCTCCTGATCTTTCACAAGGACATTAATCAGCCCCACATCAGAGAAAATACAGAGGAACGTAAGTCGTCAGAGTCACAAACTTACAAAGATAGCAAATAAAATGGTGCAACTAATATTCTTCAAAACCGAAACCCATAGTCTTGGCGATCCGGTTTCAAAATGAGAAGTTCGAAAATACATATAGGCTTTGCACATGTTCTCGCTTTGTCTTCAGAGATTGGAAATCTCACAAAAGCTACACATTAGAATGGTTCATCGGACTCGCTTGCATATGGTAAAGAGTCATCATGTGAGTCATCATCAACATCGTGCAATTTTCCAATTTAAGGGACGATGAAAGGTTCTGCGGTTTCGTGATCATTTGCGCTACTAGCAAAACCTTTGTCGTCTTTATAGCATGGTTATTTAAAACATGCTCAAGAATTTCCTTGACCTGAAAATAGGAGTTCATCGTTGTTCTTGAATAATCACCATTCACCAAAGTCATTTATGAAGTTTGAAGTGCTAAACAACTATCATCCATGAAATCGGATAGGCATGCGTAGTTAACTAGCAGGTGCAGGTCCAAATGCCTACTCGTGCCATTAATGTCGGAGTACATCTACGGTTTGACAACCTAAACAACACAATCTCCAGTAAGAGGAACCAGCTTACTTTAAGTGCTACCACTTCAGTAAATACTGAGCGCAATGCTTAAGGCATGCAACAAAAAGAATGAATGAATGAATGAATGGTATTTAAGTAAGACAGAAATGGGCCACATCTGCATGCTCCAAGTACCTTTGATGTCTTCTTCTCCTCTAATGGACAGAAGTGTACATATTGTGCCATAAATGCACTTCGAGAAGTAACAGAATCATTGATAGTGAGCTTTGTAATTCTTCGACGGAGTAGATTTCTTGCCACCGTAGTGGCACTTTGGACAAATGGATCGCTAAAGATAGTTATATGAGGATCACTCAATATGGCATTTCTAATAGAACAAAGCTTGTCGCTGATATTAAGGTCCATGAAACATTTTAGTCCGTCAATAACCTGTTAAAGGAAGTAGAGCATCTTTAGATGAAACTTAATGATAGGATAACTAAATTACCAAATATATTGGGAGTTAATTGTCGGATAATTAAGCATGTTGGGTGTTAAGGTTATACATCTGCTTAAAACTATTGAAAATCACGTATCTTTCAAAGTGGAATACTGAAATTACATAGAGCAAAAGGATGACAAAGATGACTCCAATTACCATATTTACTCACCAGCATTGATACACTCGATATGTCAATTGCCTTTAACGAAACGAGTTCAAGAAGCCTCCCTGCGGTAGATATAAGAAACTCCGGCTCACAACTCTTTAGTTTGATAGAGAAGTTCGTGCAAAATGAATTAGCACCGAACATACCAAATGCGCTTATCATATCCATAGGCTCTACGCCACAAGAACACATTCACATTCAAGAGGATGGTAATGATTGAGGAAAACATACCCATACATCGGTGTTCAATGGAAGCCCTGTGGTGCAAGCTTCTCAATGGATTCCAAGAGACTTTAGTGGTTTGCATATCGAACGCACCGCACAAACATCACTAGAACATTAACCTTTTGCTAAAACAACAGAAATGAGTCATTAATAAATCATTACCATTTTGTGAATACTTCCTAATACCATAAGATATCATTGAACAAATAATGAACAACAGATCCAAAGAGCACAATGTTAGTACTAACTTGCACAACCTTTTCCCGGAGGGACAAGGTACAAGAAGAAGGGGCAAGAGACGACCACTCCAAGCTTCTCCTTCCTAGCGATGATGTCGCAGCGGTGAAACGAGCCATGCCGTCTGCTCTGGGTGGCGACTACCACCGGTGTCGAAAGCACGTCCGGCGATGCCGTGGAGCAAGACTTCCAAAGCTCCAAGCCCTGTGAAACGGTGTCGTATGCTTCAGATTTGGTGGCGAGTGGCCTAACAACATCCGTAATCCTAAAGGTAGAGAGAGTCGTGGTTGCATGAATAATAGTGAGCATGATGTAAGTAGAGTTCCACAAGATCGACACAAAGATTCGAGTGGAGACCAGAGAGAGAGAGAGAGAGAGATCATCCATCTGGCCGATCAAGACAGAGACTAATTTCCGCTTTGTAACAGATGCATGTACTATCAAGTATTCACAAAAAACACAAAGTGATTATTAGCTTTTGACCAAATTTCTCATGTAGATCGACTTCACCGCCAATTAAGGGAATCTTCTCCGCTCTCTACACCTCAATCGCTGGTAATGCAAGCAAATAGGATCAGAATACAAGCAATAGCATGGCATGTTTGCACTTGAATATGCATAGGCTATCCTTCAGAATAGTTAGCAAACAGGGTATGCATGCCAATACAGAATATTGGAAAGTGAGAATGAAAATTCCAGATCCAAAAGTAACCTAAAGTTTCAAGTATGGTGTGCGTTACAAAGCTCGCGAATCTGCATTTAAAACATATTGTGCGTAAAATCAGAGGTTTTAGCAACGCTGTAACCGCCATGGCCAAGATTAAAGCTAAGCTCTTCATGGTAGTGATCACAAGTCCACATACAAGATTAAAAATGAGAGACAAGGAATTTTAATCGGTTAGGATTTTTTTTATCCTCGCCTGTTTTCTTTTCATGTAAGGAATAAGCCAGCATCGATGCCTCCATGCACGGTAGTTCATCTTTGATATCTGTGCAAGGAATAAAACTATCTACTTTTGTCAAAGTAATTTAATAACCAGTTACATAAGAAATGATATGAAAATAATAATATGATGATCTCAGACAAGTAGATGGGAAAGGTGCTCTTAGCATTCTGAATAAGCAAATATTTATGAGTTATGACCTCTGCTATCTCTTTCACTAGTACAGATCCCTTCTCTATAAGCTCTGACACATCCTGATGGTGTTCTGCAACCTTTTTTATCACTTTAGTAGTAGGCAATTACATTAAACTTTATGTTATTCTAGTACTAACAAAATAAACATAATCTTTTGTTGCTAAACAAATGAAATCCACTCAAACAGAATATTATCGTGTCTTTAGTTTACAATGCTGGCACCATATACTAGATACCCTACTTCTTCGACAGAAAGTTAAGGGGGATAGTACTTCTCTTCTGCCACAACCTTAGCACTTAATACAATCAGCGCGAGTACCAAGAAAAACACAACGCACAACAGATGATCAAGTTCTACCTAGTCTCAAATTAAAAATATCAAAAGTCAAAATGATAGAATAGAACACAATCGATGTAAACACAAGGACAACAAGAAGCAATTCTAGTTTAACTCAAGTCTGATACTAGTAACCATTTCAAATTCATTGTTTGACAGCAATCACCTTAGAGCAATTCAATCCGAATCCACAATTACCACTTTGCTATTTCTCACAGCACTAGAGATTAACAACCACTAGCACAACACAAATGCAAGATGACACAAAAAGAAATGTTACCAGCTGCGAGCGGCGGTGACACCAGAGTGAGGAGAGGATCGACAACGCTAGGCTGGAGAGAGGAGGCAGAGTTGCGGCGGCAGCGAGAAGCACCAGGAGTGAGGAGCGGCGGCGGGAGGGACTGGCCAGCGGTGGCGGGACGCAGCAGAGGCCGGCGGCTGAGCGTCTAGGTTTAGCTTTTAGGGGGGAGAGGGGCGGCTCGGATAGGGAGGAAGAGGTGGAGGGACGTGCTGGGGGTGGCGTCGGGGAGCAGTTGCCGCATCGGGGTCAACGGCGACGGCTCGGGGGAGGAGGAGAAGAAGGGGAGCGGGGCGGCGGTGACGGCGGCAACTTCAAGGAGGACGAAGAGGAGGGCAAGCGGCTCGGGGGAGGAGAAGGGGCAAGCGGCTCGGGGAGGGGGCGGCACCGCTCGGGGCAGGGGCGGTGCGTGGGCGGCGCCTGCTACGGGCGAAGAGAAAGGGGAGTTTGGGTAGGGCAGGAGGAAGAAAGCGCAGAAAAAGACTGCCTGCCGCCAAAACAAAAAATAAAATGGCGCCTTAAAAAAGAGTAGCGGGTAGGAAAAAAAATTAGCGCAGCAAAAAAAATGGCACATAAAAAAGTAGCGCGGCAAAAAAATAGAGGCAAAAACAAAAAAAAAATGTTCCCTACGGTTTTGTCCATCCGAGCAGGGAAAGTTGCCACTATGGCGCTGACATGGCATAGTCTATTTCTCTCTCTATAGTCTTTCCCTAGTAATTTATGTAAACAGTAGGGAACGATTTCGTTCCCTAGGTTTTTTTTACCTCACCCTAGGGATAGATACTTTCCTTTGGATTACAATTCCACTACTAGGGAACGTTTTAAACTGTAGGGAAAACAGGGATTTCTAGTAGTGTTATAGGGTTGTCGAAGCCAGGCTGGTCGATGCCAACCAAGTCGTAGAAGATCTTACGACTGCTCGATAGTCGTAGAAAGGCTTACGATTATACCATGGTCGTAAGAAGACTCACGACCATGGGTGGTTATGACCAGGTAGCTTGACCTCTCTCTTATAAATATTAAGGGGTATACTTAAGACTAATATGGAGATGTTAATATCTATAATAATAATTATAGATAAATAAATAAATAAGGATTATTAGATCTTCGCCAATACTGATATGATAAAATTGCGTTGTAGATCTTTGAACTTGCGAGGTTGTGCCACTTAGCTCCATAAGCTTGCATTTTACTTTCTCAACCTCTTGAACTTGCGAGGTTGTGCCACTTAGCTCCCTAAACTTGCGTTGAAGCAAAATTCATCAGATGCGATGCCGGCGACTTCGTCCCCTCCGAGTCCGGTGGACTCGTCGTCACTCTGTTCTACCCATGTTCATAGTCCCTGTCACCTCATGCCGACAAAAATGGATTCTTCAGGCCGGGGAACACACTGTGCTCGTGTCATCGCCGGAGACATCGCCGGAGCTCTACCGTCACAGCTTGTCGCCGCCCTCACCCTTGCCTCCTCTGAGTCGGTCGTGAAAGAGAGAGAAGTACATTCTCAGTGCCAGAGCAGAAGCTACTCACCCTACACGAAGTACATTTGATTGTTTGCTAACAGAAAAGGTTGAGCTAGCGAATCACCATGAGAGAGAGAGAAGTATTGTGCCCCTGCTCTGGCACTAGAAATGTACTTCTCTCTCACACGACTGACTCCAAGGAGGCAAGGGCAAGGGCAGTGGCAAGCTGCGATGGTGGAGTTCAGGGCAAAGACGAGAGCACGATGTGTTCTTGGGCCTGAATAATCCATTTTTGTCGACGTGAGGTGACAGGGACGATGAACACGGCCAGTACGGGGCAGCGACGAGTCCATCGGACTCAGAGGGGACAAAGTCGTCGGCATCGCATCCGATGAACTTCTCTTTAACGCAAGTTCAGGGAGCTAAGTGGCACAACCTTGCAACTTCAGGGGGCTGAGAAAGTAAAATGCAAGTTCAGGGCACAACCTCGCAAGTTCAGGGGGTGAGAAAGTAAAATGCAAGTTCAATGAGCTAAGTGGCACAACCTCGCAAGTTTAGGGGACCTACAGTGTTATTTTATCTACTAATGTTTAAACCACAAATAATTATATTGGAAGGATTGAGGAGTACATGTTCACATGAGGACGGTTCCTACAACTTTCTCTTGTTATAGAACTTGTAGGGTGGCCCGTGCATTTGAGCAGATAGATTTGTTTCGAAGTTTGTGTAAATGCTTGAGAATATATTTACGTATTTTGTAGGTTATTTAGACTTTTAAGATATCCTAAATATTGGAAATGACAATAGCAGCTTGAAGGAAATTACAACATGAGGAACGTAATTGAAGTATGTGCTTAGATGGAAAAAAATCAATGAGCATAATAAGTTATTGGGGTTTTTAGAAACTAACCACCCTCCAACATGCATAGATCATGTAGTTGTATGCCTCTATTCTTACTCTATTAGTTATTTTTCCAAATTGTATGTATGCACATGTATCTCTATTTATTCTTAAGTAATACGTTGGTTATGTGTGCGGTAAATTATATTATTAAATTACATGGTATAATGTATTATAGTACCTTGCTCATGCATGCACCAATGCAGCATAGGCGAACCTACATTGAACTTATCTTCCCTCACATGTCGGCTGCCCCACCAAACCGTGTGGCTTCTATCTCTTCTCGTCGTCACAACTTTTTTGCTTCAACCTCCAACAGTGAGCCCAAATCTTGACCGATCCATCTCAGCTACTACCTCTTCGATGCAAAACTTTACCACATAGTTATCTTCTACTTCTCCAAAATTATTACTTAATGCTAACCATTGCGATATCAACACACATACACATGCAACCATCATCTATCCTAGTTCGGGACACGTATTACGCTATCTCCGGTGACCCCAAACATATTCCTTACGGTTGCGCCATCTCTACTCCAAACTTTTTGCTCCCCTGCCTCTGTATGCCCGCGCTTCTATTTATACGAATGCAAGCATGTACATACGTACGCATGATGTTATACATGCTCGATGTCCTCTTCTCTCATGTCGGGCACTTCTCTTCTTCGATGTTGGTCAACTCAACGTTGTGGCTTTCACACTAACCGTAGCAACTCCCATCTTCACTGATGTCGGTATGTCTGCTTTAGTCGTTGTCTAACGATACGGAGAATCTTTTTGCCATCACCGTCAACAACGTGCCTCTTACCAGTGATGGCACGCTCCTAGCTACCCGATGGCCCCATATCATCTATAGCTCGTCTTCAATGCAAAGCTTCATCTCCTCTTTGCCAGGGCTTTCCCATCATTAAGCTTCTTTGGCCACTAACTTCTTCAACAACGTCGACACTCACCACTTCTCATCGAGGCCCTTGGCCCCTTCAACACTGGACTTTCAATTCAATAGCTCCGACGAGTAGCACGATATTTTCCCCATCTCTATCATCACCGCCTTGGCTCTTCACTTCCCTGTGGGTTAGTGTCTTCTTACAGGAAAGATCGATGCCATTACACTCTTTTATGGTCTCTTCTGACATGATTCGTGCTATCCTCGTTATAGCTTGTATTTTCTTAATCAAAATTTCAATCAATTTTTATTTTTATTCCATACGAAGCAACAATAGAAACAAACATGTGACCTTGAGAGTGAACCTGGTGGCTTCTTTTATGTGTCCTCTGACAACATTCGTGCCATACTCGTTATAACTTTTATTTTTATTCAACATTTCAGTTATTTTTATTGGAGTTTGCATACAAATCAAATTACTAAATTTATTTAATTTATTTCAAATTTTAGTTATTTTGGGATTTTATTTTGGAATTCATATGGAAATGTCATTGCAAATTTTACTTCTATTTTTTATTCCAAATTTTACTTCTTTTTTCTTGGAATTCAGATTCAAATCCAATTGCTATTTTTATTTACTTTTTCTTCCTAATTACGCTTATTTAGGATTTTACTTTGCAATCAGATTGAAATCAAATTGCTAATTTTATTTTATTTTTATTCCAAATTTTAGTTTTTGTTGGATTTCGTATGCAAATCTAATTTTCATTTTTTTATTTTGAATTATAATTATTTAGGATTTCTCTTAGAAATTGTATGGAAATCATATTGCAAATTTTATTTTATTTTATTCCAAATTTCAATTTTATTGTACTTGATATGGACTCTTTTATTTAGGAATTTGTGTGGAAATCAAATTGCTAATTTTATTTTATTTTTATTCTGATTTTTAGTTTTATTGTACTTGACATTGACTCTTTCTTTTAATCTTGACCATTATTATCTAGACCTACCATAATCGACGGTGTAGATCTTTCTCTTTTTCCACCGATTAACGTGGGAATTTCTAGCCCTTAAGAGCGAACGTGGTGGCTTCTTTTGACTCTGCTTTAATAAGAAAATACACGTGGCCTTGAGCGCTGTCAGACCCTGGGCGTGGAATACCCGAAGACCCTATGTGTGTATCGTACTAGTCCCATGATCAGTGGCTACTACACACATTCACAACATTGGCATTCACATTCATACATTCACATACACAAGTAAAGCAAAATGGCACTTAACTTAAGCGATTATAATAATTACATCAAGACAAGTACCAATAGAGTAACAAAAGTAGCAGTGGAAGAATAAAAGTAGATAATTTCCAGTGGCATGCTCATCCAAAACCCAAAGGCAACTGACAAGAAATAAATCCTAAATAGACCGGCCATCGAACCCTCTGGTTCCAGGTGCGAAGAAAGCGTCGTCTGGCATAGGTACTTCCTCATACTCTGAACAACAATGTAAGCAAGGCTGAGTACAATGCGTACTCAGCAAGACTTGTGGTGTATCGCAAATTGTATATAAATGCAAGAATATCAAAGGATGAGGCTCTACTCTACAAGTTATTTTATTTTAAGCCAGTTTTATTTGCAATAACCATACATACTATTTTGCAACGGAAGTTTAAAAGCAGTTAAATAAATACAGGACAGTAAGTAAGTAATTGAATGGATAATAATAATAACAACTCACAACCCTCCTCAGCTGTGAGCAACATTCCTTTTTCAGCCATAGACATGGCAAACAATTCAAATATAAACCATGAACCATTCTCTCATTTTCCGATAAGAAACGTTTTTTTTTGTGAAAACCAAAACTATACCCATTAAATCAACAATTTAAGCACGCTCATGACCATGAGCACATCTATTTAAATAGATTTACACTCTGTAGAGGTGCACAACTTCACCCACAGCACACGAATTCTCTAGCTTGTTCGGCATCCGTCGATACCACCGCTTACTATCTTTGGTAAGCAGTCTAGAGCACGTGTCGAAGCCTTTACATCATCTAGCCCTAACCTTGCACTTAGCCCGTCGAATGTTTATCCCAACTTCACCCGGGTATACCCATCTCACTGAGGCATTCGCCCTCACTTCACCCGGGTACACCCATTTTAGTGAGGCATTCGCTGTTATGTTGGTAATCAAACATGCTCGCACATCTGCTGCCTGCCCCTCATGCAAGGCTAATTTTCGATAACTTAATTAGCTAAGGCCGTCTCATACCATCACATGTGGTTGTACACTTAGGCTTAGATTGGAGTTGCTGGCGTTCGGTCCTTAATTGACCCAGGCAAGAATCTTCCCCTATCTACTAGTGAGACTCCTCTCTCACTTTTCTCAGAATATAATATAACTCGCCCGTGTCAAAAACTAGGATTTTTATTTTATTTTTGTATAAATTAACAGAGGTACACACCTCTCCACATTTTTCATAAATCTCTCAAATTCATGTTTATCATATTGTCCTTTTATAACCTTTAGGAAAAAACTATCGCTCTAGAAAGCATTTGTGTGATATTCGCATTCAAAACTCCCAATTGACATTATATCTTGTCTAACCCATAAACTATTGGTTACAACAGCTAGAACATCAACATATAAAGGACATTCATGCATTGAATAGGATTTACATCTACTGACATCCCGAACATACCAGTTTCATATCAAACATACACGCATACAATAATAGATTTTGCAAAAAGAAATACAATAAGTAAAATACAAGGATCAATATGATCAAAGGGTGTAATTGCCTTGATCTTGTTGTTCTGAGTAGGAGGATGGATGGTCGTCGAAATATTCGCTCGAGCAATCAACGTCTATTTCAAAAAGAGCCAGAAACGAATTAAATAATGCAAAATAATTACAACAGTAACAAAATCCAAATATTTTTGTATATTAAGGTAGATCACAATTTTATATGAATTTATAAAAAAGAATCAACTCATTTGGAGTTTTTATGCAAAAGTTATTAAGGTTTTAACTTGGTTTGGTTTGAAAATCCAGAAAAAGAAAAGGGAGAGAGAATTTCTCTCTTTGACAGGTGGGGTCCACATGCACAGTGTTTTTATTTTCTTTTTCATTTAAATTTATAAAGAAGTCAGTTACTGACATGTGGGACCCACTGCCATAGGCTCGGTCTACAAGACAGTGCATGAACCGATGGTCCACAAGCACAGTGTTTCAGTCCACATGGTGGTTCACTGTACAATTAATGGCTTTGGGCCCGTGTGTCACTGACTCACAGGAGATCTTAGGATTTGATTACCCTGCATAACTGTTTACTGGGCCCGCACGTCACTCCAACAGAGCAGCAATTAAAGCAAACCTAATCACTGCTTAGTCCTAACCCAGAAAATTTTGGTCTAATGATGGAGCTACAATTTCAATACTAATTCGGACAAAATAGAGGCATTAGGGGGTGCTCACGTCCGCACTCATCGCCGACGAACAAGTCCATGGTGGCCGCCGAGGATACCCAAAATGGAACTGTCGGGACCCCGAGTAGCAATCCTGGGACCCTCTGTGTACTCTCGACCAGTCCCATGATAAGTGGCTGGTCCACACAGTCACAACAATGATGTCATCACAACCATACAACCAACTAATGAAGAAGTAGACAAAATAACACTTAATAACAACAAAAACCTTATAGTCAAGCTTTTTACAGAGGTCTTGCCACGCAAGGCTACAACAAAAGAGCTCATAGCGGAACACAAAAGAACACGTGGAGGCCATTCGACATGCCCACAGGCAATCAAGTGGAGGACGTCCTAGCACGAGAGGTCTTCAAAGACTTCCTCTTCAAAGAGCTCGGAGCACCCTGGGAGGTCTTGACGAGGATCTAATAATCCTCATTTTATCTTTTATCTATAATTCTTATTATAAGTAAATATGATGTCATGTGGTCCCTGGGTATACCCCTTAAATCTACAAGGGAGAAGCCTACTAGGTGGTCGTAAGTTTTTCTACGACCACCCCCATAGTCGTAAGTCTTGCTACGACCACCTTATGGTCGTAAGTTCTTCTACGATCACTGCCTAGGCGTAGGTTAATCTACGACTACCCCATAGTCGTAAGTCTTGCTACGACTACCTTATGGTCGTAAGTTCTTCTACGACCAGGTCAGTTATGACCACCTTACAATCAATAAAACCTACTAGCAAGTGGGCCCAATTGATTAAGGAATCCAAATAGTCAACATACGCTGTTATTATGCGAAATAATACCCCATCATCTCTGACAAGTAACTGCCAGGTGGCATAAAGGAGTTACCATCCCGATAATTACTGCAAACGTGCGTCCGTTACTGGATTGAATGAGGCGTCTCTTCAGCAGGGGAAAACGGCTATTCCTTCACGACTATATAAAGGCAACGGTCAAAGAGGGAAAGGGGGACAGGGCAATCGAGGCGTACACACACGCTATCGAGGGCTATCAGGAAGACAAGTGCTATCATCTGTAATAGTCTTAGTTTTTCTCCTGATTGTTCAGAATACACTCAATACCATACACACACAGGAGTAGGGTTGTTATTCTCTCCTGAGAAGGCCTCGAACTCAGATAAAAATACCCGTGTCAATCTCTCTACGTGATTCTATTCTAGGAGACCCCCCGAATCAAACAATCTTTACGTAAGATCGGTTCTAAAACACTGACATGTCTTCTTTAGCTACTGATCAACCAGAGGACACAAGCCATGAGTACTTTTGAATGTACTCAGCAAGCCGTAGGGAAATGTATGCAATAATATTCATGCAGGTCTTGACAAGGTTAGCTTTATGGTTGTTTTGCATAAAGTAATATTGAATTGAAATATAATAAATAGATTGTAAGGCACAAGTTGAAAGGCTAGTACATAAGTAACAAGTTCTCTTTGAAAACAACACATGACCACCCTGGTCACGGCCCAAGACCACTCACGACCACCCTGGTCATGAGCTAGACCACACCAACAAGTTTTTTGAGAAAGTCTACCCCTTGCGTGAAATCACCAGGCATGTCCATAACCGGGGACACGGCTATTCGAATAGATTTACACTCTGCAGAGGTTGTACAGCTTTACCCACATGACACGAATTCTCTAGTTTGTCTGGCACCCGTCGATGCCCCTGCTCACTACCTTAGGTAAGCAGGCTAGAGCATGTGACAAGGCATTTACAAGGTTCTGCTTTGACTCAATTCCGCTCGCTAAGGTTTCGCCTTTCTGACCCCCTCTTGCGCCAAGTGTGGGCGTCTAACCGAGGTCCTTCGTTAGACGAATATCCGAGGCGGTGGCAGTGCTTTACCGTTGGGGAAGAAGTAGGGTGTTTTTGGCCGAAGGTGGGGAAGAGCAAATTCCGGCGGTTCCTGTGAACTAAGAGAAGAATTAGCTGAGGGGAAACATTTCTTGGGGGCCGGAACAAGATATGATGCAGGTGGCGAGGGAAGAGCTTCACTGAGCGTCAATAATGGTGATGGCAGCGTTGTTGGCCGAAGCAGGAGCTCGCTCCCATCGCTGGTTCTCTCGGTGATACTAAGGGAGAAGAAGGGAAATGGCCAGGAGGAGAAATGGAGGAGAGGTAGAGAACTCTGGTGGCCTTTTATAGGCAATGGGGCAAAGAGCACGAAAGGGAGCCACAGGCATCGGTGGCTATGCACTCAGTTGTACAGGCAGGGATGGGCGCTGGCCGAGCAGGAGCAGGGCATGGGTGTAGGTGTGGGCGATGCGGGCGAGGAACAGGGCATGGCCAAGTCAGTAGGCGAGCGAAGTTGGCGTGCTGGGCGAGCAGCCGTGTGGCCATGGCGTTGGCGCTATACTGCATAACACGTGTGGAAGAAAGACCCTACCAGTGGGGCCCACTGGTCAGTGAGGGGAGAGAGAGAAAGAGATAAGTTTCCAGAATTTGTAAAAATGGCTGAGATTTTGGGAAATTACTAGACATAGAAATTTAGCTCTGAAAATTATGAAATTTTTAGGGAAGCTTCTGACACAGTGTAGATTATTGTGTAATTTTTCTAGGGTCTTGATTGTTTTATACTTTTCTTTGAAAATCTTTTAAATTTCTATTTGCATGCATTTTCATTATTTGATTTGAGGAAAATTTGCAAAACATGCTTTAATTAATTCCCCCTTTTATATTTAGTACAATTATGCTAAGTTTGGATTTTTAATCATCCTTTTTTCGTTTCAATTTTTTTTATTTATCCATTGATTTTGTATTTCCAAATTTGATGATTAGGTTTTAAAATCAAACAAATCTTGAATGAAAATCCAAGGAAACAAATGACAAAGGAATGCATAAAAAGTTTAATGTTCACATTTTCACATATTTTGAAACTATGCCCAATTTTGGGATGTTACAAGAATGACCGTGGTGACTTCTTTTGTGTCTCATCCGACACCATTAGTACCATCATCGTTATAACTTTTATTCAACATTTCAGTTATTTTTATTGGAGTTCATATACAAATCAAATAGTTAAATTTATTTAATTTATTTTGAATTTTATTTATTTATTTTAGAATTCATATGGAAATCAAATTGCAAATTTTCTTTTATTTTTATTTCGAATTTCACTTTGAATCCAATACCTATTTTTTTTTTCTTTAACTTTTATTCTAAATTACAATTATTTAGGATTTTACTTTGAAATTGTATTGAAATCAAATTGCAAATTTTATTTTATTTTTATTCCGAATTTCAATTATTTCTGCTGGATTTTTCGTATGCAAACCTAATTTACAATTATTGTTTAATTTTATTCCATATTATAATTATTGGAATTCATATCGAAATCAAATTGCTAATTTTATTTTATTTTTATTCTCGTATTTCAGTTTTTGTTGGATTTCTTATACAAATCTAATTTTCAGCTTTTTGTTTATGTTTTATTCCAAATTATAATTATTTAGAAATTCGCATGGAAATCAAATTGCTAATTTTTTTATTCTGAATTTCAATTTTGTTATACTTGACCTGGACTCTTTTACCTAGGAATTCGTATTGAAATCATATTGCTGATTTTATTTTATTTTTTATTTTGAATTTCAGTTTTATTATACTTGCCATGGGCTCTTTTTTTTTAATCTAGACCGTTATAATATGGATCCACCATGATCAACGGTGTAGATCTTTCTCTTTTTCCATGATTAACGTGAGAATTTTTAGCCATCGAGAGCGAACGTGGTGGCTTTTTTTACTCTACTTTAATAAGATAATATATTATTTGTGTCTTTAAAATTGAGGTTCAAAAATAAATCCTGAATAGTGTTTATTAAATAGAGCAACCAGTATTTGATTATACCTAATTTTTAGCAATTTCTTTTTTTTCCAGAATGATGAGTAGTGTTGTCAGATGGGATTTTTTAGTTGAAGCATATTCCTCTTCTCCTCCCCTCAAATACTCACCACTGACAAGAGTGGGTCCAATTGAAGTACTCTGAAAAATACTCTGTACTCTGAACTCAAATAACGAAAATAAGAATTCGTGAAACATTACAAACGAAATTAAGGGGTCCATGGTGAAAAACTGAAAACTTCCCCATCACTCACGTATTTCTCTGTTTCATTGTTTGGCATTTAGGCAGTATAAGAATACATAAACTGTTGGACCAAATAAGCGGCTGAGTGGGTGAATAAGAGCACCTATCTTTTTCATCACCTTCGATATTCAACTTTTTTATCATTTTAATAGCTATGAAAGCTTTAAATATCAAAGGCATAAGAATACAACGGAAGTTTTGTATTGAAACCGAAAAAACCCTAGCTCAAAGGCTCTTAGCCGGTCTGATCGCTGTTGCCTGGCCAATCGCTCCGGCCTGATCACCGTGAAAAACTGAAAATTTCCCCGTCACTCACGTATTTCTCTGTTTCATTGTTTGGCACTTAGGCAGTATAAGAATGCATAAACAAGAAAGGAAGAACAGCTTTGACTAATTGAAGAAACATACTTCTTCTTCTTCTTTTTTTTTTGTTAAAGAACGCTCAAATTTTGAACCTTTACATGAACATACGGCCTGCTGCCTATCATACAACTCACACCTTAATTAATTTGTATTTGTAAAGTAAATTGTAGGCTTAAAATCTAGTATCTCTTCTTTGCTGAGGAAAACCATTTACACTTGGCACTGGATTGTACTAGTGTGCTTGCATATGCTTGTCAAAGTACACCCATTATTTGATCAGCTTTAAGGGACGAATCATGGCGTTGTCCTCATGATCCAGAATCTGCGAGTGATCGAACAATGATAAACCGTTAATAGCGTGTTGGTAATTAAGTAACAAAAACGATAGTAATTAGCAGTTGAACAAGTTCAACACAGTAACGAATTAAGTACGTACGTGGCAATGGTAGACGTAGCCGGGCTCGGCCGTGGCGTCGAACGGGTAGGTCTTGCCGGTCTCGACCATCAAGAACTTCACCACGATCGTCGTCATGTACCCCGGCGCGATCTTCACCACGTTCTTCCACGTCTTCTCGTGCTCCGGCACCGCCACCGCCTCCCCCAAGGCGTGCTGGCTCACGTTGCACTTCACCGCGTCGTTGAGCTTTGTCATGCAGCCCTTGAACTCGTCCAGCTCGACGAGCCCCCGCACGCGCACCGCCTGGAATTTGGCGAGGTGGAGGTGGAGCGGGTGGTTGTCCTGCGTGAGGTTGATCACCTCCCACACCTCCGTCGTGCCCGGCCGCGGCGTCTCCGTCGCCGGGTCCTCCAGCCGCTTCCCGTTGATGTACAGGTGCGTCGGGTTGCCCGTCGCGTCGTCCTCGTACTCGTACATCACGATGTACCGCTTCTGCACTGCCTCTTCCTCGGCAACCTTGACGTACTCCAGCAGCTTCGCCGGCACCCTGGATTCGTCCCTCGCCTTCGCCGGCTCGACGACGAACTTCATCACCTTGCCGTTGAGGTGATTCGGCGCGTCGCCGTCGGGGTACGGGTACGGCGCCGTGTTGACCAGCTCCGCCTCGGGAGTCGTGGACTCGGAGAAATCGACGACGACGTCGAACGTCTCGGCCACACCGACGAGGATCTGGGTGGCGGTGACCGGCTGGGAAAGGTAGCTGGTGTCGGAGCCGACGACGTGGAAGGGGAGGCCGTTGGTCAGCGAGAGGTTGAAGTAGCGAGCGTTGCTGGTGTTGATGATGCGGAAGCGGTAGCGGCGGCGGGCGACGGAGAGGAACGGCCACGCCTTGCCGTTGACGGTGATGGCCTCGCCGAAGTACTCCGGCTGCCACTGCGGGTGGATGTTGGGGTTGTCGCCGGTGTAGTTCATGTATATGGAGCCGTCGGCGTAGAAGCTGCGGTCGGCGAGCATGAGCACCCGGTCGAACTCGTCGCCGCAGGGGAGGCCGAGCGGCTTCTCCACCGCCGGGTTGCGGAGGACGTAGGCTCCGAGGAGGCCGGCGAGGAGGTTGGCGCGGGTGAGGCCGAGGGCGTGGTCGTGGTACCAGAGGACGCCGGGGGACTGGACGTTGGGGTAAGTGTACGTCGGTGTCGTCCACGCAGCGCCGGTCTCGCGGAAGCCGGCGGTGAACCAGGCGAAGGCGCTGCCGTCGGACTGCGGCTGGTGGACGCCGCCGTGGAGGTGGACGACGGCGGGGACGCCGCCGTGCTTGGGGATGGCGGTGGGGACGGTGGGGTCCCACGGGAGGATGTGCTGCTGGGGCAGGTGGTTCTGCCACGTCACCAACAGTGGGACCCCCTGCACGGCCTCGATGGTGGGCCCGGGAAAGGTGGCGCTCTCCGCCGACGTGCCGTACACGAACACGGTGGACGCCGGTAAATCGCGGTGGAATTTCTGCTTGCACACACGTATTTAGATCATGCTTTCGAGTAGACGAATTTCACAGTAATACTTTTTAGTAAGACAAAGATCGATTCCTCCAGAATTCCTACGAGAATCCTCCAGATTATGACATTATGATGCGATGTGCTAACTAGTGCGCAGCTTTAATCGAACGAAAAATATTCTTGGCGTACCCATTTTTTCTGGTACATCCCGACGGCGAGGTGAGCCGGCGTCGGCCGGCCGTATTTCATGGAGTAGCCGTAGATCTTTGGCATCTGTGGGAGCTTGTCGACGTACATTTCCAGCGAGCCGGCCACCTCCTCAAGCGTATCCTCCGACACCCGCGGCGGCCTGATCCCGGCCGCGACGCCGACGATCAGGAGAAGAACGGCGAGCTCCGCTTTTGCGAGCATCTTTCCGGTCGCTTGCTTCCTTCCGCGCGATCCTCTGCAAGAGCCAGAAGAAGGCAGAAGCATTCATATATAAGTAGTAAGAAAATGTGCAGAGACCCTTTGTTTGTTTGAAACTAGCATGCGTGCAAAGACTAGTGCAATTCATCATTTGAGTTCAAGTGCTATCTGCGTCAAAATGCAAGAAATATTGTGCCTCGGCGGTTGGACTTTCGAGATGAGCACTAGCTGCTACTGGCGAGCATCTACATATGCACACGCCGGCACCATGAACTATATGCTTGTGTGGAGCATCCACTAGCTAGCTAATTGTGCCATGTTTATGTAACAAACACGTTGGCACTAACATCACTAAGATTAGTTAAAACCACGCATGATGACTAATTAATCCTGGAAGAATTGGACATTAGTGGAAAAGATTTGGTTAATCGCATATGCAGCTCTCATGCATGCACCTCTTTAGGAGTAGCTAGCCTTAATCTGAAAAGCAAAGTGCAAACAATCCAGTCAAGTGCACTATCTATCTATACATCACACCAAGCATACATTAGGTAGCTTTCCGAGGGCAATGATATGATAGGATTGCCAATCACTATATATGTATGCTATATATATAGCTACTTCACTGACAATTTCAAGCAAAATCAATTAAGCAAATGTATGCTATATATAGTTAATTACATGCATGCATATACATACATGCATACGTGTGTCTATATGTGTGTGTGTAAGAGTCCAAAAGTACAGAAGATGCATGCATGTAAGAGGGGGGAAATGAAATAAAACTGCAATATATTGGTATAGCTAGAGACATGCATTAGAACAAACCAATGGTTAGCTGATGGGATGCTTGTCGGAGAGAGGCAGGAGGCAAAGACAGTTAAGTTGGTTTGTTTGACATGGATCAATACAAGGCTGCACGCCCCCCTATAAATACCATGAGGCCAGACACCGACGAGTGGGCCCCAACAAACGTCCAGATGCCGTATTTTATTTGCAGGGTTGGCCAAAGCCACACTACACGAGATGGTCGATGGCGTGGCTGGCTAAGCAAGGGAACTTAGCCGGCAACCAAACCGGTCCGTGCATGATAAGGACGGCCAAGGGTGTTGTTGAAGTATAAGTGAATTATTCTATTTTCCTCGTGAGTTTAAGTTTTTTGGGTGAATTGATTGGTGTATGAAACTCAATATGGTATCAAAGCCAATAGATCTTGAGTTCAAGACCCGGTTGACACAATTAAAGAAAAAATAATTGTAGCTCACTTCTATTCCATGTCTTAAGACTAATAGAGCCTACACGTGAAGAGGGTATTGAAGTACAAATGAATTGTCCGCATTTCCTCACCAGTTTACGTTTTTTAGTGGACTGATTGGTGAGCTATCTAGAGCTAGTATAATATTAGCCAGCTCCATGCTTCCTTGAGCACCAAATGCGTGCGTCCCGAGTTTTGCTTAGACAAATAATTAGCCTCGATCGATCGAACGGAACGGCCGGCTTTGCGTGATTCGTCTAATCAATCGTGTGTGTGTATATATATCATATGCATGTGGCACGACGTTGCTTATTTTGTGTCAGAAATGCGCGTTATATGCACGCCTGGATCATCAAATGCCGAGTCCAATTAGTTATATATGCAAACCTGTGTTACTTGCTATATATCTAAGGAAAATATATAATCGATGGTAGCGAATGCCAATTAACCTCACGAATATAAGTAGAACGAGTCAAGGAAATGTATGTACGTACTCAAGCACGTTTACCGATTACTGCATGTGGAAGCTGAGTAGTCGCCGCTGATGGAACGAGTAGGCGACTTAACTAGGAGTAGGAGGCAAGTTGAACAAATATTGATCGCTTTTACGTACCTTAACGGTAAGGAATGTGATCGAGTTGTCCCTACGCCTAAAGGAAATATTTGACAAATCCTCGGTCGTATATTTCGATTTCGATTGGTACAAACCGAGAGTTTCCGACGGTGTTTGAAGCACGCGCACAGTATCGTGTAACATACACGCGTGCACGTGTCTCAAACCTTAGTCTGGCAGTTGCATTGCACCAAGATCAAGACGCATGCATGCACACAGTGTATATCGATCGGTGAAATATGCGTACATCATGCAGCCTCTAGCTACTTCATAAAGGATATGCATCCGGTCGTCTAAGAGCATCTCTAGTGTATTGAATTGATGTTGATTTAAAGTTATGCCACGTAAGCATTTAAGGAATTGAGTTTATTTTTCTCTAATGTATTGAACCGAGTCCTACTAATAAATGGGATCCACGTTACATTAAAAAACCACAAAATAATAATATCCTCTCTCAAACGTACTCTCTTCTATGTAGTTATTTAATGATAATATGATTTGTTTAATGCTTTGAATTGATTCCTAAGTAGAGTTCGGTTCCATGCTTCTTTTTTATTGAAATCGACTATTGAATCGATTCAATGCCTTTTCTCTCCTCATTTGAACCGGCTAAAACACAACATTGAAGATGATCTAAGGCTCTAAATACTTGTCACTTCCACCGCTATCCCACTTTCATTTATGAATCCGCCACTGCCTCCATACAATACGGAAGCAACCCAATAGCTAGCTGGATCGGTCAGCTGGTTTTACTGTGATATTATTAAGAATTTATTTTTAAAATAATCTATTTTTTATTCAAAATAACAAAAATATTCCGGCGATAATTTTTTTACTGATATACTCTGCCGCTCAACCGTTGGCGATCGACTAGTCGCCAATGATCGACCAATCACGAGCGATCGAACACTTGTCGCTCAATGGTTGGTCCTAATATGCACTTCACTTATCTAGCAGGGCATGATAGTGCCCGATCGCTTACCGTTGGGCGGCTCGAACCATCGCCGTCAACGATCGTCCAATCAACGATCGAATGAGCGAGAGTATATTTCTGTAAAAAAAATTATCGCTGGAATATTTTTGTTATTTTGAATAAAAAATAGATTATTTTAAAAATAAATTCATATTATTAACCCAATGGCCGATGGACTAACAATTTGGTGGTTTGCTGACTGTACTACAGTGCTAGCTAGCTGCTGGGTCAAAATCAGCACGAAGAGAGGCCGAGCACCTTTCTGGAAATCTATGGATTGACAAATGTGATCGATCGATGCAAAACTGAAAATTGACACGAATGAAAAGATAGCCTCACAGAACGTCCATTCCATGCAGCTGTCGTTTTGACCGAGAAATAAGCCGACATAGCCTTTGCCATCGATGCATTCACGCCTACACGGCATCCAGCCCAGTTAACAATTAATCTCTCTCTCTCTCTCTCTCACGTCGACCAAGTACTATGCAATGATGCAAGTAGTCGCCGCCTCGCCGGTGCAGACATATGCAAGTCAATCCATGGACGGACGTATCTGCACCTGCACGAGCACGAAGAAATGAGACGATACAACTGGGGCATGTATGCACCGCCAACAAAGTCGACGTACGGATAGTTACTACCGGCCACTTGCTTGTCTAGCAATCGATCTATTCGATCGTCATTGGGCTTATCCGTTTTGATTCTTGAGTTCAATTCAAACTTGTCGGGTTTGATTGTCTGCTCCTTAATTTTCCTTTGTTTATGAGAAAGAGGATGCCAGGTTTGATTGTGAGGTTGTCCAGCCTCTTCTTCTCACGTCTAGCCCAAGCAGGCTTGGGCTAGGGTCAGAGATTTTTTAATCGGCCGTTAACTGTCCGAAAATCGGTTAAATTGGTTTTACTGGTGGGGATCAGTAGAAATACAAACCGATCTTGAAATTGACGGTTTAGATAAATTTTATCTAAAAAAATCAAATTAATATGAATTTTGTTCGAATTTATATTATTTTTTTAATTTAAAATCTGAATTTTCGGTCTTACCGGCCACCCTCTAAAAACACTTACCGATTAAAAAAACCCTGGCTGGGGTAGGCCGATTGGGCAAGCATTTCGAGCTAAGTTGCTAGGATTGATCAAAGCCTTCCTTGCTTATTGAACTCTTCCAACAAGAGCAACGCTTGTAATGTCTTTTCTTTCTTTTTTTTAATTCAGAGATCAGGCTGGAATCGCATCTGTGCCCTCTGGCTTTGGAATATAATATTTCGGTTCACGGTCAAAAAAGGGAAAATGTTTCAGTATTTCACAATGGGAAGAAGCAACCCAACGGGAGACGTACCAGACAGGAATTTGGGCACGGTTGCACCATGAACCAGTTGTTACTCCCATTAGTTAAACCAAATAAATTTGTCGGTACAAAGATAACTGGGTAATCAAAAGTCAAACAGATAACAACTCAAGAGATTCGTTTGTCAAGAAACCACTCGTTGGCATTTGAAAATCTTTCACCCATACACCTACCGAATCAGCCTTCCTCCACGCGCTCAAAGTAACACCTTACCGAAACTGAAAGTGAAAGTGAGGAAATAACAGTTCATGTAGGATTAATCAACGCGAACACTAACACGCCAAGGAATCGATGAACATAGAGAAGCGCACACAGCTATCACGCGAACACTTCTTGCGTCGTTTTTTCTCTGTTATTCCTCAACTAAGAAAGATAACTAATGCATAACGATTACATATCAAAAGACCTACCCCACCAGGGTTTTCCTTACCGGTTGCAAAAAAAAAACCAGAGGCTAACGATAGGCCCAGTTACCGTCAGTAACTGGTTTTTTCAGAACAAAATTCAAACAAATTAGATTTTTTTTACAAGATTCATCCAAACCGAAAATTTCAAGATCAAATTATAGTTCTACCGGCTCCCACCGGTAAGCTCGGTTGTCGCTGGTAACCAGCGAAATTTCGCCGAAATTTTTTCACTAACCCCCATGCCGAGCGTGCTTGATCCACAATTCATGCAACTAACCTCAATGACCTCCTCCATGTGCTTGATGTGGCCAAATTGTTCTATGGTAGAGGCAATTGGAAGGAACTTTGACGGCACGGCTCGAAAGAATTTCTTCACAGCATACACCTCCTCCACCTCGCCGAGCTCTCGAATTTTGTTGACGATTGTCGTCAACCGGATGGCGAAATTGTCGACCAACTTCGTCTCCTTCATGTGCAGCCCCTCGAACTCAGCTTTGAGGGTCTGTACCTTTGCCTCCTTCACACGATTAGCGTCAAGATGTATCGTCTTCAACGCATCCCACACAGCTTTTGCCATCTCCTTTTCGGCCAATAGGAAGAGTGTTTCCTCCGGGATGCCTCCATAGATGGTCGTCAAGGCCATCTGATCCTTATGCACATCGACATTATTGTCCTCAACCGCATCCTACACTCTTTGATCCCTCGTGTACGCCTTCATCCCTTATTTGCATCTTCATCTTGATTGCCCAGACTACATAATTGTTCTTCGTGGATATCGGATAATGCAGCGAGTGCAGAACTCTCTTTCGTCGTCACACCCAACATTGTCTCATCACAGGTCGCACCCAACATTGTCTCATCTTAGACATATACGGATTAAGAACAGACTCTGATACCAAATGTTAGAATTACTCAACGCCAACTTGTGGACAACTCACACGAACGCACTAGAAATCGATGAACACAGAGAAGCACACAACTACGACGCGAACACTTCTTGCGTCGTTTTCCTCTGTTATGCCTCAACTCAAAAAGAAAACTAATGCATAAGGATTACATATCAAAAGACCCACTCCTCACCGAGCCTTGCTTGATCCACAATTCACGCAACTAACCCACAAGACTCAGGCCACTAACTCAACAGCTGAACACTGCTACATATAGATGAAACAACACAACCTGCACTCACACGGCCTCACGCCTCCGTGTACAGTGCTATGCAAGTTTTATACTGACTCATGCAAACTCAATTAATATGCAAAACACTAACACAATAAGATTAACACAACAGTTCATCCATTAAGAAGAGGCCATGAACAAAGTCTGTATTTCTCAAGTACACATGCCCATTGCCAGGTAAAATTTCTTCTAGAGCTATTGATCATTAGGTGACCTCGCATCTCTATTCCTGGAATTTATAGGCCTGATTCAGATTTGGCATGCTATCCTGGCCTTTAATGAACCCCACAAGCTTAACAAAAACATAAACTGTACAGGGCACCTCCATTCCCAGTTTGGAAGAGATGAATTCATTTGGAACCACATTTCCAAATGTCCGAATAGAAACGAAGAAATAAATGTTGAATGTACATTTATACTGAAACAGCGGGTGAAGTTATCATCTTTCTGAAACCAAAAAAGGATTTGAATACAAGTCACTCGGTGTTCAACTTTCTTGAGCAGTTTCTGTTTTCCCGAGGTGCTCGTATTGGTCGCAGTTTGCTCCTGCGTCCTTCAGGGCTGTAATCAATCGTGGCAAAATTTTTGCTAATGCAAGTTTGAAACCCACAGAGCAAGAGTGCTCCTTGCTCCTCTCGGTGGTACAGGCATCATCAGTGAGTGTGCCAACCACATTTCCTTGCAAATAGGCCTCACAAGCTTTGAGAATGTAGTGGCCACGCTTGCAGAAGTGGCTTTTTACAAAATCCTCAAAATGCTGCAGCAATAATAGGCGTAAACAATCAGAACATCAAAAGGATTAAATAAAGTTGAATTAACTCAGTAATAACACCAAACAAATGCATTAGCTCTCAAGAGGGGAAGTTGTGTTACCATAGGAGGCCGCCTCAAGATATACAACATGGATTTCAAGCTCAGCAGATATGTGTTCTCATTATACGGCAGTGCATTCTTCTCCCCTTCAACAGTACCAACTTGCTTCTCATATCCAGCTTCATTAAAATAGGGCTTTTCATTGAGAACCAGGCCCTGAAGTGAAACTAGTACCTGAAGAATACTAGACGATGATGGATCCCATACTTCGTTCCCTCTGCCAGTCCATGTATTTAAGAGGCTTAAGCAAACCTTCCCGTCCACGTAAAGGTTTGGATTTACACGCAAACCGCCAGAATGATAGTACGCCGACTGCAGAATTGGCAATAAATGCCAATAACGGGGAAGTTGCAGGCAATGTCAGCAGAATATCATGCTCAATGCCTCAATGGGGTAATGTAATAGCCAGCAGCTATGATAACCAAAATAGAGATGGAATGCAAAGAAGCATAATGGGGTAATGTAATTATTGCAATTACCGGAGGAACTTGTGGATACTCAGGTGGAACGTGGAAGTCAAAGAAGAACAGGCCATCTTGGTAAGGGGTTCCACTTGCTCCAATAATCACGGCTCTTATGAGATCCATACGATCCTCAAATACCCTGACATAAATATAATCTACAATTGCAGTAAAAAGAACATCAGCAAAATCATAATATGCTTGTCTATTACCCTTTTATGGTTTCCATGAGAGAGGTGCAATTGGCAATTGGAGGAAGTAATGACAGACCTGGTAGGTTCTTCTCAAGTATGTTCCATTCCTGCTGTACTTTTTTTACCCACTTTCTTCCACCGATACCCTGCTAGAACATTGTTTAGCCATTTGTAAGCAAGAAACTAAAATACCAACGAAATATTAAAGTAGCCAAAGCAAATTATAAAAATAAGCATGCTCTTGAAATCAAATGGTTTTAAGATGAAATACAAGAGTGTAATATAAGTATGGCAATGTGAGAGAATAATATAAATTATAAATGCACAACAATGTAATAGAACTTACCTGTGCTGTGTTTTCAAGGTAATGATGGTCAGGAGGACACTGCAGAACATCAAAGTGTTTGACGCAATCTGAATCTGTAGGCTCGTCAGCCATAACCACATCTTGAGAATTCCCAGCAGAAGAGTCATTTGTTGTCACAGCAGCGCACTCCGATGTTGCCATGTGGTTTCCCCCCTCGATTTTATCAATATCATCACCAGATTCTGAAACCTCATTAGACTGGTGAGATTCAACTTCATCCATAGCATCTGAGTTTGATCCATCTAAATGCTTTTTACCTCGAGCAAAGAGCTCACTCGCCAGTCGGGTCACAAAGCCAAAAGCAACAGAGAGTGGACCAGTTGCGACAGAATTTCCATCCTGGGAATTAAATGACTCATTTTCCCTTTCAATGCCATTCTCAGTTACAATTTGTGAATCATCCTGAAAGAGAAAACAGTGATCGATAAATGGAACAAAAGGAAACTAAAAGGTGCTTGGCAGAGGAATGACTGGACAAAACAACAATGACAGTCTGGCAGCAGATAATACCTTTGCAGAATCATCAAGCAAATCCATTTCATTGTCATCAACAGTCTCCCAGCTAGCACCATCAGTGGCAGTTCCATCATCTAGTGAGGCACCATCGTCTTCTCGTCCAACAACATATATCTCATGAGGCCCAACCTGAAATAACAAGAGGAACCCATTAACAAAAATAAAGGTAATGCATGATGAAGTAGATTAGTTTTCAACAAGGCTCAGGTGAAGCGGTAAGAGGAACACAAGCAACCAAAAAAAGGTCAGGCTGGACAAGCCTCAACAGATTGACAAGGCAAATAGTTGATGACAAGCAGTTCAGCAGCAATTATGTGATGCCATAGTTACCAGAAACGCGGTTCGTCTAAGTCGCGATACGGGATTCGGGTTTGTGGTTCACCACTTTTTCTTCCAATTTCCACTACGAACATGAACCCCGTACCCTAAATCAGTTCGGGTTCGATGAATTTGGTTCGCGATTAGTGGGATTTTATAGTGCATCCAGTAACTATGTGTGATACATTGAACTCCTAATGCTAGTTCTTCCACACAAATGATGGTATTTGCTGCTTTAATAGAAATTGTGTAATACCTTTGACATCGACCCATCACCCCAAATGACTTCAATCTCACCGTCTTGGAAGCCCACTATATTTCCAACCCATGAGAGGCTGGTAAATTCCAAACTGGATTCCTTCTGTGGAAACTGTTCCTCTGCCCCAACATCAGGGGCCACCGCATATGAAGCAGCTGATGCTTCTGCAGAATCTACATTCTTGTCCAGTTCCATGGTGTTTTCACCATTGGTTGATTCAAGAGGAAGTGAAACAGATGGCAAGCGGACAACGACATCTCCATAGCAATAATCATAATCCGGATGACCATCCAGTTCATACGCACTCACAATTTCGTTACACTCGATTTCCCTGGGCTCCTCTGGGTGTGGTGAAGGCTTAAACCATGATACAGATGCAGTTCGGTCCTTCGCATTAACACTTCTAACAAGACCCACACGCTTTGTTTCAGAAGAATCATCAACATCATTAGAGACCTTGTCCACGACATACTGCTCTGGGAAGAATTCATGGTCATTTGGACTGTGGATCGGGATCAGTAATGTTGAACTTACACCATATTCTTTTGTCCCATCTTGCCATATTACATCAACCTTGGTATACGTATTTGCGATGAGCAGGGCTCTTTCAAAGCTCTCATCTCTTCTTTTTGCTCTTTTGTCTTTTTTGACAAAAACTTTCCGAAGCTTTTTTCTATAAGTTGCATTGTCCTGCGCTCCCTCCTTTGGAATGCTTGATACACTAGTGCCTGATTCTAATTCTTTGGCTACACATGAGTTATCTCCATCTGACATATTTGATCCATCAGCAGGAGAATCACCATCTGTTCGCCTGGGATTTGCATCTGTATTAGCGTTTTGAGCTTGTTCAGCCTGAACATTAATGGCAGATTCAGGAACATCAGATGGTAGACCTGAGTACTCATCAGAGTTCAGCTCTTTCATTCCTGAACTTTCCATAAAAGCATCATCTGTACATGATGATATGTATGGGTAAGGAAGACACCAATCAGTCAATTGCCAGTTTGCATATGAAAAACATGACAAAAGAGTCAGATCCTTTGGGTTCTGCTCCTCAGGAGGAACAGATTCTTGATTTGTACCGAAGTGTGCAGATGCAATCCAATAGACTATAACAGCAACGGTTTCCACCTTTGTGACAGTACCTTCAAGACGACTTGCTTTCCACAATCCATTAAGCCATCTGGATGTTTTGAAAACAGATGAGGACACTGCCTTCACACGCTGTCCCGGATAAAAGGGACAGGCAGTATCTGGATGCAATGGCCCTGATGCTGGTCTTAGGCGCATAGAATCTGCCCTGGCAACTTTACAGACGGAACCATCATCAAACAACACATTAACATTATCCAAGACTTCATCAACTCGACCAAGCCATGGCCCAGAGACAACATAATCACCCACATTGAATTCCCTGATACGTCTCAAATCTTTAGAGGATACACCCTTTATCATTTCTCCATGAGCACCTCGCAAATCAACCACAAGACTGACATCCGCAACAAGCCCCATCTGACCAGTTGGATCTGAGGCAGAAGCAACTATATCTCCATGAAGGAAACTTCTGTCAACGACAATGACACTGTCAATATCTTCTGTCTTCTCTGTACCATCAATCCATAACACCCTAACCTTGTTATCAGGCAAAGAACTCTGACTGTCAACATCAACTCCATTACTGGCATTATCACCATCAGCACCACCATTTTCAGTCCTATTAGCACCTTTATGTTCATGCTCCTCGGTATCAGTATCATCATCAGTGATGCTACCTTCGGAATCATATTCCCCTGCTACTTCCATCACCAACCCACGGGCATCCTCCTTTGACTTCAAGCTGACAACATCTTCTCTATAAACAAATACGTCTGCTACTTCTTCAGGCTCATTGGTATCCGTAGACCTCTCATTTTCCTGGTTCTTCTCCACAATATTTACAGAGCCATTTGGTAGGTTTTCCATCCTTGAAATCAGCTGTACAGGTAGATTCCCAACAATTGTGAAGCCTTTTGTTTAACTGAAACACAGAGAATATGTTCCAAAATTAGCGACAAAAAGCCAAGCACGAACCTTCGAAAAAAATAAATTAGCAACTCAGACAACATGTCTAGGGTCAACTACTATTAAATCCTACAAAACAATGCAGACTACCACTTCTCTTAAGACAAGAATGTGAAAGAGGAAACCGACATGACATAACTAATTCCTTTCCAAAGAAAAACTACACTTTCCAGTTTCCGTTATCACAGGGAATAAGCATCACCAGTTAGTATAAGAAAATGCATGTGATGTGCAAACTCCCAGATCTCACTATACAGGATTCCATTAAAATGTCAAGGGGGAGAATTGAAATTAAGTTAGTAATGACTAACATGTTGAGTAATATACTAATGTGTTATGTAATAGCATTTAATAATCCTAATAGTCAAAGAGGGAAAGACATGCTAATAAAGGAAAGTGCAAGATATTTGTCTGTACATCTAATAGCATAATTGTCCCTAGGCATATTTTGTGCAATCTTTTAATTTACCTATACATGACAAATGGCTCTAAACATATAGCTGCACACTTCATGCAAGTTCCTTAAGTACTACTAGCATAGATGAAATATCTACCTTCACCGCAGCTAAATTCTGATACTAAGAATAATAACTTCATGATGGCGAATAGCCTTCGTAGCTATACAATGGCCTAATTTAGAATTTCAGATGCACGAAATTGTAGCAGAGCTATAGCATTAATCATGTAAACAGCCATGTTTGCACTAAACAGTTGTTGATATGTTTAATGAGCATCATTAACACCTCCTGTGGGCAATACGAACTAAGATTACGTTTGTAAACTGGAGAATAGCGATTATTGATCCAGGGAGATATGGAGACAAGAAAAATATTGCATGATTAAGCAAAGAACCATGTTGTAGGGGCGGTCCACCGGCCCCAATGACTCGACGAAGATAGCAAGAAGGCCCCCCGAGGGCCACAGGCCGAAGGCGCGGTGAGGGCCCCCCGAGGGTACCAAGCAGGCCTTCTGGAGGGCCCGAAGGGCGCACGAAGGCCACCAGGAGGGCTGAGCCGGAGGCGCGGCCAGGGGCTCCCGAGGGTACCAAGTACGCCTTCGAAAGGGCCCCAAAGAGCGCGTGAAGGCCACCAGGAGGCCCACGAGGGCCCACAGCCAATGGCACGGCTAAGGGCCCATGGACGGCACCAGGCATACCTTCGGGGAGGCTCCGAAGGAGGCGCGAAGGCCACCCGAAGGCTACCGAGCACCACGGATCCAAAAACGAGGAGATCCCCAGGGCCACCTCATGGGCGCCGAAGGGTGCTCAGGGCCCCTCGGCCAGGGGACACCCCGCACGGTGCGAAGGGAGAAGAGCACCGGTGGACCGAGCGTACCAGCCAGATGGACCAAGATCAGCAGGGTCTACCATAAACCGAAGACTACGCGTAGGGAAAGGAAAAGCCCCTGCGGTCCTTATAGGCGTAGGGTCCTTTTAGGGGTAGATCTGTAATCTCATCTACCCCGGTCGGAAGGCTATAAATAGCCACATCCCTCATGTAATCAAGAGGACTTTTTTCAAGATAATTAATACACACTAAGTTCTCTTGGCACCGGTCTCCTCTCTCGGGGATCCTCTAGTCCCCTCGTGGTAACCGGAGTCCCCTTTTCTTTACTTTCTAGTCCTGTTGTTACGACAAACCAGATACAAGTTGTTTATCTAAGAAAAACATAAATAAGCTACAAATTCACCCATCGACTTTAAAAGCAAGAAACTGAACAAGAGGAAACATATCAAGCTGAAACACTTCCGGGATCCCTTTGAGCACGCTGCTCTCCTCATTGAGCTCAGAGCTTTGGTCTTTTGCTAATCTAATGTGCTCTCTTTTTTTTCAATCGTAATCACACAAACCGTCCCTCAACGCCAAAAATCGCATGGCATGCCAATATGCCATTGACCTCCTAGTTTCGAATTCCATCCAAGCACCACAAAACAACTAAAACAAAAGAAGGAAACTTTGCAGGCAACGGAATACGCCGGCATCAAGAGCCAACAGCGTAGCAGCAGCAACCACCGTTCTACTACTCAACGAGGCATCAATCTAACCTACAGAAAACAGAGAATCAGTCCATCACGACACCAACGGCCCAACCCCATTAATCATCCAGCTCCGATTACTGCACACGCCTCGAGCGAACCAAATCAAGGTCAAAAACCTCACCGCCGGTGGGGATCCTACAGGCCAAACAGACAAGAGCCAACCCTGGAACCAGCACGCCAAGATCAAGGGCGGCGTGGCCGTACAGGCACGGATAAATCCCAAGAGAATCGAAAGCGATAGGGAGAGGAGGACGGGGGCAGCTGGGGAGGGGGCGGGCTGACCTCGGGCGATCGGAGCGGAGGGGATCGGAGGCGGCGGGATCAAGCGGGGCGGCGGCGGCGCGCGTGCCTAGGGTGAGATGAGAGAAGGCGAGACAGAGAAGCGGAGGGCAGGAGGCGAGGGGAGGCGAGCGGAGCACAAGAGGTAAAAGAAGGGAGAATTTATTTTTAAAATAATCTATTTTTTATTCAAAATAACAAAAATATTCCGACGATAATTTTTTCTGAAAAATATCTCGCATCATTTCAACCGTTGGGCGATCGACTAATCGCTCAATGATGGACCAATCATTGAGCGATGGTTCGATAGCTCAACCGCTGAGCGATCGGAACACTTGTCGCTCAATGGTTGGTCCTAATATCATTTCACTTATCTAGCCGGCATGCATAGTGCCCGCCGCTTGAACCGTTGGGCGATCGAACCAATCGCTCGGATCGTCCATCCAACGATCGAGCGACAGAGTATATTTCAGTAAAAAATTATCATTGAATATTTTTGTTATTTTGAATAAAAAATAGATTATTTTAAAAATAAATTCAAAGAAGGGAAGGCACAAGATACGAAAGTCTCGAGTTTGGGTTCGTGTGTGGTGGCTGAGTAGCTCGGTTCCGGACCGTAGCTAGATGCGGGATTTGGGCCGGACTTTTTCGGGTCGGTTCTGGTACGACCTAAAGAATAACACGGTATGCTTACGTATTCGTGTTTGAGCTCACACAGCAAGTAATAGGTTTGATGGTCTAAACACGGCACAGATCGTCGGTGCGTCTGCCTCCCCGCGCCAGATCCGGAAAGCCGAGCGGTAGGGTGGGGGCAGTGGATCTCGACATCGTCGCCTCCCCGCTCATCGCCTGCACTGAGCCCGGCGCCCGCCTCCACACTCGCCGCCCTTGCCGATCTCGGCATCATCCCTCCACGCTAGTCGCCCGTGCACAGATCTAGAGCGGTGGGGGCAGTAGGGGAGGGAGTGAGATCGAGTGGTGTGCCGGCGACGCGACGGGAGAGGCGTCGACTGGTGACGAAGGTGGAAAGAGAGAGGGAGAGTGAGTAGGAGCGAGAGGGAGAGGAAGTAGCCACTGCAGGCTATGGCGCAACAGGCGGGGAGGCAGAGAGGACATGGAGGCAATGGGCTCATCACCATGCTTTTGTACTTTGCAATGACATGGCGGAGCAGACATCGGAGCAGTGGTGAGGCAAAGAGGCAACGGAGGGAGGCAGTTTTTGCAACGGGCAGAGAAGCGAAGTGATATTGGTGAGGTAGAGAGACAACGTTCACCTCCTCTATTGCTATAAAATCTCCCTCATCTCCTTGTTTCTTCACCATATAGCCACAAACTCTCTCTTTGCAATCACAAGTCTCAGTATGTTTGTTAAGAATAAGTCATCAGGGGAGCAGGTGAGCACACCCTCGCACCCTTAGTCCTCCTCGCTATGAGCAAGAGCTTGATCCTTGCCAACTCTCCCCGGAAATAGGAGACTGATGTGGATGACCGCCACATGGACGTACAGAGGGCTTTGAGGATGCCTACTTGTCCACCCCCAAAAGTCAGGGGCAGTGCATTGGTGCAAGCAGCGGGTGGAGGCTCTGGCGGCCGACGTGCACGGTGTTGACATCATATGGAGTACAACACAGAAATAGAGGACAAACGCTAAGTAGCATATGTCACATGTAAATATTGTTACGCTAAATTATCTGCACACTCATGTAGAGGAACATGTCATCTCAAGCGACGCGTGGAGACATGTTTGAAGAAGATAGCGGTTGGGCAGGTGCAGGGGCGAAATGTCCAGACCCAACTTAACTTTGGGGTCAATGGTGCGATGAGTACATGGATGTACAACTCTTAGGTAGCTAGAGACGAAATTGCTAGATATATAGTTACGGAGGATCTTTCCGTTAGAATGTGCGAAAGCTCTAGGTTTTCAAGAGAACGGTCCAACACGGTTTTTGCCAACAATACTGATGCGTCAGTAGGAGAACAACTGCGCGTGACATAGTAAAATTCTACCGACGTAACTATCGAGATTGAAAGAGGACTTCTTGAAAGTTACATTTTTTGCTTTAACCTCATACATATGAACTTCATCCCATCAAACGGCAACCTATCTTGGTATTGTTGCATATTACTTAGATGACAATTACAACTTGAACAAGTGAGTCATAGGGTTTATGCCAATCGATGAGGCACACACTAGAGAGACCATCGCACAACGCGTATTAGAGGTTATTCAGGATTTTAAAATAGATAACAAAATTATTATCATCAATCCTGACAATGTCTCAGCTAACACGATGGCCATGGATGTTCTTACCCTACACCGGGATGTAAGGTTTTTAACGCGGTAGTAACTTTGTATTTGTACCCAATAATTAATAAAATTTAGTTCCTTTCCCCTATATATTTGTGTCTAATGTCCATTACAATTATACATAATTAATTTTATTTTTCATTTTCTATACCATCTTTTATTTTCTTTTTTTACCTTTTCCCTCTTATTTTTTTACTTTTTTCCTCTCTTCTTTACCTTTTCAGCTTTTCCCCTCCTTCCCTTTCCTCTTTGTTTCAACGTCAGGAGGATAGGACAGAGACAATGTTCCACTCCTCTAGTCCTCCTTGGCTCCTCCATGGTCATCGGCCCGCCACTCCCCTATTGCCCACCGCCATTGCCTCCATGCCCCAACCCATAGTGTCATCGTGCGCTCCTCCTCCATGGTCGCCATGGAGCGCGCAATCCCATGGGCCACAGCCCCATCTCACTGGTGTGTCCGCCTCCCCGCACCAGATCTAGAGAGCCGAGCGGTGGGTGGGGCCATAGAGCTCCACGTCGCTGCCTCCAAGCTCGCCGCCCGCACTGAGCTCGGCGCCCCGCCTCCACGCTCGCCAACCCGCGTCACCGGCGTGCGCTCCTCCTCCATGGTCGCAGCTGAGCACTCAACCCCACGGGCCATGGCCCCATCTCACCAGCGTGTTCGCCTCCCCGCACCAGATCTGGAGAGCCGAGTGGTGAGCACTGGGGTAGGGGCGGTGGAGCTCGACGTCCAAGTGGTCATGGCCTGGACGTGGAGACGTCCTCTATGGCGACGCCCTTGCACTACTATAGAGAGGGTCATCATAGACAGTTCGGAACCATCATCACATACAGTTTTTGAACCGTCTGGATTTATGTGTCTGTAATAATAGGTGGTTATCACATACGGTTTTTGAGCCGTTTGTGATCAGTCATAACACAGACGATTTTTTTTTGAAACCGTCTGTGAAGGACTACTATCACACACGGTTTCAACCAATAACCATCTGTGATATGTAGGATATCACAAATAATTCTATTTACAAATCGTCTGTGATTGGATACATCATAGACAGTTAGTAAATAGAATCATTTGTTATATCCGTCATATCACAGATGGTTGTTGGTGGAAACTGTTTGTGATAGTAGCCCTTCATAGACGGTTTATACCATTAAACTGTCTGTGATTTCTTTCCGTCATATCACAGACGGTTGTTGATGGAAACCGTTTGTGATAGTAGCCCTTCATAGACGGTTTATACCGTAAAACCGTCTGTGATTTCTTTATACCTAACTAATTTTTTTTCTGATTTTCGGCTAGCCTCAGGAATTGCTAGCCATGCCCTCTGAAAACAAGCAAGCAGAAAAACAGATAAATCACAGATGAATCAATTGTTGATAACTCAAAGTGATAATTTACAACTCAAAATCAATTACAAAAGAGTATGTTCAAGTATTGTCGCTAAAGTTACAATTGAATTACAACTACTCAAAGTGAATTACAATTGAATCAATTGTTTGAAGGTTGTTCAGCGGTGTCAACAGAGTGAAACTCTCTGTCGGTGTTAACGATCTCCATCTTGATGAAGCCGCAGAGCATTCCTCGAACCTCCAAGATCTCGGCCATAACGAGTGAATCTAAATCGAGATTGATGCCTCGTCGCTAGCAGGAGTAAAGTAGTAAGCATATATATTTAAATTTATAATTAGGAAATAATTATTGGAAGATTGACAAACCTCTGGATCATTCGTCTTAGCACTCATGATTTGCTGCATATGACGGCAAACGTAGAATGCACATAAGTGGTCTTGTTTTTGCTGGTGACACTGCAAAAATAGGATTACATATATAGGTATAGTCAGTTCGAGACACATTACTACGAAGTGTGATATAGGATTATTGTGTTGTAGTGCATACCGAAAATCGCGTCATGTGTTGCAGTGTAACGCTCGATTCCTTGTGTGTCCCTCCGTCGGTAATATAGGCGTTGAACGACCTACGTGATTCCAAAAAGTTATTCTCGGCCATTTTAAACGAAGGAAAACTACAATAGAGTTATGTATGGAGAAAATGAGCATACCTGTCGAGTATTCCTTGCACAAAGGTGAAGTCGTGCTTTTTGTTTAAGAGAGAATCAAGGTATATTACCTTGTTCCTCTTTGGTATAATGACTAAAAGGATCCAATGGAACCTACTCATGTATGTCGCTATAGTCATTAAACCTAAATTCGTGCTGCGTATAAAGTACAAATGAAATTTATATAGCAAGTAGTGAAGCACTTACTTCTGGTTGTAGGGCATCATTATGTAGTCCTTGTCACCTTGAGCAAGCAATCCCGTCGTTATGTATTTTACGACGTAGGATGCGTCTTCAATGATGCATTGCTCAGAGATCAAGTGTGGGTCGAGGAAACCCACCGGTTTTCGCCATCGCCAGACCATTTTCATCATGTATCTATACATAAGTAATGAGTTGTGACATTTATCGGTATTATATGAATGTAGAACTTGATTGTACACACTTACAGTGTCCAGCATTGTAGAAGTGAGGCGTCGAGGGCATTGAGGTTGTATAGGTCAAATAAGTCGTCGAAGCCCACGACGAAGTGGCCCGGCTCGTTGAAGAAAAGCTCGGTATGCTCAACAACGGCATAAATATTTAAGGACATGAAAGCTTTAACATTACTATTTTGAAAAGGAAGAAGTCCATTCTACCCCCTCAAGTATCGACGTGCGGACACCTAACCCCCTGAACAAAAAAATCGGCCCTTGGACACCCCGAAGTTGCAAAACCGGACAACCTACCCCTCCATTTGTTTAGATGCGGTGGTTTTTCCATGTGGCGTCCGGTCGAGGCGGTTTCGCCATCGTCATTCTTGACTTCAGACACCTAGTGGCGGGGTTTTTACAAGGGCGCCATTCTTCTTCCCCATCTCCATCCTCCCAATCTCCATCCGTGTCTCTCCACCTCCCTCCCCAGCGCCGCCTCCCTATGGAGCCGTTCTTGCTCTCGGCTTCTTGGCCTCCGACCACCGACCTCTCTCGGCTCCTCTCTCTCTCTCTTCTCCTCTACTCCTCCTCATACCGGATCTGGCCGAGAAGGCGGCAAGACTGCCAGGAGCGCGGGAGCGGGTGTGGAGTCTGCGTCGTCGGCCGCGCGTTGTCGGACACGAAGAACCACCCGGCGATGGGCGTGCGGAGGAGGAGCTGCTCGAAGAGCACCTACACAACCACCAGTGGCAGCGGCGCTCGTTCTGCGCCGTGTGCATGCATGCCTCCAATGACGGCGGCTTCTGGCGATTCATCGGTAAACCGCTTGCCCGCTCCGACTTCGGACGACCACGGGCCATGCGTAGTTGGGTACCACGGTGGCGGCGCTGAACTTGGCTACCAGTTGGTGTCCGGCGCCACCTCCACGAGGTACCGTCCATGAGCTTGGCCATCATGGTGATAAGCGGCAGGCGGACGGCGTCTGGCTCGGGCACCCCAATGTGCCGCTCGTGTTCTCCGGCCAATGGTGGCGTGGAGGAGCATTGCCGTCTGAGCATCCCAGCAGAACTTGGTGGAAGCGACGCCCTTCTTGGTCGGCGGCGCCGCGATCTCCTCCAGAAGTACCTCTAGTCGCTCTCGGACGGCGCGCGAGACGTTGGTGGCACGCGGGTGACGCTGGCTACGGTCGTCGACGCCGCCGTCGGCGGCTAAGTGGCGTTCTTGAAGCCGGTGTTGCGCCAGGCCGGGAGAACCGCCCGCGTAGAACATGATGGCGCCGACGATGCTCTCGGCGCGCATGCCCTTCCCTCCATCGCTGGATCGGCCGCTGAACATGGGCAGCTCGAAACGACACGTCCTCGTACCACCGATCCATCCGGGCCGCCGCCGCCAGCGGCACCACAGCGTGTCCCCGAGCCGATGTTGTTCACAACAGATCCTCGTCGAGGTGGCGTTCTTGGCCGTAGCGGCGGCTTCGAGGCAGCGGCGGCGGCGGATCGCGCAGCCTTGGAGGCGAAGCGCCGTGATGCACGGAGACGATGTGGCGGTCCTCGGCGGTGGGGAGGACGCCTCGTAGGTCTCGAGCGCCTTGATGGAGTCCTTCCAGTTAGCAAGCACGTCGGCGAGAAGGACTCGGCTGCGTGATGAGGTTGCCCTCGGCGTAGTCGTTCGTCATCGCGGAGGTACTGGCGGCGGCAATGAGGCACACCACGTTGAGCGCGTTGAGCTCGATCTTGGCGTCGTAGTAGAACACGCCACCAGCTCGAAGACACGGGATGGAGATCGGGGAGGATGGAGATGGGGGAAGAAGAATGGCAGCCCTCATAAAAAACCCCGCCACTAGGTGTCTTTGAGTCGGCTGGGCGTGGCAAACCGCCTCGACCGGACGCCACATGGGCAAAACCACCGCATCTAAATGCATTTGAGGGGTAGGTTGTCCGGTTTTGCAACTTCGGGGTGTCCAAGGGCCGATTTTTTTGTTCAGGGGGTTAGGTGTCCGCACGTCGATACTTGAGGGGGTAGAATGGACTTCTTCCTTTTGAAAAAGGAGAGGAACATATATGAAGCAAAGATAAAAGGTTTCCATGTGCATGTGACTAGTACAGGTCCTGTTCGGTGACATAATTGTATGACTACTTGTACAACATAGATGCATGAGAATATATGATTTCATAGTACTCGATCCTGTTCTATAAATTCCTCAACCACATACATGTAGCACTGTACGAAAGCCACAAAAATGAACTATCAAATAATAGGTGGAACCTACCTTCCGAGTTCTACTTATAAGTCGATCGTTGATGTTATAAGATATTATTTGTTTTTCCTGAATCACACTTCCTCTCTCTCTCTCTCTCTAAGAAAGTGCGGCTAAACTTTTGTAATTTCAACTGCTAATATATGTAAAATATTTATATATACCACACATATGAATATAATACTAGTAGATTCATCATGAAAAATAATTTCCTAATAACGCATTCTTATAGGTATGTACTTACCAACTTAATCTGATAAAAAATTTCATGGTCAAAGTTGAATCTTGAAGATCGTACTAGTGTTCAAAGCAATATATATTGGTGCAACAGATCATTGTCGTTACCAGCTGTCCTAGCCCCACTCATCGCCTGCCACCAAACATGCATCCAACAGTGTCCTCGCTGCTTCGCATGCCTTTGTCGTCGGCTGCTAGTTTGCCTGTTGCCTAGAGCTATGGGAAAGGCCTTGGTGAACCCAAAAACCTAACCCTAACTCGATTTCTCAACTCCAATCACCAATTCACAAATCGCCGGAGAAGAAGCGCTCAATGTCAAGGTTGTCCTTTTCCGCTACATTTACCCTTTCCTATTATCTAATGAGCATGCATTGTAAATCAAACACCTTTTAGAGTTTATTTTCTAATACACACTACTACAGAAAAGTTCATCATAGACGATTTAAAATCGTCATCACAGACGGTTTTATGAACCGTCTGACTTTATGTGTCTGTGATGACATGAGGTTATCACAGACGGTTTTTGAACCATCTGTGAAAAAAGCTATCACAAACCGTCAGTGATAGTCTACTTTCACAGATGATTCTGAACAAGAACCGTCTGTGATAGTTTTTTCTATTGCAAAAAAAAAAAATCGGCACACGTTGTTTCCATTCAACATAGAACGGTGTTTCCATCACACGTTGTGGAGCACTAGGCCATCTAGCACGTCCAAACACATTTGTATAGTCCGTTTGATTTATCTCGATTAGCTTTTGCTTATACAGAGGATACGCAAAGCTTTCCTTAGTAGCTAGGAACCTGAATATTCAAGGAACTTTGTAATGTGAAAATCAAACTAAAAAACTATAGAACAAAGGCTCCATTTGAAATACATACAAAGATAGGATTGAGCAAATACCTAGTCCCTAAGCAAACACCTTGAGCACCAAGTGCCAATGCCGCAGCTTAGCCACGACCATCTACAATTCCACCAGCAGCAATAACCGGAATGCCGCTATCTGAAACTAAATCCACTACTCTCGGCAGCAAGGGTAGTAGTCCTTCCTGTTTTTTTTTTCAAATAACAGTTGTTTGAGATGAAAGTCCTTGAAGACAATTAACAAAAATGGTTTCACAAACAACCAACAAATTGTCCTCTTGCGGCAGACAAGGAGCTCCTCTGCATCCCCCCTCCTCCTCGTCGTCGGCTGTGTCTCCTCGCCGAACCATGACGAGGAATCGAGGGTGGTCGCTGGAGCTCGGCGTGGGGAGGGGAGAGGGAGAGAATGATGGAAGACAAGGCTGGGCTGGCTATAATATATAAGGACAACGCAACATTTTGCCTCCCGTGCACGCGTTCAAAAATTTTCGAACTCTCGCGTTGCGAATCACAGACGGTTTCATACAAAAAACCGTCTGTGATGACATATCACAGACGGTTCGTATCACGGTTATGAACCGTCTGTGATAAGTATCTCATCACAGACGGTTTGTATTAAAAACCGTCTGTGACTTGGAATTTTACCATAACTTGGAATTTTCCAAGCCATGGTAAAATCGCAGAGTAAGGAAAATTTCAAGCCGTAGTAAAATCGCAGAGTGAAAATTCCAAGTTAGATACAGTTTTTAATAAAACCGTCTGTGATGAGATATTTATCACAGACGATTCATATTAAGAACCGTCTATGAATTATCACAGACGATTCCAAAGCAACCGTCTGTAATAAGGCGTCCAGTATGACATGTTTTGTCATAGTGACAATGTCTTTCAACCTAGAGCAAACAATACATAAAAACATATAAATGCCATTGGTGGTATAGCTATAAAATATGTGTGGTGTTACTTAATGAGAAATGTCTTTTATTTTTCTTGATTTTGTTTATTAACATGACATAGTCCTTAGAATAAATATAGTGTCTTTTCTCACCTATAGTTCCCTACTTTCCTTACACAATGTAGTAAAAGTTAGGAAATTGTCCTTAGAATAAATATAGTGTCTTTTCTCACCTATAGTTTCCTACTTTCTTTACACAATGTAGTAAAAGTTAGGAAATTAGTTTTGTACTTGTGTGCTACTCTCTTCTTTTTTTTAGAGAGAGAGAGAGAGGATGTTGCTACTCTGTTCATGGAGCGTTGCAGCTTCAACCATTAGGCCTGATTGCATCATCAATTAGGAATTTAGGATTTAGGCATGGCTGCATGGGTCTTTTCACATGTTGTTACCAAAAGTCAGGATTTGAGTTTAGATTAGATCGCTAGCTGAAATGTTATCTTGTAGTAATATTTTATAGGGAAAAATGCAGCTGAGCTCGAGTGTAGCTGCACCCTATATCTTCACCACACGTTGTCATCGAGACGTGGTGAAAGGTGAACAACAAGAAGCAGGTTCGCAGTTAAGGATTTGAAGGTACTGATCAGTGACATAATACTCTGGATGGTGCGGCAGGACAATGCAAGTAGTGGTGCGGGTACTACTACGACGAGACAGGCAGACCATGGCACAGATCAAGACCTAATGCAAGTACTCTCCTCCTTTGGATGGGATCACTGGCGGAACCACCGTAGGGGCGAGCCGGGGCGGCTGCTCCGGATCTTCCGGGCCGGTGGACCCCCCCTGCAGTAGCTTACTAAATATATTCATCTCTCACGATGAATGGCCTTTATCTAGGCAAAACAACAAACAAAAGATCAAGATAATAAAGTAAGTAAATCAGCATTAAACGTTGTGATCCATTTAGTTGTCGAGAGTAGGACGTCCTAGACAGCTTGTAAATAAAGGTCTTGTCTACATGCTTACGGATGGATAGGGTCAAAGTGTTGTATGTTTGCCGGACGCAATGTGATTCTTTAATTATGTTGATATGCGGACGTGGCGAAACCGAGGTGCGGCGCGAGGGCATAGCATGGGAGCGATGGGCGCCGACTAGTCGATCGCCGATGCTCGACGCAGAGATGCTTGATGCGGTGCGGCATGAGTTGCAACTTCTGCAGCCTGAGCAGCAGCGCAAGCAAGGGCTGCAAAGACGGGACGATGGAGGCGCCGACTAGTCGACTACTGAGACTTGGTGTAGGGGTTACGGCGTGGGAGAGCGCTAAGGCACGGTGCGAGCGGAGGCTAAGGCGCGGCGCGGACAGGGGCTAAGACTCGGCACCCTCGCCCTAGGTCTTTAAAATTTCTGATTCCGTCACTGGATGGGATGGTTGAACTGCATCAGTAAACATCAATAGTTAAAACAATTTAGTTGAGTTCAAATCGAGCAGAAATCGGACCGTCAATGTCACCAAGCAATGTTCTTCCCTTCAATGAGTAGAGTTAAAGCACAGTAGCACACTGATGGGGATACTCGGGCAAGCCAACATGTATAGCTTCCGGCTCTTGTTCTTTCCTTTACCCTCTCATTGGTGAGAATTGTATGCCCTGCAAATGTTCTGCTGCAGAAAAAGAATGGGAAAACTGCTTATTATTCTATTTTCTCAGCTGAAACGTATACCTTGCTTCGTGCCATCGGTCTCTTCAAACGGACAGATGGTTAGAAGCAACAAGAAGCAATAGAAACGAAGGCTTTATAGCTATAAGCTTCACCATCCCAAGCCTCTCCCGTGTCGCTCGTCCCAGGTGACGCGAGAGGTGACGCCGAGAACCCCGAGAGCCTCCGCCTCCAGGCCCCCCACCGGCGCCGTCGCCGCCGGCAGGCCCCCATCCACCCTCCCAAGCCTCCCCTTCTCCTCCTTCCTCCCCTCCCTCCCCCTCCTTTCTTGTTCTCGCTGCGGGAGTGCGCCGGCGACGTCTCGTCCATCCGCTGAGGTGGCGGCGAGCCCCGGTGGAGCCCTGGGTCGTCGGAGCTCTTGGGCGACCAACGCTCCCCCCCCCCAATCGCCGGTTGATGCACCACCGACTTGCCCAGGGGCGACCACCACCTGTCGTTGTAGTGTCCAGCTATGGCCACGGGGTGCCGACGTTGAGGAGTCCGACGAGCGGGGAGCCGTCGTCTTCACTCGCGCCGGGAGGAGTTCTGTCGCTCAAGGGAGCTGCCGCCTCTTCCCTGGGGCCCTTGTCGCCTTCGCACGCGCCAGGTGGCCTTCGGTGCTCCACGCTGGGGAGGCTCACCCGCTGCCGATGTTGTCATCAGTCGGCTGGCGTGGCCGCAGCGGCCGTGGGCCTGAGACGAGCGGCATGACTGCAGTGGCGATTGTGACGGTCTGTGTTGCGCATTCCGTGTTCGCCATCGCCGGCAAGTTTCATCCAGAGTCCCAACCGGCCACAGCTAGAGAAAGCAAGAGAAGTATCCTCACCCCGGCCCCAGAACCCCCGCTCCTCATTGGGCGCTTGCCGGTCCGTGCGAGACTGAGAGGGGAAGGTCGGCTTTCTTTGCTACTATGTCGGGGGCGCCCCATGTGTAGGCCGTCGGCCTGAGAAGTTGCAGGCCGACCGTCGGAAGAGCCCGAGTAGGGGGCTGCTGCCATTGGAAGAGCCCGAGTAGGGGTCGTTGCCATTGAAAGGTTGTCTCGAGGCGCATGCGGCGCAAGACGACTGTCCCGGAGGCTCCATTTCGTAGCAGCTGGTCAAGTCCATCTGAAATGAGCCGTGTGGGCAGAGGGGGAGAGGAGGCAGATTTGTTGTCCTTTCATTTCTGCGTCATCCACTGTTATCGTCGAGAGAAAGAACGGCATCCTCACCCAATTCATACAAAGCTCCTCGCCGATGGCCCTGTTAGCGTGTGGACCAACCTGCATCTGCTTCTTCTTCTCTCTCAAGTCGGTGCTAGGGCGATCTTCTACGTTGTCCAGTTCTACCAATTCGAAGCCCCTGTGGGTTGGTTGGAAGGTGTTGTCTTTCCCTTAGCTTTAATGTGTAGGTGCGACAGAGCTAGTTAAGGTGTGGTTAGAGTTGGTTAGTTGATGTCTCTAGCTCTGGTGTTGTTGTCTTGCTCTGGTGTTGTTGTAGTAAGGCGTGTCTCAGCTGCGGTTTTCCTCCCATTATGGCTTCTTCCCTATCGAGGTGTATCTTTTTATTTTACCTATTTTCTCCTTCTTTATAAATGCAAAAGGCAGCTCTCCTACCTCTTGGTTCAAAAAAAAAGGCTTTGCCCATTACACTTAACAATGGAATGCACCCCTGTTCCGGGGAGTTGTAGCTTTCTGAAAAGTAGCGGTTGTTAATGGCTGCAGCTTTTCCTGATAGACCGTTTGGTAGTCTGACTTTTCGTTGGAAAGCTGATTGTTATGAGTAATGAAATATCCTTAAGACAAATGATACTTATTTGGTGTCGATTAAGCTAATTCATGCAATGATTTTGTAACAATAATGTATTTAGCTAATTACATACATGATGCCAATTGAATTTTAGACAAGTTTGGAACTATTTTTAAGTTCTTATCATGTCTTACGCCAATCACTGCCAATCTTTTGTACAGATTTATCATGTTTGTGTGTTGATTCAACAATTCATGTGCAAATTGATACAGATAAACAAAGAAAAAATTCATGTGCAAATTCAAGCGCAACGATTTGTGTTCAAACTAATAATCAACCAAATCTAAAATTTTACAATCAAGAACTACACTTGTGTTCATCAAAATCTGTAAAAAAAAAAAAGTAGAAGAAAAGGAAGGTTGAGGGCGGCGAGCTCGGAGCCGATGTCGAAGGGGATGGCTAGCTGGTCGACAGAGGAAGCCACGGTGGCCGGGACCAGAGGTAGGCAACGCCGGCTGGAACTGGGAGGTAGCACATCGACCAGAGGGAAGCAGCGACAATGCCTACTGAGGCGGAGACAGGGTGTAGGGGCTGACGACGTCGAGAGTCTGGAGGGAGGTGATGACCGAGGCAGAGGCGTAGGGGTTGACAACATCGAGAGTCTAGAGGACGGTAGTGATCGGGAGCAGCGAAAGGCAGAGGTTAGGCCAGCGGCAAGGATGGAACTTCAGGCGAGGGCGATTGGCAACGAGAAGCAGCGAGGATGGAGCTCGGCGACGGCACGGTCTGGTTTGGGGGCGGCCAAGTGGAGGAGTTAGGGTTGGGGGTCGAATGGATGGGGACAGAAAGACCTTTAACCAGTGGCATTTGGTGAGTAAATATGTTGAACTTCTAGTAGCAAATAGGTGTACACCTTCCACAAAAAGCCTAACAAGCTGATAGGGGCTTGCTTCGGCTTTCTCATATGCTTCGGCTTTGGTTTACTCGATAAGTTGTTGCGAAGCTAACCCATTTGGGGGGCTTCAGAGGGGCTTCCGGCTCTGAAGCCGAAACCAGCTTAAAGCTCCCCCAAACCGGGCCTGCATTATGCAGCTTATTGATGAAAAATACATACAAATACAGGTTACAAGCGGTAGACGAAAGCACCATGCATATGATTCGTGAAAAGTTACAGCACAAAAATGTCAGTTATTAACTACTCCAGGGACCAGAAAAAAAAAATCACACCAGCATCCCTGTATTCTCAGTTCCTAACAAAATCAGATGCAGGGATACAATGACAACAGAGTTCTTCCTGAAATGCAAGAACGCATGCAGCTCAAGACGAATTGTACGGGCAAGTTTGGGAAACAATCACAGAAAAGACTAAAAAAATGCTGCAGCGCCAGCACTGTTTATTTCAATCAATACCGCAGGCATGCTAGCAAATGAAGAGCACCTACTGTTGCACCAGTTTCCAGACACGGACGCATGCATCCTCACCGGCAGTCACCAGACTATCATTGTCAGCAAAGGTCAGCCCATGGACTCCGCCAAGATGAGCTCCCTTGATGGTGATGCGACTAGATGCTGGCTTGTCTATTTCGTATACAATTGCACAGGTGTCCAGCGAGCCTGTGGCAACCAAACAATTGTCAGGTGACCAAGCCAGGCAGTTTATCCGAGCTGTGTGGTACAGCATGTTCTTCAGCTTCACCTGTCGAAGAAGACAATATTAGATGTAGTGTAATCCGGACAGACTACAAAGAAAGCAAGTTACAATTGGGCAATTGGCAACACTATTTTTAGGTAAAACAGTACTAGACATTGTTGGATTTAAACATAACAGGATGAAATGTACAAAATCATACAAGAGGCATATAACCTTCCACCTATCCTTGGATAAGGGGTAGCATATTGCCTTTCAGTAATCTGATTTCCAACAAACCTTATAATAATGGTAATCATAAGTTATTTTCAGATCACATTTGCCATTTCACAGTAGTTAAGAATACAATGTTATGGTATGGTGATGAATCAAGAGATAGTTTCAATTGCATGGCTCTGTTTCTCTTTTGAAAAAATAGTTAAGTTAATGTGGCATGCCAAGGCATGGCAACATGTACTAAACCATGAGCTTTATTTACCACAAGAAACATCAACAGGGGCTTTAGTAAAATGACAAAAAAAAACAAATCAGTGAAAACAGTGATACTAGAGTAATTTTGAAGGCCTAAGAATGCATTAACGAGTGGAACTTTAATTTGCACAACACATAGTGCAATACTGGGCAAGTTTTGACCTAATAACAAGAAATAGGACAGTCTAACATTCATTATTTAACCCCTAGAAAAAAGATAAAAGTTGAAAAATGACAGTACCTCTCTAGTTGCCCGATCCCACACAACAGCTTCCCTGTTGGCATCAGCAGAAGCAAACATGGAAACATCAGGCGAATAACGTATGGAAGTAATAGCACCCCGGTGCTTCTCAAGTACCGCTTCTTCTGTAAGTGTATCCCCACTGATGGAATAGATGCACAATTTCCCATCTTGCGCACCCACAACGGCTTCAGTGCCATCAGGAGAAACAGCAGATGAAGTGATAGTGTAGTTAACTTTGGTTGTGGAAGTGACTTTTGACTTGTGCAGCAGTATGATTCCAGAATCTGTGGTAATCAGTGCAAATTCAGGTTGCTGAACTGCAAGGTTCAAAGCATTTGGCTGACCTCCTACATCAACTGACTCAGCATCTCCACACTGATCTCCATTAAGAGGAATTCTGTAGACCTGCTTTCAAGAATAAAAACATAAGTTGCTCATCATTAACTGAGCTTAACCACTGTCCAACCAGAAAAAATGGCATTCAAAAGTTTAAACTCAGGCCCCGTTTGGAATGCGGGAATTTTCCCCGTTTCCTGTGGGAATTTAACTGATTCCTACACATTCCTGCAAAATCCTGTCAAAATCCTTCGTTCCAAGCGGGCCTCAGCAGTTCCAAGTGGGACCTCAGCAGTTGATTTCATCAGTATTAACAAAATAACACTATATAAGCCACATACCAACAGAACACATTTTCATTATATACTTTCGGTCAACTCAGGATTCAGAAATCAAAACGCATAGGTACCTCTCCTTGTATCCTGACTAGCAGATGCAATTGTATAAAAAGGGTCCTGAAGATTGATGGAGTCTGTAGCCCTTTCAAGTTATTACTGTTGACATATTGAAGAAATACAAACTTCATAGGGATTATTATTATTATTACTTGCATTTTCCATCCAGCAATTTCGAAGTTAAATAAACTAAAATCTTAAGGATAAATACCATCAATATCCAACAATGAGATTTGTAAATATTAGCAGCTTATCATATTGCTAAGTTAATATGGGCTAAAATGCTAAGACATTATTCTTTTTATAAACCTATCATGTAGGCTAAACATACATACAATGATCACCACCTTGGACTTAAACCTTTGCATACCATGAAGAGAAAGCAGTCCCAATAAATACAAATTTTATTTATCCTAACAGATACTCTGATGAACACTAGGCATATGGACCACATATTGGTTTTCTGACCTTGTTATCATACCCTGAGGTGACCAGCTCTTCTTCTGCTGCAGCAAAGCATTTGATCTGGGTGTTGTTCTTACGCATCAATCTGCCACCATATCCAACACCCTGCATCCATCTTATGATGACACCATCATAGCTTGTAGAGAGTATAGTCCTTGGGTTACTTTGAGGAAAAAAGGCCAAAGCACTAACAGTCTTCAAATGTCCTGCAAATGTTACTGGTTCTTTGTCTGGATTGCTTGCAGAGAAAAGATTAAATGTTCCACCAAGAGAAACTGTCACAAGATAATCATTCTGCCAGAGGCAACCCACAAGCATGTCATCTACACCACCTGTACCAGGACAAACCAAAGTTCTATTCAGTTTCCCACTTGCGTCCTCCATGATATCCCATACTTTCGCAGTTTTATCAGCAGAAACCGTTAGAACCTAAGGGTACGGGCAAATAAAGAGATTAACATTAGGAATGGATACACAATGCCAAACATATGGAATTACTTAGAGTGAGACACATAGATTGATAGATAGCAAGTATACATTAATAAGGGAATAAAAGGTTGAAGTACCATGCAAGCTAAAAATTGTACAGACAAAAATTGGATTAGAAGTTAGAGACAAAATGATGCACATCCTAGGTAAGAAAATCATGTAACTTACAGGCTAGATCATTCTAGGATCTAGGTGGAAAGCAAACATTTTTCAGATAACCCGTCAGCAATATAGGTAGATCATGTTTTATGAATAACAACGTTATGTTCTGCGAACTACGTTTTCTGAATCTATGGCTCGCTCTTTAATCATGCCTAATGAAGGAACTTCACACCTAGACCAAGACCAAACTTGATGGACCAGAAACTCGAGACGTTCAGCACAGATGGTGTAATGATTAACAACAGGGAACAACTAATAATCAAAATTACTTGTTTACTGTCAGGACTCCAGCTAACAGCATATATGCTCCCTGTGTGACTGCCTTCACTGGACAGCTCTCCAATCTTTTCTCCAGTTTTGCCATCATATATTAAACCCTTCTTATCTGAACTCACACTGATAAACTTACTTCCATCAGGAGAATACCGTATACAGTTAACAAAGTTTGAGTGATCCCTGAAATTTAAAGGACACTAACAAATGTGAAATATATATCGAGAAGTGCGAGAAAGGAAATAAAATTACAAGATGAAGCATAAGTTCAAAACAAATGACACTAAAAGAAGTATAAAGTATTTATGAAAAATGTAGCCAACATGATTCCTACATAGCCTGCACATCAATGGAAATGGTTCTACTACGAATGCAGAGACTAGAGAGCAACACGGAGAATCTATTTACTCCAATTACTCTAATGTATATCATCTTCTGTTGCCAAACCTGAGCATAAATTCAGTTCATTGGATTCAGCTGTCAGAAAACTTAAAGCTCAACAAGCAAAATGCTATTTTTACGTAGTCCACAAAGTAAGCCCAAAGAGAAAAATGTCATCACCGGTGTCAGAAAACAAATGCTATAGTAATCAAAATTCAGGGGCTCTGCAACTAAGTCTACGGATACGCTAACAGAAACCACCTTATGCTTTTTCCTCAAGCGTTCAGAACTTCAGCTCAGATAAGCAATGTTATATGAGGTTAGGATTAGATATTGCTATGCAAAGCTAGACAAGCAACGTAAATTTATAAATAGGATAGGTTACACTACTATTTGCATATGCAGGTGCAAAAAACAACAGTAATTCTGACAGATGTCCCTTTTAGTTTGATGCGTGTGCACATAATGCATATCAAGTAAATATCTGGTCCCTATGCAAAAAAACAGGAAGTTCAAAGCAAACAAACCTTGGGAGCAGAAAAACTGCAACACTTTTAAGTAGGTGTGAAAGCGATAGACTATGAATGGTAATAATCATTGCTGACCTTATGGAATGCTTGAATTTAAATGGCGGTCCCTCATAGAAGTTTGCCAGAAAATCTTCACCACATGTCACGATCCGAAATGGCCGTGTTGGCTTAAAATCGCAGCTCAAAACCCTCTTTGAGTGCCCATCAAACTCACCAACGGTGCTGCCAGAGTCCCACCTGCACATTTCAAAGAACTTTAATACCAAAAATGAGAAAACACATATGAGCTTCATGATATAAATTAACCCCAGGCCTTCCAGGATAGCAGGGATGACATGCTCATCTGGTGCTAACAAAATCATTATGATCATCAATTACTACTCAGAATTGATCTTTAGTCTAACCGAGTACCAACTGCAGGTGGTCCTTCTAATCTAACGGCCAAACAATACTGAACACGTAAACATGGAATTGTCCATGAATCAAACCTGATAATTTTTGTGTGTTCCAATTTTAATCACAAGAATCCAATCCTTTCATCCATAATCACTGTAGATTTATCAAATTCCTCATCCAATTATAAAAACTCCGACATCTTCTATTTCCACCTACAATAAATAAGGGGAGGACGAGGAAGGCTATTCTCGTTCTATTATCCCCATCGTAAAGCACCCTCGATTATTCACAGAATAACTTGGTGGAATCCATTTCTGAAATGACCTCCTGTCGCCAGATCACCCGACAATGGCTACACCAAATCCGATTCCTCTAATGATAACAATCTATCTCTCCACATCCCGATCACTGCTATTCCACAAAGGGAAAAGGGAGGTCACCATTCGCATCCCCCAACCCCCAAATCCATCTAACGAGATAGAGATGGAAGGGCAGAGTGTATGTGTGTTTCGCTTACATGAATGCGCGGACGAGGGACTTTCCCTTGCCATCCCCGGAGACGACGATGCGGAGGCCATCGGGTGACCAGCGGAGGTCGTCGATGCGGCCCGAGAGGGGGCGGAACTCGGCCTTGAGGGCGCGGTCGCCGTAGCGGCCCCAGACACGGACGCAGCCAGATGCGTCGGCGGAGGCGACCCACTCGCCGTTGGGGGAGAAGCGGGCGACGGTGGTGGGGTAGGCGTGGTCGGGGTAGACCCAGGCGTCGAGCGGCGCGTCGAGGCGGCGGATGATGACGCTGCGGCCGGTGCAGTAGGCGATCGTGTCCGTCTTGGGGTCGCCCGTGAGGAGGATCCCTCGGCCGCGCTCCGTTGCCGGCGAGCACGCGTACGTCTCCAGCAGCTGCGCCATTCTCTCTCTCTCTCTCGGTTTGATCTGCGGTCGCGAGTGGGAGAGGAGTTGAGGAGGCGGAGGAGGTGGTTATACACTCAAACGGTTACGGCACGGGAGTGATCTGTGTACGAATTATTGCAATTTCGTAGGGATTTTTGCTGTGGCCATTGACGGGTGGGGCTGAATGGATATGGCCCCAACTTCGATTTTTTTTTAAAAAAAAAACCTAGTTTTTATTCTGAAATACAGTAATAATATTAATTTTTTTAATTTACAGGAATAATCATATGTCGTTCAACCGTTGGGCGACTAGATCAAGTCGCTCAGCGGTTGAGCGACTTAGACACTTGTCGCTCAACAGTGTACAATGCATGCCTACTAGCTAAGCGGACTGTGCACTTGGATCAACCATTGAGCGACAAGTCCACGTATCGCTCAACCGTTGAGCGATTTAGGCTAGTCGCCCAACAGTTAAGCGACAGATGATTATTCCTGTAAAATTAAAAAATGTAATATTATTACTGTATTTTGGAATTAAAACTAGGTTATTTTGAAAAAAAATTCCCCCAACTTCAGTAAGATGTGAAAAGGTTTCTTCCTAACACCCCATTTGGATGTCACAATTAGAGTTGGTTTAGGAAATCAATTCCCGGCCGGAATCCATATGGATGGGCCAAGAATTTGAACTAAAATCCCAGTCCATCCATAGGAATGAGCAGGGATTTTAGCCAAATCAAACAAAGTCTTAGGGAAGAGATTGAGCAATTGGGGGATTGGAATAGGATATTGTCAATTTCACATGTCTGGATATCTTTGGAATTGGAGCCCATTTCCATTTGAATTGGGGAGATAGCTAACAGATGCTTCCTCCAAAGCTTATTACCTCTGAATCAGGCGAAATTGAATTCTTACTTCATTCAAAGGTTTGTGTTTCAAATGTATAAAAATGAGGAGAATTTAAAACTTTTGATGCCTCATATTGTCATTTGAATTTTCTGAAAATTCTTCCAAAGGATTTCTTAATTTCAAAGACCTAATGCTTCAATTAACTAGAAGCATAACTCTTTGAAAACTTCTAAAGAAAATCTTGTGATCATCCTCAAGAATTATTTTTCCTAACTTCTAGATCATCCTAGTGACTCGCCTGAAAAATTTCATAATTTTTAGAAATTATTTGCTATTTTAAAAGGGCTAGTCAAACCTGTTAGTTCCTTGGTCAAAACCCTACGATTGTACCTTAGAACTTTTCTGTAGAAAACTTCTGTGCATGAAAACTCTGGAAAAATTCCACAAGGTTATACTTAGAGTCAGTAACCTCCCATAAAAATTTTGGGAATTTTGGAGTTAAGCAGCTATCTCTAAAAATTCCCAAACCATTTCAGTCTGTTTCTCAAAAATCAAACCTAGCTATTGTTCCTTCGGCTGGACCCAACTCGGTTCCGACTCGACTCGACCTAGCCGCCTAGACCTAACCCTAGCCCGGACCATACCTAGACTCGAGCCGCACCACCCCCCTAAGCGACTTGATCAAACCACCTAGACCTAACTGACCCAGCCCTCTCTCTCCTTCAGTCGCTGTCATGTAGGCCCCGGATGCAGACGTTCTTCTCCATGCGGCCGGCACCCCCGCATCACCTCGTCCAGCGCGCACGTCGTGGCGGCTCCGCTCGCCCCCGTTGCGCCACGCCACAAATCCGCCTGCGGTTTCTCGCGCGCCTCACCTCGGCCGCACCTCCCGCTCCTCGCCCATCCCCTAGCTCAGCATTAACTCCTTCGGTCACCTCCTATCGCCCACCCTTCTCTCTCGCCGTGTGTCATGCCCAAGCAGAGCTCCCTCTCGTGAAAACTCCGCCGTCGCCTATTTAAAGCCTCCCAGGAGCTCCCATTTCTCGTCATTTGCTACCCAAGCTACTCCCCTAGCTCTCTTTCTTCTTCCATCAAGAGAATCGGCCGTGAGCTCAGGCTTCCATTGTCGGCCGAGGTGCCGCCGCATTACTCCGGACATTCGATTGGAAATCTTCTATTTCTCTTCGTGTCATTATGCGTTCTAGACCTCTAGAAGTATTTCCCCTCACCTGAATTTGGTTGTCATCCACAGTGACACTGGAATTTCTTCATTCCTCAAAACCGACCGAAAGCAACACTCTTCTTCCCCATCTCCGGTGAGGAGCTCCCCTTCCGATTCCTCGCTCTCACACCATCTTATGGACTCACTGAAGCTACCTCTACTCTTATTTGCCCCTATCTCTGCTCAGGTTATCGCCTCCACGGTGAAGCCACCGCCGCCAACTCGATCCTCCACCGCCGACACATCTCCGGCAATATCCTTAGCTCCAGGTCATCGTAGTGAGTCCCTAACGCCGAGTAGTGACTTGTACGCACACTAACTGGTCGAAAGCGTTGCCAGTTTTGTCATTGCCATTTTTGACCGAAAGCCTCCACTGCCAATCCCCCTCGCGTCGTCGCCTCCAATCGCCGGAGACCTCACTGTCGGTGTCTACAGGTGCACAATAGGGCCAGGGTTCCATTTTAGCTCTTAGTTCGCACCGCCTTGGACCAACTCGCCAGCGGCACGCTAGGCGAGCTCGCGCTCAGGAGCGGCTCCGTTGTCGGTCGTGCGACAAGTACTGTAGCATAGGTTAGTTAGTGTAATCTCTGTCATTAGGACAAAGTTAATGTTAAGTTAATCTAAACGGTTGGTTAAAGGTTCTAATGTCCCACTAACGTGTGGGCCCCGAACACTTTAAGTGCATAGTGACCTTCACCGGGTCCATGGACCTATGAACCGGGCCGTGGACCAAGGGTCTACGCACTGTGTGGTAGACCATGCGTATGACAAGTGGGTCCCATTTGTCAGCAACATTTTTAATTCCGGTTTTAAAAATGAAAAATACACTGTTGCTTAGGGCCCGCTGGTCAGCGTCTTGGGCTAGGTAAGTCTCGGTAAGAAAAGGTATTTAATACTTTTGAAATCCCAAAAATGATTTGTTTTTGCACTGTTAATTCAATTAACTTAGAAAATTCATAGCTATTTCATTTTAGCTCAAAATTAAATGAAACCAATTTTGTTGGTTTCCATTCTTTTTGTACTTTAACATGGAATAGGTTTTAAACTTGTCACTACCACATAAAATGTTGGTGTTAGAATTGAGTTCCAATTAGGATTAATTGTTACTCTAAAATTCTTTTAACTTAGAAAATTCGTTTCTAAATGTTTCTAAAATCATACTCTACATTCTGTGTGAATTTTATGATTTTTGTATGATTTTAATTTTTTGGTTTATTTGATGTTATTCGTTCTTATTGGTTCTTCTCAATTCTTTCGATAGGTTTCGACGATTCTATTGAATACGAGAGTGATCTTCAATAGCAAGTGAAATATCTTCAGCAAGGCAAGTAGTTTTTCTTTGATGCACGTTGATCCCATTATTTGCGCATGCTAATATTTTAATTTCAACTGTATGTATGCATGCTATGTTGACAAGTTAATTCTCAGTTCGCGATAGTTTACCTGATTAGTTAAATGAACTGTAGGTAAATATCCATCATTTACTACTGAGTCTAGGTTTATATCCGCTGTGATTTAGAGCTCGCTGGATGGGCCCTAGTTACTTTATAATTAGTATGCGAGTTGTTGTTGCTTAGCCATGCTTAGAACGGTAGTCTGGGGATCATCGCGTCGACGATGGTCATTACAACATCACTTTAAATATTTGAAAAACTAAAAATGAAAACAAAAGGTTTTAGACTTGGGCACATTGGTTGAATGGTGTGCTGTTGGGTGTGTGCTTGGTGCCCGAGTCAACAAGGACCGAACATCTTGTCCCACTGAACCAAGCATTATTGCGTGTATCCACATGAGGGTATTGGGAACCCCTCTTGACTTAGTACTTTGGCGTGTGTTAGCTCCGAGTCGCAGGAGGTAGGGGTGTGTGTGTGTGTTGTGTTAAAGAGAAATATGTTTATATGTATTGGGTGTGCGGGAGTGGAGTCCTGCCCAGGTTCTCCACACCGAAGGGCATTGTAGTTGTCCGAGGCTTTACCCCTATAGGGTAGTTGACTTTCGGCTTTACAATGACTCTGACACAACATATGGGTAACCATACGGGCAGCTCGTAGTTAATACACAATATTGGAAAACGTCTGCCAGCATACCTTCGGAGGTGTGCTTTATTCGGTGGCAAAAGGAGCGGTCTGACATGTGCATAAAATTGTACACTCCTGCAGGGTTTAATCTATTCGAATAGCCATATCCTTGGTTATGGACACGCTTGGGGATGTCTTTCAAGAGTTAGACTATAATATTTTGATAAAACTTGAGATCGGGTGGTACGAACGGGTAATTCGTGCTATTGCGGTGACTTTGGGAAGTCACCTCTTGTGTGTTGATTATGTCTATAATTATTGTCTCATTGTTATTTGATCAATTAAAAACTGTTTTGATAAATTGCCTTCAATATATTACATTATTGCAAATAAAATGTGGCTTTACGCTGAAAATGAACCCTATGGCCATCTCAATTGAATTAAACTTGCATGTAGCTATGTATAGATTTGTTAATCATAAGTCTTGCGAGTACAAATTTTGTACTCAACTGTATTGCCTATTTGCTGCAGAGGAGGTTGACCCCCCAAGGGGTTAACAGTTGTGAGGATGACTTCGCTGTCGACGACTAGCTTGGGTGTTTCCGGATGGTTGCCTTGTGGGTAAGGGCAAACCGGTTGGCTTTTATTTTCAGCCACCTTATGGCAAGTGTTTCCACTGCAGATTTAACTCTTTTGTATGGAATATTATTGTATGTTTGGACATGTTGTAAATTATGAAAACTTCGGTAATGTAATAACTTTTGTATGGAGTTGATGCTTAATTTTTGTCAGGTGTATGTGTATTGCAGTTCTGGGAAGTACATATACACCGAGAGCGGGGAAATTTGATTTGTGATGCTAGGACCAACGGAAAGATTAAGCATTATAAATTAAATCGTCCGGCGGCTCTCACAAGGTTGCCTTCATCTCCTGTCTCCGTGGCCGCCGATTGCCTGCTCCTGCCAACTATCATCGCCCCTGGAGACCACCGCCGCGATCTCCGGACGACGACTGGCGGGCTTCCCTCAACCACCACCGACGATGACCTCCCCGTCAGCGTCTCTTTCTCGACTCCATCATCGACCGCCCGAGTGTAGTGTTTTCTTGACGTGGGGTCGCTCGAGGATGCCCTTTCCTCCACAGATCCACATAGCGTCGCCGCCAACCACTTCTTCGTCTTCTTCTCCAACAATCGCTGCTTCTTCCTCCTTCATCTTAGGCGGCAACGGTCCCTCACATTGCAACCGCGGCACCATCTCATGGTGGCAGTCTGTAACATCCCGTTTTTCCTAAGATTTCTTACCGTTTTCAAAGCTAAAAAGGAACCATTCGGTTTATTCGCCTGCTCAAGCTTAACTTGGGATTTTAGAAATTTGGGAGTTTAACTTGACCTAACCAAACCTCAATCAAGTCTTTTGGTTTGAGTTCTTTGTCCTTTTGAGGTTTGCCGGTGCTCTATGGTTTTAGCTTTCTTTCCTTTGTGTGCTCTGCGTGCCCTTCGTTTTAGCCCTCTTTTTGGACCTCCTTCCCTGTGTTCATAGGACCTCCTTGGAGATTCTTTGGACCCCCTCTGAGCTTGGAACTTTCCTTCTCTTTTAATCTAGATTTCCTTTATTGGTATGAATCTCTTTAAGGTTTAGACCTCCCTCTCTGTTTGAATCTACCTTTAGTTCTGACCTCCCTCTTTGGGTCACAACCACCCCGAGTGGTTCTCTGCTCGGGTTTGTGTTCAAACCTCCTTTGTAGGTCTAGGACCTCCCCTCTAGGGTCTTAGACCAACTCGGGTTTGTGTTTCAAAGGTCTTTGGATCTTGAAATCCAAATTCGAGTGATCTCTGTGTCCTTTGGACCTCCCCGTGTCCTTCAGGACCTCCCTGTGTCCTCTAGGACCTCCTCCTTGTTTATTTGGACCTCCCTCGCATCCGTTCGAGCCTTCCGCTTGATCCAGACCTCTATCGCTTGTGTACCGTTCAATTTGCGTTGGACGATTTGATCTTGGTGAGATGTTTGGATGGTCCGAACGTCCCACTCCTTTAGAGCCGTCCGATCCATATTGGACGGCCCCGATCTGTTGGAACGTTCGCTCGGTCCGAACAGCCCAATTGCCTTGCCTCGTCCGATTGAAATCTAACGGTCCTGCTCCACCGCGCCTTATCTCACGGTCACGCAGGTCCTCCCCTTTGTTAGATCTGACCGTTAGGACCTCCCCTTTGGAGATCTTAACCGCTTAGACCTCCCTTTTGTTAAATCTGACCGTTAGGACCTCCCCTTTAGAGATCTGAACTGTTCAGACCTCTCCTTTGTTAGATCTGACTGTTAGGACCTCCCTTTTGGAGATCTTAACTGTTCAGACCTCCCCTTTGTTAGATCTGACCGTTAGGACCTCCCCTTTGGAGATCTTAACCGTTCAGACCTCCCCTTTGTTAGATCTGACCGTTGGGACCTCCCCTTTGGAGATCTTAACCGTTCAGACCTCCCTTTTGTTAGATCTGACTGTTAGGACCTCCCATTTGGAGATCTTAGCCGTTCAGACCTCCCTTTTGTTAGATCTGACCGTCGGGACCTCCCCTTTGGAGAACTTAACCGTTCAGACCTCCCCTTTGTTAGATCTGACTGTCAGGATCTCCCCTTTGGAGATCTTAGCCATTCAGACCTCTCCTTTGTTAGATCCGACCGTCAGGACCTCCCCTTAGAGGTCAGGACCCCTGGTCTTTTGCAAAGACCTCCCTTGCGGCTAAGACCAACCCTTTAACTGATCTGTTCTCTTGAGTTTGACTGGCCCCACTTGTCAGCCTTGCTCACTTTTCCCAATTTTTCTGCCTCAAAACTTTGTGTGCATTTAATGGTTGTCGGATCACATTAAATGTGGTCACATCCGAGGTACCTTGTTAAATTCTTTTAGGACACACCCTGTCCTAACCTTGTCCTAGCTACCACCGATCATTGACACGTTTTGCTCAAGCCCCTTGTTGTTTCTCCACCAGCTCCGGCTATAAATAGCCTGGGCATGCCTCCCTTTGTCACCTTTTTGCTCATTTCCAACTTCCTTGCTCCCGTTTGGTGTTCTCCTTGCTCGAGACCTCACTAAGGAGTTCTTTGAAGCTACTCCATCACCTCTTCATCGCCAAGAAGGCCTCTCTGTTGGCTCCTGCGGATCCCTTTGCAAGGACCACCCTCTTTCGGGTTGGACCTCCCCTCTCAGCCAGGGCCTCTTGCTTCTTGGTTTTTGTTTGAGTTGGTTTAAGCTCTTTTTAAGTCTTCTTTTAAGTTCTTTGCTTGGAGCTGGTTTGCTTATTTGGTTCTTTGGCAAACGCGTTGATCCCGAGTTTGTGGAGGAGTTCTTGGACCCAGCAATTTCTTTTGAAGGCTCACCACTGCTCAACGAAGGTAAGTTGCAGACCTTTGATCATATTGAGCCTAGCTTTTCAAATGTATTTTGCTTTACTTAATCATGCATGGCTATTTTTATAAGAAATGGTTTGGGCAGTAGTTATTTTCCTACTTGACAATATGCCTCCTTGGACAATTGTATTCGACATGTTGACATGATCCTCTTGGACGCCTTAGGTTGGGTATTTTAGTTAGTATTGTTTGGTATTGCCAACATAGGACCGTATGTTTATGCTTAGTCTTGCTTTTGGGTCTTGGGAATCATGTTTCTTCTCTAATAACTTAACTAATGGGACTATGGAATCTGTGGTTGGTGCCACTGTTGAGCAACTATGGTGGGATGCCATAGTTGTGTTGATTGTGGTGCGAGGCCACTTTGTTATAATCTTGCGTGCCAAGACCAGGGAGGTCTTAGGCTAGGTGAACCCAAAATGTTTTCTTGCTCGGGCAAGTGATCGTGCAGTAAAGGGGGTGCTCTTCGCACACTAGGATGTGGAAGCCTTGCCTGAGCAGCAATTAAGGACTTAACTTTGTGTTCTGTTGATCTAGGCCTTTTGGTGCAACCACAAGATCACTTTATGGGGGTGGTCTGGGCCAAATAATTAGCATTGAGATGGCTTGGTTCTATTGTAGTGGAGCGTGTTGATTCGCTGGCGCAAGAGGGGGCACGAATCCGGTGGGGAGTTCTTGACCAAGCTAAGCAAAACCTTAGCGAGCGACTCAAACGAGATCAAAGCTTTGTGAAGGCCTTATCGCGCTCTCTAGACTGCTCACCTTCAGAAGTGAGCAAGGGTTCCGACGGGAACCCGCCCCGCTAGAGAGGCCGTGAATTGTGGGTAAAGTTGTACACCTCTGCAGAGTATCAATCTATTCGAACAGCCAAGTCCTTGGTCATGGACATGCCCGGTGAAAATGGTGCAAGGAGTAGACTTCTCAAATTTGTGTTCCAAGGCTGGCTTGGGACGTCTGCAATTATTCTGGGTGGCTCCAAGTGCTTGTGATGTCCTCGGTTGGTCGTGGAGGTCTTGGGAACCCTAGGGTGGTCTAATGAGCTCCTGAGTGGGTGCTCAGAGGAGATCTTGGAGCCCTAGGGAGGTCTTTGGGAACTCTGGAGTTGGTGCTCCAGAGAGGTCTTGGGAGAGGTCCTGGTCTTGGGTGCGACCAGACCTCCCTCAAGTGGTCTTGGGAGCTCTGGAGAGGATACTCCAAAGTGGTCTTGGGAGAGGTCCTGGACGTGGGTGCGTCCAGACCTCCCCCAAGTGGCTTGGGAAGCAAGTTGGTGCTCACTCCCCCTCTTTTCAAACAAATGTACTTATGTATTAATGTTTCAAATTGAGCTCTTCAATCTGGGCCAGGTCCACTTCGTACAGCTGAAGGACATGGCTCAGCGTGCCAACGCACGGCAGATGAAGACCCGCGTCCAGAAAAGCCACGAACACAATCGTCTCATCCTCTTGGGGTGTCGGAGCAACCTCCGTCCCGGGGGCCCGAATGTCGTCTAGGTTCGCAACCTTCCCCTCATTTTTTAGGGCCCGCGGGACGTGGGCCGTCACGGTGGAGCGGCCTAGTTCGTCGGTGTAGGCCACGCCACCACCTTCGTCCCTGATCTGCTTCGTCATCTCGAAAGCACAAGGCAAGGCGCTAGGAGCAATGCGGGGGGTGGTAGAAACGAAGGGCAAGCACACGCGAGTACGGAGCAAGTAGGGTCCAAGCCCACCTATTTATAGAAAGGCGCACGAGCAGTTTCGCCAAGCACAGAAACCGAGAAGCCCAAGACCAAACAAAAGATGACACGTGGCAAGAAACAAGCATTATGGTGCACGGAAACCGAGGCGCCACATTAAAACACGCGCCGACCACGCCCTCGGCGCAGCGCACGAAGCAGCCCTGCAGCACACATTTATAACGCACATAACCCAACGGTATCTGTACCCTCCAGGAGGTGGCACGGTTTCAGCCATGATGAAGCAAGACCTCGGCCATGGGGGCTTGTCGTGAAAGCGGCGAAGCCCCCCCAACCAGTGAAACGATGAAGAGCACACCCCGTCGGACATCGGCGGATGGCTCGGGGCTGGATTAGCGCCAAGGGTCGAGGGGCCGGAGGGTCGAGCCCTGGAGCGTCCGAAGGCCCCGGAGGTCCCGAGGCGAAGGCTCCAGAAGGGTTCGAAGATCTCGGGTCCGGAGGGCCCCGTGGTCTGAGGTCGGGAGGTCTCAAAGGGTCCGCATCAACCCGAGCTGTCCGGAGGATCCCAAGGGCCCGGAGGATCCCAAAGGATCCGGAGGGCCTCGAGGGGTCCGGAGGCCGAGGGGTCCGAAGGAGTCACTGTATCGGTGGACCAGGTGTACCAGCAGGATGGACCAAGCCCAGAACGGCCCACCGTGAGCCGGAAGCTAGTTCTAGGGTTAGGAAACGTCCCTACAGCCCCTACCAGCATAGGGCCCTGTAGGGGGTAAGCTTGTAATCTCATGTACCTCATAGAAAGGCTATAAATAGCCACCTCCCCCTATGTGGAGGGGGGAGTTGGATTGTTGGTTTTGATTTGAAATAAAAGTTCATTTGCTTCCTGACAACCAGTCCCCTCTTCGAGGACCCTTCGGGTACCAGGGGGTCCCCCTTCTCTACTGTCTAGTCTTTTAGCTACGACATGAAGAATCTAGACCTGTCATTATGAGTTAATGGAGTATTTTGGTAATTAATGACAATCGTCATATGGAACTAATATTTTTCCATGACTTGAATGAATAGGTTATGTTCCATGATGATAGAGACTTTGGATGATATCATGAGTTGATCGTCATCAAGTCAAGACTCGGGATGAAGAAAATGTAAGAGTCGTCGGGCAATTTAATTTGTAATACTTAACCTTTCCATTGGTCCTAGCATTATAAATCAAATTTCCCCCACTCTCGATGTATATGTACTTCCCAGAACTGCAGTACACATACACCTAACAAAAATTGAGAATCACATCCATACACAAGTTTTTACATTACCGAAGAGTTCATAATTTACATCATATTTAACATACAACAAGGTTCATACAAAAGAATAAAGACTGCAGCGGAAACACCTGCCATAAGATGGTTGAAACCAAAAGCCAACCGACTGCCCTTACCCACAAGGCAATCGACCAGAAACGCCCAAGCTAGTTGTCGAGAGAGTAGTCAGCCTCACAAACGTCAACCCCTTGGGGGTCAACCTCCTCAGCAGCAAATAGACAATACAGTTGAGTACAAAAATACACTCGCAAGACTTACAATTAACAAACCTATATATAGCTACATGCAGGCTTAAATCAATTGAGATGGCTGTAGAGTTCATTTTTAGCGTAAAGCCACATTTTATTCGCAATAATGTAATAGATTGAAGGCAATTTGTTAAAGCAGTTTTTAATTGTTCAAATAATAGTGTGACACCAATTATAAACATAATTAATATCCTAGAGGTGAGCTCCCACAACCACCACAATAATAGCACGACTTTCCCATTGGTACCACCCAATCTCAAGTTTTATCAAAATGTTATAGTCTAACTCTTGAAAGACCTCCCCAAGCGTGTCCATAACCAAGGACTTGGCTATTTGAATAGATTAAACCTGCAGGGGTGTACAACTTTACCCACATGTCAGACCGCTCCTTTTGCCACCGGATATAAAGCACACTTCCGAAGGTATACCGACAGAGTTAAGTCCTACGAGACGTTTTCCAATATTGTGTATTAACTACGAACCGTTCGTATGGTTACCCATGTGTTGTGCCAGAGTCATTGTAAAGCCAAAAGTCAACTACCCTATAGGGGTAAAGCCCTAGACAACTACAATGCCCTTGATTGTGGAGAACACGGTCATGATTCCACTCCACTTTTAACACATATAGACACATTTCTCTTTTTAACACGACAAACACACCCACCTCCTGTGACTCGGAGCTAATACACACCAAAGTACTAAGTCAAGAGGGGTTTCCAATACCCTCATGTGGATGCACGCAATAATGCTCGGTTCAGTGGGACAAGATGTTCGGTCCTTGTTGACTCGGGCACACAACCACACACCCGATAATCACACCTTCCAACGATGTGCCCAAGTCTAAAACTTTTTGTTTCCATTTTTAGTTTTTCCAAATATGATACATACATGAGTACCCTGACTCAAATATTTAAAGTAATGTTGTAATGACCATCACCGAAGTGATGATCCCTAGACTACCGTTCTAAGCATGGCCAATCGACAACACTCGTATACTAAATATAAAGTGACTACAGCCCATCCATCGAGCTCTAAATCACAGCGAATATAAACCTAGGCTCAGTGGTAAAGGATGAATGTTTACCTACAGTTCAAGTAACTACTCAAGTGAACTATCGAGAACTGAGAAATAATTTGTTAACATAGCATGCATACAAAATTGGTTTCATTCAATTTGGAGATAGATTGAATTAGTTATGAATTTTCTAAGTTATTTGAATTTATAGTGCAAAGTTAAAACGTTTTAGGATTTCTAAAAGGATTAATTTCTTTTTCTACCGGCACTTAGCCGACCTACGGTCATTGGCTGGTGGGACCCGAGCAAAGGCATTGACTAGGTCAGCTCTGACCTAGCCTCGGCTGCGATGACGTCGAAAGCGTATTCTGCGAATACATCTTCGGTTTAAGGAAACGTAAACTCTTTCTAAGAAGTAAGGAAATATATTTCCCTTAAGCAAAAACGTATTTCAAACACTTACACCTTCACTTAACCAGCCGGAGAGGCCCACAAGTCATAAGCACATTTTAAAAGATAATTAAACGCTAATGAACTTGGTTAGCCCTAACTTACCGACGGCTCACCGGAGTTCTTGTGCGCAAGCGCGACGGCGAGGTGGGTGATTTGGTGAAAGGGTGATGCTCCAAGCTAGGGAAGGACACCTCCAGGTGCACAACAATCTCCTGAGCTCGTTGGTGAAGACGCGAAGGCTTGAGGATGCCGGCGGCGAGCTCTCGTCGACTGGAGGCGGAGACGAGAGGGCTGCTCCTGTGGAGAAGGTGCTACGAGCCACTAGAAGACTCCGAAAGGTGCGCCCCAGGATCACTTCAGCTCCAGGAACAAGACGCACAAGTCGATAATGGCGGAGGAAGTCGAGAGCGGCTGGAATCGATGCGATGGTGCTTCACCGTGCTTGGAGAAGAAGTGGTCATAAGCCCTCGTTAAGGAGGCAAAGACAAATTAACTTCACTAAAATTCTCAGCGAAACAAAGCGATCCTAAAGAGCCAAACACTAATGAAAACGACTCACCGGAACACCGTAAAGGCTTACGGGCCTTGGCTGCCAGAGTTGAGGACAACGAAGTCGTTCCCAGCAATTCACTAGATGACAAGGGCTCGGCTAAGGAAAAATGGACGTGGCGTTGTAGATGGATCTCGACGGCGGTGTCACGGGTGCATAAGCGGCACCTAGGCAGTGACTAGCTCCTTGGTTTCTTCTCCAGCCAGAGTACAGAAATGGCAGAGAAGGCAAGAGAGAGTGAACACGAGGAAAAATGATGGGTTCATCAACTTCATGTAGTCCCAGCGATGCTTCACAGATGGACACACATGCAAGAGGTGGCAAGGGCGTCGCCGTGGCGTGCATGAACAGCGACAGCGACGCTCGGCTTGAGCGACGCCAACGAAGACTTTGTAGATAGTTCATCGCGATAAATTTTGCATCTTGTAGCATGTCTAAGCAACTGTCTCGTTCTACCTGAAGACTTTGTAGATAGTTCATTGCGACAAAATTTGCAAATAGCATATGGTACCTCATTTCCCTGTGCGTCTAGCTTGGTTGTCATTTCAAAATTCTCCCAGACTCCCGTTGTAGACGACCTCGGCCTCTTTGCTTCGGTGGTCACCGACGAAGATACTGTCGTGGAGCCTGATGACAGAACTCCGCCTTGCCCTTCCGCTTCCGATAACAACTTCGATTGGTTTGAGGCAGCCGCATCCTCCATGGATGCAACTTCCTTTGGTGAAAGTCCGTAATCACCAATAGCAAAGATATCGTAATTTTTCATAATGAAAACTGCAAAATTGAAACTAAAACTATTATTATTTTCATCTTAACATAACAATTAATAACAATAAGATTATGAAAAAAAATAGTATTGTACCTCTTTTGTTGACTTGCTACCGGAATTTGAATTTTGTCAAATTATCTCACAACGAATTTGAATTTACATAAGAAAATTTGAAAGAGAGATTGAGGAATGAATGGATGCTAAATGAGAGGGTATGGTGGCTATTTATAGAAAACAGTTTGAGTTTTTTTTTTAAATGCTAATTTTAAAGCCCATAACGGTCAAAAAAACAATCATATTTTTTGAAAATATGAACGTTACGGGCTAAACGGGCCATGCCTGTCACGGCCCACCACACCAAAAAGCTCCCCAACGGGCATATTTTCCTAGGTCGTGCCATGCCAAGCACGGCTCACCGTGCCGGCGTGGCCTAGCAGCCACCCCTCCCCTTTTCTCCCTCCCCGTCCCTACCCCGAGCCCATGCCGCCACGCTTGTGCCCTAGCACCCTACCACACCCGGCTGTCGCACGCAGCAACTGCCCCTACCACAACCCCCGTCGCCTCCTCCCTCCGTGCTGGCCCCCGCCCCTAGCCCCCTCCACCCTCCCCCTCCCCACCGCCTCCCCTTGGTTCCTCCCTCTTCTCCCTCCACGCCAGCCACCGCCTCCCCTTGGTTTCTCCCTCTTCTCCCTCCGCGCCAGCCACCGCCTCCCCCACCATCCCTCTTCTCTTCTCCCTTCGGCTCCACGCCTTGCCGCCTCCATGTCGGCCCTACGTTCTTTGCCTTCCGTCCCCTCCTCCTCGTCCTCCTCAGTGTCGGGCCGCTGACAGCCACCTCCTCACCGCGTCGCCGCCGCCCTCTGCCCCTTCCCTCCCCCTCCTAGCCTCTCTTCTACACGGGCCACATGGGTCATGCTGGGTCATCCTAGCGTGTCGAGGGAGCAGCCCAAGCATGGCCCGAGCCTTCGTGCCATGTCGGCCTGACCCATGTATAGTGTGGGCTGTGTCGTGCCTAGGTCAGGCCAACAATTCCGTGCCTCAGGCAAGCTCGGTAGGCCTGACCCATCTGGGCACCTCTAAATATAAATAATAAATGGTACAAAAAATGATGTGCCTTTTTGGGCACATCAGAGGTCGCCAGAGTTTGATGGAGGTTGCCGAAGAAGAGGGAGGAGGTGGTGGTGATAATGGATGCATGGCGGGGAGAAAGAGGAGAGCTAGATGACAGAAATCGAGGGCATGACAAGGCCGCTACACGGTAGATTGGCGAAATCTCGGTTGGAGATATGTGGAATTTGAGCGGGATGGAGCATGGAGGTTGTCGAAATTGGTTAATGTCGCAGGAGTTGATGGAGGAGGTGGCGGTGAGTTGTGGAGGCAGGAGGGGGAGAAAATAGGAAGGATAGAATTGTCCAAATAAAGCATGGAGTGACATTTAACCAAGGTATCTAATTTTGGAAGGGCATATCTCCCCCATTCATCTTAGGGTGAGTTGGTGACAATTAAAGTGGCAGAAATTGGCTTCGAAAACAAGTCACCTAAGGAGTTCGACATAGCCATGAAGCCCGTGGTGGTGGAGGAGGTCAAGGAGGTGTTGTCTGAGATGCAAGTTTCGCGGCTCAGGCCGTTGGCACCGGAGCTGAAGAAGGTGAAGAGGAGACATGAACAGGAGGAAGAGGAGGCTTCCGAGAGCGCGTTGGGTAGTGCTAGTTGGTCGATGCCAACGTGAAGTATGTGCCCAGCGCCGAGGTGTTAAGGCGATCTTCTCTTCCCTTGTGCTTCTCTGTTTCATCTTCGGCTACCCAACCTCAAGCACCGAGCTGTCGAGGTCGTAGCCATGTATCTTGATCTTGACCTGGTCACTACTGCACTTGGCATGCCTCCTCCAAGTTCTGTTAGGATTTGTTTGTTGAGATCGGAGTGATTTACGCGACGGCGAGTGCCGGGTTGATTATTGATACGAAAGTGTTTTTGTAGTTGGAAGCCAAGGGGGATCGGAGGGAAGAATGGTGGAATCGATCAAGTAGCAGAGGCCCACATGTTGGTGATTGGAGCGAGTAGTGGAACGGTCGAGGGAATGAAGAATGCATCACTCACCACCACTATATTCTTTTTAAGTAGTAAATATTTGTTTGTGGAGGTCAGAGCGATTTACGCGGAGGCGGGTGCCGGGGGCTTATTGATACAAAAGTGTTTTTGTAGCTGGAAGCTAAGGGGGATCGGGGGAAGGAAGGTGGAATCGACCGAGTAGTGGTGGCCCACATGTTGGCGATTGGAGCGAGTAGTGGAACGATCGAGGGGACGAGAGATGGAACAAATAACGTATCACTCACCACCACCACATTCTTTTTAAGTAGTAAAGATAAAGACAATAATGAAGATATAGTTTTTTAACTTCCGATAGAAGATAGAAATGGTGCATCTGCCCCCCCCAGCAATATTATGTTTGTTTGATAAAAGAGAAACTTGTATGGGCTGGGTCACATTTCGAATATGTACTAGCACAGGCTGTCATCCATCGTTAATGAGGCCAATCTCCGAGCTTTATCAAATAATAATAGTAGTAGTAATAATAAGAAGAAGAAGTTGAAGAATAAGGAATAAATCTACTTTACCCCCTCAACTCTAGTTTGAATATGAAAATCAACTCTTAACTCTAAAATCGGATATTCACACCCTCGAACTCTAAAATCCGGGCAAAACACCCCCCTCACTGAAACTATTGCGGTTTTCACTAACGTGGAGTCCAATAGATAAAGGTACAAGCTAACGTGGCATCTTTGTGCCCTCCGACGAGGGGTGGGAAATGGATACGAATTATCCGTATTATTCGACTACCATATTCTCCATTTGATTAACAATTTCTCCCCTATTCGTATCCGCATTAAAAAATATTGATGCGAATATGGTATAAACTTTTACCATCTGAAATGTTATTTTATCCGAACTATCCATATTCGTATTCGATGAAGCAATATACATATTTTACTGCAATTTGACTAGACAATTTTTTTTATTTCAATGTGAATTCATATTGCTTTACCTGAAATAAATAAATTAGAATGATTGAGTGTGACTGTATGAGGTTAAAATATCATTAATATCTTTATACATGACATAAGTTACGAGGATATCCGAATCCGACCGAATTGAGTAGATATTCGATTAGAATTCCTATTCGTCACAACATTCGGTTCGTATTCGTATTCATCTAAAAATATGAATACGAATACGGTCGGGGGCACTATTAGTCTTCCATTTCCCTTTTGGCCCCATGTGTCATACACATTTCTCCTCTTTCTCTATCCTCTCTTCATCCACCGAAGGCGAGCTGTGGTCGGCGAGTCACCGGTGACTGGTGGGAAAGAGGGAGGGGAGGATGATGGGTACGGCGGTGATGGTGTGCTCGCATCGGTGAACGGCGGCAACAGTGGAGGTCGAGCACGGCCGTGAGAAATCGCAGTTGAGGGCTTGGGGAGTTAGATAGGGAGGTGATGAAGCTTTAGGCACCATGAATTAGAAGGAGGGTTACCAAGGAGAGAGAATTGACCGTGTCGCTAGAGCTAAGGAAAACAACGAAATTGGGACGTCTCGACGCGATTTGGTGGGAAGATGGCGGCGTTTGGCACTCGTCGCCTCTCTCCAGCAATCGAGGCATAAATAATGGAAAACAAGCGACACTAGTCTGAGAATAGCCGGGCGACGATCATAGCCACAGGACCCATGTCATAGGCACATGGAGTAACAAATACTGAATTACACATATTTGGAGTGACAAATAATCAAATATTCCGCCCATCATCATGGTCTCTCACGGACGCCCAGCCCATCTTGGAAGCGCAGCCCACGAGTGCACCCACCTCACTTGAGCCTATCTTAATCTTGCTGCTGGCCTGGCCCCAACGAAAACGTCGAATTTTTTAAATAATATTTTTTAAAAGATAATTACAAAAATATATAGTCACCCTAAAAAATTACAAAAATGTGTCTCTGTCGCCAGTTGAACTGGCGACAGGGACCCTCTTGGCACTCTGTTGCCGATCGAGGTTCCTGTCGCCAGTTGAACTGGCGACATGAACCTAAAACCCTAATCTAATCTATCTACTTGTGATTTTCATAGATTTTGAGCAGTGCGAAATCATTAAACTTCATAATAACATTTTGATCGTCGTATGTTGTTCGGTCGGTTGAATTTCTTAAGAATTTTGCGAGGGCGATTGATGTATGAATGATTAAGTAAGTAGGAAGGTAAGTGATATTGCGATGCACCCGGGAATTCATACACTTGCTCATGTACATGCACTGCATATTACATAAGAAAACAAATGTGAACTTGCCATTACTATCAAAACTACGATAAATCACATTGATATTACATAACATTCGCAAAACATCATAACACTTAATCAAAATGATAATTGAAACATTGGCAATAACATATTACTCTTGTCTGCTTTCTGGTAATTACATGACCTCAACGTCCCCCATGTGGACTGTCTCGAGTTGGGTGACCGGATGAGGTCCTCGAGGCGACATCCGGAGTGCTGATGTCTCCTTCGTCCTGAGGATTTCTCGTGGGACATTTCTTGAAGGTGTGCCCAAACTCCTTGCAAATGGAGCACTTCTTCGTACGACGTCCGGTTTTTGCTTCGTCCATATCGTTCCTGATGCGTCGTACCTATCGCCGACCAACCTTTCCCTTGAGCCTATCAATGTCGGCGGCCCAGATTAGTTGCTCCTAGGTCGGATGGCCAGTGAAATGGCCAAGCACAGTGTAACCATACATCTCCCCAGTCTAGGTTTGCATCACCACCTCCTTGGTGAAATAGTCAGAGAGGTATTGACCGGGATGCTGCGCCACCGTTGAACATGCGGCTATGGCATAGGAGCAGGGCCTATGCAGAAGAAGAGGCTTGTTGCAAGTGCATGTGCAACTATCGCGGTGTAGCGTGCACTCGTGGGTAACCCTCTCGCGGTTCATCCCGCGGCGTTCTTTATCCCTGCACATTATCTCGAAGCGAAGCTCCCTTGTGCCCATCTTGAATGCCCAGTGCATCTCACCCTTCTTGCTCTTCTTCTCCATGTACTTGGCGACCATGGCGGAGTAGAGTATTATGTCATTTTCCATGGCAAGCGACGCGTTGTTGTTTCTGTCAACAAAGTAGTTCGTCGTACTGCGGAGAATTGCCTTCACAATACCCACCAAAGGGAGGCACCTTGCGCCGCGCATGACCCAGTTGTACACCTTGGCTAGATTAGTTGTCATGAAACCATATCGAGCACCACCCCTGTCATGGAGCAACGATCACTTCTCCTTAGACTCATGCTCAATTCAGTCCGAAAAGCATTTCACATGCGCCCCCATCCTCCTCGTCAATCTGGGAGCATCTATGGGTAGCTGTGGCAATGCCTCGGGGGCCTGGTTAGCGCTTGGGGCGACCCTTCTCGCTGCCTCCCTTTTATGCGTCTTGGTCCGCTCATCCAGAATCTTCCAGAGTGCTTCGAACTCCACTGCTGGTTCTGGTTGCCGCTTGAACAGGTTCATCGAGTCTTTGTTGCGGAACTGCTTGTAGAAGTTTGCACCCAAGTGCCTCATGCATCACCTGCTCTGCAGATCCGGCCATACAAGTGGTACATTCTCTCCTTGTTGCAGCTGGGTTATTGCACGCAGCAGGCCTGCATGCCGATCATGTATGAGGCATACGTTTAGACGGTCTTACTGTGAAATCCTCATATTATTCAGGAACCACAACCAATTTGTCGTGTTCTCGCTTTCAGCAGCGAATGCCACGGAAGAACGATTATTCTCGTCCGTCGCTATTGCGATCGATGTCGGCCCTTGTACTTCCGATCAAGAATGTGCCATCTATGCACAAGATCGGACGGCAGTGCTGGAATGCATTGATGCATGGACCAAACGCGAAGAATGCTCGCTGTAGTACCCTCTTATTGGCCCACTTCGGGTGCGTGGCGTCTTGAATATCGATATGGGTGCCGGGATTTCTATCTTGTATGACTCGAAGTTGCCGGGGAGGTTGTGGTAAGGATCCTCGAACGTGCCCCACCTTAATTTCAATGCCTTCTGTTTTGCCCACCAAGCCTTGGCATAGCTGATTGTGTACTGGAACCTTGCCTCAATCGCCCGAACGATGGATTGTGGCTCAAAATCTAGATTATCCACGATCTTACTATACATAAGGTTGGCGATGAAGCCTAATGATAGGTTCTAGTGGGACTGCACTGACTCAGAAACGACGCATGTGTAAGGGGACCACTATAGAGCACTTCTAGTAGGTATCCCACTTAGGCTGAAACGCGTGTACTCGCCAAGGGCATCCCTCTATGCCGCACTTCACATCATAAAATCTTGGGGTATACTTGACGACTTTGAATGTGCGTCGCACCGACAATGCCCAGAATTTGACTGTGTCCTGCACAGTCTTCTTACATTTGTACATAGCTCTTAGCCTGACCTCACTCTGGTCGTACTCCCACGGCACACGGGAGCCTTCGTTGACGACGAGGTTCTCGAACTGGTATGTGTTCCAATCGGATGGAACCGCCTGCTGGTCCACATCATCATCGTCGTCGGAACCTTCATCTTCAAACAATGACATGTAGTCTCGGTCTTCGAGATCCATCCTTTGCACTATGACTTCCACCTCCTCACCCTCGTCAGCAAGACCAGTAGTTGCCTGGCCGTAGGAGCTACTTCCGTAGGGTCTTCATCGACAGCATCAACAACTCCGGGAGCTTCAGCTATTGTGTGCGCCGCGCTGTGGCTGGAGTCCCCAACTTCCTCTTCGGCGTCAGCACTCCCTTCTTGTTCAGTCGCGGGTGGAGGAGTGAGTTTGGCATATGCTTAGACCAGAAGGACCAATTTCTACCCTACCTCCCTCACGATGCGTACATATGATTGACATGAATTTGGTCCCTTCAGCTGCACTAACTCCCAATATGTGGACTGTCCTACTCGTGGGGAAAGACAACTCAATCTCAGATCATACAAATCACGGTCCACTTGGAATGTATGGAACAACCACGCATTCTGATACCCATATCTGTTGCTCTGGTCTTCTATATGGCACGATCATGGATTGGAAATAACGCAAATCAATCCCCTCGGGACCCTCCATAATAGTCCCTTGACCATAGTAAATTTTGAAATTGACGACGTCGAACATATTTGACGTAATGCACCATAAAGAACATTTTCGCGATTAACCGCATATCTAAAACTATACTACCTACCGAAAAGTATTATGTAAAACGTACTGCATTACATAACCGTACATCTAAAACTAAAACTATGTAATCCATTCGGTTCAAAAAAAATTACCCGACAGGTAGGCAATCGAACGAGCAGCGCTTCGCTAACTTCTCTCTTCCCCTCTACTCTTCTCTCCTTCTCTTTTTTCTGAATAAAAATGAGTCATGTGCTGAATTTTAGGGTTTCAAGAGGGATTTGTAGGGTCAGTCTTCCTATCGCCAGTTCAATTAGTGACAGATACCTCGACCGGCAACAGAGTGGCAAGAGGGTCCCTGTCGCCAGGCAGAGACATATTTTTTAATTTTTTAGACGACTATATATTTTTGTAATTATCTTTTAAAAAATATTATTTTTTTTAAAAAAATTCCGAAAACGTATCTCCTTCCCAGCCGATTCCCCTTGCCTTTCCCGTTCGCCAGCCAAAACCCTAACCTAAACCGGAGCAGGCCAACAGTTTGGGCAGGTGGGCACTGCGCTTGGCGGCTCGGAGGTCGGCGAGGCTGAAGATGAGGAGAGGAGAGAACCACAGCAGGCGGCGCGGCAGCAGCAGCAGCAGCAGGCGCAGCGTGTCGCCAGGTGACTGCGACGCGCAGTAAGTCCTCTGACCTCAGTATATTTGGGATTGGGATTTTGTGGAATGCGTATTAGAAATTTGAGAAATTGTTGTGGTTTGTGAATGTAGAGCAACCGAGCGAGTTGAATCGTGGATATTCTTTGGAATCGTGCGTGTCAAGTGTGCACTCCGATTCCCATTGAAAGTTTTCTAGCTCCGCCACTACTGGCAGTCGGGCCCTCTCCATGGGCGCCTCTCGGTAGTCGACAGAGCCACCCCGCCACCTCTCCCGCCCATGGCTCGCCGCCTCCTCGCCCGTCACTTCTTCCGCCTTCCCGCGCGGCACCCCGTGCCCGCTTCTTCTCCGCTAGCTCGGGCCGTTTTGCGCTGCGGCGGTCCGTCGTCTCTTTATCTGCTTTTAGGATGAATTTGTGAGCATATTGTGCTGCGGTGAAACGTAACGGAATGTGATGGTGCCGTCACCTGCAATGCTTTCTGAATTCTAATGCTCAACTTGTGTTAAGTTAGCTAGTTCACTCCATACTCGCGTGTTGAATCTATTGATCAGCGGCACTTTCAGGCAGTAGGCACTGCGTGACCTACGTGTACTGAATTTATCGCGTGCTTGGCGTGTCGTATGAGTTGAGGTTGAGAGGAAATGCTATACAACTGAAACCCTTACGGCCGTGAATCTGTATGTCTTTAGATAACTCAACATTAGGCTTATTTTTCTGAGCAAGACACGAGAGAAATATTTGATTCGTAAGTTGCAGACACGGATTACCATCACACGTAACCTGAGCACCTACTAGTGAAACGGACATGACACACATGATCTTTTAGTAATCAAGTGTTCTCATTATGGTATTCGGCGTCACCTTTTCTGTTGCTTCTCCATTCTTTGTGAAGTACCGGAGGCACTTAATGGGTAGGAGATTCTTGAAACTATATGCTGAATAGCAGGTTTTTTTTTATTGGAAGTTATATCTTATATGCATCTTCATTATATAAATTCAGGAGAGAATAATATGTTGGCATCGTTTTATTCAATACTTACGCTGTTTTGCTCTACGAGTCAAGTAGTTGTACATCTTTTCACTTCGATGAAAGATATTCCTTAATACCTTACCGAATGGTAAAGTGATCTAATAGAAGGTCCACTGGATGATATTCTTCATGCCCATGAATGAGTTCATACTGAATCCTTGGGGAGTACAATAGTTTGCCTGCAAATGCATTTTACTGAGGGAATGATACTTTTCCAGGAACACGATTCTTTGCCGATGATCGCTCGCACTATGACCTGTTTGGTTAAAGAAGGCCAGGTGATGAAGAGTTCAGGAAAGCTTGGCAAGAGAATTTTGACGAGGGGGACTGCCTGTGGACAGGTAGTGAGGATGGCGATGATGAAGAGAATGATACAAAATTGGAGAGGGAAATTAAGAAAGTGAAGAGGCAAGCCAAGAAAAATGCATGTGTTTCCTTGCATTGTTCTCAAACGGAGGCTGTGCAGGACTGAGTGCACATGTGGACATGCCTAAGAATGAGCAGATGTTGATTTACAACTCGCTATTTTTTTTTCGTAGACCTATGCACTTGCTTATTTGTGTCCAAACAACTTGTTTTAGATAATTAGAGTATGATCTAAGGTTACCACTTTGATTTGACCAGTGCACGTACTAGTGATAATGGCTAATACTAACCTTCCTGTGAATATTGTGTTGTCATTCCACTACACCATGTTTGATAGGTTGGACAGATTCAATCTGCATGTTAAGAAGTTGGATTTGTCCTAGAGCGGTCCAAGGTTGCTCAACCTGGAATGCTTATCTTGCTAGCTGGATCAGATTGTCATACTAGCCATGCACATAAACAAGCTGGCAAAAGGTTATAGAATTGCATCAAAATATTTTGCCAACAACTGAAATCATCGAGCTTTCGGCACCATTATTTTGTACTATCTAGTGCAGACATTATATGACAAGTTACCTTCTTAGTGTACTTGATAAGTGAAATAAACAACAATTGAGGTCTGAAATTTCATTTCTTTGTAGTATATTTTCTTTGGAAGACTATGGGATTGTGGAAGAGTAACATGCAAATAGTTTACCTGGTTTTGTTTACTTCCGCTTTTCAGGAAGAGCACAGGAAAGGATGCTTTGCGTGGGATCATGCAGGTGAGTGTGCTCGTGCCCTCCTTGTAGTTACTCTTTATTTTATCCACCCATTTCGCCTCAATTATAGCTCCATCCATATTTAATTGTAGACAAACAGTATAATAAGATTTGCCGTGCTAAGCTTCTTATCTGGAAGCACGGGTGACGAATCAATATTCAAATCCTTGAGTCTGTTGTTACTGCCGAAATGCATCCTGTGTATTGTGGTAGGGCCTGAAAGCATCTTGTGCTGAAGCTTCCTGCATGGGTATTGTGGTAGGCTGGCTCCTCGACCTATTGATCCTTTGTCTAAAGCTTGCAGACTAGTTTTGTGGGGGAACTTAATAGTTTTATCTTTCACTGTTATGACATAAAGCCAAAGTAAAACATACACTAAAGATTCACCTACGGTTTTAGGTGAGAAAAGCAACGTTACTTCAAACCAAGGAGGTCTGTTTAATTATTTTTGGACTTCGAGTTGTCCTTGATCAATTGAACAGGGTAAGTACTGTTGCAATTATGAGTTAAATATTTTTTATGGTTGCTAATCAATAGATTTGTACCGTGGAGCCTTTGGTTTTGGTTCTTAATTTTTAGAGGTAATTTTGCTAAGCTTCCCTGGGATTCCAGTTAGGTCATTAATATGTTTAATTGAAACCAAACCTTTCACCACAAGAACTGTGCAATTTTTCAAAATTTGACCGCTTTAGTAGTAGTTATTACAAGGTTTCTGTACAGTGCTTAAAGTTCCTAAAACTAATTTTTCACAAATAAATAACTGGACAGCTGTCACCCCCAAATATGAAAGCTCTGAAACACGAGACCAGTCACCATACCTACTTCCTGAACATTTTTCACAAATATTCAGGTATCCCAGAAATGTCGTCATCTACCCCAATGGTTCTTCGCTTGCTTCTTCATCTTGCAGGGGCCAAGTTTTCACCAATTCCCTGTGTTTCGTACCTGCAGGTAAAAAAGACATGCCCCCACGGTGCTCCTGTGCAGGCTTTTGCTGTCTCAACGCCCTCTCTTTCCTGAACATTTTTCCCCCCTTTTCATGCTTCTCCTGCTGCCCATTTCTGTCATCATAATCCCTTGTACTAAAAGCAAGTAACAACTTATTCTAATGATATACTAAAGCTGCCTGCTAAAGTCTAAAGACGATCTTTTGTGTTTGTAGTTCACTCTTTACTGTGCTTGGCTTTCCATGACCTGAGCTGAGTTCCAGCTTTTGTCCACTGCTTCCTGTATTCTGGTCCCTCCTACTCACTACCTCACTGAGAGGTCTGCTGTACGTGGGTCTCACTTGGATGTTGGGAATCCTTCCCTCTCACACACACACGGTGTGTATGTGTGTGAGACAAAGATGTTGACTGAAACAGAGAGAGATAGCTTTATCCCAACTTCACCAGCATGGTAGTACTACTACGGTAGTGTCTATCTTTCTTCTTTTTCTGTTGGGAAAAACTTCTTTCCCACAGAGTGACTGTGTTGGGTACCAATATGGCAAGGGGCTCGGCTCATAGCTTTGGTTAACATCTCTGAAGGAAAGGAAACGGCCATTGATCTAGATTTGGCTTGTTTGGTGGCTGCATATGGCTTTGTCCTCTACCATTTCAACCCAGGAACATCAGTGGGGTTGCGAATGTATTTGCCTGTTCTTGGGGTCAATGTGCTTGTTATGGTACGTATTTATTTTTGCTGAAATTAGCTGCGTACTTGCATCATAACAATGGTTTATTCCTTGCATTCGAACCCCAATTCATGTAATTCCTTCTCCTGCAGGTTGCTTTGCACGTTAACAGTTATTACTACGCTACCCATTTGGATCTTGCAATTGAGTTTTTTTTAGCACTCTTGGCGCTCTAAATAGCAAAAGTAGCTCATTGTTCTTACACCAGAGGACCAGAGCCGTCGTGTGGGCAACACGTCGCCGAGTTCGGCCCCTAGAGGTATGGACATGGACAGGGCGAGTTCAGCCCCTAGGGGAATGGATAGGGAGAGTCTGGCCCACGGTGGCACGGACTCGACGGACAAGGTTTTTGAAAATTTGTGAGCAGTGTTTTTAACACCATTTGGCACTATTTGAACACTATTTAACATTTTTTAAAAAATCAACCGAGAGCATTTTTTCTTCTTGTTTTTTACCTCGTACTCGCAGCTTCAAATGTATTATCATATGTACAAAAAAATTGATAAATTTTTTCACATAAAATCGCAGTACAACATAAACGCAGCTTCCAATTTGGGTGTCAACCGTCGCCATCGTCACCCTTCGCTGCCCTTGATGGCTCGGTGAGTCGATGGACGATGCATGTGAAATACTATTTAACATTATTTGATGAGGCGGTGACGGCGGGTAGTAGAGGCGGCCAAATGGACCGTGTTAGCTCGAGGCACGGTACTGTTGACACAGCCCGTACTGTTCATGGGCCAGGCCGGGCCGACACGACACGAATAGTGCCAGGCTCGGCTCGGCACGACCCGTTCATATATATATATATATATATATATAGTTTTTTTCTTTTTTTATTACTTATATGATTTTATTATATATATATTTTTTAATTTTATATAGTTCATTTTTTACAATTTTCATATGTATTTCTGAATTCTACACACACACATATGTATGTATGTATGTATGTATATATATATATTTGGATTTTTCTGATTTTTTTAATTTTCAGGCTAAGTGGGCCGTAAACGGCCTGTCAGGTCAAACAGGCTCGAGCTGGCACGACATGAGTGGCCTTTGGGCTATGCTTGGGCCACCGCCCAGGCACGTGGACTGGCATGACACAACTCGATTAGATTCATGCGGTAGTCTTTGAAATGGGGCGTGCAGGTGCGGCCCGTGTGAGTCTAGTCGGGCCGTGCGGGTCGGGCCGTGTCACCCATTTGGCCATGTTTGGCAGGCAATAGTACACCATCACCGCCCACGGCGGTGGGGGTGCATGTGCACCCATGCTTGGTGCAGAAGCGCGGGCACCACTTCCCATGCTTAGTGTTACATTTGGTACATGTGATAATACATAGAAAATCAGGCATAAAAGGAAAGCACGTGATTTCGTACGCCCGATTTCATGCGCTCCATTTGGAATGCGACCTATTCTATGAGCGTGCAATGTAGACACTGTCAGGGATGACATTCTTTGTTAATTTCCCGGTTTAATGTGGATGACAGTTTTAATGTTGTACTATACCACATGCTAGATAAGTTTATCTATGAACTAACTGAGAGAAATGTTTGGCATGCAGATCATATAATACCGTAACCATACCCTTTGACTCGTGTGTGAATGTGCGAGAGTGAGACAGCGACAACGACGCAAGTAAGTAGGCGACAACCTAACCCTACCAGCAAGGGCACTCGGTCACCACCGTCCATCGACCCACCGAGCCACCGAGAGCAGCAAAGGGTGGTGATAGCGACGGTTGACACTCAAGTTTGAAGCTACGTGTGCTGTGTTGTGTCGTGATTTCATGTGAAAAAATTTATGGAATTTTTTTTGTGGTACATGTGATAATACATTTAAAGCTGCGAGTGCGAGGTAAAAAGAAAAGAAAAAATCAAAGAAAAAGTGCTCTCGGTTGATTTTTTTTAAAAGTGTTAAATAGTGTTCAAATAGTGTCAAAACACCATTCATGAATTTTCAAAAACCTTGTACGTGCCCCTGTGGGCCGAACTCGGCAACGTGTCGACCGCACAGTGCCTTTGGTCCTCTGGTGCACAGACAATGTGCCATTTTTTGCATTTGATGCATATAGGGGGCTACTTTTGCTATTTAGAGCGCCAACAGTGCCAAATGTGCCAAAACTCTTGGTTGACCATCATTGTTGTAGGTGTGCATGCTGCACGCCCCTGTAAAGTGTTGAGTTTTTTTAAAACAAACTAATTTTTTAATTCTATTAACAAAAATAAGCCATGATTCATTTTTCATAGGAATAACCCACAACCGTAGCACCACCTCACGACTAGGCCGACTCGCTCGGTGGAACTACGGTTCTGGGCTCAGTCGTGCGTCAGCACAACGAATTCTCCTATCGCTTGCCACGTGGCTTAGTCATGCTACGGAGGCGCGATTGAGGCATGTGCTGAACCGCGTCGCGCGACGAGCGGACGACATATGTCCACGTGGCTTGGTCGCGCGTTCAGTTCGTGGTTGGCCGACTGATGCCCCATATATGGCCAATTGGTCGATAGCCCCCCATTCGTGGAACAAAGAAGGTAAGAGAGGAGAGGAGAGGAGAGGAAAAGAGAGGAGGGGATGAGAGGAGGGGAGGGGAGGGGAGATGAGGAGACGTAGCCCACGCAGGTCATGGATCCGTACACCACACCTTCTCCTTTTGCGCCACTTGGAGGTAGGGTTGTCCGAGCACCCTAGCGGTGGAGCCTTTTGGGGCCTAGACAGCGACCAGCAGAGCTCGTCTGCCTGAGCGGGGCCCGTGATAGGGAAAGGGCTAAGGGCATGGACAGGGAGAGGGGGAGGGAGATGAACATATGGGTCATTAGTACCAAGAGTGGTATGTCTTTTATTTTGCGTCGTAGTATCGATGTGGATGATGTGATTGTTGTACTACTGTATGCTTTGAAATTTCGCATGTTACGCCGTTTCTTGTGGTGCTTGGGTCCCCCAATCAACACCACGACGAAGAAACATGCAACATAATTCTTGGCCATACCTCCTCTAGTCAGCACCGCGACAGAGGAGCATGCTACTCAAATCTAGCTCATTCCCGCATAGTCACCACCGCGACATAAGGGGCTTGCTACATGAATCTCGTTTTTACTACTAGACATCATCCCCTACTCGGTGAGAATTGACAACAACATGCCGCCTCCGTTTCACGCCGAATAGACAACACCCCGACTCACACTTTCAGATCAAAGTGAAAACACTCTGCTATATGCTTTTCAGACCCTGGTTCCAGTTTTTCCTTGTGAATTGACAACTTGTTGAGCTATCCTATACCCAAAGATTTCTTCCGGTGGACGCGAGTGACTTTTATTCACCAAAATTTACTCCCTCAACGCTACACCCTAACCGCCTATAAAACCGTGGCATACTCCACCACTACACGCAATACTCCATTTGAGCTAGTTTGGAAAACAAGGAGATGGTAGGGAGAAGAGAGGTACTGGAGGCCACTCTGCCTGGTTTGGGGATGGAGGACTACGAGGACATACTCCGGAAGTGGAAATGGGCTACCAAGAAGGCACAGACGTACCCTGATAGTTCTTGCAAGGATGCTCCTGTACTACCAAAGTTTCCATGCACGCAATGCAATTGCAGTAACCCGACATGGATCATTCAATCTACACATCCTAGTACCGCCGCATGAGCTTATTACATGTGTGGGGATTGTCGCGTAAATGAATGCCATACATCAATATTTCACATTGCATTTTAAATATCGCTGACTTCTTTTGTGCATGACAACCGTCGGGGCATTGCTACTTCTTCCAATGGATCGACGGTCCGGAGAAGTGCAACAAGACATTCATTCAGCAGAAATACATGCTGAACTACGCAGTTGCACCCAACGCCTTTACCTGTTGGAAACCTTACTCAACTGGGAGCAAGGAAGACAAGGGAAAAGCACCAATGGTTCCTGATGCCCATGTTGCACCAAAGATTTTTCTGGACCTTTAGGCCGAGTACTGCGAGGCCCGCGCCCGCAAGGGGGTAAGGACGTATGTCCACAAGCTTGACTTTATTTTCATTCGTCAAGTATTTTCCTTTTCAAATGGCGTCTTTGTATCGTAGTTGTAGTTCGGGTCAAAGGTTCGTGCATGTAGCCATCTGTACCGTAGGAATAGCCAGGCAAATATATGCATCTAACCAAATCCTACGCGCCATGTAATTGAGACCTTTGTAGTCAAGTGTTATGTCGGGCTTGCAATTTCATCCTCGTTGCTCCATTCTCGTCTCACTTAAACCCAAGCTTACAAAATATTTTGCCAAATTTAGGGTTATTTGTGTAAACTTAAAAGGGTGAACATCAATGTAAAATGATTTACCAATAATTGCATTAAGCAAGCTCTAGCTTTTTTTTAATTAGTAACAATTATTCACAAACAACTCTTCCAACCATTTAATTTTGTAAAATTAAATATAAGTTTATTTAAATTATTTCTTAAAAATAGCCTACTGTTGTTGTGCCATAGTGCGACTCGGATTAGTCGCTAACCTGATCCATGACCAGCCTCAGTCGCATTCTGGGCTCGCGATTGATACACGTGGTAGACTAAGACCTAGTTGTGTTTTTGTAGCACGATTAGGCCCCCTCACATCAGCTCATCGCTAGCCCATTGCGCGATTGGGTCTAGTCGCCTGATGGGCCAACGTTGGAGGGTTATTTCTGTTAAAAAAAGTCATGGTTTATTTGTGTAAATAATTAAAAATGGTTTATTTAGAGAAAAAAATTTCGTAAAGTGTTTGCATTATTATACGCATCACTTGTTCCACCCATCCATGGAAGATTAAACAAACCAATTGTTTGGTGAATTTTTATTATTATTTAATCCTTTTTTAAAAATTATTTTAAAGTTAATCCCCCATGAACTTTATTTCCAATTCTGACCCCTTTGGCCACACCACCACCCATGGCGTAGCCAAATCGTACTGTCACGTCACATACCTCAACATAACAAAACATGACACACAAGCCCTCATTCACCCGCCGTGCCAACGTGGAGGCTTGCATGGCAGTAGTCACGCTAGATCCCATAGCGTGACAAGCCTGCCTTGTCATGCCTTGATATGTGGCGTGACAGGGCCTAACGTGATTCGCTTTTGCATGCGTGATTGCAGTTTGTTTTCTAAATTATGAATCGAGCTCATGGTTGAATTTAGTTTGGACTTGATTTATGGATTTGGAACCTTAGGATTTGGTGATAAGATGGTAACAAATGGAAGTCCTTTTGAAATATAAAAAACAATTTAAGCTACGGTGATACATAACGCTATGTACATGTAACATTTAACAATCCATAACTTAAAGATAGAGAATCTATCTGTGAACCAAATATAACACCATCCTTTTAACTGAGAGTAAATACATATATGGACCGATAATATTTTTGTGGATTGATAACCTTTGACACTTCAGCGTATATATCTATCATAAACACCCGCACAATATTTCTAGGCCGTGTCCCAAAAGGCAGGCACCCAAAAAGACAAATATTAGAACATCGACAACTAGGGGTGGAAGCGAGCCGAGGCGGCTCGAGCCATGCTCGTTTTGGCTCGGGTGAACAGTAGGCTCAGCTCGGATCATTTTGATTACAAGCCAAAAGGGGGGCTTGGCTCGGCTCGTGATCAAGCTCGAGCTGGCTCGAACGGGCTCGCGAGCCAAGCACAGACGAGCTAGAAACTAGCTCACGGTGCCACAAAAATCTGCCATAAACATCAAGTTTTGCTAATCAACAAGATCTACAGCAAAAGGAAAATCTAGAGCTACAACAGATTTCCTAGAATTGATATGATGAACTAATGATCAACTGAAATGACTAAGACTGGGATCAACATAATGAATTTGTGAGGCTTGTCGTCCTCGGAGTCCAACGAGGACGACGACGACGAGGAGCCCTTGTACTCGTGGATCTTCTCGTTGATCCTTTCTAGCAGCGAGCCATGCTCCTCGCTTTCGAACATCATCATCCCCTCCCCTAACTACTCACAAAACACAACAACAAATCACAAAGGCTAGTAAATATCCAAGAACACTGAGACTGGGATATAAATCGCATCTTCATATGAGAAATCATAAATCAACGATGCTTACTTGCAGATATGAACGGTCGGGAGCCAAAGGCGGGATGGGGGCGACGACGCTGATGGCCCCGGGGAGCTGCAGCCGCGCGACGAACATGCTGGCAACAAGTTTCATGGCAGCGTCGGCGTCGGCCTCGAGGAGTAGGTCCGCGCCTGGTGGCATGACCTCGAACACGTCAGCGAAGAAGGGGATCGAGAGGAGGACGGGGCCAGGCGGAGGCGGGAGGACAGGGGAGGAAGGGGCCAGGGCGGAGGTGGGAGGACAGGGGAGCTGAGCACGGGGCTAGTCGGCTAGGGGAGGACGGGGCGCGGTGTTGCGGCGGACGGGGTGAGACTACAGGAGAGGAAGGCCTGTAGGCCTGTAGGAAGAGGAAGTGGGGAACTAAGATCGGGATGGGGAATTGGGGGCACGATGGTGTAGGGTTAGGGATGGATTCCTGCCTTCGTGTGTCGAGCCAAACGAGGCTCACGAGCCAGCTCGGGCTCGACTTGTTTTGCTTGCGAGCTGAAACCTAGGCTCGGCTCGGCTCGAAATTTCACGAGCCAGCTTGCGAGCATCGAGCATTTTTTCTAGCCCTATCGACAACATAGGGCATGCCATATATGTAGGAAGAAAATATAGGGCATGACATAGAAACGTATTTGGTAGAAGTGATACATATTGCATCCTGGAAAAAATGACTAATATGTGGACTATGTGGTACAACATGAGGCACAAGGATGGACATATGGTAGACAGTACCGCTGATGAAAGATGCGTTGACATCCTACTGGAATGATAGGTGGTGCTCGTCGTCACTTTGGGGTCATAGACCATTTCGTGCCTACTCCCGGAACACGTAGTTTTTTATGTTGTTGGATGCCTTGCTACGCGAAGAATTGAATGCAAAAATACGATGAGATTTGCAGTTACGAATTAAAATAGACTTTATAATAAAGGTGGGAATTACACGGCGCACAGGGTTTGGTTACGTGGATAAGAAACAACATCTTGCGCGATGCAACAAACCAAAGTACTCCTACGATACATATGTGCATTTTTGGAATAGAAATTAATTCGACCATCGGGGCTGAAATGTTCCGACCTACTGCGTGGACCAGGCCATTTGCCCTTCCTTGCGAGCTCGGCGTTGAACTCCTCGCCGGCCTCCTTGGCCTTGGCCACCATTTCCCTCTTTTTCTCACGCTCCCTCTCATGAGCCTCACGCTCTCTGCGCCTGCACCTGCATGTCTCGAGATGAGCTTTCGTCTCCCGACGGATATGCTCGTTTTGCTCTTTGTTGTGGCGCTCCTCCTCCTAGATCTTGCGGGCCCTTTTGGCATCCCACTCCTCGTAGTTGAGAGTCCACTAGTCGTGTGGGTGGATCTCTAGATCGATCCACTTGCGGTAGCCATATAGCGGATCCGGGGACTATGGGTAGACGGGATAGGTTGTTAGTGTGTACTTTGAAAGTGAAATGGTGGAGGAACATACTATAAATGGTCTTTACCGGCTGTCGATAATTGCTCGTGTCCCAACGATGATCGGGGTAGTCACAAGAATAGTTCGCGCAACCCCAGTAATGCATGCCTAGGTTTAGCCGCTGCTTGGACTCGAAGAACTTGCATGTGTCACCGCACCAACAAAGGGGCAACATCTCCCCCTCGGGCGGGTGTTGCGGCGAATGTTCGGTTGGAACGTCCAGGATGGGGTTGCTGTTACGGGGGCATCATTGCGGGGAGGTGACCTCCTGGCATGCTCCGTTTGTTCGTCCCGGGCCACAGCAGCCCTTGCGAGTTCACGGGTATCGTCACATTGCTTCTTCATCTTGTCCCATTGCTTCTTATGCATCTTGTCCATCCTAGCGTGGTGAAGTCAGCTCTAGTGTAGTGTTGGGTTTGGTTGTGTAGTGTTCTCTCCTAGATCTCTTTTACCTCCTTTTATAAGCCACAAGGTTGGCATGGTGTGGTTAAATTCATGTGAGTAGCCTGCGATGCAGAGTGTTGTCTTATCTTTCTGAAAAGTTGCTGGAGAGGCAGAGTGATGTCACGTTTTACGTTGCAGAGAGTGGTCACATCCTGCTTTGTAGAGTCTTGTCTTTTCGGTCTAAAAAACTGAGGAGGTAGAGTGTTGTCATGTCGATCTGAAAAGCTGACGAGGCAGAGTGTTGTCACGTCTTACTTTACGGAGAGTGGTCATGTCCTACTTTGCAGAGTCCTGTCTTTTCGGTCTGAAAAGCTGAGGAGGTCAGTGTTATCAAGTCGATCTGAAAGGCTGATGAGGCATGGTGTTGTCACGTCTTACTTTGCAGGAAGTGGTCACGTCCTGCTTTGCATAGTCTTGTCTTTTCTGTCCGAGAAGCTGAGGATCTAGAGTGTTGTCATGTTGATCTGAAAAGCTAGCGAGGCAAAGTGTTGTCACGTCTGACTTTGCAGAGAGTGGCGTCATAGTTGTAGTCAGTAAAGAGAGTTGTTAGTTAATCGAAGAGATAAGGGCCAGAGAGAGGGATAAGCATTTTGTGGACTTGTCCTGTCACCCTAAAACCTAAACCCTTGACACTAAAACCCCTAAACCCTAAGAACCCTAAAACCCTAAACATAAACCTAAACCCTAAACCTAAATATAAACCTAAACGCAAACCTGAACCTAAATCCTAAAACCCTAAACCCTAAACCCTAAACCCTAAAACCTAAAACCCTAAACCCGAAAACCTAAAACAGTAAACCCTAAATTTGAACATTTACCCTAAACATTCTGTCACGCCATTTATCATAGCATAACAGTAGTGTTGTGTCACGCCATGAACATTAGCGTGGTCAAACTGTACTACCACGCTAAATTACTTGCCGTTCTAGAGGGGTTGCTGTAAAATGTCGAGCGCTGTGGGGTTAAGTCATGTCACGCCATGTACACCGGCGTGATAGGACTGCTTTGTTACGCCATATATCCCGGCGTGACTGTAGTGCTCTGTCACACCAAGATACATGGTGTGGCCAAACTGTATCGCCACGCCAAATTGCTTCTCGTTCCAGAGGGGTTGCAAAAAAGGCAAGGGCTCTGGTGCTATGTCCTGTCACGCCATTTATCCCGACGTGACAGGACTTTTGTGTAACACCAATATCCATGGCGTGACAGTAGCCATACGCAGTGCAATCATCCAAACTGACTTCATTCAAACAACATTTCATGCAATGAGAATCATTTCATTGATTTCATTCAAACAACAATTCATGAATAAGAATCATCCATCAGTCATCTCATTTCATTCAACATTCAAAATCCATCAGCTCAGAAATATCATTTCATGCAATCATTTCATTCAAACAGAGTCATTGAAAGCTTCATTCAATATGAAATTTACAGACATACATACACCCATTCATTGTGTCACTTGCGCTTTCGGCGTGCACCCGACTCCGTTGTGAACCTCGCTGCTGGGTGTTGGCCTCGCGTGCCCTTGACGACGTTTACCGAACTAATATGAAGCACCACACTAATGGGAAGATGCCAAATCCATGCATGTGCCCTCGACGACATTTACCAAACTAATTTGAAGATCCAAGCCACTCTCCCACCCGGTCTCGCCGACCCACGCTATTGATGTCCCCAGTCATTGGAAGGCCGTCTATGGGGAGGCCGAGAATCATGCCGATGTCCTGGAGCATGATGGTCATCTCGCCTGATGGTAGGTGGAAGGTGTGGGTCTCTGGGCGCCACTGGTCCACCAGTGCGGTAAGCGCAGTACCGTCTATACGAGGGAGCCCGTTGATGACTATCCGCGCCAAAGCAAGTAGACCGGTCTGGTGGACGTGTGGCTTGTACCACTCATCCCAATGTAGAGGGGTGTGGGTGTGGGTGCGAGGGCGAAGCGGCTGGAGTACCTACAGGAGATATATGCAAATGAATGAGTGAAACAAGCACATGGTCAACAAGTTGGAAGCATGACCGAATAATACATCAGCAATCTCACCACACCCTTGCCGGCTATGCGGTGCGCGCGGTGGTCATAATCGTACTCCGAGAGGAGCAATGCATACTGTGGGTGCTGCGACATCCTGCATTACAGGAAAAGATTTTCATCATACACATCACGTACAAAACAATCTATGATATGCAAATAAAAGTATTGTATATGTAAACACCAACCATTTTCGCGGAACAACAACATTGGATACCTCAAGCAAAGGGGGCACCGTCGCCTTACCTTGCGCGTCTGGGAATCCCTACTCACGTGCTTTGCCCTGGTGTGTTCGTGCTCGTGACACTCCGAGCACCTGTTGGTGCTGCTGGCGTCGTTGAAGTCCCTGAGAGAATACATGTCCTTACTGCCTTGCTGTGAGAGGTCTATGTCATTACGAAGCCTCTTCCTCTTCTTTTGAACGCATCGCTTGTTCAACATTATTGTGTCAGGAATGTATTCCTCCCCCACGTACGGTGGCCAATGCGAGGGATCAAGGTAAGGCTCAAATCTCTTCTCCCAAGTCTGCATCGTGGCTAGCTTTGCGAATTCTTGCACAATGAAGGTGTCAGAAAGGTGACTTACCCCGCGCAAGCGACAGGCGGTGACGACGTGAGAGCATGGGACAAGTAGCAACGTTGGGACCATGCAAGTACAGTCTCCCGCAGTCAGGTTCACTTTATGGTTTCGGACACCATAACACTCACCCCTTATCGATGTGCCCCGGCTGCCCTGATGGTGTATATATGCAAAGTGGGATTGTATTACTCCGCCTCCGCGATAGCAAGGTGCATGACAACAGCCGCACCCCAACGCTGGCTGGCGTTTTATGCATCCCTTGCTTGGGTCCATCGATCCACAAAGTATGAGTTGGTCTTTCTAAATGAGTACTCCAAGATAGCCGATACTAGCATCGCACAGATACCCTTAATAACGTTGTTGAACACCTCCGAAATGTTCGTTGTAATCATACCATACTGACAGCCACCTTCATCGTATGCCTATACCCACTTCGTCTTCTGCTGCAAGACCTTGTCCAACCACAAGTTACCCCGTTCGTTGGTCAGTCCCCTCAGCTTCGTAAACTTGACCTCGAATTCCCTCTTCTCTAAACATCCGAACAATAGCTTGAACTTTTTTTGTGAGATCTTCCCTACTACATTGCTTAAAGAAATTAGCCGCTAAATGATGCATGCACCACCTATGCAGCACATCTAGGTATCCGTCAAGTCTGCTCTTCACAGCGTTCAGAATGCCGCGGTGCCTGTCCGAGACAATGCAAACTTGTCGGCCAGGCCCAACGAGGCGTAGATGAACTATATCCAGAAAACATTCCCAGCTTGCATTGGTCTTACTCTCTGTCAATGCGAATGCTAATGGAATCAGCTGGTCCTCCACATCAATACCCACAGCGAGTATCAAGGCACCATAGTACTTCCCGGTTAAGAATGTGGCGTCAACTGATAAGACATGCCTACAATATTTGAAGGCCTCTATGCATTGCCCAAAGGACCAGTACACCTTTCCAAGGACATGTTTCATGACCCCTCCACTGGGTTACATTTGGTTGTCGTGCCAAGGATAAAACTCTATGCCCAGATTCTTGGTCTGCATAGCGATTAGGATTCAAGGAAGCAAGTCGTAAGCCTCCTTCCAATCAGCCCACAATAACTGCATCGCTCTTTGCTTTGCCCTCCATGCTTTCCCGTACTTCACACGGCCATGGTTAATTACAGCTTGTTTCCTCCATGTTTTGTACTGCGACAGTACATTACTATAGCTACGGTAACGAGAATGATGGTTTACAGTAATCATGGAACAATACGTCTTGCTAAATGAAGTTTTTGGGTTGTTTGACAAAGAATGAGAAAGAGATACTCCATAGTAGCCTGGTTTATGTCTATTTTGAAGGGGGGGGGGGGTAATTGTGATCTATAACTGTCGTATTTCTCTGGAAGAGACTAACCCTTCGTTGAGGTGTGTTAGGTCATACACAGTTAGCAAATAACACCAAAAAACAATATAAGGCAAAAAGATCAAAATCCTACACTATCTGAGTCTCTCGTGCTCAGTCACGCTCGAGATCCCGTTCTTGAGACCGCCCAAACCACGTGTTTGGGACCACTCAGGGTTTATTCCTGAGTATGCCCAGGACTTCGCTCCTAGATACGCCAGAGCTACACGCTCGGGGTGCCAAGTACCAGTCGTTCGAGAAATTTGGTATTCAGAAATGAGGTAAGTCACATTTTTTCGCCTTCAGCCCATATTTGATTTCTTTAATTACACTTGATTACTTTTAGAACGCCTATGGGTCATTTTAATTGTATACTTGTAAGGTAGAAGCTCGTTTGTAAGCAGTGGCTAACACTACGAGGTCAATTATGGATTACCTATACATTTGGACTTTGCAATAATTTATAATCTCTTGTCTAAAATAATCTCTAAACTCGTGTAATCAGCAAAATGGAATAATGGAGAATGCACACATTTTGTGTAGAAACAGAATAACGGAGAACCAAACAAGCCAAACAGAATAACAACTTAAAACTGGTTATCCTCAAGTTCCTTGTAAAACCTTTTAATGTGAAAAGAAACACATTCTATAACTTAACATAACATGTAAGGAAATGCTTCGGTGCTACAACTTAAGAAAATGTTTTCATAAAGAAAATGTAGTTGTTAATGAATACGGGCAAATATGTACTAATAGTAGTTAGCACAGTCCAAACGTAGTGCTGTGTTGACTTGGTTAGGCTGACTAATACCCAAAGTAGGTTCTATCAAGACAAGCTAGCTGAAGTGGATATATTACTAAGAGAAATGACACGGGTGTTTTGAAAGGGAGAAAACAATAATTCAAGTAACCAAGCTGTTAGCATTTCTTGATCGCATTCAATCAGGACCTTTTTTGGTTTTAGTTGAGCGGTTGATTCTCAATTAAAATTTATCAGACATCAAGTGTGCATCATTGCATCCCAATCAAATGAAACCTAGCAAGTTCTACTGGAAGAAGTCGTAGTACTAACGAGGTAAGCCACATTTTTATGCCTTCAACATTTGTTTGATTTCTATAGAGGTCATTTCATAATTTATTTTCGCTAAACTCATTCTGTAGGACATGAGGTGACAGCTTGAGCAAAATGTGGATTACTTCTTTTCAGTGGCATTGTCTAGTGGTCATGAGGCATGCATGCTACATGATCCATACTAGAGCTTATTTTCTCCTGTGGGACATTAATGACTTTATAGCATCACTACTATCAGTTAGAAATGTGTAAGTACAACATGAAGTTTCTCCATCCTCCATCAGATGCAAATACACAATACCTCAGCTCCAACATCATTACATAAGTAACATAACAATCTAGACAAGCATTCACTAAATACAATCCAGAAATTCTACAAATTTTGCAACACCCAAAACTAGATACATTGTGCATAGAAATGGATTGCACATTAACTCTCTGTCCAATTTCTGATTGTTCACAACATCAAATCGCTTACTCTTTGAAGTGCTCACTGGCTAGAAGCATTGAGATACTGAAATATATCTTCGTGTGCATAGAAATGGATCATGTGCCCATTACTAACTACAAGCATTGACTTTATTTTTAATGATCCACTTATATATTGAGATACTGAAAAATATCTTCATGTTTCGCACACAGCAATACAAAATGCATTGCAATTACAGAGAAACATTTGAAAATTGTCTATAGTTTAACTGATGCCCGCTGTCAGGTACGCATCGCCCCTAGTTTGGAGATTACTTAGTACCCCTAAGACGCATTTACATGACACAAGATTTGTTCCAAATTTCAATACAATCCATACCGGCATTTTCTCTAAAGGATCCACCAAAATCTAGAGAAACAATCTCCAAGCAGAATCTCCGTTGAATATTAACAACAACACCACCACCACCAATCCATAAAAAAAGCAATTAGGGAGAACAAAGAGTAGGTTCTTACCTTCGGCCGAGCGCAGAGGAGGGGGTGGTGCAGAGGAGGACGAGGAGGAGATGGCGTGTCCATGCGTCTAGGAGAAGGTCGGGCACAGAGGAGGAAACCGGGCGTGGAGGTGGAGGCTAGGAGCCGAAATGGGCGTAGAGGAGGAGGTGCCTGCGGCGGCCGGGTGCGGAGACGGACAAGGGGGAGGCCGGGAGCGACGCCAGGCGCGGAGGGGGGATGACGGCCGGCGGCGGGAGTACAAACGACAGCTAGGGTTGGGCACGGGAGAGGAGAAGGCTGAAGAGGGCGAAGACAAGGAAAAATGATGAATGTGCTGGGCTGCGCGAGCTAAGTCGTCACTATCACGCCACGAGAGTTGGCGTGATAAACTCCCCTAGTCACGCCATGGGATTTGGCGTGACAACTGCCACGCAAGCATCCACGCTGGCACAACGAGCGGACGAGGGTTTGCGTGACATGTTTGGTCACGTCGAGACTTGTGGCGTGGCAGAACGCTTTGGTCATGCTGCGGGTGTTGGCGTGACTAAAGGGGTTAGAATTGAAAATAAAGTTAACGAGGGGTTAATTTTAAAATATTAATAAAAAAAATCTTGCCTGGCAATTTCTCTTCCCGAGAATCCTATACATTCTTTATAAAGGGTAGCCGCCTACTGTGCACTACAAAAGTAATATGGAGTAGCCTTTGTAGTACGTGCAGTTAGCTAACTACCTGAAAAACGGATAAACTGTATACCAAAAGTTCTTTGGAAAATTCTTAACAATCACCACGGATTGGTGGGCATGTGAATTCCATCTTTTGCACTATGCTCGTCTCGGTCATAAAGATTCCATTTGTAAGTATGATACTGTCAAAATGAACTTAAATATCCATAGCACCATGCTTACCTCAGTCATATTTATTTTTCTCAACCCTTGTCTTCCCTTGGTCTATTTTTGTGGGTGCATTATGATTTATGTACTATAGTCTGGCAAAAGCGGTAAAAAGGGCTGATGAGAAATCAGAATTTATTTTGCTTAGGGACCAATGTGTTCATGGAGGGAGCAACAATCATTATGGTGTGCATTCATTTTCAACCACCTTTACCAGCATACACTTTAATCACGAAATTTGATCATAGTTGGCATCTTTGGTTTTTAGCAGGGTCACAATTTGCTTTCGAGTCACCTCCAATGGAATTCTTCTCCCTTGAAAAATCGTCCCTGAATTGATAGCCAGTGTTACAGGTGTGCAAGCTTCCTCTTGCTTCTTGGAATCCATTTCCAATATATTACCGCTCTCCTGTTCTCCTGGCATTTTTTCACCTAGAACACTACCCTGGGAAATTGTGCGGTCTAAAATTGGGTGTCATGGCTTTAAAAAACCAAGTCCTCTGTACTTAATTTACTAGTTAATGTTTATTTTCTATTCACATAATCACATGGCATGCTCACCAGCTCCCGCTCCTATGTCATGATCATCTTTTGGGTGGTGTGGGACAATTTCTGGCAGTAATATAGCACCCCAAAGTTGACTGCTAACAGTGGATTAGCAATTCACTGTTCAGTCAGATGCCATGATCACCATTCGCAACATAGAAGTCCACAACCACTAACTGACTAACACCAAAGATACAAAGAATAACAAGCCAGGGCAAAGCACTAGGGAGGTAAAAAGTATTATATTACACTGTTTGATCATCCTCTGAAGTGCCACTAGTTTCAAACACCACATCTAAGTCAACATCCATGATTCATTCTTGATACAGGAGAAACCATAAAAGCAGTAAAATAATGAAAAGGAAAAAAGAAATACTAGTAGGACTGCATCACCATTGCCATTCTTCATCACCAAGCTCTACATTGTAACACTGTAACAACATCCCTACATGACAACACAACCCTTGGTATTCTCATCACTGAACATGGTCTCCACATCCCCATTGCTCGCGGGGTGGTAACCGGAGCTGCCTGGGTGGTAGTAGTAGCTGTATGGGTTGTAGTAGGCAGTGTAAGGGTTGATCTGAGGAGACCGGTGGTACATCATCTGCGGCTGCGGCTGCGGCTGCGGCTGCTGCGGCTGATGCATCATCATCATGTTGTTGTTCAGGCCCCTCAGATTGTTCATCATCGCCGCAGCCGTCGTTGGGTGATGATGGTACCCCTGCATACCTGCCATCAGGTGGTTGTTCTGCTGCTGCTGGAGGTGCTGCTGTTGAAGCCCTCCATAGCCGGCAGCGGCATAGGATGGGTGGTTGAAGCCTGTGTAGCCTTGGAGAGCAGGAGCGGCACTGCCCGCTCCCAGGCCATGGTTGAGGCCCATCATGCCATTGATGGCACTAGTGTTCTGGGCACCATTGCCCATCTTGGCATGTGCTGCCGCCATGTTGATCACATTGGCATTCTTCTGGTTCTGGTGGTGGTTGTCCTGGTGGTGGTTGTTCTGATGGTGGTTGCCCCCTGCGGCACCACCGCCACCACCTTTCTTGCCATTATTAACATTGTTGTGGTTGTTGTTGACATTGGCATTGTTGCCGTTCTTGTTCTTCGCATTGGCCGCCGCCGCCGCCGCCGCTTGTGCCTGCTGCTGCCTGAGGAAACCGAGCTGGCTCATCTTTTCCCCAAGGAAGCGGAGGTCGTCCTCGTAGTCGTCCTCGAACTCGTCGCCTTCATCGTCATACAGGTCATCCTCCTCTGAGCTGAAGTCAGGGAGCTGGTGCTTGTTGTGCTGGCTCTTGAAGGCCTTGAGGCCTTGCATGAGGCTTCCAACTCCTCCATGCTTGCCCTGGTCCTTGTGGCTGTTGTTGTTCTTATTGTTGCCATCCTTGCTTGGATTGGCACCTTGCTTCTGCTGCTGCTGCTGTTGCTGCTGCTGCTGCTTCTGCTGGTTGTTGTTGCCCTTGTGGCCCTGGTTGCTGCCGCCCTTCTGATGTGACCACAGCTCTGCATGCTTGCCTCCTTTGGTGAGCTTCCTGATCAACGCATCAGAGTCCACACTGCCAGTCACCGTGACCTTATGGTTGTCTACATCTATGGCCACCGAGTACACACCTACAAGATACAGAGTTCACAGGCTGCTCGTGAGCAATGGTAATTACCAAGTACTAGTCACCAATTACGTTTCACAAGATGTGGGCTTGTGCAGTGAGTCGGGGTGATCTAGAGTCCTTTTTCTGTCAACCATTTATGAGCTTGGCACAAGAATTACCTCAACTCCATCCATGGGTAAGTTTGGGCCTATTTACTAGCTCCGTAAACGCAGACCAGCTCAAGCTGGTGAACAAGTTTAGGGGTTCTTGTTTCTCTTCTACTTAAAAACTTCTACATCAATTTGGTCTGAACATTAGCACGGCTACATCAAAAGGAGAGATTTATTGTCGTTTTAATGCATTTAGCAAGACGCAGGGGTGCTTTTAGATGCAAGTGGACAAAGCTTTAAACTTTTATGTCCGAGCAGAAGATATTTTCAGCGAAGTGGGTGTCTAACAGTCAAGAAAAAGGAGCTAAAACAAGTACCAGCTTAGACCACTAGAACGACACTTCTGTAGGAAGCAAAGAAATGGAGGGTAAGAACTTCGATAAAGCTCTGTGTGTGAGAGAGAGAGGCAGTACCTTCAATCTTCTGAAGCAACTTCTTCACCTTGTGCTTACACCCATCACAGTGTATGTTCACCCTCAGTACATGGGTCTGCAAGAAGCAAACAAGCCCCAAGAATAGTTGAGCTCTCAAGCATCCCCAGAGATAGAGAAAGAGAGAGGGGGGAGAGAGAGACCTGGATCTTGACCAGCTTGAAATCATCATCTTTAGTCATTCTGCAGAGCACTGTTTGCAAGCTGCAAGGATGAGAGTGGGAGAAGAGATAGATGAAGAGAGTGGAGCAGTGGCTAGTGGAGTAGTGGAGAAGTGACGGTGGTTCTTGCACCGTTGCAGAACAAACCACTACTCGCTTCTCTGCATTTAAGAATAGATTTCCCTTCTCTACTTTTCTGCTCTCTTCACCTCTTTCCTTCCTACTCTTCTACCCCTCTCCTGTTCTATATATCTCACTGACCCTCCCACCTGAGTGAGGGTCTTCTCTCTCCTCATCCCTTCCTGCCCCACCAGTGTGGTAAAAATATGTTGCAAGGTTTTGTACTACATGCAGTGATACAGAGGCACAGAGCCTCTCTCTCTCTCTCTCTCTCTCTCTCTCTCCCTCGTTAGAATAGTGTGGTAAAACATCACTTTTGTAGTCTCTCCAGAACATTGTCTAAAGAGACCGGGGAAGGCCTGTGAGCTTTGAAGTTTGGACTTGGCAGAAGAAAAAAAAATAGCAGTATCACAACATTATACTGTAAAAAGGGACACAATGGTCCAGTGAAATACTATAATTGCGTAGTTGTGTTGTCTTGGACTTGTAGTAGCCGACTGACTGGTGAAGAACATGGAGTAGCTTAGCATTTTATCTGCTACTTAGACAATAGTCAATATATTTTTATGTTCTTTGGAGTGGCTCTTACTTACCTGCTTGAGGGATTTTTAGAAACCTAGTATGGTTTTAACTTGTAATTGATCATATCAGTTTAATTAGCCACTAATATATGGGAGATCACCTATTAGGCTTTCTTTTGTTGTGGATGAAAGATGGCACCATAAAGTTGTCACTTTTATTCAATAGAGGCATCAAACTTCTAGTTAGCGAACAACCATACTTTAAGGCATGGTATTGTTAGTTGAACATAAAATGCACAAGGGCACATGGAAATTAGAAGTGTTTAAAACGAAGTTACTGGATTCGTTATAAAACCTCGCAAATCGTGAACCAAATTCGTCGAATCCGAACCGGTTTAGGATACAAGGTTCGTGTTCGCAGTGAAAATCGAAAGAAAAAGTGGTGAACTACAAATCCAAATCCTATACCGCGACTCGGACTAACCGTATTTATGATAATTATGGTTTAAAATCTATCCTTACAAGTAAAAAAACATCTTTCTCCTTTCTGAAAATAACCACACTAAGAATTGATGGAAGTACGTACATTCTTAACGGACTAATTTTATTAATTAACCCATTTTAAAATTTTATTTTAAAGTTAACCCCTGTCGAACTTTATTTCTAATTTTGATATCTTTGATCACGTCACCACCCTGGTCTGACAAAATAACACTGTCACGCCGTAGGATAAATTCGCTAAATAGCACTTTTTGTCATACCACTAGTTGTGGTGTGACCAAACAACACTGTCACGCCACTGGTCATAGCGTGACAAAAGCTTGCTCAGATACGGACTGACGTGATAGTATTGTTTTTTCACGCCATGGGTGGTGACGTGACCAATAGGATCATAATTGGAAATAAAGTTCGCGAGGTTAACTTTAAAATAAAATAAAAAGGGTTAATTAATTAAAAAATCATTCTTAACAAAAGTGTACTCAACTTACCATACAATCCCAAAAAAATGCTGGTTTGCTATCAAAGATGGGTTGTCAATCAAGCAAATTTGTCAAACAATACATATCAACCCAGCTTGTACCAAATGGAATCCTAACATGGGCCCATATGTCGGTCTTGCAACAGTACCAAAGCTTCGGTCTCATCTCTGTGGGTGCAGTGAGCTTTGCATGCATGCGAGAGAGAGAGAGAGAGAGAGAGTGATGGGGACGTTCAATGCTGAGGCCTGAGGGATAGGTAGTAAGGTAAGGAGAGGGGACGGAGGAATTGAAAGCTAGCGGAAAAAGCAGGCAAACAGCGATATGACGATGGCCTTCTCTTCACCCATCACTGCCTGCTTTCTTTCTCCCAAGTTATAGACTTCAGTAGTATCGTACGATGCAGCTGTAGATTTTGCTTCACGTTATCCTGGCCTGCTATGCTATGGAAGAGAGTAGTATGTAGCTAGCATCCGGAATTCAGGATACTACTACTACTCGTCCGTACTCCAGTCCAACAGGCGAAGTACTATTTGAATTTGGAGTATGTCCTTGTATGGAGATTTGATCCTGGCCTGCATTGATCCACTTCGTCACTCGTTGTCAATGCTTGGGTGTTTCTGAAACAAATGCAGTTTCTCTACACTGTGATGTTGTACTGAACATATTAAATGGTACTGTATTTGTGTTGTTATTCAGGAACATAGAGATGCTTGGTTTACTTACTACCATGATTTCAGAAGATCTATAGAACACAGGTGCATCGATCTATGCTTCGTAGAAGAGAACCACAGCAGGATCAAGCATCAGCTCTTCATTTGTTTGCAAGTTACAATCTACATGGAAGAACTATAGAAGCATCTCTTCAGTAAGTATTGACAAGTGGATCATTTTAAACAGTGTTTTTAAATGTTTCAACATCAATATATTTATTGTGTTAGACCTCAAAACGAAGAGTACTCCTAATCTTTGCTATTGCACACCAATGCAAATACATTTTTTTAGGGCAACACCAGTGCAATGCAAATACATGACGAGGCAGTGGCTAGAAGAGAGTTGCACTGCACTGCTCCAGCACTGGCGCCACAGTATCACTGGAGATGATCCAAACTCTTTTCTTTGATCTACTAGTATTAAATTACTCCCCTCCAGGCCTGCCTGCCTGCACCTGCATGTCTGCATTGCATTGCTTCCTCCAACGGGTTAAAAGGAGCAGGCATGGGATGGGTCCCACGGTGGCAGTGTCCCCAATGACAGTTAGCTATTGCTACTTGCGAGTAGTGTCCTCTCCTTTGCACAGTGTAAGTATTATGATGGTGTTACCACCTTGTGTGCCTCCTCCGGTGGTGGTGAAAGCTGATCAACGGAGGTAAAACCTAGAAAGTGAGTGAATGGGGGAGAAAAAGGCTGGGTCGGTGACAATGTTGTTATGTAGGCCCCTTGACAACACCCAACAGTGAGCGAGTGTTGCTGGAATTCAGGGTTTGATTTTGGCATCTCCCTCTTGGCCGAGCTCTCTCCCCTCCACTGGCTATGAATGTAAGTAACAGCTGCAAATCAAATGCATCAGATGAACATTTTCTTCTCTTTCGTATATATCGGCAGCACATGCATGTTTTTCAGTCCTTTCCCTTGTCGAATTCGATAAAAACGGACTCTCGCAAATGGCTTCATTCTTTTTTAGATAATGGAAGAGTTTGAACCTCTCCTGGTCTCTGCATCAAGGATGCACACAGCCTAATTTATTACAAAAATCCAAAATCCAAAGTTACCAACAGTTTAAAGTGTCACGAAGCAGTTCAACCACAAAAAAACGACTGAACTTTAAATTCACTCATTACAAATTCTGTGACTACACTGCCACCCATGGTGGTTGAAAATTTGCTTTGCCACCCATTCCAACCTGGCACTTCCGCTCAACATCAACTCCTTCTGGGTTGGTTTCTGCATAGTTGCCTATGCCCTCATCCAGTGCCCACTCAATAAGATAACCTGCAAGAGATTATTGATATTTTTTTTTTATCAAAAACTGCATCATTCCGATATAACCAAATAGACCAACATAAGGCACTGGCTCCAATCAGGAGTTGTGTTTTAAATTTATTTGGAATGCCTGTTAACCAATTTCCAAATAAGTTGGCTATATTTACCACAGAAAATAAATTAAACGCACATTGAACAGTCCACCATACAAGACGTATAAAAGGACAGTCAATAAAAAGATGCTGGATTGTTTCCTCAGAAACAACAATTTTTGCTTCCCCTCCAATTTCTTTTGAGCAAGTTATCTTTAGTTTAAACTACCCCTCTTTTGAGATACCAAAGAAAAAAATTTACCTTTAAAGGAATTTTAAGTATCCAAAAAGAGGGCTTATTGGGGACTCTATAATTTCCAATAAGAGCCGCATAAAAAGTCTGTACTGAGAAAAGTCCAGACTTATTTAATTTCCAAATAAAAACATCATTTTGAGGACTTAAATGAACATTAATAATTCTCAAAAGTAACTCATTCCATGCATGTAACTTGGGTCCAATAATAGGTCTACGAAAAGAGATATTTAAAAGAGTCGAACTCAAAATATTTGCTATTGTATCATCCTTTTTCCTCACTACATGATAAAGGATTGGATATTGTCTTTTTAAAGGCAGGTTTTCTAACCAAATATCTTCCCAAAATCTAGTTTGCATTCCATTTTTAACCTGGAATGAACCATAACGAAATAAAAGATCTTTCATTTTCATTAGACTTGACCAAAAATACGAAGTACCAGGCTTATTAACCGCCTGCGTAAGACTCTTCTCATTCAAATATTTCTTAGTTAACAACGTTTGCCAAACCCCTTCTTCATTAAGCAACTTAAAAAGCCATTTTCCTAGCAAACTTTTGTTTTTATGTCTAGATTCAAATGCCTAGACCACCGTACTCTTTGGGCGCACATTAAACTCCACTTAGCAAGTCTATATATTTTTTATGATTGCCATTTTGCCAAGAAAATCTAGATCTAAAAAATCCACCTTTGAGAACCTCTTTAGGAATCTCAAAAAAAGACAACATAAACATAGGGAGGCTACTTAGAACTGAGTTAATAAGAACTACTCGACCACCTACAGACAATTTTTTTCCTTTCCAACTGTTTAGCTTTTTTTCAACTCTCTCTTCCACACTTTTCCAATCCCTATTTCTTAATTTTCTATAATGAATTGGAATCCCTAAGTATCTGAAAGGAAATACACCCACTTGACAACCAAATAAATGTGTATACTGAGTTTCAACATCTTTGGCTTTGCCAAAACAAAAAAATTCGCTCTTGTGAAAATTAATCTTTAGCCCTGATAAAAGCTCAAAGACACAAAGAAGAAGCTTGAGATTTTTGCTTGCTCTAAGTCATTATTCAAAAAAGTATAGTGTCATCGAAGATATTGTAAAATTGACAACCCATCATCAATCAAATGAGGAACTATTCCTGAAATAAGTCCCTCAACTTTAGCTCTTGAAATAAATATGGCAAGCATATCTACAACGATATTAAAAAGAATAGGGGACATCGGGTCACCCTGCCTAAGACCTTTCTGAGTTTGAAAAAATGATCATAAATCATCATTAACTTTTATTCCAACACTCCCTCCCTTAACAAAACTCTCCACCCAAGAACACCACTTGGCCGAAAAGCCTTTCATCCTCAAAGTTTAGAATAAAAACGGCCATTTTACTTTGTCATAAGTTTTTTCAAAATCAAGCTTGAGCACAACTCCATCCAACTTTGCTTTGTGCAGCTCATGGACAGTTTCATGCAGGATAACAACTCCATCTAGAATATATCGCCCTTGCATAAAAGCTAACTGCGATGATCTAACAACCTTATGTGCGACATTATTAATTCTATTAGTTGCCACTTTAGTAAATACTTTAAAACTAACATTTAGAAGACAAATAGGTCTATACTGCTGAATTTGTTTAGCATCTACTTTTTTGGGAAGCAGTGTAATAATCCCAAAATTCAAGCTAAACAGGTTCAAGGAGCAACTATGTAAGTCATGAAACATGGCCATCAAATCATTTTTTGTAGGACCGGAAAGGCGACTAGAGGGGGGGGTGAATAGACGCTTTCTCTATTTTTCACCTCGATCGAACTCAACACTACTTTCACTCCAATAGCTACAAAAGCTATGAAGATCTGTATACAGGCACAGCGGATGACCTGTGTTGAATCCGATCAAACCCCTAAGCAAAAGACCAAAAACATCTTACAACCACATAGGAAGATGCGCAAAGTATAACTAGCTTGCTGTATATATGAGATGAACAGTAACAGCACAAGACGATGGTCTCCGGTAACAGCACGCACAAGCAAGTGACGCATCAAACCATACAGAAACAGAGCATGCTCAGCATAAGCCGCAAACGCTACTGAGGGTTGGTGGTGTTCTTCTTGTACCGATGCACAGCATCAAGGGAAAAGAACCACTAAATCAAGCACACAAAAGAACCAAAGAATGCCGCTTAGGGACTAGATTCTACAGACTCTGAGGATAGAGCAAGCAGCTGCCGCCGCTACAAGGGAGCAAGCCGACTCTGCAGCATGAAGCAAAAATTGCAACTCAAGGATGTTGTGGGCGGCCACAAGAACTCAGATTTCCGGTCGCACAAGACCCATCAAATCAATTCGGTCTAAAACACAGCCATAAGCCGCCGTGATCAATCACAGAAGAAAAGTGCGATCATTAGTGCTGCACCCAACCAAGGTAAAATCCGGATGCTCCACACGCGCACAGGAATTTTGGTAGGAGCAGTAAACTGCCAGATCTGAAACGCACTCAATAGAAAAGACAAATCTAAACACCACCTTGCTGGCCAATGAAATCAACACGTCACACGCACCAACACAGATCGAGCCGCACAGATTTCTACAAGCCGCACGCACACGACAGGGAGATAGCACATATGCACACCAGAAAGAAAAAAAGTTTTAAACAACAAACATCATTGGAAATAAACCAAGAACTGCAAACCAAAACAGCAGCCCCAAGCTAAATAAAAAAACTCGGTCAAGAGCAATCAATACCACCGACACAATCTTGAAGAGAGCTCAAGCTAAGATTCAATTCGGTCACAGGACACCACCAGGTTTTCTCATTTCCGCGTGGGGAGCAGGCCACCAGTCAAGATCAATCATGTCCGCCCGAATCAAAAAATAAAAACTTGCAACATCCGCATCATGAGGCAGTCAGCTCAAGGCAATTAAAAACGGGACTGCAGCAAGACTCGACTACAAGATCTGGCCGCCGCCCAAAAGAAATCCGGATCAACCAAGCGCATGATTTTTCTCCGGAGAAGCCGGCTGCTCCACAGGCGCTTCTGAGTAGCGATTTTACTGGCATGACCAAGCACAGATCGGCCACTCCGACATCAAGCGATGGATGTCAAATCCCAAAGTTCACTCGCAACAGGAAAGCAGAAAACCGATAAGAAATCAAAACCTTGATTACTCGATTCATTTCAAGGTAGATACATCTTTGCCGTCGACGACTCTTTCTTTTCTTCTCTGCGCTTAGATTTTTTCTGTTTGCTCTCGAGGATCTGATAGTCGCCGCCAATTCCTTTTCTCTAGTGCAAGGCGCCCTAAAAAAACCCTCAATCTTTTTTTTCTCTCGGTAGCGACCAAAAATCCTATCACCTATTCCTTTTATAGGGCACCCCAAATCCTAAAAATCTTAATGGGCTTCCGTTAAGGCCCAACAACAACGGAACACATACGCACGCAAATTAAAGCGCCGTCTTCATCGTCGATTGATCTAAACCGCTTCACCATGCGCCGACCCGCGCCGCGGTTTAATCAAAAGGTCACCAAGGCGGTATTTGGTAAAATTACCAAAATACCCCTTCTCGATCCTTTCCAAAAGACCGAGTCCACAGATCATGAAGCAATCTCATGCTTCGCCACGTGTAGGTTGATCAACGGCTCCATGTCGTCAAGTCTCTCCGTCCGGATCCCACCGCACCATCGAGCACTTGCAACGACTCATGCCGCTTGATCCAACCATCGATCGAATCGCCTGCTCGGTCATCCTCGTCCATTCTGCGCCATGCTTGAGTCACCTGACCTCACTCGGCATCCATGATCGTTCTGGACCTCAGCTCTCCAAGCTTAGTCCCGATCCTCCTCGCCGTTAACCGTCATTGACCTGCAAGCCACCTGCACAGCAATAGACAAGCAAACACGAATCCGGAAACAAGTTCTTCACAACTTGACCCACGTTAGCCAAAACATGCATCATGCAACACATATGCATTAACAATTATGGATATGACCTAACCCATAATCAACTCACCACTTACATTATCAATCAGCAAAAAAGCCGGTCAGACCGCCGCTGACCTGACAGATCTGAAACTTTGTCGAAAACACTTGAAATTTCAAACCAAAAGCCACATTGCCAATTGTTTCATCATCCTAAGATCATGGGCATATCCCCATGATATCCACATTTTTAATAACTCCCCAAAATTCCTGATAAAACTCCGCTGGGAAACCATCAGGCCCAGGGGCTTTATTATGCTCTATTTGAAAAATTGCTTCTTCCACCTCCTTCTCGGAGAAAGGCATGGTGAGAAGATTGTTTTCAGAATCAGAGATTTGAGGTATATCATTTCTAAAACCATCAATCGTGGAGACATTGTTATTTTCATACGGTCCAAATAGATCTTTGTAATATGGCTTCATTCTATGCATCCATTCCTGATCGGACGGTCTAGAATGCCTGAGGAACACGTGCCTTTACTACATGCTAGGTAGAGAATAAAGTCACTGGACCGAAGTTTCTCGGTGTTCTTCCGAGATAAGAACATATATCGCAGAGGTGACGTCTGTTGCTATCTTTTCAATTAGCTGCTGCTGGGTCATTGAGCATGGCTTCTACTCTACCTGTTGCAGGGATTCCAGGGTAGTCTGCTGCGTTTGTATTTTACTCACTGGATTTCTTGTTTGCCCAACAATTTGATGACTTGGGAGATTGCAGAGTTGCAGTGCCCAAACAGATTGGGTAGGAAGGAAGCAAGTGGTTAATGGGTCCTATTGATCGAAAAGACTTGCTGGGGTCCTGGGGATAGAATTTTATTTATTTTCGGCGCTCATTTCTTCGGCAGCCCTTTCCAATCGATGGGATGGATTGTTGATTTGCTAGAGGTATTTGGACATTTCCAATCGATGTGATGGAGCGTCTCTTATGTTTTCTGCATTTCAGCGAAATTTTCACTTGAAGCATCATATGTCTCCATAGAAGGAAGAAGGTAGGTTGATTCCTCTTCGCGTGTGAATTATTTTATGCTCCTGGTTATACAGCAATCAGATGTGCTAGCTAAGTACACGCGTTGTAGTACTTGAAACAGTTGCACTGCCTACACCCATCCCGATCGTAGCGATTCATCTGGAACCTACCTACCGAATAACACACAACATGTGGAAGCAGCACGAGCAACCAGTCACACGGACGCCATTGGAGTGGAGTAGCAAGGCAAGAGCTTGATCGCCACCGGTTAATGAATCATGCACACAACTCTGCTCATGCACTAGTCTTTTCAAACAGTTGTCTGCACTCCGCAGTACATACAATTCACACTCGTATCTCTTAACAGATTGACCTGCACCTGCATCTGCATCTGCGCGCATGGAATCAGGATTAAGTTATAGTACGTACATCGATCTGAATATACACACAGTCATGCGGTCGTCCTTGGAATGGTACAGACGTACGAATATACAGAGACTGAACAGCACAAGAGACTGATTATGATACGTCATACGTATCATGTACTGTACACGCAAGTGCCCTGGCCTAGGCGCTGCTCACCGTGGAAGAAGATGTAGGCAGTTCTGTCCTATCTTACCATAGGGGGATGGCAAATGGCATCCTATCTGTCCTTGTGCCGGGAGGGAGGTAGCTATGTGGCTAGAGAGAGTGCTTCTTCCTCCTTCCTTCCTTTCGGCGTCACTGTTCACTTGTGGTTGGTCCGGTGTCACGATGCAGTCAAATCCAAGGAGCACAAACACACGCTGCTAGAGTGCTAGCTTTTCCAATGGCAGCTATGCACCTTGCAACAAATGCATGATGCTTTGGGGATCGATCGTGGGCTCGTGGCAGCAAGTAACTGTAGGTGACTTAAAAAGGCGTCACTCGCCTCTGTCCGCTTGCTTGGTGAGAGGTAGTATTCGGTGAACCTGAGCTTTATCAGCTGCCGAAAGGCATCCGAGAACGGAGAAAGCCAACCACCGGGATCGATGTGTAGCCTCGACGGTCTGGATCTGATGCAGACGCCAAGGTAGCTAGCTGGATGTTCTGCTGTGATTTGTGAGGAAAAGGTTTAATTGCTCGCTGATGGAGCGATTTGATGGTCATTTGTACTGGCGATGGTGTAGAAAACTACTACTGTTCTTCTTTTTTTTAAGGCCAGGCTTTTGCCTGGGCTACCTTCAAAAAGAAACGCCGATGCGCCGCGCGTCGACCTGGGCAGGAGGGGGACGAAGTCCCCCGTGCCCTCGAGCATGAAATGCTCATGCCTCCTCATGAGCGCGTGCGTCGAGCTAAGCTCAGTTCTCAAACTACTAATATTCTTGGATAGGAAAGGAACATCTCAGTTTCAACGATGATGATGTCACCGTAGATATGTCTGCCTGCCACACAGACGCAGTTCCCCTATTCGCTAAGCCTAACTAACTGAACATGCACCGCAAAGCTTTTCTCACCATAGATTAACGTACCTGTTCTTTGTGGCTCGATTTGCTGAACTTTTTGTTTTGCGCATGCTCATCGATCCCATTGGTGGATCATTTCGTGATAGCTGTGATCCATCCATACATGATGATATCTAAAACTCTAAATCTTTGAAGAATGATGTCTATGACGAAATGATCATTGATGGTTGTGTTTTTATCACAGTCGAAATGAAACACATCGATCCTTGGTATATGGCTGGCAAAGTGGCAATATCTTCAACAGGTTATTGCAACCCCTTCCTCTTGGTTCTGACGCGAAGGTTTCTGATAGCGAGGATGCAAATCGCAATCCCTCGGTTGATCTATTTCATTGATATTTATAGATTACAAACAAGATAATTTGTGTTTGATACAGCAAGAGATCAATGTAAATAAGGAATCAACCGTCTGCACTATTCCCGGTCAGTGTGTCCTATTCCCTGCCCAATACGGCAAAGAACTCTTCTCTAACACTCCTCCGCAGTCTGAACTATGTGTGTTACTTGGAGCAAGAACATTCAGGCTGAACCGGAAGTCGACGAATAACTGAGATGGAAGTCCTTTGGCGAAAATGTCGATGTACTGAGAGGAGGACGACACGTGAAGCACTCGGATGTCGCCAGGAGCAACCTTATCATGTACAAAATGTATATCAATCTCAATATATTTGGAGCGGCGATGTTGCACAGGATTGGCCAAAAGGTAAACTGCGCTCACGTTGTCGCAATATACCACTGTAGCTGATTTTATTGGCATAGAGAGCTCCCGTAACAATTGCCGAATCCAACACGACTCAACCACAACATTAGCCACGACACGATACTCTGTCTCTGCACTGGAACGGGAAACTGTAGCTTGGCGCCGAGAAGACCAGGAGATGAGATTGTCACCAAGAAAGAGACAATAGCATGATGTAGAATGACGAGAATCTGGACAACCCGCCGAGTCGACATCTAAATATGCAACAAGCTTGTGCGGAGAGGAAGAGTACAATTGGAGACCAAGATCCCATGTTCCTTTGAGATAACGAAGCACACACTTGATGAGATTCAGATACGGTTATCGAGGATCATGCATAAATAGACAAATGTGTTACATAGCATAAGAAATGTCTGATCTGGTGATGGTGAGGTACTGAAGCGCACCGACCAAACTACGATATAAAGTAGGATCAGAAACAGAAGGGCCGACATCGGCACATAGTTTGGATCGGGTATCAATAGGAGTGGAGACAAGATTGAGAGAACTCATGCTAGCCCGAGATAGAAGATCCTCAGTATAATGTCGTTGTGAGAGATGAAGACCAGTTGTTGTTCAAGTGACAGAAATACCATGAAAGTGGTGTAAAGGACCAAGATCTTTCATAGCAAATTCGACACTCAAAGAGCAGATGATTCGTTGGAGAACTGAGGATGACAAGGCAGCCAAAATAATGTCATTCACATACAAAAGAAGATATGTACTGTCCAAACCATGCATGTTGGTAAACAAAAAGAGAGGAATCAGACCGAGGACCACGAAAACCAATGGAGCAGACATACGTGGCAAATCGATGGAACCACGCACGAGGAGCCTATTTAAGACCATGTAGAGATTTGGACAGCCGACAGACATGAGAAGGATGTATAGGATCAACAAAACAGAAGGTTGTTGACTGTACACGGTCTCATCCAAAATACCATGTAAGAAGGCGTTTTTAACATCAAGTTGATGAATGGGCCAGGAACAACTGATTGCAAGACTGAGGATAGTGCGAACGGTGGTTGATTTAACAACTGGACTAAATGTCTCATCGTAATCAACACCAAATTGTTGAGAAAAACCACGGACAACCCAGCGCGCTTTGTAGCGAGAAAGAGGCCCATCAGGGTTGAACTTGTGGTGGAAGATATATTTGCTAGTGACTACATTAGCACCGGGTGGGGGAGGGACAAGCGTCCATGTGCTGTTATCAAGAAGAGTCTGATATTCCTCTTGCACGGCAGCACGCCAATGCGGATCCGTTAGAGCAAAACGATAGGTTTTGGGAATAGGAGATAGAATAGTGGACTCGGCAGAAAGATTAAGACGTCGCTCAGATAGAGATTGTGGAAGATGGACAGTCCGTGTTCGAGTCGCATAGGGATGTGTGGCAGAGGCGGAAGGAGCTGGGGCTGGAGCTGCGGTAGCCATGGGAGCTGTGACAGAAGCGACGGCTATTGGTAGTGGTGTGGCAGTAGATTGTGGTGCGGCAAGAGACACGACAACTTGCGGCAATGGTGCAGCAGCCGTAGAAGTGGTGGTGGTAGGAGCTGCGACAGGGATAGCGATGGGGGAAGCGAAGGAAGGATCCAAAAGAAAATCAAGAGAAGATAAATTGGCGGAAGCAAAAGGAAAAGTGTTTTCGTCAAAAACGACATAACGAGAGAGAATAACACGATGAGAAGAGGGATCAAAATAGCGAAAACCTTTGTGACGTGCACAATAGTCGATGAACACACATGGCACAAATCGGGGAACTAATTTGTGGGGAGCAGTAGAGGATGTATTGGGGAAACAAAGACATCCAAATACACGAAGATGATCGTATGTAGGAGCTTGACTGAAGAGTTGGTGATTAGGTGTAGACATGCGGAGAGATTTTGTGGGACGAATGTTAAGAAGATGAGTAGCCATGTGGAGAGCTTCGGCCCAAAAAGAAGCTGGCATGGATGCTTGAAAAAGAAGCGACCGAAGGACATCTTTGATAGTTCGAATGACTCATTCAGCCTTGCCATTTTGTGGAGATGTGTATGGGTAGGACATGTGAAGGTGGATACCATGCTCAAGAAAAAAATGAATTGGTACGGTTATTATCAAATTATCGTCTATATCACACTGGATTGATTTGATGGAGAGATTGAATTGAGTTGCAACATGGGCATGGAAGGCATGAAATATGGAAAACAAATCCGACTTACGACGAAGAAGAAACGTCCAAATAAAACTAGAGAAATAATCAATAATGACTAAATAATATTTGAAACCAAAATTGCTAAGAACAGGGGATGTCCACAGATCACAATGTAGAAGTTCAAAAACATGGGAATCAATGGATGTAGATTTAGCAAAGGGTAATCTGACATGATGTCCTAACTGGCATGCTGAACAAAGAGAGAAGCTAGACCTATTGCAAGGGAGCTTTTGAATAGGGTGCCCAGGGTGACCAAGACAACGATGCCATAAATCACTGAAGGAGGTGTGGAAGGCTTGAGTGGGAGGTCGGATCGAGTAGAGGTTGCCCTTACTACTGCAACGTAGAATCTCGGTCCGGGTGGGGGAGATCCTTCTCAGAGAAACCAAGAGGGTCAAATTCAACGGAACAATTGTTGCTAGTGGTAAAACAGCGGACGAACACAAGATTTGTGATAAGGTTAGGAACAACTAGAATGTCCTTAAGATGGAGTTGTTTGGAGGAGGATGGAAAAGAAATATGGTCGACACGAGCGATTGGAGAGGAGGAGCCATCACCAACGATAACAAAACCAGTGGTGGGCATAGAGGATGAGGTCAGGTTACCTGTATCGACTGTCATGTGAGAGGTGGCTTCAGAGTCCATGTACCAATCCTGGGTTTGAGAAGGTGCCATGTTGTTGAACGGGTTTACCAGTCTGGATTGATCCCATGTTGGTGCATTCGATGTGGATGTGGTTAGTGAGTAGTAGACTGGAGCAGTTGGAGCGAAGGCAGGGTAGGCATGCCACGGGTCGGCTGATGGGTGTGCGACAAAGTCGGCGGACGTGGTGCAGCAGAAGGGCGCCAGGGGGCATTCCAAGGCTGCGACCAACCCTGTTTAGCGCCAGTCCAATGATTGAATGCCCACTATTGGCCGGCTGGAGTCCTGTTGTTGCCACCACCAGAAGAGCGGTTGTTGGAGCCATTATTACTATTGTCGTTGTCATTGTTGCGCCCTCTGTTGCGATTGTTACGACTGCGACCACCATTGTTGTAACCGCTGTTGTCGTGGTCACTACGCTCCTGTCCACCGTGGTTGTTGCCGCGGTTGCCGTCAATATGGGTGGTGTGATCGGCGCCACGGTTGATGGTATCGATGTTGGAGGAGAGGAGGGCTGTGGCGGTAGCATTCTTGGCGTTGACCTGCTTCTGGTTCTCTTTCAAGAGAAGCACAGAGCGGGTCTGGATGAAGGTGGGAAACGGTGTCTGCAGCTGGACAATGGTGATGATTTCATAGTAGTTTCCGTGCAGGCCACGAAGGCAATTAAGTACGAGGGTCTCATCAGAAATGGGTTGACCAAGATCGGCCAAGGCATCGACCAGAGTCTTCAGCTTCGTGTAGTACCCCGCGATGTTCATGTTGCTTTTGCATGAGATTGCAAAATTCTACTTCGATCTGAATAGCCCGAGCTTTCTTGTTGTCGCGGAATAGGTTTTCAACAGCTTCCCACACCATTTGTGCTGACATGCCAGGCTGCATCACGATGTCGAAGATTTCCATGGATATAGAGCCATATATCCAGGAAAGGACAGTGAAGCCATCGCGCGTCCAAGTGTTGTCGTTGGTAGTAGCTCCGGTGCCGTCGATATGTCTTGTGAGAGAGTACTTGCCGAGAGTAACGAGAATAGTTCCCGCCACTTGGCATAGTTTGAGGCTTGGAGATCAAGGACAATCGAGACATGAATCTTGATGCTCGCCACTTGTACCGCCTGTGTGGAGAGCGATGAAGCGATCGAGGTGGTTGCTGTGCCATGACCAGTAGTATCATGAGGATATGCAGCTTTGGTATTAGCAGCGGCGATGGCAGCTTCCACGACGGCAAGAACGGTAACGGCGTCATTAGGGTGGGCGACAGCGGCAGCTGCAACAGCGGCCGTGGCGGAGACTGTGGCGTTGGTACCAGAAAAATCACTCATGATGGCGCTTGGGGTTGCGTCGTGCGTCATCGAGGTCATCGGTATTGCTGGCGCTGATGATGAATTGCTACGGGTCAATGCTATATGAAGACGAGGACGACGCTTGGATTCCCTTCTCCCTATGCTGACCTCGTCTGAGCACGAAATTTCGCACCGTGTTGCTACACTCCATCCCCCATCTCCATGATTTTCCCCAGGATTTTTCCTAGCGATTTGGTCGTGCAAAGAGCGGGACAGCGCGATGATCCCCCGGACGTCATCATTTTGTGGGCCGTGTATGGGTGTGCATCTGGCCTAGGCTCTCCTATAACTGGGCCTTCTTCCCATGTTCAATTTGGGCCTCTCATGTGTAGGATTCCTTTCGGAATCGGAAACGAATCGGAAACGAAGGAAGAGAGGCCCAAGAGAGAAGTTGTCGAGAGGCCCAAGCCCATCTCTTTTAATTATGGGACTAAAAAGGCCCACTAAATGCTCTTTCCGGCCCTAATACAACGATTCCTTTTTAGCTGGGACCTTTCCCCTTTTCCATTACCAAAATGGGAAGCATTAGTTCTTACCGAGCGGAAAAGGCCAGGAAGTGAACTAGATTCCTCCTACCTGCTAAGCTTATAAAGAACAAGAGAAATACTAACTAACGCTATACCGTTTGGAGGCAGCAAAACAGTATAGCAATCTACCATTGGATACGTTGATGTACACCGACTCCCTATAAGAAAATAGCACAATTTGTGTGTCCCCTTCGTCCCGTCCCATTTCACTTGCTCCATCCTCCACCTTGCTCTGTTTCTACTGCCATCCGATCTCACTCACACCCACTTCCCTGTCCTCCTTGCTGGGCTCGGTTCTTGCGCCACCGTTGTAACATCCTGATTTTCTAAATCCTTTTTAAAATGTGTAAAATAAATTAAAACTATTTTATTTTAATGAGAATTCAAAGTTTGGTTCTGTTGGAAGGGTTTGAGTTGTTTATACCTCCTTGCTGGTAAGCTCGGCAATCCTCCTTTAACCTATCTTTTTTGGGTTGTGTAGGTTCAGGCCTTCTTTGTGGCCTAGACCTCCCCAACGGCTCTTGAGGTTAGACCTCCCTTGAGGCTTGGACCTTTTCTCACCTGGACAAACCCTTATGTCCAGACCTTTTTCCTTTGAGTTTGGTCACTTGAATCTCTTTGTTGGTTCGAATCTCTTGGGCTCAGACCTCTTTTCTGTTCAGACTTCTCTTAAGTCAAGACCCCTTGTTGCCTGGGCACTTTCCTTATGCCCAATCCTCTTTTCAGCCAGGACATCATGGTAGTTCATCGGGTCTTTTGTGTGCCTTTGAACCACCTCGATATTTCTTCCTGACCGAAAGGACTTTCTGTGGGTTCATCCTGACCTCACCTCATCAGATTGAAGATCTCCCTTGAGTTACCTTGACCTTGGCGACTCCATCTAGAACTACTATGGGTGGAACTCCTTTGTGAGATCCCTCTTCTTGGAACCCCTCCGCATGGACCTCTCTTTCATTTGGATCTGGCGGTTCAGACCTCTTCCCATCTCCAATCCAAAGGTCCAGACCTCCCCGTGCGTTGTGTCCCTCTGTGGACCTCCCCTTTGTTTTGAATCTAACGGTTGGACCTCTCCTCACTTCCGATCCAAAGGCCCAGACCTCCCCTGCATGTTTGATCTTGGCTGTTGGACCTCCCTCTCGGAGATCCAACCGCCTGGACCTCAACTTGCCTTTAATCTCAACCACGGAACCTTCTTGTAGTTCTCTGGACCTCCTGTCCAAGACCTCTCCGTGGCCTTTTACATTTGGCTCTGGACTTCCTCGCCCGACCTCCCCTGATGAGATCCTAACCGTCAGGGACCTCCTTTTGTCGATCCCGACCGCCGGGACCTCGCATGTCCGACCTCCTCTCATGTCCGGATCTCCTCAACCTTTAGACCTCCGGTCCTTCTGCCTAGGACCTCCTAAGCCTCTCGGACCTCCTCAAAGACCTCTCCTGCGGGGCAAGACCTCCCCTCTTGACTCGATTGTTTCTAAAGTGGTCGGCCCCACTTGCCGCCTTGGTCATTCTCATTCCCTCGCCACGTAAGTATCTTGGGCATTTAATGCATGTCTTGTCACATTAAATGCATCCACATACGTGGTGTTTACTCTGAATCAGTCACTTAGTGCACTCGATATCCTTCTTTGTTCCTTCCCATAGCAACATCGTTGTCCTTCCTCGTACCTTTTACCTGTGGTGGTAGTGACACTTGTCCTGCCACTCACCTACCTTTGGACCCATTTCTATACTTATCCTTGGTACGTATGCTTCTAGTTTTCTTCACCCACTTTGACTATAATCAGCCCAAGGAACTCTGCCATATTACCTTCTTCACATTCACTATCTTGGCTCTCGTTCAGTGGCCTTCCAGGGAAGACCTTGCTGCTCACGACCTCCCCTCCATCCATTGTTCCTTCTTGTCCCTGGTAAGTCCCCTGGTGATCTGCTCCACTCTTGTTTTCGCCATCGCCTTTGAAATGGTCGTGTCCATCTCAGGACCTCCCCTGGTGGACTCCTTTTCGGATTTCTATGGCCTTTGTGTGAGGACCTCCTCTCTGGACTTTACGCAAGAATCATTTCTCAGGGCCTCTCTGTTGTATTACTTAAATCACTCCTTTGGAGTCTTTTGCTAAAGACCACCACCTCTTGGTAAGCTTGGACCTCTCCTATAAGAACCTATTCTAAAATATGGACCTCTCCTGTTGGTTGAGTTCTGGACTCCCTCTGGGGTTCATTTGGTTTTCTTGTTGATCTCAGTTGGATCTTTATTTGAGTCTTCTTTGAATTTGCTCTTTTACACGTGTAGATTGCGAAGACTCCAGGGAGTCTGAGGGTTCTGAAGAGGAAGATTCTCAGGATAGTGAGCAAGGCAAGTTACACTCTTGATCATATTGCACCCAATAATTCAATTTATTTATGTTCAGTTTCAAAGTATAATGCATGCATATTTCTACCAAGTTATTTCAATACCTGTTTTAAATCCATAGTTATGCCTACTTTCTTTGTATGGCCACTGTTGACTTTGGACTGAACATGTTGTCACCATTAGATCAAACTTGGGTCATGCAATAGTGTGAGCCAAGACCATTTGAAAAAGCACGCTTAGTCATGCTTAGACCAAAAATATTGATTTGGGGAAATCTTTACCATCATGACCAAACACTTGCTTTAAATGTTTTCACCATGACATTGGGTTGTCATGGAAGGATGAAAATGTTGCTGGGGAAGCAAGGAAAAGGGAAATGGATTTAGACTGGGGCGAATTGGTTGGCTTGGCTGGTGCAATGTTTGTGCACGGTCTCTATCCTGGCTAAGGTGGAGGTCCAAGGGTTTGTGAAAGCCGCCCTAGTCATTTGAGGACCGGTCTTTGAGCGACCAATGCCATGCCTATAATGGGCTATGCCACAGTCGTGCAACCACATGTCTCCAGAATGGGGCGTGGGACCTGGCTGAGTAATTTGCAAAACCCCACCATATGCTGCTCCGTTGGAGGTGTGGGAGGTCTTGTATGGCTAATGGTCTTTTATGACCCATCTGCTCCCCCTTGGTGCAAGAGGGGCTTTCACGGATTATGATCCATAGGAAAGTGAAACCTTAGCAAGGAAAGGCGTGGTGGGGCAATGCATTGTAAAGGCCTTGTCATGAGCTCTAGACCTCTTACCTTCTAAGGTGAGAGGTGGCACTCACAAGATGCCAAACAAACTAGAGGACTCATGTCGTGTGGGTAAAGTGCACAACCTCTGCATAGTTAAATCTATTCGAATAGCCGTGTCCACGGTCATGGACGTGCTGGCAAAGGCTACTCAGAGTTAGATGTTGGTTTTGGGTTTCCAGAAATGTTTTCAAATCTGTTTTGGGATTTCTATCCCATGGGTTTGGGCAGGGAGCCTGGTGTCAGGAGGGTATCCTTCACCAACTTGTTGATGAATGTTATCCAACTGAAAAATTGCTTTGCTAAAATGAATTTTAGTTATTAAAGACCTGCTTTGGAACTTAGTAATGGTATTTGAAAGAAAATTGGCTTTGTGCAAATTAATCATATTATGCCATCCTTTGATTGTCCATATATGCATGTCATTTTGCTAACCCACGGGTGTAACTTGCGAGCACGGTTGTGTGCTCACTCTTGCTCATTACAATTTTTGCCAGAGAGGACCTTGGCGAAGGAAGAAGACCTGCGAATAGGTTGTGCCTTCCAAATCGATTGTTCGTGGCGTCTTGATGGACCCTTTGATCTTTTGCTCTTGTGTATTTATGCTTGGCCAAGGCCACCTTGTAAACAACCTTGTTGATATTTTGTTATAATAAATATGCGTTCTGGATGTCACCACTGTGTAATTGTGCTGTGAGGAGCTAACCATGATCCTTGAGACTAGCTCGAGTTTCACAGGGAACCCTGGAGCAAGCTCGGACCTCCATGTCCTCACAAGGGAATGAACGCGTGAGGTTCTGGGGTGATCTCGGACCTCCACGACCTCCTCGTTTTCCCTGGTTTGGCCGTGGTAGGTCATCGGGTGCTCCCTGGCTCCAAGACCCTCTCGGGTCATGTTCTCCTGGACTTCCAGAGGTCTGCTGACCTCTGGGAGGTCTTAGGACGGTCCGAGAGGTCCTTTATGGACCTCCTGGGAGGTCCGGATGGACTTTCCAGAAGTTCTTGGAGGACCTCTCGGGTGCCCTAGAGTTGGGTCGTTACAAAAGTGGTATCAAAGCATCCTGACTATAAGTCGCAACCTAGTAGCATGGTTGTAGAATTTCAAAATTATTTTATAACAAAAGAAGAATAAAATGTTCTTTCTTATCTAGGTCATCTTTTCACTCTTACCTTTCTTCTGGTGCTTTTCCTTACCTTAACCTCACCTTATCTTGTTTCTTCCTACGCACCTGTTTACAACATTAAGTGGACCTCCTTACCCTAGCAACATTCTGTTAGAGGTCTTTTAGGGTAGGCTGGTGCTTAAGACCTCCCTCAAAATGGTAAGACATGAGTAGAACGATGTTTGGTCATTATAGACTTTGAAAAAGCTTCTCGCTGCTGTTTTCTTTGTATCGGATTTCTTTTGCCGAGTGGTTGGTTTGGCTAGTTTTTCCTTAGCCTTTCTCTTCTCTTTTCTCAGCCCTGGTGCTTGGACATTATGGCCACCTCTAGAAATGGCAGTGGCAGTTCAAGTCATCACAATCGTCAAGCTGAGGAAGAGGCCGAGAACCCAGCTTTGTGGAGCAATCAGAATAGAGGAGTTGAGGGTGAGCAAAGGCAACCAACTTCACAGCCACCCCCACCTCCAGTTGAAGGTCCTAGTTGGACTCAAATAATGGCCAATCAAGCTCACTTGATAAACTTGCTTTCACAATCCATGGCTAACACCCAGTCTTTGCAAGCTACAGCAGCAGCCCAACCTCAAGCCCCAGTTCCACCTCCTCCAAGGTCTAGTATTGCAGAATTTATGAGGTTGCGCCCTCCAACATTTTCAAGCAGCGCTGAACCAATGGAAGCTGATGGCTGGTTAAGGGCAGTGAGCCGAAAGTTGGACATGGTGCAGTGTACAGACCATGAAAGGGTGCTCTTTGCTTCTCACCAGCTCAGTGGGCCAGCTTCTGAGTGGTGGGACAATTTCAGTCAATCTCATGCTGATGCTCAGGCCATCACGTGGGATGAGTTTAAGCGAGCCTTTCACCGTGCCCATCTCCCACCGGGCATGATGTCTTTAAAAAGGACAGAATTCCGTACCTTGAAGCAAGGCAATCATACTGTCAATGAGTATATGCATAAGTTCAACCAACTAGCAAGATATGCTCCAGGAGATGTTGCTACTGATGAAAGCAAGCAAGAACACTTCCTGGAGGGGCCGAATGATGAAATTTCAGTTCACCTTGTTTCCCAGGAGCATACTGACTTCCAGCAACTTGTAAGCAAGGCTATTCGGCAGGAGGATAAGCTCCAAAAGATGGAGGGCCGAAAAAGGAGGAAAGCTGCGCAGAGGTTTAATCCAGAGGGATTTCCTAAGTCTAGGACCTCCCAGTCCCAGACCTCCCAGCGCAAGACCTCACGGACCTCCTCCTCAAGGGCATCTGGGTCAGAGCAACGCACAGGCAAGTCAAGCTATCATAAGACCTCCTCTGGAAGTCAGTTTCAAAAGAAACCATCCATGACCTCTTCTGCTGGAGTGACCTGTTTCTTTTGTAATGAGATTGGGCACTATGCTAGTAGGTGCCCAAAGAAGCAACAAGTCTCTGCTCCAGTCCGATCTGATCAAGGAGTGTCGGTCCAAGGCAGTGCCTCAAGTGTGAAGCCAGCAGCTAAAGTTATCAAGGGCCGTGTCACACATGTCACGGCAAATGAGGCACATGATGCACCCGATGTAGTCCTCGGTACGTTCCCTGTTAATTCCGTACCAACTTCAGTTTTATTTGACTCAGGGGCTTCCCATTCTTTTGTTTCAAGCAAATTTGTGGGAAAGTGTGGGTTATCTATAGTCCCTTTGGTTAACCCTATGCTAATACATGTCCCGGGTATAGATATGAGGACTAATACCCTCTGCCCAAATCTCACCTTAGAGATCTCTGGAATTCTATTTCATGCAGACCTGATAGTCTTGCCAACTCAAGGGTTGGACGTGATCCTTGGAATGAATTGGTTGGCCAAGAAGAAAGGGCAGATCGACTGTGCTACTAAGTCTATAACACTCACCAATGAACAGGGAGTCCGAGTGGAGTTTAAGCCGAAGACCTCCCTTAAGACAGGACCTTTTCTAACCAATGTAAAGGAAGTGGTGAAGCTGGAAGACCTCCCAGTGGTCAGAGAATACTTGGACGTGTTCCCTGAAGAACTCCCTGGTATGCCACCCGATAGGGACATCTCCTTCCTAATTGACTTGGCCCCTGGGACTGCACCCATATCAAAAAGGCCTTACAGGATGCCTGTAAACGAATTGGTGGAGTTAAAGAAGCAGATCCAAGAACTGAAGGAGAAAGGATTTATTAGACCAAGCTCTTCACCCTGGGGAGCACCTGTGCTATTTGTCAAAAAGAAAGACAATAGCCTGAGGATGTGTGTGGATTATAGATCACTTAATGAGGTCACCATTAAGAACAAATATCCATTGCCAAGGATAGATGACCTCTTTGACCAACTAAAGGGGGCAAGTGTGTTCTCCAAAATAAACCTAAGGTCTGGTTATCATCAATTAAAAATAAGACCAGAGGACATCCCCAAAACTGCTTTTACCACAAGGTATGGACTATATGAGTTCACTGTGATGTCATTTGGACTGACAAATGCCCCGGCCTATTTCATGAGCATGATGAACAAAGTATTCATGGACTGCCTTGACAAATTTGTGGTGGTGTTTATTGATGATATTCTCATCTATTCCAAAAGTGAAACAGAACATGAAGACCACCTTAGAATTGTGTTGGGAAGACTTAGAGAGCAGCAGCTCTATGCCAAGTTTAGTAAATGCGAGTTTTGGCTAAATCAAGTAGCCTTTCTTGGACACATTATTTCGGCCAGAGGAGTAGCTGTAGACCCCTCAAAGGTGGAAGCTGTCCTAGAATGGAGACCTCCTAAGACAGTGACTGAGGTAAAAAGTTTTCTTGGTCTAGCTGGCTATTATAGAAGGTTTATTGAAGGTTTCTCCAAGATTGCTAGACCTCTCACCCAGCTCTTGAAAAAGGAGAAGAAATTTGAATGGACCAAAAACTGTGAGCAAAGCTTCTTGGAATTGAAGGAAAGGCTTGTCACAGCCCCAAGGCTTGTCACAGCTTCCAGGAATTGAAGAAATTTGCTTGGCCAAGGCCACCTTGTAAACAACCTTGTTGATATTTTGTTATAATAAATATGCGTTCTGGATGTCACCACTGTGTAATTGTGCTGTGAGGAGCTAGCCATGATCCTTGGGACTAGCTCGGGTTTCACAGGGAACCCTGGAGCAAGCTCGGACCTCCATGTCCTCACAAGGGAATGAACGCGTGAGGTTCTGGGGTGGTCTCGGACCTCCACGACCTCCTCGTTTTCCCTGGTTTGGCCGTGGTAGGTCATCGGGTGCTCCCTGGCTCCAAGACCCTCTCCGGTCATGTTCTCCTGGACTTCTAGGAGGTCCTGCTGGACCTCCTGGGAGGTCTTGGTGGACGGTCCGAGAGGTCCTTTGTGGACCTCTTGGGAGGTCCGGATGAACTTTCCAGAAGTTCTTGGAGGACCTCTCGGGTGCTCTAGAGTTGGGTCGTTACAAAAGTGGTATCATCGTGTTTCATCGTGTTTATCAAGTTTCATGAAGTTTCATTTCAAGTCTCATGAAGTTTCATTAAGTTTTATAAAGTTTCATCGTGTTTCATTAAGTTTTATGAAGTTTTAATTCCAAATAACTGGATGAAACTCATTGAAACTTTGTGAAAACTATTTGAAACTCTCTGAAATCTAGTGAAACATAACGAGACATAACGAAACTTCATAATAATGAGCCATCTAAAACTTCATGAGACATAACGAAACTTCATGAGACTACTATACCGTTGGAAATGTTTACAATGGTATAGCGTTGTGTAGCAGCCCTCAAAGAACAAGGACCCTAGAACTATTACAAACTTAGCAGAATAGGGGAGTAGCAACATTCAGAAACAACCATAATCTGCAAAACTACAGAACCGCAGAAGAGAACATGTTGACGCTGGCGATCATAGTTATTTATCTCTTTTCTTCAATCCCCAGACCCGGATGGTAATTCAGCCTCCGAGTCTTCAATACTGAACATCCTTTGAACCTGAGATTCATGCCCTATTTGCATGTGCCGTTTGAACAAGTTGATCAGCGCCAGCTCCCAGCAACTCATGGAAATCCTCCTTGTAGAGTCCGAGTCCTGCCCAGAAACGAAGATTCGCGGCGCACCATATATCACCTCCATGGGGGAAGTCACTTTCTTATCAAAGCAGGCTCTATTCCGACTCTTCCATGTAGCCCAACAAAATGCAGCAAGAATACCAATATAAATTTTGCTCAAACGAGGAAGAAATTTATGCATCCAACTGGAAAATTGCCAGAGACCATTGGGACAACTTGCCCCTAAACATTTTCCACCAATACTTTGGCAACTTTACAAGTAAAGAAAAAGAAGTTGTGTATTTCCATGTTGACAACAGAAATAGCATGCAGGATCACCCGGCCATCTTGTTTTGATCATATTATTCCTTAGTGAACACAGCATTATGAAACAGCAACCAAAGAAAATCTTGGTTTTCAGAGGCATTTTGGCTTCCCATACCTGCATGAGATTTGGTCCTGAAATATTTGTGCACAGGTGTTTATATATGGAGCTCACTGTACAAATCCCTGATTTTTCAAAAGACCAGCAGACGTGATCATCTCCTTGCACAAACTGAACTGTTCTCGGTTCAGATTTGCAGAGATGACCAAGAATCGTAATGCCCTGATATCACGATGGTCTGAACAATACTTCACAGTCTCTGTCTACTGCAGTCATGGTCTCTATCTACTGCAATTTGGACCTATTATCGGATTGCATTACACATTTCTTGTAGCTTTACTACAGTGCGACACAATTGCATATGGTTGTTTACTCATGTCCATGGTACGTTGTTGGTTCAAAAGAAATCATACCGTTCGTTAGTAAACATATTGTTTACTGCATGTGCTTATGAGGACTCCTTGACGCGGAGAAGAGGCGGCGCGTGGGTTGGTTGGATACAGGAGGGGAGTAGAATAGCTGTCGCTGTAAACAATTCAATAAGTTATGTTGGTGCGTTTGTTCATGTACATGCATGTGTGTACATGGCTATGCAGGGTACCGTGTACGTGGGTGTCCATTCAACATTAATCACTCACTAATGCTCCGTAACAACCGAGTTACTAATGTCGCATGTTGAGCTAAACAAGCAGCTTTTGCATTGCATGGATTTTTGTTTTTGTTTTGTTTTTATAATTGCAGTTAAGAATATATGCTAACATGTGTTTTACTAATTAAACTATCTAGTGGTCGGGTGGTTACCACTTGGGTCATGTACAATAGGTTTATATTAGTTGTCTATAGCCTCTGTCACGTAGAATTTAAGCTGATGTGGATGAAAACGAATAAAAAAAGAGAAATATGTTGTCTACAATCCTGTAACCGACTGTATCACCAGAACCAAGGAAAACATTAAAAGATTGTGTGTTGTCTACAATCCTGTAGCCGACTGTATCACCACAACCCATTATATGAGCTGTCTTTAGTGTTGTCTACAGGTGATATTGAGAGTTGCTATAGATAGCAGCTGTTTGTACCATTGTCCATATCTTTATGGATCTAAAGCCCATCTGCTGGGTTCGAATCCTGTGCAAGGATCATTTTTTCAGTTACGTACGGAGGGATGGCTTCCGATTAGATTGGATATAGAATAACTATTCTATACCGGGATGTACAATAACGTTACTATCAGGGGTGGATCCAGAATAAAAATGACCGGATGTCCCATACATATCACACATATCTAATTATAAAGCAATGTTGTATAGAAATTAGAATAGTAATGTGTGAATACGCGAGAGAAGTTGCGAGAAAATGGCGTGACATACGGGTTTCTTGCGTGAGCTTCGGTCTCGTTGTCCACGCGAGATAACGGTGAGTCGACAGGGTAGCTAGCTAGCATGGGCGTTGGCAGGTGGAGGCGACGGGAGTGGTTGAGGAGTGAACATGGTGGGCGTAGCGTCGCAAACCACGGGCGAGTGGCGGAGCGCACCAATGCTTGGAGGCGAAGCGAGGTGGACGAAGGGTTCCGATAGGTGGGGCCAGCATGTCAGCGAGCGAGAGGAGCGGGGCTGGCACGGGCTGGAGCGAGTATGAGAGAAGATGGTTAGCGACGATTTCGAACCATTGGCCCGACGAGAAATTCAAATAGAATCTGGAATTTTCAGAAAAATACTGAGACTTTGACAAATTTTTAAACCTAACAAACATACTTCAAAATTTATGAGCATTTTTATGAGTGCTTTTGACACTGTGTAGTTTCTTTTGTAAATTTTTCAGGATTTTATCTATTATGTGATTTTCTCAAAAATTCTTACAATTTGTTGTTTGCATGTAATTTCACTATTTGATTTATAGAAAAGTTCATAAATCATGCTAAAATAGTTTTCCACACAAAAACATGCTCAAATCATTCTCCCACTTATTTTTATTATACTTTCCTAAAATTGAGATTTTTGAGATGTTACACCCCGACCCCGCCTCCTCCACATCTGGTGTGCTCTTGGCTCCTCTCCCTCCCCTCTGGTCATGCTTGGCGACATGGAGGCTTGCTTGAGCTGGGCGAGCAGTCTTGTGAGGGGCTTAGCGTCTTGCATTCGTGCTAGGCTAGCCCAAGCACAGCCCTACTCCCCGTGTCGTGCCGTGCTGCCTGACGGGCCCCGTCCTTAGGCCCAACCTGGCTCAACTATTCGTGTCATGCCGGCCTGACCCACCACGTGGTGTGTTGTGACGGTCGGATCTCGGGCTGACCCGGAAAAGTATGACCCAACTCATAGGTCTAGTTCCAACATCGCCATAGCCCAATGGCAAGCATCGGTGCTTAAAGCCACTTTTGGTTTGTAGGCTGTAGCACCGATTATTTTGGCACAATGTACATGGCCTAAGAGTACTACTAACTCATATCATATGAGGTGGAAAAGATCAACTAATTTCCATATATATTTCGCATCACTCAAATATATGGCCAATACGTTACATAGCTTTAGGTGGCTGCACCCCTTTCGATAGCATATCTAAAGAGATAGGATCCAAAGAGAGAGAGAGAGAGCATGCCCGCTCAGCTGCCTGCCTGCCTGGGACACACGCCCTCGCCCTCGGCTACTGGCTGGGCTGCGCGATTCGGTCGCTACTCGCTAGCTGGCTGGGTGCCTGGAGGGAAGCCGGCCCACGCAATTCGGTCGCTAGCTAGCTGGTCCTACTGCGCGCCTGGGCGAGAAGGCCTACGCGTGGATGCGCCCGCGCGCCCGCGCCTGAGTCCGCCGGTGTCCTTTGTTTTGGCCAACGGGTGTCCAGTGCTTTCATATATGAGAATATGAGATTTATATATATATATATATATATATATATATATATATATATATATATATATATATATATATATATAACGGTTTTGGACCCGGTGTCCTGTGCACCTTGGTGGGCCTTACTAGATCCGCCCCTGGTTACTACATATACACACTGATATAGGTATGTACGTAGTGAATGCACCTGCAGAATCGGAGGCCTGAGAGGCTCACAGCAGACCAAGCAGTCCAAGACCTCCTTCCGGCCATCCCCATGGTGCCCTTCTGCCTCTTGACGACGCTGCTCTCCCTGTTGCTTAGTTAGCTTCACCTTTCCTCTGGTTGGCATTACTGTTCCTCTCCATGATCTATGGCATCAAAAGCTCAAAGTTGCTTATACCCAGGGGCGGACCCAGTCAAAAAAATGAGCAGAGGCATAAGTGGACTGCAGGGGCACCTACTAAGAACTGCAATAGCCTGCACTCAGCTTTTTTTTTGGTCCGCCCGGCTAATACCAGCTTACCTGATATCAGAAGAGTAACATATTCAAAACGTACCGATCAGAACACTTGCGTTTCTCCGTGTTCCCCAGTATATACTGGAGTGTTGGGTGGAAGACCGGAAGAAGCCAAGAAGGTGTTGTTTTAGAGGGGGCTATTTGGTAATTTCTCTTTTTGAGAAAAGATTAAATAGAAAAGAAAAGAAATTTGGAAGGGACCCACATGTCATAAGGTGGATGGGAGGATAAGGTCTTGGGACTTTAGCTCCAACTGTGAGAAGGTAGGGTTCAGGCTCTTTGGCTCTCGGCTGGTGATGGCGGCAAGATGAACACAGGAGCACCAGATTCTCCGGAGTCTTGGGTTGTCTTGCCGTCGGTTGGCGGCGAGCTATGCTCCTCCTCTTCAATTTATGCCGAATCTCCTTGTTTTCAATCTTGATCCAGAAAAATACATCAGTGAGTTCCTATCTCTCCGTGTGCTTTCTCTCTGATTTTGAGCTCTGATCTTTGGGAAGATCTAGAGTTCTTGAGTCACGGTGGTGGATCTTTTGCCGTCGTCGGTGAGCTCTCTATCCTCTTCCGTGCGCATCCTTCTGGCTCTCTACCTGTGTCCTCTTCTGTGGGATTCAGTGGGGAAGCCAAACCTTGTGCATTTGGGTGGTCTGATCCTTGACTGGTTGTGAGCTTAATCTTTGGGAGGAAGAAGAACCTTTATTTGGTTCATCAGGTTTTGGTGCTCGGTGGTGAGACGCACTCGGCCAGTGTGTTCTTCTTGTCTTGTGTGGCATATCCCGGTACCTCAATTTCGTGCTTTGGTGTGTCCCAAAGAGCGAAGTCAGATTCTGTATCTCCGACGACCTCGCCTCTCACCGCGGCACAGCGGGGCGCTATGTTTTCTGGGACAGTGTCCTTGGGACATGCCTAGTCTGTTTATCTTCTCGGTGGTTTCGAGTACCATCATCTTGTGAGTATCTCTGTATTCATTTATTGTGTGTCACTTTGAGTGTGTGTGTGTGTGTGTGTGTGTGTGTGTGTGTGTATGATGTACTGGTTCAAGTCTGAAATTGATTTGTTAGTACTGTGAGATATATTGCAAAGCGAATATTGTGGGATCTGTTGAATCTGCTCTGTGATAATAATTGTCATATACTGAAATTGGTGTGATAGCATATTCAAATTTGAGCTCTATAGGTATTGCTTACTGTTGTCTTTTATTTCTATTTGATTCGGCTATACTATAATCAGGAGATTTGATTGCTTTGCATCTTCTGAATAGAATAGATTGGTTGAGCTGTTATTGTTTTGTCGGTCTGTAAGTTGACAGACTTAGAAGTTTTAGTTTTGAGAAGTTGCAGCCTTGTTAGTTGTTATCTAATCTTTTGGCTGAAGCTTTGTCTATTATGTCTTCTTGCACTAGTAATCATTTCATCTCTCTGTTAGCTAATTATAATTGCTGTTTATGAGAAATAATTTGACAACTTAGTAAAGCATTGTTAAGACCTCAACATCTGAATTTTGTTGTCATATTCAATTATTGAAGAGTATAGACTAAAAGATTGAGGTGGCAAAGATTAATTCTTTTGCAACTCTCATTCTGAGAGCACTCTTTAACATCATTTTTCTGAGTTCTTTGCTGATTTCTTTCATATACATGTGGTATATGTTTAGCAATTCATACAGTTTAAATGGCTTGGAGGATTTACATTTAGATATGTTAATTTGGTCATTTAAATTGTGGTGGATTAATGCTCTATTGTCTTATCATTATGCTAAAATTAATTATGATTATTTGCTAAAACCGCATTTATTATAACAAACCAGAAAACCTGATTTTGAAGAAACGGCTTCATCGTCATATGTCGTTAAGCCTAAAGTGTTTGATGGTGCTAACTTTAAGCATTAGCAAGCTAAAACTAAATTATGGCTGACCGACCTCAGACTTTTCTGGGTTGTGTCAAATCATCCGATGTTCCCTTTGGAAACCGCTGAGATGACGCGGTGGGAGGATGCAAACAATTCAGCCCTAGCTTGGTTGTTAGCAGTCTTATCCAACCGGCTGTTCGACGTATATGTCACTTTCACTAATGCCAAAAAACTCTAGGATGAATTAGGTGAGAAGTATTATGAAGGGGATAATGGCAATGAGTCCTTTATTACTGCTGCATACTTGAACTACAAGATGGCAGAGGGACGGTCGGTGATGGAGCAGCTCCATGAGCTTTAACTTCATGTACATGATCTTAATCAGTACGACTGTCTCTTACCTGAGAATTTTCAAGTTAATGTTATCTTGGCTAAGTTACCACCCTCGTGGCGTGACTTTGTGATCACCCGACGACATATAAAGGAGCACTTGACACTCAATGAGTTGTCAGCAGCTATTGTGGCGACCCAACCCTAGGGCACCCGAGAGGTCCTCCAGGATCTCCCAAGAAGTCCCTTAGGACCTCCCAGGAGGTCCGATAGTACCCCTCGAGGCTTGGGTAGGACCGGCCCCCTGTGGTACCAATCGAGGCTCCGGTGGGACCACTCGAGGACACCACCGAGGGAAGCGGGAGTCACGGGGAGATCCCAAATTGTCACAGCCAACTCAGGAGAGGTCGAGGGACCTGTCCTGAGGAGGTCGTGAAGCCTGAGAGATCACTCTGTGATTCTCAGCGTGAACTGAGCTAGTCCCAAGGATCACAAGCTAGCTCTTCACAGCATACAAGAATGGTAACATCCACGACATAAACTTTATTTACAACATACCAATGGAGTTGTTTACAAAAGGTGGCATTTGGCCAAAAGCAAGCTTACAAAAGAACGGAAACAGACGTCCATCCACTATACCACAGGCAAAATGGCTGGAGAGCACAACCTACGCGTCCTGGTCCTCTTCTTCACTGCTATTGTCTTCTCCTGATAAAGTTTGCATTGAGCAAGAGTAAGCACTACTACCGTGCTCGCAAGTCACACCCGTGGAGTAACAAAATGACATGCATACATGGATATACAAAAGAAGGCATAATATGGTTGATTTGCGTAAAGCCAAGTTTCTTTCAATTACAAATACTAAGTTCCAAAGTAGGTTTTTAATAGATAAAATTTATTTTCAAAACTTGATTTTCAGTTGGATAGCATTCATCAACAAGTTGGTGAAGGATACCCTCCTGTCACAAGGCTCCCTGCCCAAAACCCATGGGATAGAAATCCCAAAACAGTTTATTAAACACTTTTTGGAAACCAAAACCCATATCTAACTCTGAGTGGCCTCTGCCAGCATGTCCATAACCGCGGACACGACTATTCGAATAGATTTACACTCGGCTGAGGTTGTGCACTTTACCCACATGACATGATTCCTCTAGTTGATCCGGCATCCGTCAATACCACCTCTCACTACCAAAGGTAAGAGGTCTAGAGTTCATGACAAAGCCTTTACAATGCATTGTTCCACCACAGCCCCTCCTTGCTAAGGTTTCGCCTCCTTTGGATACAAATCCGCAGGATCGGGGCCCCCTCTTGCACCAGTGGGAAACATAGGTCATAAAAGACCATAGGCCATAGAAGACCTCCCACACCTCCAAATGGAACAACTGCGATAGAAGTTCTGCAAATTAATTGGTCAGGTCCCACACCCCATACTGGAGACATGTGGTTGCACGATTTTGGCATAGCCCATTATAGGCCTAGCATTGGCGGCTCAAAGACCGGTCCTCAACTGACTTGGGCGACAACCACAAACCTCTGGACCTCCACCTTATCTAGGATAGAGTCCGTGTACAAATATTGCACCAGCCAAGCAAACCAATTCGCCCAAGTCCAAATCAATTTTCATTTTCTTTGCTTCCCCAGCATCATTTTTAAGCCTCCATGACAACCCAATGTCATGGTCAAAATATTTAAAACAACAGTTGGTCATGATGGTAAAGATTTCCCCAAATCAAGTACTTTTGGTCTAAGCAAGACTAAGCATATGGTTTTTCAATTGCTCCTGGTTCACACTATTGTATCAACCAGATTTTGTCTAAGGTGACAACAAATTTGGTTCAATATCAAAGTTGGCCATATAAAGGAAATAGGCATAACTATGTGTTTAAAGACAGGTATTGAAATAACTTGGTAAAAATAAGCATGCATTATACTTTGGAATTGAACATAAATGAATTGAAATATTGGGTGCAATATGATCAAGAGTATGACTTGCCTTGCTCACTGACTTGAGAGTCTTCTTCTTCAGTACACTCACGCTCCTCAGTACCTTCGCGCTCTATACGGGAGAAAAGGAGACAAATTCAAGCCAAGTTCCAAATAAAGAGCCAAAGGAACTTTAAAAGAAAATCCAAAACTCAACCAACAGGAGCCACTCACACACTCAAAATAGGTTCTTTGGGAGAGGTCCTAACTTACTGGGGGAAAGGTCCAATGAGGAAGGTCTTCACAAAAAGACTAGAGGGGTGACTTTAGCAAAAGACCAAGATGATGACGCTTGCGCAGAGTCCAGAGAGGTGATCTTTATACACAAACCATAGAGTTCCACAGAGAATCCAAAGGAGGAGGTCCTGGAAGAGGCACAACCTCTTATTGTGGCGATAAGAACAAGAACAGATCAATACACAAGGAGGCTTACCAGCTATAAGAAAGAGATGACGAGTGAAGGGGAGGTCGAAGACAATATGGGCGGTTAAGGTCGGCGCCCAAGCTCCTGTTGAGCCTCCAATGGTGAAAGTACGATGAAGGGGGGGGGTGCTCCTGGCGATGCTCTTGGCAGCAAGGTCTCTCGAGGAAGCTACTGAGTGTGAGCCAAAGTGTTGAGTGTGGGAAAAAGGTGGCAAGGAAGGGCTCCCGGTGCTAGTTATAGCCAAAGGGAGTGAAAAGATCACTCGATGCGTACATGACTTGGTGAGCATGAAAAATAGGCAAAAGGTACGGGGGTGTCAAAGGAAAATAATAAAGGACATTGTGTCTTTATTACGGAGGAAACTAGAAAAGACACCAATAGTGCCCCAAATGACCCCATTTAATGGAAGCGGCCACTTTCATGGCTGCATTTAATCGACAAGACATGCATTAAATGCTCATGGTACTAGTGTGGCGGGGAAAATAAGAATGGGTAAGCTTTGGCAGTGGGACCATCAAATTTAAAGCAGTTGGGTCAAGAGGGAGGTCCCGACCATAAGAGAGGTCTTTTGAGGAGGTCTGAAAGGCTTAGGAGATTCTAAGATCTAGGGAGGTCTGGAGGCCAAGGGATCCTGATATACTTAAAGGAGGTCCGGACACGGGGAGGTCCAAATACATATGAAGGAGGTCCACGTGACTAAGAGGTTCCGACAACCGGGATCTCATCAAAGGAGGTCCCACGGGCTCGAGGAGGTCCAAAGAACTAGGTCGACAAGGGGAAGTCCTTATCGCTAGGATCTCCACAATGGGAGGTCCTGGCGGCGAGGATCTCATTATAGGAGGTCCTAGAGGTTCGGGAGGAGATCTTCGGAGGTCAGGAGTTCCTAAGTTAAGCGAGCAAGGAGGTCCAATGGATGGGGAGGTCCAAAGGTCTAAGATCCGCAGGGGAAGGTCCAAAGAAACTAAATTCAAAGGAAGGCCTAAACATATAGGCACATCCTAACCAAGAGGAGATCTGGGCCAACTCAAGAGGTCCAAACCGTATTCATCATAGAGGAGGTCTAGACCCTAGAGGTCTAAACCGAACATAACACAAAAGAGAGAGACTGAGGGGAGAACTGGCCAACATATAGAAGAGGTGACAACACGAAGCTTAAACCTCTCCAAATGAACCAAGCTTCTGAACTCTCATCAAAACCAAATGGTTTTATTCTGTTTTGCTAATTCAAAAAGGTTTAGAAAATGTTTAGAAAACTCAGGGTGTTACAGCTATCAATGTCCAGGAGCGGGCAAGAGCCGGTGACAGCAAAGGTAATGCTCAAGTCCAAGCTCATCTAGTGGAGGTCAAGAGTGCTGGTGGCTCTGGGAATCAGAAATTCAAGAATCAACCCAAAATCAAGCTTCAAGGAAAGAATATGAAGAAGAAGAAGGAGGAGGACATTGTCTGTTGTGTGTGCGGAGTGGCTAACCATAAAGCCAACCATTGCCGCAATTGTAAAGGCAAGGGTCCTTCTCCAGCTCAGTATAAGGGACGCAAGGCCAAGGTGAATGTCGTTCTGGATAATACCAGTTCTGAAGGGTATATACCTAAGGCCTTTATGGCAAGTCCATCTATAGATTGGTGGATTGATACAGGTACTACTAGACATATTTGTGCTGATCGATCATGTTTCTCTTTGTTTCAGGGTGAAGGTGGTGGATCCATCCTGATGGGCAACGGAGCCGCTGCTATAGTACGTGGGATTAGACATATTTGCTTGAAGCTTACTTCAGGCAAAACACTCATCCTAAGAAACGTATTGTATGTGCTTGCAATGACTCGTAATCTCATTAGCGGGTCGATGCTTTGTAGGCAAAGAATAAAGCTTGTTTTTGAGTCTAATAAGGTCGTGCTGGCCAAGTTTAGTACTTTTGTGGGCAAAGGCTATGATAGCGGAGGCATGTTCCGCTTATTTATTCTTGATTCAAATAATGTAAACATTTTTAATGTTTCCTATTGCAATAAATTACATAATGTTTGGCATTCTCGTTTGTGTCATGTTAACTTTGAAGCTATTGCATGGTTAAGCAAAATGGAATTAATTCCCAGCTATAATTATGAGAAGGGTTCAAAGTGCGAAGTGTGTGTGCAAGCTAAGAAACCCTGAAAACATTTTCATAGCATTGAAGGGCGAAGCACCTCTCCACTTGAGCTAATCCATTCTGATCTTTGTGAGATGAATGGAATATTAACTAAAGGTGGCAAAAGATATCTCTTAACTCTCATAGATGATGCAACTAAGTATTGTTATATCTACTTACTTAAGTCAAAAGATGAAGCACTAGAACACTTTAAGATCTTTAAAGCTGAGTGGAAAACCAACTAGAAAAGAAAATCAAACGGTTAAGATCGGACCGATGCAGTGAGTACGTCTCTTATGATTTCTCTCAATTCTGTGAAGAGAGTGGAATAATTCATGAAGTTACTCCACCATACTCACCCCAATCTAATGGAATAGCCGAAAGAAAGAACCGAACTCTATGTGACTTGGTTAATGCCATGTTACAAAGTTCAGGTATGTCGGACTATTGGTGGAGTGAAGCAGTTCTCACAGCTAATTATGTCCTTAATAGGGTGCCACCTCGTAATCAGGAGGAAACACCTTATGAAGGATAGAAGAGGAGAAAATATAACTTGTCATTTCTTCGAACTTAGGGATGCTTTGCAAAAGTGCATGTACCGTTACCAAAGAAAAGAAAGCTTGGTCCTAAGACTGTTGATTGTGTCTTTCTAGGGTATGCTTCTAACAGCACGGCTTATAGATTTTTAGTGGTCAAATCCGAGGTAAGTGACATCGCTACGAATATAGTGATGGAATCTCGTGATGCGACATTCTTTGAGCATGTGTTTCCTATGAGACCAAATGAAGTCATCGATCCTATTGGTTCAAGTGAACACTCTATTCTTCCTAGGGTGGATAACATCGCTCCAGAATTGGAGTTGAGGAGGAGTAAGAGGCAGAGGACTGAAAAGTCTTTAGGCGATGACTTTGTCACCTATGTCGTGGATGATGAACCACAAACCCTTTCAGAGGCAGACGCATACCCGGATGTGGATTACTAGAAGGAAGCAGTCTGTAGCGAGATGGATTCCATCATAGCTAACGGAACGTGGGAGGTTACGGACCACCCATGTGGATTCAAGCCAGTGGGCTACAAATGAATCTTTAAAATAAAACGTAGACCTGATGGTACTATAGAAAAGTACAAAGCCCGTTTAGTGGCTAAGGGTTTCACACAAAAAGAGGAGGAAGACTATTTCGATACATACTCTCCTGTGGCTCGTCTACCCACAATTCGAGTGCTTTTAGCACTAGCTGCCACGTATAAACTCCAAGTACATCAAATGGCTGTAAAGACCGCCTTCCTAAATGGAGAGTTGGATGAGGAGATTTATATGCAACAGAATGATGGTTTTGTGGTTGAAGGACAAGAGAGGAAAGTATATCGATTGATCAAATCATTGTATGGTCTAAAGCAAGCTCCCAAGCAATGGCACGAGAAATTTGATAGTACAATGACCCCGGTCGGCTTTTGTGTAAACGAAGTCGATAAATATGTCTATTATCGGTTCAGTGGGTGCGAAGGTTTCATTCTATGTCTTTACGTAGATGACATCTTGCTTTTTGGGACCAACATAGATGCAATCAATAGAACAAAGTATTTCCTCTCCCAGAATTTTGATATGAAAGATCTGGGTGAAGTTGATGTTATCTTAAACATCAAGCTTATAAAGGGTGAGAATGGGATTACTCTTTCTCAATCACATTATGTGGACAAGGTTCTATCCAGATTTGGATTCATGGACTGTAAATCAGCAGCCACACCCTATGATCCAAATGTTAAGCTTCATAAACACACTGGACATAGAAAAGACCAGCTTAAATATTCTCAAATTATAGGATCCTTAATGTATCTAACTAATGCAACGAGGCCTGACATCTCATATGCTATAAGCAGATTGAGTTGTTATACGTTCAATCCAGGAGATGGTCATTGGACAGCACTAGAGAGGGTACTTAGGTACCTCAAGGGGACCTCTAACTTGGGAATACATTATTCTGGCCATTCAGCAGTCTTGGAAGGATTCAGTGATTCTAACTGGATCAGTGACTCAGATGATATGAAGGTTACGAGTGGCTATATCTTCACTCTAGCAGCTGGGGCTGTTTCGTGGAAGTCTTCTAAACAGACTATCCTTACACGGTCCACCATGGAGGCTGAGCTGGTAGCTCTACACTCTGCGGTTGTAAAGGCAGAATGGATCAGAGAGCTCCTGTCTGACCTACCTGTGCTGGAAAAGCCAATTCCAGCTGTTTTAACCTACTGCGATAACCAAACTGTTCTGGTTAAGGCGAAGAGTACGAAGGACAATATGAAGTCTTCAAAACATATTAAAAAGCGACTTAAGTCGGTAAGGCATGCTAGAGAGACGGATGTTATTACTGTAGAATACATCTAGTCTGAAAGGAACTTGGTAGATCCTTTCACTAAAGGATTGGCACGGAAGGCCATCCTTACAGCATGTGACGACCCAACTCTAGGGCACCCGAGAGGTCCTTCAAGACCTCTGGAAAGTCCATCAGGACCTCCCAGAGGTCCAGCCTCTTGACAGTCCAGGACCTTCTGGAGGTCGGAGGTCCAGACATGACCCGAGGGTCTTGGAGCGAGGAGCACCCACGGACTGCCACGGCCACACCAAAGAAAAACGAGGAGGTCTGAGGGCACCCCAAGACCACCCACAACCCGAGAGGAGGTCGTGGAGGTCCGAGACCACCTCAGAACTTCACATGTTCATCTCATTGTGAGGACATAGAGGTCCGAGCCTGCTCTAGGGTTCCCTGTGAATCCCGAGCTAGTCCTAAGGATCATGGCTAGCTCTTCACAGAAATAACACAATGGTGGTGACATCCAGAACGCATTTTTATTTAAGCAAAATATCTACAGAGTTGTTTACAAGGTGGCCTTGGGCCAAACATGTACATAAAAGGGCAAAAGAACAAAAGTTCTAGCAGCACACCACAGGCAACTGACTGGAAGGCACAACCTATTCGCTTTGATCTTCTTCACTGCCAAGGTCTTCTCCTGGTAAAGATTTCAATGAGCAAGAGTGAGCACAACAACCGTGCTCGCAAGTCACACCCGTGGGTTAGCAAAATGACATGCATATATGGATAATCAAAGGATGGCATATTATGGTTAATTTGCACAAAGCCAATTTTATTTCAAATACCATTACTCAGTTCCAAAGCAGGTATTTAATAACTAAAATTCATTTTAGTAAAGAAATTTTTCAGTTAGATAACATTCATCAACAGATTGGTGAAGGATACCCTCCTGACATTAGGCTCCCTGCCCAAACCCATGAGATAGAATCCCAAAACAGATTTGAAAACATTTCTGGAAAACCCAAAATCAACATCTAACTCTGAGTGGCTTTTGCCAGTACGTCCATGACCGTGGACACGGCTATTCGAATAGATTTAACTCTGCAGAAGTTGTGCACTTTACCCACACGACATGATTTCTCTAGTTTATCCGGCATCCGTCAATGCCACCTCTCACTACCAAAGGTACGAGGTCTAGAGCTCATGACAAGGCCTTTACAATGCATTGCTCCACCACAGCCTTTCCTTGCTAAGGTTTCACCTTCCTATGGATCGTAATCCGGCGGAAAGCCCCCCCTTGCACCGGTGGGAACAGTAGGTCATCACAAGACCAATAGCCCTACAAGGCCTCCCACACCTCCAATGGAGCAGCATATGGTGAAGTTTTGCAAATTACTCAGCCAGGTCCTACGCCCCATTCTGGAGACATGTGGTTGCACGATTGTGGCATAGCCCATTATAGGCTTGGCATTGGTCGCTCAAAGACCGGTCCTCACATGACTAGGGCGACTCCCACAAACCCTTGGACCTCCACCTTAGCCAGGATAGAGTCCGTGCACAAACATTGCACCAGCCAAGCCAATCAATTCGCTCCAGTCTAAATCCAATTTCATTTTCTTTGCTTCCCCAGCAACACTTCCATATTCCCATGACAACCCAATGTCATGGTCAAAACATTTTAAGCAATATTTGGTTATGTTGGTAAAGATTTCCCCAAATCAATATTTTTTTTTGGTCTAAGCCTGACTAAGCACCAGTTTTCCAAATGGTTTTGGCTCACACTATTGCATGACCCAAGTTTAATCTAAAGGTGACAATGAGTTTAATCCAAAGTCAACAGTGGCCATACAAGGGAAGTAGGCATAACTATGAATTTAAACAGGTATTGAAATAGTTTGGTAAAGATAGGCATGCATTAAACTTTGAAACTGAACATAAATAAATTGAATTATTGGGTGCAATATGATCAAGAGTGTAACTTGCCTTGCTCACTATCCTGAGATTCTTCCTCTTCGGAACACTCAGACTCCCTGGAGTCTTCGCAATCTACACGGGTAAAAGAGCAAGTTCAAAGAAAACTCAATTAAAGAACCAACTGAGAACAACAAGAAAACCAAGGGGACCCCAGAGGGAGTCCAAAACTCAATTAACAGGAGAGGACTATACTCTTAGAATGGTTCTTTTGGAAGAGGTCCAAGCTTACCAGGAGGAGGCGGTCTTTAGCAAAAGACCCCAAAGGAGTGATTTCAGCAACACAACAGAGAGGCCCTTAAGACATAATTCCTGTGCAAAGTCCAGAGGAGGTCCTCACACAAAAGCCCTAGAAACCCAAAAAGAAGTCCACCAGAGGAGGTCCTGAGATGGACACGACCAGCTCAGTACAGTGGCACGAACAAGAGTGGAGTAGATCACCAAGGGACTTACCAGGGAAAAGAAGGAACAATGGATGGAGGGGAGGTCATGAGCAGCAAGGTCTTCCCTGGAGAGCCACTGATCGTGAGCTAAGATAACAGAGCGTGGAGAAAGGGAGGAAGGTGATGTGGTAGAATTTCTTGGTCTAATTGTAATCAAGGTGGTGAAGAAAACTAGAAATATACGTGTCAAGGATAAGTATAGAAATGGGTCAAAGGTAGGTAAGTGGTAGAGCAGGTGTCACTACCACTTTGGTTAAAAGGTACAAAAAAAAGACAACGTATGTTGCTATGGGAAGGAACAAAGAAAAACGTCATGGTACGGCTAAGTGACCAAATTCAAAGTAAAACACCACGTATATGGATGCATTTAATGTGACAAGACACGCATTAAATGCTCAATATAATAACGTGGCGGAGGAAATGAGAATGACTAAGTCTGGCAAGTGGGGCCAGTCAATTTAGAAATAGTCGGGTCAAAAGGGGAGGTATTGCCCCGCGGAGGAGGTCTTTGAGGAGGTCCGAAGGCTAAGAGGTCCTGATACATAAGGGAGGCCCGAACATCAGGAGATCCAAGTACACATGGGGGAGGTCCACGTGACTGAGGTTTGGACAACCAGGACTTCATCAAAAGAAGTCCCGCGGCTCAAGGAGGTCTGAAGGTTGAGGAGGTCCAGAACCAAACGTAAAAGGCCACGGAAAGGTCTAGGACAGGAGGTCCAGAAAACTTTAAAGAGGTCCCGTGGTTGAGATTAAAGACAAGTTGAGGTCCGGCGGTTGGATCTTCGGAGGAGGTCCAATGCCAGATCAAACGTGACGGGAGGTCCCCAAAGAGAAATAACGCACGGGAAGGTCTGGGCCTTTGGATTGAGTGAGGGGAGGTCCAAACCGTTAGATTCAGTGCAAGGAGAGGTCCAGGCAGAGGAGTTCCGAGAAGAAGAGGGATCCCACGGGGAGATTCACAAAAGGTGGTCCAACAGAAGTTCGTGAGTCAAGGCAATTCAAAGGAGATTTTAACCTCTTAGGTGAGATCAAAAACCGTGGTGGTTAGAATGAACCCTAAGGAGGTCCCTTCGGCCAAGAAGAAATGTCAAGGAGGTTCAAACGAGCTCAGAAGGCTCGAAGGCATATAAGAGTTCCAATGGAATGCACAGAGGTCCGAACGAAAAGAGGTCTGGGCATTGGGAAGTGCCCAGGCAACCAGGGTGTCTAGACTTAAAAGAAGTCTGAACAGAAAAGAGGTCTTATTCCACAGAGATTCGAACCAACAAAGAGGTCCAAGTGACCAAACTCAAAAGGGAAAAAGCCTGGACATAAGGGTTTGTCCGGGTGAGAAAAGGTCCGAGCCACAAGGGAGATCTAACCTCAAGAACCACAGGGGAGGTCTAGGCCATAGAGAAGGCCTAAACCTACACAACCCAGACGGGATAGGTTAAAGGAGAACTGCCGAGCTTACCAGCAAGGAAGTACAAACAGCTCAAACCCTTCCAACAGAACCAAACTTTGAATTCTCATCAAAACAAAATATTTTTATTTCATTTTACACATTTAAAAAGGATTTAGAAAATCAGAATGTCACACAGCATCTAAGGGAATGGGGCTTATACCCGTGTAAAGGTTCATATTGGTGATAACCTATCCTAGGAGATCGGAGATCCCGTGAACTATGCTCTAGAACAACAAACTATGTGAGATTATAGAGCACATCTAAAGGGTCCCATTAGCTGTAGTGCTCTTTCTGTATGGAAGGTTGAGCAATAGCTCTTAATGAATTCAAGACCTATATGGTAACGGGAATAGTCCTACAGGATTCCCTGAAGAATTCACCTACTTGAGTATGATCATGAGGTCGCGATCAAAGAAAGATAAGGGCATACTTTCTTAAGTAAGATAAGGGCATACTTTCTTAAGTACCCATGAGTTAGATACGGGGGCATGACCGTAACGTCCCAAACCGAGAGGGAAAAGGGCAAGCCACCCAGTACAGAATGTAACTTGGGCGAAAACTCTCACACCAAGGCATTGGATCAAGGCATAGTCCTCCTTTGTCTGTGCAGAGTCATAGTCCTTGTTGCTAGGTTTTGGGTTCAAACCCGCAAGGTACCCATAGTCGAACAGCTGTATATTAAACAAGACTTTGAGCATCTTTTATCAAATTGATAAATTGGTGGAGACTGTTGTTTTAGAGGGGGGCTATTTGGTAATTTCTCCTTTTGAGAAAAGATTAAATAGAAAAGAAAAGAAATTTGGAAGGGACCCACATGTCATAAGGTGGATGGGAGGATAAGGTCTTGGGACTTTAGCTCCAACCGTGAGAAGGCAGGGTTCAGGCTCCTTGGCTCTCGGCTGGTGATGGCGGCGCATGAACCAGGGAGCAGCTTGATTCTCCGGCGAGTGCGGGTTGTGCACTGTCGGTTGGCAGCGATTGCGGCTCCTCCTCTTCCTCTTATGCCGGATCTCCTTGTTTTCGATCTTGACCCAGAAAAATACATCAGTGAGTTCCTATCTCTCCGTGTGCTTTCTCTCTGATTTTGAGCTCTGATCTTTGGGAGGATCTAGAGCTCTTGAGTCACGGTGGTGGATCTTTCGCTGTCGTGGGTAAGCTCTCTATCCTCTTCCGTGCGTATCCTTTTGGCTTTCTACTTGTGTCCTCTTCTGTGGGATTCAGTGGGGAAGCCAAACCTTGTGCGTTTGGGTGGTCCGGTCCTTGACTAGTTGTGAGCTTAATCTCTGGGAGGAAGAAGAACCTTTATTTGGTTCATCTGGTTTTGGTGCTCGGTGGCGAGACGCACTCGGCCAGTGTGTTCTTCTTGTCTTGTGTGGCATATCCCAGAACCTCAATTTCGTGCTTTGGTGTGTCCCAAAGAGCAAAGTCAGACTCTGTATCTCCGACATCCTCGCCTCTCACCGCGACACTAGGTTTTCTAGGATAGCGTCCTTGTGACGTGCCTAGTCTGTTTATCTTCTCGGTGGTTTCGAGTACCATCATCTTGTGAGTATCTCTGTATTCATTTATTGTGTATCACTTTGAGTATATATATATGACGTACTAGTTCAAGTCTGAAATTGATTTATTAGTATTGTGAGATATATTGCAAAGTGAATATTGTGGGATCTGTTGAATCTGCTCTGTGATAATAATTGTCATATACTGAAATTGGTGTGATAGCATATTCAGATTTGAGCTCTATAAGTATTGCTTACTGCTGTCTTTTATTTCTATTTGATTCGGCTATACTATAATCAGGAGATTTGATTGCTTCGCATCTTCTGAATAGAATAGATTGGTTGAGCTGTTATTGCTTTGTCGGTCTGTAAGTTGACAAACTTAGAAGTTTCAGTTTTGAGAAGTTGCAGCCTTGTTAGTTGTTATCTAATCTTTTGGCTGAAGCTTTGTCTATTCTGTCTTCTTGCACTAGTAATCATTTCATCTCTCTGTTAGCTGATTATAATTGTTGTTTATGAGAAATAATTTGACAACTTAGTAAAGCATTGTTAAGAGCTCAACATCTGAATTTTGTTTTCATATTCAATTATTGAAGAGTATACACTAAAGGATTGAGATGGCAAAGATTAATTCTTTTGCAACTCTCATTCTGAAAGCACTCTTTAACATCATTTTTTCTGAGTTCTTTGCTGATTTCTTTCATATACATGTGGTATATGTTTAGCACTTTGTACAGTTTAAATGGCTTGGAGGATTTACATTTAGATATGTTAATTTGGTCATTTAAATGCTGGTGGATTAATGCTTTATTGTCCTATGATTATGCTGGAATTAATTATAATTATTTGCTAAAACAGCATTTATTACAACAGAAGGGCCTCTGCTTGGCGATTAAACTAATTGCAATGAAGAAGCAACAGCATCGAGGGCACGTTTACAGCTGTAATTCCCACTTTCCCAGCACACACAGAATCAATTTTCTCACCTGTTTACCCCTCCTAATCACTCTCACCTGTAATTAATTAATGGCACCCAAATTACTCCACCAGTCCACTCTAGTCATTCAATCCCAAACCCAAGTCCCAACGATGGAGAGAAGCGGCGTGCATGGACGCGGCTTCAGCGGTGGTGGGCGCATGCAGATGAGGGGCGGGGCGCGCCGCGGCGTGGCCGAGCGAGGCGGTGTGCGGCCAGGCTTGCAGCCGAGTGGCGATTAATGTCGCCTAAATTGCGTCGGTCTGCCGATTGGACGCCTGATGCCTACACCTCCGTCACAGGCACCGGCGAGGTGCTTTGTGTGACACTGTCACAGCCAATCGTCAAGTCATCGTTGAACATGGAATTTTTCAGTTTGGTGCTTGAGAACGTATCCAACGCCCCTACACAAAACGTGGTAGTGTTCACATATGCTACCTATCATTTTGTTTCTGCAGCATACTAAACATAAAATAAAATCATGTATTCATGTTCTCTGGTATCAAATATTCCCCAATCCGACAACCGTAAGACAGCCTAACGATGTGGTATCTTGTCTCTCCGGCTGGTGACAAGGGCTCGATTCACAGCATGAATTCAAAACTGAAGAAATAGTTTACGGGCGTTGGATAATATGAAAGTAAAGCAGAAGCCGCTTCACTCCTGGAACAAACCAACCAACGTACGTGCTTTTTATAGAGAAACCAGCATACGCACTAGAAGTCCTAGATTGCATAGTCGCTCAACACATCCTGCGACTAAGGGTGCGTTTGGTTGGTGTGATGAAGTTGAATAGGATAGGATAATACAGGTAGATTGGGATCGTCCTGGATGAGATGATACAAATATGATATTTGGTTGGTGGGATAGAGTGATATATGATTTTGTTTGGTTGATGGGATAGGGTGATACATGAGTTTGTTTGGTTGGTCCTGAATGGTTCAAGATGGTGTTTGGTTTGATGAATGAGATTGTATTTGGATTGCACTAAACTTTGGAATGTTATGACACGTGGGGCCCGTATGATATTTTTTGCACTAAAATATGCTAAGAATGGTCTTGTTTTGTTGATTAAATAACAAGGAACATAACGGTTCAATCGGATCGCAAATCGGATACTCGGTTTAGGAAATATGGTCATTTGAAGCGCGTAAATCAAGCCGTCACGTCACCAAGCACCGTGGAATTCGAGTGAACGGTGTGGTTCGTGATTTTTTCCCGAACGGGATGATACATCATAAACATAGAATATTCTTATTTCTCGAACCATCTAATCCCGAATGGTTTGGTTCCATTCAACTAACCAAACACCTGAACAAGCTCATTTCCCGTACCGGATGGTTCAAGACCACTCTATTCCGCGAACCAAACGCACCCTAAATCCGGTGAAACCTAGCATGGACATGGAAGAAAATTTGCTAGGAAAGAGTCTTACCATGAGACCCTTTCCATCAGCCGTTGATTCCTCCACGATCAATCGAATCAACGGTTGATGGGGTAGGACTTCGGGCGTGGCCCTCCCCATCGTATTTTCTTCCCATTGACATTGAGCCGTGTGCGTCCATCGACGCATGTCGTGGCTGTTATCGTCGTCCTCCTCCTCCAGCTTGTCGTCGTCGTACACCAACTCGGTATCTATGGTGGTTCTGAGCACGACACCGGTGCCTCCGTTGGATTTCCGGAGCACAACACAGAAGTAGTCCGTCGGCGGCCCATGCGACAGCGACGAGCTTGTCACGTGCAACGATGAAACCTGGTGATGGCCTGTAAAGCACGAGAAACACACCGAGCATCCGAACTTTGATTCCATAGCGTCCGGCTGGACGCAGACGAGTGCGATGGCATGCCCAAGGGCGCCTCCGGTGACGCCATGTTCACAACAAGGAAGAGGTGGCCGTCTTGGCCGTGGAGAACTTGTAAGCCCGGTTGGACGCGGAGATCAAACGGCACGTAGCATCTGAACGCCGTCGATGGCCACTTGTGATGGGTGGTGAAATGGTCCAGGAGCGCCGCCGCCGTCCCGACGAAGCCGCAGCCGGAGTCCGGGCAGAAGCACGGCGCGTGCGGGCACGCCCTCTCGTGTCTGTCCTTCTTGTGCTAGGCGATCTTGTTGGTGCATCCATGCTCGGCGTAGGAGCAGGGAAGGACAATGGACTCGACGACGCGCGCGCTCCATGCCGAAGCAGCGCTCGAAGGGCGCCTTTCTTGAGCACAGGCGGCACTTGTTGTCCGGGAGCTTGTCACGGCAAGACGAGCAGATGAAATGCCATAGAAATACTTCGACAGAAAGAAGAACGAACATTGATGTATTTTTGAAAAAAACATGAACGGATATTGAAGTTAACAGAAACGGTTTTTGCCAAGAATTAAACACACACTACATCCTATGGTGAATCGATCTAAGATTTTTTTTAGGGCAAATCGATCTCAGGTTTTGTTGATCTGATCTTTATCGGAAATGAAACTGAAACTAGCGTTGAGGGCAAGAAAATAAATATATTCATACATACCTGGAGAATCGGAGGCCTAAGGGCTCAATGCAGACAGGGCAGTCGAAGACCTCCATCCCCATGGTGACATTGGTCTGACTCTTGACGCTGCTCTCTCCCTCTTGCTGAGCTTCTCCTTTTTCTATCTTGGGACTTGGAGTTGTTCGTCTCCATCCCCTCCAAAATCCAAGAGTTGCGACTTGCGACCACTAAGTAAACCTTCTGATCAGAGATTCGGAACAGCTTCATTTTCATCGCTTCTTGTTCCCAGTATATATTGACAAAGTGATACGTACGTACTGATGTTGTAGATATGGAAGATTGCTCGCTTGGGGTAAGGGCTGGGATGCATGGGGGCATATATTTCCTGACAATAGAATCTAATAATATGGAAACCAACTAACAGAAGATGATATGCCAAATATAAAAAAAATTTATTAACTCAAATTCCTGATTAATCAAGCCTTCCTAACAAACCAAATCTTGCTAACTTAACAACCAAGCCTAATCCTCATATGTTACTGCGTGAACAAACAATAGCATCATTTTGGGTTACAAACAATAACCAGATCACAAAAACTTGACCACGTATAGTCAGTCATGCCGTACGTAAATGATTTTATTCAGCAACAAGGTGTGCAGCATATCTTTCTCAAAGGCAGTGGCAGAATTAGAAATTTTTCAATGAGTGTGTACACTTGATACTCATAATTTTATAGTTTGTACAATGATTTCATAACATCATAAATCCAACACACTTGAAATATTCTTTGCCTTCACTTCTCAATCCCCCAAAAAAAAGATGTCTCTATTCATTTTCATGTCTCTACAATCTATATTGACATATCGTAACAAGATTTTTAAATTTTCATTCACAATTAAGCTCACATTCACATAACAATACAACATAAGTATGAAGTATGGACATTCACATAACAATATAACATAAGTATGGACTATGACTATGGCTGTATGGAATAGTAGCATATCATTCACAATTAAAATCACTGAGAATCTAAGAGACTGAGACACATACCAATATACCAAACATGAGACAACTATGACCACTAGACACTAGTCGAGTCGGTAGTCCACTACTCCTATCTCCCCTCCCAAACTCCAACCAACAATTACAATCCAACATACATATAACAGATTACAGAAAGTTCTAGCCTTCTAGATCCAAGTCCAACGTTGTATAGCATACCGATTCCTTCCGGCTCTAGTTCTTCTTGCTGTTGTTCACTTGTTCTGCTTCTCCTCCAACTCCAACTCTCCGAGTCTCCAATGCTCCAAAGTACAAATCCAAGTCAAGCAACCCAACGCAGGCACGCAACAACGCTCCATGCCTCCATCCACCGGTCGCCTGCTCCCGCGCCGCCCTCCCACCTGTGAGCCCGTCTAGCGTTTGCTCCACAACCTCCGCTTGACCGTGCGGCGTGCCAAGCCAAGCCGTCACTGGCATGATCGCTTCTTCCCGTCGTTCTTGAGCTCGCGGAGTAAGGTGTCGCAATGACGCAGCATTGGGGACTTGGGGTCTTGGGGAATTCGGGGTCTAGGGAGGAGATATTAGGGTTGGGGAGGAGAGGATTGGAGTGGTGACCAGTCACTGGTGAGGTATTCGACATTTCGGTTTGTAATTGGACTATCTTTGGTGAGTTAGCTCTTTGGTGGGCTTTCATCAATGGTGGACTGGTGGTGAGGCAATCGAATCTGAAGAACTGATCTCGACTGTTTTTCAAAATTTTAGGGTGCGGTGTATACCCGCACCCTACAGTTCATACTGCTCAAAGATAGTGGTTTTTAATAAAAAAATAAAGCCAGTGAGTTTTTGCTTTTATTTTATCCTGTTGACTCTAGAAAACCACAACAAAACTTGTTGAAGGCACTGCTAGTCCGAGAAATGGAGTTTAGCGTATTTTCCCGGAGATCATGAACAAAAGGACAATGCGATATGAATTCAAGTACTGATCAAGTAGAACATAACCTGCTTGAGTGTGCCTTGACATGGTTCGGACTTTGGATGTTCGCAACAAGGACAGCTTCAACTTCGACAGAGCTGCTTCGCTGTTGCTTTCGACAATGTGAAACAAAACTTCAACAGAGAAACAAAAAATTGCCCAGAGTACAAACAATGCTCGCCAATCAGATGAAATATCACAACAAATCCAGAAACTGACACCTACCAGAAGAATACTACCGCCATGCCCAAAAACCGAGCAGCCTAATACTAGATTTAGAAGTACTCCCTTGTCAAACCCAATCCTAAACAGGCAATGTATATACATGGATGCGCCATCAATTGGACATGGTACTTATGGTGGTGTGTGTCACACTGACCATGGCTGTGACATCTGCACCGGTACCTCGAAGCAAAACCTTTGGCACAAGGAACAGGAAGCAATCTTTTGGTAGCCCATCATACAGATTAGTGCTCCTCGTTTGGAATTCCGTGGCCTGAGAATAGCTCATTCTAGGGCACGACAATCCCAGTCTGCATCTGAGATGACACCGCCAAGGGGATCCAGTATCATGCTAACCAGGAACAGGTGCCCATCTTCACCCTGGGGAAGAGTTGGGCCCTGTTGGATCCGGAACTGGAATGCCTTACTGTACGCGACTTTGGCGGAGGGGAGGCCCACTTGTGTTCGGCTGAAAAATGGTCCAGAAGCATCACGGTTGGCCCGCTGAAGACGCAGCCGGTTTCAGGGCAGAAGCATGGTGCGTGTGGGCACACTCTAAACGTGTAAACGGATACTTCCCAAAATCGGCGTATCAGTATTGGATACAGATGGCCTGATTCGGTCGGATACATATCCTGTAAGTATCGGTGACTTTCTTGTTTTTCAAAAAATAAAGTAATTCCCGATACTTCCCCGATACCTTTGTACCATATCTCCCCTTATTCGACTCAGAAACGTATGATCGATCTATTCAACAAACAATAATTAGCTAATTTCTCTTTGTTTGGAAGCGAATTTAATTCCTTTGACTCAATTGAGGATAGAGCCCATTTAGACCCAAAGCAAGCAACAAAGCCATTGACATTAAAATTACTTGGGTAACTAACATCATCTTCTTGCGCTAAAAGAAACTGGAGTACCTATGGTTTGATCCACAGTTCAATGAGAAATAGGTTCTATACTTACCCTCTTTTCTTAATTTCTTAATTTTTACCAACTGCATGGAATTCGATTGCAATTGCATTGCTGTAGGCTAAACCTTGGACATGTTGAGATCTAGTATTTGCGCACCACAACTTACGTCTTTTATATTCCTACACTAGTAGGTTAAACCCTAAACAATTGCAATTCATTAATTTCTGTGCTTTTTTATTTTTATTTTGTATATATACATGTATCGCCGTATCGTTGTTTTTTGGAAAAATGATGCATCGAGGTATCGGCGTATCACGAATCCGTATCCGTATCCGTATCGGGTATCCGGGCAACCTAAGGCACACTTTCTCGTGATGTTCTCTCTGGTAGTAAGGATATCCTTGCAGTGCATCCATGGTTGCCATTGGAGCAAAGCAACTTTGATGGATTCGACAACATGTTCTATCATGTAGCAGCGATTGTAGCCGGTGGTGAGGGAGCAGAAGTGGCACTTGTCTGGGAGCTTGTCATGGCACTTTCCCTCTAGATGAGATCATTCATGCAACACGATGGCCACAAGCTGCCACGCATTGGCTCGCTGCGGTGAAGGCCTACATTGCATCAGATGATTGACAAAACCAGCGAGAACGCCTTGAAAAATCCTTAATCGATGTGCAGGTAAAACAACTTTTTTATGAGGAGAAATAGGAAAGCGTCAAGATTTTACACACCTTTCCCTCTAGATGAGATCATCAAATTCGCGGTGTTTCTTAGGCTCTTAGCAGTACCAACTACCAACTACCATCGACCAAACGGCGTTTACAGGTAGCACCAGCGAAGCTTCCGGGTTCCATCGATCAGAGAACACTGTGTTGGACAAAGCTGAGCCGTGTCATAACAAATTGAAGGCGGCTATACGTCATAGGACCATCCAGATGGAATAGCTTTTGTAGTGATAGATGGCATCGCCGCATGAGACAGGAACCTCTAAAAATTGACCACCAAATGGTGCGGTTCTATTCAAGCACTATACGAGATTGAGATGCCATTGTTGTTCTCTCAGCATGGAAGAACCGTAAGCAACTTCAACATTCATAAAACAACACTACCTTTGTTTTTCCGGAGTGCCTATCTTTTTGCAAAATATCTTGGTTTTCTCCAAGATCTGTCTTAATCCAGCCGGCGAAGCCAAACAAGTTAGATGCATATATGAGTGGCACGAGGAAAATAGGTTGTGGATATCATGGGGATATGTGCATGATCTTAGAATGATGATACAATTGGCAATGGCTTTTGCAGTTTGTCGAATCAAGTGTTTTCGGCAAAGTGTTAGTTCTGTCAGGCCTCTGGCGGGGTGGTCAGACCGGCCATGCCCCGGGTGGTTTTTCTGGTATTTGCACTGGCAGTCCGACCGGCTAAGGTGACAGTCAGACCAGCCAGGGGGCGGTCTGACCGGCTACTCCTGAGCGGTCGGACCGGCCATTTAGGAAACCTTGGATTTTGGAGCTGGACCAAAAATAGAGGGTGTAGGTAAGAGAGAGGATTCTCCTGCACTAGGTCTCATATTTTTTGGAGTTTCCAATCAAAAGTTCTATTCATTTGAAAATTTCAAAGAGGTTCGGATTTCCAGGAGTGGAATTTTGGCTAAATCTCAAAGTGGCGGTCAGACTGGCCAAAGTGGCGGTCTGACCATTTTTGTGCTGTTCATCGGCCATTTTGGAGTTTTGGCTTTAGGATAGGAAAAGTTCATGGGTTTCATCGCATATGTATTGCATGATGCATGTTTTGACTAACATGGGTCAAGTTGTAAAGAACTTGTTCTCGAAGCGATTTCTTGGTCTATTCTTTGTGCGAGTTCTTTGAAGTCAACGACGGTCAACGGCGAGGATGATCGGGACTAAGCTTGGAGAGCTAAGATTCAGAATGATCGAGGATGCCGGGTGAGGTCAATGGACTCAAGCATGGCGCAGATTGGACAAGGATGACCGAGCAGGCGATTCGGTCTGACGGGTTGGATCAAGTGGCGCGGGGTCGGTGCAAGTCGTTGGTGGTTTCGGTGAGAGCCGGACGGGAGAGACTTGCTGACACAATGAGAGCCGTTGATCAACCTACACGTGGCGAAGCAGGTGAGTGCTTTATCAAGATTGGACCCGGTTCGTGGAGAAGGATCGAGAAGGGGTATTTTGGTAACTTCACCAAATACCGCTTTGATGACCTCTTGGCTAAACCGCGGCGCAAGGTAATGCAAGGAAAAGTGGTTTAGGTCAAGCAAAGATGAAGACGACGCTTTAAGATGCGTGCGTGTGTTAAACCCATTTGTGTGTGGACTTAACGGGTGCCCGGTTGGAATATTCCCTAGATGCTAGCCTCTAGTATAAATAGAAAGGGGTGCTGGTCATTAGCTCCCAAGCACTTTATTGAGAAAAACCCTAGTTTGTTTTAGGGTTTTGGAGAGAAGGAAAGAGAGGTTATGGTTCTAAGGATTGATTGATCGTGTGCTCATGTATTGAGTTTTGTCCTCCAAGTTAGAGTGGCTGTAAATATCAATCCTCAACCACAAATCAATCCAAGCAAGTTCTCAAAGATTAGTCTATTTTGTTCTTGCCTTCTATTTTGGATGATTTGGAGTTTTTGATGATCCATCGCTTTTCTCTTGAATCTTTGCGGTGTTCTAGCTTGCCGTGATGTGTAGAAACCCTTCTAGGATCATTTTGAACATCATTACTCACGAGCAAGGTTTAGATCGTGTTTTTCGTTTTGACTCGGTTTTTGAACGCCCTTCATTCAAACTGAAAAAGGTCAGGATTTTAGCATAGATCTGGACGATCGTTGCTTGGAATAGGTTTCTGATATCCTTAGGAAGGCGTGTCTCAAGTTTAGAGAAGTTTGGTCGTGTAGATCAAAAGTTAGATCGATTTGTGGTTTTGGACGCGGGCTGTTTTTACTATTCTGGAAGAAATCGGTCAGACTACCCGTATAACGTCGGTCAGACCGCACCCCGTTCCGACCGCCTCTTCAACGTCGGTCAGACCAATCCTGAGATTTGGATTTCCAGTTTTTGGTATTTTGCTTGGGGTTTTGATTTGGATTCAACACAAGTCCTCTGCAGTTCTTGCTGATTGATCTTCATAGTTTTATAACTATTGAAGTGAAAGTCGTGTTGAATTCAAACTATGTGAAAAATGATTCGTACTCCTATTCACCCCCCCTCTAGTCGTCTATTCGGTCCTACATAGGTCCCATCTCTCCTATTGACCTCTCTTCTCACATTCTCATCCTCTGTTTTAGAAAGCCAAACGGCACGGTAAATCGTGCAATTTTGTTACAAGATCCATAGTGTGGCAATGAACTTTTTTTTAGGCTGAAGGACAATCAGTCTCTATTTTTTTTTTTATAACTAGTAGAATGCATGGGCGGCGGTAGGGGGGTGCCCCTGGTGCACGGGCACCCCAAAAATAAATGATTTTTTTAAACTAGGTGTAAGCACTTAGCAGTTGGGCACTTGGGCTGATCATTTCAACAATTTAGCCCACCAGGCTACCAACCAGAGCAAGTCACCAGGCACTGAGACAGTGAGGCACCCGCACCTTCCTAAGTCATTGTACAATCGATCATAGAGAGTATTATCACAAAAGACTAGTTATACAAGCTATCGAAGGCTTTTGGCATCTGTTCTAATAAAACGTTTCGGTTCTTGGCGCAGCCTTTTGTTCCTGTCATGGTATCATCTCGGCTAGCTACAATCGCCAACTGAAACAATCACTTCCTAATGCACACCTGCAGAGTACCAGTAATTTATCTCTAGGTACAATCATGGGCGGAGCCAGTAGGGGTGCTCGGACACATCAAAAAATCGAAAACATTGCAGAGATCAGTTTTGCATTTGGGCCGTATACATAGTACTCCTTGGTGTGCGCTCTCTTAGAAGCTCAACTCACAACTCACGGCCCGCTCGTGCCTCCACCAGCCCACAGCCATCTCATCACTCACCAGCCCACATACATCTCTATCTCCAATACTCCAACTCCTCCACAATTTGGTTCCTGTAATTATCGGAGAAGAGCGGTGGGCGGCGTGGCACCAGTGTGGGAGCAGCAAACAGCAGTAGGCGACGCGCCACTCACTAAGACCAATGGTTTTGCAGGTGCGCATGGAGCAACTTCCATTTTTCTCACATTCATATTATTATGCAAATCATTTTCCAAATTGATTACTATAGTAATGACATGTGAAAATATAGTAATGACATGCGAAAAGATACAAGTAGACAATTTCCTCCGTTCTTTTTTCTTGAGTTTTTTTACTTATAACGGACAAATTCCTGGCTTCGTTGGGCGATGCATAGTTTGAACCAGTGAAAACTTTTTCGGCGAAATTTTGGTCGTTCTAGATTTAAAATCGGATCTCTGGGACCCTTAGGTAAAATTTCCAACCGAGCAAAAAATTTCGAATTTGCTAGTTTTTTTTTTACAAATATAAAGAAAGTTTGTAACCATATGCAAACACAAGAGTGCATGTGCCGTGATGGAAACACCCTTAGTCTTAAAGAGGTTGGTTCTGGGTTCGAACCTTGGCTATGCATTTTGTTTTCATTTTAACTTCACAAAAAAATCAAATTTCGATTCGAAAATTTCGACCGAAATAAATCTAAAAATTCCGGTAACCGGGTCTATCGCTATGCTCCGAATTTTTTTCCCAACCGGTAGCTTTTTCCATGGTTTGAACTAATCGTACCCGGCGTTGCTTTGTGTGTGCACCCCTAACACTAAATTCCTGGCTCCGCCACTGGTAGGGTGCACTTGCGTTGCAACAATATTTTTAAAAGGAATAATTGATTATTTGCCACTGCAAAATGGTGAATTCTACGATTTGTCTAGATTTTACGTAAAGTTTCTTTACGTAGTCCTACAGTATTTAGACAGTATTTATTATGGATTCTAGAGTTTGTATGGTATCCCTTCAGAATACGTAGAATCCTTTCCGGATACGAATAGTCATTTGCTCTCAATAAAAGGGCACCCCAGTAATCACATTTTGTGAACAATAGCAATAGAGCAAGAGGAAATTAGAAAAGTTGTTGTTGTTCTGGCGGCACAAAAATCTTTTTTGTGTTCTTGTGTTCGTGTATGTTCTTCTTCGGTTTGGGCCAATATGGAGAACGGCGATCACAGCAGCAAGAAGGCGAGGGTGGAGCTAACCAATGGCCAAGTGAAGCAAGAAGTAGTAGTAGAAGAAGCAGGCGCGATCGTCATGGCAGCGGAAGGCAGCGCCATGACAAGGGTGGAGATTGCCGTAAGGATCGACATGACCGTGCTTCGCTGCCCCCTCTTCTTCCTCCCTCTGAAACCTCCAATCTTACAGGTTTGTTGATTCAGTGCCCGAACGAGGCGTAAGGCTGCCCGAGCTACGTTACCTACTACGACAGTGGCGGAGCCAGAATTTTGATGTTGGGGGTGCGAACTTAAGACACAACCGTTTCAACACAAGTTCAAATGATATAGTACATAAGTTCAAATGTATCAAATTACATGTTCGCACTATAACCAACATCAAAAAATATTTTAGAAAATTACAACTTGATACGGTGTTCCTTCATGCTTTGAAAGCGATTGATGACAGCATCATCACTAACTTGTAGAAAAAAATTCACGCTCAATGTACGTAACTAAACAATCATTCAAGTATTGTTCACTTATGCTACTTCTTAGCTTGTTTTTCACAAGATTCATTGCCGAAAATACCCTTTCTACCCTTGGAGTAGCCACAGGAAGGATCAATACCAATTTGAGCAGCAAATAAACAAGTTTATAGCGATCATCCTTCTTTGTCTCAATAAGTTTAATAGAGAGCTCACTGAGATTCTTCATTTCTTTAAACCTTGTATCTTGATGCATGTCAGTAATAAACATATTAAGTTGCAAAGAAAGTTGGATCAAATCTGTATTCGATAAATCTTTAAGATAAAACTTAGCAAGTTTAAAAACTTTATCCTTGTCATATGAAGCAAATGAATCAGCATGATGCAAAGATGCCATGCATAGAAGTAGCTCTGTATTAACTTCATCAAACCTATCATAAGAAGAAAATATATTAGTAGGAAACAAAGATGCTGGATAGGTAGATAGCACTTAAGCCTGATGCCTCCTTGACTAGTTGACTACTTGACTTGGGCTTGATTCTCAGATTCTGTTGGGCCTAATGCTAAATGAGCTGTTAGGAGTTGAGGAGTATACATGTTAGTATATGCAGTGTATACTTTATGTATTAAGGTGTGTATATACAAGTTTTTGTGCAAAAATTTTAGAGGTGTAACTGTAGTGTACTCGACGTCGGCGACCACCAGAGCGGGTGCCCATATGCGCCCTGCTCCTGCACGGAGCCCGGCTGCGGCGTCGTGGGCTCGCAGCCGACGCTCCTCGGGCACATCACCGCCGTGCATTCTTGGCCCGTGGACAAGATCCGTCTTGCCTGGCCCGTGGACAAGATCCGTGCTGGCCCAGAGTACACACAACACACGCGGACACGGTGGAAACACACACTGCAAGATGTTTTTGCTGGAGATGAGAACGAAAGGCTCGCAGAACACACGTTGTGGCGCTAACTGCATGCGCCTTTTCTTCTGGCGTTCTGTTATGCTAACGTACTCAACTCAACCAGATTACAAGGACTCAATGCAATTTAACTCACGCACTAAACACTCGGTCCACTAACACACTAGACCGTTTCCTACGCCATGACCACAACGTGTACACCAACATGCCCTTGACCAAATCACCTACATGCAGCACCATGCACTACGCTCACATATACATATGACACGTCTGGTACAAAGTATGATTCCTAACTCACTTATTTAACGTGCAAAACACTTTAACAACAAGATTAATTTCTAATAATCCGCTACGGCAAGGTCCTCCGGCTCCGCGTGCCGGCGTCGGAGCCGCCGCGCCTGCTGGTCGGGGAGGGGGACGAGCACGTACGTGTTCCTCCTCGTCGTGGGCGCACTCGGCATGTCTAAACCGCAGACCATTACATGTAGTAGTAGTCGTTTCCAGCTCCGGTCTGGTTTGTTCCGAGTAAAACAGAAACCAATCCGGAATTTACAACAGCTAGCGTGAATTCTTAGTCCCAGTCAGTGGTGCGATCGAAGCGGATACGATCGGATATCGCTCATCTTGTATTCTATTCTTTTTTTTTCCAAAGTCAGACATGGATAATATCGAGTATCGCTCCGTCAGCATTCGGTCGGTCGGTCGGATATTATCCGCTTCTTTTGCACCCCCATATAAAACATTAGACAATAGGAGTGCAATCAGAACGAACACAACAAGACTAATCGCTGAGATATCAAAGAAAAAAACACTCAGAATAACTTGTATGCTTAGATGCAACAACCCATCTATCTGTTGTTCCTAAGTGAGATCACAACAGGTTTTTCTCGTACCACCTGATATACGATACATACGGAGAGATAGAGCTCATCCCATATCCTATTCCGCATCAAAGTTGCACACGAAAATACTAGATAACTATTGATCTCTTTCGTATTCGCAAACTTTTAGTCGAGAATTATCCGCTCCGTTTGCACCCTTTCCCAGCTATCAAGATCAGAGTGCTCGTACAGTCGCAAATCAGTCGATTAATTAGCAAGGCTACAAGTCAAATTAATTACCCACAACATTAGTAGCTGGAATCCATGAACACATGGATTAAGCAGATACTAACTTCAGTAGAGAAACGTAACTTAGATCGGGCAGTAAAGCAATTTAGACGTGCCATGACTCCAGCACAGCATGCATGAAGAAGGCAAAGCAAAAGTGTAGCCATAAGATGATCCCGACCACTATGGCAATCCATGACACAGAACTACCATACTTGAAGCTAAACGCAACTAGTAGTACTCTTATTAGTTATTACACCCAAAAAGAAAGCAGAGCAATCCATCCAGGGACACAGGGCATCAAATTAGACCTTGCATTTCCACCAGAGCACCAATTGTCAGACATGCACGGTGACGGAGACGGTGCCGGAAGAGCCCCAGTACGCATCCGGCACGAACAGGAACCCTCTAGCCTGGAACCCGTCCAACCGGCGGACGCACGGTACGCTCCCCGACGCCGACAGCGACAGCGCGCCCTGCTCGTCGCTGCTCACCTCCAACTTGTACTCGAGCTCAGCGTCCCCTGCAGTGGGGCGCGGGCCAATCTGAGACCACCGACAGTGAGCGCCCCGACAGGACGTCGCCGCCGTTGAGCAGCAGGAACACGGGCCCGCCGCCGCGGTGCAGGAGCACCCGGAACGGCGTGCTCTTGTGCACCTTCAGGGTCGTGCCACGGAGGCAGCTCATGGCGTCGGCGACGTCCGACGCGTGGTCGTTCTGGATGTGGTTGTAGAGCAGCAGGCCGTAGTAGCCGCAGCCATCGAGCGGGCAGTGGAACGGCGCGCACGGGCACGCCTCCTCGTGGCTCCGCCTCTCGGTGTACCTGACTATGTCCTTGCAACCGTATTTCTTGAATTTGCATGGGCTGGTCATGCCAGCCAGGACCTTCTCCAGCGGCCGGCACCTGATGTCGCCGATGGGCTCGCTGCAGCTGGAGCACGCTCGGTTCATGCTGATGCAGCAGTTCGCGCAGGCAGGATGCCCGTTCTTGCATTGATCATTGAGACAAGAGAATGCTAATTAGCATAGTGATTAATTGTGCTAGTGTATGAAGAAAGTTTAAGCATCTCCATGCTTGTCTGTTGGAGCAATCAAGATACTAGTATGTATGAGAGAAAAAAATCTCTAGCTAGATACTTGCCATGAACACTTGGGCTTCAAATGGCAAGAAGCATATGGCACACTCCAGTGTATCGGAGTCGATGAAGTAGGCCGTCTCATCCTCTTCCTCCTCATGCTGCATGGGCTTAGTTGGTTTCTTCGGCGTACTCGCCGTCTTCTTCGGCGTGCCGCTATCCATGGACCTGTTCGCGCTCCGTTTCTTCATCGACCCCTGGATCACGTACCCCAGCAGCGATGATTCAGTCAGCAGCGATGCATACGAAAGAATCGAGTCGATTCCGGAAAGACAACAATAAGCATCCATCAGTGACAGAAAAAAGGATACTAGTAATTAAGTAGTACTAGTACAAAGACAAGCGGCCTGAACAGCGAAATAGCACCAACGCAGGCAGTAACCGGTCCGAAAACACCACCTGCAAGATACGAAAAGAATCAGAAATGCAGAAAGGCCGCACAACCGAAAGCACGGACAGCGAGATGGGGAAGGAGGAACTCGAAGCAGGCAATAGGCGAGAAGACGAACCGACGAAAAAGCAAGAAACGAAAAAAAGGATCCGAGACCGAGAGAGGAAGATGGCCGATGAAAGACGGAGGGAAACAGCGCGGGGAATGCGGATGACGTTCGGCGCAGGTACCAGGCGAGAGAAAGGATGGGCCGACGAAAAGGAAGAGGACGTGCGGCGCATATCTCTAGGCAGAGGCACTACCTCGCATGGTCCGCCGGTCCACGTCCACGCGCGCGACCGTCACTCGTACGCTGCACAGCGGCTAAGGATCGCAGCAGGAAACGGCGCGGAAGCGGCGAGCCAGGGTCGTGGACCAGACGCAGCAACGCAACAAGACGAGGCAGCGCACATCTCTAGGCCAAGGCACTCGCTGGCGCGGGGCCATGCCCGAGACCAGCAGCCATAGGCTGCAGAGCGTCTGCGAGAAATTTTTGCATGTCTGGTCGTATCTTTAAAACTAGCTTTTTTGGGTCATAATTCGCACACTTAGGTAGTGATACTAGAATAACACAGCTTAAGATAACTCATGAAGTTTTATTAAAATTGACAAGTAACCATCTGATGGTATTGTTACTGTCAGAAAGTTCATGGACACATTGCTGCACATGTGGTAAAATTAATATTTGGCATAGAACATAATTTGTTATACAATTTCTTAGGTTTATCTAGATAAAAAAGCACTTACAACGATGTGAGTTTGATCAGCTTATCAAGAGAATGTGGGATCGATCCGCTCAATGTATTACTGGATAAGTCCTTGAAGTAAAAAAAAACGCACCAGAAATGGGAATTAATCTCTAAATTACTTAATGTGGCAAGGAAATTCATATATAATCCAATTATATCACTTGACTCATCAGCTAGAATTGTGAAGTGGTCATCACTAATATCTTCAATTATTTGTCTAGTAGTTTTCTTAGCACAACAGTTAATAATTTTCATTCACAATTAAGCTCACATAATTATGGTCTATCAAGACAACAACCACTACGCTACTCCCGGAACCAACATACAGAATATGAGAATAACAGATAGATACGAACGAGTCGAATATCGTACTTCAGTACTTCCTACTCGGCTACTCCTACATGAACAAGCATAGTAACCCAAGTGCCATTGGCCAAGCAAAACTGCACAAGTGCTAAAAAAACCAACTGATTCAGCAATTCCTTCTTGCTCTTCTACACTTCTACTTCTCTTCCCTTCCTCCACGAGGTCACCTTCTCGACTTTTGTGCTTCACTACCACCGCCAGCGCCCAACACCCATCGGCCCGTCCCCTTGGCTGGAGTCTCGCCTGTGCCGCCCTTCCTCTATCCGCGTCGGCGTCGTGCCTGTTGCCACCCCACCGGTTACTGCTCCCCGTCGTGCCTCCTCAGTGCCGCCCGACCACCGGCTTCTATCTGCTTGCGCCGGCGCTTCCTACAGTCCTCGGCTCCTCGCGTTGGGGAATTCGGAATTGGAGAGGATTGAGGAGAAATTAGGGTTAGGGAATGGTGGGGAGAGGATTGGAGACCAGAGATGTATTCGGCTGTGGCCTGTTGGTTGGACCGTTGGAGTCTTTGGTGGTGGCCTGGTGGGCTAGGCTTTCACGAAAAGAGAAACAGTGAAACATAGCCCACTGAGCTGACTTAGTCTAAAGTCTTGACGAGGATCTAATAATCCTCATTTTATCTTTTATCTATAATTCTTATTATGGGTAAATATGATGTCATGTGGTCCCTAGGTATACCCCTTATATTTACAAGGGAGAAGCCTACCAGGTGATCGTAAGTTCTTCTACGACCACCCCCATAGTCGTAAGTCTTGCTCGACTACCTTATGACCGTAAGTTCTTCTCGATCACTATTCATCGTAAGTTATTCTCTGACGCCCCATGGTCGTAAGCTCTTCTCGACCGGGCCGCCATCGACCACCTTATGATCAATAAAACCCACAGACGAGTGGGTCCAATTGATTAAGGAATCCAGCGATCAACATCTGTTTGTTATTCTCGTAGTAATAGTACGTAATACCCCATTATCTCTAACAAATAAGCGCGGGCGGCATGAAGGAGTTAACACTCGGTGATTCTCGAAAACATGCGCCGTTCACGAGGACATGATGAGGCGCCTCTTCACGGAGAAAGCGGCTACTCCTTCACGACTATATAAAGGCGGCGATTAGAGAAGAAAGGGGGGGCAATCAGAGAACACAGCAAGCAATCGGGAAAGCGGGCACTATCTTACGTAATAGTCTTAGTCTTTTCTCCCGATTGTACAAGATAAACTCAATACCATACACACACGGGAATAGGGTTGTTATTCTCCCGGAGAAGGCTGAACTCAGTATAAAAATACCGTGTCAATCTCTCTCGCTGATTCCATTCTAGGAGACCCCGAATCAAACAATCTTTCGTAGATCGGTTCTAAAACACCGCAGTTGGCGCCGACCGTGGGTATCTTCGGTAATCTCTTGTCAACATACTCTCTTTTCCAAATCTCATGCAATCATGGTAGGAGAATGGAGCGAGGAGAACTGGTTTGACTTGGTAGATTCTGTGACGTCGACATGGATGTTGGTTTCGATTACGAACCCAGTATCGTCTCATCCGATGGTGTTGCTGCCTCCAGAGATCTTTCTGCAGATCCAGGAGACCATGCCACTGATGGAGTTGAGGAGGGATCCTTATCCCCCACAACAGTACGTCTAACAGAGGAATCAATTCCCTCAAAGGACAAGGGTCAATCCAATCACAATCAGGACTACACCCAGGCGGGCTCACAACACGATGAGAGTTTTTCCTCCAAGTGTCCAAGTCCCCCTAAGGCGGTCCGACTTGGTAAGACAAGTTCTGGAATCCACAATTCCAGGGCTTCACCAGTATCTGGTGGTCCTCTCTCTCCGGATAACTCCAGAGAGAGCGGGATCAAGCATGTTTTTCCTGCAAATTCGACCATCTCTCCGCATGTCACACCTGCGGACGGAGACGGTTATAACCTAGAGTTCCCCATCTTGGTAGGGATTACTCCAAATCGCCAGATGGTGTCTCTCGACTACTCCTCAAGCGAGGAGGCCTCGAGCGCAAGTGAGAATCATTAACGGGAGGTCTTCGTCCTTCACTTAGATCAAGGTCACTCTTCTAGAGACCGAGCTAGGGACACTCCCCGAAGATCACGCACTGTGCCCCCTCGTGGCAATGGCAAGGGCACCACTAGTGACGGATTAGAACCAACACTTTGATGAGCGTGAGGGAAATCCTCGACATACTATTACTCCATTGAGGCAATCTCAAGGATCTGATGTGGAAGATCTTGAGGCTATTCGATGGAAGAAAATTGCAGCCCAGAAAAATCTGCCTGGACGCATCCAGTATCAATCAGAGGAAGCTCAAGAACTCCAGCACATCAACGACTTGCTCGAGAACCCTACTCGAGAGCTCGCCCGAGCGCCAGGCTACGACCTCTTCGTTGAAGAGATCGCACAAAGGCTTCAGACCACGATGGCAAGACTCGAACCACCTCGCCAACATCATTCATGAAGTCGTAGCAATACAACTTTCTCAGCTACCAGTCGTTCGAACAATATCCCACGTAGAGATCGGCGCAAAGACAAGTCGCAGATCTCCTACCCGGAGAAATGTCCTTCGAACGTCAGATAATCAACAAGCCCCTCGGAAAGGTGATTGCTCACCATTCAGACATGGAATTTGCAGCAGCAGATGGAATACGAGGAGTATTTCCCTCGTAGGACCGGGACCTACTACAGGTCGGGACAACCTGTTACTGGGTATCGTCGAATACGATCACCTGGTGATATCAACCCTTCTTTCCTACAAAGGAGGCGTCAAGAAGTTATTACCGGATGTCGGCCATTCTCGCCTGACCTCTGAGCTGTTCGCTGACCACCTCGTTTTCGACCAGTGAACATGGAGAAGTTCGATGGATCCCAAAATCCCATTGAGTTCCTTCAAATTTATATAATAGCTGTCCGAGCAACAGTAGGAGGAGAGCATGTAATGGTGAATTACCTTCCAACTGTGCTCGAAGGGTCCGCTCGATCGTGGTTACTAAACCAACCACTCGAGTCGATCTATTCTTAGCAACACCTCTGCGACCTTCTACTAGCGAATTTCCAAGGCACCTACAATGCATACAGGAAGGAGGATGACTTACTGCCGGATGAGACGAGCGACCACGAGACCTTGCGCCAATTCATCAAGCGCTTTAGTCGAGTTCGTAATTCAATTTGAAGTTTCGACTCATCATCATCGGGGCTTTCAAGCAAGGAGTCCGCAGATGAAGGATAACGGAGGATATCACTTTGAATCCTCCCTCCATCGTCGCCGAACTCTTTGAGATGGTGATCGATATCGATTGCTTAGAGGGTCGAGTGGAACAACATAATTGATCGAGAAGATAATACCTCTCGAGAGCCAGACGAAGGTGGCAAGAAGAAGGATAAGAAAGGGAAGAAGTCCAAGAACAAGGCGAAGGGTCAAAAACCTCAAGCCAGCGGTTCCAAGGAGGTCTTGGCTGTAAATGATAAAGACCCACGAAGCTCCAAGCCGTACTCCGACCGAGGCAAAGGTAAGCGCCCCGATCGGAAGAACGACAAGTCTAGGTGGTGTCCTTTCCATAAAAAGGAAGGACATGACCTTTGCAACTACCGAGTTTTCCAACGAAAACTCGAGGACTACTATAACGGCAAAGGACCACTTCCCACTCTCGAGCAGGTAGGACAAACAAGTGGTCGTAAGTCATCGGATGACGATGAGGAGATGCCATTCGAGGATCCGCAACATACCATCGAGCACATCTACGGGGATCGTCGATATCGAATCAAAGCGGCGACTTAAAGTCAGCCAACGTGAGGTAAACTCCATAGACCCTCCTCTCGTCAATAAATTATCGAAGTGGTGGAAGTCACCATCTCCTTCGAGAAGGGTGATCGCCGATTCTTTGACCCGACCAGGTCGATATACTATCGTGGTCGAACCCACCATCAACAATTGTCGGGTTAATCGAGTTTTAGTTGATGGTGGCAGCTCGTTAAACATCCTGTTTACGAGCGCCCTAGACGAGATGCAAGTACCCAAGACTAAGGTAAGACCGGTACGATACTCCTTTCATGGGATCGTACCGGGATCTTCAGCCAAACCTATTGGCCAAGTTTCTCTTCCTTTAACATTTGATTCACCAAGTAATTTCAGGACGGAGAAAATCTCTTTTGATGTGGTCGATTTCGATACGGCATATAACGCCATACTCGGACGACCAACTTTGGCAAAATTCTTAATGGCTACTCATTATGGGTATCAATGTCTTAAGATGCCAGATCCCAAAGGAGTAATCACAATCCATTGTGACAAGAAGATGGCGCATACCTGCGATCGTTGATCCCTCGAGATAGTTGGTCAGATACCAATTCGAGAAGAAAGTCAGCCTTCGACTAACAAGTCGAAGCCTAAAAATACACTAAAGCGAACGACCAGTCAAAGAGGTTCCTCTGGGGCAGAGGAGCCCTCGAAGATCTGCTTACGCCGGGGATACTTCCGACCCCAAGTAGGAAGACACCCTCATCACCTTCCTCGAGCTAACGCAGATGTCTTAGCGGGCAAGCATCCGACATGCCCGAGTCCCGAAGTGATCGAGCACATGCTAGCTTTACGGCCGACAAAGTACCGTAAAACAAAAACTACGGAGATTTGCCCCTAATCAACGAGATGCTATTAAACCAGAATTGGACAAGCTACATAAAGCAGGCTTTATAAGAGAAGTCGACCACCCAGAGTGGTTGGCTAACTCTGTATTCGTTAGGAAGTCGAACGGCAAATGGTGTATGTGCGTAGACTTCACTGATCTTAATAAAGCTTGTTCAAAAGATAATTTTCCTTTACCTCGTATCGATCAGTTGGTTGATTTTACTACAGGTTGTGAAATGTTAAGTTTTTTATATGCATATTCTGGATACCACCAGGTCAATATGTGTCTGGACGATGAAGAAAAGACCGCATTCATTACACCATTTGGTATATTTTGCTATGTCAAAATGCCATTTGGTTTAAAAAATGCCGACGCTTCTTTTCAACGCTTAATGCAATCGACGTTTTCATCTCAACTAGACCAAAACCTGGAAGCCTATGTTGATGATCTAGTCGTTAAAAGCATCAAGAGACTTAATCATATCACTAACCTACAAGAAACATTCGACAACCTCAGAAAGCACCGCTTAAAACTCAATCCTGAGAAGTGTGTGTTCGGAATCTCTTCAGAAAAATTGCTTGGATTCCTAGTATCTATACGAGGAATCGAAGCAAATCCCGATAAGATAAAGGCCATTCTCCAAATGCGCCCTCCGACCACGAAGAAAGAAATCTAGAAACTCACAGGGTGCATGGCGACTTTAAGTCGTTTCATCGCACGACTAGGAGAAAAAGGACTACCATTTTTTAAACTTCTAAGGAAACATGAAGGTTTTGAATGGTAAAATGAGGCAAACGTTGCCTTTGAGGATGTCAAGAGGTATCTTACGAGTGCTCCTATTTTGGTCTCTCCGAGGCGAGAAGAGACGCTCTTAATTTACCTAGTTGCCACGCCATAGGCGATGGAGCTTGATCTTGGTCGTAGAACGTGAAAACGATATAACGACCGGTTTACTCGTTAGTGAAGTTTTACACGGGCCTAAGGGCGTTACCCTCGGGTCCAAAAACTTCTATATGCCCTCCTCATGTCTTGAGGAAACTACGACATTATTTTCAGCGTACAAAATAGTTGTACCGTCTCGAATTTCCCTTGGGAGCGATCCTCGAATAGGGAAGCAATGGGGCGCATAGCAAAATGGTCGGTCGAACTTGGGGAGTTCGACCTCCATTTCGTGTCCCGACGGCCATTAAATCCCAAATCTTGGCGGACTTTGTCAGAATGGACAAATCCGAACTGCTTTGGATCCCGATCTGATTCCCACGACCGATGGGCGATGTACTTTGACGGGTCACTTACTTTAAGTGGCTCGGGGCTAGGTGGTTCTGGTATCTCCTCCGGAGAGACCTTAAAGTATGTCATACAATTAAACTTTCGGGCCACTAACAGCGTGGCGAGAATCTGAAGGTTTGCTAGTTGGCATACGAGTGCAAGCACTCTCGATTCACCGACTACTCGTGAGGAGACTCTCAACTAGTCGTGAATCAAGTCGGAAAGAGTACCAAGACTCTAACCCGACAATGTCTCGATACTTATCGAAGTCGTAAGCTAGAAAAGCATTTTTTTCAGTTTCGAGGCACAATTCATCCCTCGAAAGGATAATTCCCTCGCAGACCAGCTTGCTTGAATGGCTTCTTCCCGATCTATAGTACCAAAAGGAGTCTTATTGGAACAACTCCAGAAGTCGTCCCTGGTTGAAGAACCAAAGACACCTCCAATTGAGACGGTCTCTCTAGAATACGAGGATACCTGGATGGCTCCCATCGATGAGTATCTTCATAAGGGTTCCGTACCCGAAGATGATCCCGAGGCAGATCGCTTATCCCGAAAAGCCAAAATGTATAGTTTGATTGAAGGAGTCCTCTATAAACGAGGTACTCAAGGGGTGCTCATACGATGCATTCCGCAGAACGAAGGATTAACACTCCTTCACGACATACACGGTGGCATCTGTGGAACTCATACTTCCTACCGAACGAGCGGCCTGGTAAGGCCTTTCGATAAGGTTTCTCTTGCCCATGACCTATACTATGCCAAAGAGTTGGTTAAAAATGTGTCCAATGCGAGTTTCATAGCAGGCAAATACACCAACCAACTCAAGCATTACAAACGATACCTCTGTCTTGGTCTTTTGCACTGGGTCTCGATATCCTAGGACCGTTCTCCAAAGCTCCGGGAGGTTTCGAGTTCCTTTTGTGGCTATTTATCGTTCACAAAATGGATCGGCCGAACTCAGAATCGGATAACAACGAAGCGACAAAAGCGGTTCATGATGAGATGCATAATTACTCGATTTGGAGTTCCAAGGCGAATAATCACAGATAATGGTAAACAATTTTCGAGCGCAAAATTTCAGGAATTTTGCGACGAGTTGGTTACCAAGTTATGTTATGCTTCATTGCCCATCCCCAAAGCAATGGGGCGGTCGAACGTGCAAACGGCCAAATAATGCAGGGAATTAAAACTCGAGTCTTCGACCAGCTCGTCAAGCGCTTGGGGGCTTGGATACAAGAATTACCTCCGTATTATGGGCGCTTAAATGCGACTACTAGTCAGACTCTGGTGAAACACCCTTTTTCTAGTCTTGAGTCGGCCATGCTTCCTCCGGAACTAAAGATCTGGTCAACACAGTGAAACTTTCAATGGCTACAACCAAGAAAAACTTGAGCGGATGACATCAACTCCTCGAAAAAAAGGAGAAACCGGGCCTTAATCTGCTCAAGAGTCTACCAACAAGCCTTTGTGCGAGATACTACAATCGTAAGGTCCAACCTCGTAGCCTTCTCAGAGGTGACTTGGTATTGAGGCTCTGCCAATCCAAGTCTAATCGGAATAAACTTTCTCCCAAGTGGGAAGGTCCTTACGATGGTCGAAATTATACGGCGAGGTTAATACGATTAGCAATGGAAGACGGCGGTGTTCTCTCGAATTCTTGAACATCGACGATTCACGCAAGTTTTATGTGTAACAAACCATTCAGACAATAAAGCATCAGGTTCTCTCTACCTCTATTGCCTTATTTTTTAGTAGTGCTTTCATAATCTTTCGGCTACATTCCAAACAACCGCTTTTTACCTTAATGAAAAAAGGAGTAACATCACCTAGTCGAAGCCTCTCCTCTCTGCGTGGTCACGCCCACTAGAAGGAGCTTCTTAGTGTCGACTTGTTACTCACTTTTCTTTGCCAATACAAAGAGCTCGGGTTCTATTTGGTCGAAATATTTTTAAAGCCAGCTCTTTTCCACCTTAGTTTATTTTTTCAGTTATTTTGAAAAATACTCTAACTGAGTGCACTTTCTTAGATTTATTCAACCGCTTTTGGTGTACTCGTTCCGTCCCAACTGGTCGGAGGAAGAAACACATCTAATCGAAGTCTCTCCTCTCTGCGTGGTCCCGCCCACTAGAAGGAACTTCCTAGCATTGTTCGGGCTTCTACTTTTGCTACCAGGACAAACCTATCAAGTCCACCAAAGAAGGACGAACGAATTTTTTAAAGTCCTCTAAACGTTTGCCTAACTCAAGTTGCCATTCTCGATTTAATTAATCTGATCGGAGATGGTAATATCACCTAGTCGAAACCTCTCCTCTCTGCACGTGGTCTTGCCCACTAGAAGGAACTTCCTAGAGTCGATTCATTATTACTCTTTTGACTAGTGCATGACAATCGTGATTAAAAAAACTACAAGTTTTAACACTATTTACTTAGTTTATCTAAATAAACTAAGCAAATAGTCGAGGGCTAGGATAAAGTTATTAATTTGACTTCAATTCTTAGTCTTTCGTTCGTCGATTATCTTTTGAGTTACTAACTACTCGACAAGATAATCTGCAGGAAACAAGATGGATTATATATTACATCAGCAAAAGCTTGTTTTCACAGGTTTTTATTACAAACTACTCTAAAGAAGGAGATTCTAGTTGCATCTCCTCCGAAACCTTCCTGCCAACTGGCTGCATTTCTTCTATCAAACGACTTGCTTCTGCCTCAGGGCAGTCGAAGTCGGCGTCGATTGGTTGCACATTAAGACTGGGTTCATGAGCTTTAAGTTTTGCCAATACATAACTTATTGCACCTTCGACCGCCTCCTTTATCGAGTCAGCTTGGTTGGCCTTTAGGGTGGTCACTAGTTCTTACAAAGTCCCGACTTGTTCCCCAATAGTACTTATGTGAGCAGCTATCGTGTCTTCTAGAGGAGTTTTTCCCTCACCACGCAGCTCACCAAGTATATTGTTCAGGAGCATGATGTTGTCTTGAAGATTAATCTTCTGGAATGGTGGGGAGAGGATTGGAGACCAGAGATGTATTCGGCTGTGGCCTGTCGGTTGGACCGCTGGAGTCTTCGGTGGTGGCCTGGTGGGCTAGGCTTTCACGAAAAGAGAAACAATGAAACATAGCCCACTGAACTGACTTAGTCTAAAGTCTTAACGAGGATCTAATAATCCTCATTTTATCTTTTATCTATAATTCTTATTATGGGTAAATATGATGTCATGTGGTCCTAGGTATACCCTTATATTTACAAGGGAGAAGCCTACGGTGGTCATAAGTTCTTCTCGACCACCCCATAGTCGTAAGTCTTGCTATGACTACCTTATGGTCGTAAGTTCTTTTATGATCACTATCGATCGTAAGTTATTCTCGACTACCCCATGGTCGTAAGCTCTTCTCGACCGGGTCACCTCGACCACCTTATGATCAATAAAACCTATAGGCGAGTGGGTCCAATTGATTAAGGAATCCAAGCGGTCAACATCGTTGTTATTCTACGGAGTAATAGCACGTAATACCCCATTATCTCTCACAAATAACTGCCAGGCGGCATGAAGGAGTTTTTTTTTATGCTCTTATAGTCTGTAATTTTAATTTAGTTTTTTTCTCATTCATGTGCTTGTGTTTGATCCACCTCTCTTTTTCATGTAGTCATTACAGTTGCATTTAGCTATATTGACATAGAGGATTCGATGTCTGTACAAATGGTTCTTTTTGGGATTCCACTTGACGATGATCTAATAATCCTTATTTAATTATTTATCTGTAATTCATATTATGGATAATAATGACGTCATATGGTCCTTGAGTATACCCCTTAATATTCATAAGGGAGAAGCTGGAGGTCGTAAGTTCTTCTACGACCATCCCATAGTCGTAAGTCCTCCTACAACCACCCCATAGTTGTAAGTCCTTCTACGACTATCCCATGATCGTAAGTTCTACTACAATCAGTCTGTGGTCGTAAGATCTTCTCGACCACCACCGTCATAAGCTCTTCTCGACCAATCCCTAGTCGATGGGGCTTACGGATATGTGGGCCTAGTCGACCAAGAATCTTCTCGCACCATATTTAAGGATATGGGGCGTTGAACTACGCCGTTATTCTCGGAATAATGGCATGATTTAGCTCCCTGTTATGGTGATAATCGCCGGGCAGCGTGGGAGCGTTACTACTCACAATAATCTCCAACCAATGACTCCATAATCGATACATTAAGATGGCCTTTAGACTGGAGATACAACGGTCCACTTCGAGGACTGTATAAAAGGCAGAATCATCAGGACAATAGGGGGATTGGAAGGCAATCAGAAACACAATCAGGAGTACAAGACACAATACTCTAGTCTTTCTCTTGATCTTGTAAATCCAGCATACTCAATACATACACACAGGAGTAGGGTTGTTATTCTCCCAGGAGAAGGCCTGAACCTATATAAAAATCCCCGTGTCTCCCTCTCTGCATAATTTTGAGCCTAGGGGAACCCCCGAATCAAACGATCTTTATGTAAGTTCGGTTCTAAAACACCGACACCACTAAGAGATGCATACTTGCAATATATGCGTGCTTTGATGGCTCAGCGGAGGCACGGAACCAAAACTGCATTAGATTTCTCGGACAGAAGCACGTTACACATGATCATTTGGCATGATAGTTCGGCTATTTGCTTTAGTCATCCTCGCTACTACTACGATACACTGCGACATAAGCATCCGAACTATGTAAGTATACATGCCTTTAGGGGATAGTAAAAAAGATGACGGGTAGGCATGGGGATTACTACAGAATGGCTCGACCTACTGTGTAGACAAGTGCTAGAAGTGGTTAGGAATGAGAAACTGTATGCTTATCTTGATAAATGCACTTTTTGTACTGATAAAGTTATGTTCTTAGGCTATGTTGTTTCTAGACAAGGTATTGAGGTAGATGAATCAAAAACCGAAGCAATTAAGAATTGGCCTACCCCTGTGAATGTTAGTTAAATCAGAAGCTTTCGTGGTCTTGCTAGTTTTTATCGTCGTTTTGTTAAAGATTTTAGTACCATTGCTGCCCCATTAAATGAGTTAACTAAAAATGGTCTTGTGTTTGAATGCGGTGCACCACAAGAAAAAGTTTTTCAAGAGCTAAAAAACGTTTAATTGAAGCATTGTTGCTTGTTTTGCCTAATTTCACTAAGACTTTTGAAATTGAATGTGATGCTAGTGGAATAGATATTGGTGGTGTTTTGATGCAAGAAGGGACACTTGTAGCAACTTTACTGAGAAACTAGAAGGTGCTCAATTGAACTATCCTGTGTATGATAAAGAATTGTATACTTTGGTACGTGTACTTGAAACTTGGCAACATTATCTTTGGCCTAGAGAATTTGTTATCCACTTTGATCATGAAGCTTTGAAATATTTGAAAAGCCAAGCTAAATTGAACCGTAGACATGCTAAGTAGGTAGAATTAGTTGAAACTTTTCCATATGTTGTTAAGTACAAGAAAGAAAAAGACAATGTGGTAGCTGATGCTTTATCTAGAAAACATGTGCTTTTAACTCAATTGGAAGTAAAGGTACTTGGGTTAGAGAGTTTGAAAGATTTATATGCTTCTAACCATGAATTTTCATAACCATATTCTAAATGCAAAGCTAGAAAAGGATGGGACAAGTTTCATTTTCTTGACGGGTTCTTATTTTGTGCTAACAAATTATGTGTTCCAGATTCGTCCGTGCGTTTGCTTTTATTACAGGAATCTCATGCAAGTGGATTGATGGGACACTTTGGGAGAAAAAAGACCTACATAATGCTGAGCGATCACTTTTATTGGCCTAAAATGAGGCGTGACGTCGAAAGATTTGTCCAGCGATGTGTGACATACCACAAAGCAAAATCTAAACTTAATCCACATGGTTTATATACTCCACTTTCTGTTCCTAGTGTACCTTGGGAGGATATTAGTATGGACTTTGTTTTATGACTGCCTAGGACTAAGAGGGAAGGATTGACTTTTGTAGTTGTAGATAGGTTCTCTAAAATGACACATTTTATTCCTCGTCCGTAAAGCGACGATCGTCGTATGTAGCTGACTTATTTTTCAGGAAAATTGTAAGATTGCATGGTATGCCAAAGACGATTGTTTCAGATCATGACGTCAAAGTTCATGAGCTACTTTTGGAAGACTTTGTGGGCCAAGCTGGGGACGAAGTTGTTATTCTCAACAACTTGTCACCCACAAACGGATGGACAAACGGAGGTGATGAATAGAACACTTTCAATGCTACTACGAACGATGATTAAGAAGAATCTAAAAGAGTAGGGAAGATTGTTTGCCGCATGTGGAGTTTGCGTACAATAGGGCGGTACATTCTACTATCAATTGTGCCCGTTCGAAGTGGTGTATGGTTTTAAACCAATGACACCACTTGATTTGCTGCCACTTCCGCTACATGAACATGCTAATATGGAGGCCTCAAAGCATGCTAAATATGTGAAGCAAATTCATGTCAAGACTAAAAAAGAAATTGAAAACAATGCATGATATTATGCTGAGAAGGCGAACAAGTCAAGAAAGAAGAGGTTATTTGAACCAGGTGACTTGGTTGGGATGCATCTATGCAAAGAACGCTTTTCGAACAAGCGTAAGTCCAAGTTGATACCTCGAGGAGATGGTCCATTCAAAGTACTTGAGAAGATCAATGACAATGCATATAAGATAGAGCTTCCGGGTGATGATTATGCTGTGAGTTCTACATTCAGTGTTGCTGATTTATCACTATTCTTTAGACCGGAAGAATCAAAGTCGAGGACGACTCCTTTTCAAGAGGAGGATGATGGTGAGGACATCCCGCTGATTGGACCGATTATACGAGCATGAACTGAAAAGATTAATCAACAGGTAAACTCGCTCTTACTTAATTTTAATTTTGATTGTAATGAATATATGTTACTGCCTAATAGTCTCATATTATGTGTGTGCAGTTTTATACGTATAGAAGCATAGGAGACGACATCACGCCGAAGGAGCGAAGATGATGTGCATGCATTCGGGAGGAAGGAAGAAGCATGCATGTGTGTGTTAAATGCAAGGAATGCTGTGCATGCATGACATGCATGTGCTAAGTGCATGTGCATGAGCATGCATTCGAGAGGAAGGAATTTGCATGCATGTATGTGTTAAAAGCAATGAACAAGCTGCTGCATGCAGGCATGTTGCTGCATGCAAGATACGCACACAACATGGAGTTACGTGGAGGAGTTGGCTGTACCAACCAAACCAAAGGATGCATGGACCACTACACGTGAAGACAAAAGGGACCAGGCCATTGCCTGCATGCCGAACTCATCTAATAAAGTTTAGCACTAAACGTGTGGGCCTGCATGCTTGGATTCATACCAACCAAACTCATCTAATTAGGCTTAGCACCAAACATGTGGGTCTGTTCGGCATGTAGTCAAAGTATGTATCAACCGAACCGATTAGTGTTTGTTTCGGCTTGCTTTTTGTGTGCACGTTTCGACGGCCGGCTATTAAAGGAGAGGCTACGCCGCCATGTAAAAGGGATGGTATTTTTTTTCAGATATCAATATTTTCTTGATTCTAGGGTTTGAGTATTATTGCCTCTACTAGAATAGAGAGTTCTAATCTGTTGTGCCATTCCGTTGTTCTTGTGATTCCTTGTGTTTTGCAGAAGCTGCGACACGTCTACTTTGTATAATCGGGTAGATGGGATCACAAGCGTGTGGTTAGGCGAATTCTTTTATCACGAGTTCTTTGTTTGGTGTGGTTGGCGCCATCGACTCGTCAGGTTACATGGATCCAAAGTTATCATTGATCCTACGTCGTGAAGATCGGGCATCCCCGTATCACTAACCCTGACACATATATAGTTAAGTGTGTGCTTACCTCTTGCCCTGGCAAAGTCTGTGTGCAGAGATTCCCTGGGGCGGGAACAGCCTTCCACATCACAGTCATGACGGATCACACATGTGAACTTGAGGAGCCGTTGCAAATGCATATGAATGTGACCTCGGGCTACATCGCGACCATCATAAGCCATGTAGTTGTTGCCGATTTGACCATTTCGCCGAAGGTCCTGATGGCTGACGTAGCGAATACAGTAAAGTATGTTGTTAGCTATAGTAAGGTCTGGCAGGCGAAGCAGAAGGTGCTCGAATGGTTGTACGATACCTACAAGGAGGCGTACGACCTAGTCCCCAGAATGCTGAAGCAAATTGCGGAAATTAATCCGGGGACATGCATCAACAGGGTGGAGAGGCCACACCCGTTGAACATCCCATATTATCTAATCCTTGATCGAGTCTTCTAGGCATTTGGCCCGGCAGTCCAAGGCTTCTCCCACTGTCGTCCTGTCTTGGCTATGGATGGTACATTCTTTTGCGGGAAGTACAAGGGCATCATTCTCACCACTGTTGCCGCTGATGGCAATGACCAGTTGCTCCCAGTTGCCTTCGCAATTGTGGAGAATGAGAACACTGACAGTTGGTTGTGGCTTCTAGCCAACATAAAGCAACATGTTGTAAGGAACTAGCCGAATGTGTGCATCATAACCGGCCGTCATGCTTGGTTCTTGTCATGCACGCATACCATGCAAACATGGTACAAACCCACCGTTCAATGGAACAACATACGCACAGGTTGGTGCATGCGGTATCTAGCCACCAACTTCCACACGTGCTTTTGGAGTAAGGACCTCATGAAGAAGTTCAAGAAGCTCTGCCTGCAGAACCAGAAGCGCAAGTTCGATACCGTGTGGCGGGAGCTTGAGGTCGAAACCGAGCGTGCAAGTGGAGGTTCTATGCCAGGCGCACCACAAAGTGAGTTCGCTGAGTGGATGAACGTGCATACCCCCGACTATGAGAAATTGTCCCTTCTTCACAACAACTATGGTGCTCGGTACGGCATCATGACAACCAACATGTCTGAGGTCTACAACAGTGTTTTGAAAGGGGACCGTGCCCCACCCATCACCACTGTTGTCGACGAGACATGGAATCGCACGGTCGGTTACTTCGTCAATCGGGCAATGACGGCCAAGCAGCATTTGGACGAAGGAAAACGATACTCAGAGGTTATCCTTGCCTACATGGAGAAGAAGATTACCAAGGCTCAATCCTATGTAGCTCACACAATGGATGGCGTGAGCAGGAAGTTCGAGATCCGCCTGTGGGACAAGTACGTTCACGGGCACATGAGAGGTGACCGAAAGCATGTTTGCACCATAAGTGATGCGGCAGTTTGCACCTGCAACAAGCCTCAACTACTATACAAGCCTTCCTGCCATGTATATGCTGCATGTGCTGTATTTCACCAATCTTGTAGCATGGACATGTCGGAGTACTACGACATACATCACTTGTATGATACTTGGAATGGGGAGTTCAACTCCAACAGTGTGGAAGGCCACTACAGGGTCCTATGGCTGGGAGTAGTGAAGTGGTCACCGAATGAAGCACTGCGGCATCCAGGTTGTGGGAGGTATCAGTCAAGACGCATCCGCAACAACATGGATGTGAGCCAACGTGGAGACCGGTCAAGACCAATGAGGTGTAGGCTATGCAAGACTCATGGACACTCGTTCAGAAACTGCCCGAACCAACCTTCTTCCTCCAGCGCCACTTAGTATCTGTAAGTAATCTGGTGTATTGAGTCATGTTGGTCGTAGTGATGTGAGTGTTGTAGTGATTTGTGTTGTAACCTGCACTGCTTCATACGATGTTACAAGTTGTTATTACCGATTTATAAGTACATATATTTGCCTCGTTTGGGTCATATCCTGCTTTCCAAAAAGTAGTTAAGTCCTGCTTTGCAGAGAGTTTTCACGTTCTGCTTTCCAGAGAGTGGTCACGTCCTGCTTTCTAGAGAGTGGTCATGTCCTGATATCTAGAGAGTTGTCACATCCAGCTTTCCAGAGAGTGGTCATATCCTGCTTTTCAGAGAGTGGTCATGTCCTGCTTTCCAGAAGGTTGTCACGTTCTGCTTTCTAGAGAGTAGTCACATCCTGCTATCTATGCAATGCTCATGCTCTACTTTGCAGAATGTGGTCACGTCCTTCTTTCCACGCAGTGATCCCTTCGTGCTCACAACGCTATATATGGATGCCTTGGCTGCCATTCACCTCACTCTTCTCTTCCTCTTTTCCTTTCTTCTAGTGTAAAACGGGATGTCTTCGACCTCATCTAACTTTCGAGTGAGCAGACAATTAGAATCACTACGACAGCACCTGGTTTGCCCTCGTTGCAGGTATCTGGCGAATGTGTTCACCTCACATACGTCAACGAATCTGTCTCGAGTGTTCATGAAGTATTCAAATCTTATGGTAACTTGTGCAAAATCACCCCGAATGAATTCCATTGCAAATACCATGTTTTCTTACTTTCATTTGAAGCTGCAATTTTTTTTGTAGAATACAACATGTCGGTTTTGGCAGTGGACTGAAGAAGCTATCCCAGTAGTTTGAGATATTGCAATGCAAATTCTTTGTCTTGCAAGAAAACTCTGTGGTGTTCTTTGCGGTTAAATCGATGGATCGAGTGTCCGATCAACCAATGCAAAATGAAGAGAACAGACTTAAAAGACTGGATGAAAGGATGGAAAGAGTTGAGAAGATGCTTCAGAAATTAGTTAAGATAGTTAGTTTTGCGGTCTTTCTTATATTATATGTTATTCTTGCCAAGTAGAACATCAGTTGTAATGAGATTGTACTGTCCACTCTTTATCTAGGCATCGCAGTCCTTCATAAATGAGAATAAAATTGTTCTAATGAGATAGGTAACGAAGTAGAAGTGTCCAATCACGATACCATTACCACACTCTGTTCAGATTACAAATTACTAACTAAAGTACAAGTTACAACATGGTAGCATTTCTAATCTTACTACTGCTCACGTTGGTGTTCACTGCTCTCGGCCATAGAACCCTGTAGTGGCCTTCCACGCCGTGTTCCTGCTATAGGTCTCCAACGAATCTGTTCCTACAGGAACGTCAGCCTCTTGGGTGACCGTGTGTTTTACCGCAGGTCATAGTGGGGTTCCTCACCCGCCGTGTCATCATACTGGGGAGATTACTTGGAGGAGTAGCGTTGAGAACATCTCAGTGATCCAAGCAGTAGGATCCGCGGAGGGGCACCAACTCGGCTGAGTTTGCGGGGTGAACCGCCGAGTACGCTTGAGCTTTATGGGTGAATCGCTTTCGAGTGCTGGCGTATAGCCGGGCTGATACCATGGGGCCGTATCGCCCATTTGAAATTGTTCGAGAGTGTGGTGCTCGACGAGAGAATCTGGGATAACCTCAGCGGTTCCGGGTTGCACGTCCGTGCTCTCTGTCTGACCTCTTCACCTCCGTGACAACGCGACATCGGCGTAGAGTCCTGCGTTAATCAAGCTAGACGATTGGCACTGGGTCGGCTCACTTGGACAGGAAGATGGAGAGGGTAAGGGTACGCGATGATACTCCGTCCGATGCCCCAAGTCGACATTGGTGGACCTTCCACGGCTCATGCTATGAACGACGTGTTTAACATCATCAATAAGAGTCTTTATGACCGCATGAAGGCCTTCAACTGTGTTGTTCGTACCCTGCTCGATTTCCCGGTGGTCGCGCTTCACAACGCTCTGCAAACGGTTCAGCTGCATGGTTACGGAACAAACAAAATTTTGTTACTTAACCCTATATCAGAGGGTGTTTTATCTACTACGTGCTCAGCGTGCGAATAAATCACGATGTCTTTGCCGCAGTGCGGGTCGACCCAAGCCCAGCGTTCAAAGATAGCTAGGATCTGCATGTCGGGCCAGGGGGCACCTATCAATCTCGTCCGCGTGTGCCATACGTACCACTCCAAGTACGTGCTGTAAGTCCCTGCATCGTAAGGCCGTGCCTCCTGGAAAATACAATCAGTAGCGGATTGTCATGCATCTATTCACGGCTGCTACGTCAGAAGCCACTCATCGCTCTTGTGGCCCTTCTTCGTCTGCCTGATGGTGGAACAAAATAAATAAATTATGGTACTAACATAACATATGAGTAACGGACCTAGAATATTAAGCAATGTAACGTACTTTCAAGTGGCTACGCCTTGCAAGCGGTCGCCCTGGAGCAGGGGGATCTCCTGGTGCAGTTAGAATTGCCTCATCACTCGTTGCGGGTTGTAGGGCTCAACCATGTGGGAGAACACCAGATGACAAGTTGTCCTCTAGTACGACGCATCCTGGTGGCATAGCAAGCTCAAGCCATTAGGCGCCGTGTCCTGCACGAAGGCATCCGTCCAAGGAGCCCATATTATGTCGTCCTCGTGCAGGGCCACAAATTCGTTGTGGAACTCAGGGTATATGCGATGTGCTCTCTCCCTAGCCCACCCCGGTACTACCACAGTCCATCGGGATCCCATGGTCGGGCCTTCCATGGGATCCTCGTCGTCCGCCCCATCAGAGAAATGCTCAGGCGCAGTAAGGGTGGATGCAGAGCAAAAGTGCCGCATCAGCCATCGCAAAGTCATGATGCGTAGCGCCGCGATGAGAGTGAACCCCAATCAGATTGCGCACGTCCTCATCGTCTGAGTCCACGATAGACTCCACAAGGTGAATGTAACTAGGGTACACCGTGTCCCCCTGTGTGCCAGGGAACATGACCCACCCGAATAGAAACATCAAATATGTAATTATGTGGCATCAAACCACCTCCTCTATTGCGTCATTTGAGCAATGCATGAATCGTCGTGGCAGCGTGGGCAGCTCTTACACCTCTCGAGGATAGGCCGGCGATGGCGAGACGCGCCTTACAACCGGCGACCTCGGAGGAACAAGCGCAAGGCCTCGCAGCACGCAGTCGGTCAAGAAGCTGACGTCCTGCGGTGTCACGGTCATCTCCCCCCATCGGAAGTGGAACATTTGGGTCTCCGGCCGCCAACGATCAACCAGGGCGGAAAGAACGGAGGTGTCAATCAGGAGGTTTTGCCTTATGTTCAGCTTGCGAGCGAACACAATCAGCCCAGACTGACGAAGCCTCCCAACATACTAGTCGTCCAACGACCAGGTGTCCCTCGGTCCACGTGTCACCAGGGTTGGCGACCCATCGCCACCGATCCAAGCGTGACAGCGATGCTGGACATCCCATGCCTCCTCAAGTAGGGATGGTAGATTACGTGTCGTTGCTGCAAATAGAGAACAACTCATAATTAGCGAATTCATTTAGGTGGTAGATTACATGTCATTGCTGCAAATACATTACATGACAGATTGACAGTAATTATACATGTAACAGTTGCGATTGATATAATGCACGTGCATTATTAAGTATGTACTTAACGCTAAAAATTGCAGTAACAAAATATTAAATACCGCGGACGAGCGAACAAACGATCGAAATTTGTTTAGCTAATCTAATCGGAATGAGAGCTTCGCCTTATGAAAAATCGTCAGCCACGTGCACGCTTTTATATAGGCCAAAAATGTAGACAGCGAATGACATCAACAAGACGCGACGACGCGACGTAAAAGAAGGAAAAAAACAAAAATCGCAAGCAACCAAAATGGTTTTTAGCGCATGCACAGCAGCTTACCGTGCCCGGGGCAGAGGCAGGTCGACTATCGCGTCTAGGAACAGCAGTACGTTTACTGTATAGGGTTAAATATGCGAATTATAGTAGACGAATGCTAGTTTTGGAAATAAAGAAATCAGGGGCCAGAACGAAAAAAATTCCGTCTGCGAACCAAACCGAGGAACGCGGCGAAACCAGTGAGACTGGCGCGTAGACCAGCTGCAGCGAAGAACTAAGATGGACAGACAGCGAGGCAGACATGACACAGGCAAACCACCGGGCAACCGTGAACAACAGGTCTGGGAACGCGGCAGCATATCGCAAGCACACGCCTGCGCGCTGGATAGGCGGACTTAACGTACTGATTGAACGAGGGAGCGATTTCATGAGGCTTAATGGTAGGGGAGTTGCGTGCCATTGGCACCCCTCGCCATCGACAAAATAAGATCCAACCAAAATGCAGCCACGACACCCTTAATTCCTCCAAGTTCCTACTAAACTAGTAGTCTAGTACTATGATTAGACGAAGAAGCAGCTGCCTACTTAAGCAGCAGCTCGGTTAGGCGGGCGGAGCTTGTCGATCCGGATGCGGAGAAGCATCTCCTCGGACGGCCCACGCAGCATCACCGGCGGCACGGACAAGACCGTGCCCTCCTCCACGGCGACCCCGCAGGGGCCCCGCGCGCAGCTTGTCACCTTGGCCTCCATCATCAGGGTGTCCTTGTAGCCGGTCTCCGGGTCCGGGGGAGCCTGCGTCCACAGCTTGCACGTGTACTGCGGCCCCGCCGCCGCGCACGCCCGCAAGCAGACCACCGAGACGGCGCTCGACGCGCCGTGCGCGCGCACGGTCAGGAGGAACGCGCGGTGCTCGTCCTCCTGTACGACCAGAAGGCACCGCCGCTCCGACGCCGGCATGTGGAGCAGGTGGACCGTGCCGTAGCGAGGGATCCTGTCCACCGGCCAAGAGTGCACGGCGGTGAGGTGGTCGACGAGCTTCGGCGGCAAGCCGAGGAAGCCGCAGCCGGCCTCGGAGCAGGAACAGGGCGCGTGCGTGCAGACCCGCTCGTGGTCGCCGACCTCGTAGTAGGCGAGGTTCCTCCCGCAGCCGTACTCCTTGTTGGGGCAGTAGATCTTGGCCGAGCGGATGAAGGTGTCGAGCGCGGGGTTGTGGTCGTACACGCCGCCTCCTTGGTCGCACGCCTGGCACTGGTGGTTGGGGAGCTTGCCCTGGCAAATGTCGCAAGCCAAGTGCCCGGCCGCGCACTGCACAACACCGTATCAGATGCCACAGGAAGAAAAGAAAATCTGTACTAGTCCGCATGGCTGAATGCAAGAGAAAGTGATGGATTTGATGAAGCTAATGTGCGTACTTGGAAGACTGGAGGCTTCAAGGGGACGAAGCAGATGGGGCAGTGAAGCACGTCCGTGTCGATCCTCACGGCGACCTCCACTCTCGCGGGGCATTCAGCTGCCACCGCAATCATCGTGCCTGCTTCTCCTCCTCCTTGTGCTTCTTCAACCGCTTCCTGCTTGACTGGTACATTGGCATCGGGCAGCTCGACCCTCGCCTTCTTGCCGCTGTGCTCGGCGTTCTCCATCCTCGACGGCAAACCACTCGATCTTGTTTCACTTCTGTACTGCAAACAACAAGCGTAGCGCACGAACAATTAGTACTCGCGGAAGAAGAAAAATCTTTATTTGAAGGACAGAAGAACAGGCATGAACTCCGTCGAACAGCTGCAACGACCCTACCTTCGCCTTCCTGCCGGCTCGTCGCCAGCAGATGCCAATAACCAGCTACCAGCCTACCAGGTGTACGCGTCTTGGTGAGAGAAACGCTATGGAACTGGGGGAGGGAAACGACTGTTGATGTTTTTACTCTCTCTCTCTCCCCCCTGTGCCTCGTGCGTTTTGTGTAGTGTCTAGCCCTGACGATCGTGTTGATTGGGATTCAAGAGTAGATGCATATCCAAGGAAATTTGCTGGGTTCTCCTTATCGAACGTTGATTCTAATTAACAGCTCATAGAGATAGGGCCTCGAGGATTCAAGAGTATATGCATATCAAAGGAATTTTGCTGAGACTGCCCATCAAACGTTAATTCTTCTTTCATCAAAAAAAATCAACAGGTGACAGAGATAGCGCCTCTCGCGAGTTCCTCCCCATCAAATGTTTTTACCGATGCATATGATGCTCGCGCGGATGTGCCGGTGGCAAGCAAAACTTACGTGCCAGCCGAGGCGTGCATGTCATGCGCTCATGCGTCGCATCGCATGTGCGGGGCTAGAAGAGAATAAGGGAGACAAGCTGGCCGGCCGGGACATGTCCATCTAACCATCTTGCTGGACCGAGAGAAAGAAAGAGAAGCTGGCCGGCCGGGACATGTCCATCTTGCACGGAACCCTTCGCAAGCTCCATCCCAAGTCCCAATGGCCAACGCTAGCTTTTACAGTTTTACGCCACCGCGGACTCAAGATGAAACACGAATTACTCCACTTGCAAGCAAGTAAAAAGTGGGATTTGCTTTCTTTTCTTCCTGTGAGCCCCGACACTGGTTGAAGTGCAAGTTGTAGCTCTTTTCTATGACCGATCTAAATATTTAAAATATATTGATAGCAAAAATTTATTAAAAGTTTCATTTTATGCATCGCAAATTAATATGTATTTGTGTTTTTCAGGTGTACACCTACAAAATATGAAGAGACAACAGATGAACGGAAATATATTGGTACTTATTCTTATGAATAGAATTATCAGCCTCAGGGCCTCTGCGTTCAGCAGCCAAATGCGCAACTTGACCACACAGAAAGCAGCATTTTTCATGTTGCCCTGGCATGGAGACCACCTGTAAAGTCGGTTGAACTCTGTAGTTATAGAAGTAATCCTAAGTAACCATAAAGAACATAGGAATTTTACTTCGAGAAATTTGGCAAGTCAGATGCATGAGCACACTTCCGAACAAAGAATTATCAGAAGTTTGAGCTCTCTTAGATGGGGGAAGTGGATCTCGTCTCGTTAGTTGCCAGAGAAAGCATAATCGAATCAGCATCCTGAAGAATGTGGTGACCTACGTGTAGCAGAGGTAATGTAAACAACAGCTACTTCGAAATATGCAAGTAAACTTCAAAGGCCATATAAGCAAGTGTCCGATCCAAGGCCACCCAAGCGAAAGACAGGAAATATAAGTAGGGTTGCAAGATACTGATCTGCAACTGCCCACTTTTTACATACAAAGCTAGTTTGTATACTTGAGAGCAACTATTCATGCCTCTCATGAGTTTAGGACAACTTCTATCATTAGAAATGACAACAGCTACAGAATGATCCTCTAAACTCAGCCTAGTTCCTTCAATCTCATGCGCTGTATCAATGGTTACATGTGTGCCCATTGAATTACCTAAGTTATAGAAAGGAATTCCTGGAGGGGCCTCACGGTGAAGCCCTCTCCGGGTTGTTGGATTGGGGGATAGACGAAGATAGGGAGGGTCTTCTCGAGGCTTTTTCTATAGAATTTATTTTCATAAGTTACACCCACATTTTCAAGTAAGATCTGTCGCATTACGGCACACCAACAGATGATGTAGGTGAAGCAGCAAAAACAGAGTCCGTGCCAGTTGAACCGACGATATGAGATCTATCGTTATTTTTTTTATTTATGCCAAAGTTTTTTTTATTTTTTTTAAAAAAAAAACTTTGGTAATACCTGAAGTGTCCGCATAGTTCGGAATGCAAAATTGGAAAAGACAATCTAACATGAAGTAGAGAATACGAGATCGGCAGCATAATTTGGAACACGATTTCGGCGGCGCAATAACACAAACAGTCCCGTTCGAAGCGAAATAAAAAAATATTTCGGTTTAGGATTGCTATTGGTGATGTTGTCCCGATTGTATTGTTCGTGAACTGATTCCTTCAGAAAAAATTACGTAATATTTAACAGTCGAAATATTTGGGAAAAGACATTTAAGTTCAAAATAGTTCATAATTTAATTGTGAAATACATGGCACACAGGATATGGTTATGTACGTTAGAAACGCTAACATACACGAATAAATAAACCGAAATATACCTACGATACATATGCGCCTTTCTGGAATCCGAAAAAGGTTGATTGGAACAAAATCGATCAGTCGTGACGGCCCATCGGTTCCTCCCCCTTGTCTTTGGTCTGTCCGCGGCGGTGGCCAATCTCGAAGTCAGCAATGCTCTCCGAGACGAGCTAGCCAATTGAATGGTGTTAGCATAGCACAATGTAGGGCCAAATTAATAATCATGATGCAAACTGAGCATAACTTACCTCTTCGATCCGGATTGCACCCGGGCGACGAGGAGTGCTAGGACGGCCGTCGATCTCATTAGCAGGATCCTTCCCCAGCGCCAAGGCGGGTTCTGCGGTGCCTTTTCAAGAGGGTCAGATGCGTAAGGTGTCCAAATTTGAAGGTCTCAGCTCGCATCGCATAGTTCAACATGTATTTCTGCTGGATAAATGCCCTATCGTACATGTCCGGTCCGTTGATCCATTGGAAGAAGTTCATTACATCTTTAGCTGCCATTATGCGCAGGTGTAGTCAGGGATTTGTGAAATAGAACATAAGATGTGAAAAATCTTTGTGTGTGTAAGATACGCTTACGAGGTGGTGGCTGCACGTGTAATACGCCTGAGCAGCCGTCGCCAGGTGTGTGGACTGGTTGATCTTAGCCGGTAGTTCGCACGCACATTACGGGCGTGGGAACTCCGGTGGTACTAGCGCATCCTTCATAGAATTATCTGGGTAGGGTTTAGCCCTCTCGGCAAGCCACTTGCACTTCCGCAACATCTTCGCGTAGAAGTTCGCCGACGAAGTCCGGCATGTCCTTCCTCTCAATTGTGTGAACCAAGTTTTGATGAAGTATTGGGTGTGGATGTGTAGTGTTCTCCTCGAGCTCTCTTCTCTTATAGTTCTCTTCTCCTCCTTTTATAATGGGTCTTTTCGGTATGAAAAGGTGGCGTGGCAGTGTGGTCTTGTCGGTAGGAAAAGGTAGCATCACGGGTGTGGTCTTGTCCGTCTGAAAAGGTAGCGTCGCAATGTGTTGTCGCCTTAATCTGCAAAAGTAGCAGCGGTGGTGTGATAGGGTGCGGTCTTTTCGGTCTAAAAAGGTGGCGTGGCCAAGGTAGTCGAGTCGATATTCTAAGTTGGATCGATTTACCTCCTAGATCAATCGTAGAATCGATTTATTCTCTAAATTGTAAAAATACACATATTTAACATCTATACTATAATTTTGTATGATTCTTATATGGTTTACCACTTACTTATAAGCGAAAAAGGGACAAAGCACTTTTTATCGCACAAATGTAAAAAAAGCATAATTATTGCCGACATGATGGGTGATATAGTTCTGAACTACAGGAGAACAACCAATGATCATGACTAGTTTACTACAATTACATGAGAAATGTTTACAACTTTTGTAAATCAATATCTAATTGCAACGCTTGCATGTTCCTTAAAAGCAGCTAGACATACTCTAGGAATAAAAATAGCTTATCATTATCAAGCTCAAGATTGCTCATGTCATAATATAGATATTTGTACTAGCATTACCATACTGATATAATATTTTTTATGCTCCTTGTTTATTTATAGTTTCATTCTCAGAAATTAATATCAACAAATTTTGCTCTAAAACAAAATATCAGCAAAGCCTAGCCCTCTAAAAAAATTGCAAAAAAAATACCCTAAGTCTCTAACGATTCTACCACGATTCTACTCTTTGGATCGCGACTCTACCACGATTCTTCCTTATTCCGATTCATAGTGCAATCAGGATCGACAGGCTGTCGTGGGTTCATAGAATCGTAAGACTCTACAAGTAGGATCGCGATTTTAACTACCTTGGGCGTGGTGGAGTGTGGTCTTGTCAGTCTGAAAAAGTAGCGTCGTAGTGTGTTGTCACCTCGATCTGCAAAAGTAGCAGCGTGTGGCGTGATAGGGTGCAGTCTTTTCGGTCTAAAAAGGTGGCATGACGGAGTGTGGTCTTGTCGGTCTGAAAAGGTAGCGTCGTAGTGTGTTGTTATCTCGGTCTGCAAAAGTAGCAGCGCGTGGCGTGGCAAGATGCAATCTTTTCGGTCTAAAAGGTGGCGTAGCAGAGTGTGGTCTTGTCGGTCTAAAAAGGTGGCGTCACAGTGTGTAGTCATATCGATCTGCAAAAGTAGCGTTGTAGTGTGTTGTCATCTCGGTCTGTAATGGTAGCGTTGTAGTTTATTATCATCCTGATCCGCAAAAGTGGTAGTTCATGGCATGTCGTGGTTCGTACTTTTCGGTCTCAAAAGGTGGCATGTTAGAGTGTGGTTTTTTTTTGTCTGAAACGGTAGCGTCGTGTGGTGTAAAGGCTATAAACAGGGTGGTGTGGGGTGTTGTGATGCTGACTTCCTCACATGGTTATATATGCATGCAAAAAAAAAATCAAAACACGTGACTAGCATAAATATAAGTTGTACAAAAAATAAAATTTACATAGTGCGACTAATATTTACAAGAACAAATTCTACTCGCGGCCCTCTTGGGGCCTACCCCCCGTGTCCTCCCTGGCCTCGTCTGGGGCGGCTGCAGGTGCTAATGCGAGTACGTCAAAGGCTCCGTCGGCCAAGATACCCGACCGACACGAGTAGCTTGAGGGGGTGTCGCGAGGGGGTCCTGCGTCGATTGGCTCTGTTCGGGCGCATCGTGCAGCAGTTAAGCCCCATAGAGACCTACTTTCCTTGTTTAAAAGGTGTCTCCAATATTTTTTAAACATTTACAGTGTGCAAATGGAAACAAAAAATAAAGATCACAATATTTTAATTCAGCTCTACGTAACCTATGTAGCTACTTTGGATCTTTTTTTTTTACAATTTAAGATGTGTCATGGTATTTTCCTAGTTTAAAAAAATTTGGTATTACCGAATAATTACACAAGACAAATGAAAACCAAAATTAAGTCGTGATTATTTTGATTAAGCTCTACCTACCCTACTTAGCTACTTAGCAATTTTTAGTGTTTTTAATATGTATCTTACTATTCCCCAAGGTGTCTTCCTATTTGTGCAGATTTATTCTAAATCGTTCGGGTACTACAGCATAAATAATATCTGCACGATGAACTAAACTATACACAACTAAAATGGTGTACTGCATAAAATAGTTAAAATTATCTAATTTATTGAATTCTATGTCGCTATTTTTATTTGCTAACCGACAATTAAAAACATTTACTTGCAAAATGGTCGACCATATTGCTCCGTCTCTCTCTCCTCCGCTACGAATTGGCAGGGCTTCGCTACGTCTCTTCTCCCCCTCTCATCCTCTCTCTTCTCTTTTTTCAGGAATTAAAATGATATTTTCACCGATTTTTGATGTTTAAATAGCTAGATCCTGAACTGGCGACAGGAACCCGTGGTTTGCTATCGCCATTTCAATTGGTGACAGGGACACTGTTCGCTGCAAATCGTCAGTTGAAACTTTTGTGAAATGGCGACAGGCAGTAAATATGTCTCTATCGCCAATTGGAACGACGATATGTCCAAATGGCGACATACACCAACTTTTGCTAAGAAAAAGCTCCCGTCGTTATTTCAAATGGCGACAGATAGCTACTTTTGTAAAAAAAAATCCGACTATTTAATTTTGTAATCATTTTTTTAAATTAATATCATTTTAAAAAAATTCACAACATTTGCCTGCCATACCACAATAGACATGTTGACATAGGGGAGTTTTGGCAAAAGGAAAGCCAGGAGAGAGTGTTACAACAGTTACGCACCAGTTCTTGGAGGACAGGCTAATTGTAGCACCTTAATTAATTAGCTTCATAAGCCAAGCTACTCAGTTATCACTAATTTTTCAGGAAATACTTGGTGATCACTGACCAACACGACCCCCTCAATTGTACACCTGATTCACTTGTGGAGGCCAAGCTAGCCAAGACTGCAGATAGCTCTTGCAGGTTTGTAAGTCGAGCGACTTCGCCTCCCGCCGCCTTGCTCGTCTCTCCTCCTCCTCGTGCAGTCGGAGGTGCGAGTCGTTACCTTCACGAATAGTTACATCGTGCAGCTAGCCTAGCGTCTCGTGTACACGTTGGTTCTGTTTGGAATGACTTCAACTTATCGCTCGAAAAACCCAGAAGTCGTCTCAAACGAACGCTTTTTTTCACCTACTTTTCCTGAAGCTAGAAGTCGTCTATAATATTGGAAAGCCGAAAGCCGCCGAGGGGCAGCTTCCCGTGGACCACGTTTCGACTTTACCACTAAAGTTAGGGGTAATTACACGCAAATGCAACTAAACAAAACCCCCGTTAGCCCGATCGCCCGAAACCCTAACCCTAATGCCCCCACCCGCCCTCGTCTGCTCCTTCCTCCCCCGACCAAGTGCTGGCCCCCGACGCGGCCCCTTCTCCCCCGACGTGGCCTCTCCTCCTTCAACCCCAAGCCGCCGCCATCCCCCAGCTCCCCCAACGCGGGTCTCCTCTTTCCTCGAGCCTCTGTCGGTGGCCTCCCCCTTCCCCTTGACGCTGACACCGTCCCCAACCCTAGCCGTCGTCAACCGATTTTTTTCTTTTTTGAAATTGTTCAATAATCAATATTTTTTTGTTTTTTTCTGTTAAGATTGACTTGTGTGCAAATCATCGTTAGTTGTCGTCAATTGCGTTAATTGTTGTTAATATTATACGCACAAATTGTCGTCAATTGCATCAATTGTCGTTAAACGACATCAAACAAACCATTATTTGTTTCAAAGGCATTTCGGATATTTCTCATATCGAAGCTACAGCTAACATATCTAAAAACTAAATGGTAAACATCAAATCTCTTTAACTTAACTCTGCCATCCAACCGAAAGCTGACTTTTCAAAAAGATACATGATTATAAGTGGCCCATTGACTGACACTGGCTTGGCTCCTGCCGTTATATATGCATGCAGTGCACTGCACTCCTCTCCTCATGTGGATCCGGATCGGCTGTGCTACAGAGATCACTGTTTAAACAGTGATTTGAGTTTGCCTAAACTGTGGTAAGCAGTATTCGTTTGGGAAGAGGAGAGAGAGGGGAGGAACTAAGTAATGCAGAGCATCTGCCTCCCTACTCTCGTGCCTTTTGTACGTGTTGTCAACTCCTCCTGATGAGTTGATGCCTTGATGGGACTCAGCTATGGCAGGTGCAATGCGTTGCTTCAGTAATCAGTCCTACTCCCTGTACCCGTCCGTCCGCATGCGTGCCATTGACCCTCCTCAGCCTTCCCCTCCCTTCGCCTCGCTGGTTTAATCTAAAATGACACTGCTCTGAAGTGTAATAGTAAAAATAATTAACGCTAACGGATCGATAAAAATTACATCGGTTGTGCACTAAAAAATCACGAAAGATTTTACGCGGTTGGCCACATGTCGGACGCTGGTGGGTCGGCAGCGACCTGTCTTCTGATTCATTTATCTCCTCTTGCTGGCATGCCTTCAAAAAAGAGGGAGAGGCGTCAGCATGTCAACACAAAACCTTGCATGCTTTGGCAGGCATCCTGCACAGCACAGCCCACCTAGCTTCTCCTCTTCCGCTGGGAGCTGCTGATCTAACAGAACTAAGCTACCACACTCTAAGATACCATGCATTAGAAAGATCTAGGATACCACACTCTAAGATACCATGCATTAGGAAGGTCTAGGTAGAAATACTAGTAAATACTCTATATCAAAGGTCTAGGATACCACACTCTAAGATACCATACATTAGGAAGGTGATATCTAAATACTTTTCATGCAATAAGAAACTATAGTAAGAAACCATCCATTGAGACCAGCCTAACAGAACTAAGCTACAACAAACTAAACTACAGACTAACCGGCTGGAACATCATCATTTCTATTAATGCAATTGCGCATCAAGCCTTTGTCTTGAGTTGATCAGTCACCCATCCAGGCCAACAAAGGCCGGTCCTATGTTTTCAGCAGGTACTTCCAACACGCTGCAAAAAGAAAACAAGCTTTTATAAAACCTCCCTGGATCAGATGTGAGATCACTCTGAATTTTCTAGTCCGTATGTTATCAGTATCTACATTCTCCCGCACAAAATCTGAACCGATGTTGGTAACTTTTGCCAACCTAAAATTTATAGAAATAAGTTCATTTGACGCTTTAAGTATCACATTTGTCCCTTTAAGTATCACGTTTGTCTAGAGCTAGCATGAGGCATGGCACTATAGGTCTGATCTGTAAACACGTCTCGTACTATTTATATACCGTGTTAGCCCAGCAGAACAGTCCATATCGTACTTGGGCCGCTACCATGACACGATAGGTTAGCTCGGCACAGCAAAGCATAAACAGTATCAGGCTATACCTGACAGTCATGCACGGCCCGAGTGGCCCGCGTGCCAGAGGCCCAGAGCCTGGAGCCCAGCAGCGCGGGAGGAGAGGAGAAGGCGGGGAGCCGGGGAGGGAGCGGTGCCGGCGTGGTGGTCGGCGGCTCGGCGCCGGCGTGGAGGCAGGCGGGCGGGCGGGCGGGCGGGCGGGTGCAGACGGCAGTACATCAAATCATCAATAAACGACACCATGAGTCCATGACCGGACTAGCAATAAGTTAGTAACATACATACTCCATCAAGGGCTCAAGGCATCAACAAAGAACAATAGAACGTCAGAATTCAGAAACATCAAACAGCAAAATGATAGTCCATGAACTATGACCAACAAAGTTCAGTCCAAACTCCAAGTCCACACATTGACACAAAATGCTTCTTCCCCCGCCGTTGTTCCTGCGACTCCGCCGCCAGCTCGCCGCTCCTTGCGCTCGAGCGCTAGCCACACATTGACTCCAAGTCCACATATTTGACACGGAGACGAGCAGCAAGTGGGACAAGGCGCAACAGTAGCCTCCCTCCCATCTCCGGCTCTTTTCCTGTGGGGCATGGATCCAAGCATCAAGATGGCAAATAGCAATTATTGGAGCAAGAACCTAACAAAGGAAGGAAATGCTTGTCCAGTGCAAGGATGGAAAATTTTCCTCTCATGTTTCCCCTCGCGCTAAATCGTGAGATGCAAAAGGGACGAGGACAACACAGGAGCAAGAGGGAAGAGTCTAAGAGAGACAAGAGTCAGAAGAAAGATTGGGGTGGGGAGGTCCGGAGGAAGAACGAAAACAGAACAAGACTACGAATTGGCGAAGAGTCTAAGAGAGACAGAGAGTCGGGCGTGGAAAAGAGGAGGCGGGGACGCATGGGCAGGCGGGGCAGGGCGTCGGACAGGCCTTTTTTGTTTTATTCTTTTGAGTTTTCCGTGTCTAACGGGCTAAATAAGTCGGCCTTAGCTCAGCAGAGCAAACAGGCTCATGCCGATCAAACACAACACGAACGACCGACAGATCGTGTTTGAGCTGTCTTCCTAGCATGTGGGCTGACACGATATGATCTATATAATAGCCAGTCTAAGATGAGCCGTGCTTAGATGGACCAAGCTAACTCGTGTTCGTGTCGTGTCGTTCCGTGCCGAACCGGTTCACCCATTTGACCAGCACTACGTTTATCTAAAATTCAACGTTCAGCTACGAAACGGGTGAACGACACCTCTTAACTGTCAAAACTGGATATGTTAGACCAGTTTGTCCCAGTTTTGGTCTGAGTGGCAGCGGTTTCGAGTACTGGAATAGACGTTCAAACGTGTAAGAGCATTGCTCATTCCTAGTCATGGCGGTAATTAAAATAGAAAAAGGAAATATTCCCATTCTTCTCTCTGCCCTCTCTCTCTCTCTCTTAGTCTCTCTCCTTCAGACTACAGTGTTGCATGCTGCCCACAGCGCTGCCGCCGCCTGCGCCATTTCGTTCCCAGCAGCCTCCGCTCCTCCTCGCAATTTGATGCCGTACGGTGCACATGAATAAATTCCACCACATGCTGGAATGAGCACGAGTAATGAAGTAGTGATTGTAATGTGGAATGCGATGAATGGATACCTGATTCAACGTTGTACGTGGCGAGCATGACGGAGACTGACCCGCGGCGCACGCGCACGAGCAGGAAGCTGGCGCGAGCCAATGTAGCAGTTGTGGAATGTGGATTTCCTGGATGCTGCCATTGATTGGCGACGACGAACACGACGAGCAGGGTCTTCCTGAGGAAGTATGCACCGCACCACCTTGATCCTGAGACACACGCACTCCACCGCCGCCGTCCGCACCATGCCCTCCAATCAGTCCCGCGCATCTTGCAGGTACACCGTCCCCATCTACCGGATGTCATCGACGCTGCTTCCGCATCTAGACCTTGCCGCTGGCCACGATGAGATCCCATCGCCGGTGTCTACCGCCGGGGTTGGGGAAGAGCCGCAAGGGGCTGGATGCCTGGATCTAGACAGCTCCTTCCCCTCGCCCACCAGTTGCGCCGCCTGCTCCCTCGATGACAGACCTTTCCTCTCCAAAGCCCATCTGATTTCATCTTCCTCATACTCACAGTATCTAAATTTGTCATGCCCAGTTCTCTCATCAACTGTGTCTAGTCTGACAGTTCTGAGTTCTGACTTTTTTTCCATTCCTTAGTATTACTTCAATTTTATGAAAGATGAGTTAGTGTACTGGGTGTAGACACGTCGTAGCTTAAGGTTGCATGTTAGCATTTTTATTCTCTAATTTTATCTGCAGAGAATTTTATCTCTATTTTGGCTTGATGTATGGTAAACAATACTCCACTGAGAATTCAATACCCAATACTCTTTGTGGTATGCTCTGAATTTGATGCTAAAGTAGCTGAAAATTAAATCGGAGGACAATGGTTCATCCTTTTCGTAGGTCTTTTGGGGATATACTATTGTTTGGATATAGAGGAGCTACCAGTGTCCTGCGCGATTTACGCGCCAGATTTGTTTTAAAATTTTTAATATCAAATGATATAAGTTAGATGCTTAGAATATATTTACGTATCTCACCACATCCTCTGGCGCGTGCGCCCACAGATTGCACCGGTACTGCCGCTCCGCCGCGGCGTACGCCCGGACGCACAACACCGACACGGCCCTGGCCGCGCCGAGATCGCCCACGGCCAGGACTAACACGCGCTCGTCCTCCCCCGCCACGATGAGGCGCCGCCGCTCCAACGCCGGCACGTGCAGCCAGAGGACGTCGCCGGCACGTGCAGCCAGAGGACGTCGCCGTAGCGAGCTACCTTGTCCACGGGCCAGGTGTGCAAGGAGGTGAGGTGGCCCACGTGCTCTGTTGGTCGCCGACCTCGTGGTAGGTGACGTAGCTCCGGCAGCCGTACTCGTCGTTGGGGCACAGGATCTTGGCCGAGCAGATGAAAGCGTCCAGCGCGGGCAGCGGACGTAGACGCCGCCGTGGTCGCACACGGGGCACTGGTTGCCGGGGTGCTTGCCATGGCAGCTGCTGCAAGTCAAGTGCCCGACCTCGCACTGCACAAACACCACAGAAATTTGTACTACACATGAATGCAACAAGAAGTGATGGATTTGCTGATACTAGTAAAGGAAGGGTACCTGGAAGATTGGAGGTTTAAGGGAGGAAGCAGAGGGGTAGTGAAGCATGGTCATGTCGATCCTCACGGCGATCTCCACCTCGTGATGGCGCTGCCTTCCGCTGCCACGACCATCATGCCTGCTCCTCCTCCGTTCGCTCCTTCCACCATTCCTTGCTTCACTTGACCAGTAGGTACCTCAACCCTGGCCTTCTTGCGGACGCTATGCTCGCCGTCCTCCATGGATCGTCGACGGCGGACAAACCGGGCCTCTTGTTTCCCTCGGCGCCGCAGATCAACCCCTCTCTGTTATGGAACGAATTTAGGTTTATATATGAAAACCCCCCTTATACATCCCTATATATATTGCTCGTTAGGCCCTCTTGAATATATACATATCTCTATATCCCCAACCCAATCTTACTTCCCACCCTCTCTCCTCTCTCCTCTCTCTCACCAATCACAGAGCACATCTGGACGCCCTCCCACCTTCTCTCCCTCTCTCATCAATCACAAAGCGACGGACGGCCTAGAAAGTGACCGATTTCCAAAAAATTCAGTCGCAAGATTTCTAGCAATTCCTATACATAATATTCCTAACTTGGTATCGAGCATAAGGTACTAACCTAGCTCGCTCCTTCACGCCATCCCGCCACCGCCGCCGTTCCTTCCGGCCGCCGCCGACCGGTCGTCGTCTAACCTGAGCGCCGCCATGAAGTCGCTGTTCTGAAGAGCTGCACCGCGTCACGCTGAAGAGCAGCGCCGCCGTCAGACGGGCCACTCGACGCTTGCCGATCAGAGCCCACGGCGAGGACTACTTCCATAGCGCCGTCGCACAGTTCTGTCCCTTACGACTTTGCCATCAGTTGCAGCTCATCTAGCTACTGCTACACAATACTAAACTGAACATGAGTCATACAGGCAGTGATGCAAAAGATCAGATCAGACACAGTTAAATGCTATTAGTCTACTTAATTAGTCTTCGATGCAATTGCATTACAGTCTCCTCGAGCACCTGAACTTGATCGGATGGCAGCGGCAGCATATCGGAGCTTATCAATGCGAACGCTGAGGAGGGGCACTTCGCCGGACTCCCCGTGCAGCAAATCCGGTGGCACCATCAAGAACATCCCTGCTCCGCCGCCGCGAACCCGCCGGAGAGGTTGCAGCTTCACCCATCGACATCACCAGAGCCTGGTTCTCCTTGTTGCTCGGGACCTCCACCCCGAGCCTGCACCTGAACTGGGGCGCCGCCGCCGCCGCCGCGCCGTTCGCCCGGACGCACACCAGCGAGACCGCGGTGCCCGCGCCGAGCGCGCCCAGGGACACGAGGAACATATATGCACCGGTCTTCCTCCTCGACGAGGACGTGCCAGCGCTGCGTCGGCGTCACGGTGAGCTTGCGCGGCTTCCCGTAGCGAACCTGAGCGACGGGCCAGGAGTGGACGGCGGCGAAGTGGTCAAGAAGCTTCGCCGGGGAGCTGAAGAAGCCGCAGCCGGGCTCCGGGCGGGAGCAGGGCGCGCACGCGCACTCGCCCTCGTGGCCGGCGACGTCATAGTAGATCACGTAGCTCTTGCAGCCGTACTCCTCGTAGGGGCACGGCACCTTGACGGCGCCGACAAAGGCGTCCAGGTCACCGCAGCGACTGTAGGTGGTGGCGCGGTTGCATACCGGGCAGTGGTCGCCATGGCAGCTGCAGCACACGGTGTGCCCGACCACGCACTGCAATCACAACAAACCCACAAATCTTTGACAATATTCCTAAAAAACAAATCATTCACAATAAAAGATTAACTTGTTTGCATGTCAGCACTGCACTAGTATTTCCCCTCACCTTGAATATGGGAGGCTTGAGGGGACGGAGTAGAGGTGGGAGTCGGGCCGGGTCCTTCCGTGCCCGCCCGGCTCGGCACGGCCCGAGCACAGCCCAGGCACGCCACGTGGCGGGCCGGGCTGGCACGGCACGGACGGCGGGCCGGGCTGGGCCTGCGAAGACGGCACGACGGGCGGCACGGCACGGCCCGGTGTGGCGTGCCGTGCTCGGGCCGGCCCGGCACGCCCAGCACGGCCGGCACGCAGGGGAGAAGAGGAGAGCCAGGGAGGGAGGTGAGGAGCCATGCGCGGAGGACCGAGCCTCGCCTCCCGCCGCCCCGCCGCATGGCCTCCTCCGCCGCGCCGCTCCGCCTCGGCTCCCGCCTGACCCGGGCCGATGGGGAGCACCGCCTCCTCCGCCGCGCCACTCCGCCTCGGCTCCCGCGGCGCCGCTCCGCCTCGGCCTCGTCGCCTCCCGCCGCCTCCTCGCGAGTCCCGCCTCGGCCTCGTCGCCCCTCGTGGTCCTGCCGCCTCCTCACCTCCCGCAGTCCCGTCGCCTCCTCCGCCTCCCTCCACGGAGCCGGCGATGGTGGCGCAGGACCCGGGAGTGGCCACAGCGCGGGCTCGAGCCGGACCACAGGAGGGAGCGCGTGGGGGAAAACGGGCGCAGCGGCATGCGCCGACGGCCGAGCGGCCGAAGGCCAAGCTGGCGTCGGTGGCAGGCGCCAGGCGCCGGGGGGGGGACCGGAGGCAGGGGCTGCAGTGACGGAGGCAAGCCGTGCAGTGAAGCAATGCCAGCTCCATCCTCACGTTGATCTGCGCCTCCGCCATGGCCTCCACTGGCACCAGAGCTTCTGCTGCCTCGTTGCCTTGGCTCACTTCCCTTCTTCCTGTTCTTGCTTCACCACGCCATTGGGGACGGCCTGCTGTGCTCTCGCCTTCTTGCCGCTCTGCTCCCCGTTCTCCATTGGTGAGCCCCTCTTATTCTGCTCGGGCATGATCTTTATATGGCCAACAACCTCCTTTTCGAGCTTGCAGTTGTAGGGTGTGTGAGTGGAAGTGGAGGACACCGAAGATTAAAGAGAAGCCCTTGCACAACAATGCAGCTGATGAAGCATGTGATGTGAGCGTCGGCAGGGTGTGTGAGTGGGAGGGGTGGTCAGCGCACGTCACCTGCTGCTGCCGACCCCGAGTGTCCCGCCACGTGTCCTATCGCCCCTCCAATGTGCAGTATCCAGTACGCGATAGATCACCTGTCGTGACATTTGAGTGCGAAACATGTGTTATTTTTGTCATTTCATTCGCGCAGAGCAAGGGGCTATTTTTGCTATTTCGCTTCGGCATAATGTAATTTTAGCAAAAAAAACCCTAAAAGAGCATGGTAGAGTTATTACTAAGCGTGCGAAGTGTCTTGATCGCTATGCGGTGGATTAGTTAAGCCATGGTGCAATTATCTCATTCTTATTTGATATATTGTTAGATAAAAATCGTTTAGGTTGCAAAAATGCATCAAAATAGTAACAAGAGACACAAATTTTACGTGAAAAACTCTTGCAGAAAAAACCACTGACGCATTTAAGACGATATCACTATATGAGAAGATGTTTACAATGAAGCAATTGCTCTACCCTATGGACTACAAGGTTGAATTTATTGTGGTATGTGAAAAATTCAGTATAGGATTACACCTATGAGTTAGTGTAGGAAACCAAATTTATATCACACTCAAACTCAATAATCTCCACCTTGAGACGAATTCGTGTTGAACACCTTATGCACCGAATGTCAGTAGGACTATTGAATGATACCAACTAAGTTGAGTAACGCTCAAACTTAGCGATAGGAACTGGCTTTGTCATCATATTAGCTGGATTATCATGAGTACTTATCTTGCTGATGTCACCTTCAGTAATGACACCTCGAATGTAATGGTATCTAATGTCAATGTTCTTCGTTCTCTGATGAAATATCTGATCCTTCGTAAGGCAAATAGCACTCTGACTATCGCAGAATATTGTAATGCAAGACGACTTCCACAAAGCTTAGTAAACAAACCTCTTAGCCAAATGTAGGGTGGCAATTTCCATGGGGCGGGCCCGTGGGAAATTCCCATGGAGAGTGGGGTGCCCCACCTCATGGGTTCACGAGGCCAGGGCCTCACATCGTGGGGTAGGGCTAGGGGGCAATCTCACCCCACGGGGACCCGACATGTGTAGTGCTTCTCCGATTCAGATCATATTTGTACTTTTAAGATCTTATATTTGTGCTTTGATTTGAACTTTTATATCATATTTATACTACTATCTTTAAGTAATGTATTATATTTGGTTGATTATCCGGGATTTCAAAAATTTGCAAATATTGCATTGAGCTTTTGCCCTTGCTGGATTTTATATTTGTAGCCCTCGTGGGGATCAGCGAGCGGGAGGGGGCACTACGGGGCGGGGAGATGCCACCCAAGAATCTTCTGTTTGCATCCAATGGTGGCCTAAGTACGGTAGGGTCGTAGGAGGTATGCTCAGCTTCACCTTCTGGGGTGTAACCATGCAACACAACTGGTACTGAAAGTCGAATCAGTATCTTCTCCTGCATACATGTAACCAAGAGCGTTCTCGATCATTGAGTAAATCATGATGATGTAGTTATAGATATATCATGCATAGAGACTAATTAATACTATGGAAAACTCTATCGGCGAAATTTCGCCGATAACCAGCGTTATCGGTGAGGTTTGATAAAATTTCATACCGAACAAAAAAAAAATCAGATTTATCTAATTTTCATCAAATTTCAAAATCCAACTCAAAATTTAGATAAATTTCATCTTTACATCTGAAAAATTCGAATTTCAATTGAAAATTTTCGTCTGAAATTTTACCGAAAGATCTAATAACCGCCGGTTATCGGTTCTATCAGTGGGGGGTCCGATAAAATTACGAAACCATGCTGTTTCCCCTGAATAGTACTAACCTTAATTAATGCCAGAATAATTCGATCCTGCTGCTAATCAAGTATACAAAGAGCGTACGTACCTTATTCTAGTCTGAAGACTGCACAGTGAAGCACTTTGATGGCTAGCTTCCACCTCAAGTGTTGCTTGCACAATACATTGATGCATGTTTTCTCTGAGGTAGTTGCTCTTCCTTCCTGCAGCTGCGATAAGTGAGTGCCATAAAATTATTAAGAAATAAAGCTTTCGCTGGGAAAGGCTAGAAATGGTTAAGGACAGATGACGCAAGCGAGCTCGGCAAAATTACCATTCATCTGTTGGGAAAGGACAATGCCCTATGACCACGACTGAGGCAAAACCGTGCCCTAGGCCATGGTAGTGGCAAACCGGCCCCAGGAAACGGTTTCGCTAGGTCCACCTCTAGCGGGCCAGATTAGATATGTAGCGCGTGGAGGGAGTCCGCCCCTGTAGATCAGATTTCGCTATGTGTTGGTTGTTGGCGACTCTATGGTGTTATTTTTTGCATTACGACTGAAAAGAAGCTAATTTAGATATTACGTCCGACACAGTATCATATAAACCAAAAACTCATCATCTTCCTCTCTGCAAACTGCAAAGTAATAATGGAGGCAAAGAGGACCGACCATTTGTATTGTACCTTCAATTGCACAAAACGGAGAGCACAAGCAATTAATGGCTGCCAAAACTAGAGGATGCTTACCTAGTTCTAGTACCAAGGTGTGTGTACGTAGCAATCAAGAAAAAAACCCCTCAACAAAAGTTTATTTTTACTAGAACACTAGAAAGAACTCAAAAGCAGAAGAACAGCTCCTTCATATTAGTTCATGCTAGCGTCGTACAAGAGAGAAATACTCACAAGAAAAGCTGAAAATAAACAATCTGCTAGGAGAAAAGTGTCAATTTGTGAAAGGCAAAACTCTCATTGAGCTCCTACCTCTTCACTCCAAACTAGAGGTGGTTAGATACTTGGGTTGGCACCCCGACCCGACACGCATAGTACCGTGCCGTGCGCGGTCTGGCCTAGGCACAACACGGCATGGCGACGACCGGTGCGGAAGAGGAGGCCCGTGGGCTCACCTGCACTCCAAGCACGACACGCCGAGCTCAGAGGTCAGGCTTGTCTTGACCAGTACATTTAGCCCGACTGCCTGGGAAGGCCCATTTAGCCCACCTCGAGCATTTTTTTTGAAAAATTGTAATAATTCTAGAAAAATTGTGTAGAATTTAAAAATACAAATTTAAAATTTAAAAATATGTTCTATACCCATAAAAAAGATAAATATATTAAAATATAATAATGAGCTTTATTAATGTTTAGATGGTTGCCTCGTTAAAAACTTTGCCAAGTAAAAACTCAACATGAGAATACTTTGACAAAAAAGAATACAAACTATAGCTCTGCATACATCGATATTCTAAGTGTCATTGTCTAGTTAAAGTGCAAGAAGGCTCGTATGGTAGTATAGTAACACTATATCTTGCGGCAAGAACACTCTGGCGGTGGTGTAGTTATAACACTATATCTTGCGCAAGAATGCTCCGACAGTGGTGTAGTAACACTGCGTCTTTCATGTAGTAACACTACTTCCATAGCGTAGTAATGAGCTATAAATGGCTAGAACATTCAAAAGTTCGATCGTTACCATGCCTAAACAGGTTGGGCCGTGCCGTGGGTAGACCCGTTACTATTCGGGCGGGCTAGGCCATTAGGCCTAGATCGCGACATAAGCACGACATAGTGCGTCGTGCAGGGCCGGTACGACCCGTTTAGGTGGTAGGTCATGCCGTGCTTGTGTCGGGCCAACAGTGGCCAAGAATATGGGAATCAATCTTGAGCGAGATGGCCCGATCTGAACTCTCTTCTACCACCTTTTGTTTCTTTCCATCTGGTCGTGCTCCTCCCAACTCCTCCCCCATCTCCTCTTGTTGTTCTTGGCTTGGTTTCTTCAAGCAAGGGGACGCCACCTTCCTCTTCTCGCTCTCTTCCGCCACCATGGGAGAGCTACTGCGACGACGCGACATTGCCGCCTAGGAGCAATGCAGGGCTTGATGGGATGGAAGAAGCCAAAGCCTGTGGTGATTGTGCAAAGTTTGTGGACGCAGTCACCCAACATACCAATACTTGTTTCTTTCTTTAACCTTTCACTTCTTTTCTTTGGCACTTCTTACTCACGTTTCTTTCTTTGTAACGGCCCACGACCATCGTGCCTGCTCCTCCTCCGTTCGCTCCTTCCACCATTCCTTGCTTCACTTGACCAGTAGGTACCTCAACCCTCGCCTTCTTGCCAACGTTGCGCTCGACCGTCCTCCATGGATTGTCGACGGCGGACAAACCCAGCCTCTTGTTTCCCTTGACGCCGTAGATCAACCCCTCTCTGCTCCGGAACGAATTTACTGTTGAAATTAATACGGGCTAGGCCCAATTTTAATTCTAATTAATTCCTGGAAAATCTCAAAGGCCTATGTGCACGTGCTAAAACTGTTTAGTCCCACATGGAGAGATGAAAGGAGTTACACCATTTTATAAGGTGGAACGTGGTAGCCCTCTTGTGAAATTGAGAGAGCTAACACGCTACAAGACGCCGCTTTCTCTCGCTATGAAGCCACCCGTGCAGCCACACAAGCAGCGTGTCGGGTGCGAACGCGTTTTTCTTTATCTATTCAAAAATCGAAATGCACCGACTCGTAATAATTGACATTAACGAATGGCTGCTAGTAACGGTTCAGTTACTAGTGAGTAATGGCTGCGGTTAACACTGGTTGATGGTGAATCAATGGCTACCATTTCCTTGGCGAATTAAAAGCCCCTGGCCTCTTTGTTTTTGGCAATCAACAGAACAGAGTTCTGGTTTCTCTCCCATTCTCTCCTCTCCACGAAAGCTCCATAGTTTTGTTGCTATCTCTAGCGATCTCCATCCCGGCGAGGCGCGTGTACGGCCGCACCGGGAGAGCTGGCCTCCGGAACCTTCATCCTTGAAGGTTTGGACGAGCGAGGACGAATAAAGTTTTTGGGAGTGTTCGCGAATCGCCGCTTGTTCTCTTCATCCGATTCTCGCTACGCCTACATCAATCGCACGACTACTACCACGACATCCACTACGCCGATTTAACGACATTTACATCATCAAGAATTCTCGCCGCTTCTTCTTCCATCGAATCGGGTATGGCTATCTCACACTTGTTACTTGGTTAGTTTTATTATCTCTGTTGTTGTCTTGAACACCGAGATAGATATGCTAGCTTCAGTCCTTCTAGAAATTAGTATGGCTATAGTGTTCTTGATTACCTGCTTTGTGAAAATAGTTAGAGTAATTTCCATGATTTATCTAGCATATTTCTGGATTAAAGTAATTCGAAAAATGCTTATATCTTCAACAATCCAAAAACCTTATTCTAGGCGTAGGCATTTTTCATCAATCGCTTTGTCTGCTTTGCGCTAAACCCTCTCAATTCGATGGTGCGAATTATAAGAGGTTGCGCACCAAGATGGTGCTTTGGCTAATCGCTATGAACGCTTTCCATGTGGCAAATGGCAGTTCAAGGAACACTTACTCCTAACAGAGAAAGCGCTCGAGGCACCGATAACCTTTTTAAAGGTGCTGTGGTTAGTGTTCCTGGTGAGAAGTTAGTTGATGCATACATGGTGATTAAAACTGGGAAAGAGATGTGGGATGCACTCGAGGCCAAATTTGGGGTTTCGGATGCAGGCAGTGAATTGTATCTCATGGAGCAATACCATGACTATAGAATGGTTGATAGCCGTTCTATAGTTGAACAGGCTCATGAGATACAATCCATGGCCACAGAACTTGAGTACTTCAAGTGTGTGTTACCGGACAAATTTGTCACGAGAGGCATTATTGCCAAGCTTCCTCCTTCTTGGAGAAATTTTACTACTTCTCTAAAACACAAGAGGCAAGAGTTTTCTGTTGAAAATCTCATTGGGTCTCTTGATGTTGAAGAGAAGGCGAGGGCAAGATACACACACTAAAGGTAATAAGGGACATTCTAGTGCCAATGTGGTGCAGAAGAAGAATGGTCAAGCTCAAAAGTTCAAAGGCAAGAACAAGGCTGCACAAACAACTAATTTCAAGAAGAAGAAGAAGAACACAAAGGATGGCCTTTGCTTTGTGTGTGGTGAACCTGGTCATTGGGCTAAGGATTGCAGCCAACGTAAGGGTGGGAAGAATCAGCAAGGACAGAATTCCAAGTCTGCTAATATTGTTGTTGGTACTACTAAGACGGAAACATCAGGGTATGGTAATTTACCTACTGTTCTTTCCGTATGTCAATCTACCGATTGGTGAATAGACACTGGTGCTAATATACATGTGTGCTGATATTTCATTGTTCTCTTCTTACCAGGTCACTCGAGATTAAGCCGTTCTAATGGGGAACGAGTCATATGCCACTGTTCATGGTGCCGCACTACGATCTGAAGTTTACTTGGGAAGACTGTGCAAACCAAGAACGTGCATCATGTGCCATCTATCAATAAGAATCTCGTCAGTAGATCTCTTCTGTGTAGAGATGGCTTTAGACTGGTATTTGAATCCAATAAATTTGTAGTGTCCAAGTGTGGACAATTTGTTGGTAAAGGCTATGTGTGCGGAGGCTTATTCCGCCTATCTCTTTCAGATTTGTGTAATAATGTTGTGAACCATGTTTACAGTGGTAATGATACTACTATTTGGCATTCATGACTTTCTCACATAAATTTTGGTTGCATGGCATGGTTAGCCAGTTTAGAGTTAATCCCGAAATTCACCCTTGCCAAATGTTCTAAGTGTCAAGTTTGTGTGCAATAAAAGCAGCCTCGTAAGCCTCATAAGGCCGCGGAGGTAAGAAACTTGGCACCTTTAGAACTCATACATTTAGATCTGTGTGAGATGAATGGTGTGTTGACAAAAGGTGGTAAGAGATATTTCATGACTTTGATTGATGACTCCACTAGGTTCTGCTATGTGTATCTTTTGAAAACTAAAGATGAAGCTCTTCACTACTTTAAAATCTATAAGGCAGAAGCTGAGAATCAACTTGAAAGAAAAATCAAAAGGATTAGATCTGATCGTGACGGCGAGTATTTTTCTAATGAGTTCAATTTATTCTGTGAGGAACATGGTATAATCCATGAGAGGACGTCTCATTATTCACCCCAGTCAAGCGGGGTTGCTGAAAGAAAGAACCACACTCTAACTGATTTGGTTAACGCCATGTTAGACACAGCGGGTCTTTCCAAAGCATGGTGGGGGGGCTATATTGATTTCATGTCATGTCCTAAACAGGATTCCTACGAAGAATAAAGAGAAAACCCCATATAAACAATGAGAGAAGAAAAGACTATCACTTTCATACTTGCGCACTTGGGGTTGTTTGGCGAAAGTCAATGTGCCAATTCCAAAAAAGCGTAAGCTTGGACCAAAAACTGTGGATTGCGTCTTTCTAGGCTATGCTCACCATAGCGTTGGATATAGATTTCTAGTGGTGAAATCTGGAGTACCTAACGTGCTTGTTAGTACAATTATGGAGTCCAAAGATGCTACATTCTTTGAGGATATTTTTTCGATGAAAGATATGCCTAGTTTATCGACTCAGGAGCCTGATACAACTCCTGAACCTGCCATTCCAATGGAATATTTTGAGCAAAACCCTGAGAAAATTCCTGAGGAGGAAGACAATGAAACTCTGAGGAAGAGTAAAAGACAAAGGACTGCAAAGTCTTTTGGTCCTGATTTCATTGTGTACCTTGTGGATGATACTCCAAGTACCATTTTCTGAAGCATATGCTTCTCCTGATGCAGAATACTGGAAGGAAGCAGTCCGTAATGAAATGGATTCCATTATCTCTAATGGAACTTGGGAGATCACTAAGCGTCCTTATGGTTGTAAACCTGTAGGATGTAAGTGGGTGTTCAAAAAGAAGCTTATGCCTGATGGTACTATCGAGAAGTACAAGGCACGGCTTGTGGCCAAAGGTTATACCCAAAAGGAAGGCGAAGATTTCTTTGATACTTATTCACCTGTGGCTAGATTGACCACTATTCGAATACTACTATCTCTGGCTGCCTCACACGGTCTTCTCGTTCATCAGATGGACGTTAAGACGGCTTTCCTAAATGGAGAGTTGGACGAGGAAATTTACATGGAACAGCTAGATGGATTTGTAGTAGATGGTCAAGAAGGAAAGGTGTGCAAGTTATTGAAATCTTTGTATGGTCTTAAACAAGCACCTAAGCAGTGGCATGAAAAGTTCGACAGAACTTTAACATCTGCAGGCTTTATTGTGGATGAAGCTGATAGATGTGTGTATTATCGCCATGGTGGGGGCGAGGCGGTATTCTATGTCTCAGATGTTGATGACATATCGATTTTTGGGACCAACATTAATGTGATTAAGGAGGTCAAGGATTTCTTGTATCAGAATTTTTAGATGAAAGATCTGGGAGTAGCTGATGTTATCTTGAACATCAAGCTGCTGAGAGGTGATGATGGTGGGATTACATTATTGCAATCCCATTATGTGGAAAAGGTTCTGAGTCATTTTGGTTATAGCGACTACAAATCCTCTCCAACACCTTATGATCCTAGCGTGTTGCTTAGGAAGAATCGGAGAATAGCCAGAGACCAATTGAGATATTCTCAGATAATTGGTTCACTCATGTATTTAGCTAGCGGTACCAGGCCTGACATCTCATTTGCTGTGAGAAAACTAAGCCGTCTTGTTTCCAATCCGGGAGATGATCATTGGCATGCTCTTGAGAGGGTAATGCGCTATCTAAAGGGTACTATGAGCTATGTCATTCATTATACCGTACCCTGTGGTACCGAGGGTTATAGCGATTCAAATGTGATATCCGATGTCGATGAGATTAAGGCCACAAGTGGATATGTCTTCATACTTGGAGGTGGCGCTGTTTCATGGAAGTCTTGCAAGCGCACTATCTTAACGAGGTCAACAATGGAAGCATAACTCACAAAGATTAGATATCGCCATCGTTGAAGTCGAATGGCTTCGTGAGCTCTTGATGGATTTGCTTGGTGGTTGAAAAACCGGTATCGGCTATTCGATGAATCGTGATGATCGGACCGTGATCGCTCAAGGTGAACAGATTCTAAGGATAATATGAAGTCATCAAGACATTTGAAGAGAAGATCAAGTCTGTCAGAAAATGAGAAACTCCGGTAATAGCTTTGGATTATATCCAAACAAACTAAGAATCGCGATCCTTCACAAAGGGTTTATCATGGAATGTGATAGACAATGCATCGAGGAGATGGGTTTGAGACCCATGTGAGTTATACCATAGTGGTAACCCATCATATGTGATCGGAGATCCCGTGAAAGTAAGATTGGCGAAACAAGCTATTGGTTAACTAGAAGGAGAGTACCTTTATAGACCCACTCCATTGGAGATGCAATTCTCTCCAAAATCTGTATGGCAGGTTGATTTTTATCTTAATGTGTTCTGTGGCTTGTTTAAGCAAAGATGCTGTGCTACAGAGCAGTCTTGAAAGAACACACCTATCTGAGCCCGACTGCTAATCACAGTTTATGAAATAGGGTAATTTCTAGGAAGCTCATGAATAGGCCAGGAATATGACTTATATGCTTCAACCCGCAGGAATGCCTGACAGCCTAGTATCAATTAAGGACTTAAGTGAAACTTATTCACACAAAACTGTTAATTCAAGGCTTAGTCCATTGTGCAGTTGTGGATAAGTGTAGCTTCTGTTCTAGGTGGATGTTCAATCTTAACCTGTCTCCATCAAAACACCGGTATATTAAAACAATATCAGGATCAAGGCATTTAACATGTGCCCTTGAGATCTAGTGGGGATTGTTGAATCAATACGGGCTAGGCCCAATTTTAATTCTAATTAATTCCTAGAAAATCTCAAAGGCCCATGTGCACGTGCTAAAACTGTTTAGTCCCACATAGAGAGATGAAAGGGAGTTACACCATTTTATAAGGTAGAACGTGGTAGCCCCTCTTGTGGAATTGGAGAGAGCGAAGATACGCCGCCGCCACTCGCCGAGCCGCTTGATGCGATGCGATGCGTGTGTCAGGTGACAGCGCAGGTTTCAGCGCGCTTTTACTTTATCTATTCGAAAATTGAAACGCACCGACTCGTAATAATTGACATTAACGAATGGCTGCTAGTAACGGTTCAGTTACTAGTGAATAATAGCTGTGGTTAACACTGGTTGATGGCGAATCAATGGCTATCGTTTCCTTGGCGAATTAAAAGCCTCTGGCCTCTTTGTTTTTGGCAATCAACAGAACAGAGTTCTGGTTTCTCTCCAATCCTCTCCTCTCCACGAAAGCTCCACGGTTTTGTTGCTGTCTCTGGCGATCTCCATCCCGGCGAGGTGCGTGTACGGCTACACCGGGAGAGCAGGCCTCCGGAACCTTCATCCTTGAAGGCTTGCACGAGTGAGGACGAATAAGGTTTTTGGGGAGCGTTCGCGCGACTACTCGTTGCTCCCTCTTCATTCGATTCTCTGCTATGTCTACATCAACTACACGACTACTACCACGACATCCACTACGCCATGACGAACGACGACCTCATCAAGAATTATGCTGCTGCTTCTTCTTCCACTGAATCTGGGTATGGCTATCTCTCACTTGTTACTTGGTTAGTTTTATTATCTGTTGTTGTCTTGAACACTGAGATAGGTATGCTAGCTTCTGTCCTTCTAGAAATTAGTATGGCTATAGTGTTCTTGATTACCTGCTTTGTGAAAATAGCTAGAGTAATTTCCATAATTTATCTAGCATATTTCTCGATTAAAGTAATTCAAAAATGCTTATATCTTCAACATTTACGGAGGCTATTTCTTGAAGTTGTACAATGGAAAGCATTCAAAAGCAACAACAAAGTTGAAGGAGAGAATTTTTTAAAAAAACAATATTATTTTAAAAGATAATTACAAAATTAAATAATCAATATTTTTTTAGAAAATTAGGTCAAATGGCTTATGTGCCTCTGTCACCATTTTAATTAGCGACAAGGACCTGCCGCCAAAGGAACAAAGGAGGAGGTTTCGTCGATAGCTCAATTGATTTACGGGTTCTGCCCATTTGAATTGGCAATAGATTTCTAGGAATTTTTAAATATAGCAAATGAGCTCAAAAAATTACGATTTTTTTGTGGAGCCTCCCAACATAGTGTAATTGGTTGTGTAATTTTTCCATAATTTTATCCATTCTGAATTTTTCTCCAAAATTCATCTACTTATACTATTTGTAGGAATTTCTAAATATATAAAATAAGCTCCAAAAATTGTGAAACAATTACACAACCAATTAAAATGTGTTGGGAGGCTCAACACAAAAAATCGTACTTTTTTAGCTCATTTGCTATATTTAAAAATTCATAAAAACATGTCGCCAATTCAAATGGCGACAGAAACCCTGTCGCCAATTGAATTGGCGACAGGAAGCTCCCCCACTGTTTCCTTGACGACAAGGTCCATGTCGCCAGTTGAAATTGCGACAGGAGCTTGCCGCCATTTCAAATGACGACAGTGACCTAGTTTTGTAATTGTTTTGGGTGACTACTTAGTTTTGCCTCATGTCCCTATTTCAAATAGCGACAGGGACCTAGTTTTATAAATGTTTTGGGTGACTACTTAGTTTTGTAAATTTTTTAAAAAATAATGTTATTTTTAAAAAAATCTTGGAGGAGATGTGCTCACCTGTAGTGCAGAAACACCACCTGCCCTTCAGCCCTTGAGCTTTTTTATTTTTTAATCTATTTTTAAAAAAATATTTTAAAGATAACATATCCCTAACTTTATTTTCAATTCTGATCTCTTTTTCCATGCCATGACCCGTAGCGTGACCAAACCTACCACGATAACACTCTGAGCCAACACGCGTCCGTTTTTGGGCTAAGTTCCGTCACGCCAAGAGGAGTGACGTGACATCACTCGCTTATGGCGTCAAGTCCGTGGCGTGATAATATGTTTTTGCCACGCCACGCATTGTGTCGTGGTCAAAGGGGTCAATTTAAAATAAAGTTTGGGAGAGGTTATCTTTAAAGTATTTTTAAAAAATAGATTAAATAAAAAAAATTACAAGCAAAAGCAAGCAGATTTGAGCCTTCGATGCACAAGTACCCTTGGACCAAGAACTCAAGAAGTACTACGTGTTTTTTTTTTTTTAACTCAAGAAGTGCTGTTGATGGGTGAGGTTGGGAAGGGCGGGTGCAGTAAATATGGAAAGTTACTGTTGCATCCAGCTCCTATACTGGAGAAAGGTTTTCTTCAGATTTCCGCTCAATCCTGTCTTGCTACCTCTACCAGTATAAGAAACTTTACTCGAATAACTTTGCATCACGAGCATCCACTCAGAAATCTTGATTGAGGAGGTGATCTACTAGGCATGTGAGTGAGTTATAAATGTTCAAGTTTACAAGAATTTTGTCATCAAAAAACGTTAACAGCAATTTCTTCACCCAACAACCTGTCTGTCTGAGAGTTCTCATTTGACACATGCTTTACCTGGCTGTGATGGTACACACTTGTAGTTTTTCCTCTTCTGTCCATACATTTCTTGGACTGTTGGACCAGCTTTTGGACTAGTAACTCTTGGTCCAAGACCAAGACCCTACAAGCAAAGCAAATCCTCCTAGCTCTCCTTTTTTTTTTTTTTTGAGAAATCCTCCTAGCTCTCCCAGTTAGTGACAGTGAATTGTTGTGTCCAATTCCTTGTTTGGTTTGTTACCCAGGATAACCAAACTAAATTTTGGTAACGCTAATAAAAATTAGCTATGATTTGACTTGCTACCAATATTTAGTAGTGCTAACAAAAATTTGATAACGCCAACAAAATTCTATGTCGCATGTGGGCAATCCGAGATCAAGGTAATCCCTTACCAAAATTTTGGTAACACCAAAATTTGACTTGGCTACAATCCAAACAATATTTTTTTTTGCTAAATTTTGGTTTTCTCCAATTTTTGGTTAGACCAAATTTTGGTTTGGTTCATTGGAGTCATGAACCAAACTGCAAACTTGTACTGTAAGTCTCCTCCACTCTTGAAGCACAAAGGCCAAGTGACATTAACAAATCACGATCATCCATTCACAAACGTTGTTAGCGAATGATCTCAGTATATAGGTTATTGGCATAATTTGAAATATATTCGAGTTTGTTTTGAAATATGCCACTTGAGTTTTGAAATATGCCACTCGATCGTAATGAGGGTCGAGGAGTGGCATATTTCAAAGAACAAACTGAGGAGTGCATATTTCAAAACCACAAACTCAGGAGTGGCATATTTCTAAAATCGCCATAGGTTATTAGGTCATGTTCTAAACTAATACAAAAAGATGTTTAATAATGAGACTCTTCACTTATGGAGAGGGTTCTCCATTGATGTCGTTGCCCTTGCGACTTGAGTGTGCTGGTGTATTTGATGCCATGGTGTAAACTGCAAACTTAGATATCAATCAAAGCCGCATATGCTAATATCCTAGTACTAGCTAGATTACCAACATTCTCAGGTTAATCATATGCAGAACAACAGTCATCATGCATGGTTTGTCCCTTGCGACTTTGCCATCAGTTGCAGCTCATCTAGCTACTGCTACACAATAGTGAACTGAACATAAGTCATACAGGCAATGACGCAAAAGATCAGATCAGACACAGTTAAATGCTATTAGTCTACTTAATTAGTCTTCGATGCAATTGCATTACAGTCTCCTCGAGCACCTGAATTTGATCAGTTGGCAGCGGCAGCAAATCGGACCTTGTCAATGCGAACGCTGAGGAGGGGCACTTCGCCGGACTCCCCGTTGAGCAAATCCGGTGGCACCATCAAGAACATCCCCTGCTCCGCCGCCGCGAACCCGCCGGAGAGGTTGCAGCTCCTCACCATCGACGTCACCAGAGCCAGGTTCTCCTTGTTGCTCGGGACCTCCACCCAGAGCTTGCACCTGAACTGGGGCGCCCCCGCCGCCGCTGCCGCACCGTTCGCCCGGACGCACACCAGCGAGACCGCGGTGCCCGCGCCGAGCGCGCCCAGGGACACGAGGAACATGCACCGGTCTTCCTCCCCGACTAGGACGTGCCAGCGCTGCGTCGGCGTCACGGTGAGCTTGCACGGCTTCCCGTAGCGAACCTGAGCGACGGGCCAGGAGTGGACGGCGGCAAAGTGGTCGAGAAGCTTTGCCGGGGAGCTGGAGAAGCCGCAGCCGGGCTCCGGGCAGGAGCAGGGCGCGCACGCGCACTCGCCCTCGTGGCCGGCGACTTCATAGTAGATCACGTAGCTCTTGCAGCCGTACTCCTCGTAGGGGCACGGCACCTTGACGGCGCCGACGAAGGTTTCCAGGTCACCGCAGCGACTGTAGGTGGTGGCGCGGTTGCATACCGGGCAGTGGTCGCCATGGCAGCTGCAGCACACGGTGTGCCCGACCTCGCACTGCAATCACAACAAACCCACAAATCTTTGACAATATTCCTAAAAAACAAATCATTCACAATAAAAAGATTAACTTGTTTGCATCTCAGCACTGCACTAGTATTTCCCCTCACCTTGAATATGGGAGGCTTGAGGGGACGGAGGCAAGCCGTGCAGTGAAGCAATGCCACCTCCATCCTCACGTTGATCTGCACCTCCGCCATGGCCTCCACTGACACCAGAGCTCCTGCTGTCTCGTCGCCTTGGCTCACTTCCCTTCTTCCTGTTCTTGCTTCACCACGCCGTTGGGGACGGCCTGCTGTGCTCGCCTTCTTGCCGCTCTGCTCCCCGTTCTCCATTGGTGAGCCCCTCTTATTCTGTTCGGGCATGATCTTTATATGGCCAACAACCAAATCGAGCTCCTTTTCGAGCTTGCAGTTGCACGGTGGTGGGAAGTGGAGGACACCGAAGATTAAAGAGAAGCCCTTGCACAAAAATGCAGCAGATAAGCATGTGATGTGAGCGTCTGCAGGGTGTGTAAGTGGGAGCGGTAGCCAGCTCACGTCACCGGCTGCCGACCCTAAGCGTCGCTACGTGTCCTATCGCCTCAAGTGCACGGGCATCTCAGTGCGCGATAGAGCTGGCCAAACGGACCACGCCTAATGGGTCGATACGAAGCACGACACTGTTGACACGACACAGGCCGCACGACGGTGACGATAGCTCAAGCCATGCTCGGGCGACACCTCAAGACGCAAGACGAAGATTTAATAGTGCCGGGCCCAACCCGAGACGATCTAGGCACTAGACAAATTGTTAGGCACATTAATGTTTTATATATATATATATATATATATATATATATATATATATATATATATATATATATATATATATATATATATATATATATAATTCATTTTTATTTATTAATATTTATATGATTTTCTTTCCATTTTTAATATTTATATGGTTTTATTTTGTAGTTTTTAAATTTTATATAGTTCATTTTATAAGTATATATAAATTTATTTTGGTTTTTTAAATATATATATTTTCTAGGATTGTTTTTCAATTTTTCATGTCTTATGAGCTAAATGACAAATGTTTTAACGAGCTAGCTATTTGAACATTAATAAAAATTTATTACATTTTCAATATGGTTGTCTCATTTTTTTTTCCAATTTTCATATCAACTTCGATTCTACACATTTTTCTAATTTTTTTGAATTTTTTAAATTTTTTGATTTTTTCATTCTATCGCTAAATGGGCTAAACGGGCCACATTTGGTCCGATATGGCCTAATTAATGTGCTTTCGCCTAAGACGGCATGAAAGGACAATGGGTCGTGCTCACATCATCGCGTCTGTACGATCCCAAGATGACACTTAATAGTAGCCGGTAGGATGGATCGACCATGACGCTGACCGTGCTTGCATGGGCCTAGCCCATTTGGCCACTCCGTGCGCGAATATGACTTGCCGCGACTTTTGAGTACGAAACGGGTGTTATTTTTACTATTTCATTTGTTACGGAGAGAGCGCTAAATTTGATATTTTGCTCCATGTTATTTTAGAGAAAAAATGCGAAAGAAGTGCATGGTAGAATTATTATTGAGGGTGCAAAAGTCTTGGCCGTTGTAGTGGATTAGTTAAGCCATGATGCAATTATCTCATTCTCATTTGATATATTGTCGGATAAAAATCGTTTATGTTGCAAATAGTGCACTGAAAATTAGGAACAAGGGACACAAATTTGATGTGGAAAACTCTTGCGAGAAAAACCACAGACGCACGAAGGCGATATCACTATATGAGGAGATATTTACAATGAAGCTCTTACTCTACCCTGTGGACTACAGGGTTGAATTTATAGTGGTACATGAAAAACTCTGTGTAGGAGTAGACATATGAGTTAGTGTAGGAAACTAAATTTGTATCACACTCAAACTCAACAATCTCCACCTTGAGACGAATTCATGATGAACACCTTGTGCGTCAAATGTTAGTAGGACTACTTAATGATACTAACTAAATCTAAGCAACGCTCAAACTTAGCGATAGAAACTAACTTTGTCATCATATTAGCTGGATTATCATGAGTACTTATCTTGCTGGCTTTAATGTCACCTTGAGTAATGACATCTCGAATGTAATGATATCTAATGTCAATGTGTTTCGTTTTTTCATGAAACATCTGATCCTTCGTGAGGAAAATAGTGTTTTGGCTATCGAGAATATTGTAGTTCAAGACGATTTCCACAAAGCTCAAGAACAAACCTCTTAGCCAAATTTAGGTGCCAATTTCTGGTGGGGCCCCACTTGAAATTCCCATGGAGGACGGGGTGTTCTCCCCACAGTGTTCGCGAGGTCAGTCTACATTATGTCAAAAGGTTGGGGCAATCTCACCATGGGCCCATGGGGACCCGACATGTGCAAAGTGTATCTCCGATTTGCATCATATTTGTACTTTGATATGAAATTTTATATCATATTTGTACTACTATCTTTAAGTAATGTATTATGTATGGTTGATTATCTGGGATTTCAAAATTTTGCAAATCTTGCATGAAATTTTGGCCTTGTTGGATTTCAAATTTGTAGCCCCCGTGGGTCCCCATGGGGGTCAGGGTCGGTGACGAGGGGTCAGGCTCTTGCCCCGGCATGCATTACGGGGTGGGGCGGAGAGATGGCTAGTAGGGTAGCGAATGAGCCCACCGGAGCCCCCCCCCCTTCTATCCCTAGCCAAACGACTTCTTTGCAAGCTTCGGAAATAGCCATATACACGACTTCTATAGTGGACAAGGCAACCTTAGCTTGCAGGCTTGTTTTTCAACTAACGGCACATCCTCCAATAGTGAACACGTGACTAGTAAGAAATCTTATCTTATTCAAATCTTCAGTAAAATCTGAGTCCACATAACCAATGATTTCATCTTTAGTCTTCCCAAACTGTAAACAAGATCAAACAAAGCTACGCAAGTATATGAAAATCCATTGAATTGCTTTCCAATGTTGTTTATCAGGATTAGTCATGTATCTACTCACAACACTCAATGATTAAGATAAATCGGGGTGTTAACAAAACATGGCATACATAAGAGAACCAATTGCACTAGCATACGGAACTCTAGACATGTACTCAACTTCATCATCCGATCAGGACATGACGCCGAGTACTCACCGGTTTAGCCTTATGCATGTTGAAACAACAAATGACTTTATCAATATACCATTTATGACTTAGGTATAATTTTCATAACCATCTATCTCTCGTAATTTCCATACCAAGAATCTTCTTTGTTTACCGAGATCCTTCATCTCAAATTCATCGCTCAATTGTGCCTTCAACTTCAAAATTTATGTCATGTATTTTGCAAAGAATCAAGCTATTATCAACATATAGGAGCAATAAATAAGTGAGTCTTTAACAATCCTCAAATAAACATAGCTATCATAATCAAATCTTTTGAAATCACGAGAGACCATAAAGGAGTCAAATCTCTTATACTACTATCTGGGTGTTTGCTTGCACCATAAAGAGATTTCTTCAACTTGCAAACATAATTCTCCTTACCCGAAAGATAAAACTTCCGACACTTCATATAAATATCTTCCTCCAATTCCCCATGTAAGAACGCAATTTTCACGATCAATTGTTCAAGCTCATAATCACGCATGGCCACTAAGCTGAGTAAAGTACGAATAGAACTATGCTTCACAATTGGAGAAAAGACATCCGTGAAATCAATACCTGGAATTTGGTTGTATCTTTTAGAAACGAGCCTTGCCTTGTATCCAACCTCCTCGCTTGGTAAAATTCTTCTCTTTTTAAAGATTCATTTGCATCGAATAGCCTTCTTATCAATTGGCAACTTGACTAGATCACAAGTGTCATTCTTCTCAAGAAATTGCATCGCTCATCATGCATGACACCATCCATCTTTCTAAATTACCGTAAGAGATAACATCTTAATAAGTGGAAGGTTCTATAGTGTGAGAACCCGAGGTATTTAACTCGTAATACTTAACCATCCAATTGGACCTAGCATTACAAATTAAATATCTCGACTTTCTACAAGATATGTACTTCCCGAATTGCGAGACATATACTCCATACAAAAATTAAGCATCTATTCCATACACAAGTCATTACAAGCGCATAACTTAAAGGACATACAATTTCATATTACAAAAGTAGGGCCGACCGCCAATTGACAAGCTAAATAACCAAAGTAGCAATGGAAACATAAGCCATAAGATAGCGATAAACAAAATCCAAACGGTTTGCCATTACCCACAAGGCAACCGATCGCCGCTAAGCTAGTCAGTCCCGCATTTAAGTCGATTCACAATAGTTGATCCCTTGGGGATCAACCTCCTCTACAACAATTAATTAAGAAAGAAAATGAGTACAAAATGTACTCGCAAGACTTACGTGTAGTGTAACAGCCTATACATAGCTACATGCAAGCTTAATTAATTGTGGAAGGCTCTAGGCTTATTTTCAGCATAAAGCAAGTTTTCATTTGCAATAATGTAATAGATTTAAAGCAATTTGACAATCTATTGATTAAATAACAGCGAGACAACATTTATAAACATAATTAACATCCTAGAGGTGACTTTCCAACAGCCACCACAACATAGCACAAATTACCCATTCGTACCACCCGAATTCAAGTTTTATCGAAAACTGTTGAGTCTAACTCTTGTAGAGACCTAACCAAGCATGTCCATAACCTAGGACGAGGCTATTCGAATAGATTATACCCTGCAGGGGTGTACCAATGTACCCACATGTCAGACCGCCTTTTCGCCACATGATTTAGCACACTTCGTTTGGTATGCCGGCACGGCTAAGTCCTACGAGACGCTTTCCAATGGATTGCACTAATTAAGAGTCGCACGAATGGGGGTTAACCCTTAGTGAAACGCCGTCCCGGCTCCCACTAAGGACCCATACGAAGAGTAGGATACATCGGCCCAGCTCAAGCCATTGCAGATGCTCCCCTCATTTCCCAACAACAACATTTTTTTATATATTTTTACCACCAGTGACTCATTAATTAATACCTCCCAAAGTACTTAGTCAAGAGAGGTCCCATATCTCTCTCGTATGGTTAGCATGCAAAAACGCTTGGGTCAGTATCCAAGATGTTCGGTCCTTGATGACTCGGGCACCATTCACACACCCAATAATCACACCAACAAACCAGTGTGCCCAAGTCTAAAATATTTTCATTTTCAGTTTTTGACTTTACAAATTAACAAAGCACAAGTACTGGATATAATGGAATAATAATAAGATTTATGTGATCAAGATCATCGACTAAGTCGATGACCACCCAATTCTACCGGTAGCTAAGTATTTCTAAGCATGACACCGAAAGGACAATAAAAGAGCATAATTCAATCACCGGGCTCTAATTCACCGGCGAGATTAATAACTTATGGTTAGTGCAGGGGATAACAATTTAAGGGCAACCACGCAATAGGAATAACTATCTCTAATCGGGAAAATTAACTTTGACACAAAAGCATGCATACATACAATTTGTAAACAAAGTATTAGACTTTAAAAGTAATGGGATTAGTATGATCAAACTGCTTGCCTTGCTGGAGATACTTGACTTGCTGCAGAGGATCACTCTCGTATACAATAGAATCGTCGAAACCTAGCGAAAGAATCGAGAAGAACAAATAAGAACGAATAACACCGAGAATACTCAAAAATTCAAATTCATCCAAAAATCATGAAAAATTCACATAAAGTATAGCATGACTTTAAATGAATTTATCAACAAAAATCAATCTATTTGGATGTTTTATGCAAAAGTTATGGCAGTTTGAAAATCAGGTTTCAAGAAAATCCATTAAAAATGCTACCGGTTACTGTTCATCCGAATTAATTGTTTTTGTAGAAATTTCCAGAGAGGTGGTGTACTTGAAATTCTTATGGTAGAGCGAGCATCACATGAGATGAACAATGGAATTTGATTCACCTCATTTGGAGCTAAGATGAATTTTCTATGATTTTTCAAAGTCATGAAAGTAGTATACAAGTCATATGTATAATGAGATTTTTAGAGATAGTAACAAGCTCAAAACCTATTCTATATTAAAGTACAGTAATAGAGGAATCCAACAAAATTGATTTCACTCAAATTAGAGTTACAGAGAAATAATTATGCATTTTTGAAGTTAAAACAATTTTTAGTGCAACAATAATACTATACCTAAAGTAATTTTGCCAAAAGTGAATTCTGGAATGGTAAAATGGTTCAGCCCATTTTTATATTAAGGTACCTGAAAAAAGAAAACTAACAAAATTTGAATCATAAATTTTGGAGTTTTTACGATTTGGTTAAGAATTTTCAAAGTTTAACATCTATTTATAGTGTGAAAATAATTCATTTTTGGATCACTTTCCGCAAACTATATTTTCTGAGACAGTGACAAGGTTGAAACCTATTTTCATATATAGTTCATTTAAAATTAAAAATAACAAAATTGGTTTACTGTTTTTGGAGTTAGAAAGAATTAGTTATGCATTTTAAAAGTTAAAACCAATTTTCAGATCAACAAAAATTCATTTCGGAAATTATAAAGGCATTAAAGAATTTTCTTACCAGGCCGAGAGCTAGCCACAGAGAATGTCAGGCGGGGCCCATTGAATAGTGTTCTTTTTCATTTTAATTCCAATTTTAATTAAGTACTAACATGTGGGGTCTACCTGATATACTCACGGTTCATGAAATAGTGTGTGGACCGAGGGTCTACGGGCGGTCCAAAGGGTCTACACTGTGCTCTTAAGTTTCTGGGCCCACATGTCAATCACAGATTTCAACCATTATTTATTTCTTATTTACTGTGCTCGACCCCACATGTAAAAGACACATTATCTCTTTTAAGACAGCCATTTAATTAACTAAGCAATCATTAACAGTAATTGAACGTCATTAACTCTAATCAACTCGCTAGAGTGTTTTCGGCGCGTCCAACAACGAAGCGCTGGCTTCGCCGGAGGCTCACCGGCGTTGCCGGCCATGGTGGCGCGAACTAAGGGCAAAGATGGGTGCGCAATAGGCTCGCGCACCTAATGGTGGCTTTCACGGTGCCGAGTGGCTTCAGAAGCTGACGCACCGGAGAGGGCGAGGAGCTGACGGGCCAACCATGCATGCAATGATAACGCTCCACGTCGTTCAAACAAGTAGGTGCCAAAGGTTCTACAGGGTATAGGGAAACTACCCGAGCGAAGAAGGGGTCCGGGGAAGCTCGGAGATGGCTCGTCAATGGTGAACCGAAGCGGCGGCGGAGGCTTTATCGAGGAGAGCTTGCCTTGAGCAAAGAGAGAGAGAAAGAGATGTCAGAACAACTAGAAAGGGGCACAAGGATGGTGTAAAAGCAGTGAATTAGACAATGACTCACCGTGTCGACGTCGGGGACAAAGGGGCACTTGCGACCGAAAAGGGGGAAAAATCAATATCCCGAGGCTCCTGTGAACGAAAGCCAAATTAGCGAAAGAGGAAGCTTGCTTGTACTCTAGGACACCTTCTGACGCGATAAGGAAAAGATAAACCTCACCGGAGCTAAAGATGCCGAAGAGGTGCCGCTCGGCGCGCGCTCCGGAGATGATGAAGACATGACGAAGAACCGAGAGCTACAAGCTAAGACAAGGGCTCTCGTTAGCAAAAATAGAAACGGCACTGGAGGTAGAGGAGAGAGGACACAAAGCTGAGGATCCTACCCAAGAAGAGAGTGAGAAAGAGCGTCTTCTCCCTCGGTCACCGAGAGGGAGAATGGGCGAAATGGAGGAGGGAGAGGTGGTATTATCCTCGGGTAAGAGACAGAGTGGAGGCGGTGTGAACTGGCGAAGCACCAGGACTGGTTGTCGTGGGCGGTGGAGTGATGTTGCGTTACGCTGGCGGATGAGTGGCGGCGGCGTGGCGCACGACGACTCGCACGCAAATGGAGGTGGGCGAAGGTGATGACGAGGGGGCACAAGGTCGGCAAGAATCGAACGAACGGGTGCGGTTCGGGTCGGGGTGGTTCAACGTGGACCGCTAGATCTTGATCGAACGGTTGACATCACGAGTGAACGTTCGGACTGGGCCAAACAGTTACTAGATCTGGACCATCGATTTCTAATCGGACGGCTCAAAATGAAAGAGAGGTTTGGACTGTCCAAATGGTTATGAGATCTGGACCGTTGAACTTGGATCGGATGGTCTGCATGCGGTGGTGCAGTTAGGGGGTTGGGCTGAGTCGCTTCGCTGAGTCGGACTCGAGCCAGGGTTGGGTTCGGGCCCGAGGAACAGTGCCGAGGTTTGACTGGTTTGAAAATTAATCCTCCCACTTTGACTAGGGTAGAAAATATAGCAAATAAATTTCAAAAAATTTGAAATATTTCAAGGAGGTTCCTGGGGTGACCTAGTGACCATATAAAATTTTAAATCTCATTGTTCATGATTTAATTGCTTATTTTAATTTCAAATCTTCAATAGGTTATTGATTGGTGTTTGAATTTTCGGGGTTGAATTAGGTTCCAAAAATTTCAGAAAAATTATATTAATTCATGATAAATATTATAGTATTTGAATAAATTATTTCTAGAGGATGTTCATAAGTTTTTATTCTTGTTTTCTTTTAGAATTTAAATTTGAAGTGTATGTTTTCTTTGATTTCAAAATTTTCAAAAGCAACAAATTATGCAAATACTCCAGAAAAACCAATGCATGTTCAAAGATTTTAAATTCTCCTCATTTTTATACAAACCCAAGTACAATAAATGATGCAAAAGATTCTAAAATATTGTGCATGTTAATGAGATGCATATACTAATTATTATTTATTAAATTGGGGATGTTACATGTAGCACCTTCAATTTCTTCTCGCCACATTCAAAGTATAAGCAATAACATCAGCTTCTACAATCAATCTCTTGGGAACTTGAATATTCCTTTTAGGTCTATCAGGTACGCAATGGAACGTTGTGATGGTTGAAAAACAACATGAACATAATGTATGTTTTCCTTTTCGGCTTCTGGTGTAGATCCTGGATCAATAATACGATCCACTTACACGCTTGATTTCTGAGGCTTCTTAAGGGGAATATCAATAAAAGGTTTATCATGCAATATAGCAGATTTATCAAAAGTAACACTTCTGCTAATAACACTTAACAACTCTAGGCTCCAATTTACCATTGTTAATATGAGTATAAGTAGGACAACCAAATATTCTTAAATTTGAATAATCTATTGGATAATCAGATAATACTTCAATTGGAGTCTTCTTATCAATTGTCAAGTTGGGTGACTGGTTGATCAAATAACAAGCAAGGAAAGCGGCTTCAGCCCAATAGCTCCTAGATAAGCCAGAGTTAGATAACATGTAATGTACTTTCTCCATAATGGTTATGTTCATACGTTCAGTCACACCATTTTGCCGAGGAGTACCTGGGACAGTGTAATGTCTTAAAATACCCTCTGATCTACATAGAGCTTCAAATTCTCTAGAACAAAACTCTAAGCCATTATCAGTACGTAGCTTCTTGACATGCTTGCTAGTTTGCTTTTCAATCATAATCTTCCACTCATTGAATATCATGAACACATCCGATTTTTGTTTCATGAAATATGGCCAAACTCTTTCTCAATAACCATCAATAATGATCAACATGTAGCTAACACCTCCAATGGATGGAACACAAGATTCTCCCCATAAATCGAGTGAACATAACCCAATATGCATTTTGTAGAGTGAATTGTTGTGTTAAACTTCACCCTCTTTTACTTGCCAAAGGCACAATGTTCATAAAACTTCAACCTGTCAATAATTGGACCATCAAGGAGTCCTCTTTTGCATAAGTTAATCATGCCAATTTCACTCATGCCTAGATGCATATGCCAAACATTAGTAGCATCAGAATCAGATAATTTATTTGAGGCAACAACAACATTACCTAAAATTGTAGTACCTTGTAGATGATATAAGTTGGCAGCTTTCATATCACACCTTTCATCACAACAAGAGAGTCTTTGGGGAACTTCAAAACTACACTTCACCTGAATAATTGTACCTTTTAACATTAAGAGTACTAAGCGAGATAAGATTTCTCTTTAAACCCAGAATGTGTTGAACATCCGACAAAGTTCTAATGGTGCCATCAAACATCTTGATCTGGACAAAACCAATGCCTGCAATCTTGCATAGTAAATTATAACACATCAACACAGAACCACTTAGCATACCTTCATAATTCACGAACCAATCTCGGTTCGAACTCATGTGGAATGTGCAAGTTGTATCAAAAATCCATTCGTCACCAGTTTTAGAATTACCGTCAAAGGCAACGAGAACATCTCCATCAAAATCTTGCTTAATAACAATGGTGGCTTTAGCATCATCCCGTTTTTTTATCATTCTTGAAATTAGTATTCCTTTTCTCATTTTTCTTTACTAGACCAGTTCATGGGCGGCCGAGATCGACGCAATCCCGGCTGGGCTTAGATCGTGATTTTCTACCAAAGCCCTACTGAAAAAGGTAATTAAAAATGAAAATTTATTTTTTTGAAATTTTGTAAATGAATAAATTATTTTTTATTCCAAAAAAGGATTAAAATAATAAATTTAAATTGAAACTTCAAATTTTCAGTCGGGTTTTGCCCGCTTGCTTGAGGTCGAACTTTTCAAGCCCGCCCCAAGCTCGGCTTGGCTTGTTTGAACAGTCTATTCTTTACCCACTAGCACTCGAGATATGTCGTAATCTTTCTTGCAATACTTGCACAACATGTATCCGCCTCTAGATTTTGATATACCTTTGTAATTTTTACTCGAGCTTTTGCCACTTGAATTGTCGTTGTTGTCTGCCACGGACAACCGGGCCTTCTGCATGCGAATTTGAACTTTCGTTGTTAACGGCTTGGAATGGCTCTTTGTTTGTTGGGACGGTGGTTCATTCTTCTCGCTTTGCCCTGACTATCAAACTCACCTCAACCCTGAATGACCAAGTCTGGTATCTTTCTAATATTTATGGGCCGTGCACCCGAGAAATCGAAATTCTTGGATTGGTGGTTAATCTGGATCTCGGTGCTTTTGAACTCGGTTATTAGTAGGTGATTTCAACGTCCTTCGTAGTCAAGCAAACCGTAACAAACCAGGTGGTAATGTGTTGGACATGTTTCGCTTTAATGAAGCTATTACTCACCTGGGTCTGATTGAAATTCCTTTCAAGGGGCGGGATTTCACTTGGAGCAACATGCAGGATGATGTGCTACTCCAAAAGCTGGATTGGGTCTTTACTTCAGCAAACTGGTCCTTAAACTTTCCAAATACCCTGGTCCTTCCGCTTTCCAGGATCACGTCGGATCACACTCCATGCATGGTTCAGTTCTCTTCGGCTATTCCTAGAGCCTCCTTTTTTCATTTTGAGAATTTCTGGTTGGAATTTGATTCTTTTCTCTCGACAGTGGAATCACTTTGGAATTGGACTCAATGATCGAACAACGGCTCGATCCATCTCGTCTAAACTAAAATCTTTACGTCGAGGTCTTAAATCTTCGGGTTCTCATCTCTAATCTGGCTTGTCTTATTGAGAACATGAGTTGGGTGCTAGCTTTGATTGATGGGTTAGAAGATCAGCGTCTCCTTTGTCAGGTGGAAAAGAACTTTCGGATTATTCTTCAAAATCACCTGCTTAAGCTTCTCAAAGCCAAACAAGTTTATCGAAGCAAAGGGCCACCATCGTTGGGCTAAGTTTGGAGATGAAAATTCAAGGTTCTTTTAGGTCTATTGCCTCCTCGCCTTTTCATAGAAATTATATTGTCCGGCTATTCATTGACGATGGCTTTTCCTTGTCGACCATAATCGAAGCGGTTTGTTATGGACTTCTTTTAAGGAGAGGTTGGGTGTTTCGTAAGAACCTCATATGCATTTCGACCTTTCCTCTTTGGTTTTTCCCCGTGGAGCCGTTGTTCTTGATAACTGGACATTGATTTCTCTTCCGTGAGATTGATCCGTGGTTAAAGATTTGGATCCTAATCATGCTCCGGGTCCCGATGGTTTTAATGGGCTTTTTTCAAATCATGTTGGCACTTGATTAAGGAGGATTACTACAAGCTGCTTACGCGATTCTCGTCAGACAATTTGGATATTCAAAGTATCAACTCTTCCTATATTACTTTGATTCCGAAAAAGTCAAATCCTTTAACGGTTAATGACTTCAGACCTATTTCATTGCTTAACAGTTCACTCAAACTTTTGACAAAGCTAATTGCCAACCGACTGCAATCTGTCATTCTCAAGGTTATTCATGTCAACCAATATGGTTTTATCAAAGGGAGAACTATCCAAGACTGTCTGGCATGGGCCTTCCAATATCTTCATCTATGCCATCAGTCCAAAAGAGAGGTTATTCTTCTTAAATTGGATTTTGAGAAAGCTTTCGATAAGGTTGAACATCATGTGATCCTTTCCATGCTCCATCACAAGGGTTTCAGTATTAAATGGCAACGTTGGATTCGGTGTATTCTTTGCTCTGGGACCTCTGCTGTTTTACTCAATGGAGTTCCGGGGAAGGTTTTTCACCAGAAGTGGAGTGGAGGCAGGGTGATCCTCTTTCTCCTCTCTTATTTGTGATCGCAATGACCTTCTACAATCCATTATCAATCAAAGCTTACCATCAAGGCTTCATTCTGTCCTTTAGAGTCCGATTTGGTCAAGAGTTCCCTATCGCTCAATATCTTGATGACACTCTTCTTTTTATGTATCGCGATGCGAGG